>JAANHX010000018.1:1483411-2966822 GCA_011320135.1 Phytophthora betacei
GGTAAGGAAGGGGTTAACACATCTCACCTCCTCCCAAAAAAACGGTGTAAGGAGCCACTCTCGTGTCTTATATCATCCCGCCAGAGCGGGATAAGGTCGGTGTATTAACCACCAAATCCATGACACCTATCCGCTGCCTCGCGTGGCTACAGTTTACATGTAGCCAAAACGAACTGGTGTGGGCGACTTCAAACAGCTAATTCTCCATCACGAAATCGATTATTTCCATAGCCGTCGTATACGTGTACGCCTTACTAGCACCTAGCTTAAGATGACAACCAATTAATTGTAAGTCCTGTTATCAGAGCACACAGTAACCTCATTATATAATATGCATGGTCCAAGCTTCCGCCCCGCTGAATATAAAAGGCTTTCAGTTGAGGCCATCATTCGCCTACGAGAAAATAACTCTAAATCTTTAACAATGAGAAAACGGCCTTGCTTGGTAGCGATTTAAAAAGCGTTAAATGCTGATTACGGTGCTGGTGGAAGTATAAACACTGTAAAAAAAATCCGCATTGCGTGGTATAAAACTTGCCATCTCCGAGACACTCAAAGCAAGAACAGTTTTCTATTATCGAGGTCAATACGGAAGCTAATTTGACCATGCACCTGCGCAATGCTCTCGTTTGCGTAGTCACTACACTCCTTATCGGCTCCGTGGCATCTGACCATCTGACCGTGTTTCAGCATTTTAACGGCAAGGTAAACGCTCTCTCGTCTAGGTCACTACGATTGCATGGAGAGCTGGGAATTCCGGTCTCTACGATTGCAAATATCAAAGGAATGTTAACGTCGAAGAGAGTCTCCGATAAAACACTGGACAGTTGGCGCAAAGCCGGGAAAACGGCGGACAAGGTTTTCGTTTGGCTGAGCCTAGGTCGCGGGAAGGGTGAATTGTTCAACAACCCAAATTTTGCTAAGTGGGTGAACTACGTTGACGGCTTATCGACCTCGCATCCAGAACGAAAGTCATCGATCTCAACATTAACGTCTTACTACGATGACGAGCCCCTTTCAAAAATGATCATCGCTGCTCAAAAGAACCCAGACACTCGTGCTTTAGCTACCGACTTACAAACTCGACAACTCCAGTATTGGCTGGATACCAAGAAGACACCCACACATGTCTTCAAACTACTGGAGTTGGGTAAGGCCGGCGATAATTTGCTCGAGAACCCGCTTGTCATGGCATGGCTAAAATATGCGGCTGATTTCAAGAAGAAAGCCCCAGCAACGGCAGATAGCATTCGGGGTTTAACTAGGCACTACGGGGATGAAGCCAGGGATCGAAAAAAAAAATTCTGGGCAATAATACGCACAACAGTGGGGACAATATTTATTATTGGAACAAACTGCTGAAAATAAATACAAAAATTGGGCAATTATACCCAATACAATACCTTAAAAGACTAAATAAGAAGAGTATAGAAAAACAAAGTCAAAGAACTGGTGTCTACGTGGACCAACCATTGTGTATTCTCGCTCTTTCCGACTGCGACTTTGTTTTCAAGCCCTTTTCAATCTCACTTCGCTATTTACTAGCATTTCCACAACTCAAGACCAACAACTTTTCCTTTTGCAGCATCACTATGCCTACAAGCGCTGATATCTGTGCTTTCTTCTTCGAAGCAGGAGCCGACTATCGCTACACGTGCAAGATCTGTAACGGAGCTCGCAGGCAGGCCCCGCTACCGGCTACTCCAACCTGCTCTCTCACTTGGGCACCAAACACCCCGACTACTTGACTGAGATGGCTACATCTCACCGGGCGGAGAACGGAACGATGGAGTTCTTTGGCTTCGTCTCAGAGGCTGTGGACCATTTGTACAGATGGCTACGCTGGGTTGTGGTGCGTAACTTGCCTCTCTGCGAGGTGGATGACCCGCTCACGCGTGAGATGTCGCGCCTGCGATCTACAAGCTCGAAGACACTGAAGGTAAAGATGCATCTTGCTGCCGCCAAAGTCGGCTTGATACTCGAGGAGGAGATGGGCGATGTATTTGGCATCATTTTCGACGGGTGGACGCATGGCTCTACGCATTTTGTCGCATTGTTCTGACCTACATGCACGGTGGCACATTCCGTCGTCGATTGCTATCGATTTCGCCAGTCGTTGAGGGGTCACAGACAGCGGACGTACATATTGATCACTTCCAGCGGGTCCTGGACCTCTACAACAAGACACTCGCCATGGTTTTGTTCGTGGTTGGTGACAATTGTTCGACGAATCGCTCAATTGCGACCAAACTGGAGGTACCCTTGGTCGGGTGTGCCAGCCACCGGCTCAACTTGGCTGTCCAACTATTTTTGAGCCGGTACGAGGCGGAGCTGGATCAGGTGAGCACGCTCATGGTACAGCTGCGGCACCCAAACAATAGCGCCGAGTTGGCGAAATGTACTGAGCTTCGCCCAGTTACGAGAAACGCGACGCGCTGGTCGTCAACACGCGAGATGGTCTCCCGCTACATCAAAATCCGGGGCGATATTAGGAAGGTTGAAGCGGTTGAGGAGTTTCTTCCTTCTGCATCCGCCCACCGAAAAATCGTGGCACTGAACGAAGATTTGCGCGTGTTCGACAGCGTCTGCAAGAAGTTGCAGGACGACGAGATTGCGATGGCCGACACCCGATTGCTGTTTAATTCGCTCCTGGATCGGTACCCAGATTTGGGCTCCCACCTGGATCCCTCTTCAAAAATAGTGCACTCACCGACTTTTGAGAATGCGGTAATTAAGGTGGCAAATGGTTCTCTATTAACAGCTGCTGAGGCCAAATCCGTCTCGAAATTTGCTTCGGATCGACCGACTGGCGTTGGCGATAAACGCAAGAGAGACCGCGCTCCAGACTTCGCTACGACGGTTCTGCTGGAAGGCTCAACAGCGCGCTGGCCGGCCGCTCGTCTGTGGTCTACAACGCTCTACTAACGAAGATCCCACCGACGAGTAATGCGTGCGAGCGTCTGTTCTCGCAGAAGAAGCTTATTCTGACTCCGCAGAAAGGGCGGTTGGCAGAAGCCAATTTTGAGGTGCTAACGTTTCTCCGTGCTAACCTTGATATGTGGAATGCAAGCACTCTCGTTGACACCACTGCAAGCGACTGAGAGACGTTAATGAGGACGTAGGTTCGACGATAAAGACGCATATGCCCAATATATTCATTATATTGCAAAGTTATTATTATTGCTTCAGGTCGTATTGCAGTCGCTATTACGCAGGTGATCGTTCTTCCGTAAAAAAACAACATTCTATTATCCGATCCCTGGATGAAGCACTGTCAAAGATTCTACTTGAGGCGAAGCTGACCCCAAGTACAGCAAGCGTCGCCGGTAAGCTGCAAATGGAGAGCAAATCCAACACTGGTTGGATATCCGGAAGGCCCCTAGGTTTGTCTTTAAGTTCTTAACACTCGACAAAGCAGGCGACAAACTGCTCGAAAATCCGCAATTTGCAGCGTGGGATCGTACGCGGACGATTTCAATTGGAAAACCCACCAATAGCGAGAATTTCGGTCATGGCGAGCAGCTATGGCGGCGAGAAGTTGACTAAAATTCTACTAGATGCAATGAAGACTTCAGGTACGTCAAATCTGGCAGCTAAATTTCACGAAGAGCAATTCGAGCATTGGCTGAGTATTCAAAAGTCCCCCGAAGAGGTTTTCAAGTTCTTGTCGCTCGTCAAGACGGGCGATGACTTGTTTGATAACCCTCAGTTCAAGACGTGGGTGAAATACGTGGACGATCTCAAGAAGACCAACCCCGACAAGAAGACGACCTTAATGTCGGTGTTGGCAACGCAATACGACAGAGAAAGGCTCGTAAAAATGTTTGGAGTCAGCCAAGAATGTCCCCTCCTCAGCCAAACTAGTAAAGCGGCTGGAGCTAGAGCAGAAAGTGTTGTTGAAAGAAGCTCCAGACGACGTATTTAAGCGCCTTGGCCTAAACACAATCGAAAATGGCATGCTGAGCAGCCCGCAGCTCAAGACATTTATCAACTAAGTGAAGGAGTTCAATGCGGTGAATCCCAAGTACCAGACGACACTTGTAGGAACAATGGCGGCAAATTATGGAGATGTAAAACTGGTCAATATGCTTAACGAGGCGATGAAGGTGACAGATACCGCCGAGGTGGCTAAGAAACTGCAGCGCGAGCTGTTCCAACGCTGGATGCAGAAAGGCTGGACTCCCGATCACGTCTTTGATAGGGTGTTCCATCTTGATCAAGTTGGGGATTCACTATTTACGAATCCGCTGGTGATCACTTGGGGGAAATATTTGAGCGCATTTAACCGGGAAAACCACGGCAAGGAAACGACAATATGGCAGACGTTGGCAGCTACTGGCTACCATCCGGATGACATGAACCGTATGGTTAAACTGCTCCCAGCAGATCTTTTTTCCATGTTACGACTCGCTAACCAGAGAAACAACCTATTGGGAAGCCCCCAATTCGCCAATTGGATTCAGTACCTCGATGACGTCTACGTGGCATTCCCCGAATTAAGAAGACCCGTGATGGAGACAATGAATAGACACTATGGCGACCGATCTCTGATTAATATGATCAAGTCAGCGATGACAGACAAAAGAACGGAGAGCATAGCGAAGCGCATGGAATCAGAGTTGTTTCGAAGCTGGTATGTCTCTCGTAGGACCCCTGACGACTTATTCATGAGCCTTCGCCTTCGCCTTGACCAAACCAGGCCAAAGCTATTGGACGATCCTGCATTAGACACATGGGTCCGGTACATGACCTCTTATTACAAGCGGGGTCCCCCAGAGAAGACGAGCATGGTGGAAGCGATTAAAACGAATCGGAAGTTCTTCAAAAAGAATAAGCTACTCGAGATGATGGAAATTGCAACGAGCAATCCAAATACCGTGAAACTAGCGTTGAACATCGAGGATGCGCTGAAATAAACTCCAGAATGTTTGGAAATTTTATTTCGAAAGCATTTGCAATTTCAGTCATGTCGTAAGAAAATGTTATTTACACTTGAACAGTAGTATTTTTACAATAATATTCGTGGAGCCATTTATTCTGAATACAATAACAGACTTTAAATGGATAAGTAAGATTCAGAGATATTTGTTTTACTTGGAACCTCTGAAAATTAACAAATTGACATTACGTATCGATTTTACTGTTAGCCTATACCAGTACCAATTTTTTTTTTTACTAAAAGCTGACTACTACACCGTTCACTCTAATTAGTTGTGCTACGAAATTAATCGTGCACTCGCGCTTGACGTCACAAATCTGGAATTTTTTAGAAGCCTCATCAACTCTAAACAAAAGCAACGCTTTTGGACAGATCTCGCTAAATACTTTATTCTAGTATGCTTAGTTTGAAATATGAACGAGCAGTTTTTTTAATGAACGAGTACACTGCCCAGGTTTTTTTTGCATAGCCGCGCGAATTTAACCTGTTATATTTCCTGATTTGAATTTGGCAAGGTAAAAACCAGGCTGTAAGATAAAATTGACCCGTAATAAAACCATAATATATGTAAATGGATGTTCTTTGTTTCTCTGCAGCTCTTGAATACTCACAAAATGATTCATAAGGAGATCGGCGCGGCCATTTTATATTGAAGTCGTGCTCCAAAGTAATCATGGTGTGTTTGGACGACATCCGGCTGTAAGCTGGGCTGTAGCTCCGTCTTCGTTGCGTGTTCGGTTACATACCAGGTTTTTCACCAGGTGTAAGTGCAGGTGTGATAAGATGGATCGTAGCTTTTCCTTTTATTTTTGTTTGACACCAGCTTTTCATACAGGTTTCTGCCAAGTTTTCGAACTTGTTTTTTTTTAATACTGTTTTGGTTTCAGGCTAGAAACCAGGTGTTGATGCCGGTTGTTTACCAGGTTTGAGCACTTTGTTTTTTCAAGGCGTCGATAGCTTCTTCACATTTCCTCTGTGTCTTTCACGGACAAGTTTCTTTACATCTGGAGCGTCTTTTGCACAGGAGCTTACGCTATGACAACAATACGTACACATCAATTAAACAGTGTAAACAGATGCATTACCGATTAAGCAGTGCTGCTAGCACACGTAGCCGGAAGTTATTGAGTCCAGAGTCCTTATGCGCACTCTTCACATTTTCGTCAAGCAGTCTCCGCATGAAGTTCAAAATGTATATTCCACAGCTGTTTCCATCGTCTTGCGTCGGCGACGCGACCGAAACCAGCTTGAAGCTACTGAATGCTTGGTCTTTAGAGATGCTGCTCTGAAGTTGGGTTAGAAACGTGATGTAGTCTTGGTCCCCCAGCAAATCGTAGACAAAAATGCTCTTTGTCATCGTGTTGATAACAAGCGCAGTCCAATGCACTTGCTCAAAGTTAAAAGATCCACCTTTCTCCAGTCTTGCATTGAACTTCTTACGCGCTGTGGCTCGTATCTTGGACTTTTGCGCAGCATTTGTTTTTGGTGCAAATATACCACCGTGGTAAGCTGTCAGGTAGGTAGCGGATGACCCGGCCACTCTTCGCACGTTTGGACTCACGCAGCTGCTGGTTGCGCTTCGATACACTCTCTGCTTCTTGAACAACTAGATGCGCAATCTCCTCCTCGCAATAATTGACGCGATACCTCTCCCAAGCGTCCCAGCTGGCGTGGAGCCGCTTCGGCTTCTTCCCTTCAAATGAATCTTCCTGGGGTAAGAGATCGTCGAGTGAGTCTTCGCTGCCCTTCTGAACCAACTGCATGTCCTGGGCTAGCTGTATCCGGTCCGTGTCTTCATCGTCGTCGCCTGAACTATCTTCTCCTCCACCGAACGTTGACACAGCTTCGTCGTCTTCGTCGGAGTCGACGTCTTCTACATTACACGGTTTCCGCTTCAATGTGGGCTTTCGAAGCAAATTGAGAAATGAGAGGCCAGGTGAACGTTGCACCGCCCACCGTTTCCGCTTCATTGTGGGCTTTCGACGCAAATTGAGAAATGAGAGGCCAGGAGAACGTTGCACCGTCCACCGTTTCCGCTTCATTGTGGGATTTCGACGCAAATTGAGAAATGAGAGGCCAGGAGAACGTTGCACCGCCCACCGTTGTACAAAATCTTGAGATTTGATAGGGTAAGGGGAATATTTGCACATCATTGAAATTTACTTTTTAATTACATTCTGGTGAGTATCTTACTGATTACCTGGTCAGTACCCTGGTCATTTGTCGCACGGCTATGTACAAAAACCTGGGCAGTAGTTTTTTTCGTTTTTTTAATAGCGGGCAAATAAATTTTCAAAATTATGTGCTTCGACCTAAACACCATAATTAGTCGTGGCATGACTAATTAGAGTGAACGGTGTAGTGATGAAGCTTCGGGCGAATCCAACTATTGCGGATCGAGCGCATAAAGTTGATTGCTATGCATCAGTAGTGGATCCCAGGAATTTTACCATGGTTTTCCAGAATAGCTCTACGAAGAAGTGTTCCATCCAGCGGCCGCTCATTTGTGAGCTGAACGAGCTCGTGGAGTGGGCTTACACCGAGCTCTTTATTTAAATAGTTGTTATATCGGTAAATAAAGTATTAATAAAAAAGTTTTAAAACAATGGCGTATCTAATATAATTCTTAATAAAATTAAATTTGGATTTTTTGCCTGGATTGTGCTTCGAATATTTTCTTTGTTTATAGACGTAACCGAGCGGATCAGCTTTTAGACGCAGGAGATAATTCAGTTGTTTCTTTGTGCGGCAAGCTTTAAGCGTCCAAGTCCTCAATACAGTATAGGTACCGGAGCCACAGCGATGTTTATTCAGAAACAAAAAGTGCCAACAAGTTTTAGCAATATTAAATATTGTTAGTACATGATTGCATGGTTTTTACGAGTTTAAATTGTAATACATAATTTAACTCGCTTATTATAAGGTGCTGTGAGTAACGCGAATTTCATGCAGATATAATGGAGTTAAAGACAATGTGTAGCCTTTGACAAACTCCTAACAGAGGATACGATGTTATACATTTCATTGGGCAGATCCTTGTCGGCGAGTTGACGACACTTTACTGCTTATATAAACTCACTGGCGTTTGGTGTCTAACATGGATGGCTGCGCAACTTAAGTTATGTTTGGGATGACAACCCGGTTTTGCAACTTTAGAAAGCCAAGTAATGTTGTTAGATGACACTGTAAAAATGCTGACAAACTTGTGCAGCTTTGATAAGTTGGCGTTATGTTGGAGACGACAAACTTTTCATGACCCTAAGTTGCTTAAATGACAAAAAATCGCTGGTTGCGCAACTTTGCTAAGGTAAATGTAAGGATAACCTTTTACACTGCGAATTCGTTAAAAAACAATCTCCAAAGATTCATGTTTATTGCTTGAAAAGGTATCACTAAGAAAGGAGCGGGGGATCACTGAGCTTACATAGCTGCGGTAAGTGCACCGACAGGGTTGTCGTTGTCGAGAAGTGTCTTCACTTTATTCAGCAGCGACACCCCTCCCTTCCTCTCCGAAAAGTACAGAATGTATGTCTCCCAAGTCTTGTAAATGGGATTGTCCTTCGACATGTACACAGCACTAGTAGGGCTGGGAATTGCCAGCGAATTCGAAACAAACATCGGGTCTAACTTCAAGCGCAGCCATTTTTCGAATAGGTACGTCTGCATGTTTTCAGCAAACAACTTCAAATCAGGGACGTCCTTGAGTGATTGAAATTTTTTTGCAAATTGCCAGTTGGACCGCAGTGGTTTGTTCTTCTCCAGGAAGTCCATCATTTCTTCGCTGGAGAAAACGTTCTTGTTTTTGTGGCTCCCGTACAATTCGACGTACCTAAACCACTGAATGAACATTTCTTTAGTGAGCAATGCGTCCATATCGATCTCTGCCAAGCGTAAAATCGTGAAAACTTCTTCGGGCGTTTCGTCGTATTTCCGCCACACGTCGTTCATCCTTTTGTGGCTTGTTTTAGACGATAAAAACATGAGCCGCTGCATCGTCTCGCCATGATCCTTCATGCCCGGGACGTTTCGAAGCAAATGAAGCAGTGCTACTACGTCGTCTTCCGGCATGGTCTTTAGGAACAAGTTGAGCATTTCGCTGTCGCTGAACCAGGGAATCGGATTCTGCGCCCGATACTTCTGCACGTAGGACAGCCACTGATGAAAGATTGGCGAATCACTTAATTTCGTGCCAGCCGCTTGAAGACGTAAGGTATCGTAAACGATTGTTGGGCTTGTTTCGTGCTTTATGGCTTTTGACATCCAAGAACCAGATAGAGATTTCTGCATACTTTTGCCAAGCTTCTTCAAGCCCCCAGGCTTCAGAAAAGATTCGAAAAGTATTTTCAGTTCTTCGGCACTGTTTTTCTTCAGTAGTAAGTGGTAGAGCTCCAGATCCGAATACGCCTGGTTGCCTTTCTTAGCTCTAAAAGCAGCAACGAGCTTAAACCAAAGGAGGAGATTCGGATCATCGTCCAGCTTCGTCGTACTCTTTCCGAGACGCAAGGTATCATAAAGCACTTGAGGGTGCACTCGAGACTTCATCCACGCCTCGATTTGCGCTTTCTCCGGATTGAATTTAAATATTTTGTGTATCAGATCGTCGACCTTGGATAACGACGGCGTATTCCCTCTATCTTCGCGGTCTACACCATTATGACCACGGACTGTATCTCGATTTTCTGCGTCAAGGAACCTTAAGAGTCGGTTGGATGAAGTAGCAATTGTGGTTTTTGACAGTGACGTGGTCTTCGTGAGCACATCGGGAGCAATCATCTTCGACCTGTCGGCTTGGCTAGGGGGTGTTTGTGCTGAAACCCAAGCAAAGAAGGCAGCCATAAGCAGCACAAGTATTCTCTGGTGGCTCATGGTCGGTCCTTGCTTGTGATTCAATCGCAAAGTGTCTGAGGAACTGGTTCCTGCCCAGGATAACCAGTTTTGAAATTGTGCTGTACTGTACCGGATATGTGATTCGTATTTTTGATTGCGCGTCCGTCAATCACATAATATAATATCATAATATTATGATACTACTATTTCAGATAGCGATAGTAGTAGTACTATCTCGAAATTAGACATAAAATTAAATACAGTATTATAAGTGGCATTTGAGAATTAATTTTATACTCCCTATAAAAGAGGTAAAATATCTGCAAAGCGTGATATTCCTTTTTGCCGCGTAGTCTTGGCACATTGTTTTTCATAAGGCCACTTCAGAGAAAAAAAAGGTAAGAACTAACCGATCGATTTTCCATTTTGGACAAGACTACTAATAAGTGCGTACTAGTCAGAGCTTCGTAATCTCCGTAATCTATATAGCTTCCCGTACAGACAGATACCGCAGTCATTAAACTTACGTTCTGAAAGGAGAAGTCATTCTCTCGACGCTTCTCTTTCTGACGGCTCCCCGATTAATCAGGACGAAGTAGCACATTTGAACGCATTGGCGGGACCGGGATCCCCCAAACAAAACCGATGAAAATGACAATTATTTATTTTTGGTGACCGAAAGGAGGCAAGGATGTAATCTCAGTTTGGAAACCCACCGGCAAATATGGCTAGACGTGGTGAAGGCTCACGAACAACGATTCCACAACGCAAGCGGCACAAATGTCCAATTAGACAGGAAGCAGCATATTCGCGCGCAGTCGAGCTCCTAGGCGAACAAACAGTAAAGAAAATTAGAGCAGACTGGGACTCGTGGGAAATGAGCTACGGAGGACGCGAGTGGGAGCTGTCGGAAGGCGTTCTCCTCCAGCTGTTACAGCAGGAACTTTCCAAAAGAGTCATTCGAGCTATCGTTTCTGTTGGAGGCAGCCGCATCGATCGGTTTAAGGCCCATTGCTCGACCTGGGTATTGGAAGATGGCTTCCCGTGCTCGCACCAACGACCCCGCCGGTACTTCACAGAGGCAAAGCTAACGTGGGTCATCGTGCATACAAGATACGTCGATGAGGTAGCGCGAGCATACCCTAGAGCGCGCACGCTGAGCTACACGCGCTTTACGCAGTTCCAAAAATACTACCACCCTGGTGCCCACTTAACCCGCACAAAACTAGACGTTTGTGACTGCTGCGTGCGCTTAGATATTCTGCTTCAGCGAGAAAGTGTGAGTGCTGAGGACAAAGAAGCAATTCTGTTAAAAAAAAAGGAAAATGCACCTTACCGAGGTCATTGCTCAGCGCCGATTTATTTCATCCTGCATTAAGCATTATGCTGCCAAAAGCGCTCCCAATCAAAATTTGCCCAAGGAAGTCATTACAGATGCGTATGAATCTACAGACAATGGAAAGAATAATAAATGTGAAGAAAGTGACGATTGCAATGATATATCAGCAGGAGGGATGGATGGTTGCTACCAAAGAAATATTTCGTGCTAAAGAACCTAGCTGGCGCATTCAAATTCAAGCTGGGGATTTCGGCGGGGTCCCTCCATGCATTATTATGGACACAGTCGTCCTTCAGCAGATAATTTCATCAGTAATTTGATCATTTAAAACTTTGTCGTCGCTGATATCTCGAACACGAGAAATAATGTGTACTTTTATGACGAGCGTGCCCAGGGCAAAAATGCCGACGCATTGTGCAGCCTTCGCCTCAGTTACCACATGAATACGCTGCAGGCTTATGCCCGAATTGGAGTCCGTCCACCAACATTTGTCTCAGTATACTCGACAGCTGTGTGGACCAAAATAAGTCCAAAGCTGTGCTGATGTTATTCGCTATGCTTTCGACTGTATTTTCTTACAGGAAATTGGCTTATGTTTGCTCTTGCCTGGACACTCACACAACATTGCTGATTGCGTCGTTGCGTGGTGTCGTGGTGCTATTCGCGGGCTGAATTTGTATACACCAATGGCGATTGCTGATGAAGTCAGCAGAATCAAAAGCGTGAAAGCTACCTTTCTTGATCATAGAGATCCTAACAGTCCCTTTTTCATCGAATGGAACGAACTACTGACGAAATATTTCGTGCCACTTCCTGCCGGATATACGTCGAACTATTTTTTTTGAGATCGACCAAGGGGTTTGTCCAGCTAGAAAGACTGTAAATTCGTTGGATGAAAATGCGATCGAATATTCGATGGTGCCGCATGGAGACATCACTGCAATTCAGAAAGCTGTTTTAACAGATCTGTTTGGTCCAAGTGTACACAGCATTTGGGAAGCATCTGTGAACCATGTTCACCTACCGCGCCACGCTATCAGACAAGAAAACAAAATCGTTGTCTGCAAAGTATTTCTCCATCCCTCCAGACTATCTCGACTACTATCCAGCTGTACCAGAAACGATGATAGCTTCGGCAGCTCTCAGCAGTGACCAACTGCCTGACCAGTCGCGCAATCTGGAGCCCAAACGCAAACCCGGGAGACCCAAGATGAGGAAGCAAAAGTTTGAGGCTCGACAACCATCCATTCTGCACTTTTTCCCAGTGAAGCAACAGGAGCAGTAGATAAACACGCGCTTCAACATGTATTTTCTTTGCATCATACCGAGGTTTACCGGTTTGTTTTGGCAGACACGGGGTTCATAGGGGACCCCGGGGTCCCGCCAATGCGTTCATTTAATGACTGATGCCGGGTGATACATGCTCTATTCCGGCCCCGTCGACCATCCCTTGCTGTCTCACTTTTTATATCGCCTTCTTTTCACCGGAAGACTTGCCACATCTGTTTCAGGTGTACTTCCACGGCATTGAGGTTGCCCTCAGCGTGGGTGTACTCTAAGATGTCGCCGAAGTAACTTGGGATGAAGTCTCGGAGTGGACGAATCGCATGGGATACCATTGATTTAAATGTCGAAGGCGCGTTTTTCAGTCCCTGTGGCATCTCTAGCCACTCTCAGAGCGTTCCGCTCGAAGGAATTACGGCGGCGAGAGGTACATCACATGCTCTCATCAGGATCTGGTAAAATCCCTCGGTCAGGCCGATGGCGCTGTAGATAACTCTGTCAGCCACGGAGTCCAGTACCATGTCTATCCGAGTGGTCGGAGTCTGTGCGGGGTTGATGGCATCGTTAAATTTGTTGAATGCGTGGCCAATGCGCCATCCATATGTAGCTTTCTTTTCGCAGAAGTTGGACTTGAATGGGGCGATGGACTATCACGCACATGACCCGCCTATCGGCGTCTCTCAAAGAAGTCATCTATCGCCTAATCACGGGGGAGTGGTCATTGTTTGGTGATGCAGTTCTTCGTCCCTGATGCAAGGTCGATCTTGTGTTTAACGCCTCGACCCGCCGGTTGCTCAGCGGGGTCTCATCCGGAAAGAAGTCGGCGTATACGGTGTCGTATACGGGATTGTCTGACTTCCACAAGACCTCCCAGGGTTGCGATTAGAATCGTTTCTCGCGAGCAGACTTAGGTTCGACATCTCGCGGACGTGAGAGCTTACTCTCCGTTGCGACTCCGTTTGCTGGTTCATCCACTGAGACTGCATCGGTGATCAAACACACTTGCTCAATGTCAGCGGCTTTGAGGTGCCGAAGGAAGTTCATCCAGGACAAGCCTGGAATGCATGTGATCGCCGCCGCTTCGCGCGGCGGACTCGCGACTCGATAGGCAACTAATCTCATCCCGAATCTAGCAGCCTTGCACTTTACAACTTCCGTCTCGAAGATTCATTCGATGATCCTCAATTGGGCTCCTACGAGGATTACAAGGGCTACGACCTCCATCCGCACAAGCACAAGCACGATCACGATCCCAAGAGCCACGTGTAAGACTACCCACACTACCGTCCGCCGTCCCGAGGATAAGGCCACCGATTCCTCGGACTATCGTTACGGCAAAAACGACTATGGCAATGATGACTGTGGTACAAGGACGACGACTACAAGCACGACTAATACCAGCAAAGAGCTACGGTCATGACGACTACAACCACGACTAATACCAGCACAAGAGCTACGGTCATGACGACTACAAGCACAATGGCTACGCTCACAAGGACTACAAGAGCTACGGTGGTGTCTGCGATAACTACAGCGACGACTACTGTGGCCACGATAGCGACTACTACAGCTTCAGCAAGGGCTATCGGTACGGCTGCTACCCCGCCTACTTCTCATCTACGATAAAAATTGGCTATGACTTTGACTATGGCTACGGATCTGATTACAGATACTATCCCGACTACTGCTCGTCGTACGGTAAAACTGAATTTAACTATGGTTATAACCACGGCGCTGGTTATGGATTCCTACTCGTCGTATGGATACGACTACCCTAGCTACGACCACGGTTACGGCTACCCAAGTACGGCTATGTATACCCTGGCTACTTTGGCAATGAGTCTGCCACATCCAGTGTTTGTGTTGATGATGGTCAAAAAGGAGTCTGCGACCGTGTCCTCCGATTTGTTAGCTCCAAGTCCGCTTGAAAGGATAACACGACTGATTCGAAGACCCAGTCGAGCGCCACCGATAAGTCGAAGGATAATTGAAACAAGAATTGGACTGAGAACAGTATTCGATGAGCGAAAGACGATGTAAGCCCACATGAAAATGTCGTTGCGTACGGTAGACAAAGAAACTGGCAGCTGTAGTGAATACCAAGCCAATATATTGTAATACCTTTATTTTCACGAAAAGTGCATCGGAATCTGAAGTTATTAGCCATTGAAATATGTGTCAACAGTAGAAAAACGGAATTTGCCAATATGAGTATCATCAATAAACTGAATTCGCTACCGATATTTCAATTTAATTTTTGATCGACACTTATCGAACATTGGATCCGAAACATAATGAAAACTGTCGGACGCCACAAGTGTAGAGCGAACGTAAGATTTATTCAAACTTTTTCGTATGAAAGTGCATCCAAGAATAATCATTTTAATGTCTTTTTGTTTTCATTTTTGATAAATAAACGTATGAAAGATGGTGGTAAACTGTCACATTGGTTTTTCACGGCTAGTAAATCGCAGAAAGACTAACCAACGTTGCGTTTTAAAGCGGATGATTAATGCTCTAGTAGAGCTTCCAAAACCCACAATATATTCAGCTCCTCGTACACCAGCAGTCATTACACTTACGTTCTGAGAGATGAAGAGTCATTCTCTCGAAACTTCTCTTTCTGACGGCTCCCCGATCAATCAAAACGAGGTAGCACATATAATTACTGATGCAGATGATACATGCTTTATTCCGGCCATGTGGACCATCTCTCGCTGTCTCACTTTTTATCTCGCCTTATTTCCACACTCGACAGGCAACCTAATACCATTCGAATCTAGCTGCCTTGAGCTTTACAACCCCCGTCTCGAAGATGCATTCCAATATCCTTGTCGTGATGAGCCTTTGTGTTGCTGCCACCATTCGGTGATCGCCTGACGTCCGAGCCACGGCCCGTATTGGCCCAGCTGGAATGGCTTCGCGGCGTAAAGTGGGCTCCTACGAGGACTACAATAATAGTCCGGTGTATTGTGTCACATACTCCGTGGAGTTAAGCTCTAATACCCATTCTCAACTAGTGGTTCAACCGGGTCGAGTCTACACTTCCCGCGCCCTCTTTACCATGCGCTTTCCGCCCCGTTTCACTCATCTTTTTGTAATCCCGCTTGCTTCCTCCTCCGTTGGCGCCTGCCATCTTTTGACATCATGTCCCATTCTTTCTTCCGTTCCTCGCTGTAAGTGCTGATCCGATGCCACCTCATCCATCGTCACCACGTAGCTGGTCTTGGTGTCCATGGCCACATTGGCGAGTCAGTCCGTAGTTTTGTTGTGCACCCGATAATGGTGCGTCCATGTTTCAGCTCTGCATTGATCTGCCAGTCGCCAGTGCCACATCTTGTGGTGTTGGGTGGGGGGGGGGGGGGGGGGGCTTTCGTTCTCTCATCATCGTCATGATCATCGCGCTGTCTCCCACGACGTGCATTTCCGTCCACTAGCTTGCCACCGCTTTTGCCAGTACTCGCTGCAATCTCTCAACCTTGTTGACGCTATTGGCAGTTGTCGCTGCCCCAACGCTGTCACCGCCGCCCATGTGATCGCTGCATCTGTTCTTCCTGGTCTCAGTGTCACTTCGACGCTTCCGCTTCCCCCCGGTTGTGGGTTTACCCATGAACCCTGTCGAAGAAGACCACACGCTCCATTCGCTCTGTATCCGTCTCTTCCCCCGATCGTCCCTTTTCCAAAGAAGAAGTGTCTCTAGTCGCTCCACCATATCCAGCTGCACCTTGAAATGGGTGGTGAGTAGATATAATCTAGTTGAGTACCTGTGAATCCCCTTCTCCAGCTCTATATCCATATTGCTGACAGCGTCGTCGCACATTTGAGTGCTCCGAGATCCTGTATGAAATTTTGCCCGGCAGCACATGCAGTTTGATCCTAAAGACGTCTTTGACCGCTTGTTGCAGTGCTGTTTTCTTCTCCTGTGTCGAAAGCCCTTCCGTTCTCCACATCTGGAGGAGCTCATCCCAAAAATGCTACGCTGCACATCATTCCCATATTAGGCGTGAAGTTCCCGCGGACCCGCTGGTTCCGCATGCAGCACACCGGCGTCCTCTCTCCTCCTTGTTCCACATCCGAAGTATGTTGTGTGTTTGCTCTTATGAGGGTCGGCTGCTATAATGTTCGGTCTCCTTGCAGCTTCAGCAGCCTGTGCCGTGACACCTCTTCTAAGGCAGCTGCGATTGCATAATTTTGACTTCGCAATTTATGCTCTGTATGCTGCGCTGCTGCTGTTGCTTCCTCATCTCTCTGGCTCAGATAAGCTCTCCTGTATTTCCGCCCTAACCTTGTCCAGCGTTGGTTTTGTGCCTATACCGGGCTGAATCGTTGCAGCGCATTCGTTGGGGTTACCCAGACTGACGATGCCGGCACCTCCAGCTTCTGCGCACCGCGGCCCGGCAGCTCTCGCCGTTCGCCACCTTTACAACCTCACTATGGCTTAACCCCCCCCCCCCCCCCCCCGTCGTGTGATCGACTGTCTTTGTGTCCGCATTCACTGTGAAAACGTGGTGCGGGTCTTTTAACCCGTGAATTATGCGTAGAAGTGCCATATCGGCTGGTTTAAAAGTCATCCGGTCAAGTCGTAATTTTCGCGAGGCATACCTCTCGAAACTCAAGTGCAACTCCGCTGGTCAAGGGCAGCTCCCGTCCAACCGGTCGGAAAGTTACCTCCCCCATTGCGCTTCATTCGATGCTGAGAATGTCAGTAATGATCTTGGAGCTGTATCAGGTCATGAGCCGCTTGAGCTTGCTCCATTTTCGCTGGTCGCCCCACACGTCAACCAGCTCTACATCCGTCACCGGTGTAATGGCCATACCCGTGACCAGGAATTGGCAAATCCGCTTCTGGCGTTCGCATCTAATTGTGCGGCGTGATGCTACGTGGTGTCCTGGAAGCTGTAATGTAGCCCGTCGCTCGTCCATCTGGTATTGAGGCCGTTGGTGCGCTTGAGAAGTTGCCTTATCTGCACTGTCGCTTCATCCGCGCCACGCTGAGTGTTGCTGTCATGCAAAAGAAGCGTTTCGTCCGAGCTAGTGCCATGCGTCACATCCCCACTACCATACCTTGGCTTGGTTTCGTGTGTGCCGGTGTAACGTCCAGTACCCCCAAAACCTCGGCGTGATTGGAGTGATCTGCTTAGATTGCACCTCCGTGGGTGCCCAGTCTGTGACCGCCATAGCTCCCATGGCAACAAGCTGCTTGTATGTTGGACTGTCCAACGCCTCCCCTTTTAGGATTCTCCCCTGCTGTTGATGCCGCGATCCATCCCGCGGGGTCTTCTCCGGTACCGCAAAACTCGACTTCTATACGAAGTTCCGAATCCGTCGATCCGCTTATTTGATTAAGTTAGTCGTTGGCCACGCGTGTCTTGCAACGTACAGTAGCTTAAGCACGAGGATCGCAGCGGCTACCGGGGTCGTTGCTTTGCGGTGTTATTTTCCCTACTGTCAACGCCAATATTACAGTAAGCGCACTAAAAGCTTTGCGCCAAACAGCTTCTGCTGTATTCGCCCTCCCCGTAATGCGCCAGGTACCGAGCACTCTCCGTCTCCTCAACATGTCGTTCAGATCCCCAGGAAGGTCGTCTTGGACGCTTTCTGTATCTGGGCTGCCTTGGTGGACCTCGCCTAGCGAAATGGCTGCCCTTTCATCCCTGGGCGGATGCACTCTAAGCCCTTTACTGCGGACACTATCCGCCAAGAAGTTGAATCGGGTAGCCATCGCTATTATGCAGGTCAATATCCTGTTTTCCGAGCTGCCGTGTCGGACCAAGTGGATATTCCCTTCCGAGGAGGATGATTTGCCGGCATCCGGTTACGTGGATTCGTTGGTCACTCGTTTCCGCATGTTTAGGCTTAATCAGGATTTCCTAAAATGCTATTTTAAAAACGGAGGGACGTAAGACTCGTAAATAGAAAAATGGCATCGTCAGGCAATGCGTCAGAAATACATTATGGTTATTCATCTAGCAGCAAAATACGTAATGGGATCTGTATCGCTTGATTAAAATGTATAATACATCAGTGGTTTTATTGGTTATTAAAAGTCACACTCACTATAAATAATTGCAATGGGTCTCGAAGAGAAATCAATTATGGAAGGGGAAGTCCAAACCCATGAAAATACATTATGCGTATGTCAATATACATAATATGGTGAACACAAAATACTTTTAGGAAACCCAGGTCTTAATCTGAAGCAATTTCCACTGTTCATGTTGCATCTCTTTGGTCTGGAGATAGGCAGCCGGATCATAGGCGTACCCTGCTATCAGTAATGTTAATCTGTTTGCCTGTTGCCTCCATCTATATTCCGCGTAGCGACCTGTCGTTTTCTAGTTCGGCATACAACACATCGACCGCAATGCTGAATAGCAGTGGTGCGAGCGGACACCCCTGCCTGATCCCGCTCGTTACTTTAGCTGGTCTGGATAGCTGCCCGTTGGCCATAAACCGCACCTTGGTGTCGCTGTGAATCACTGCGACCACTGCGCATAACTTGGGCGAGAACCTTATTGGTCGAAACACCTTGAACAGGAAGTTGCGGTCCAGCGAGTCATAAGCCTTCGCAAAGTTCAGCATGAGGACCTGCGCACTGCTCAACTCCGCATTCGGCTTGCAGGCTACCTTCGCTGCTTCAAATAAGCCAAATTGAGTCGGATGTATCACTTGGTAAATATTTAGTGAGCCCTCCATGTCAGCACCCTCGCAAATGTCTTGTAGTCTTCTTTAACAATGCGATGGGTCAGTAGTTGAGCGGGTCGCTTTTCTTATTGATGGAGAAGATAAAAGCATCTTCAAACATCTTGGGTGTAATCCCCAGTGCCATGCATCGGTTGAATAACTATGTGAGGGTTGGTGTCAGCAATTCGCAGGTGTCTTGGTACCAATCGTTGTTTAGGTCGTCGGGACCGCACAACTTTCCCCTTTTGCATTTTTTATGGCCGCCAACACCGCCTCCTCCGTGCAGTCGTCATCGATATCATCCATCACGGGCGTCGTCCGATATTGCCTTTAATTCGGCCCAGATATTTTAATCTTTTTGCTAGACCTCTAATATTGTAGGTCGCCAGACCTTTTGTCTTCTCGGCCTGGTGCTTTTTCACCACCGCATTTCTCTGTTTGTCGTTTCTCCTGATCAACGTCGCTTTGATCTTGCGTGTAAAGTGTTGAAAGCTCTTAATATTGTTATGTTTCTTGTATGTCTGTTCCACCCTTCTGTAAAACGCCGTCATTCTGCTCTGCGTGGCATCCGCGTCCAGACGTCGGCCGCTCACGCCTCTCCGCTCTCTATTACTCGGGCGATAGTGCGTCATTACAAGTTGTGTTCTGCTCGCTTAAAGTGTTGATCAGATGCAGCTGTTGGTCAAAACATTGTAATGGGTCATGCGCTGCCTGCACCCCTGTGGCCTCGCTGGCGGTAATTTCGCTGGTATCGTCCGCGGCTGCCGTGGTCGGGCACGTCACGTGCCCGACCACGTGCCACGTCCGCTCCTTCTTATCGTTTTGTGGGCCACGAATCGTGGCCCGTCAATCGCCGTGCTGGTATCTTCAGATGTGTTGACCTCCGCTTCGAGGGTACCACTACCTACCTGTGACGTTGCTACGTTGTCGGGATTGTCCTTCCTGACCGTTTTGGTAATGGCCGAAAGCTTCTTCTTCGCCGCATGCGCGTTCTTGGCGACATCGTTCGGGACTCTATCTAGGGCGTGATCTCCGTGCTCTTGCAGGACTTCGTTCAGCTCGTCTTATCGCGCAACCTTCGCCTCCCTGCACCGATAGCTATCGTCTGGATACGTCACGGGTTGGAAAAGATTGCCGCTTTCTTTCCAGCGTGGTAGCATGACCACTGGACACCACCCAATATTCACGAGCGCCCTAAGGCGTACAAGAGCTACATGAGTGTCGAATGCTGTCACCGAACCAGTTTCGATCTCGACCCGGCTCGCTGTCGGTCCGTCATGGTACGCGTATATTTGTACATGCACTCTGTCGTTGGGCCCTACGTCCAGCACCTAAATTGCATCATTTGCATACATTGTCATGCTATTTAGATGGACCGGGTGTACCCAAAGCTCTGGAGTCGCATTCGTCCTCACAGATATCCGTCTCTGCTTCACATAGTGCGTCGCTAGCACTTGGACTTGGGCTTCTTTAGGCACGGCACGGCATCTTCTTTCGCACTGGATATCAACTGCTCGAAGCTCGCCCGGATGGAGCTCAACTTCATCACGGAGATTGGCAATTATGCCATTCATCACGTCTTTCTTGAGTTCATTGCTCGCTTTCGCCGTCACCCCCTGTACTGGTATCTGCCCCAATTTCTGATTGGTGAGCGCTGCATGAAAGACTAGCCACCTGCATTGTCCATTGACAGCCACGTCCGTGATTGCTCCTCCTATCAACTACAGGAGGCCACTCGGCGGGGTGCCTGGATCCGATAATGGTTTAGTTCCGACAATCTCGCGTATTGCGATCCTCCGATCTCCTTATCTTCATTTGATTGTGCATTAGTACCAATGACCGACTGAGGTCCATTCTCAACCGGGCTGGTGCGGCCGCATGCGTCGAATATCGCCTTTTGATTGGCTTGTGGAGACAACCCTAAGTCTCCGACGCATGCGTCGAAAAACAAAAAAAGACGCTCGTGCGGCGGTTTGGCCGCATGCGTCGAATTGACCGCACGAGATGCAATAGGGTACGCACCGAGCCCACCAATAAGAATGCCGTATTTCTTCGATTCTTACCACAAGGCAGACTTCAACAGCATCACTTCAACATTTGGACTCGAGATGCCAGGCCCACCTCGATTTGAGAGTAGAAAGCTCGTGACACTTCGCCGCGCTGAAGAGGATGAGTTCTGCACTGTAGTTTTACCGGCTATCGCAATGGTTTTAGCGGAGCAGGAATCGTCTGGTAGTGAAATGGTAGTTATCCGTGAGCGTCTCAACTGGAAATCGCACGCAGAACGCTTGCTTTTGGAAGGGGAGTTCAAGCAGTACTACAGAATGAGCTTCTCAGGTTTCGAGCGCTTGCTCGGGGTTGTTGGGGGTGCACTAGCACTTGACGCCTTGCAGTTTATGCGTCGGGCGCGTGGTCAACCTCCTTTGTCACCAGCCAGCATGCTCCAGGCCTGCATTTCATGGCTCGCTGGGGGTAGCTATCATCACATCCGCATTATTACTGGAGCTAGTAGAGCTGGGTTTTACCTCGTAGTGCACGCTGTCATTAAGGCAATCAACAGTACGAGAAGTCTAGCTATCAAGTTTCCTGTAACGGATGATGAAATGGAGATGTCTGCAGCGGGATTCCGCTCTATCAGCACTTGTGCTATCCCAGGATGTATAGGTGCAATTGATGGGTGGCTCTGCCCTATTCGAGTACCTCTAGCTAACGACGGTGGGCGCGTCATTACGTTCTTCTCGGGTCACTACCAGCGATATGGGCTTAACCCCTCAGTTACCAGAAGATCCGTGTTGGAACCGCCTATTTTACGTCGTAAGTTACGACTTTATTTTAGTATATTTATTTGTATGGATGTGTCTTTTCCACACTGGATTCCCGCTATAAACTGTCAGAGGATATTCTGAGCTACATCGTATGAGTTACGACATTATGAGCGCGTCGTATCACGAAAAGCCATAACTTACGACGTTCAAGTATTGTTTTTGTCGAAGCAGATGCCTATTTACACATCCGTAGAGATCCTCGTACAACAGAGAAAGAGCTACATTTACATAAACTAAGTGCTGTCCAAACGCATTCTAACGATTGCCGATTGCTGAGCTGGCTGATCCTCTTCATTGTCGGCCTCGCCGTCTTGTTGACAGAGCAGCTCACGCCGAGTTGGTTTTCGAGTACCAGCCTTGGCTGATCGTCGCAGGACGACTCGCTTGCCGAGCGATGATGGGATGGAAGCCCCACTGTCAAAGTCTTCGTGCCAAATCTGATAGCATGTTTTGCGCACGCCTCCGTAGCTATGGCGCGACTTGGGGCAGAGGAAGCACTTTGCGTCTGCGTGTGAGCAATCCTCACAATAATAGGTCGTTTGAAAGGATTTTTTTCGATCGCCTCGTAGAAGAGCGCATACTTTGCAAGAGCGTTGCCGGCGCTTTTGGGTGCCTGAAACGGTGACCCAGTCGTCGAACTGGATGTGTTTGTGACCGTCTAGTCGGCGGCGCTTGCGAGAGCGAGTCATAGGAGAAGGTGTAGGAGCAGTAGCTTCAATGAAGTAGAAGATACCATTCTCCACGATCTTTTGGTACCAGCCTCTTGATCCGGCATGTTTCCTTGTGTGTGAGATACGCATTGACGAGTGCCATGTCCATGAAACCCATGAACAGTGACTTGTAATACTTCCTGAAACGGAAAGCCGTTTGGATTGAATAGGACTGCAGGCGAAGTTGATCATGTACATCAACTCCGCCCATCCAACGTTGGTAATCAGTAACTAACTTTGGGCATTTGACGCAAGACGGCCCGACCATCTTGACGTTGCGGCGAATAGAGTCCTCTGCCATGACCGGACCCGTGGCCAGGTAGTGGACCGGCTTTCGGTCCCACCAGTGGCAAGCTATCATGGTCGGTATAGCAGTGGAGCGAGAGAACGCAAAAGTACCACGCTCAATCGCTCGAGGACGTGTTTTACGCTTCTCAATAACTTGCTTGTCGAACCCCAGTCTGTTGACCATGATCGTTCCCACCACGTAGATACCCATCGATAGAAGCTGAATAGCCAGTGGGATAGACGAGTAAAATCGATCGATCACTACCAATCGAAACCCTTGTGATCGATCTCCCAGAACGGCTTTCATGTTTCGAATAACTACAGCAGCCCCCGTCTTGTCGTCGACTGCCTGCTGATCGCCATCCTCGGTCTCACGCTTTCCGACGTACACCTCGAATCTATAGTAGTAAGTTACGACGTAATAAAATATCGTATTACAATTCAAGCCGTAAGTTACGACATAATTATTAAACGAAACAAACTTACCGGTGGCCGTATGCACTCACAGAATCGCAAGCCATAAACAACTTTGTTCCGTATCGATAAGGGTTGTCGGGCATAAACATCCGCGTGGTGTTGCGCTTGGACGTGGCTGGTAGTACGCCTTCGTCAAACGAGAACTTACTGCCGAGTGACCAACCAGATCGAAACCGAGTTTGCAACGTGTCGACAACAGGCCGTAACTTCCACAATTTGTCTCGAATCCGTGGGGCTTCGCTGTTCACGACATGGAAGTATCGAAGAATTGACGTGCAGCGGTTTCGAGCCATGAACTTGCCAAAGTTTCCGGCAGGTATTGCACCGTCTTCGGTCATTGACCAGTGCCGAGAAAAGCGACGCGTCATTGGGTTCAGCATTCTTGCCACTAAGAGCCCAATGACGTGGAGTATCTCATGAGTTTCGTACGCAGCCTCGACGCGCAATCGCCTTTCAATCTGCTTAACAGTCTGGGGGGCTGGTACAGTGCGTTTCCTTTGCTTCTGTCGGATTCGCTTAGCTCTGGCGTGTACTGTCTGCTTCTTGTAGCGATTTGTCTCCTTGGTGATGGTAACCCACAGTGATTTTGGTAGGAAGTAAAATAGAAGCAGCAAGGGAGAATCCGCAATGTCCTGTAGCTCCCTGATCGGTACGGCGACGTCCGTAGACAGGCGAGGGTACCCTCCACTGTCAGCTTCGAAGATGGACGAAGGAGGACTCCACTCAAAGCTCCGGAGCGCGGCCTTGTCGATCGACTCCAGTGTTAATTTGCCACCTAACGCCTCGACAAATGCGTCGTCCATCAGAGCAAACGTTTTCATCGGCCTCAAGTGTGTCGTCGGGGTACTCACGCCTCACGATGATATCGTCGCCACTATTGTCGCTGCTGTCGCTGCCACTTGAATCGACGGCTTCGTATTCATCCGAAAGATCTCCATCGCCCATAACATTCACGTCGGTTACCGGCAGTGCCACACGGCAGTCATCCTCCACAGTCCCACCTCCACACACACTTGCGCCTTCCTCCTCCACACTAGCGCAACCATCATCGTTGTCGTCCGAATTGCTCGACTCGGCGCCGAACAGGAGCCGCTGGAACGCCCCCACGACCATCTCTCGATCCGACTGCTCCAACTGATCCTCCGCTTCCGACTGGGGGTCACTGTCCGTGCCAAACATCGCCGATAAGGTGTTGGCCGACAGCGCGATGGATGTGTCTATCTGTGACGCCGTCACTGTAACGTCCACCGGCACGACCTCATCACTGCCCACCTCCCTCTCACTGTCGCCACTCTCTTCAGCAATAAGCCAAGTCTCGATGGCATAAGCCACGACAGCATCCTCCGCTAGACAAGTTATATAAATTAGACAAATGAAGCACATAACCATATACGAACTTCGCACCAGTGAGCGACTTCCCGTCCGGCGACGTGTACGTCCACTCCTTCGCAAGTCCACCGGAAGGTCTCTTCGACGTCCATCCCACTGCGCGTAGCTGCCGCCAGAGATGCTTGAAGTCGATGGCACGCACGTCCATCGTGCTGGCAACCGCTGATTGCTTCGTCCGCGTACTTGATCGAACTCTCGCCATGGTGGCAAGTTCTTGAATGAGACACCAGTGGCTCGAGTCGGCGCCCTCGGCCACTCATCATTCTGTTCGGTGCAGCACATCTACCCTTCCCCCACCCTTTCTTTTACATTTGCCGAATCGACCTCTTTCAGCTTATATAAATTTTCTCCAAACTTTGACTTGGTTAAAGTATCGTGTCCTCTTTTTTCGAGCCATTTTCTGTTTGAAGGCTCGAATTACGTCGTAAGTTACGACTTTCGCCCTACTCAAAGTCGTAACTTACGACGTTGGTAACAGAGGGGTTAATGTCCAGGCGTGCGCTGATTACAAGTGCCGTTTTACAGCGATGGCGTGCCGTGCACCTGGTGGAAGGAATGATTCCGTTGCTTTCCTACAATGGTCACTTAGCCAAGCACTAAAAGCTATCCAAGGCCCATATTTCGTTGTAGCAGACAATGCGTATCCCCAAACAGGAGTAGTGCTGACCCCATTTACTCAGCCCCAGCTAAAAAAACATCCAAAGCGGGATAACTACAACTTCTACTTGAGTAAGTGCAGGATACGTATCGAAATGGCTTTTGGATTACTTGTGAACAAGTGGAGAATCCTCAAGAAGCCTCTCTGTGTGAGATTGAAAAATGCGCCGCACATTATACACGCTTGTATGCGCCTTCATAACTTTTGTATCAATCAACACGTGATTGAAAAACCTGATACTGTTTTGCGGGAGACGAAAGCACTTCGAAGAGAACTTCGATCGTGGAATGACACCCGAGATCTCTCTTACAGTAATACTCAGTATGAAACAGAAGGCGGAGATGTAGTGGAGCTGCTAGATGGGGTCACACGTGATATAGTTGTTCGTTATATCAAGGAGAACGACTTCCGACGACCTGTGCACAACATTACTCGCAGGATTGAGATGGATAAAGATCAGTAAGTGAATTCCATCATGCATTAAAACCAGAAGCAATAAGTGTAGGTAGTTCTTGTGAAGCTGTCTTGATCTCAACTACAGTCTACTGAGCTTCACCATTAGAGATTGTCTCTGCGTAAGCAGAAAAACGCGATCTTCCTCGAGTCGTGCCAATGATTCGTCTCCAGCGTCTACTATAGCAGCATCCAGCTCAGCTAACTGACGCCGGATGTCGCCCAACATCGATAAGATGCTAGCATGCCCCTCTAAAACCTCTGATGCTGACGTACTAGCTCGCTCCGCCTCTATGCGACGATCTTTCACGTAAGTCGCAAAGGAACCTGCAAATGACTCCATGTACTCGGCAGTTCGTTTCGATTTTGAAGGTGTTGTGTTTGATAGTGCTGTCTGCTTGCACTCAGTGTTGTCGTCGCCAGTGTCCACCTCTTGACCAGGTAGCAAGCCGCCCGTGGCAAAGTTCGTGAGTCCGTCTTTCACCTGCAACAATGGTGAGTAAGATACTGTATAGCAGACACTCTCTATGCTGAACTCACCTTCAGCCGTTCGTGCAAGTACAGCACGTATCCACACCCGTTGACATAGTTTCCGAAGTCACTGTCGTGCTGTCCAGAGGTAGTAAACCTCCCCATGGCAAGTCTATAGCTCGAGTCAGCATCTTTCCACATATCGAAAAGTTTCTTTGCAGAATGAGGTTTAAAAACTGAAGGGGTAATGCCTTCAAACAAGTAGTGTTCCACGAATAATTCGTTCATCTCGTGGCCCGCCGGATATTCCTGCACAAAAGCAGCTCGGACGTCTTGCCAGAAATCGCTCCTATCGTTGATGGCTCGAGTATCAAGATCAGCTCGCGGTGCTTTGTTGCCAGACTGACTGAATCGAACGGCAAACACATCGGAGAACAGAATATTCAGCAATCGAAACATGCAGTGCTTCGTTCGCGAGCCGATTTTTTCTTCTTTGACGAGCCGTTCACATCACCAAGCACAACATTGCCAAAGCATTTGGCAGCAAGATCAATGCGTACGAGAATATCCACTCGCTCTCCCTTTTTCATTCCTGACTTCAGCCTTAGCTCTCTGTTTGTACACTCTTTGCGTATTTCATTAGTCGACAAGGCTTCGTATTTAGCTCTGAGCGCCGCACGAGCCTCCTTAATCTTGTCAGGCTCTTCCTCCTCCTCGGCGTTTTCGTCGTCTTCTTCCTCGTCATCCGAGGCCTCTAGTAGCATTTGCATGCTTCCATCTTGTGCTCTGCCAAGATCTGACGGCTGTGGCGTTGACTCTGACTGCGTGGGAGCAGCTTGCTGAATCGAAACGGCTGCTCGACTTCGAATTGTTGATACGATGCAGGCGGTGGGTGGAGATGATAGGAGGTCAGCCTTGGCAGACCTTGAAAGCTCTGAGTGTCGCTCGGGAGAGCCTCATTGTCTGACGGAAAGTTGTTGCCATGCATACTGCGCGCACATAAAGTTAGTCGATGTCAATAGGTATCAAGCTCTCAAACACACCAACCTGCAGTTGCTCTTTGCTCTGCTACTCGTTTTATGAAGTGAAGTTGGCGGCTCGATTCCCCAGGTGCTACACGGCCGCTTGCTTAAGATAATCCAGGTGTTTTCTCGAGTGGTTAGGCGTTTCCAACGGCCGCACGGGCGTTCTCAACCGATGCGGCCGCACGGAGCATCATTGTGCGATGCGGTGCGTCCATGCCGGTTGAGAATGGGCCTGAGTCAGCTTGCTTGTCGGGTTCATCAGTGGTGTTTCCTTAGATTGTTGGGCTACTTCCTCCATGACATTACCCAGCTGGGTCGCTGTGAGTCCTCGCCTCACAAGTACTGGTACATGTAACGGCTGTGCACACCTGTCCGCGATCCTGTTGCTCTCTCTCGTCGCCTTGAGTGGTGAGGTCGCTCGCGTCATTCCAGCCGTTGACTGACCTAAACCTTCATCTGGCTCGAGTCCGTTCGCCACCTGCAGTGCTCACGCACTGCTGCGAAGCTTGGAAGCTTTTCTCTGTGGTGAAGATCTTGCCCTCATGTGCTATGCTCCCGTTACACCATCTTTGACGTCATGTGCCTTCAGTGCGGTCGCACACTTTGCCGGTGACGTAGACGCTCTGGTTCCACGTTGCTGTTTGTTAATGTCCCCGCGTCTCTGGTGGGGTCCTTCCCATCACTTAGTAAGCTTGTCCCCTGTCGCCTTCTTGGTTGGTGATCGTCCACGTGCTGGGATATCTCCTTGTAGCGTGCCAAAGCAACAGGTGCCGTCGCTTCTTTCCGTATCTCGTACACCACCACCTTCGCTTCCGTACCTTCCATTCCACGTCATCAATCTCCATGTCTGTATCCTCGTCGTCGGACTGCGAGAGTCGTTCCCCTGTTTCCTTGGGTGATGCTGGTGTATCAGTTTCATGGCAAGCTTTGCAATCGTGAGGTGGTATGTGCTGTTTTCATTCCACTGGCAATCCAGTCCATGCGGCGCCAGGTCGTACCGCGCTGCGCACCAGTGACGTTCTGGTACTACGCACACTGAGGCAAGTCGTTGCTGGGCGTGTTGCTCCTGCATCGAGCTCGTGTCCACCTTGGAGCTTGGCTCCAGCGCTGTGGGGGTACGAGTGGGTTTACTGCTGCCCGTGGAGTGATGCAGCTTCGAGGGTATCTGCCCTGTGACGATCCACGTGAATTGTGCCTTGATCGTGCCCCTCCCCTCCTCCGACGCCCGACAGTATTTCTCTGGGTGCGCTGGGTTGCCGCATTTGGTCCATGGCTATTGTAAGCTTAGCGGCAGAAAATGAAGGGGCTACAAGTATTACGTAGTAGTAATCAAATCCCCCTGATGGGCTCAATTTTGATTAAACCAGATATGACATTTAGATATGTGATAAAACCGCCCATTTTGAGTATGCTTTTGGTGTTAAAACCGGCTAATTCGCAGTTTTGGCTGTCGCCAAGGACATTTACACAGCATTAATGCTGATATTCTATTGGTCAAGAGTGTGGAAAGGGCAAAACAGTTGTACAAACAGGCGTTAAAAACAAAACGTTCAAATTTAAAAACTATGATTTGTAAAACCTTAAAGAGTGAATACTCGCCATATTCCCCATGAGCCTCTTGTGACCTCGTGCGGATGGTACATTCTACTAGCGAAAACATTAAATTATAAGATTTTCATATGATATCACAACAGAGCGGTTTTAACCCTACATGGGCCAAAATGACAAGCGCACCTCGGCGAAATTGGTGTCTGGGTCGAGGTTCCATGCCCGGAGCACCCGAAAAACTGTGTTATTCCCGCCTCTTTAGTTCGATGGCGCGAGTCCCGCTCTCCACTTCTGCCTGTTTTGGCCTCGGCGACTAAATAATCATTTGCTTAGCAAACTAGAGTTTTCTCGTCCGGACTGAGCTGGTGTCTGCGCTGCATTGCACTCCCTAAAATGAAAACGAGGAAGAGTCTTAATTTATGGAAGAATGAGCTACGAAATCTCAGCTTTCTATTCGCGCCATTTGCACTCAAATTAAGGCTATTTTGGTGAAGTTATCGCCGATTATCCAAAGATAACAATTTATTTTGGATTAGCTAGCCCCATCATTTTCTGCCGCTGTAATAGTGTCCGTAAACGCCATGGTGATGTGTTAATAGCTCAACCCCGCATACCGCGACGTACCCTGTAGGACGGAGTTGCGACGGTCATGCTTGGGATTTAATGAAGATCACTATTGTTTGTTGTTCATCCCAGCTCTGTTGGTGTAGGGGTGTGCAAGTGTATGCACTGTGTACCCGAGTTTGGTCTTAAAGAGCCAAACATATCCGCAGAGGTCATGAGTCCTTTGCGCTGAACCACTGTGAACGTGTAGGAATTGAGAGCCACAATTACGTTTGTGACCTTAGTTTCCTCTCGTTGACCTTCGAAATCGATCAGAGGCAGCATTTTCATATCCAATGACAGCTGTCACCTCATCCATTTCAGTGCAGTCCTCTTCGCCTTGAAATAGACCGTAAGAGCTCTCGAATTAACGTCTAGTGAGATGCGAGACACATCCTGCTTGAACTCCCGGATAGCTTGCTTTTGAGATGCAGCAGCTTCCTCGCCCATATATATTTGGTTCAGGATTGCCTGCTTGGGTATGTTCTCAGCGAAGCGCTGTCCTAGCAGCAAGTGGGTGTGCAGTGGGTATTCGATTGCCTTGAAGATGTCACCGAAACGTGCCATCTCTTCCCCCTTCATTGTTTGCACCAGGAACCTGGGAGGGTATGGCACTTGCCGTTCATGCGTGCGTGTGAGCAAGAGCGCCCTTTTCTCGTTCTGCGTACACTGTCTTAGTGCTGTAAGTGTTTCCATGGGCTTGACGCATAATTCGTATAGCCGCTTTAGGTCTGTTGATTTGCAGTCGTTGCTTATGTGCATTCTCTCCTCCACGGCAAACGGCATTGAGGTAATAGCGCTAAGATACACCGACATCTTTGCCATCGGAGGTGACCTGGGTGGCAGGCCTATTTGTGCTCGTTTCATTGGCACAAAGGTAAAGAAATGCACTCTTGTGTGCAGATCGCCTCGCTTGCACTTTTCTTTCGTAATCCATGTGTTCATCAACAATTTCAGTTTTTCAACATGATCCTCGTTGCTGCGATCCCAGTAGCTGGTCAGGCCCTCGTAGGAGTATCTCAGTATCTCTAGCATGGAGTTGTTTAAACCCTCGTGGGCTTGTTTCGCTTGGATTGGATTCTCCTTCTGCTGCATTGCTCGAAGCCAGTGGGCTTAAAATCGTCTCTCTTTAGCCTTGTCGCTGAGACTCGCGGCCGTGTCCCATGCATACACTGCCGATCCGTTTTTGCTCAAGTAGTGTTCTAGCTGTTGGAATACCACCTTGCCGTCACCGTGGTCGGCACTGCTCAGCAACTGGAACCTGCGTCGGCCACGTACATGGTGCTTCCGCCCGCACACTGCGCAGAGTGCCCTCGAGCACTCGATTGCCGCGCTTCGTCTAATCGTCTGTCTGCGGATGGGCTGCAGTGGACATCCGCAGACGAGTTCCGAGTAAAGGAAACATCGTTTTCCAAAACGCGGCCGTTAATCGTGGTCCCGGTCCGAGACAATGGTCTCCGGGAGACCGTTATAGTGGAACACGCCATCGACGAACAACCTCGCGGTCAGTGCGCCTGTGGCGGTAACGGGTACAGGAGCAAGATGTACCGTCTTGCTGAGCCGACACACGAGCACCATAATCCCGGTGTTGCCGTATTCGTCGACGGGAAGCCCAAAGATGAAGTCAAGGCCTATCGACCAACAGTCAGTCGAAACATTCAGGCTCTGGCACGGAGCCGAAGCGTGCCCTGCGGGTTTGACCCGCTGATATGTTTCGCATGTCTTCACGTACCGGGCGACCCACTTGAACACGTGGGTCCACCAGAAGGCCCGAGAGACCGACAGGAAGGACTTCTCGCGACCCAAGTGGCCGCTGGAGGACACATCGTGCGCCTCCTCGAGGATGTCGAGCTTCATATCCTCGTAGTTGGGTACGACCGTTTCCGAATATATAGATCCGTTGGCACTCGTGTGATTTGGCGTTCGCAAGATCGTTGAGCTTGCTCGGGTCGTACCCAACGCGGAAGCTGTACTCCGCGAAGAAGGACAGCACCTCTCCATCCGTTGGAAGCGGTGATGCAAATTCATCCCCGTCCTCAAGAACATGTGGTCTGTGTAGAGCACACAGGGCCTTGAGCCCAGAAGATGGACCCGAAACTTCACAAGGGCATTCTTCATTGTCAGGAGCTTCTTGGCGTGGACAGGATAGCTCCGCTTGGCGGATTTGAGCTGCCTGGACTGGAGTGAGATGACTCGTTCGCGTCCAGTCGTGTCAGTCTGTAGCAATGAACAACCGATGACATAGTCGGAGGTATCATAGACGACGCTGAATAGCCTCGTCTCGTCCGGTGGGGCCAGGACAGGAGCCTCTTGGAGGCTAGCCTTGATGCTGTCAAAGGCATCCTGGTGCTATTGCTCCCTGCGCTAGTCGGCGTCCCTCTGAAGGAGGCACGACAAGGGCTTAGCGAGGCTAGTGTACCCTGCGCTGTACTTGTGAAGGTCGTTGGTCAATCCAAACACTTTCGAAGATCCTTCTGGAATCGGGGCGTCGGCCATGATGCAATGGCTTGGCCTTGGCTGGGTCAGCCCGAACGCCCACGTTGCTGACGAAGCAACCGAGAGCCTTGATCTCTCGAGACGCGAAGACGCACTTGTCGAAGTTGGTGTAGCGCTTGTTCGCTCGCATCACGTCCAACACTTAACGGAGGTGCCTCAAATGCATCTTTATGGCTCCCTTCGCACGACTATGGACGAAGACGTCATCGAAGGACGTTTATACGAAGGCGCGCAATGGCCAGAACAGCTGCGTCATCAGGCGGTTGAATGTTGCCACGGCGTTAGCCAAGCCCTGCGGTATATCGAGCCACTCCCAAAGCATGCCGCTTGGAGTGCTCACCGCGGTGAGCGGTATGTCGCTCTCGTCCATCACGATCTGGTTATATCCGTCCACTAAATCCAGCGCACTGTACAGTACGCTTCCGGTCATGTTGTTCAACAACACATCCTTTCGTGGGGTTGGTGTCTGGGCCACCGTCGCGTTCTTCCGCTTGTCATCAGCGTGAGCTAGACGCCACTTCCCGTTCGGCTTCCGAACGTGGAAAGTTGGCGTCGAGTGCTGGGACTTTGATTCATGCCTGCATTCGCTTTCGCAGCGAAGAAGGCATCGATGACCTCGCATTGTTCACGTGAAAGAGGCCATTGTCTCGTGATACTGTATTTTGTGCCAGGCACGAGATCGATCTCATGCCGTACGCTTCGATCTGGTGGGAGTTGAGTCGGTGGGTGCTTATTCACCACGTCCTCGTACTCCGTCACCAAAGGATACAACTGATCCTTGGGATGCTTAAGGATCCCATAACATAAGCGCGTCTGACGTTGCTCGCTCAGCTCTTCTTGGACGTCCTCGGCCAAGACAGAGGAGGATCTCAACTCCTCCCGAGTGGCCTCTGGTCTAATGAGGACCATCTCGGCAATCTCACCAGCATTGAGGTTGGCCAGGAAAGACTCAGCCGTCATTTCCTCAAGGTTCACTATCTCTGCAACCTCTGGCAACGGCTCCAAGTGGACACCAGATGCCTTGACGGGTAAACCGGTCTCGCCATCGAAGATGTGATAGCACTCTTTCCCCGGCCGTGTCGGAGGAGTCCGGACCCTGGACTTCAGGTCGCTTGCAGCGACGTCGATCCGAACGAGGTTCCGATCCGACTCTCGGCGGCGGCGACCGTGACGTGGAACTTCCTTACCCACGTCTGGGAATGTCATAATGCCGACATCGGAGGCACTCGAGGCCTCGTGTGGTACTATGTTACCCACACAGGAAGGGAATCTCGCGTATTCTTCTTCAGTTATGGTCTGGACGACCTCGTGTGGCACTGTGTTACCCACACAGGAAGCGTATCGGGAGTCTTCCTCTTCAGTTGAGGTCTGGGCGACCGTGTATGGAACCCTTTTACCCACCTCCGACACGCTATTACCAGCGTTCGTGATAGCTGCAGCTGTCTGCAAAACTATGTTACCCGCTTGTGGACCTACGTTTCCCACTTAACCAGCGCCGCCATCATCGAAGCGTCCTCGGAGTTGTCATAAACGTCGACGACTCCTAAGCATCCGCTGGATCGTTCGGCATCCCGTCAGCCCTAGCGGGCGTCCCGGGTCCTGACAGAGGTGGGAACATGACTCACCGATGCTCTGTCGGACTTCGCAGAGCGGCTGGCATCGATAGCGTTGCCTCACCAGTCTATCCAGGGCTCGTGCTTCTCGAGCCAAGCCATGACCAGGATCAAATCGTAGGGATCCATGTTGAGAACTGTAAACTGTTCTGGGCTGGCGAAGGCGTTACATTTGACGCCCAGATGCATTTAGATGTTGGGGACAGTGACGACCATCCCGTAGGCCAGTCGCACTGACATCGTCCCGTTGCCTTTGCTTTCTCTCAGAGCATCGGACAACTTGTTGCTATTACGAGCAACCGTCAGGCGGCGTGCGAAGTTCTTCGACGCCCCAGAGTCGATCAAGATTCTAAAGGGGTGATGGTATCTCCGTACGTATCCGTGTATACAAGCAACCCGCCGCTGATCTTTGCCGATTCGAGAGTTCGAAGACTTTCAGGGGGCTAAGCCCCCGGAGTACGCGCCACCCGCGTACCTCTCACGAAGACTTAGCTCTTCCACAGTAGAGCACCCCGCCCTTACTGGTCTCCGGCGCTTCCCTGACCCCGGGATCCTGACTTCTGCCAGCGACCCTTGAGGACGGACATGGGGAAAGTCAGCCTGCGATGTCTCTCCGCGGAACAGTCACGCTTGAAGTGGCTCAGCTTCCTGCAGCCGAAGCGGCGAATGTCGCACCGTTCGGCGGATCCGAGTTACATGGGAACTGGTCCGGTGGTGTTGGCCCGATCGGGATTCAACACAGAATTCCCTGGCCGCGCTGAGGCCGGTGTACGCGCCTGGCGATGTCTGTATTCTTCCTGGCGAACCCCTTAAATCGCCTCTTCGAGGGTGCTTGGCTGCACCCGGAGCAGCTGCTTGCGCGCTGAGCCTACGCGAAGGCCGTCCATGAACACAGTCACCTTGATGTGTTCGTTGAGTAGGCTACCCACTAGGGACGCCGTGAGCTTCCGTATCGCTTAGACGTACTTGTGCAGCTCTCGCCTCCCTTGCTTGCATAGGAGGAAGCACGAACGCTAGCGGTGTTCGTATCTCGCCGGGAGGAACGCGGCTCGGAGCTGATCGCACAGCTGAGCTTAGGATGTGAAACATCCAGGCGATGTCGCCTCCCGCGTGTACACCCAACGCTTAGCACGACCGCTAAAATTGGAGAGCGCAAAAGCAACACGGAGTTGCTCGGTCGAGATCAGAGCCGCGTCCATCGCGAGTTCTACCTCTCGAATCCAGAAATGAAGGCTCTCTGTTTCCTTTCCTTTATACGGCTTAACCTCAGCCGTATTGGCTTCGGGTGTGGCGGATTTGTTTCCTCCGCCGGAGCCTGCCGGTTTCCCCGCACATGTGTGGTGAGCCCCTGCTCGGACCCGTCCAATGCATTGACACGCTTGAGCTGCTTGGCCGGTGTTGACGCCACCAGGCTCTGCAGGGCCTCCATCCCGAAGATGTCAACCATCTTCCAAACCGACTCGAACTGTGAGTCGTTCAGATGGGAGAAGTCGTTCCTATCCCTGGCAATGAACTTCAGAGAGGCTCAGAACGTCTACCCGCGTTGGCGTGGATTGACTACAAGCGCTACAAAGTGTGACGGGGTGGCACAGCACTTTGCGCTAGAGGAAGTTATCTACCGAGAGTAAGTCAGCTAAAGTTAGCTATGGCATCAGCGAATGGTTGGCCTCGGACGACCCTGGTACCAAGTACCAGATATCCCTAAGTGTGACGTGTCACACTTCATGTAGCAAGGGGTACACTTGCGATTACTTACCCCGTTACAAAAGCGTATCGCGGTGGTTTGGCCACGCGTCTTTGTTGCCTCCGGCCTCGCCTATACTGTTCCAGCACCGAACAGCATAGCATATAATACAAAATGGGTATATCAAGTCAAGTTACCGTGACTACATGTTAGAAGACGCTTTCCTTGCCAATTTCACTGATGATGTCTGGTCTTGCAGTTCTACCAGTTATATTACAGTAAACAACCCTCCAAATATAATAAATGATATGCATATGGAAGGGCGTAGCAAAAAAAAATTGATATAAAAAAATATGTTTGCACTGTCCCCTTGTCAATGTCATACTAGCATAAACATAAGTGTCAAATCTAATTTATAATCAATCAAAAATAAAGTATGATTAATTTTGAGATAGTACTATTACCAACGTCATCTGAAAAAGAAGTACCATAATATTATGATATTCGATTGTGTGGTTGACGGTAAGCGCAATCAAATACTAAAGTATACGCATAACATATCCAACACAGTTTTAAAACGTGTTTTGAATTTGCAAAGACGAATATTTTAAGAAAAATATTGGAGCGATTCCCCAACCCTCCAACTTAAAGAGTTTAGAATCATAGAAAGGTCCAACCGTCTAGAATTCAAAAGGCCCAAAAAGGCTGCGGGGCCTGCGGTCTGGGAAAATAAACAGCGTTCCCGTTGGCCAGGAATAGTAACCCAGAAAGGCTCTAATTTCCCATCCCGAAGCGGCTTGGGGGTGGGAAGGCAAGCCTGGATCGTCGACTCAACCAGGTAGCTCCAAAATCGGTAAAGTTAATATAGTGATAAATATCACCTGGTAGACCAGCTAATATAAAAATATCACCTAATATATTTTCTTAGACAAAATGATATTATTAGATATCAACTTAATACGAGTTAATATGATATTATATTAATGAAGATTGCGTAATCGATATTAATCCACTATGTCGTTAAAGCTCGACTAGCTGAAGTATTACTAATCAATTGTGAGGGAAATGGGGCAATTGTGAGAGGGACGACAAGGTTGGTGTGGTGTGGTGGCACTGCTGAGCGCATTAATCTAGCGTCATATGCTGCAGATTTATTAGACGCACGATCTGGACGAGGCTATTGGCAGATAACAAGAACAAATATCTTGACTTCGCTCTATCGACCTCAAACAACTGCAACCGTTTGCAGTTTTCCACCTCGATCGGCTTTGTCTGTGTCCCAGTGAAATACTAGAGCAAATACTCGTCTGTGTTAAAGCCTGCCATCAATACTGCTGTTTCAGAACCTGACCGAAAGAGTCACAGAGGGTAAGGTGGCAAGAAACGTACTTAAGTGGGAAATTTTCATCATCTAGTATCTAATATTGTTCAAATCTCTGAGTTCATTTTATAATATTATGTTAACTTTTAAAAACTGAGCTACTATTGATATTTCATTTCGATAATAGTACTACTACTATAAAATAGATAATATGATATTTGGTTACCATTAGCCGCGTACAGTATCAGGGCTAGGTAGATGTTTACCAAATTCCGGGCAGGAACCAGTTCCTCAAACACTTAGCGATTGGATCACCAAAAGCAAGGACCGACCATGAGCCACCAGAGAATACGTGTGCTGCTTATGGCTGCCTTCTTTGCTTGGGTTTCAGCACAAACACCCCCTTGCCAAGCCGACAGGTCGAAGGTGATTGATCCCGATGTGCTCATGAAGACCACGTCACAGTCAAAAACCACAATTGCTACTTCATCCAACCGACTCTTAAGGTTCCTCGACGCAGAAATTCGAGATACAGTTCGTGGTGATAATGATGTAGACCACGAGGATAGAGGGAATACGCCGTCGTTATCCAAGGTCGACGATCTGATACACAAAGTATTTAAATTCAATCCGGAGAAAGCGCAAATCGAGGCGTTGATACAGTCTCGAGTGCACCCTCAAGCGCTTTTTGATACCTTGCGTCTCGGAAAGAGTACGACGAAGCTGGACAATGATCCGAATCTCCTCCTTTGGTTTAAGCTCGTTGCTGCTTTTAGAGCTAAGAAAGGCAACCAGGCGTATTCGGATCTCGATCTCTACCACTTGCTACTGAAGAGAAACAGTGCGGAAGAACTGAAAATACTTTTCGAAACTTTCCTGAAAACTGGGGGCTTGAAGGATCTTGGCAAAAGTATGCAGAAATCGCTATCTGGTTCTTGGATGTCAAAAGCCATAAAGCACGAAACAAGCCCAAAAATCGTTTACGATACCTTACGTCTTCAAGAGGCAGGCACGAAATTGGGTGATTCGCCAATCTTTCATCAGTGGCTGTCCTACGTGCAGAAGTATCGGGCGCAGGAGCGGAATCACTGGTTCGGAGACCGCGAAATGCTCGACCTGTTCCTAAAGACCATGCCGGAAGAAGACGTAGTAACGCTGCTTCATTTGCTTCGAAACGTCCCGGGCATGAAAAACCATGGCGATACGATGCAGCGGCTCATGTTTTATCGTCTAAAACCAGCCGAAAAACGATGAACGACGTGTGGCTTAAATACGACGTATCTCCCGAAGAAGTTTGGAAGATTTTGCGCTTGGCAGAGACCAAATTGGACGCTTTGAACATTAACGCAATGTTCATTCGGTGGTTCAGCTACGTCAACTTGTACAGGAGCCACACAAAAAAGAACGTATTCTCCAGCGAACAAATGGTGCGCTTCCTGGCGGAGAGAAAACCTATGCGGTCCGACTGGGAATTTGCAACAATTTTTCAATCGCTCAAGGAAGTCCCTGACCTGAAGTTGTTTGCTGAAAACATGCAGACTTATCTGTTCCAAAAATGGCTGCACATGAAGTTTGATCCGAAGACTATTTCGCGTATGCTGGCACTTCCCTATCCCACTAATGCTGTGTACATGCCGAAGAACGTTCCCATTTACAAGACTTGGGAGACATACACTCTTTATTTTTCAGAGAGGAAGGGCGGGGTGACGCTGCTGAATAAAGTGAAGACACTTTTCGACAACAACAACCCTATCGGTGCACTTACCGCAGCTATGAAAGCTCAGTGATCCGCTGCTCCGTTCTTAGTGAGACCTTTTCAAGCAATACACAGGAATCTTTGGAGATTGTTTTAAACGAATAATGGTACATAAGTCCGTCTGAATAAGCGTTGATTGCACCTCATATACCCTTTTATATCAGATTACCAAGCGTTAAGGAATATGTGACAAATCACACTATCGCTGTCATTTTCTTTGAAAACTGATCAGACAGTCCACATCGCAAATTAAGGGCGATTTCTGTATTGATTAACACGGTCACCAACAATTCGCAGCTCGAAGAACTGTGGCTAGGGTTTGTCGTCCTGCAACCTTACGCTAAGCTCGGCAAGGTTTAGCATTTTTACAGTGTCATCCAATAACATAACTCGGATTTTTTTAAAGTGTAAAACCAGCTTAATTGGTTGTCATCCTGCATCATCGTACAAAACCTAACTAAAGTTCCATGTTACGCCAGTGGGTTTGTATAAGCAGTAAAGTCGTCAACTCGCAGACAAAAGACCTGCACTCCGGCCCCAAGGAAATGTATAACATTGAATTTTCTGCAAGGAGACTACACATTGTCTTAAACTCCATTACATCTACGTGTAATTTGCGTTACTACAGTATCTTGTAATAAGCGTCATGAGGTCCGAAGCCGAGCCCATCATGAAACTCAAGCGCAGGCATGAGTTAGATTTTGTATTACGCTTTCAACTCACAGAACCATGCAATTTCAGGCGGTCACGTATTGACAATATTTGAATATTGCTAAAACTTGTTGGCACTTTTAGCTTCAGAATAAACATCGCTGTGGCTCCGATATCTATAATGTATTTAGAACTTGGACGCTCAAAGCTTACAGCACCAAGATATAAATGAATTATATTGGTGTGAAGCTGCGGCTAAAAACAGATGTGCTTGGTTACGTCTATAATCAAAGAAAATATCAAAAGCACAATACATGCAAAAATAGTCCTAATTTATTTTCTTCTGATTTTATTTGATACGCCATTGTTTTAAAGTATTATATAAATACTTTATTTATCGATATAGCATTTAGTTAAATAAAGAACTCGGTGGAAGATTCAGCAGTGGTCACAAATGAGCAGCCACTGAAGCTTGGTCAGTCCTTTTCTCTTCTGTTAGAGCGTAGAAGTCACCATTGATGAGCTGTGCAACCTGGACGCGATCGAGAAAGGCATGGTGGACGAAGACTGCCACGGTCAAGCGATTCACAGCAATCATCAATACGCGCGCGCTCCGCAATAGCTGGATTCGCCCGAAGCTTCATCACTAGTAGTCAGCTTTTTTTATTATATTTTTTTTTGGTACCGGCATAAGCTAACAGTAAAAACGAAATGTTTAATCAATTTGCTCATTTACAGAGATTCCAAGTAAAACAAATACTAGTATCTTTGAGTCTTACTTATCCTTTAATGTCTGTTATTGTATTCAGAATAAATGGCTCCACGAATATTATTGTAAAAACACTATTGTTCAAATGTAAGTACATTTTCTTCAGACATGACTGAAATTGCGAAAGGAAATAGCAAAACATCTGTAGTTTATTTCAGCGCATTCTCGATGCTCGACGCTAGAGTTATGGTATTTGGATTGCTCTTTGCAATTTCTATCATCTTGAGTAGCGTATCCTTTTTGTAGAACTTCCTAATCGTTTTAATCGCTTCCACCATGCTCGTCCTCTCTGGGGGACCCCGCTTGTAATAAGAGGTCATGTACCGGACCCATGTGTCTAATGCAGGATCGTCCAATAGCTTTGGCCTGGTTTGGTCAAGGTGAAGGCGAAGGCTCATGAATAAGTCGTCAGGGGTCCTACGAGAGACATACCAGCTTCGAAACAACTCTGATTCCATGCGCTTCGCTATGCTCTCCGTTTTTTTGTCTGTCATCGCTGACTTGATCATATTAATCAGAGATCGGTCGCCATAGTGTCTATTCATTGTCTCCATCACGGGTCTTCTTAATTCGGGGAATGCCACGTAGAAGTCATCGAGGTACTGAATCCAATTGGCGAATTGAGGACTTTTCAGTAGGTCGTTCCTCTGGTTAGCGAGCCGCAACATGGAAAAAAGATCTGCTGGGAGCGTTTTAACCATACGGTTCATGTCATCCGGATGGTAGCCAGTAGCTGCCAACGTCTGCCATATTGTCGTTTCCTTGCCGTGGTTTTCCCGGTTAAATGCGCTCAAATATTTCCCCCAAGTGATCACCAGCGGATTCGTAAATAGTGAATCCCCAACTTGATCAAGATGGAACACCCTATCAAAGACGTGATCGGGAGTCCAGCCTTTCTGCATCCAGCGTTGGAACAGCTCGCGCTGCAGTTTCTTAGCCACCTCGGCGGTATCTGTCACCTTCATCGCCTCGTTAAGCATATTGACCAGTTTTACATCTCCATAATTTGCCGCCATTGTTCCTACAAGTGTCGTCTGGTACTTGGGATTCGCCGCATTGAACTCCTTCACTTAGTTGATAAATGTCTTGAGCTGCGGGCTGCTCAGCATGCCATTTTCTATTGTGTTTAGGCCAAGGCGCTTGAATACGTCGTCTGGAGCTTCTTTCAACAGCACTTTCTGCTCTAGCTCCAGCCGCTTTACTAGTTTGGCTGAGGATGGGACATTCTTGGCCGACTCCAGCATTTGTACGAGCCTTTCTCTATCGTATTGCGTTGCCAACACCGACATTAATGTCGTCTTCTTGTCGGGGTTTGCCTTATTGAGATCGTCCACGTATTTCACCCACGTCTTGAACTGATGGTTATCAAATAACTCATCGCCCGTCTTGACGAGCGACAAGAACTTGAAAACCTCTTCGGGGGACTTTTGAATACTCAGCCAATGCTCGAATTGCTCCTGGTGAAGTTTAGATGCCAGATTTGATGTACCTGAAGTCTTCATTGCATCTAGTAGAATTGTTGTCAACTACTCGTCGCCATAGCTGCTCGCCATGACCGAAATTTTCGCTATTGGCCGGTTTTCCAAATTGAAATCGTCCGCGTACGATACCCACGTTGCAAAGTGCGGATTTTCGAGCAGTTTGTCGCCTGCTTTGTCGAGTGTCAAGAACTTAAAGACAAACCTAGGGGACTTCCGGATATCCAACCAGTGTTGGATTTGCTCTCCATGCAGCTTACCGGCGACGCTTGCTGTACTTGGGGTCAGCTTCGCCTCAAGTAGAATCTTTGACAGTGCTTCATCCCCGTAGTGCCTAGTCAAAATCCGAATGCTATCTTCTGCCGTTCCTGGGGCTTTCTTCTTGAAATCAGCCGCATATTTTAGCCATGCCATGACAAGCGGGTTCTTGAGCAAAGTATCGCCGGCCTTACCCAACTCCAGTAGTTTGAAGACATGTGTGGGTGTCTTCTTGGTATCCAGCCAATACTGGAGCTGTCGAGTTTGTAAGTCGGTAGCTAAAGCGCGAGTGTCTGGGTTCTTTTGAGCAGCAATGATCATTTTTGAAAGGGGTTCATCATCGTAGTAAGGCGTTAATGTTGAGATCGATGACTTTCGTTCTGGATGCGAGGTCGATAAGTCGTCAACGTACTTCACCCACTTGGCAAAATTTGGGTTGTCGAACAATCCACCCTTCCCGCGACCCAGGCTCAGCTTAACGAAAACCTTGTCGGCCGTTTTCCCAGCTTTGCGCCAACTGTCCAGTGTTTTATCGGAGACTCTCTTCGACGTTAACATTCCTTTGATATTTGCAATCGTAGAGACCGGAATTCCCCGCTCTTCATGCAATCGTAGTGACCTAGACGAGAGAGCGTTTACCTTGCCATTAAAATGCTGAAACACGGTCGGATGATCAGATGCCACGGAGCCGATAAGGAGTGTAGTGACTACCCAAACGAGAGCATTGCGCAGGTGCATGGTCGTAATAGCTTCCGTATTGGCCTCGATAATAGAAAACTGTTCTTGATTTAAGTGTCTCGAAGATGGCAAGTTTTATACTACGTGGCACCAATGCGGATTTTTTACAGTGTTTATGCTTCCACCAGCACCGTAATCAGCGTTTTCTCATTTTGAAGATTTAGAGTTATTTTCTCGTAGGCGAATGATGGCCTCAAAACATGTCCTGAAAGCCTTATTATATCAAGCGGGGCGGAAACTTGGACCGTGCATATTATATAAAGAGCTCTGATAACAGGACTTGGTTGCCATCTTAAGCTAGGTGCAAGTAAGGCGTACACGTATACGACGGCTATGGAAATAATTGATTTCGTGATGGAGAATTATCTGTTTGAAGTCGCCCACACCAGTTCTTTTTGGCTACATGTAAACTATAGCCACATCGGCGTAAATATGTGTCATGGATTTGGTGGTTAAAACACCGACCTCATCCCGCTCTGGCGGGATGATATAAGACACGAGAGTGGCTCCTTACACCGTTCTGTTGGGAGGAGGTGAGATGTGTTAAGGACTGGACCAACAGAGGTGAGCGAATGTGGCCGCTGCAAACTCGCGCGGGGTTCCCGCGAAGCAGGGCCAAACTTTCCAGGGAGCCGAGCACTGCACTCTCTAGGTGAGAGAATATTTTTCACAGGAGCGCAGCGACTGCCTTTGCGAAGCGGTAGCTCAGCAAAGCTTATGATTGCAATGACATCCGTCCTCCTTCCCGCAGCTCCATAACATGGTAAACCGATACAAAAAGTAACTAAATTAGTTTTTCGACAAGTGCAAACGGTGTTCGTAGTCTCTGCCTATTAATATAAGACACGGCCTAAGAGGTATATCGTGATGCGAGTTGAGGGCTTCTCAAATATTAAATATAATCTATAATAAATACATTTCATTCACAAGAGAAGTCTGTAGGAGGTAGCTTTCACTCAAATCCTGAGAAATTGTTGTTTGTTTATTTATGGAGCATGTTTCATGTTGGGAGATAATTAAGCGAGTTTCCTGGCATCCTCGGCTACCTCCTCCCGATCTTTAACTATTTCAGGACCGCCATGGATCCATTTTTTCGTACTCCTACAGTACATGTACACCAGCGTGGAGCCGTCTTTACGTATAACGTTACCGCACAATCGCGTGTCGTGATCAGCAAGGTACCGGTAATATCATGCCTACGTAATCTTGTCCAAATAAACCATAGCTCCCGTCAGCTTTACTATCCGACACATTGTACAAGTTTTGGAAATGACACTTGTACCACACAAGTATCCAAAACCTGTCAACGTTTAGGAGTCGTAATCAGCCGCGTAATCTCATGTCTCGTAATCTCGTCCAAATAAACCATTGCTACCGTCAACTTAACTATCAGTGTATGTATCCTATCCAAGACTTGTCCACCTTTATAGATCGTAAACAGTCGTCTAATCTTGTGTCTGCGTAATCCCGTCCGAATAAACCATAGCTACCGTCATCTCAACCATCCGACACAAGTATCAGTATGATAAAAAGGCTTCTGGCAAGTTTTGGATATGGTGTGATGATCATTTCCAAGACTCGCCAGCAGCCTTTTTTCGATGCTGTTCTATGGCAGATTAATATGTGTTCAGCCACAATCCAGTACGTATGCATTGCTTTGTTCCAGCTTTAAAATCAGGTTTGCGCGGGGAGACGATGATCACAGAGCCTACAAAGTCAAATCAATCGGAGGATAGAATCGTGAAGTAATTGGTCAACAAATAGGAAAACAGTCGTAATATTGCACTGTTTTTTTAAAAGAGTGTACGTAGTAGAGTACTGTACATTACTGTTGGCGAAAATGACATTTACCGGTATCCTGCTTTAAGCAGACGGCTTCGCACATTAACCCTTTGAGACCTGAGGTCGTCTTAGAGTCCCTGCCAGGGCCTCCAAAAATGTAACCAATAAGAATACCGTATTTCGCAATTTCTACTAATGACTTATGGTCATTTACTATAGTGGTATCTTTCTGGTGGAGTTAGAGTCCCAAACTGGGACTCTTGGAAAATAAAGAGACAGGGCACGACAGAAGGGACTGGCAAAACGTTCTATAAGTGTATATATAGCCAATCGTATGTTTACGTAACACTGAGGGCCTCAGGGTCTTTAAGGCTTAGGTCCTAGAGGCTTAAACAGCACGCATTTTACAATTTGCTGTCCACCTGTTAAGCCCCAAACAAGTTTCCCATGCGTCTGTTGTGCATCCTTGTAGTGGTCGCGTCCACCTTCCTGGCTTCGACTGATGCTTCCGTGGACCTCAAGAAAGTCGGTCAACGGGCTCTGCGAATCCACCATACCAGCATTGCCGATTCGGAAGAAAGGGGCTTGACTCCCGAGAAATTAAAAGAGATCGGGAAGAATGTAGGCGTTGACCCGATTCGAGCCATGAAAGACAGCAAGTATTTCAACAATCTGGGTGAGAAAAACACCCAAAAGTTCATCGACGCCTTCAACGCTGCGAGAAAAGCGGGCACAAAAGTGAAGAAGGCTGCTCGCATTACAATCGAATAACATGTCACTGAATACTGAGCAGCGCCCGCTGCGCGAAGTCAAGTCCAGAACAAGCAACATGTGGTTTCGAGCAGTAGCATTTGAAGCGAAAATAGCAGTGAATCTACCTCTGTCACTGTTATCTGGCGTTTTTCTTTTACGCCTTATGCAGAAACGTCGAAGATAGTGTACCTGTGAAACTGACGCTAAAGTCCTCCTACGTACCACTAACGTTACGTAGTATTGATTAATATGGTCACCAACAATACCGACCCTTTTCTTGTTGTTTTCATCAGAGCATCCTTCTGCTACCAGCTCCCATTTTTTCAAGAAGCTAGATTTCCTTGGGCAACCAGAAAGTTCGGGTGTGTGTACGTAGAGCTGCTTTTGGCATTTAAACAGCAAATTCTTGAGGGATCGCTGTGAGCATACGACCACTGCAAAGGGTTTTGCCCGAAGGTAAGCGACATCTCATTGAAACACTGGATCAAAATACAAGACCGGTAAGCCTATTAATAACCATGTCAAAAGAGGGCTTAAAGACTGCAATGGTCGGCGCGTAGCCCGGAGTAGTTGTACCAAAAAGGCGCTTAGAAAATAATTGAGGCACCGCGCCTGTCCACTTGACGTAAGGGGACGCAAAGTTTCCGAGCGAAGCGAGAGAGGCCCCCCCCCCCCCCCCCCCCCCCCCCCCCCCCGCAGCGTCCGCAGATGAGAGCCAACGCGAGAGTGTCCTACCAATGATCTGATTACTAGTAGTAATTTACCACGTCAAGTCATTCTATCGCAAATTGCTTACTTTTTATGCTCAGATCCCAAACTAACTTTTTATACTCAGATCCCAAAGTAACTTTTTCTAATCAAAACTTAAAAAAAAAAAAACTAAGCACTTGATACGCCTGTTACATGTATACTCTATAAGATCTACATTGGATTGTCAAACCCAATTTGGTGGGGTTTCTTCTCTAAGCGGTTATTTCAGCTTGTATCAGAAATAGAACTCTCACTTTAATCAAGAAAAATGGTATTGTATAACTAAATATCCTCAGTACCAGTGATTCCACCCATTGCTTGTGTTGGACAAGCGTAACATCATTGTAAATTACGAGTAGCCGAAGTAATTTAGTCACGTGAATGTGACTTCAGCTATCCTAAGCGCATCGCTCATATCCTTCTTGTGATCACGTATTTACTAGGACTGCAGTATTAGTATGCTGTAAAGTACAACGTATGGGAACTAATATCATGATAAAGTTTGAGCAGACCAAATTGACAAGTACCTTTTTCTGGCATTCTGAGTATGTATGTTAACTTGAGCTCCTCCTGCTACTGACGTTCATTATAATACGGAAAAGCCAATAAAGCAACCGCCTAGTGTAGTCCAGCGCTACTCCGTGAAACACGGCTTTGTGATATCTATTTACCGTATAGTAGCTTTCTCTGCGTAGGTAAGTCGGAGACGATCTAGTAAGGGTGGTAGCACAGCTGACTGCTTCTAGCTGTGGAGACCCTGTTGTGCAATCTGAATCGCTACTGTACCAATGATGCCGCCGATTTATATTGGCACAGGATGGCGTGGTGAAACCGAGCTACAAGCTCTAGCTCCAACAGCAACCATATAATTATATCTTGCATGTAAAACAAATTAGTGCTATCCTATTATAGATGTGATACATAGTAATATAGCTGTTTTTATTTTGCTAGAGCTACAGGGAGACGTTATCTTCCCTAAGTTAACTGTCCACCGTTGTGGACCAACGTATCAGTCGGCAATCAACATTTGCAGCGACTTTTGCAAAATATTATTAGTGTCACTGTCATAACTGTTGTCCCGTGCAGCTCAGTACTATCAGATATACTGAGCGCTCCAGCCGGTATTCCGGATTATAATAGATTGTACTGGGAATGCCTCGTAAATGTATGGACAGCTCACACCTGATCAGTTCCACAGTACTGTGTAGGTCGATGTAGCCTGGGTCAAGATTCGTGTCAAACGGCAAAAAAAGCATTTTTCTAACTGCAAAAACGTATTCTGAATAAATGAACTCGCGAGTTTTTGACGAAAAGATTCTGCTGTTGTTTTGTTCGTTTCATATAACTTGTTTATAGGCCCCCGAGGAGCATTACACCTCGGGTATTTGCACAGAAAAATGATAGCAAAAAGTCGCGTATTGTACGCCGTGCCGGTAATTTGTGCAGGAAAAAGAAACAAACAGTCGAGTGCGGCCGCTACATCAGCCAAAAAGGCTTATCTGAGAAAAGGGGCCTTCTATGTTGTCTTTCTTTCTGCTGCAGCATTCTCTAATATGAAGAATTGCCCACTGTCACCGAGAATTCCTGAGGTCTATTGTGCAAATTAGGCCAGACCATTCTCCATCAAGTAGAAAGGTGTTCTCAACAAATTTGGCAACAAAAGAAAAAAAGAGACAGTTGCAAAATGGAGTGCGGGAAGCCCAAGAAAAACAGTTTGTGCTGCTGATACGGCTTCTGTAGACCAGATAATTTGTTTTTTGCGTGCGGTCTACTCGAAATTTCCGTGCGCTGTTTTTTTAATGAACGCGCACGCAATAGCGCAAATTTGTTAATGACTTGCCTTGAGAGGAAATCCAGTTAAGTACGATGGGGCCGTATTAGAAAAATTAAATTCGCCAAAATGGCAAATCTGGTCGGAATTCACAAAAAGAAATCGTATTCGAAGAAATAATGCTTATCCTAACAAATTTATCCAGCATTCGCTGTCCAGAGTGCTTCCCGTGTATCATTGATGAGGCGATTGATAGCTGAGACAGACACCGGAAAGACATTTATATACTAAATTTTACCTATTAAAACTAGAAAAGAAAACAAGCCCAATTCGAAAGAAAACCATTTGTATTACCAGTGTATGTCGCAGACGAACTTACTTCATTCATCCTTACAAAACCTGGTACTGTGTCACCGCTTTATGAAAATATTTCCTCTTTTTGTTGCAGCTGAATTCATAAAACTCTGTTCTACATCTCGAATTTAGTTACTGTGGCTAAAGGAACTTGCAGCGGTTGCGCGCTCTTTCTTTATTGTATGTACGTACCTATTTAGATCAAGTGCTTTTCAACGGCATTCTGTCGTGAAATAGAATGTGAATCGCCGCGCCATCCGCAATTTCCAAATTTTCTCGACCAACCGACCAAATCCGTGATTTGCTCGCGGGACCTCCTGTTAATATATGTATGGCGAATGTGTAAGACCTATGATAATGTCCCATACCTCCAATAGTGCCCCCTCCATCCACCCTCGTATCTGTTTTTCAAAATGCAGCTAAATCTAGGCTTAAAAATAATACTTTCCTAACCCCAACACCTAGTCGTAGAATGGTGAAAACTTCCTCGGGCGGTTCACATTGCTCCAGCCACAACTTGGTCATTGTTTTGCGACTTGTGGGAGATTCGAAGAACAGAAATATTTGCATCTTATCGATATGTTCCTTCAAGCCCGGAATGGTTGGAAGCTTGTGCAGCAACATTACCACGTCATCACCCGACATTATTTGTTACAACAAGGCAAGCGTCCCGCCGTCCCAGTAGGTGTCGTGAGCCAATACTTCTTCACGTAGTAGAGCCAGTGATGAAGAGTTGGGGTCTCATTCAGTTTTGGACCTGCTTTATGAAGCTGGTGGTTTTGCACCTGTGTGTGGAAAGGCGGCGTCATGTCATTGATTTAGGTTTCTACAAGGACAGTAATCGCGCAGCGCCCCCAGACGTAGGTCTGGGAAGTCAGTTTTGGGAGGATCCTAGTCAGGCTATCTCCCATGTAGACCCCAAGTCACCCGAGCGGCGGAATCTACAGCCCGACGCGATTCCAGCTCCGACCTCTCCACCAATCGTCGGTAGCACCGATTCGCAAGTCTTGCGTTTCGATGGGCCGCGGAGGTAGCAGAGGCTGCCTTAACCGATCGGTTGCGCTTCGTGAACTTCACGGATGTGCTGGAAGATACGTCTGCCGCTTAGGTCGGAGTGGGTCGCTCTGTGGCGGAGCCCCTTCTATCGGATGCAACAAGGACCAGTGGCGCGCCTCGGTGGACACGCCAGCGTGACGAATCAACACCTGACACAATAGATGCGTCAGTGCGTATACTCGCCGCGCTATCAGAACATCCTGGCCTGCCTCAACACTACGCTCGTCAGATCAGCATGGTGTGACAGGAAGCTAAATAGACCCGATACTCAAGTATCTCTGAGTCAGAGACTCTGACATACTGGCGGGGGACGAGACACCGGCCTGGTCAGACCGTCAGCACACCTTTCGCCCTCGACACGGCAACAGGATGTCTACGACCTCATCTGTACAGACGATCGCCAAGGTAAGCTCCCTGAATCATTTGTTGACCACGTCCGTGCCTCCCGTGCCACAAGATTTGTTGCGCACCAATCCGTCTGTACGTCTTACCCTTTGGCGTCTGTGGGATATCCGTTCTCCACTTCCGCTGGGTTGACCGCAGTACCCAGATCGACCTCGCCAGCTTAAGCCAGCTCAGCTAAAGGAAACTTTCGGTCGGCATGGAGCTGCCTCGCTAGCCCTGGAGCCTTCTCATGCCGATCTGAAGGCAGCAGTAGGCGTACTCGGCACCTACAGCGACAAATTCTTCAACACACACACCCGCCGACTCGTGTCGGCGGCAAAGGACTTTGCTAAAGAGCTTATTGACTACGAACCATGGTCGTCCGCGGAGGTAAAAACGCTTGCTTTTTGGTTCAGTAACGGACCGAATATCTTTGTTAATTGCTGGAGAGTGCGTTTTGCATTGACGTCTTGAGTATGAGTCCACTTAGCTCGGGCTTACATCGACAGTCTCTACTGGGTGTGGAGTCGTGTGGATGAGGCGTGGTCAAGGTCTTGCTCGTAAGCGAGCCGATGGGCTGCACATGAGCGGCAAACCAGAAGGAATCAACAAAGAAGCTGGTACCGACATAAGTGGGCCTTGCGGCACCACGTCATGGCGGCAAGCGACTCTGTCTTAGGTTCACCTCGGCATAAGAGTGCCCATCCGCGTCTCCAGATCGATGCACGCACTCATTTCTCGGTCCTTTCGCTCCCCAAGTCAAGCTGGACCCTGTGGTAAAAGCTCATGCCAGGACAAGTTCGGAGGGCTGCGATTCATCACTTATGAGGCGAAACTTGCTCGCGTTCCTCGGGTCGCCTCTCACTTGCTCGTGCCCAGGACGTTTAAGAGGTGGTGCATCGGACACAGCTGAAGGAGGAGCGCACAATTTGGGCAGGCCGCTCGACGGCCTGTTCTGCTGCTAGTGCGCAGCCATCGGCACCCCCGGACGTCTACCCAGCCACGCAACAACACTTTAGTCTCGACGGCAAAGAACAACGGTCTCTGTCAGAGCTGGTTCATCCTACACACCTCTCACTGGAAGACACGATTCGACTGTGGCGCGGCTAGACGCACGTGGACAGCCAACTCAACAAAGCGCTGAATGCCGGACGCCTCAAGAGCTACCCGCAGGTTACGAGCACCAGAATCTGGTGCTGGAGACAATACGGTTTTGGGTTCAACATGCAATTCATACGGATCGGAGCGGGTCGGTCTGTCCTAAAGGAGGTGGGGTTGATAAAGACAACTATAAACGTGCTTTCGAAATGGAGAGAGCACCATTGCGCAGTGTCCGGGACGGACAGGACAGCTGCATATATATCGTATTAGATGACGATATCATCGACGCGTGACCTGGGCTCCACATTAACCCCTTCGGCTGCGTCCCGATAGCTGATATTACCCCTCGCCTCGAAGCGCGATATATACATGACCTATCATTCCGGGCCATCCGTGAACGACGCATCCGACCCCGATGATCCCCCGCAGCTGACGTACGAGCCTGTTGGAACACTGGCACGTCAAATTGAATTGATCAAGAACAAGAAACCTCGAGCGAGTGTGAAGCTGAAGCGCGGCGACGTCAAAACGGGTTTCCGCCAACTTCACGGTCATCCAAGGGTATGTCCAAGAATTCCTGGATCCCCTTCGCAAACGGGAGTAGTGATGATAGACTTGGCGCTGCCGTTTGGATGGACATGATCCTTAGCCCACTACGGCGCCTTCGGTGGAGCAATTTCTGTCTTGGTTCGTCGCGAGAGTCCATTCACGAGTGTATTCGGTAACAGAAATAAGGACCGATTTTTTGCTACACATGGTTGATGACCACGTGATCGTCGAGGAAGACCGCACTGACCACCTCAAGCTCTGCAAAGTAGCGCTACGTCTTGCCATGATCGCGATATTAGGACCGAGATCGATCAACAGTAGCAAATTCACGTCACGGGCAACGTCGTGCCGGGCATTGGGCCTCGACTGGAATACAGCGCGCCGAACCGTTTCTATGCCTTCTGCCAATATCGCCAAAGCTCTACTGCGCGTCTGCGGCCTGCGCACATCAAGATCGGTATCACGGACGATCCTTAGCTAGGTACTAGGCTCACTCCGGCATGTCTGCAGCCGCATTCGATCAGGGCGGCCCTTTATCCAACGCCTCGCTGCTCTGCATCGACGCACACCTCGATGGGGTACGACTACACTGTCAGGTGATGCACTGTTTGTGTCTTGTGAATTAGGCACATTCTGATACACGGGGTTCCGCTTGCGTTCTTTGGTCATCTACCCGATCCCGAGGTACATATCTACGAGGATCAAGTAGCCCGAGCCGTGCACCATCCACCTAGCTGTCAAGGAGGTTTTACGCGTCCAGTTCGACTAGGCTGAGCCTAATATGATCGCGGCGAACAAGCTCTCCATCAGCGTGCGGGAACAGCTCTCGGCGGGGGGGGAGGGGTCGACAAGTGCATCTATCCTCTCCCATGATCGCTTTTGGATTGATAGCAGTGCGGATGTATCATGGTGCAACGCACTGCACACCCGCGAACCACAGACTCAGACGCTTAGCCTTGTTATCGAGGCGGTCGAATCGCGATGAAGATTGAGAGTATTAGCTGCACACCTTCCGGGTGAACTCAACCACAGCAGCTTGTGCACAGTTACGGCGATAACATATGGCCCGTAATTGGTCGGGGCGCCGCCACAGGTGAGCTTACTGGAACCTTTGCGGCTGTGGAAGCTAAACGAAGGCCTTAAAAGTGGATTGAATATGGCTAGATCATTTGATTAATCCTAGGCTTCTATAATTGATTTACAAACTGAAGAAGTGCAAAGTTGTATAGAGTTCTTTTTTCAACAAATACGTTTTAGTACGGAAAGGTACTTACTTAGTATTTACATATTACGGTTGGTTTTTCGATTTAGGTTACTTTATAATATCTACTTCTTCGTGAAAATGCACTACCAAGTCAATTCTCTTGTTTCACTAGACAGTACACAAAAGAGGTACACACGCCCAGATAATGATGCAAGCGAGCTCGTTGCGCCGTAAAACGGCGCGCCAACTCGCGCAAATTTGTAGGTCTTGACTTCCCTGTATATATTGCGATATTTCTTTTATTTTCTGCGGTGAAGCTGTTGTTTTTCTTAGCTCACCCTAGACAAACCTTGGCTCTTATCATGAGCCCAGCAGAACTAGTTGTCATTCTGTTTTGTATTGCCATTACAATACTATTTACGTGATAAACATGCTGTATTGGAAGCACCAAGTGGCTAAATCGTGTCGTAATCTTGGCGCTCTCAAGTAATTAACCTGCTTCAGTATTTTGCTCTCTAGAAATAGGATAATATATTCTTTAGTATCCCTCAAGCCATGGATAGACAAACAGTCAGACTGACAGACTGATAGACAGGCAGGCAGACCGACAGACACACTATCAGACGGACGGACAGATATTCATTTCGGTAGCTGGATCCGGTTATCGAAGCCTGCATCGCCGTTCTCGTAGTCGCTACTAGGATTTCTTTCTCCTTCAGGCGCTGACCCCCCCCCCCCCCCCCCCCCCCCAAGGTCGGCGGTGGCAAAAACAAACGACGCTGCCACGGTCTTGCTGTGCCATCGCCATCCTGGCCGCGACTGTATTGACACAAAGCTAGCAACCTCGTCCGCCCTGACCAACTCAGAAAATGTGGCCAGCCCAAAGATGCCATTTAATAGCGCCGACCGCCGTCCTTGCTGTCGAACTGCGCAACGACATCTCTGGAACAAGACGGTGAAGTGCGGCACGCTATCTCGAAACCGCGAGTCGTTCGCCCTGACCAACGCAAAGAAAGTGACCAGCCAGGTCGGAAACAATATTATGCGTAAAAAACAACGGAATTCTCTGTAAAAATAATTTATAATTTCTTTTCTTAAACAATACAGTGCAAAATACAAGCAATAACTGCAATAAATATCTTTCCAGAAGCCGGAGTAACCGGCTAAAACAGACCTAGAATAGGTATGACCGCTTAACGCTAGTATCGAAAGGCCGTAACTCGCCGGGCACGAAAGTTAACTTATATTCCGAGTCTCTGATTTTCCACTCTATCTAAATCCACACACGCGCACGGTCCTACGATGAACAAGAATGCTGCTGCTTACTTCCTCGAGAGCCTAGTGACGGGCTATTTCGCAGTAATTTGTGCGACATGGCGCGCAAGCGAGCCGCGAGTCTAGGCTACAGCAACCTGATTGGACATCTGACGGCGCGGCACGACGACCGTAGGATTCTCTATAACTTGGCAGCTGTTTCCTAGTTTCTGAGCGACTATGGTTTCGTGTCTGACACTACCAACGCTAGATTCCAGTGAATGCGTTGGAGCGCGGCCCGAAATCTACCTGTCACGGAGGTGGACAACGAGCTGACGCATGTAATGTCAAGCTGGAAGTTAATCTCTTCCAAGACTTTGAAAAGGCTGATGGAGTGTGTAGCAATCAATGTGCCGCCCTGGAAAAGGAGATGGGCCAGATGTTTTGGCTGATGTCTGACTGATCGCCTCATGTCTCCCTTCACTATTTCGGGATTTTTGCATCTACGAAGTGAACCGTAAGCGCCGGCAACCTCTTCTCGGTGTGTCACCACTCGAGGAGGGTAGTCAAGACGCGGATGCTCACATCCTACTACTGAGTAACGTGCTCGGTGTGTACAACGAAACAATTGAGATGGTGCTCTTTCTCGTCGCTGACAACTGCTCGACCAACAGTACCGTTGCTTCTAAGCTGGACATACCGCTTCGCGGATGCGCTAGTCACAGATTTAACCTGGCAGTCAATATGACTTGGATACGATGGGGCGCGCGTGAGCTACAGCACCAGCGATAACACCAAAACGTAGCCAGCTACGCTGTCTTGTAAATGCCATTAGCGCATTCTCGCCTGTATCTCAACAATGTTAGCATATTCCTAGTAATGATCAGCATGAAGATGATGAGAGATTCGTACCAGTGAAGTAGTCGACGCCATCCTTTCCTCTTACACTTCTACCGGGGCTGACGTAACGGTGGTCACTACTGAGACCGGTAGAGGGTTTCAGTGTCCACCCGACGTCATGTCGGATGTGGGCTCGAGGGCATGGGATGGGCATCCGCTGGAACTCTCTAACCTGTTCATGGTCGCAGGTACCCCCCCCCCACAACCACCATCACCATTTCACTACGGAAAATCTATTCCAGCACATGGTCGCCTTACAGCCTTGCTCCCTCGTGGACTCCTCGCAACGGCAGTACCTCATCCCGTGGCGATAGTGGTGCAAATCCTGCATTCGGCTTCGTGCCTTGGTTTGGCTATCAGCAGCCCGACCTCAAGTCCAGTCCTTACTGGATTTCTTTGCTGTTCACTGCTGGACCAGCGGACCGCCAAACGGCTGAGCTTTGACAAGATACATTCGATCCAAGCTAAGTCACGTCCACTGGTATCATCGCGTCTACGCCAGCTGCGATCCACAGATCACGCGCTCCCACGGCCTCGCGCTGCCTGGCATGCAGTGATCCTCGGTGCTCTCCAGAACCCGCGAACCTTTCACACTCGTAATGCTCCAATGGCATTCGGAGAGCCTTAATGCGAGAAAAGTCCACCGCCGCGTCATAGGTGGAGCTGCGCTGCTGAGCTTCTTTTTTCTGCTAAGGAGCGCTGAATACCAAAAGGTGAAAGGTACTAGGCGTGTGTACGCATTGCAAGTAGGAGACGTCAGGATCTGTGACAAACGTAACAAAATTACAAGCACTGCGCATCTGGCGACATCGGTTAAGATATGTTAAAGGGGCAGCAAGAACGGCTAAAGTGAGAATAGTACGACACGAAAACTAAAGCAATCCGGCTACAAAATGCTATGTCCAGTCCGTGCTGGACTAGCTCTGCTACATCACGCAGGCCGTGATCGGAATTTCCAACAAAAGTCAGCTGCGTCTAGTGACCGCCGGTGAGCTCCTGTCCGCAGACAGGATGGCGAAGGTACTGCGTCAAGCAGCAGCTCGATGATGAAAGCGTGTCACGCTTTGAGAAGTGGATGTGCAACGGCGCTGTTGTCTGTTGGTGTCGATTGCACGTCGGTTATGTTTCAGGGACGATAAAGGTCAGATACGTTTCAGCGACACGTGCGCTACGACCGTCAGTCGTCAGAGAATCTGGCTATACGTATGGCGAGGAGCGTACCAGAGCGCGTTCCTGGCCGAGGATCCGCTGTAGCTAATGAGGGGCTCACGCCTCATGGCGTGCTTCAGCGGACCTCTCATTGCCAAGGCCAATACCAGCTTCACTGGTTTGCCCCAAGCTTACTGTCTGTCTGTTATGCATTGTTATATGTGCATGTTGATGTAGGTGACCGAGATGAAAACCTAACATCTTATAAAAGGTCGTTGGATAATTGTACAGCTTCGACGCTTTAGCCTCAGATAGAGAGTTCTGGATACGCTTGGTCAGACTTTCCAAACCTAATGCCTTCTGAAAACTTTGGAGGAGTACTGTCAGTTCGTCCGCACTGTTTGTCTTCAACAGCAGGTAGAAACCTATCGATCGCAGTCACAATACAATACGCGAAACGACGTTCGGGATGACTACGAATAACGCAAATCGGATGTCGAATAATACGTTCTTAACTAGTTCTGATGTTCTATTTGCCCTAAAAGTATTCGTAGTTAGCGCTGTTAATAGTACAAATACAGTAATGCTACGACATTTTAGGAGCCATTTATACTGGGAATACCGGAGTATGAGGGTTGGCACCGGATTAACGCCACGGTACTTGCGTGAGCGTAACATTCGTTCAACACTTAAGATACATTGCCCCGGTACCGGTACGAGCGGTATCCCAATTCAGCCTGTACTGTACAGAGCGGAACGTTTTTCCGCAGCTGTAGCGATGGGCATCACAGGTTTGTCCGTATTTTCGGGCGAAAGTTACGGAGAGCTACACTAGCTTCCGAGCCAAAGCTATGCGACATGGCTACATTTATACTTCGTTTATGTATGGGAGAGGTGAACGTTCGCTCTTCTTTGCGGGATCTCCTGTTAATACATGCATTGTAAATTCCGGTTAATGGCCTATTCTCAGGCCTGGGTTGAATGTCCCGATACAAAATTCATGCTATTTGAAAATCGACAGACACAGTTTCGGATGGTACTCGGATACTTTATCTAAGTCCGATGCCGTACCTAATGTGAGCGAGCTCAAGTGTTTAAGACGATTGGATCGGTTTTTGGGTCTATATGGCTCGGCTCATTCAATCAACCCATCTTGAAAACTTCGACTAGAACCCACTATACTTACAAAAGTTCAACGCCGTTATTATCAATTCCGTGCCGTTTTACCCAATCTGGGCGGCTTTGTGTCTATAGCGAAGTCGCCGCACTACCGACAGCTGCGTCTAATGGCCATAATTAGTCCTAAGTTTTGCCTTTATCCTATCCCGTCACACTCGCAGGCCTACCATCATCTAGCTAGCGTGCTGGCGGCAAGTTCTGCGTCGCGTGACCGGGTGAGACATTCACAGCCGATTCGCTTCAGCTCTACACGAGCCCATCTCCTAGAGGAATCACGTAAGGGGTTCTACTTGTACGTGACCAGTGTTGCTGTGGAAAATTGCAGCTGATCTCCTTTTGTTGCAGCTCGCACAAGTTTCCAGCCTCAACAGGTGGAATATGTCGCTTTGACCCTGAGCACGATCGTATTTGAGCCCAACAACACGGGAACAATGTAATTGTTCACCCCGGTGTCGACGAGTGTAAGTGAGTGGGTGGAGTGCATACAGGAGTGATTCATCACAATAGTGGCTGATCTACCAACCTGCCAAGGAAGCCGCAGTATGCGCATCCGACAACTGTATTTCACTGCCTATTTAGCTAATATCATCTTGGATAAACGAAGAAGGAGCTAGCCCATATCTTACAACAAGGCCGACAGAACCATTACAAACTGGATTCAAGTGTACAAAGAGACGGATACATTTCAGAACATAAAGACAAGAAATTCACAAAAGATCACAGGCCGTGGTTTTATGACTACTATCAGTCGAAACCCCTCTCATATCTTGACGAAGTACAATATACTTCTAAGAAGACACACAACATCTCGATATCAAAGTCATTGGTAAAAACAATATCACGACTTTGGATTGACGTGGAAGTCATAGAAAGAAGGGCAATGCACATTAAAAAGATGAACACTCTTTCGGTTTGCGGATGAGCTGAGTCGAATCGACTGGAATATTCAAGCTTGGTTTTCCTAGTTGACGTTGCGTTGGAGAATGATACGAAAACGAGGCAATTCTCTCCGAGCAATTAAAGTCGCTATCCATATGGATTTTCAACGGAAGCCTTGCTTGTGTGTCCTAGCCTTCATTGGTGTACATAGTATGGTTGATTACGACGACATCGATGGCACTTTCGATCGAGTATACTTTGTGAGTTATTGCAGTGATTTTATCTACTCTACTAAAGGAAAAGCTCGCCAGTATCCAGGCTTTATTCCTGTTTAAATTCTTGATGGAGCTGCAATTCACCGTCATCCTGGAATTGTTCATTATCTGAGACGCGTTAATGTCCTTCATATCTTCTCATCGGTTTACTGCCCATTTTTCAGCCCAATACAATGCATGTTTGCGTATGCAAAGAGGTCTTTCCAGAGAAGCTATGATAAATCCGGTGGTCGTAATCAGATGCCGTTCGTGGTGCGGATCTTCAGTCAGCTCGAGTCAATTAAGATGACTCGTGTCTATAAGCATTGTGGATGGATGGCGCAAGGTCTTATTAATCCTGTTTCTCAGGCTTCTGAAGAGACGAGACTCGATTTATATAATGAAGCACACACTGACGAAGAGCTCACTGAAGATAAATTAGAATTCAGGGTAAGCGAAAATGAATGCACGTATTTAGCTACGCCGTCTTTGATACTAAGTACATATTTTTTTCGTAGTCAACATCCGGCATGGTTCCATTTGCTGCAATGGGTCAATCATGGGAGTAGGTCACGAAGAACCACTCGATAATCCTTGCGGATAGTGTGACTACGGTGTTTTGCTTTAATGCGTCTTCTCATCGCTTCCCAATATTCTCATGTTTGTCGATTATTAGCAACCTCTGCATCCACACAGTCAAGCACTAAATTTCAAGCCACCGTGATACGGCTCAGATTCCGCTCAAAGTGCTATATCATGACTTTAGCTATTGCGACACCGTGCTCATATACTAGCAACTTTACAGGTTTCCACGCATGACCGTGATACGGCTCAGATTCCGCTCAAAGTGCTATATCATGACTTTAGCTATTGCGACACCGTGCTCATATACTAGCAACTTTACAGGTTTCCACGCATGGCCCCTTTCAGCAAAAATATAACCGAGATGCTATCCTGCTACTGTGAGATGCTACTTGCTACGGTCTGCCAGTGTCCAGTGCCAGACGGCATTGCCACAGCCCAAGACACTGTTAGTGCCAGAACTACATAGCGTAGGTGTCATAGGTGCAGATTGGTAGGGCAGTAGGCATAGAGCAATAGGCGTAAAGTGTAGGACACGTGAGCGCCGGGCAAAGTACCACGACAGGCCCACGGAGTTCTGATGCTTGCTACCTCTCACTCGATGTGTGAGCAGCACAGCAAAAGCAGCTGTGAGTGAGAGCTGCCAAGCACCAGAACATCCACGCCCCGCAGAGTTAGATTAGTACATACTCAAACTAAGGTACCTGCTACCACGTCTACTTCTTCTATGGCAAGTCCGGTTTCTTTGTAGCCCTCTTTTACCGTCTCCTCACTTAACTCCGCCCACGCACGCTCGATCCAGCTGTTCGTGCGCATGCTCATCTAGGCCGCTATAGAATGCTTTTATAACGACAGAGATATCACCACACTGTTTCCATGCATCGAGGACCGCCAGCTTTTCCGCTGCTGTGGTGGCGGTGTGCCTGCGTGTTAGTTGCATCCCGTGGATTGGGAGATGTCAGGTGCCTAGCCCATTTTTGTGCTGTCTCTGACAACTTGTCAGTAACAAGTGGAGGATTTCGATAAAGTGATTCGATTGGCTATAATTGAATATCAGTAATAGGTGATCGTCAGTAAAAAGCGGAGGAAGCCGCTATTTAGCAAAGATAAATGTTTTACCATCACCATCACCTGCAACGCAGCTGCAGTTGATCACCGCCACCGATGTCGTCCTTCATACAGATCTGGGTATCTTCCACACTCAGCTCGCACGTGAGCGCGTTGCAGGCCGGTACGCCGGGATGCAGTACGACTGCGTAGACATACGTAGGATTGTATGTCTGGTATTGTAGGCGTGCGCTAGAAGACTAATATCTCACTTGTTGTGATGTAGAAGCGGCTCTAGCACTAGCCGCGTTTTCCTCCGTGCTGCTTTCGACCATCGCGAGTGTGTGAACCTTTTAAACGAACTGTAGCATCGTATAGAAAACATTAACAATTGGAGGTCCGTCCATTTTTGCCGGGGTCGATTCAAATGGCCTGGGCTGGAAATTTGGAGTAGAACTCACAATACTTACAAGTTTCAACACCGTTTTTAATAACGCTAATAATGCAGTGACGTCACAAATTGCCGATTTTGAGGCTCAAACTGTGCAGATCTCTTCACGAACAGTGCTCGAAAAAAATAGACCGATTTTTCAAAATGGTCAGCTGATTTCCTAATATTTGGGGCTTCGATCTGTACACTACAGTTACGTATGACTGGCAAGTCGATCGATAAAGGGACTTCGTTCTTCTGACAGTTCATTCTCCGCCACGGATCAGAGTCGACACTCAGCAAAGCCCCCAGGAGCTGTCTGATCTTGCACTACGGCACTTTCACCATGTACTTGCCTGATAGGTACCAGTAAGTTATTATACATGTTGCGAATAAGGCTTTAAAATACTTAGCCTGTAAATAGTCTGCAATTTCAGCCAATCATCGGTTCTCTTTCATCCGCCCACCCTTTAGTAAAACCAGTCAAGAAAATACCACAAGTGTCACCGCTTTTTCGGCGCTGTTCTAGGACTCCGTGCCCATGGCAACAGGTACCGACACGTTCCCTACACGCAGCGGCGTCTTGTGGCCGGCGCTGAACGATGAAGAGCTGTCCAGCGCTTCCTCTTCCTCTTCCTCTTTGACGCCGGCCACCTCTACCTCTACCGTCACTTCGACGCACCAGCGGCTGCTACTGCCCAGCACGAGCAATGCGCAACTTAACGAGCTAGCAGCACTGCTGACTTCTACTGCAGCAACTTCAGGCGCCCCACAGACTTTCCTGGACGATTTACTTCGCGATGATGGCGATAGTCACCATCATACGCAGACGCAGAGTTTCCAGCTGCACGAAGACGTCGCAGTATCCAGTGCAATGACAGACGTGGGTGTGCTGAGTGACGCAGCGTTCTTTTCGCTTGGAGAGGAGACACACACCGCCACAACGTACTCGTCGTCATCGTCAACTGGCTCGCCCTCCGCTTCTTCCACCCCCTCCAGACTATTGCAGCTAGAAACTAACTACGAGAGGAAGAAGAAACGCGCGAAAATCAACCGCAAAGATCTGAATTCGAGGTTCCAGGAGCTCATGGACATTTTGCACTTGAAAGAAGACCGCAAGTTGAACCGAGCCAAGATCCTAGAGAAGGCCATCGAACATATTGAGAAGCTGACAACACAGCTGAATGCTCTCAAAGCAGGGCAACACCAGCAGCACCACAACTCCATCCGGAAGACAGCCATTCCGCTGCACCATCCTCAGCTTCATACGCTAGCAACGGGACAGCACAACCTCCGTGGCGGAGCTCCACTGCTGCCGTATAACCCTTCGCAGAGCCACCCGTGGACTGCTGGGGCTATTGGAAGTAGTCTCCCTTTACCGCAGATGATGTGGATGCCGTGTCCGGTTGTCCCGTCCGCTGCAATGTCCCGGAAACGTACTGCTCCTGGCCGAACGACGGACACTTCTCGGAAACGCGGACGAGTTGGAAGCGTGGAGAGTCAAGCTACAACGATCTCAGAGCCAGTTTCAAACGCGTCCGAGGCGGAAGTCACCGAAGTTGCTGCTGTTTCTACTCAGTCGTCTGTCTTTGAGTGGAGCGCACGGGAAATCCCGACACTTTTGTCGTTCTGCGACGCGTGGACTTTAGTGGCCGTGATGGGTACATCTCGAGAATTGGAGCGTGCAGCACGAAGCGACAAGTTGTGGGCAGATCTTTGTCGCTCTAGGTGGCGAATCTCCCCACAGATTGCGGCTCCTCAGCCGTTCGAGCAGTGGCGGACGTTCCATGACTCTAACCGGCTTCCTGACTGCTCTAACTTTACGGTACGTGCTTTTTTTTTATCACGTTGGTTTTAATATTCATCTAACGTTGTTATTGTTTTTATTAGCGTAGCAGACAGTTGTTTGCTGTAGGTCGAGAGAAGGGTGTTAGTGTGTGGGGTTTGCTTTGTCATCGCTCCAATGGACACACGACGAGGACGGTCTTGGTGAACGGCAAGGCTACAGTCATGCAAGTCGTGGAGCTCTTCGTCGTGGTGCAGAACACGAGTCGCTCTCGAGTCCACGTGACGGACTGCATCTCGATATCGACGCTGGACGATGACGCGAACGTGTCGTTCCAGCCTTTCACCGCGACGTCGGGGGCACATTTGATGCCAACGGTGGTGGCAGTTAACTCGGAGCCACGTGTGACGAAGGACTTGGCTGCAGTCGCACTGCAACACGGAGATCTGTGCGTGCTGAGTGTGTTTATGGCATGTCCCGGACTCGAGTTGGAGGAGCAGTTCTTGCAGAGGTACGGGTGTCGGAGTTATGGTGGGTTACATTATTGGTTACATTTCATTTGTGTATGGAACAGAACACGCTGGCTGGACGTGCAGGTTCAATTGGCCTCGAGAGAGGAGACTTTGGAGCGTGTGGAGTGTGTCAACATTCGCGCTGCTTGCACCCGAGAGAAGGCGACACTGACAGCTCGTCAGAGTTAGTGTACCCCCCACGACGATTGGACTCAAGTTATACTTCTTGTTTGTAGTGGCTCATGTGACGCAAGGCTCACCTTCCCGTACCCCTGCTAGCTGCAGGGCTACATGTATCCCCACGGCGTGGACAGCAACCAAACCCCGCTCCCCACCCCGTGCATCACATCCTTCGCCTCCCAAGTTGGCAAATCACTGCTATCTACTGCTGGATTTCCTTGCTGGAGAGCGCTCGATCAACTCTTAAGCTGACCCTTGCCACCATGCTGCCACTAAACAGAGGTAATACATGACCTTCATTGTCCAACATTGTGTAACCCATCGTAACCCCGAAACGACCATCACTCATCATCTAAAGTTGCACTAATGTTGCTCAATCCAACTGCAAAAGCTCCCCTCCAAATCCGCATCCGCTAAGACGAAGACGCTCCTTCCTCTCGGCTCGCCATGGGTATCCCACGCTTCTACCGGTACATGTCGGAGCGGTATCCGCTACTGAACCAACCTATCTCGGATGTGTCGCTGTTGCCTGAGTTCGACGCCTTCTACCTCGATATGAACGGCATCGTACACAACTGTACGCACTCGGACGCGGCAGATGACGCGCTCAACTCGCTGTCTTTAGAGGGCCAACTGCACCGCATCTTCACGTATCTAGATCGCCTCATCACGCACATCATCAAGCCCAAGAAGCTCGTGTACATCGCCATCGACGGCGTCGCCCCACGTGCAAAGCTCAACCAGCAGCGTTCGCGTCGATTCCGCGCCGGTCTGGACCGCCAACAAGCCATGGACAAGGAGAGACACATGCAGATCAAGCTACAGGACGAGAAAGACGGCCACAAGGCGAAATCGGTGGCCAGTAAGTTCGATTCCAACTGTATCACGCCTGGTACCGAGTTTTTGAGTAAACTTTCGCAGCATTTAGTGTATTTTGTGCGACAAAAGATGAAATCGGACCCTCTGTGGGCCAGACTCGAGGTCTTCTTTAGTGGCAGTGAAGTGCCTGGTGAAGGGGAGCACAAAATCGTCGAGTTTATCCGCCACAGGAAGATGGCGGACGACTACGAGGCCAATCTGCGCCACTGTATGTACGGCAGTGACGCAGATCTGATGCTGCTAGGGCTGATGACCCACGAGCCACACTTTACACTCGTGAGAGAGACGGTAGTGTGGGGCAGTCACCATAAGAAGGTCGCAGCCAAGCAGATCGAGGAGCAGCAGTGGCAACTGGTGCATTTGAGTCTCTTCCGAGAGTATCTGATGATGGAGATGAGGGTCCAGTCGCCACTGGATGGCGAACGCATGCTGGATGACTTTATTCTGCTGACTTTCTTGCTTGGAAACGACTTTATCCCTCACAGTCCGACGCTGGAGATCAGTGAAGACGCCATCCCGTTGCTATTGAAGGTCTATCGAGAGCTTCTGGAGACTCATCAGGGCAGTTATCTGACGCTGAACGGGAAGATCACGAACGTCAAGTTGCTACAGGAATTGTTCCATGTTATTGGCAACCAAGAAGAGGAGATCCTGATCAATCGCGCTATGGAGGAGCAGAGACGTTCCGGACGACGTGGTGGACGTCAGCAGTCCAAGCAGCATGATGTGGACGCGACAGAGGTCCAGAAAGCCATCATGGCCTTACGAGACGATGACGACGATGCTCCGCCTCCTTTACTAGACGATGAAGACGAAGAAGAGGCTGAACGGGCACTGCTAGAAGCTCTGGATGGTCCCGAGGAAACGAAAATGTCGCTTGAACTCGAACGCAGTGATCGTGAGGTCCTCATGCTGGCTGGAAGCGAGAGTTTCCAAGAGACCAAGTGGAATTATTACGAGAGAAAGTACGGCATCCAGCGAGGCAATGGAGATGCAGGTAATAAGGAACTGAAGCAAGTCAAGAAGGCGTACATGGAGGCATTGGTCTGGTGTCTGGCCTACTATTTCCAAGGTCCCCAGTCGTGGGCGTGGTACTACCCTTATCACTACGCACCCATGGTCTCGGATCTTACAGATATCGAGGAGATGATTGCCAACGTGAAATTCGACGAAGATCCGTCGATCGCCGGTCCGTTGCTGCCATTCGAGCAGTTGATGTCGAACTTACCAGCCTCAAGCTCCAACCTCGTACCGGAATCATACCGGTTTCTTATGGTATCGCCGGTGTCGCCGATCAAACATTTCTATCCAGAGACGTTCGCTATTGATATGGAAGGCAAGCGCAACGCGTGGGAAGGGGTGAATCTGCTGCCGTTTATTGATGTCGCGCTGCTGAAGCAAGCTATAGCGCAGTTTTGTCCTGATTCCCAGCTTACTGAAGCCGAGAGACGACGCAATAATCTACAGCGCTTGCCTATTCGGATTGTCCGAGACTTGACAGTGTTGGACACGTTGAAGTCAACTTTACCTGGAGTTGTGGGCTTCCCGGACGTGCTCTACTGCAACACTCGTGTGGAAGAATACGAGCTGCCCTCTATCCCTGGTGGCGAGTTCAAGAGTAAACTGATGGATGGTGTCGTGTTACCGCTTGCTGGCTTCCCGTCACTGTACACTGTGACTTTGGAGAGCACGCGGATTGCTAGTGTTGGCTTGAACTGCTTCGGTATGAGCTCACGCAAGTCCAGTCTCATCCTTCAGCTGCCTGCTTCAAGCAAGTTGAATGACAACGACAACGCTACGGCTGACGAAATTAATCCCCGTGAACTGCTGGGTACGACAGTGTTAGCGAACTGGCCGAACCTTCACGAGGTGCTTGTGGTGGGTATCAGCACGTTATCCGGGGAATATCGTCTCAAGCAGTCCAGTCGCAAACACAACAACAACAGACGTACACAGAGCGAGGCTGTCTTCACGCCGTATGGAGCAGACGAGAAGAGTGCGTGGGCGTATTATGCGCAGACAGAAGTGGTCAAGCTGCTCTCTGGTCGTGGCATTCCCGGCAGCGGAGGGATCGATCTCGGCAGGACTGGAATTACTAGTGTACTGCACGTCTTGCCGCTTCAAGGTATGGTGTCCAACCCTCTTACAGGTGCCATCGAGAAGAAGTTTGGAGAGACCGAAGCGCTCGTGCCTGCTCAGCTCACAGTTCGTGATCGTAAGCTGCTGGACGCGCGGTTCGAAGAGACTGAGACGCTGCCGTTGAACGAGCGCTTCCCTGTCGACTCGAAGGCGCTGATCACACGTGGCCAATGGCTCGGGTGTACTGCTATTGTGCGCTCTCAAGATGAAGAGCAGCACACTGTAACGGTCCATGTGAACACGATCGATCAGGAGCCTCCGTTCGGCTACGTTATCGTGCAGAAGATCACGGATCGGTACTTCCCCGGCTACTTGGTGGCTCAGAAGCTCGGTATCTCGGCGTCTACGTTGGGTTTGATCACTGGGAGTGTGATTATCAAGCCTCTCGGAGCTGATATTGGACTGAATATCCGTTATCGCAAGGAACTGCTACTTCCTGGCTACTGTAGACTCGTGAATCGCAACAATAGCAACGTCAACCCGAGCGATGATAGCAATGTGTGGAGAAAAGGTGACATTGTCAAGATTGTCGGAAGCAGTGGCAGTAATGGCAGTGGCGATGCACCGTCTGGCTCTTCTCCGACGAGAAATGGTAGCAATACGGCGTGGGAGTACACGGAGCGTGCAGTGCAGTTGATTGCGAACTTCCAGAAGGAGTTCCCGGAAGTTATTCGCAACCTGAGTCGACTACCGTTTGCTACGACATATCAAGGCAAGGATGTGTTTGGTATTGACGATGTGGGACGTGTAGAAGTGAAGGCAGAAGCCGTCAAGCAGTGGATTGAGCAGCAGCATCTGGGTGCTAGTGAACACTCGAAGCACATTCCCATTACGTCCGAGTACATTGCTCTTAATGCTGTCCGTGCCATGGAAGCTGCTGGAACGTTACGTGCGAAGGAGCGCGCCAAGGCTGCTGAGGAGCAACGTCGTGCTCCTGTTGTTGCAACAGTGACCGCTGCAGATCTGTTCCGTCCCAATCCGTTGGTGAACCAGGATCTAACAGGACAAGAAGTATCGCAGCGCTCGTCTGTGAACCGTGGAGCTCCGAATCTCGGCGACCGAGTGATCAATATCAGTGCGCGTGGCGTGCCGTTCGGTCATCGAGGTACTGTGGTGGCTACACATGTGAGTAGTAGATGTGTCGAGGTGCTGTTTGACGAGGGGTTTACGGGTGGCGAAGCGCTGTACGGAACGACGAGTCTGGATCGCGGGAAGATCGTGGCTTGGAACAACTTGCTCTGTGTGTCGGTTCCTCCTGGAGCTAAGAAACAGAGCTACAATACTCGCTCAAGGCAAGGACAGAATGGAAATACTCAGAGCAATAGTACTCAACGACGCACGTCTAGTGGAGTGCCAGTCATCAGCACGAACACTCGTGTGGCCAAGAGACTTCTCAAGCCTAGTGATAAAGCTCCTGCTCCAGCTCCAACCCCGTTGGTACCTCCACCACCTCCAATTCCGAGTGCGATGCCGCCTCCGCCACCTCCCGAGAAGATCCAGCAGCTCATTCAAAAGTGGAGTTTTGACGGCGAAGTCGCTACTGAAGCGAGTGTACAGTCTACTGTAACACCGCAACAAGAGAACGCGACTACAGAGGAGAAGTTCACTCCATCTGTCGCGGCGTTTTTCTCTGCTGCTGAGACTGGAGCAGCTCCGGTGGACCCTTTGATGGGCTTGTTCCCTCACCAGTACGCTAATAATTCCCCTTCTCTTTTAACGCCTCCACTACCGAATGGCGCCTCTACGTCGCAGTACACGCCAACGTACTACCCGACGCAACCTCCGATGCCAGGACAACAGCCGCATCTTTTCTTGATGCCCGACGGCTCGTATGCGCCGATGTACGCTCCGCCTCCAGGATCTTACGTGCCGCAGACACACGCTCCCGTGCCACCTAATGAAGAAGATTACCCCCCGCTTGGACCTGCGTCTTCACAGAATGCTAAGAAACCCAAAGCAAAAGAGACGCCAGCGACTGGAAAGAAACACCACAACCGTGGGAAGAAGGCCGCGTCATTGAAAGAAGACGGTAATGCTGCCCAGAAGCAAGAGAACTCACACAAGAAGTGGGTGCCCAAGGGCGGTGACACCAAGTCGCCACAGCTACTGCTCCCGTCTCAAGTCATGCGTCAGCAAAAGCCTCCACAGTAAAACGAGGTAGAACGGACTACCCAAGGTGCTGTGTTTGCAGTAGAGTACCGGTATGTTCAAAAATATACTACGTAAGCGGCTTAGGACATCAAGCTCGTCCTCAGAACTAGGAATCGTCCACATGGCATTAACTTCATCCCCCCCGAGCTCTCTTTGTCTTCATCACTTTCACATTTGCACTACCCGACTCCAAGATGGTGACCGGCAAAGCAATCGTATCGCTACAAGTGGCGACGATCGAGCAGCTTCCTCGCGGAACGGCCTTTAATGCTGCACGAACGCCGGTCGCCAAGGATGTTCGAGCTGCCTCGTTCTCCAACGAGGCTGCAGATAGCGACGATACGTCGTCGGTTGTCTCTCCCAACAGTAAGACAGTCGACAGTACGGAGATGGCGAGACGGGCAGCTCGACGAGTCAGTGTGTGGAAGAAATCGGAGCAGGAACGGCGAGAAGAGGGAGAGCGCGCTCGACAAGCCAAGCAGGAGCAGGACAAGCGTCGACAGAATCACGCTGTACACGCCAAACAGCGACGTCGAGCGGAGATCTACGCGTTGAACGCGCTCTTGCGACAACTGCAGCAGGAGAAAATCGCGCGGTTTATTGCTGCCCAGACGCAGATTCAAGAAGCGCAAAAGGACCCGAGCTTGGCAAGCATGACGGCTGCTCTACTCCAGGTGGAGGCCGTGGGAGTCTAAAAAAATTAAAAACATGTCTTTTAGGATTATTTGCATTCTTCGCTGAGGCTCTTTAAATTGACAACATCCTCGAGCGAATGAGCAAATGTTGCAAGTTTTGGCTCTGACAGACCCGGTTTGGCTCCCAGCAAGAATTTTACGAGTTGTTCATTGGAGAAGGCATTCTTGGGGTTGCTCCTGTACAATGTGATGTACCTGAGCCAGTGGACCTACTGCTCTCTCCCGATGATAATGTTAGTGTTTGCCAGGGGTGCTAATTATAATCTGTTGTTCTAGCACTGTTCACCTGTTAAGTACCTGTGATCCCTACTGGCCTGTTGTCAGTATTGTTCAGCTGTTAGTTGTTCTCGTTTCTGAGTACCCGCATAAAGAATAACCATTTTGATAGTTTTGTGGAAGGTGCAGGCGTGATATACGGACACCAACTTCAACGAGTTGCAGTGTTACATGTTGAAGGAGACACAATATAATTACATGTAACATCTTCATTATTTTTTATTATACGTTGATGAAACTAATTTTTACGTTACTACCTATGCTTTGACGACAAGTAATAAGCCTCACATAGAAAATAATAAAGTACTTCCATAGCGCAACTTGTAGAGACATTGTATGTATCCAGTGGTATGCATCAGTACTATTGAAGCTGCACGCATCTTTTGAATGTGGTTGTGACCTTAACATACTCGAATCGAAAGGTAGATTAAATTGTTAGCAGGTCCCTAGTTCTCAGCACCCGAAGCGCTCGATACATCTAGCCTCTAATCTTCAAATGTATGGTTGCCACATGAATCATTTCGCCACTTTTGCCTAGTTTGTAACACGAATGTGTAGGTTGTGGGCTCGGTTGACAGCTGTGGCTAGCTGTTCAGCTTCATAATCCTGAACACTACCGTCGCCAAAACGCACCGACCATTTGTACACTCCGTCTGAGAGGCGTACAGCGATGACGTCGCCAATGACCGAGCTGGATTCGGCTCAGGAAGTCCCATGTAATCGGTTGTATGCTGAAGGAAATGTGCAAGTCGTTAGTTCGCAGATGATGCTATCTACAAGCATGTGCTATCAAAGGGTAAGTAGCCAAAACTCTCGTTAGATGGTGTTTTCCTCAGCTCCTATGCTCACTTGTAGTAGAAATGAGATAAATATTCGTAACGAGAAGCTAACGAGAAGCTCGTAAGATTGAGTTCAATTCGTATCACCTTGTCGACATGTTAGTGCACTGAAGATGGTACTCGCCTCGAGTTACAGAACTTTGTCAGACTCACGGTATCGATATGTCCCGCGTATGTTGTGCTGATTCCCTGTTGATGTGCAACAGGTCACCAGGGTGGACAACAGGCCAGCAGGGGCTGTGAAGAAGCAACAGGTCAGCAGGGGCAGAACAACAGGTATTAATTATTTTCCGTTTGCCAGGTTTAAAACCTCGAACACGTTTTGGGGAGATACAACGCGTTTTAACCACATTTCGATCATCGTTTTGCGACGGCTTGGGAATTTAAAGAACATCTCTCTCTCTCCAACGCATTGACGCGATCTTTAATGCTCGGAGTGTTGCGAAGCTTTTGTAGCAGCATTGGCACCTCACGTTCCGCCATCGTAGCAGTGAACAAAAGCAGCATGTCCACCATGTCCTCAAATGTAGAGATTCCAGCTTTGTGCCGGTATTGTGTCACATAGCTCAACCGCTGATAAAAGAGTGGCGTCTTATCCAACTTTGCGCCAGCCTCGTGAAGCCATAGTGTTCTGTATACGGTCATTGGGCTTGTTTCGTGCTGCAAGACTTCGGTAATCCACGAGTCTAATAGAGACTTCTGCATACTCCTACCCAGCTTGTTGAATGCTCGAGTCTTCGTGAAAGATGCAAAGAGTGTTGCCAGCTCTTCTGGACGTAGAAGCAAATAGTAAATGCCCAAATCTGAAAACGCTTGGTTCGCTTTCTTGGCTCTGAAGGCCACAACGAGCTTGAGCCAATGGACGAGATCTGAATTACCATCCAGTTTCACTGCTCCAAGACGCAAGGTTACAAAAAGGTCTGTAAGATTCACTTGGGTCCATATCCATTCCTTGACTTGCGCTTTGACCGAATTGGAGCTGAAAAGGTTGTGCACAAAATCGTCGACCTTCGATAATATGGGTGTATGAACCCTCTCCTCCTTGTACTGTACTCAGAATTAAGTGTATCCCGGTCTTCTGCGTCGAGGGATCTTAAGAATCTGGTGGTGGAAAGCGCAATCTTGATCGCCGAGATCGAGTTTCTGTCAGCATTCACAGATACAGGTGTTAAACTCCCAACGAAGTGATATCTATCAGCAGCAGCATAATTCGCGCGCAGCCCATGGTTTCCTTGCAGGAAGAATCACCAATTGGGCTAATTTGAAGCGGATCAGCTTTTGATGAATGACGCCACATTCATAACGCATCGTATACAAGTATAACGCAAAAAGTGGATACATACTGTAGTAACAGCTCGCGATAAGATTTCCAATCAATATCCGCATATGAAAGTGGCAGCCAGTATTTGGTGACCTAAGAATTTATCTTCGTTACTCGTGTGCGCATTAGATGACAACAACAATACAGAAAAACACTTATCGAACTCGTGTTAATAAGTAAACCTCGATGGGAGATAGCAGATAGCTTAAGATTTTTTAAGAATAGCGCTACCGTTGGAAACGATTTTTTTTTGATAAAATCTGAATAAACAAGCTTATCGATGAATGCTCCAATACTAATTTCAAGTGGAATTTCGAAGAGTCGCGCTGTTCCACTGGAACATATTTTTGGACCCTAGGCTTGAACCACTTTCTGACGATTGCTGTTCCAAAATCATGAGTTAGTCGAGAAACTAAAGTTTTCTGCGCAGCTTTACTGCCGGATCCTTCCGATTTCGGAAGTGCAGCAACAGCACCGCGTAGATTGTTGTTGCTGAGAAGTGGAGATCCGCTGGTGAAAAAAGTGAAGGTACCCTTGGTTTTGGCAACGTGAAGCCCAAGTCTTGTACGAAGGATCATGATTCAGCTGACCACCGGTTTTTGACAGTTTAGTCGACATAAAGTCTGGTTCTAGTTTCCTTTTTAACATATCGACGGATTTGCATATTTTCAACGAATGTCCTCAAATAAGGAATAGGATCCTTGAGCGATTCGAACAGTGTCGCAAGTTTCCACTCTGATGCTCCTTGATGTTGCTAATAAGAGATGAAGAGTTTGCTCTTCGGAAAATACATTCTTCTTGTGTGATCTCTGAATAGTTTGATGTACCTGAACCAATGGACCAGCTTGGAATCACTGCCCGCCATTCTGGTTTCTGCCAGTCGTAAAACTGTGAAAACTTCCTCGGGCGGTTCATAGAGTTCTTGCCACAACTTGTTCATTATTTTGCGAGTGGTGGAAGACGCCAAAAACAGCAACGTCTGCAATTTATCGGCATGTTTCTTTAAGCCTGGAATGCTTCGAAATTTGTACAGCAGCATTACCACGTCTTCATGAGGCATTGTTTGTTGCAACAAGACGAGCGTCCTGCCGTCCCAGTAGGTGTCGTGAGCCCGATACTTCTCCACGTAGTAGAGCCATTGGGGGTCTCACCCAGTTTTGAATTTGCTTTATGAAGCCCCAACATCTTAGAAAAGGTTGCTGGGTTTTGGTACTGCTTCGACGTTTCAGGGACCCACGCCATAGATAGAGAATTCTGGATACCCTTGGCTAGCTTTTCGAAACCTGGTGTCTTCTGAAAACTTTGAAAGAGTGCTGTCAGTTCCTCCGCACTGTTTGTCTTCAGCAGCAAGCAGTATATATCCAGATCCGAGAACTTCCTATCGCCTTTCTTAACTCTTCAGGCGGCCGCGTGTTTGAGCCAAAGCAGGAGCTTCGGTAATTTTGCTGTACCCATTTCAAGAGGTAATACTTGAAAAAGCCTTTCTGGACCGTTGATTATCGATTTTAGTTTACCGAGCACTGGGCTCGTTTTGGTCATTTTGTACATCAGGTCATTGACCACCGATTACGCGGTCGTATTAACCCGTTTATCAGTTTCCGGAACATCAATTGGATTCCTGACTTCTGCGTCGTAAGATTTTAGGAACCTGTTGCCCGTGGAGAAAGATTTGATGTCGACGATCACATTGGAACTTGTCAACTTGAACCCGTAGGCTTGAACACGGAGGGGGGGGGCATGCCGTGAAGCTCTCCCCAAGGAGACAACGATGACCGGATATAGCAATCTCAGTTAGCTCATGGCTCGTCTTGTGTGCTTGTGGTCGTATTACGAAGTGACTAATGTTCTTAAGCATAATATTCTCGATCCGAATGCCGGTGGTGACATGCGGAATGGATGCAAAGTTATCGAATAACGCACTGCAAGATGACAAGTTCTCTATCGAGAACTCGCTACGATTGAAAAGGTGGAAACTCTTACTGCCAGAGTGTTCCCAACACCATATATGTGATCTCAACCTGTTGGAGAAAGTTAAAGTCTTCGAAGTCTTGTCCGTGGACAGAGATTTGGATCGCATTTGAGGAAGTAAACCTCGATCAAACCTACGGGAAGGGAACACAATCTCGGGCAGCCTATGATTGGTCTTGTGTACTTACGAAGTGGCGAGTGATTCTAAAACTTGAGCCTATCGACCATAGTCACAATACAATACGGGCAACGACGTGCGAAATGACGGTCGAATAAATGTCAAATAATAACCCTAAACAAGTCCTAAACTGCGTATTTAGGACAAGTACAGTAGGACATTTAAGAATCATTAAGACGTATTTTCTTCTTCCGCACTGCGAGGTAACAAGCATCTTTGAAGTTACATATAGCGTAATGCGAAGTCAGTGGAATTCTGTATGAAGTATGCTGATGTCATTATCCCAAAACTAGGTTTAAACCACCAGCTTTGTTTTCATCTAAACATCTCGAATGAGACCATTTTTTGGTCAGTCTGGGACATTTATTAAGACGCCGCCCACCCTCGATTTAACCCCCGTGAAAGCCTTTGCAGTTGGTCGTATGCTCGCAGAGATCACTCAAGAACTTGCTGTTTAGAAGCCGAAAACAGCTCACCTAACTATGCCCGAACTTTCTGGTTGCTTCAGAAAAAAACAGCTTCTTTAAAAAAAAATGGAAGTCTGTCGCCCTGGTAAACACAGCAAGAACATTGTCGGTATTGTAAGAGACCCTATTATTCAAGTTCCCTTATCCGTTGCAGTAACTGTGAAACAACCTCCAAAGATTCGTGGAGTCACTTTTTTTATTTTCTTGAAAAGATCTCACTATTATAGTAGCGGAACAGCAGATCGCTGAGCTTTCATAGCTGGGTAAGTGCACCTATCGGGTTGTCGTTGTCGAGAAGTGTCTTCACTTTATTCAGCAACAACACCCCGCCCTTCCTCTCTGAAAAGTAAAGAGTGTATGCCTCCCAAGTCTTGTAAATAGGATCACTCTTCGGCAGATGCAGAGCACTAGTAGGATAGGGAATTGCCAGCATACTCGAGACAGCCTTCGGGTCCCACTCCAGTTGCAGAAATTTTTGGAATAGGTTAGTTTGCATGTTTTCAGCAAACAACTTCAAATCAGGGACGTCCTTGAGTGATTGAAAAAATGTTGCAAATTTCCAGTCTGACCGCAACGGTTTGCTTTCTGTCAGGAAGCGCACAATTTTGTCGCTGGTGTATACGCTCTTGTTTGTGTGGTTCCTGTACAATTTGACGTACCTGAACCACTGAATGAACATTGCATTAATGTTCAAAGCGTCCATATTGGTCTCTGCCAAGCGCAAAATCTTCCAAGCTTCTTCGGGCGATACGTCGTATTTTAGCCACACGTCGTTCATCGTTTTTCGGCTGGTTTTAGACGATAAAAACATGAACCGCTGCATCGTATCGCCATGACCCTTCAAGCCCGGGACGTTTCGAAGCAAATGAAGCAGTGTTACTACGTCGTCTTCCGGCATGGTCTTTCAAAACAGGTCGAGCATTTCTTGGTCTCCGAACCAGTGATTCCGCTCCTGCGCCCGATACTTCTGCACGTAGGACAGCCACTGATGAAAGATTGGCGAATCACCCAATTTCGTGCCAGCCTCTTGAAGACGTAAGGTATCGTAAACGATTTTTGGGCTTGTTTCGTGCTTTATGGCTTTTGACATCCAAGAACCAGATAGCGATTTCTGCATACTTTTGCCAAGATCCTTCAAGCCCCCAGTTTTCAGGAAAGTTTCGAAAAGTATTTTCAGTTCTTCCGCACTGTTTCTCTTCAGTAGCAAGTGGTAGAGATCGAGATCCGAATACGCCTGGTTGCCTTTCTTAGCTCTAAAAGCAGCAACGAGCTTAAACCAAAGGAGGAGATTCGGATCATTGTCCAGCTTCGTCGTACTCTTTCCAGGACGCAAAGTAGCAAAAAGCGCTTGAGGGTGCACTCGAGACTTCATCCATGCCTCGATTTGCGCTTTCTCCGGATTAGATTTAAATACTTTGTGTATCAGATCGTCGACCTTGGATAACGACGGCGTATTCCCTCTATCCTCGCGGTCTACATCATTATCACCACGGACTGTATCTTGGACTTCTGTGTCGAGGAGCCTTAAAAATCGGTTGGATGAAGTATCAATTGTGGATTTTGACAGTGACGCGGTCTTCATGAGCACATCGGGATCAATCATCTTCGACCTGTCGGCTTGGCTAGGGGGTGGTTGTGCTGAAACCCAAGCAAAAAAGGCTACCATAAGCAGCAGAAACATTCTCTGGTGGCTCATGGTAACCATGATGGTTGGTCCTTGCTTTTTGTGTGGCCTTGTTCATGTCCGGGGGAGTTGTGTGTTGTTGATTGCCGTAAACCACGTAATCACGTTATTTGAGATGGTAAAAGTACTACCGGTATCTCAAAATTTGATAAAATTTGCTTAAGTATTTATTTGCGGCATTGATTAAACAAGATTTGAGAAAAACGAATATACCGGTAAAATACTACTACGTAAATTGTTTTTTTCTCAATTAGGTACGCTTTACCGACAATGAGAGACTGTGCAGAGTATAATAGATGATACAGTGCTGCTTATATAATAGGGACACTAGATTTTTCAAACTATACTCACAATACGAGGAGTTAGATTGTGCCGCTTAGTCCAAGAAACGCTTGCCTAATGTCTAACAACTAGCGGCAACCATTTTTAAAAAAATGTACGTATTGCAAATTCTAAAGTAAAATTGCCTTTTAGGGGGTGTTCTTATCTATGGGGACACCACCATGAAGTCGGGATACTTCAGCGACTATTGGTTTTGATTGGCTGAATTACGCATAAAGCTACAAACTGTACATTCCTCCCTCCTGGTCACACGCGGAATCCGCAGACACCTCCACGATACCAAGAGGCAAGAAACTGTCTGAGGAGGAGATAGGACGGGTAAAAGTGCACTTTAAGGATGGAAAAAGCAAGCACTGGATAGCACGAGATATTGGCCGAAGTCCGAACGCTGTTGGCAAAGTATTGAAAGCTCCTAATCGTGCAAAACTCAACAAACGACTCGGAAGGCGACCAAAATCGACCAAGCGCCTGATCCGACAAGTTGTTCGACTCGCTACCGTAAAAAACTATGGTCTAAACTTATTTCAGAGGCGGTTGGCTAGGTTCTACGACCCAGTACCGTCCGTAAGATACTAAGCTCGTCTAAAATTGCCAAGTCAGGACATCAGTCTGGGCTAATGCTGGCTCGGCGCTTTTTATCGAAATAAACAGGGGTTTTGGCTAGTATCTACACTTGTGTTTTCTCCAAATAGTGAGGTCACCAGCCTTTTTCACTTTGCTCGCTACACATAGTCATGCTCTTCTATTTACATACATACCTGAAGTGTAGGGCAGTCTACTGACAACTCTCAGGTTATGAGCCCAACGAGGTAGCACCCTGTGCAACAAGACTGCGATCATTGTGTACAGACTCCGCCGTCCTCATCCGACACAACGCAGCTATCACGCGACAAGCAGCGCCACGATAGGCTACTGACTAATTTTGAATCGATCGCAAGCGTTTTGGACCAATCAAAGTGGAGCCGTGGACATGGTGGCGACAACACCGGCTCCCCCGGAAAGGCTTATCCAGGAATTTGCCGCGACCAGCCGCTCCCGGCGAGACACCTTTGTCTCAACACCGTACGCACTTCGCCGTGAGAGTCGTGGCATTGCATCTACTACAACAGCTCGTGTGCGTGCGCTGGCGAACGGCCAGTAATATACTGTGATGGAGGGAGCGAGGGCTGCTACTGGTGCTGCTGCCGCCGTTCAAGAAGCGGTTGGGTCTGTGTCGGTATCACCCGCCGAAGTGCGCACTGGTAAGCATAGTTGCCCTCGGTTTGCAAACTACCGCCACGTAGACCTGAGCAACAAGCTCTCTGACGAAAATTACAAGACGTGGCATCTTGAAATATGTGTTATCTCCAGCTTGTTGGCGCCGTTAGCTGGCGAAGAAACCATTAGTGATCAAGATACCAAAGACCAGCGTCCGTGTTTTCGACAGCGTGTTGGCGCAGCTCATGCTGGTAGCATCGATGCGTCCAGACGTACAAGGGTGGCTCGGTGGGGGGGGGGCATCAATCTTGTGGGCCCGGCACATTTGTTGACACTCTTGATGATCATTACGGCAACAATCCGGGAGAAAATGTGGTGCTTCTAAAGTGAGACGGGCTCAATCGCCGTCTTCAAAGCGATATAAGTTTTGACGGTTCTATCAAGGACATTGACGACTTTAAGCTCCGACTGGGTCAGTCATTACCAGAAGATAAAACTGTGTCTTTACTGATATCAAATGTAATCGGAGTGTATCCTGATTTGGTGCGTGAGCAAGAGATGCGACTCCGTAGAGACGAGTGTATTACATGGGAAGAGGCAAATGAGTGGCAATTACTCCCTGGGCATGCACACCAGGAAACCAGTCGACAGCGGGGCGATCGCGGTAGCAGTGGCGGTCAAGGGATGAAGCGCCAAGTCGTAAGCGCTATCGGAAATAAGAGTCGCGGAGGGCGTCGTTCGCATGATGGCAGTAAATCGAGCGGCACCAGACGCTACAGTCAAATTCGCAGCTCATCACCCATCGCTCCGTTTAAAGCGACGTAGTGCTACCATAGGGCTGTCGGGAAATAGTTTGCGCCGCAAGGCAAATACAAAGGGCCACGCATGTGGCGGAATCGGTCTCTGGCGAGGTGATGAAGAGTGACCTAAGTATAGGAGCAATGCGCGTAGTAAGGGCGGCGAGTCAGGCGAGCGTTCGATGCAACTTGTAGTGATTGTAGAGAGCTCCTGCGCATTTCATGTTTTGGACGAAGCTGGCTCGGTTCTTGCGGTCCGAGGCAACACTGCTGATAAGAGTACTAGCTAAAGAGTGGATCCTCGATTCGGGTGCTCAAGTGAGTGTAGCTGGTCATTCGACGTTATTCACGGAGCTTCATTATGACGATACGTCTGTATTGGCGTTTGGTAATGGGACTCTAGAGTACGCGACGGTTGGGGCGGTCAATATGCATGTACGCAATGGGCAACCGGTCAGGGAGAGAAGAGCCTCCTCTTTGGCATGAGCTTTTCCAAGTCATCCCTGCTCAACCTGATCGGCCAAACGTTCATGTAGCTTACGTGTAACTTTTGACTCTCATATTCCCGCGCCGAGCGTACGGCGTAGCTGACCAAGGGCTTTGAAGCTCAAGTTCGAGCTGGATCGCGGGTTGTACCGTTTGCAGACACCGCTTTCTTTTAAGAAAGCGTTGGTTGTTGGGACAAGGCCACGCGACGCAGCTGCTCCATAACCGCCTTTGGTACGTGCGCATGTCCACGATCAAGGGCATGGCAGACCACAACCTTAAGCTCGGCGTAGAATTCGAGAAGAAGGATTTGAGCCCCTATGCATGTGCTCCGTGCTGTGTCTTGAAAATGCAGAGGGAGAATTTTTGACGTAATCTCGAGCACTACGTGATGCTACAGGAGAAACTAGATGCCCGGCCAGGTGGTGCAGTGGTTAAGCACTGAACTTCTGATCGAGAGGTTGCGGGTTCATACCCCGGCGCGTCGGCAACTTTCGATTTGATTAAGTACGAATTAGTAGCTGCAAAACGACTGGGTCACACGGTCGCAGGGGGTAGCTGATGTGAAGCAAGCGCTCACATGATACGCCACCGTGAAGCATTTCCTGTACTGGATAGTAGTCTTAGGTAGATAAGGACTGTAATATTTAAAGAATCTACCTCGGGTGTAAAGAATTAATAGGAGAAACTGGCTGTCGATCTGTGTAGTATCAATACCAATACTGTGAAAAAGGAAATCATGCTTTTACTGGTGGTCGACGAAGCTATGTGCGGCAAGTGGGGGGTTCGCTTGACCCAGAAGAGCGAAGCTGTAAATTACACTAATCCTCTGTTGCTACGACTAGGGAATCGGTTTCGTCATTTCGCTACGAAGCTACGCTACTCTGATGAAGAAGGTTAGTTCATAAATAATGCGCCGGAGGCATTTTGCGAGAGCCTCGGCATTGAAACACGTTGTACAAATCCCAAAAGCCTGCAGGAGAGCTCATTTGTCGAGAGCGCCACTAGGACGGTGGTAGCGCAGATTCGCTCGATGCTGACCGCAACTGGCCTGCCTCTCTTACTCTGGGGCGAAACGCTCCTTAACGCGATAAACACGCTCAACATGACGATAACAGCCGGTTTGGCTCAGGACACCACATGAGGCGCTGCATGGGGGAGACCTAATTTGAGTGAGCTGTGTACGTGGGGGTGCGTTGTACATGCTCATATTTCCGATGGACCTCGACAGCAAAAGGAGTAGTTAATAATGCGTGCTGCAACGCTTCTTTTGCTTTGCTAATATCAAAGACAAAACGATTTGAGCTGATTCATTTTCAATCCATCTTTGTGACAGCGTGTCGTAGCGATAATATGAATGCACATGAAAATTTCGCGGTGGAGACGAATTTTGTGAGCTATTTCCTGACGAACGTGTAAACTGATGGCGATCATGCTATACCGGGCAATATACCGTTGTTGAATACGCTCGACGATGTGTACCTACGCTATAAGTGAGGCTGCCTCGCCGCCTTAAGATAATTTTGTAAGTGATTGTAATTTTGTGTTAGTGGGTCGTCACGCTACTGAGGCGACGCTTTCAGTGAAGAGCAGCAGACAGTCGATGAAACTCTTACCGTAGCTACCGCGGAGGCTGTGCCTCCACTGGGAGACTTTAAAGCGTGTAGCGCATGGAAGACAGTTTCTAACCAGTGGGAGAGTCGCCGAGAAAGGAGCGCTAGTGATCGGATGACGATGAGCCGTGGATGCCACCACTCGAGCGTAGAGAACGAGCCTCTTCAGCTGGTAAAGGCCCGATCCGCCCCCAGTGCCATGCAATACGCGGATGAGGCCGTTATTTTACGAATCACTACCATGCGGCGCGATCGAAGCAGTGGTTGTACTGAAAAGAAGCATAGAGGAAGCGCTAGCAGTACTTTGCCAACACGGGACTTAGAAGCTGGTACCGCGTACCTTCGCAGGCAGAAAACGCGTTTTTTTATGCCGATGGGTATTCGCTTTAAGGCGGGACGAGCGTAGACGGCTGTCGCCATTCCTAATATTTCGGGTCTGACCGTCCGATAAATGCATGACATATTGTCGCCTCGGCTAATCGGCGTCGCATAACTCCAGTATAGCTCTTGACAAAGGTCGATCAGCCACAATAGTTCCCACGTTCCTTCATTCATCGCTATTTATTGGGCTTCAGTCGTGCTTTGTGCGCTCATCTCTTGTTTTCTCGAGCCGCGAGTGCAAAAGCAACACGAAGCTGCTCGGTCGAGATCAGAGCCGCGTCCATCGCGAGCTCTACTTCTCGGACCCAGAAGTGAAGGTTCTCGCCTTCTCAGTGATCGGCAGTTCACAGGTCCCCTTTTATCGAAAAGGGAGCGAAATGACCTATATAAGGTAGAATGTAACTGAGTATATTTATAGGTAGATAAAGCTTGGGTGTAATACAAACTATAAGTCACCTATAGAAAAGCAATGTCAGCCAATGGTTGGCTTTGGACGACCTTGGTACCGTGTACCAAATATCCCGAAGTATGACGTGTCATACTTCTGAAGTGTGACGTGTCACACTTCATGTAACTAGGGGTACACTTAGGGTTACGTACCCCGCTACAGAAGCGCAGGTAATAACATCTACCACGTGCTACACCATCGCGTAACACAATCCAGCTTGGGCTGCTGAAGTTTCACTCTCAACACGTTGCGAATTCTTTGAAACTATTCGTTCGGTGACGTAGAGTCTGACAGATTCTTCCGAATATCTCATATCTAACCAATACGGGTATCTATCTACAAATGAGTACTTTTCGAGCCCTGCCTTGACCGCTAGCTACAACGGATGCGCTAAACGGTGAACTTGAAACATATTATGAGGTTCTTCAACCACCCGCCGTGGTCCTGAACCGACATTCCGATAATAACATTGAAATGATATTGGGCCAACTAGCAGAAATAAGATATTGTGTCTAGAAACATATTTCAAGAAATAAATTATTGGCTGTAAAAGACGTGTATTAATGATTATCAACTGCACTACGGCAAAAAATACCTTTCGATTTTACTTGGTGTTCACGATGCGTGCCACCGTACTCGCATCCCAGAATCGCCGATTCATCCTCAGAAACAAGACTGTTTCTAGATGAATTGGCAGCGTGCGCTGCCGGTGTACACTGAAACGAATCTTTACGTTATTGGACGTTGGGGGAATGAAGCGTACACCGTCGAGCTTCTTCTTTGCCACTCTTTGCTTCTTCCTGGCCGCTAGAACTTTATCTGTGAAGCTCAGAGGGGCACTCATGCATTCTTCCCCCGCATTTTTAATTTTGTTAAACTTAAAAAATAAAAAAATGTCAATACAAAACTGAAATTGTATTAGCAGACGTAGTGGCGTTTAAGGGTGTCGACCAGACCTTTCGTCAACTGTTGTGGAGTGGGGCTTGCGGGGAAGAGCCATACTCTCCACAGACACGCATCAATGAAGGAAGTGAGAAGGTGTTTCGGGAATCCACGGAGTGCCTGTATATATATTAATTATAGTTAGTTCACACGATGCATTGAATTAACATACCTTTTTTCATACCTTTAGCCTCTGCTTAATACGAATTTCGCAAACACCCTCAATCCTCTGTGTGTGCACCCCGTTGGCAGGGTTGACGAAATTCGTAGAGTTATTGACCCACTGATGAGAATAGTTCATACCTTCCGGGTACGGGTTGCTCTCGAGATTGTGGCGTCCGTCGGCAGTGGCCACATGTCGCTCATAATGTGGGACCTACCCAAAATTCAAAATAGGTAAACAATTACAATAGATAGCATTAATATAACATACCCAGAAAGAACAAAGTTTTAGATTGTAGGCGAAATACGAGGTTTTGTGCGACCGTCGTACACGACGCTCGCAAAGAACATACTCGTTGTGCGATCTACGCCTCCAAACAGCCACAAGTCAGGATGACGTGCACCTACGTTGCTCTTCGATTTCTTCTTTATATTCGTTTCGTCAATTTTGACTACGTGCCCTGACCCTCCCACCTATAGCCATTATCAATTAACAGTTAAATTAATATTCAAACAAATTATTGTAAGTAAAAAAAAATCCTGCATAGGACACCGTAACCTCTCTCGCGTGCAGATGCCCCGGCAAAACTATACCAGTCAGCTAGACTATGCGCGCTGTGACCTGTCATCTGCATGGCGAGGGTGGTGGGCTCCTTTTTCGCCCAGAATTACAATAGCAATACCGCATCCTGTATCAACAACCCTTTCCTATCGAAGAAGGACCCCTTCTTATACGTTAGTTTTTTCCTTGCGGCAGCCAGAGCGACAGCAGCGAAACCGCTTGTCATTAGGGGAGAGGCGCATAGCTTCGCCGCAGGAAGGGCACGGGCTTGTGTTAGGTAGGGGGCCCACCTTCAAACACCAATGTATGGCCGTGGACACGCTACAATGTATGGCCGTGGACACGCTACCATAATAACAGTAAGACTGTAGTCTTCGCATTCAGCGATGTCGTAGGTCTCACGGGGCATGGGGCTTGGCTGGAACGGGTGGGGGCTTGATAGTCAGTTAAGAAATTAATGGTGTCCTTAGTTGTAGCTCTCAGGAAATTTGAATTAAACTATTTATTTTTTGTTTTCAAGCTTAACAAAATTAAAAATGCGGGGGAAGAATGCATGAGTGCCCTCAGAGGGTGTCTGTCGTGGCCTCCGAGATACCACCTTGCGGTGTCGTCTCATACGGGTGCAGCATCAACTGCTGGTAATTACGCTTTTGCAAAATAATGAAAGAAGCTTTTTACGAAAATAAAGTACTTAGCTCACATGTAACAGAGTTCGACAGCATCGAGAACGCATTTTTTACCCTGGCATTAAAATACACCTATCGAAAGCTCTAGTTCTACATATTCTATTTGTAAACGTTTCAGTAGTAGCTGTTTCAAAACACAGCTGTGACTGCTCTTTATTTTATTTAAGTCTAAATTATATAACCTTTAAATTTAAAAATATATGTGTCATAAAATATTAGATATTATAAATGTCGACCACCGTCAATGCGCAAAATAACTTACTGGCAGAAAGCTGGCAATGTGATTTTTTTAGTGCTTTTAATTGTAATGAAGTCGCAATACAATAGCTATTTCGGAATGCCTGATCCTGGAAACATGATCGGGGCAGATGACGCCATTGTAGCCTTGGTTTGCTGCTGAATGGCGCTTGGAAGCTTTGCGTGAATGGAGCTTACCATCTATACGTTGTTCTTCGCATGATCAGTCGTGGCAGCACCTCAGTTTATTAAAAATCGAGCACCCACCCGAGTACAAAAGCTTTGAATAGAAAGAGCGTGAAATTTTGGGTCTAATGTGAAAGATGCAGTAGTTGTCCTTCGCCACCCCTCCCCGTCAAAACGAATAGTGAGCTTTACCATTTACGTATATCTAAAAATTCTTCGAAAAAAAAAGCGTGCGCTTTTCGTAGTGGTATCATTGAGCCATACCAAAATTTATCGGACCATCGGAAGATCGGACCTGTATCGCAAAGATGGTACACAATGCAAAAACAAACACCGTACGAATACTTCTAAATGTACATTTTACTGACAGCTGCGGTACTGCATGGGGATAGGGGAGACACCCCGAGATGGGGATCGGCTGCAGAGAGACTTTCAGCCATGTTTATAGGCGCAAGGAAATGGCCTGAAGCCGCCTGTGGGCTGAAAAAAGCTAAAAAAAAAAAAACATGATTTTTGCGACCAGGAGCCATGTGCTCTTAGTCTGGTAAATTCAACAATGAGCCCCCGATTTTCGTGGCGGGGTCTACTATTAAGAGCACCAACAACAGCCAGTTACCGATGTACGCACTTATTGGTCGATTTCCCACCAATCCTATCCTGCCTAAATATGTTTAGACTCGCACCCAACCTGTGGCTCACAGCCTAGCATAGCTCAAAACACACAAAACTGGTTCCGACAACGAGGTCTCTACGCTCAGCCTTAATTTTTTCGCCCAACTACGCAGAACTCCAGCTTGACCGCTCAAGCCCCACAGCTCAGGCTGTCGCTCCTCAGCCCCCCCCCCTCACCCCACCTCATCCCCTCACCCAACGACGACGTAGCTCAGTGGAAGAACACAGGGTTATGCCTTGAGGACGCTGGTTCAAATCCAGCCGTCGCCATCTTTTCGATTGTGAGGTGGAGGCTCGTCACGGGCTAGTGGCTGAAGGCGTGGTGCTCTACCTGCTTAGGTATCTGGGTTAAGTAAGATATGGTTAAGCTGTGTGGACTATGGCAAACGTGTATGATGAATATGCTAGCTATGCGTTCCTGTTGCTAATCTTTAATTTCTAAAACGCCTTGAATGTAGCCAGGAGCGGGGGTCGCGAATGGCCGCAGACTGGAGGATGTTTTAGTGGCGCTTGATTCTGTCCTTTAGGTCTCTCTTGCTGTGAAGAGCCTGCAATTGCTTAAGGACGGCGCTCGACACACGCGAGCTGATCTTCATCTCGCCACCCAGGAAGGTAAGTACGGCTTCCTCTGCTTTCTTGCCCACCTTAAGAACACAGCCACGATAGTCGTCAGCATCTTGGTCAAGAACAAAGCCGTCTTCAAGTAAATTCTTCATGAAGGCCACCAGCAGCTTCACTCTCAACCGCTTTTGTTTTGGCGCCAGTGCGTGCCAGCGTGGAACTTGAGCGTACCACGCAAACCAGGTAGCATGAAGGTGAGTTGGAGATCCCCGGCGTTGTTTCTTGCTTAGCGTGCTAACGTCATCTGTGCCTTCCTCTGGACAGCTTCGTTTTATTGGTGTAGGATCGCTGTTTTGCTTAGCTTCGAGTGCATCTAGGTGAGCGTCCGGTTGCTTGATGTACTCCATAAAGTGCTTAATCATAGCCGCTTGATGTAATCCATAAAGTGCTTAATCACAGCCGCTTGATGGTCGATGGTCTTCTGGCTCTCGCTTGATTCTCTTGGCTGTTCATCGTCGTTGTGGGTGGCTGCATTACTTGTCTTGGTGTATTCACAGGTAGTGGATGGGGTTGCCAGGTGCGAGGACCATGCAAGCAGCTCGGCTGGTGAGCATCCAGCGTGATCAACAGCCGCTTCGATGATCTTCACAGCTGGACTTTTGGGGCTCAGGTCTTTGAGTAGCGGGAAGTGACGGAAGACGCGTGCGGTGAGGATATCCATTCCCTTCTTGTTGATGTTTAGGCTGTCGGTCTTTGGCTGAAAGCAGGTAGCAAACAGGACACGCTGCATACGATCCATCGCTCACGCGTCAGCGTGTCAAAGCTAGTCAAATCTTGTAGCGGCACCGTGGTTCGGGGTTTGTATCCGCTGAGTACTTTCGCTATCTTGTGGTCTTCTTTGCTTGTATTGAAAATGTAATTGAACCCTTTGTTCGTCGTGCTTAGATTCCAGGTGCCTCTGTCAAAGATCCATCGTGCATCTCGTCGCAGCCGTTTGCGTGCTGAGTGCCTCCTCTTCGAAACGAGTGCGATGTCAAGGCGACATCCACACCAATAGCGGACGCTACACGGTCTAGCACCCGGTTGGCGTACGCGTATACCGTAGGGGCTGTGGCAACGCGCGGCGGGGCCGCTGGAGCGGCAGGACCAGCTGTGACTTGCGGAGCGTTGAGCAGCTCGATCAGCGGGACGTCGGGAGAAAGCGTGGAGCTTGCGGAGCCTGCTTGTTCTGGGAGGTTGCTGATGAGGGCTGGGCCTGGGTGGCTTAGAGGATCAAGGCGAGCGCAATGGAGAGCAAGGGGCACGTAGTCAATTCCGTATCAGGAAATAGCGACAGCCCCTGCTCCTCAGACGTCTTTACGTGAACCAAGCGCAGGAAGAAGACTTCGCCTGCGTCCACTGACATGTTGTGTTTGCGGACTATTGCTAGGTCAGACGCGCGATCGAACAAGTACCAGAGAAGACATAGTAAAGCTGCATCTTGATAGTCACTTTCTGAGCTAGCATAAGTGTACAAATACAACATCATTTTTTTCAAATCATTTTTCGTACAAGGTGGTGCTTTCGCTACGAGCCCACCACCAGACAGAAGCTGTCTAGTGTCTTTCCCATTTTCAGCAACCGGGCTTCCAATGAAGCTCGGTGCTTAGGGAACTGATCGAGCAGCCATAGCTTGGCTTGCCGATAGTACTACATGGCAGTGTTGCGAGCTATTGGTTTACCTTTCTTTCCTTCCTTAAATGCAAGATACATACCAAATTTATCCATCACACACACGAACATTTTTCCGCTCTCGTCACTATCAATGCATTCCCGTAAGTATTCCAGCTCAACTTTCTCTTCTTTGACGAGTTTGACGAACGCACCGATGGCTGTTGCCTTAGCCCGCAATGTGTTACCAGGCTGTAGTTCGTCTAAACCCATGTCACTGGTCCACTGGTCCGATACAGTACTGCACCCCGTTTTCGCGCCCTTGGACCTTTGATAAACTTCCGGATGTGATGATCCTGTATCCAAATGAGCTTTAATTTGTAAGCTAAAATCTAGTTTATTTGCAAATCCTATATGGTCCACCCCCGCGAAAACGGGGTGCAGTACTGTAACAGCAAAATAAGCAAGTGATATGTCAATGACTTAGAGTTTGATTAGTCATACACATATTTTTCGTATCAATCGGACGTGATACGTCCGATCGCTGGCGTAGAGGACTCGCCTACCCCTATTCAATTTGATTGGTTAAATAAGATTATCATCTTGAAAGCTATTGGTTAGTACTACAGCAAAATTATCTCATTGGCTGTAAGATACCAATACAAAATTTAAGTGGGGTCCGATAAAACTTCATATTCTACCATATAATCCCTGTAGCTCACAACTACATGTAATTTAAAATGATCGAAGTGAAGCGATTGCCTGTGGTAACAGACGCAAGAGCTACTGCAACAACAATTTGTATTTGCATTTAAAAAACTTCGTGAACATGATTACGCTTTGGAAGTGGATTAAGATTAAGAAAACATAAATGCCGCCAAAATTGTGACCACTGAAAAACGCAAAAATAAATGCTAGATTTGAGATGGAGCAGACTGGTTATAACGATTCATCATCGTAACTAATTTTAGAAATATTAGAAGCACATCTGCGTAAGCATACCGGCATCGCTCTTCTCCCGCGCGACTTGGTCAAGTGTTTGGCTTTCAAGAGCGTGCAGCCGCGAGATGATCATTTCTTGGTACAATTTGGCAAGCGACTCGAGTTTTTCATTGCAGCTCTGATCAACGACATAACCCTCGACTACGGGGTTCAGTACAATGTAGCTCAAACACACGCTGGTGTCGCACTTCACTGGCTGGATAAAGCTCCACCCTTGCTCGAGAGTCTTTACGTTTCGAATATCCCCCACAAGTGGCCAGTGGGAGAGTGCACTCCACACTTGAACGACGCGCTCCTTTTCCATGTATTGTTTCATCACCATCCACATAGTGCATACTTGGCCACCTACCACCACTTCGTACTTGTGTACCGCGAGATAAGAAGCCATGCTTAATGGTAGCTCCTAGTAAGACTTCCGTCAATTGTGACACCAAACTTTCAATATCTTTTTCTAGAGGAAATAATACGTACGAGTTGTTCGGCAGCAGTCTTTGTCCTCTGTTTGGTGTTCTCGTCACTTTCGACTATTGACCACAACGCCTTCACAAGAGAATAACTATTGAAGGGGGATAGAATACGCATACGGGATTTCAATAGATCACCGCTCTTGGTGCAAATGCACGCATCGGCTAGTTCTGACTTGGAGTCTTCGAAGCCTGCAAGTCGGAGAACACGCTCCATGTCTGTATACTGCTCGTCCACACTTCGAGCCATCCTTCTAAACACCGCGCCATCTCGTGCCGTGTCAAATGGAACACCCATTTTAATTGCACAAGGCAAAAAGTCAACGAGTTGCCGCATCTGAGTGTGCAAGTTCTGCTCGAGAGTCAGCAGATCTGTGATACTTTCCCGTATTAAGCCTTTCAATTCGGTATTCTTGATGTGAGTATTAAAGCTGCCACGTGCTCGTTTGCTGGCTCGCGTTAATCCATCTTGCAGCTCGCGTTCCAGCTTCAAAGCCTCAGCTTGCAGCTGAGCAATTTCATGGCGTGGGCGGTTGCGGTCTCGTCGTCGTTGCTTCTTGGGCTTCTTGCTGTTGCTAGAGATCTGAGGCTCGTTCCTAGCGAATGGGCTGCTAGGTGGGCTCTGCTGCATCCACAAGTCATCTATGACGGACATGAGGGCGTCGTCGAGGAGAAGTGGAGAAAGCGGCGCACTTGCGGCGTCATTCATTGCCGACTTGCAATGTTCTTAATATTCAATAAATTTATTTTATTGACTATGTTATAGCATATCATATTATCAGATGGGTATCGGTATGTTATTGTGTAGTTTTGATCAAATACACAGACAATGGAGCTCGTGGAAGACGACGAAGTGCTAGAGGCGGCGCTATCTCTTGTGGATGAATGCGGTCAAAGAGATGTCAGTGCGAAGCAAACATTTACAGTCGACAAGAGCGCCACCAAGAAGAAACGAAACTACAATCCAAACCGAGCTCGTGACAAGCAGCGCAAGGAACTTATGGCTCTGCGCGCAGAATTGCCGGTATTAGAGGATCGTCTCAAGAGGCTGCACCAAGAGATGGAGAACGTAAATATTGGAGCAATGGCAGTGGGGAGACAAGAGACGATAGAGTTGTGGAGGAAGATGGCGCTGTATCAACGACAAACCCGAATGAGTGCAGAGGAGGAGAACAAGCGACTGCGTGAACTCATTCAGCAACACAATGAAGTGACAAACCAAAGTCTTCAGCGTCTCCTGCATAATAAACAAGGATGTGTGGAGGTACGAGTGATTTTATTATTTATAATAATTTTGGTAAAATATTTTTTGCTAATTTTTGAGACGTGGTTATAGACGATCGAGCGCTTGCCAGATCCGTGGCCTTACAGACGACAGTACCCTGTACCGCTCGGAAACAATGACAATTTGCTATTCAGAGATATGGCAGGTACTATCGACTTTGTCCAGCGTCAAGTGCTTCGAGTGCTTTCACTCGATTCGAACTCTGGAACAGCGACCGATGTAACTTTGTTCCCTTCGGCAAAGAATGCCCACCCTCGATTATTTGCAGACACGATTTTGCCATACAGCGTCCAACTGACAAGAGATGTGGCTTGGCAGTACTTTGCGCACTCGTTTAGACGCCCCACAACTCGGTTTTATTACCACGCAGAGACGAACCAGGTTGGTTTGAAAATTAATAATTTGGTCCGGTATTGCGTACTGACAATTAATTTCACGAACTATAGTCTTCAGGTCTTGTATGTGACGATACAATCGTAGAAAGCTTCGGCGAGGAGCATCGCTTTGGGAAAGTTCTCTTCGACTTTAAAGTCAAGCAGATTGTTCGTCGTTATGTGGTAGCTGGTCGTGTTGTGATTGCTTGGCGAGCACTCTTACACCCGGAAACGTTTAAAAGCGAGAGTCTGCACGGAATTCAGTTCGAAGAGAAGGGCGCTCTTGTAATTGAGCCTTTTCCAGCACCGAACGGTGATGGCAACAACGTTTCTTGTGTCGTACACACGTGGCAAATGATCACTCCAGATATCACTGACAACGCTGCAAAAAGTGGTCGAAGCAAGTTGGTGCACATGACGGAGTTCTTACTGGAAGGATGTCGACCCGAACGGGCCGTTGAAAATTTAGAGCGAGCATTACGTGCACAATCGAGTCAACAATTATACCCGTGTTAGGATAAAAAAATAATTGAAAAAGCAAGAAAAAATCTATTGCATAATGAGTATTTTTACACTACACAATGTGCACTATTTCTTCTACTCTGTTCAATCAGCATATTCTCAATCATTTGCACTGTACTTGCAGACGACGAGCCGCCCAGCACAAAATCGGTCAGATCCTGAACAAATTGAGAGCTATTTTTAGTCCCATTTGTGTTCGCCAGACTCTCTGGGGTAATAACATGCCAGATACGCAGAAGAGTGAACTCGTTACTAGCTGTATGAATCTTTGTCGCGTGAGGGTGTCGGATTTCACACGATCCCTTCTCTTGGAAGCGGAAACCCTCGAGTTTCTGACCTTTAAACTCTGCCGGGTCAATATATGACCTCCACGCGATCACGATCCGGTCAGCCTCGCGATATCGACGGAACACTTGTTTAATCCGGAAGTCTGCCATCCGTTCCGGTGCTTTAATCTCCACACCGAAGCTTTCACACACTGTATCGTCATGTGCCACGTCTCCAGAATCATATTTCTTTCTCTCTCGACCGTATGAGAAGTGATATTTTTCCTGCTGAAACGCGTGAGCCAGACACCTCCACGCAGCTTCTGCGGTTGTCTGAAGATTAAACGGCAGTGTCTTCTCTCCAAAAACTCCTAAACACGTCCCGTCCCCCGTGTCTGCTTGAAAGAAAACCCTCGCTGATTCGTGGTACACAGAATCCACCCCTACTTCCAGTTCCTCGAAAACCTCTTGATCTGACAGTTCTAGAGGCAATCCATGCACTCTTCTGGTCCGTTTTTCTTGTGCTAAACTCGTCTCCATCACCTGTATCAGCAATAATTTAAGCGTTAGTACTCATAATCAATCATTTAACCGTGAGTCTTCGTACCCGTCGTGCGACGCGCGTATTTAGCGCTCGCTGCAGCATTTCGCGCACTTTCTTTTGGTCTTCCAGTGCACTTTTGAGTCTAGTGTTCTCTCTTTCGGACGTTAGTCGTTGGTCCAATTGCCGCGTCGCCAAATCCTTCCACACGCTCAAAAGAGCGGACGATTGGCCACTGAAGTTTGGCGTGCCATTTCTCAGCTGTGCGCGCTTCTCGGCGCCCTCTTTCAAGGCGGTCAATTGCGTTTCCAGCCCTCTAACACATGTGCGGAGAAATTGCACCTCTCGACGTCGCATTTCGCGTGCTCCATTGCGATGTTTACTCGTGGTTTTCGTGATGGGGTGCGCGGCCTCAAACGCAGTCCATGCAGAGCTTTCAGTCAGCGTACTGAAGGGCGACGCATGCTTGGATCGACTATGTGCACGCGGGGACTCTTCGACTGCTGCGGTGTACTCATCTAGCAGCGCCAGAACCTCCGTGAAGGCCTCGTCGTCGTCTTCCAGCAACGCGAATGACATTGTGCAGTGACTTTATTGAATGGCGTTCCATGCAATTTGTCACAGAAGGAAACATCTGATTCTGAGCCCAAAGAGAAAAGACGGGAGTGGACATCCTTTGGAGACAGATGAAGATGGACAGAATAAAAAACATTCCTCGACTAAAAAAAATACCAAGAGCTTATGTTATATTTCAAACGTGTTCTTCACACGCGTAGCTGCCGTGATGAGACGCACACTGTCCATCAATGAGCATGTCCTCGATCGTCTGCACTGTACTCGCAGAAGACGATACTCCGAGTACGAAATCTGTGAGACCTTGTACAAACTCGGAGCTCATATTTTCTGGACCCTTTTGACTCTCCGGAGTGATAACATGCCAGATACGCAGAAGAGTGACCTCTTCACCGGATGTCTGACTTTTTGAAGGTTGTCGAATAACACACGACCCTTTCTCTAGAAAGCGAACACTCTGCAAACTTTGGCCTTTAAACTCCGTCGTGTCGATAAAAGATCTCCACGCGATCACAGTCTGTTCCGACTCTACATATCGACGGAAAACCTGTTTTATACGGAAAGTTTCCATTCTTTCGGGCGCTTTGATCTCCACTCCAAAACTTTCCCCCACTGTATCGTCATGAGTTACTTCGTTCGTCTTGTCCTTCCGCCTCTCTCTTAGGTACGAAAAGCGGCACTTCTCGTGCTGGAATGCGTGTGCTAGACACCTCCACGCAGCCTCAGCAGTCGTATGGACACCGAATGGCAACATTTTCTCTCCAAATACACCTAAACTTGTGCCTTCGCCAGTATCAAACACACTTGCTGCTTCCCTATACACACTGTCAACCTCAACTTCGAGCTCTTGGAAAACGTCTCGATCTGCTGCTTCCAGCGGCACACCATGTACACGTCGTGTCTTTTTCTCCTGTATTAAACCCGTTTCCATCGCCTGCAAAGTAAAAAACACAGTTAGTTTTTATCACCTTAAAAACAGAATCCCAATCAATATTTTGTACCTCTCGCGCAATTTTCGTGTTTAAGGCTTGCTGCAAAATTTCACGCAGTTTGTTATGAGCTTCCAATGCACATTTCAGTCGGCTATTTTCTTTTTCGGATGCCAGTCTCCTGTCCAATTGGCGTGTGGCCAGATCTCTCCACATACTCATCAAAGCCGCGTCTTCTGACGCCAACATGGCATTGTGCAGCTCTGCACGTTGCTCTACTTCTTCTTTCAGCGCGGTGAGCTGCTTTTCCAGCCCGTCGACACATGTGCGCAGGAATTGCACCTCTCTGCGTCGCATTTCACGCGCTCCGTTCCGATGTTTACTGGCATTTTTCGTGATGGGGTGTGCTGCTTCAAATGCAGCCCACGCGGCGCTCTCCGATACGCGACTGAAGGCTGAAGAGGTTCTCTTACAGATGGGAACGAGCGGCTCTTCGACTGCCGCGTTGTACTCGTCCAGCAGCGCTAGAACCGCCGTGAAGGTCTCGTCGTCGAGTAGTGGGAACGACATGGTGCTTGGAATTTGGCAATTGGGCACCGACCCGAACAGTGTCCGGTTTAACAAGTCCCACAAGTGAATCATCTGATTCTGAGTCGTTAGAAAAGCGAGTGGAAATAAAGATGACGCCCCTTTTCCGCCGGTTCAGGGGCAGTTGAAGCTGGAAAAATGGAAACCGAACTTGTTGCTTCAACATCGTTTAACATATTCAAACTAATTCTTCGTACCCAAAACTACTGCAACTTCGAGGAGATTGGGAGTCAACTAGCGCATTTTCAATCATTTGCACCGTGTTTGCCGACGACGACCCGCTCAACACAAAGTCCGTGAGGTCCTGGACAAACTCGGCGTCCATTTCCTCCGAGTTTGCTTGAGTCACTGGCGTAATGATGTGCCAGATACGCAACACAGTCAGTTGCTCGTGTGACGAATATCGAACAACACATGAGCCTTTCTCCTGGAAGCGGAACTTCTCTAGCTTCTGGCCTTTAAACTCCGCTGGGTCGATGAACGACCTCCACGCGATCACAACTTGGTCGGATTCCACATAGCGTCGGAAGATCTGTTTAATCCGAAAGTCTGCCATCCTTTCAGGTGCTTTGATCTCTACACCGAAACTCTCTCCAACTGTATCATCGTGTACCGTGTTCGCGCGACTGTACGAGAAATTGTACTTCTCGTGGTGAAATGCGTGCGCCAAACAGCGCCACGCCGCGTCCGCCGTTCTCCGAAGATCAAAGGGCAGCGTCTTCTCTCCGAATACACCTCCCAAATACCCCTCGTCCATCGTTTCAGCTTGAAATAAAGCTCTAGCCGCCTCGTGATACACGGCGTCCACACCCATTTCCAGCTCCTGGAAAATCTCTTGATCCGACACATCTAACGCCACGCCATGAACTCGCGTCGTCCTCTTCTCCGACGTCAAACTCGTCTCCATCACCTATAGTATTAATATTATGTCAGCTTACAGTTCAGTTCTACCAGCGTTGAAGAGCACAGCTCGTACCCGTTTCGCGACGCGAGTATTTAATGCGCGCTCCAGCATTTCTCGCAGCTTTTTCTGATCGTCAAGAGCACTATGAAGCCGACTGTTCTCCCTCTCGGAGACCAATCTCTGCTCCAATTGGTGCGTTGCCAGGTCTTTCCACATACTCATTAATGCCGAGCACGTGTCCGTTCCGGTGGTGGCGCTTCTCATTTGTGCGCGCAGCTCCGTCGCCTCTTGCAGCGCATTTAACTGCCTCTCGAGGCCTTTGACACAAGTGCGAAGGAATTGCACTTCTCGACGTCGTATTTCGCGTGCTCCATTGCGATGTTTGCTGGCAATTTTCGTGACGGGGTGCGCAGCTTCGAACGCGGCCCACGCAGCACTCTCAGACACACGACTGAAGGGAGACAAGTGTTTGGTGCTGGAGTGAGGAGGTTCAGGCTCATCGACTGCAGCGTTGTATTCATCTAACAGCGCCAGAACCTCCGTGAACGTCTGGTCATCTTCTTCCAGCAGCTGGAAGGCCATGGAGGCGATGGTGACGAAAAGCGAAATGGAACTGTTGAGACGCCATTTTGCAAATGATTTGAAGAGCTTGAGCAGCACAAACCTTCAACTTCAATACCGGTATGGATATCTACCGGAAAAGACGTAATGATAGAGCACTTGAATGCACTGGCAATGAACATGTTATTAATTATGCAAAAGTTTCTTTGTATGATTGTTTCGGTGAAGTAGTGCTAACCCTCACAAAATGAAAGATTTATTAGTTTCCATGGGTGCTCTATCTTAACGCTTCCAGTAGACCAAAAAGAAGGAGATATTAATAAGTACATTTGAATAGACTTGTTTATTCGTGTTACTTCATTCTTCGTAACTACATGTGCGGGCTAGCTGGCGTTATGGATATTACATGGTTGAACGGCCTTCCGTTCGGCTGTCGAGACGCCAAGCTAGCGACAATATTGTATACTGTAGAGCTTTTTCCACTGTGATCATGCACAACGTTGGTAAAGGTCGTTCGCTATGCGTTCCGAGCGCAGCGAGACAATTGATACAGGACGGAGCGCACTCGTGCCGTGCGTGGAGGCACTTAGTTGAGACAGGAGGTGCGCTTGTAAATATCCGTCCGAGGAGCGGTCGTGGGCGTGTTCTGGCATAAATCGCCAGCGCTTCGGATCCGCTTCGATCTCTTCACGGGCGACGTCGCGAGCGCTGGTTGCTACCATGGACTGGTGGACGCATATGTTACAGAGCGTCACCTCACGCTGCACGACGTGGGTTGAGAGACGGTCGTCACGTCTCGGATCGGTGATACAATTGATCACCGTCTTCTTCAAGCGGCAGGACGAGCACACATACCGCCAGCATAATTGACACGTGGTCGCCGGTTTCTTTTTCTTGCCATGCGAGCTGAACCACGGGCCGCGCTTCTTGCAGGTCACGCACACCTTGGTGTCAGAAGCAGCCATGGCAGCCGCGGCAGCAGCCGGGACCGTGACTGTGAGTGAGCCGTGTCTACCTTTCTGTGGTGGAAGCGAACGAGTGAGACTTGCCAGACTATTCTGGTGAGAAATGAACCCCATCGGGTTCTGCATCGGTGGCTGACGTTGTGCTAGCATCCACGCGAGCTTTTTCATCCGTCCGCATAATACAACCGTGCCCGTTGCTGCCATTTGGGCAGTTGTGGATCGAACAGCGGCATTCCCTCCACTTAAGCATGCGCGCGCAAACACTTCAACGGATCCACGACCGGGACCTTTCGAGGAAGCACCTGTGGTGGCGTCTCCGTCACGGAATAATGTACATGTTGACATGTTTCCTCGTCGCACATTGGGTCGGGCGTGCGTTTGAGGGAAGTGCACCGAGTGACGCAGTTGGAAACCAACGCGCTCACCCGAGGCCAGTTGGGTTGTACCTGTAGCCTCCAAGAAGATGAGATCCTCTCGACTGCTTGCACCCGGGAGAGTGACCGGGTAGTGTAGCGGGTGGTATCGATGATGATCGATTGTCGGACCTTCCTGCTCGACCCACTTAACCGTTAAGGATCGAAACGGCTCGGCAATGCTCGGAGTGGTAATTGTAGCCAACACAGCGCCGTTTGTTATGTTGTCATGTTCGTAGGCGCTTTTCACACGCATAGCTTCCGTAGAAGCGCCAAGAGCACCGTACATGGCGTCATCTAGTGAGCCTGGCACCGAGCCAACGAGCTGTAGCACCGGGAGCTCAACGCCCGCAATTATTGTCGCCCCAGTGGCAGCATCGGAATCGTTGCTATACGCCGTTGTCCTGCTGTCGGAACTGTTGGTGTTACTATGGGTGCTGGCAAAACTACCTGTACGTCGACTGAAAAAGCTGGAGATGCTGCTACAACTGCTGTCGCGGCTACCAATGCTGGAATTAAACGCGTCTGTGCCGGAAAAGTCGGCGATAGCGGAGCTGCGGTGACGGAAGCTCCGAAGACGTTCGTGTCGGCGTTTACGGCGCTCCACGTCCTTCCGTCGACGTTGTAGAAATACGCGCAAATCTCGTTCTTGTTTGATGCACTTCCAGAAGTTGCCGTCTACTTTTCGACGATCCTTCTCAATGTGCTTCTCGTACTGTATTACGGTGTTCTGGACGAACATCCGTGCTACCGCTTCAAGCTGCGCCTCATCCTCGACTGCAAGCTGAAGTGGGGCAAACGGGCTCTTGAACTCCGGTGAATTTGTAGGACGGTGGTGGATACGCATCGCGTCGACCTTCCAGTTGGGTCTATTGCTGAGTCGTGTAAGGTCAATTTTCAAATGGAGTGGAGTTCGGGCGTTGGGACAGTGAAGTTCTAAAGGCAAGTTGGTGGCCTTTTAGAGATGAAACGCTGGCCAGAGCGTGCCCGGTCTGTGGTGTGCTCAAGATAGTCATGTAGAGTTGCAACTGCCCCCAACGCCACCGTCACGCAACATCGGAGCCCTTTGAGGCTGTCTCATGGTGCAAGTAGAGTAGGCTAGGCGACGCTTGGGTTTTGGAGGCCAGCAGAGGAAAGACACTTCACTGGTGATCCCTTGACGGTAGTTATCAGTCCACCACCGATGGGATCACACTTGGGAATGGCTCCGATAATCGCGGGAAAGGCGAGCAGAATTCAGCATGTCTGACTTGCCACTGAAACTTTGATAAAGCGCATGCTCATTGGCAACGCAAAGGACGCATTATGTCAAACTGATATGCGTCAGTCGAGCTCTGACCTGCAAAAAAATGCCTAGAAGGAAGCACATTCGCGCGGCAGTTCTCAGTCCAGTGTTGAGATCAACTCAATGTCGTGAAACTACCACCACTATACGTCAATAGTGTATAGTTTGGAAGGATACATGTATATATTTGAAGTAAAAACCAAGCTTAATCTGATATCCGGATACAAAAACTGAAATTATACAGTCGTGCACCTCCAATTCGGCACCGGTATCAGTCGATACCCTGCCAGATTTTATGATTACGCGAATCGGATGCGCAATTACCTTTGCCCATCACCACCCTAACAATTAACCTCAACGGTTTTCGCCTCCTCGCCGAGGGATGACACGCCGCATCGATCTGATTTTAAATTTTGGATCGGACGTCTTCATACAAACACTCAGTTTGGTTTTTACCGCCAAAGATAATGGGACATCGCCCTTCCTCCTACATGTCCCTAACTTAAGCACAAAAGCGGTCTTTGTGCGAGAAGCACAAGTCAGATCCTGCATGCTCTCACTCCGAACTTGCTCGTTGGGCAACGGAGCGCTTTAAGACCCCCCAAGCAGTAAAGCGCACTACCGTCCAGAGTATTCTTAAGCGGTCCGCGGAAGTTGCCGCCTTGCCGGACGCCTATCGCGACCGGAAGCGGTGTTGCGCGCCCGTGATTCGCGCGTCTGACGCCAAGATTATGCAGAAGATTGGCGTATATTTGGTACTGAATTAACAAATAAATATCAGTGCACTGGATTTGCGTTTGTTTTTTGCTTTATGTTGTGCACTTATGCCCTGGCACTGTTGATATGGTCCGCCCTGCCGAATTGGAGGTGCACGACTGTACGCGTAGTCAGACGTAACGGAAGGAGTGCATGTACTGAAACAACCGACGAAACGAAAGATTTCAGCATCGGTATGGTCCGACCCTGGTTCCTGCTTTTTAGCATGACTTATTCTTCAGGACAAGGCGTCAAAAGGCGTTTCCGCTCTGCGCGGTTTTGACAGACAGTGGCGTGTGTGTCCTTTGAACGGTGTTCAGCGCTGATCTGATCTTGTGGTGCTCATTCCTGTTCTAAGCAGCCAGCAATGACATGTTATGATGTAGTTATGCTCGCCGGCCGGCCAAGAAGGAGGCACCAGAGCTCATTCCTAAGCACGGGAGGCAAGTTCGAAGCGCGTGGGGAACATGTTTGCTTTCTGCGATGTCCACTCACGGCGTTAAGCAGTTTTCTGGCGCATGCGGAGACAACATCAGCTGACTTCAGGCTGCTGCATAGTGCGACGGAGCTGTGGATCATCAGCGGCAACCGTTTTGAGCTCTAAAATATTGGTTGCTTCGAAGAATCTGACAAGCATCCAAAGCTCAACTCTGTGAACCGTACGACTTACATGATTAAAATGTAAGATGAAGACTGCGTTTGACACTTAAGTGCGGTGCTGATGTAAATTACCACCAACAAAAAACAGCGGGATTACATGAAGCGGATACTGTAGAAATTTGTCTCAAAGCTTAGTCACATAATATACACAAATATTATTTGTGAGAGGCTATCCGTTTTCCAGTGCTGCAGATTTCCTATTTCGGCCAATTAGACACATCCCCTTTGTTGTAGAAAGCAAAACCGCTTTGATAAGTCTCCCATGGTAGAATTTCCTTCATTATCAAGGGGTACTTTTGAAAACTTCAAAAGGGTGTTTTGTACTTTTTCTGAACGCAGTATAGCTGCATCCTTTCATCAATAAGCAAAGATTACTCCGTTGCCACCAGTCCGGCTGGGTTCACGTTGGTATTGGAGGTCAGTGATTTGAATCCGAGAGCTCGGATCTCCTCCTCTGGGATGCCAAACTGGGTCAACTTCTGTGTGAAGGTACGTAAACTGTCATTGAAAGCCTTGCTCTCCTTGGCAACACTGTACTGGAGTGTGCGGATCTTGGAGTTCTTCGAGTCCAGCAGCGTGCCCAGCGTCTCCGTCACTCTGCGCGCCTGCACTGGGTCGAGGTTTGCCGCCAGTAGAATCTCCTGCAGCTGGGCGCCTTTTCGTGCGTGTTGGTCGTCCATTGAAGCCAACCGCTGCTCCAAGATGAGGTTCTTGCACTCGCCCTTCTTGTGAATAGTCTGCACCGTGTGTTCGAATGTGTCGTACAGTGCGTTGCGGTCCGACTCCATCGTTCTGTAGCTCATCGTGAGCTCCGCTTGACGTTGCTTAAGGTCGTTTACTTGTTGAGCTAGATACAGTAGTCTGGCCTTAGCGTTACGTAGCGACAGCTTGTCCTTCTGCTCGTCTTTAAACTCGTGACGTAAGTGTTCTACCTCTTGAATCGCAGCCGCTAAAGGGTCCGACAGCCGCTTGTTCTCTTGCGACACGTCGTGCATGAGCTTCGTGTTCGCCGCCTCTTTTTCTTCATCGCAGCGATCTCGTTCTTAAGCGAGTCAATGAGACGCAAGTTGGGTGTCGAATTTTCTGTACTAATCCTGTCCTAACTGTCCTACGAAATCCTAAAATACGTCGTAAATTACTGGAATAGATTGCAAAATGGATCCTAAAAAGGTTCTAAATCCGGAAAAACATTGCAATCCTAATACTGTCCAAAATTAAAAACCGGTATTTTTGTCGGAAATTTAGGACATATCCTAAAACCTATTTTGAGTCGAACTTGGGATTGAGGTTTTTAAAAGTTAACGGGAACCAATCATGCAGAAACACATAGCTGTTTTAATTTTTATTGTCACTTGACAACTTTGTCCATGGAGCACAAGAACTACCGCTTCTGCAAGAAGCGCACCGTCCCGGAGACAGGAACAACCTATTTCAGCTGCGTGAAGTTCCGGACTGGGTGTCCAGCACGTCTTGTAGTCAAGAAGGGGGGCACTATCATCGAAAAAAATATTCACCGCTGCGACCAAGAAATTTTAGAAGAAGTCGCAGACGTACGCCACGACATGTCTTTGGAGCTGCAAGATCGCGCCATTAAAGACTTCGCTGTTGCACCTGGTGTTCTGTGGCAGCGCGTCTTTGATAGTTTCCGTACCAAGCATCACCCGTCAACTATCTACGGTATTGCGCGTCCGAGTGGTGTTACGATCATCAAAAACGTACGCCAAGGTGCCACCGGTGGCGACATTTTCCGTGCAATTGAGGCTGCACCGGTGCGAAGCATTAGCGACTCAGACCCGCGCCCGTTCCTACAATTCAGCATGGCTCGCCCCACCACCGCCGGCATACAGCGTATGCTCTGCTTTGGGCATCCGGACTTACTGCGGATTCTACGGTACCCTCAGCTGACCCTTTTTATTGATGGTACCTTTTCGGTGGTACCAAAAGGTTTCTCGCAGTGCCTGATTGCTATGGTCTACGATCCTAGTGTCGACGTATACGTGCCACTACTCTACGTACTCGTCAATTCGAAAAGCCAAGAAACGTATTGGCGAGTACTAGAGCAGCTCATCATGGCGTCCGACCGCCAGCTGGAGCCTCGTGATGTTACCTGTGACTTTGAGCTTGCGCTCATTAACGCTGTGATTGAGCAGTTCCCTGCAGCCAACATTGTTGGCTGCCTCTTCCACTGGAAGCAGGCTCTACGTAGGAAGATGATAGAACTGAAGATTCCCAAGGAACAGATCGCAGACGCCATGAAGTCGGGAAAACTGGACGTGCTTACTGTCATTCCTGCCGAAGAAGTGCTGGACAAGGTACGTAATTTTTGTATTTTACTTACGGAAAATATTACTAAAATAAAATTAATTTTTTTTTGGCAGGGACTACGGTATGTTCGAAGCATCATCGATGATACCGCAGCAAAGACTAAATGGAACGCTTTCTGGAAGTATTTTGTGCGAACGTGGACAAAGAGGTTCGACACGTCGCTGTGGAACGTGAGCCAGATGCGGCGCAACAATGTGAGCATGATAAATCGGACTAATAACCCGCTGGAGAAGTACAATCGCGATTTTGCTGCTCGCATTGGTGCGCCACATCCAAGTATTCTCGTCTTCATTGAAGCTGCAAAGGCAGAGGCACATTCCTACATAAAACTGCTGGACGACATCAAGCATGGTCGACAGAGCGCTCCTGCTCATGCGCGGTCTGTGGACGTTGAAGTCCCCGGGGAATACATGGCGTTTGAGTAGCATTCTGCATTCTGTAAGCCATAAGATATCTCTCGTTGGCATGGGTAGTGTAGCCTTACAACTTTCGTATTTGTCCTAACTGTCCTAACTGTCCTAACTGTCCTAACTGTCCTAACGATCCTATAACCCATGCCGAAGTTTTGTGCCAATACCGTAATTTATGACAGTAGTTATTAGGACAAGTTAGGACGTTTAGGACGCTTTTAGTACGGAAAAGCTTCTTCCCGCAAGTTGTCTTTGGTGATGTCGTTATAGTAGTTTTTGATCTGTGTAAAGGCCTTTTCGTGGTTTTTCATCAGGTCGTTGATGTACAAGTTCTTACGCTCTTCGATCTCGTGGATGTCGACTTTACGTCGCAGTTTGAGCGACTCTTGGAGGTCTCGGAGACGCAGTTGACAGCGACTTTCCAGCGCCGCGTTGTTCTTCTCGAACTGTTCGCGCAGCGATCTTCCACAATGACCTTCCAGTGCGAGGCCTCACGTTTTCGTAACTGGATCAAGGGCAACAGCAACGCCGTCTATTCACCTGGTGGGTGCCTCGCCAAAACATTCACACGACAAAAAAAATAATCGGTTGTTAAAATCGCTTAATGCGATGCCGTGTTTGCAGAGAGGAACGACACGCGTTATTGCAACACTGGCAGTGTTACCGATCTGTAACACTGACAAATCTATTACGGTAAAATATTTAAATGACCAAATCTAGCCAACAGTCGCAGCCGCCGAGATCTTGCCAGGAGTCGCGATCACCGACAACCGCCGAGAGCTCTGCGTGACCGTAACCCGAACGCCTTTGCTCGTCTGGAGCAGCTCGCTTCACCATGGAGATCAACACGTACACGGAGTCGCAGATCCTGGACCACATTTTGAGCTCGGTCGAAATCGTCAAGATCCTGTACGCCGAGTTGCAGGCGCTGCACAAGCCGACCAAGGACGGCAAGCGCCCCGAGGTGGACACGAGCGCCACGCCGTCGACGCTACGCAAGTCCATCGTGGTCGGACAGGCGCTGCAGATCTTCTCGCTGCTCGACATCTTCAACAAACACATCAGCAAGACCAACTTCTTCGCCAACGACAAGGCCGCGCTCTCCTTCCGCCTGGATGGCAAGTTCCTCAGCAAGATTGAGTTCCCGGATGAGCCGTACGCCATCATTTACGTCATCGACTCCGAGCTCCGCGGCTTCAACGTGCGTTTCCTGGACGTCACTCGCGGTGGTATCCGTATGATCCGCTCGTCGCACGCATAAGTGTAACTGAACAACGCGTCATCGCTCTTTGACGAGTGCTATGGCTTGGCCTCGACGCAGCATCGCAAGAACAAGAACATCCCCGAGGGTGGCTTCAAGGGTGTGGTGCTGCTCAACCAAACCCACCAGGACAAGGCCGACGTGGCCTTCCGCAAGTACATTGACGCCGTGCTGGACCTGATGCTCATGAAGGAACCCGAAGAGGACATCTTGTTCCTGGACCCCGATGAAGGCACGGCCCACCTCATGGACTGGGCCAACTCGCACGCCAAGGCGCGTGGCTATCGTACTGGAAGGCCAATACCACAGGCAAGTCGGCCTCGCGTGGTGGTATTCCGGACGATGTGTACGGTATGACCACCCGCAGTGTGCGCGAGTACGTGCTGGGCATCCAGCGCCAGCTGCAGGCGCCGATCACCAAGGTGCAGACTGGTGCCCCGACGGCGATCTGGGCAGCAACGAGATCAAAATGAGTCCGCAGGAGGACACGATCGCCGTTGTGGACGGCTCGGGTGTGCTGCACGACCCCAAGGGCATCAACCGCGATAACCAAAGCTGGCTGAGGCGCGTAGCCCCATCTCGGGCGTCGACACGAGTTTGCTGTTCTCGGAGGGCTACTCGGTGTCGCTCAACGACGTTACTCTGCCCAGTGGCAAATTGGTGGAGAACGACACGGAGTTCCGTAACTTCTTGCACCTGCGTCCGAGTCTCACGGCCGACTTCTTCGTGTCGGGCAGTGGCCGCCCCGCCGCCGTCAACCTCAACAACGTCGAGCAGTTTATATACCGCGATGACGGCCGCACACTCCGCTTCAAGTACATTGTTAAAAGATATAGTCTCAGCGTGATACCAAGTTGGTCTCTTATTGCAACGCTTGAACGTACGTGCTAACGTCGCTTTCCAATTTGCGCATGTCTTGGTCATTTGAAATATCGGTCGCTGTTATCGTGACGTGAGGCGACGCTAGCAAGTGCCACAAGACTAGAATTTTAAGTTTTAATTATATGGCTTCAATTTAAAAACCTTTTTTTCTACCAAAACACTTAAAATACATGTACCTTAAGTGGGCAAGCCACTCGCGCGTTGGCACTCGCCTGCGGACTTAGCGACGTCACTTCGGGGGGCCCGCCCCTCTCTCGCTTCGCTCGGGGGGCGCCGCTCCGCGGCCTGCCCCACCCCCTCGTTCCTTACGCTAAGTCCTCGGCTTCGGCTGCGCGGTGTCTAGGAAAAAAAATATCGGGTCCATCCTCGCAACTACCTGATCAGCTACAGCAGTCACGCAGTCCTTCACTCCGCACACAATCTTCTTGTTAGAAATTACCGTCAGACATGAGCTCGATCGGGCTTACCTGGTTACGGAGTCCTGTTAACTTAAGCTCGGCCAGGAAGATTTCGAAATGAGCCGCTTTTTCAAGATGAACCCACAAATGTGACCTTTCGCGAATCCGACCTTTCGTGGAGGCGATCTTCCTAGAAGTAAATTACGCGTAATTTACGAAAGGATTTTCCAGTGTTACTGATCAGCAACACTGCCAGTGTTGCTTTAATGACTCCCGAGAGGAACCGCTATCTCCTGTACGTTTCATTGGCGTGTCCCTGGGCCTAGCGTTGTGTCGGTGCTATATATCTTAAGAAACTAGACGACATTATTGGACTTTCAGTGGTGCATCTGGTCTTCCGACGAACTCGCTCCATTGACGAAAAATATACACACTGCGGCTGGACCTTTGCCGACCCAAAGACGACGCCAACGCGGCCAGGACCTTCGGGTATTGGCTCTTACTCGTCAAAGGGCTGTATTCCAGATACAGTTAATTAACGCCAAGTTCATCCGAGACTTGTACGACCAGTGCACATCTGAGCCAACTCGGTACACAGTCCCGCTGCTGGGACAAGAAAAACAAGACGATCGTATCGAACGAGTCAAGAGATTTCATGCGTATGTTTAACAGTTCATTTAACAACTTAAGTGCCGTCAAAAGTATATTTGTATCCCGAAGAACAGCAGTCAGAGATCGGCGAGCTCAACGAATGGGTACACGACGACGTCAGTAATGGTGTCTTCAGGTGTGGCCTTGCGTCGTCACAGGAAGCGTATATTGAAGCCGTAGACAGGTTAATTAACGGTCTTGACCGTGCTGAGGAAATTCTGTCCGCGCATCGATTCTTGGTTGGAGATCGGTTTACTGAAGCTGACCTGAGGCTTTTTACGAAGTTGGTCCGCTTTGACGAGGTATACGCGGTACACTTTAAGGCCAACAAGCAGCTCATTGAACAGTATTCGAACCTCAGCAATGTACGTGACGTTTTATGTAGTAGAAAACGGTTACTGGGGCATTATATGCCTGCTGGCTTGGTTGCTCAGTACGTTACCAGATGCCACCGATGACGAAAACCATGGACATGCAACAGATCAAGATGCATTATTACGCGTCTCACACGCATTTGAATCCATTCGGCATTCTTCCTGTTGGCTCTGGAGCTGACTTCACCCGCCCCCACGACCGAAACCGGTTCAAGAACGCCACAGTGTCGATCTTTGAAGGCCGCTCTTAAGCTCCGTTCTTAAGTTTATGAAAGGTTTTCACAGTACCAACTCAGAAAAAAAGGCATAATCCAATCATTTCTGCGACCTAGGATTTCCTGTAAAAAGTTTCAATGAAACTGGCATGTTCAAGACTATTTTCCACTTTTTACAATTTCCTTGCGGCGCCTTACACAAGCGCTCGTACCGGTATCGGCTTGAAAACACCGATATTTCTTTTGTTGACGCTCATGGATTTGTTGACCACCCAGTACGAAATTAGCAGTCGGCTCGGCAATGGAATGATCATTCTCCAATTGGCGACCAGCTCATCAAGCAGCTTCCAAAAGACACCCAGCAACGTGAACCATGTCAGTGAAGGGATTTGTGTTCAAGACAGCCAAAGCGCAGAACAAGCCGGCCAGCAAGTTCCGCAACTTTATCGAGCGTAGCAGCAACGCTGTTTTTCCTGCTGGTACGTTTCTTTGCTGATGGTTTCTACAAATAAAGAAGAAGAAGAAGAAAACTGATTCTGTGCGTTTTAGAGAAGGATCGGTACCATTTGTACGTTTCCTACGCATGTCCATGGGCTTCTCGCTGTCTGAGTGCCATGTATCTGAAAGGACTGGACGACATCATTGGGCTGTCTGTAGTGCACCCGTTGATGCAACGCACGCGGCCGGATGATAAGGATGACACCCACTCTGGGTGGACGTTTGTGGACCCTGCCACTACACCTTTCCTTACAGGCCCAACAGGCCACGGAACGTACTCGTCTGAGGGCTGCACCCCCGACTCTGTAAATAATGCACGCTTTGTCCGTGATCTCTATGAAAAGTGTACGACCGAGAAAACAGCCTACTCGGTGCCGTTACTGTGGGACAAGAAGAAGAACACCATCGTGTCGAACGATTCCGCAGACATCGTGCGTATGTTTAACAGCGCGTTCGCTGATCTGGTGCCTTCCAAGCTCGATCTGTACCCCGAAGAGCTCCGTTCAGAGATCGATGAGATCAATGAATGGATCTACAACGACGTGGGTCACGGCGTGTACAAGTGCGGCTTTGCCGGAACACAGGAACTCTACGACGCTGCGGTCGAGAAGGTGTTCGCAGGTCTTGACCGTGCCGAGAAAATCCTGTCTAAGCACCGGTTTTTGGTCGGTGATCGGTTCACCGAAGCGGATTTGAAGCTTTTCCCGACGCTTGTGCGGTTCGACGAGGTCTATGTCGTGCATTTCAAGGCCAACAAGAGACTTATCCAGCAGTATCCGAACCTCAGCAACGTATGCATTGCGGCAACTTGTGCAAGAATATTATTATTGTTGAGAATTAACTTGTTTTTTTATGCAGTACGTTCGCGAAATTTACCAGTTTCCCCGTATGGCGAAGACCGTGGTGATGCCTCACATCGCCATGCATTACTATGGCTCGCATACGCACTTGAACCCGTTCGGAATCGTCCCGGCGGGTCCGAACGTTGACTTTACCCGTCCGCATGATCGCGACCGCTTCACGAACGCCGTCGTGCCTACTTTCGAGTAACTTTGATACATGTAATACATGAACACAGTTTTTCATAACCGGTAGTTGCATATTTGTCGTCCTTTGCGGAACGTTCGAGAAAAACTGAAGTGAACCAACCAGCCACATGTCTTTTCATGATCACAAAAATGGCAGAGCACTGGCTGGCAACAGACTCGTAGTTGAAGCCACGTGTCCATCTTGCCAAAAATGCAAAGCCCCATTATTCGTACTTAGTATGAGCTTTACAAATCTCAAGTGTGAAAAATTGCCAATTCATTTGGGATTTCAGCACGACGCAACAAATCCGAATCGTCGGGAAACCGGGATAATGCGCGTATTAGCTCTCGTCGCAGGCGTCCTCGTCGCATTCTGCGCCACCAACGTACGTGCCGTTCAATAGGCAACCTTCCTACTACCGCTCGCGGCTTGACCCCTCCTGTAGCTGGCGATTTCGGTACTTTGCCACATTCCCAGACCATCATTCCGCTAATGTGTTGAAAAATACTGCCATTTTTCAGTTCGCAGAGGCAAATCCGGATTCAGTGGCAAAAGTCCGAGTTGCCGCTGACAATGCATTCGCCGGTGGAGACATGAAAACAGCCATCACGCTGCTATCCAAACTCATCGAGCTGGAGCCCAGGAACGAGCGCAACTTCTATAAGCGCTTCCGTGCCTATTTGAGCGAGCGCAAGTACTCGCATGCCCTGTCGGACTTGTCGTCGTCGCTAGATGTAAATCCCAAGTACAAACAGGGCCGACTTCAGCGTGGCAAGTTGCTGATGATGCTGGGACAATGCGCCGAGGCTTCGCAAGATTTCCAGACAGTGGTCGAGTGAGTTGGCAACAAAACTTTTTTCGTGATTTATCGTGAATTTTCATATAATTCTGTATTGTTATTTTTCAAAATTCAGACTGTACCCGAAAGAGGCAACTGGTGCTGAGCAACTGGACAAAAGCAAAGAATGTGCGTCATACATTGACGAAGCGGAGCGTGCGCACACGCGCGGAGACTACCAGTCAGCGTACAATTACTTGACACAAGTGCTGGAAGGTTCAGCCATCTCAAGTGTGCCACTGCTACTCGAGCGTGCGCAACTGAGTGTGTCCTTGCAAAACCCTTACGACGCAATTGCCGACCTGGGCTCCATTATCAAACTAGATCCGTCCAATCTCATCGCGTTGCAGAAACGTGGCGAGGTTTTGTACTCTCTGGGCGACAAACAGTCGCTCGAAGCGGCCCAGTCGCACTACCGCCAAGGTTTGCACTCCGACCCCGAGCACAAAGGCATCAAGTCTCTCTACAGGAGATTGAAAAAAGTACTGAAATATGTTAATCGTGCCCAAGACGCCCAGCAGCGTGGCGCGCATAGCGAAGCCGTGGCAGAGTGGCAATCCGCTCTGGAAGTTGACGCGGACCACTCTGGCATGAACAAGGAGTTTTCTCTGCAATTGTGCTCGAGTGAGCTCCATCTCAAGCACTTTAAACAGGCTCGAGATGCCTGTGAGAAGACCGTGGCAATCGATAATGGGTACGCTCTCGCATTTGCCAAACTGAGCGAGGCTCAGATCGGTTTAGAGCTGTACGAGGACGCTGTGCGATCCGCAAACCGCGCGGCGGAACTGGAGGACAGTCGCGAGTTTAAGGAAAAAGTGGCTCAGGCGGAGGCCGCTTTGAAGCAGAGTAAGACCAAGAATTACTACAAGATTCTGGGTGTGTCACGCAACTCGGAAGCCAAGGAGATCAAGAAGGCGTACCGTAAACAAGCGCTGGAATGGCACCCGGACAAACACACGGATAAGGACGAATCCGAGCGGGAAGAAGTGGAAAAAAAGTTCCACGATATCGCCGAAGCCTACGAGATCTTGTCGAACGAAGAAACACGCGCTATGTACGACCGAGGCGAGGATGTGACAGGCAACCCGCAACAACAGCAACAGCGTGGAAACCCTTTTAACAACGCACACTTTTTCCAGCAGGGTGGCCGCACTTTCCACTTTAACTTTGGAGGGTAAGACACGAGGACCTTGGTTTGTACAGAGAATGAGTAGAAGGAGTGGAAAGAAGAGCAAGCTAAGTTTGAGAGAACGACAGAGTGACGGCAAGTATAGGTGGAGCACTGGATGATCATTTTGCATAACAATGAATAATGATATCCTAGGCAGACTGCCTTTAATAAACGACATTTGAGTTTAGTATCGCATCTTGAATGAGTCAAGTGCTTGGAGGCGAGAAACGATGAAGTTGTGGTACGAATTGATCAAAGACTCCACTGTCCCGCAACTTTCACCGGATGACATGTTTTGTGTGGTCGTTTCCACGAGGCTATACCTGAGACATACGCTGCCCTCTTTGGAAGCCCCATGCAAGTTTGCACGGTGCAGGCTGCTTCCACACTCAACCAGTCGGTAAGAACGTTCCATACGTGCGCAATGCGCTTCTTCTCGACAAACTGCTTCTCTACCATTCACACGGAAGTCACCCAGTATGACTTGTAATTTCTGAATAGCAACGCGAGACGAGAGGGAAGTCCGGGTAAGCAATAAATCAGGAGCTTGCTAAAGTTGAGCGCGCCAGATTTCCAAATGGAGTCGAACGCATTGTTATACATCGACAACGTTCTAAATGTCTCCCACGATGCAGTCGCTTTTGAAAGGCTAGAAAAACAACGTCCGGGACTTAAAGAGTGGCACTAATGTGTTCCGTTGCGTTGCTGGAACAAAAAATGGCAGATGCTGTCTAGCGAGACGAAGAACTTGGCTCATCTCCATGTTTTGATCATCCAGACTTCGCGTCGTCATTGCAACTTGGAACATTTCTTAGGAATGAAGAGCTTGCAAATTGCAAATTGCAAGCTCTTCATTCCTAAGAAATGTTGTATGGGAGGTTTCGAGTTGTCGTATTCAGTGCACGAGGCATGCCTCACATGAGTCATCTGAGTGCTTGAATTCTGTTCGAGTGCTTGAATGTCAGCGCAACTCTCGCGGAGCATCGTTTTCAGCTTGATCTTGGCGCTTTTCGTACTGTTTTTCGTAGTCTGTTTCTCCATTTCGTTCTCGCTTGTGCTCGCAGGCGTGCTAATTTATATTTTAATAGGAGATCTTCCGTAAGGGCCATCCTCCTACGTAGCTGAGGGCGTTTTGGCAGAGAGGCACAATATGTATAAATATATATCGTGACAAGGTCTATTACGATTAGGCAGCGATCGCTTCGTCTTGGGGCTGCCACCACACCGTCCGTGTCGTCTGGTTAACTTGAAAAATTTGAGTGATGAGTAAGCCTACTTGATGGACTACTTCTTGGGCTCAGCAGACTCCACACGTCGTCAACCATCGTCATAAGGCTGTCTTCGTCAAGGTAGCATCGTTTCGGCAGTATCTCTGGCGCCTATGATTAAAACGTTAAGTAACGTGTTTTGTGCTTTATTAATAAATCGTAGGTTCAGACAGGCAGGACACCAGTGCTGACGTGATCATCAGGTAATTTCCTCTCGTAACGGACGATGATGACCACGTCAGCGATGTCACGGGAGTATTATTGAAACTCAACGCCCAAATTATGATATTGTACCTGCAGTACCGGTAATTAAACAAAGATTATATCGATGTTTTTTTCGAGTAAAATTTTACTTGTACATTTACCTCATTCTGGCTATTCCGGAGCAAATGTGCGATTTGATATGCACCGGTGGAGATGATCTTATTATAGTAACAGCATTTCACTTGTTTTCCAGACTTATGAACAATAAGAGTCTTAGCTGTTCATGAGTCTGGAAGCCAAATGAATTGATGTTACATGTACCCAAACATTCCAAAGCTTACATGGTGATTCAGTGCATTAAAAGAGCTCAAAACTAATTTAAAGGAAGTTGCGCATTTCCGTCTTGAACGCAATAGACATCCTTCACGACCGATTCTGCAACACATGGAGCTTTCTTGGAGCATATCGACGCATCCACTAGCGTGTTCTCAAGTTGTTGGTATCTCGCCTCGATCGTATGTCGATACAGCTGCATGACAAGTTCCAGAACCGTTTCGTCCACTGTGGGTGTAGTCGTGGAGCGCACTAGTACAAAACTTCGAAAGATACTGAGATTGGGGGAGTCTGCGGGTTCAAAGTAGCACCAGCCATACTCGCGCGTGGTCACGTGAAGCGCAGTGTTCGGCTGCGGCCAGTCCCCCACGGCATCCCAAACGTACACCAAGCGGTCCGGTTCAGCAAATTCCTTCAGCGCCAATCGAATAGTAAACGACGCGTTGTCCAGATGCACTTGCCGCTTCGAGACGATCAAATTTGATGCATTTCCAAGAGGGAGACCCTAAATTGAAAAATTAGAAAATCTAGAAATCTTCCAAAATTGGAGCAAAACTAGCATCGTACCAGATCTTTGCTTGAGTGAACTGTGTCCGGTAGAATGGCTGCTTCACTCTCCATTCGACTCCACATGGCCTTCTTGACTCGCTCTATCGCGTACGGTAGAAACGCACACATCCTCGTCTTCAAGACACACTCCGAGGTGGTCGTCGACGTGGGTCTGGACACTCGCGCGTCGAAGATCTCGGTGGTTGTTCCCCCTACGCCAGCATCTAGCAGAATTCTATCCATATCCACATAATGGCCGTCCACTGTCCTTGCCAGAATCTGGAAAACCGCATCGTCTTCCACTAAATCATAAACTAAATTGGCGCCCGAGACTGTGAGCGACTTTGGCAGAGCTTGCAGCAACTGATCGGCCTGAGTCTGTAGCAATTTTCCTACGGCTGCTGTGTCCTCGACACTCTTTTTCACTTTAATTTTTAATGCTTCGTTCTTCTCCGTTAGAGCTTGTAGCTCCCTCGAATCTTCGGATGTCAAGCCATGGAGCTTTTTCTCCATCTCCTTCACTTGTAATTGTAGCCGGTAGATCTCGTGGATCGGTCGGTTGCGGTCGCGTCGTCGCTTCTTTTTGGGTTTCGGACTGGATCCTTTACTCGACTTTATTGTGGCACTGGCAGGCCAGAAGGACGGGCCAGCGGAACTTGCCATAGAGTTGTCATTGCAGGATGCTGGGGACTCGGAATCGATCGTAGCCTGCCGTAAACACGACTTTTCCTGATCTATGTAGTGTTGGTCATTGTCCGGTATTGCCAAGAAGTGCAATAAGGCGTCGTTGGCGTCGGAAGAGGCTGACGCGTCGTCGACGGCCTTGGGCATGGTTGTCGACTGCCTCTCCCTGTCTATAGTGATAGAAATTCCTTTCCAACGTGATATTATTTTCGGATGTCAAAAGAAATTAAAAAGAGCGGTACCGTCGGGAGCATAAATTCAAATACCGGTACGATACCATAATTTCAGAATAAGATATCTCCATGCCGTTCTTGTCCCCGTCTACAGGCTCCAGCGATGGTCTCGTGGAGAGCTTCCTGCACGATATGGACGCTCTTGACCATCACGCACTGAAGCCACACACTAGCAAAGTCACACCACTACCCAAGAAGCGCAAACAAGCGACCAATCCGAGTCAGTACAGCCCCGAGACCAAAAAGAAGAAGCAGCCGTCGTGGCTCAAGCGCAAACAGGAGCTCGAACTGCTACGTCAACAAACACAAGCCATGGAAACCCGCGTGGTCTATCTGCAAATGAAGAAAACGTCTCCTAGCGATAATTCCCACTTTTTTAACCTTCAGAAAGAGAAAACCTCAGCGTTAGTAGAGAAACAACGGTGCATCCTGGCTCAGGACGAGAACATGCAGCTTCAATCTAAGTTACAGCACTATACGCGACAATACGAGGCCTTCCAACTGGCCATGGCGACTGGAGAATATCAGCTAAAGGAGCTTCAAAGAGCCTTGTCGGGAGCTCTAAGAGTCGAGTTGGGGACGCTGCGAGCTTGCAGGACCCACGTGTTCGACATGATGGAGAGGAGATTAGATGCCAGATTCCATGAACTGGAGTATGCTTATAGAGCCATGTATCAGCCTATGACGTCGATAGATACAGAGACAATACAAACGAGAAACGACGAACGTGGGGCTGTGGAGTTTATGAGGCTGGAGCTGCTGCCTTTCGAGGAGAAAACCATCTCGAGTACCATGTGGACATTCATCGAAGAAGGGCGATTCCCTGATGGGGAGCAGTCGATAGTCAGTCGACGTTCTGACGATATTCTGGCCGTGAACACACGTGTAGCAGTGCAGATCGACTGTGGGAGTATGGTTACTATCGATACCCACGGCGTGATCAAACGCTTCATGACACGTCAAGGTTACGCTGTCATGATGGAAGGTTACTCCGAGTGGACGGTGGATAGTCCTGTGTCAGGAAGGTGGCACCATGTAACCAGAGAAGGAGGCTGCTTTGTCATGAGGAAGTACTCTGTTGATGGTGGCACGACGTCGGGTATCTGTCAGGCGAGATCGCAGTTGTGTCTGTATCCAGATGGAGATCATGAGACGTCGCAGACAAAATCGAACTCGGTCAGGGACGTGGTGATTTCGTCCTACTCTCAGCTCGTCAAGTCGCGCCACCAGTTTGTGCAGAATGCCTTGTTCGACACCATTCGTTCGTAAAACAGAGAGCTAGAATGGTGCTACATGTATTTTCGTAAAGTGTAGCCATGACTCTAAAGACTAAAAGTATAAGTATCCATAATTAAAAACAGATTTGATGTTTTTCATAAAAGTATAAGTCTGATTTAAAAACAGATGGATATCTTTCATGTCATTAAAGGGTTAATGTTGCAAGGGTGGTTTGATTTATTATCTTGTACAATTTGATCCATCATCTGGTTCTCTAGCTGTTAAAGCCGAGAGCAACATTCTATAGTATGTGGTGGTTAGAGCTTTGATATTTATGAGCAGCAACTCGAGAGCCAACACCAAAAAGTGGAAGTATCTAAAAAATATAGTAGTTGAATTTCTCCATTAATATAACACAAAACTTACAATATCATATACGTTTTGATTCTGTCCGAGCGTGACTCCTCCGCTAGCTTTGATTTCTCTCCACAAGGCTATCTCCAGCGTGTTTCTCTTAAACGGAGTAAATAATTGAGCTTGGAACTTGAGCATGTCCGCTCACTTCGCCTCCCGTATACACAGACTTCGAGCGACTAACATAGCTCTCCACCATCTCTGAAGCCATCCCACCCAATTCTGTCCGTCGAATAACGCGATTCGTGTCATTATACTGATTATCCACGCTGCGAGCCATGTTTCTAGATACCACGTTGTCTTGAATCTCGAACGGGAGAACGCGCGTCGTCATCGTGAAGACACTTAGCAATATTTGCGCTAGCTCGTTCAGCTGGTGAAATACGTATTGCTCTAGCAGATGAATGTCCTCGAAATTTTCTTTCAGCATTGTCTTGAGGTGAGTATTGGTGTTACGACTGTTCAGAGCCCCTTGAGCTTTCTCACTGGCTTTGGTCAATTGAGCTTGCAGCTCTCGCTCGAATTTGACACTCTCCTATTGCAACCGCGCTATATCGTGCCATGGGCGATTGCGATCCCGGCGTCGCTTCTATGAGAAATCCAGCGAGTTCCGGGCTGGAAACGTGTCGGACTCCGGCAAGTGGTCAACTGAGTATCTAGTGGAGCACGGGATCCAGCTTCTGATGAATGCGTACACGCCGGTAGAGAACTGTCTGATCGAGAAGCTGAATGGCAACCTTCTCAACAAGGTTCGATCAATCCGACAAGCGACGGGACTACCAACGACGCTCTGGTGTGAAATACTACTCTATGCGGTGGAAGTGGATAACATGAGCCCCACCAAGGATCTTGGTGAAGTCACTCCCTTCGAAATGATCATCGGTCGGGTTTGCAATCTACGGGTATGTGGGTGTGTAGCATTTGAACATGCTTCGAAGGAGAAAAGGTCGCACAAGCTGAGTCCGAAGGCATTGTCGACGTTGTTTTTAGGATATGCGACTAAGTCGCTTGTATATCGACTACTGGACGTACGTAGTGGCAAGCCGGTCGAGCGACGCGCTGTCTCCTTTCGTGGAGACATTACGGTAGAGAGCAGCTACTTGGAAGAGCCCCAGACCAAGTAATATGAAGGGCGCAAGGTACGGCTACCAGTAAATGTGCCGTTCGTACCATTACCAGTCGATGGTATACATGATCACGAGCAGATCCCAAGCTTGGATGATCAAAACGAATTCGATGATGTGGAGATGATGTCGGGCGGTACGGGTGAGGATCACCAACCAGAAAACAAACGGCGTCGGTGTGACTCGACTAAAGGCAGCAGTTCGAGCGAAGACATCGAATCCAGTGGGAGTGATGACGGTAGTGGTTGTGGATGAAGGTGCAGTGGCGCCTGTCCCACCACAACAGCAAGCAGCTCCAGGTATACCACCACAGCTAGACGTTCAAGCTGGACCACAACAACAGGCAGGACGTCCACGACAGCAGCAGCCAGTAATTCAGCAACCACCGCAACCAACTCGGCGATCCCAACGGCAGAGACGACTGAATAGTCAGTTCAACCCAAATAACTGAGTCATGGCGACAAGAATCATGCATTGCATGCTGATTGGAATGGTGAACGAGCTACTGAATCCGACAACAGTGCAGGAGGCTCTGACATCGGACTATGCTACAGAGTGGCTACGGGTCATGGACGTAAAATGCGAGAGTTTGATGAAGAACGCGACGTGGGAGCTGGTTCTACGATCGAAACTTGCCAAACGGAAAAAGGTGAGCATCCTCATATCGCTATGGGTCCTGGTGGTGAAGAAAAACAAAAGAGGAGAACTTGTGCGGTTCAAGGCACGACTTGCGATTCGTGGTTTCCTTCAGAAGTATGGGATCGACTACTTAGCGACTTATTCGCTAGTAGAACGTATCAAGTCCGTTCGACTTGTACTTATCCTGGCATTGATGCTAGGACTCGATTGCAGACATGTGGGTTTTGTCATCGCTTTGCTTAATGGAGAGCTGGCTGAGGTATACATCTACATAGAGCAACCAGAACGCTATCGACGGGAGCAATCGTGTGTGTAGACTACTCAAAGAACTGATGGAAAAACAAGCGTCAAAGATCTGGAACGACACGCTGCACGCGTATCTGATGAAAATGAAGTTCAATTAGTGTGTCTTCAACGCTGGTGTGTACTATCGTCAAGGTGCACATGGGATCATCTTCTATACTGCCTATGTGGACGATATCGTCATCGCCGCGAAATCGATGAGCATCCAAGCTATGCTGCAAGAACGGAAAGCCAAGTTCGAGCTCAAGGATTTCGGGAGAGTGAAACATCTACTCGGTATGGAGATCAACTTCATTCCAGGTGTGATAGTGTGTCCGTCACAAACGGCGTACATGGAGAGGTTGGCGGTTAAGCTCAACATGCAGATTAAGAGAGGTGTTTGATCTCCCCAGCAGCTCAACGAACGAATGCCAGCTACGGAGACGGGCAAATCTAAGATCAACAACAACAGGCGACCCTATCGGGAGGTCGTCGGCTCGCTCCAATACTTGGTAGCTTGCACTCGTCCGGATAAAGCGTGTGTAGTACGTGCTCTTGGTCGCTACGATGGAGCATGCACCAAGGACAACTACAAGATGGCTCAGAGAGCTGCTCAATACAAAGCATTTGGGACTGGTCTATCGACCAGTGGGAGGACTTCTGACTCTAAATGCATTTTCAGACGCAGACCACGCGATGTGTCGCGACACTAGCCGCTCCAATACGGGGTTTGTACTTCAGCTACAAGGGCTTACGTGGATGTGGAAAAGCAAACAGCAGGGATGTGTCACAACGAATACGTGTGCATCGGAGCTGATGGCAACCAGTGCATCCGTGGACGATCTGGTTTGGTCGCGACAGCATCTCAGCGAACTTGCTGGTGAACAGGGAGTGTCGACTGTCTATTGCGATAACCAGAACACCATACAGGTCATTACCAATCGTGGTAACAGCAAACGAGTACAGCGCTACGCCAAGGAGACGAGGATGATCGTTGAGTTTGTGGATGACGGAGTGGTGGAGGTCAAGTATGTATCAACCACAGAGAATGTGGCAGATATTTTGACGAAAGCTTTAGGCCCTCAACGTTTCAAGTATCCTCGCCGAAAGCTTAGCATGGAAGGTGCGCGGAGTGCACGGGTGAACATGCAGGAGGATCTGGAGAAGGTTGACTAGATGTGAGGCTTGCGAGCTTACACACAAAAGGGGTGAACGACAAGTGTGTCGTGAAGCGGAAGAGCTGTGCGGATGTCATTGTACACGTGAAGTTCGGGTCACCGTAAACTTTGGGGAAACCCGATGGCATCGTAAACTAGGCTACACGGCATCGTGAACATTAAGGGATGCAAGAACATCAAAGTGTGGTTGGAAGGATCACGAAAACAAGAAAGTGCATGTATGCATTTGCAGGACACCGCATAACGGGGGGGGGCGTACTCCGCGAAGTGGGAGTATGAGAGATCCAGCGAGTTCCGGCAGGTTTCCAGCTCCTCATGGCGCTGGATAGCGTGGATCACGAGGATGACGAGATACGCTGGATTACTGAGAACTCAGGATGTGGTCGCGGTGACTGCTTCTGTCTGCGCATGCGCGAAACATGTGACGCCTGTATCTGTGGGCGATGCTTTGTGGAGGAGCGCTCCACAGAGCTGCATGTTCCTATATCTTGTATATTTGAAAGCGTAAAGTTACTGACTGCGGGAGAGCGTCCACGACGGGAGAGCGTTCACGAATGCTGAGATTTGACTGGATTGTCGACGTTGGGTACAGCAAAGATGTGTAGTTAGACTTTGACGCACTAATTACAATGATTTAATTTGGGAAGTGAAAGCACCGAAGCAGTGCTCACTTCTGCATGCGACATCTCCGTCCTAAGTGCTTTAACTGCAAGTGCCAACCCTTTCGCATCCTCCGTTCGCCACCACTACACAAGTCAGAGGTACGCAAACCCAAGAAGTGCTCAAGTTCTCGCGGAGAGCATATACGCTCTTAGCTTTTTCTTGGGTTTGTTTTAGGTTTAGGTTCCTCTTCCTGGTCAGCTGTCGAAGGAGTTCTACAGGTAGACTTGCTAGCCATCGTATCGAGCTGTTGATTCACTGTAAAAGAGAGGATAGGGCTGCTGGGGGGAGTTTGATCGTCCCATCCGTCTTCCACAATGTCCAGCAGAGCTTCTTTATCCAGAATGGCGCTGTGCGTGGAGACGTCCATTTCCAGCAACCAGATGGATCACATCACACAAGTGATATTAAAGGGCTAATACCAGTATTGATATCGATATCTTCTTAATGATTTTAATTCAATACTAGGTAAAGCGTGGCATTCTGTTTAATCTAATACCCAAGAAGGGCTAACTGTGTTTCCTAAATTTTCATTGACTCGATAATCCGTGATCCAGTTCATGCAACGCCAGTCGTTCTGAGGCAATCAAACAGGGCATTTTCTACAATTTGGTGGCCAGATTTAATAAGCTTGCGAAACGAAGAGATCACAACGTCCTTCACCGTGCGTGCTCCTGCCATTGAATAGCGACTGGCAAGTAGTGTAGGCTCACTGGGTTTTAGGGTCAGCTCCGAGCAAAGCTGTGAGATATTGCCGTCTTCGCGATGCCCATTGGCCGCATAACTCTGGATAACGAAGCATCCTCCTTCGTTCGTTGTGTCACCCAATGTGTGGACCCACGAGGCTGATTCTTCACAATCATCTAGAGAGTCAGAGCTGGATACTAGCAACAAAATCATCCCGATCAAAGTGAGCATTGACACGCACCAAATGTCCTTTTTCTAGACAAATTGTCAGGTGTGAATCCATCGCGTACATATCCTCGGAGCGTCGAACGACACGAGATTTCTGGCCATCAGGGAACCCGCCCAGCTCGACAATCGACCACACAGTTGCCCAGATTGCAGTCTCTTTAAATGGCAGCAATAGGGTACGTTTGAATTCCGTTGTTCCCCCTTTCCTATTGTACGCTTGAACGAGTTCAGAGTAAGGCGATGTTATGCGTTGCGGGTCGTCGTTTAAAGCAGCCTGTAGCTCTTGAAAGCGTGCATTCATTCGTACTTCCAGCGTATCAAAGACGCCGGGACTTACAAGTCCCAATTGATACCCCACTTCGATCTCAGCACGCAGATTGGGTGCACCTGTGATGCCATCATTCTATTATTCCTGCAGCAGTTAGGAGAGTATGTGCATGTCCTGACAAGCTTACGTGAGCTTGTCGTCTTCTTCTAAGCATTTGATCCTAGCACAAAGCCGCTTGACTGCTCTGTCTTCCTCTATCGAGCGCATTATTTTCCTCCACAGTGTCGGATGTTTGCACTGCCAAGATTGCTGGTAGTTTGTGTCTCATCCTCAAAACTTCCACTCGAGTCTCCAGGGCTTCTGATTCTTCCCGGACCGCTTCCAACTCGCGTTTGCGTTTAAGCCACGACGGATTCGAGCGCTTATTCTTTATTGGTATTTTTCTTTCTACTCAGAACTTGACTGCCTGATTTGCTAATCACCCTCGCTGAATGGCCTATGAAATCGTTCATCCTACCATACATCAAGGGGGCATTACATGCGACAGATTTCCACTCACTGCGGAGCAGAGCGCATCGGCAACGTTTCCTGTGTCAGCCAACATTAATGGATCTCCGAGCTAAGGCCTCGCCTGGTAGCGCAAGATGATCCACATCAACGGGTGCTACATCAGCTGATGTGGTGGTCGAGCACGTTCATCGGCCCCTGTTTCTTCATATCCTGAGCGTACTCGGACGCCAACGGAGACTGCACCGCCCCACCCAGGTCCAATACGACGGCGCGTACACCTCCAGGCCGAACAGCACTGTCAGCGACCACGACTAGTGCAGACTCAACCCCGGGTCCAGTGTGGTGGATCAGCTCAAGCTCGGACTTCTCCAGCCCCTGGTACAGCTAGACAGCCGCGGGCTTCGCGTTCCACACCAAGCCGAATATCACCCCGAGCTGCATCTCCGTTGGTCGACCCGAGCAGTAAATACCAGCATACCCAGTGGACACTGATCCATTCTACTATAATGCGAGTTGCGAGTCTTAGCGTAAATAACACTCAATGAGATAGGTAGCCAATCAGGAATTTGTGCATGTCTTAATAAAGATAGCACGAATCTGGTCACACAGAGCACCGCACAAGTGGATGCGTACGTAGTGCGGTTTTCTGCTTGCGCCGCTTTCGAGTAGCTGGTGAGCTTAGACCAATCATATCGAAGAGTTGATTATTCAGAGGATTTTTGTCAATCACCCTCTGTATCCAATTTTCACTGGAATTGTCAAAATATCGGTTGTAGTAAAGAAAGGCCCTCGGCCTCGTGCCAGTTGTCTACCGACTCGAGGTGACACAAATATTGGAGCTACTGACTTGGTCGCTGCAGGTCTCAGCTCCTTGTCAAGAGCACTTATATCCTGAAGAAACGCCTCGGCAATGCTGTCGGATTCTGCGGTTACAGCGGTCACTGAAGCCGATGCGTAATGAAGCTCGTCTTTGCTCATTAAATGCACAAAGACGAGCTTCATTACGCATTGAAACAGTTGGCGGTGACCCGGGTCACACCAATGACCCGGTACTCAACTATTTTGTCATAGAACATATGCATTATTTAAGGTTCTGAAATCAGGCCATGTCAACTATCCTTTCCTTGCTGCAGCTCTGGATGCACTGCAACTTCGATCCAACGTCCGAGTTAAGCTAAATGATGTCGCTCCAAAATTTGTGGTGTCGCCATCAATATCTGAGGTTGCCGAGACTGAATTGTTGTTATTGGCGTCGACTGCGTGGTCATTAGTCATCACTGTGCTGCTTGAAGTGCCCGAATTCGAATCATCGATAAGCAGGCTGCTTGGTATTTGTGGACGGGGTATCAGAAAGCGCAGGATAGATGTGAAGTTTGCTGTATGAGCTTGTTGCTTCCGAGGTCGTCCAATTGGTCGCTTTGCTTGCACGCCTACAGCTACTTTTCTCTTCGTACTTCTTGCATCTTTGTTAGCGTCACTAGGCTCGTCCTTATTCTCGCTGAATGCTGATTCATCCGGATAGTAAGTTAAATACTCGGCAGGAATCGAGAAATATTTTAACGACAACGACTTGAGTTTTTTTCATCGTCAGTGGAAGAAGCGGCTGCCTTGGCAAACGAACGCTATCGGTAGTAGCAGTGTCAAGATTGTATCCATTTCCAAAAAGATCCGTAAGAAACGCGGAGCGTATAGCATTATGGCTGCCGGTGCCGATCAGCGAAAACACTTCGGAGTCTGAATCAGGGGAAGACACTAAGTGCCGCATTGTAACAACTCCAACGTCAATCTCGAAAAAATAGTTACCCGTGTAGCTTGTTGGCATCTTACCAAAGTACTTCGACAACAAGCCTTCCCATTCACAGAAAAATGGTCGGTCACTTCTGCGATGATCTAGAAACTGAGCCCGTACAGAATTAGTTTCATTTACTTTTGTGATAATTTGCTCCGGAATGTACATATTTGTACCCTTCATTTTGTTTCTGCACCACGCTACTACACGATCAGCAGCGTTATGCGAATGACCGGGAAGGAGAAACAGTAGCACCACTTTTTTGTAGAACACAAGTGATAGCATGGCAAAAAATCTGAATACTGTACGGGATTTATTCTGCCCAACGCAATTGTCCAGTATTACAAGTAGCGTGAAAGAGTGTTCGGGCTCATCATGACCTGCAAATTTGTAGCGCTTTCGCTGTTCGATGTGGTGCAAGAGCCGTAAGCTACATAAAGCATCGGCACCTTTGCCTTGACCACGCTCGTCGTAAAGTAGAACGTTATTGATACCATCCGTGAGGCCAGCAATAACAAAATTGTGCATCATCAGGTTCGAGTTAAAATAGTCCGCTGATGGTTTTTTGCTGTTATGAACCGGAAGAGGAAAACTTCCCCCAAAACCCTCAATTTGTATTTGCAGTGTCGGTCTGGCTACATGGACCACGGGCTCCATATTAAGTGACATTTCAACGTAATCTGGGATAATTTCAACAGGAACTGTCTGCTCTGGAGCCTTCTGAGCAACAAACTGCTGCACAAAGGCCGACATAGCCCGACGTTGATTTATAGCTGCATCAAGGTGAAATTCCTTTTCTGCAACTAGCTCAGTACGTTCAGAATCAGGGATGTCTGGATTCAGTAGCAGCGTCTCAATTCTCGTGCAAGCGTCGCACAAATCCTCTTTTGAACGCGATAAACGAACACCAGGAAAGTAATAGTGTACGTACTGGAGCCATCGCGAATACTCCATAATACGGCGGCTTTGGTCTTCAGCTTTTGTTTTGTATCTTGACCATAATAATTTCCAAGTTACACCAGGCTCCACTAAGTACTGCCGTAAATTACGATGCGAACATGGATATCCTTCTTCAAGTTCCCATTCGTTACAGTCTGTAATTAGAAATTTCATGTCATCATCTGAGTAAGAGTGAGTTGGGCGGCTACGCTGCCGCCGAGTGTGCAGAGTGTCGATCCCATTCTTGGTTACGGCTTTAAGACGCGCTATCTTGGATCCACCAACGCCGAATATCGCTCTAACTTGTGCGTCTGGAACGCCTTGGCCAATCAAGGAGAGAACCATACCCTCCGCCTGGGGGTGCTCGGTCCCGCCTTATTTGGATTCTAGTGACTTGTACGTGGCTTGTAATTGCTCAACTTTCTCAGTGCCAAGTAGAGCACAAGCACGTTCAAACGCAGTCAGTCGATTCCGAGGCTTTTGTTTCTTCCGTGGTGCAGTCTGACTCGAGCCACCTGTGCCGCCAACTCCTTGTTCTGTCGTAGGATGGTCGCTCATTTGAGCCAACAGTGGAAGGATCGCAGTCCAAACGCGAACTGTTACTGAAATACCTGGTGCTAAAATTAAATACATATTTCAGATTTTGCTCTCATAATAGTTGGTGACCCGGGTCACCGCCAATTGGTTCATTTGGTGGTTAACAGGATAAAATGGGCACTGACATACCGGTATTTTAATAAGCAATAATAGGTATCACTGTTTAATACCAGCAATAATTAATTGTCAATTGCTAAAAAAATTTTACAGAAAACATGGTTGCATCCTACATCGCCATGGTTTCTGAAAGCGCTCAATAGAAACAGTGTTGTTCGAGTAACACGAGTAAATTCATTGCTTAATTTTGCTGAGGTTTGAATCACTCCTATCCGGGTATCTGCCATATAATCTGCTCGTGCTGCTGGTGTTGCTTCGAGCAAATTAAGTTGCTTGGTAGCGCGATGACCAGTCCAGGGACACACTGTGTCACACGTGCATTCTTCGAGGTGGAGTCCAGCTGCGATTCCTCGCTCGATATCTGGCTCCGCAGATGCATGTCGCAGTCTGCTGCTGTGCAAATTGCAACCTCCGGGTTGGCATTGGCAACAAACTTCGTCCAGTTGTTGTCATAGAGCGCCACATCTCAGTGGGTTTCCCAAATGAACAGTAAAAACAATATCGTCATCGGTGATGTCATGAACACGGAAAAGGACTGATCACCTCAAATCGCAATAGCAAATCTTGCCGTCATGCCGTGGCTCATTCCCTCATTTCCCCCCTTCTCGTGGAATCCACACCGAGTTCATGATCACTAAGAACCTCTCGAGGTTACAGGTCGGGATGCCATTCACAGCTCAACTGAGCTCAACACCAAGTGAGTTGGCGGTTCTAGAGGATTTTTTGGACGAAATGACGGCACTCGACAGTCAGTTTGTCCTGTCAACAGATCGAAAAACTACAAGTCGGTCCAAGCGCTCAAAGCAGCCCTACAAGAACCCGAATCCAGCGTGGAAGCGCCGCAAAGAGGAACTCCAGTTTCTAAGAGCCGAGACAAAGAAATTGGAAACGCATGTGGCGTTTCTAAAGCTGCGCGAGACCCACGCTAAGCTGTTCAACGAGTGTATGGGTACCACGAAGGGCCAGGAACTGTGGAAGAAAACCGCAAAGAGAGAGCGACAAGAATACCAGCTAGCTCAAGCCGAGAACGCGCGGCTAAAACTGTCCATTAAGCGCTATAAGAAGATTTCGGATACCCTGCACGCAGCAATGGAAATAACAGACACCGCAGACTTGGAGAACCTGCAACGCACTGCGAGTTCGTTACAAGGTAAGATGAGGGTGGTACGCCAGCTTCAACTACTTAGCACAGCAGTATTCAGCACCCTGGAGTGTCGTGTGCAGGCCCGACTTGGAGAATTAGACACTGTTCTACGGATTCTTAGAAATGAGGGCGACACAGATCAGGTCCGGGTTTATCAACATGGAAATTTCCACCCTGGTTCAGTAGTGGAGTTCACACGCAATCGCTTGATGCCCTTTAGTGCCGAACAGACGTCGACGGTAGTGTGGGATATCATGCAGCTTGATGACTTCCTTAGTCAGAGATCAACCTTTAAGCCCTCAAAAGACGATATCGGGTCGGAAGGTTGGTACGGCATGACACTGAAATGCGGAGGTACCGCTACGCTTCGGACGCACTGTCTGAAGAAGCGTGTGACCATTCCAGGAGGATTCGCAGTTCTAGTCGAGGCAATCTCGGATTGGTCGGCGTATCCGACGTCGTCTGCGCCTTGGAGATACGTGACGAGAGACGCTGGTTGGGCTTTTGTGTATCCGTTGGAAACGGACGGGTCTACGAGTATGTGTCGAGTGCAATCGCTGCTACGACTCACTACGGCTGATTCGAACGAACCTGGCGTTTGCGACCAGCAGTTAACTCAGACGCAACTTACCACTGCTGTCAGTGAAGTGGTGATCTCGTCTTTTCGCGAAATGATACAATCGAGACACCAGCTTTTGGAGAACACACTGCTCGATTCTGCACGGACATCCACGTGATGTAATTCGTTTAAGTAGCAGGACATTGTGTCCGATTCTGCTTACATATGTAACAAAGTCCCCAGAGTGAACCTTCACTTTTTAAAAACCTCCTAATAGTTAAATGCCACTTCCGTTTGCTTCAGATGCAGCAAAATCGTAGCGCCTTAAGTATGGCTACAGTGCATAAGAGATGAAGACTTGCTTTGATTCCTGAAGACATTCATTGTGAGGTAGGCTCTAGCGTAGCCGCTTTTTTAATGGCGAAGGTGTCCTTGAGATACGTCGATCTCTAAGGTCAAAAACGAATGAGATACTTGAGTTTGCACCGAAACATTGAGCTCTGTTGTAACGTTACCGGCGAAGGCCGCTGTTTTAAAAATGGATTGGGCCAAACGGCCCAAATGGTGCAGTTTTCACGTGCATGAAGCACCCTTCCCACCGTCCGTACCGCGTGGCCAATCTCAGGATAAGAAAGGAACCTCATTCCACGCCCCCACTTTACAACGTCAGCTCACGATAAACGGCGCTAAGGCTTTACTACAGCAAATGCAACTGTCGTCTGCGGAACAGCGCGTGCTCGACAGCTTTCTGCTTGAAATGGACGTGTCCGATTTCGCTCCTGACACGCTGAAGAGCATGAAACGCGTGGAACCCAAGCGCAAAGCAAACACTGCATCGCGTTCATCCACGAAGAAGCTAAAGTTGTCATGGGAGCGCCGCAGAGAGGAATTGCAGAGCGTTGCACGAGTCTTGGAGCTACAAGCAATCGGAAACTTGCAACAAGAAGCTGAAACTCGAAACCGATGGAAAAATGCTGTTGACATGGAGAAACAATGGTGCCAGCAAGCACAAGACACGAATACGCAGCTGAAAAGCAAACTGCAGCGTTGCATGCAAACTTGTGACAGTCTCAAGACAATGATCAATGCGTCACTAACGAAATTGAGCATCAACTCCACGTTGCAGGATCTAAAAATTGAGTGCCGGCACATCGACACTGCCGGCCCAATGGTGTTCCACCTGCTCGAACAGAGACTGAACAAGAGGGTCCACGATCTACGCGACGTGTACGTTGCAACGTCCAACGCTAGCACCGACTTCGATCTAGTTCAAGTGCATCGTGGAGGTGGAGCGCAGGGTGCCTCAGCGCTGGAATTCAAGCGTACGCGTCTACTACCATTCACGACCACCGTGACAGCAAACACAGTGTGGGATGTGATGAAGCTCGGCGTTGTATCGGACGAACGCTGTGTTCACGCCTACATGCGCTCTGAGGGTTTACTAGCGTCACAAGGGTGTTTAAAACTTAAACTCGACGATGGAGGTAACGCAGAAATGCGAATTTGTTGCCTCATGAAACGGGTCGAGGTTCCTGAAGGGTTCACGGCGCTAATTGAGTCGACTACGGAGTGGGTTGTACGTTCCTCGAGCTCGAGAGACTGGCAACACGCGACGCGACACTCAGGGCTGGGTGGCCGTGCGACCAACCGCAACTTCCAGCCTCTCCCAGCTCCAGTTGGTAATGCGTCTTCAAACCAATGAGAGCGCTCAGAACCACGAACGCGACTCGTTGTTGCTTGCACGCAGTGTCAGCGATGTCATGATGACTTCAATGCGCAGTTTTCTCAACTCGCGTCACCAACTCATAGATAACGCGCTGTTAGACTTGCCAGGAAACGCATTAAACGTAACTGGTTAGCTCAATGAACAAAAACTTGAAACAGGGGCAATTATCTACGTTTTTCGGGCCTCGTTCATCACTTTTGCAACAACCGAAACACCTGTATAGATATTAATATCGCTTGACTCGACTTCGACCCGAACGAGTTTTTGCACGATGACTTCTGTATTCAGTGTCCAACTGGTCCGAGATTTAAAATATTGGGATGGTTATCCTAAACTAACTGACTGTCCCAGTTTGGTTGTCCTGTGATCCTATCCACCTTTCTTATCTGCTGTTACTGTATCACATGTTTGATTATGGCCCACTGAGCATCTCAGCGTCGGACCGGCGTAAAGCTGACGAAAATGGCTCGGACCTCGTTCGTGCAGCATTCTTCAACTTAATCCAATAACAGCACTGCAATGTACTTCGAGGCGGTGTCGCCAATACTATCCAGCTCTGCAACGCATAAGCAGCCGGCAGTCATGTCAGCAAAGAAATCCAATCTCTCGTGGAAACGTCGGAAGGATGAGCTTCATGACTGAGAGCGGAGTCGCAGGCATTGGAGACTCGCGTGATGTTCTTGAGGATGCGAAAGACTCAAGCCACATTGTTGAAAGCTGGCGTGGGGCTTTTCGACGAGCAGAAACAATTGAGAGATGCCCCTGTGTATGAAAAGCGCCAGTGTCAATCAGCTCGAGAAGAAAACAGACAGCTGAAAGACAAGCTGGAGCGATGTTACAAGGCTTGTCACGACCTTCAGACGGTATTGTCTGTAGCAGGTATCAAGCAACATAACCTCCTAATGGCTAATCTTTTCGCGGCCAAGGCGCTTCAAGCGGAACAATGGAGCCAAGGTATTTTAAAACTCAACTCTGAGGTGCTTTTGAGTCTGGAGAACCGAGTGAACGAACGACTTACTGAGCTGGGCTATATTATCGAAAAGATTAGGGCTTCCATGTCAGGACCCGATGTCGACCAGGTTAATGTTCATCGCGAAGGAGTCGAGGGAACTCCGCCAGTGTCGAGTTTAAACGGAATCGACTTATGCCGTTTGACGCCGATTACACGTCTCGAGTGGTTTGGGACGTGATGCACTTGGGTGCCATTCCAGACGAACATTGTACGCGCGTGACTAAACGTTCGCATGACACATTACTCTCTCAAGGTTGTGAGACACAAACATTGGCACGAGGAGGCACTGTAGACCTTGTTGTGAGTTGTTTTATGAAACGGATCATCGTCCCGGGCGGCTTCATCATGCTTATCGAGTCAACTACCGAGTGGCGAGCACATCCCGCTCAGGCGAAAGCCTGGACACACGTGACTCGAGACTCGGGTTGGGCTTTAGTGCATCCAAACGAAGAAAGACCCGGAACGTGTCAAGTTCAATTAGCAGTTCGTCTACGAACAGAGGGCCATGAACAGCAGAATGGCCCGACACTTCTGACTCCAGTTGTATCCGACGTGGTGATACCGTCGTTCGGTGAGGTCTTGAGCGCTCGCCACCAACTTGTAGAGAACGCACTCTTAGACTCGACACGAGCAGCAACAGAAGCAGTTCCGCTGTTGCAGCATTAAAACATGTAAGTACAGTAAAATTCGTCACAGTAAATCGTATTCCTTTTGTAAATTGGTACTGCTTTCAGTGTCGGTGTTGTACTTTTTTACCCTTCATTTGATACAAACCTGTTTTAGAGCTGTCGACGTCTGGTGTATTCGAAGATTTACACCTCGACATCCAGAAATGCAAACGACGTAAAAAATACACCCCTTCGACACCCACCAATGAGTCACTCTTTCGAATTAAGGTGCTGCTGTTTGTGGAGAGCAACTTCGCCAAATCTGGCGTTGTTGTTGAACAACTTGTTCGTCCTCCATGGCCCTTTGAAGCTTCCATTCCATTTATTGGTACAGACCCTCAGAGGAACGTCCGACGCGCACGTCGCACAGCAGCAAGCAGGGACTGACAGAAGCTGCAGTACCCGGACATCAATTTGTGCTTCGCGCTGGTTTCGTGCATTCGAGTGCCTCCTGTCATCTGGTCGACGTTCCGATGACCGCGTGGTAGAAGCTGACCGACAACAAGGTGCACGAGTTTGACGCCAAATCAATTTAGCGGTACTGAATTGGCGCTGAAGATGTCCAAGGAGCTGTGAAAGAAGTTTGGGCGCTTGTATGGCCAAGGGGCCTGCTAATAGTAGTCACCTCGGTGCTGTAGGAAATACCAAGCCCGTCTCTGATACTGGTTAAAAGCGTGTGAAGACGGTTATATTCTGCTTGGCGTCGGAGTGCAATTACATGGCTAATGTGGAGAGGACAGCGAACACTAAGTAAGGGTATAAGTGGTGATGCAGTCTGGCAAAGTTCTGATTTACAAGTAAATATCCTTACGATCCTGACGTCCCGTTCGCTTTGGGAGATATAAAGTCTGACGATCGGGTCATGTGAAAGGGCTGGCGTTTAATGCTGTGAAGAGCCCGATTCAAATCTGCAACTTGCGGTGATGTCATGTCAGAACTAGCCAAACAGTTATTTCGAAGTACCGGGTAACGTTAGTATTGCTCTTTGTGAGCTGATTTGATTTAGGAGTACATAAAGGTCAATTGCAAGCTCGAGCTGACTTTGGTTTACTCGTTTCGGGGCATCGCTTTTGAATCACTAGTACACCATTAGAATAAAATCCTGTCAGTGAATCGAATCGGAAACTCAACAGCGCAAGAACAGTATTCACCATGCATTAAGTGATATCACTTGCACGGCTGTCACTATCCTACGACCATTGTATACACGTAATCCGGGCGTCGGCCAATCCAGCGCCGTCAAGTCAAGCTCTCACACAGAGAAATTTCCAGCCATAAAGAGAATATCTCTGACAGTATCCGCCTTCAGGGAACTGCGTCGTTTTGTGACCGTGTTACCAGCAGTCGAAAATGCACGCTCCGACGGCACCGATGTGGCAATACAACCAAGCCACTTGCGAGCAAGAGGAGCAATTGTGGGGAAACTTGAATGGTGCTCTCTCCACCACGACAACGCCGACGGTGGTTTCTCCTGGTCCACGGCTACCTCCGCCTCGCATGACAATCTTATATAGCTGCTGAACTCCAGCTCACAAGCAACAGCGATCTCATTATCTGTCGTAGCACCCTGCTTTCCCATTCTTCTGATATACAGCAGTTTCTTCAACTGCTGTTTGGCTCTGTCAATGGAGTTATTGAGCTGCTCCTCCTGACACTGGGGGCCAGATCGATTTCTGACATCCCCGGCAGCTCTCTCTCTCATAACTGGTATCATTTCACGAACAAAATTGCTTTTCGTCATCGCAAATTCCTCGTCAGTGAAAAGCAGTGAGTTCGTCACGTAGGGATCCAGCAGCGAAATCCACAAAAGGTCCTTGTCTTTATCAGTATCAAAACGCTTAGACAAAAGTGCCAAAAAGCTCCGACGAACGGACTGCATCGTGCTGAAAACTCTTAAAGCAAACGATTCTTTCTCCACGCTTGCGTACAGCGCATCAAACATAGATCTATCGCTGAGCATTATCTTGAGCGATGAAATAACAAGATGGAGCGAAACTAAAGTGGGATACGTCTCCCCGTCGAGCTTCTTCGTCGCAACACTAAATGGTGCCAACAGCTCAATGAGACATTGAATTGTAAACCACTGTTCAGAACTGGGTAGGCTCAGCTTCTTTGAGGCGGCATCATTGAACTCTTTTCGACCATTTACCGACAGAAGATACGTAAAGAAGTCTTTCAGCGCTGACTGAAGTTCAACAAAGCGCTGAAGCATATCCAGTGTACTGTTCCATCTTGTTGGGCAGTCGATTTTTACTTTAAGAGGCTCTTTTCGACTCAGTTGACAGTGGTTCAGTCGGTTGGATCCTTTTTGAGAGCGGTGAAAGTACTCCGCTAAGCTGCGAAAGTTACACACAGATTGTCGAGCGGACTCCATATCGATCGAGCTGACTTCAGACGCCACAACTTTCTCAACGTCAGCAACAAACGCTGCAACTTGCGCGAAAATGGAATCGATGTCTGCAGCCCTAACGAACTCGTCGAGTTCATCTCCATCGTCTGCGCAATTTTCAAGAGCTTCCAACCTTTCATCTATCCAGGAGTAATGCGCAAGATGAGACTCTGAAGTATTGAGGACACAATCGATTCCAGAGACGTCGGTACTTATCGAGCTAGCTTGAGCAGTGTCGCTAATGACTGTGCCATCCGCGTCTACCGCCACCTTGCTGGTTCGCTCTTCACTTTTCATCATTAGTGCAGCAGCCACAACCAGGTGCAACGAATGCGCAGCACACGACCTGTGAGTAAGGCCTAGCTTTGAGCATGCACTTGTAATATTTGATGCCCCATCTCTCAGAAAGCGTACGCACTTCTTCGGATCGAGTCTCCACCACGAAAAGCAATCTGAAAGTGCACACGCAATGGAATCCCCATCATGTTTTCCCGGAATTAGGCGAACTTCGAGTGTCCACGATTTCATGTTGAAGTACACATCCACGTAGTGAATGGTAAAGCTAATGTAGCTTTCACATTTTATCGATGTCCATATATCCGATGATATCGAGAAAAAGGTGCATTCATCATCACGTGCCAAGGTCACTCTGAGTGACATCCGTGATGCCGAGGCTTTCCGCTGGACCCGATTCATAATAGTTTGACGAGAAGGAACAGACAGCGGCTCCTGTGCACTATTGGCAAATGCGATGGCTTGAGCAAACCCAGGATCTCGAACAATGCTGGCTGGTCGCATATCGCGACCGATCCAACCAGCTAAAATGCCTTCAAAGCGGCTCTGCGCAGATTCTCCTGTCGACTCGAACAAATTTTTAAATTGTTTTGAGTTTTTAAGCTCTTCTGCAAGCCGAGCGCTCTCCTCAAACATGTGCAAAGCATCGGCGTGATATTTCTGCATATGGGGACCAATCTTGCTTTTGCCCTTTACCATTTCCACTACTTCGTCGCAACTTAGGCAATAGAAGCATCTGGCCTGCTCTCGAGTTAGCTCTTCTCTTTTCGCTGTGGCGTACTTATCGTCCGCGACGCACACGACGAACTGATAATACGCCTTCTCTCTTTGGTTAGGCACCGGGAAAGTCCGTCCCGCTGGGCACTGCGTCACCTTGGTTAGTGCTGGATACTTTCGACTTGCTCGGGAAACGGACGACTCTAGTGCTCGTGATGGCGACCGCCGCGACATCAATACTGTAGGTACGTTCGATCTCGTACATGACCGTGTTGTTCTCGAAGAAATACTTGAAGGAAAAGTTCCTGAGCGTGTTGATCGAGGTGTCCTTGGCGAGCCCCGCCGTGATTGTGACGATTTGGATGGCATTGTACGTGTCCGTCTTGCTGACGACGTATCAAGTACATGCTTCGTATTCTTTCGTGGTGGCTGGGTTTGCGGGTCGGGTCTAGTTCTTGCTGGAGGGGTAGCCAGACTGTTCACGTCTGTATCTCTATCGCTCGCCATGGCATCCGCGATGTTCTTGTCGGCGTCTCCTGCGAAATTGAAGAATGGGCCAAGGTCCCGATGAGTTAAGCACATGTTGCTGACGCAGTGTCAATGGGTGCAAAATGAGCGGTACGGTGGGCACGGAGTGGGCTTGCCAAGATCTATGAGGATCTCTTTAGAAGTGGGAGCCATACGCATGGTAAATATGGCAGTTAGCAGGCTGAAAAATGGCAGGTTAATGATGGGCTCTTACGCATAGTTTCGACCAATAACACTACGAGAAACGCATGGGTGTCGGCGTGGCGCAACGCGACATCGAGTGTAAAAGATCGGACGTCCGGCGTCGTCGACGTCGAATCGGTGCCAAGGGACGCGACGTCGACAGCTCTAAGTCTGATATTGACAGCAAATTGACATCTCTGTACTTTGTCATGTCTCAGCTGCTTACTCCCGAAATTGGGCGTAATACACCAATGATTGCGGACACTTGACTTTTTAGTCCACACATTTTTGTTTTTAGCCAGTCGTGGGCATTTACGTTCCTCGCTCCTCGCAATTTCGGTTAGAGGAGACTCTTGTCCGCCTGGATACACCACTACACGCGTGATCTAATGGGGATCCTCGTGCCACAGCTGTTCCCCCTGTCTCAGACGCCTCTGCCTGACAGCGACGAGGTTCTGCGAGATTTTCTCCTCGAAATGGCGGAGCTTGATCGTCTGGAGGTCCCAAAGACGCCTGAGCCGAAGCTTCCCAAGCGCAAGGCAATAGACACGCCTCCTCGACCAGCCAAGAAGGCAAAGAAGGCGGTAGATCAGTCGTATACCAAGCGTCAGCCTCAAACACAAGCGACGCAGGACAAAACCCCGATGACGAGATGGCAACGTCGCAAACAAGAGCTCGAGACGCTCAAGCAGCAAGCGGAAACTCTAGGCGACTACGTGGCCTTCCTACAGGCACGTCGTGTACCTGGACTGATGCTGCAAGGCTCCATCAACTTGCCTCCTCAACTGGAGCAACTTGTTGAGTTGCAGAGCGGAGGCTGGCAAGCTGCTGCCATCCGGGAGATACGCCGTTGTCAATCCTCGCAACAGGAAAATAAAGAGTTAAAGGAGATACTTCAGGGGTGCGTACAGGACTCTGGCAAACTGCAGACGGCGTTGAATACGGCGCAGTCGTTGCGTAGAAAGCAACTTTGCCAGAATTCGGTTGCGGCGAGGGCTTTGAAAGTGGAAATGATGATGAATCAATGCCACTGGGCTGATGACGCGCTCATCTTTGATATGCTCGAACAGAGCGTAAACGCCCGAGTCAACGAGATCCAAGCCATAACAAAAGAGGTGTCACAGCCAGTGATGACTGCAAACACAGAGCACGTGTGCATCTGTCGCAAGGACGACACGCACACTGCGGTGGAATTCAAGACCGTGCGCGTGTTGCCGTTCGATGTGGACACGGTCTCGAGTGTCTGTTGGCGAGTGGCCGAGCTCGGCTGGAAACGACAAGGAGCTCGAGTTGTCAGACGCTCGCAAGACGTCGTCTCGTCCGACTGGTGCTTCCCTGTTGAGCTCGAGAAGGGCGAGACGGTGGAGATTCGCGTCCGCTCTGTTGCCAAGCGGTTCGCCGTGCAACAAGGGTTTGTAGTCCTGGCCGAGTCTACGACCGAGTGGCCTCCCCATTTGGCTGCGTCGGGGGTCTGGTCCCGCGTCACGAGGGAAAGCGGATGGGGCCTGGTACACTCATATCCACCCAGATCGGTTGCACGAGGCTCATCATCATCCGTGTCAAGGTTCCTCGTGTACATGTCTAGTGTACCCACTGGACTTGACTGCGAGTCCAGTCGGAAGCTCCTCGGGAGTCCTGCTGTGAGCGACGTCGTCATCCCGTCCTTTCAGAAACTCATCCGCAACCGACAACAATGCGTGGACAATCGCCTCATGGACGCTGCTTTCCTACACGGATCTTCGTCAATATCTGCAATCTAAATTTACAAACCGTTTTCTTATTTAAAGCTTCCTACTGTAGTAGCTGCCAACTCGCTTGAAAAGTCCAAAGTTGCAACTTTTTGTGTGGCATTCGCTTGGCAACAAAGCGATGAAAAACTGCAAAAAAAAATATATATGGCACATGTTGATTTCTTATAATGTTTGGTCGTACTGCTTCGTTCGCTAAGAAGTTTTTATATCCTCGAGCTGGAGTCACGCATCTTGGAGTGAATCATCTCGTCGAGGATGGCGTTCTCGAGCATCTGCTCACGTGCCTCGAGAATCTTGCGGTAGGACGGGATCACGACGTCGGACAGCATTTGCAGACACTCGGGTTGGTCCATATCGACACCTGCCGACAGACCAGGCGTCATACAGACACAAGTCTGTAATAAACTAAGCGGCGTGGCCCGGCCACTCTTGTTGCTGCCACTGTGAAAGGTCTGAATCACACAGTAGCCACGCTCCCGAATCGGGACGCTGCTCGGGTGATTGCGTAGGTAGTCCTTGGGCCAGTCCCCAGTGCCCTCCCACACCACCACGACGCGGTGGGGCTCCACGAAGCGACGACACACCCCGCGGAGGAGCACAGGGATGCTGCTCGATTCACCTTGCAACATGCACTCTCTTTTCAGGTACATGACGTCGCTGTCATCGCCTTCAATAGCAAAGCCAGCTCCCATATTCAGCACGGAATTCTTTTTAGCTCCGTCCCACATGGCGCCATTGATAGCGTCGAGTGCGAATGGGGCCACTTTAGCTGTCGTGAATCGCACAAATGTGCCCTGCTTTGCGCCTGTAACCACACGAGCGTCGTAGAAGTCTGTCCTGTTGTCATGGAGTCCAGCGTCATTGAAAACCTCAGCTAGTTGGCTGTATTGGTCCGCGACGCTTTGTTCCATTTGCTTAAAGACCGGAGCATCCACCGTGGGCTCGTATTCGCAGCTGGGCATGGCCGGGTGGAAGCCGAAGTTGACGTTCGCGTCCTGTTGCGCCTGCGTGTGACAGGCCTGTAGCATGGCTCGCAGACGTTCAGCATCGACCTGTTTCTTTAGTTGCGGACTCTTCCGCCTCCTGGCGGCCGCGAGTCTCGCCTCCAGTTCCTCCACGTCCTGTTGCAACGACTTGATGTCGTCGTCCGGACGAGGACACTGCCTTTTGGCTGGAGCTGCAAATGGGCAGCTGCGTTTCTTGTTGGTTGCGTATTTCTTCATGTTCTGCGCTAGAATCGAGGCTAGGAAGGCGTCGCGCTGGGCTTTGAGAGGCGGAATATCCGTGAATACGGCGCCATTACGAGACGTGCAGTGCATCGATTGTACTTGAGCAAGCAAAATCGGAACTGAGGTGCCGGCCGAACCAGAAAAGCGTTTCACACTTGGAAGTGACCACGTTATGTTGCGCGAGTCACCCAAGCAGTAAAAACGGAGAGGATGGCAGCAAAGAAGAGTTGCGCAACAGCAGATAGAGCAACCTCTGTAATTTCACTTTGAGGTCTGCCTTACAAAGTACAAGTGATTCAGAAATTTGGGCTATGTTGCACGAAGGGGGGCGGATTGCGGCGGCACCCGGCTTTAACCGTTTACGCTTGAAATGCGCCGAATCAACCTGTTCATAGCCGCTGCGCCTCAACGAGTTGTGGCGTTTCGGTAGCTGATAATGACGCCCAGCAATTGGCTAAGGGTATTTTACTCCAATCAGAGATAGTTTCAGACCTGCCTTGTCTCCTTCTTACTGAATCCAAGTCGCCGATTACGGCCGACAGCTTTCCAAGTTTTGTAGATTTTCAGACTCCAAACAAGATTTCCAAAATATTGGCAATAGGTTTGACACGATGAAGTGCCCAGTCCACTGGAACTTATTGATACCCTGGGACGTTTAAAGGTTAATCCGAAGTAAACTCGCGCATGGAAAAGATCCGTTGCCGCAGTCTTATCCTCGTGGAGAGGCCCTAGAGTCATCATCGATATGATTCCGCGTACCTGTGGCGCGTTCAACCACAGACCGGCGAATCTCGCAGTGATTCAAAGCCGGATGTGTGCTGGGCTATCGGAGTTGATTGCGGCGTCGCGAGTGTCACCGTCACCGCGTGAGCTGGACGCCGTGGCAGACTGTGCACACACGGTCCAAAGCCTCCGGCTGTCTAAACATGATCTCCACAACGGGGCGACGCCGGATGTTAAAAGAGTGCCTGGATCGATCATCGTAAACGCCAAACGCCTCGACGCCCTTGTCAGGCGTTGCAACGATCCGATGGTGTTAAACATGGGCGGATGTCGGGCGTGATCAGAGCATTGAGGACGATACGGGGGGCGTCACGTTTCTCAGATGGCAGCTTCAGATGGTCAGGAGCCGTGACCAGCGCTTCAGACTAACCAACGTCTGACACTGTACACCAGTTGATGGTGACGGACTTCGCCACGAAAGGCATTCTGGAGTAAACTTGACATCAACTACCTATTAAGTCTAGACAGTCAAGATGAGTTCACATGATGATGTCAAGCCTTGACTCAAGGAGCTTCCAGTCCCCAAAGTTTCGATTAGTTTTCCCAACTATCGCCTCAGGTGCTTGCTGACAACCCACGATCGGTCAGTTTTGAGGTTGGTTTGGCGATGCCTCCCTCCCCCCGTCTAAATACATGTGCTATTATTAAAGACCTGTTATTTAGCGAATTGTCCCGAAGACCTGAGAGTCTGATTTGTTATTACCAGAATGCTTACATCGTGGTACCAGCCACAAGAACGATATCCCTTTAATAATTTTAAGGCTTGAAGAAGCAACGGGGTTCCCTTTACAGGACATTAATGCTCGCAATGAAGCTGTCACGAGTGCGAGCTACCCTTCCTAAAGGGCATCGGATTCACTTGGAAATGAGCAATTTAATGGACAAAGCGCTATAAACTCGATTGCATCTGCTAAACAGGCTCGCGTAAATCCGCTCTCAAGCGAACCAAGGGTTGGCTGCTCTCCAAATGTCTACAACTAGCGCCTGTGAGAGGCAAGATAATTGATGTTGGACCAGCGCACAATTGTATTCTACTTTAGAGAACTTTCCTCCTGCCAGGACTCCCAGCTTTTATAAATACTAATGTAGTATCGCTCAGTTTCAGGGAACTGAATGATCTCAACTGACCGCTTTCTTCGCGGACTTTGTAATCGATCACAAATGACGTCTACATTCTGTGATCAGATACAAATTTAGCCTAAGTGTGAGGCTCTCCAGTGACTCATGACTCTCTCCTGTTCCTACCAATCGGTAAAAGCTTTGAGCCGTTGTATATCAAAACTCTAAGTCTCACGTGGTACTTTCCTACCTTAACCGTGTACCTAGGATACCTGAAGAATCATCCTTTTATTGACGAATCCAGCAAGAAGTTCTCAATAGACTGATGGTGTGAACTCAAGATCTCGCGGAACGACGGGATGACAACGTCTCCAAAGTTGCCAGTGAAAGTTGGTCGAGTTATGCTGACGCCGTCGACGCCAGAAACATCGGGTCGAAGTTTTATCGACGTCTGTAGCTGGAAGGCATGCGGCATGCATCCCTCAGACTGTTGAGGGCGTTCGTTCACAGCAACCCAACCAGCCTCTTCAGTCACTTGCTTCCACCCGGACGCAGTAGGATGACTCATCGTCCATTCGGAGCGGGACTCCACCAAGACTACCATCCCTAAGGGGCCTGTAAATCGCTTGGCTACAGAGTGTACATCAACGTTTACTGTGTTGCTATTGCCTCTATCGAGGGGAATCGTGAACCGTGACGCCATTCCGATAACGTCGTTCGAGCGTTTAGCAACATGAAAGTGCTGGTCGGTGATTAGTCCGCCTAACTCAATAATCTCCCAAAGAGTCTTCGCCGTGGCATCATGGCCAAAGGGAAAAAGACGGACGTATCTGAACTCCACGGCGGCGGCAGCGTCTCTGCCGTCGTCTCGACATACTTGAACATGCTCATATGCGCCATCAAGCACGGGCTGATGAGCCGCACTGACGATGACGTCGAGCTCGAAGAATCTCGCTCCCACTTTGCTCTCTAGCATATCGAAGATCCCACTGTCGTCCGAGTGCAAGCGTCGACTCATGATGATCCCAACGCGCACTGCGTTCTCAAACGCTGTCTTACTATTAGACTGCTCGTGCTGCAACATACGAGTATTGGCTTGGACCACTTGTGTCTGCAGCGTTTCTAAACCGTGTGCACAAATGTGCAGCTTATTTTTTAGACGAATATTCTCCTCTTGAGAGCTTTGACATTCTTGCCGTGCGATCTCCGCCACGGATTTCCACAGTTTTTGGCCTTCCGTAAGGCTATTTGATATTGGTTCGAGGGCAGAATAAGCAACTTGTGCCTCAAGCTGAGCCAGTTTTGCGCCCAAAATCTCCGATTCGTCGCGAAGTGCGAGCAATTCTTGTTTTCGTCGTAGCCATGATGATTTTTTTCTTTTTCTCGGTAGTGGATTGGTTGAAATGTCCGATTTAGTTAATTTGATTTCGGGTCCTCGTCGCTTGGACTCGGTGCAAAGGGACGATGAAGCTTGCACACGGTCTAGTTCATCCATCTCGTAGAGAAACTCGGACAGAATTAAGTCACCGTCGAATGTGTCCAGGGCAGGATGCGGAACATGTGCAAGTTGCGACAACATGTCCGTTAGCCAGTGGGGATTCACGTCGCCCCGCAACTCGGAAAGTGATCGTTGAGAACGCGCTCCATGTATCAACGCACGCAAATTTTGGTGGTCAGGTTTCGATTATGAATTGCTGATGGCGCCAAAAAGCCAAGTAATGATGGCGTGACGTCAACGCGCAATTTGCAACTGATACAAAACGTCAGGATGGGTACAACATGCGTTTGAAAAAATCCAGCAATTGCTTTTACCGCAAGCTTAAAAATGCTTGCGTGGAGCGACAAGAGAGAGAGAAAAATCGTTTTTAATAAATAAAGTGTTACCGTAGCCGGTGAAGCAGAGCTGGTTCGTCCAGAAGCCATGCTGCTGGAGGAGGGGACGAATCGACTTCACCATGCTCTATCTGCAGAGATGCTTTACAAAAATTACAACGGTCGTAGTGAGGATTCCGTTTATTATCTCGTACTTCGAATTTTACGATGCCCGTGAGTTGTACAGTACTGCTTAAGAATTATAAATATTTACGTATCTTATTTTATTTAACGCAGACATATTGCCAGTGTAGGGGGGGGGGGCGGGGTAACACCACACAGATCTCTTACCCTGGTACACATGTATCCGTCGTTAAGCCCTGATGTGTTCCCAGACACTGACGGACATACCAGTACCTAAGAGTGCTCAAACCATATTGGTCATGGCCTGACGTATTAATAACGGTAGCTTAATGGCCTTGCTTAGACCTATCATTTCCTTCTTTGAGTTGGGTTGATGCTCTATTAATAAGGGCTGTAGCCATAAACCAGCATTTGCCATTATTTTGATTAACTTTTTCTTTTTTACGAAAGTAAATTGTACTTACTTAATAAAGATACAATAAAACCCATTCATACAAGAGACATTACATATGGCAACTAAATTTTATCGTACATCTAGAAAACATTGGGCTGTTTAAGTTAAACCGCTAAAAAAAAAAGCTGTTAAGCTTTAACAGCCTTTATTTTTTGGCTGCTGATACTAAAATATTTGAGCAACGAGATGGCGAGTGGTGGTGGGGGGGGGGGGGGGGGGGGGTCCTGGGCGCAATCACTTTGCCATGGCTACATATATTATATTAAACTGACTCGCACCAACGAGTACATGTACCGGTACTCAGAATCGAGCTCTCCGATGCTGGCATGCGTCTGCTTCGAACCGTATTTCGACAATCAAGCTGCTCCAGTCCGACCACCAGTATCCTGGGACGTTCGACCAAGGTCGGACGTTGAATACTGTAGCCGCAGCAATGCACACGTTTTAATAATTCTAACTATATTATAGTACGGTACATGAGAACATCCACGTAGTGAAATGGAAAACTTCTGGATTCTCTCCCACAGAAAAAAAGGATGGTACGATTAGTGTATGTTTGTCAAATGAGAGACTTTCTGCTGGAAATGCCTAGCATTAAGATTCATATCTTCATGTATCACGCTTAAAGTGCTTGAATCGCCGCTAAGTAAATTGGTGCAGACCTGTCCCGCAGATGACTCAAGGCGCATGAGTGATCCATAAAAACCAAGAAAGAATTAATGTAATTTAATGGAAATCGGCAGCGTAATTATATAGTAGTATTTTTAGCACGTCTTACTACGCGCTTCTACATTTCGAGTCAAGCAAAAAGTTCTCGACTTTTTGATGGTGCGAGCTCAGAATATCGCGGAACGACGGGATGACGACTTCTACCATAGTACTTGTCAAGGCATTTGCTTTTCCGTTAGCCTTGGACTCGTTTGGTCGAAGCTTTACCATTGTTTGAAGTTGGGATGCTCGCTCAGTCGTCCCACGTGTTTTCAACGGACACTCGTGCACCAAGACCCAACCTCCTTCTTCCGTCGTGGACCGAGCAACACCCGACGTGGGGCTTTTAATCGACCACTCGGAGTGCGATTCGATCAAAGCAACCAATCCGGTCGTGACATTAAAACGCTTGATCACCGTATGGACATCTACATCCACACTGACATTTTTACCGAGGGGCACGGTATGACGAGATAAGAGACCCACCATATCGGGAGTGCTCCTTGCCACACGAGTGTTGGTCTCAGTTACCACCCCACCCAGTTCGACGATTTCCCATATGGATTTTGCCATGGTATCCTCACTGAAGGGCAACAAACGGGCGTGCTTGAACTCCACGGCAGCAGCGGCGTCCAAGTCTCCGTCACGACAAACTTGCACCTGCTCCGAGGTGCCGCCTTGAGTTGGTTGACGAGCTTCGTCCATTATCAAGTCGATCTCGTGGCAGCGCGAATTGATCCGCGTCTCCAGCGTGTCCAATAATCCGTCGTTGTCGAAGCACAGTTGGCGGCTCCGTATCATTCCGACACGAAAGGCGTCCACGAAGACCACAGTACTATTTAGTAGTTGTCGGCGTCGCGTCTCTGCCGCGAACAATTGAGTCTGCAACATCTCCGATGCACGCATGTACAACTGCACCTCGTTCTTCAAACGCGTATTCTCGTTTTGAGCGCTTTCGCATTCTTGGCGTGCGATGGCTGCCACTGATTTCCACATTCCTTGATCCTTGGTGATCGCTGGTAATGTTTTTTGAAAGGCCTTTTGACGATCAACTTCCATGCGCAGAAATGTAACGCGAGTTTCGAGCTCTTCAGATTCGCAGCGTAAGGCGGAGAGCTCCTGCTTGCGACGCAACCATGACGTACTTCGTCTTTTTCTCGGTGCTGGCTTGGGTGTTGGTGATATCTCAATTAGTGCCGTGCGTCTCACTCTCTTGCGTTCTGGCTCCGCGTCAGCGTCCGGGCTGCGCGGTCGTTTGGATGTGATGCTCTCTAGGTGGACGTCTTGAAGATGGTCCAGCTCGTCCATTTCGTGCAAGAACTCGGATAAGTTAAAGTCGCTCTCAAATGCATCTATGGCTGAGATTGGGCTGGCGAGTTGCGAGATCATGGTGGTTTGTGCTGTCCCGCAAGTCGGAAAGTGGTTATTATTATTTTTTCTCATGGGTAGGACTGACTAAGTTTGCGGTAGTTGTTGACGAGCGCTGATGGCGCCCCGTGACTACTGTACTGTACATGTATTAAAGTATTTAATACAGTACATGTTTTAATGCTGAAGTCCCCCTCACTAAGCGTAGGGGTCGTTTGATAAAATTGCATAGGTTCATCGACGCAATCTGGTGATTTGTCCAATGTAACTCCAATTCCAGTTATGCGATACAACGGGGTATATGAAGTACAAGTAACGCTTATTCAGGGGGACTTCTGGGAACATGTTTTTTTACAAATTGTATTTGGCACTCAGCCGGAAGATTATGCCAAAACGTCACTACAATTGTTTTTCTGGTGCGATTGTGAACACCTGAAGGGATGGATACATGTTCAGAATATCCAGCGCTTATAACTGCTGGCAGCAGCAGTCTGCTGCTGGGCAATTTGCGTACATACTGTTATGCAGTTTCAGGCTGCAGATACAGTCTGTATCTGTAGCAGAGCTACTTGCACTGAATCTGCCGATAATATATTATATTGCCTAACCTGGTCTGTACGGTACAGTACCGTACCGTCGGTACTGTAAAAAGCTCACACCCGCTGGCCTTCTTCGTGTGTACAGACAACGACGGTGAAACTCAACCCCCCGTAGACATGCATTTTCAAGTCATTTTTAGAAAGGCCAACAAGACAAAAAAACTCGACCCCTTTCGTGGTATCACCTGCGATTGGTCAAAATTAAACCGACCCAACAGTTAATTAAAAGTAGAAAAAACAATTTAAACAAACACCGTTAAAAAGCAAAAACATGTATTATTTTGCTCTACACCATCACGACAAAGTGTTTTGGGATTGTTTTTTCAAAGCTTTTAATAACACATTCCGTAGATATGTTTTCCCACGCTCTAATTGTGCGTGTTACGGCAGCCAGACGCTTTTCCTTCGCGGTTCTTGTAACTGCCACCTTCTCTCGTAGCCATTCAGCTGTCAACTTTTTCTTGAGTGGCCCCATAACGCCCACGTCAAGGGGCTGACTCACAGAGGTGCTGTTAGCAGGCACGGGGACAGATATGTAAGCAATAAATATTGATTAAAAACACAAATAAAATAGGATAAATTGATAAAACGTTTGATTAAACCAACATATTGGAAAACGAGATGCTTACCGAGCTGCAAACCGCTGGCACATACGCATCAACGCGCTCAATGCGCGCTCAGGAGATGATTTATCGGCTAAATACTGCTCCAGCCAAGCCCCCTGCTCCATCTTCATATACTCGATCATGCCTCCAGTACACAAATACTATATATACACGTTAGAATCTGCAATAAATAATATAACAAAACAAATTTACCTCTTCATCCCGACGGACGTCTTTCATGAAGGTGACCAATTCGTGCTCAAATGTGATTTTAGTCTTTGCGTCTTGTCCTTTTGTCGTTCTGCTAGTTTGAGGTCCCTTAAACTCAAACAGCAGCTTTGCCTTCTTTCTCCAGCCCTTCAACGTACCTAATGGAATATTAAGCGCCCGAGCGGTAGGCTTACATCCCTCCAGAGCCACCCGCTCGAGCGCTCCCCGTCTCTGCTTGACGGTGTAGCTGTTCTGCCGACGACGTTCGTCCATCACTTCGCAGAAACAGCAATAGCGTGATTATTTAAACGGCGCCAGTATGGCGTGCTGTCCAGCAATATATTTGAAAGTATATTATTGGCTAAAATTACAAATAACATTTTTACTTGAGTTTAAAGTTGCACTGTAAGGGGGGTCGAGTTTTTGTGGGGGGTTGAGTTTCACCGTCGTTGTCTGTATGTGTGTGTGTGTGTGAGAGAGAGAGAGAGAGAGAGAGAGAGAGAAAGAGAGAGAGAGAGAGAGAGAGAGAGAGAGAGAGAAAAGGTCATCAACAGTACAGTGTTTTTCTTTTTTGTAAACAAGATCCGATGCGCCCACAACAATCTGCATTAAATGTAAACTCACAAATGTCCAGACATTATAATACTGGTGTTACTGATGTAAGCTCACCAATGTAAATAATGCTGATGCAAGCTCACGATTAATATTGCTGTTTGTCGTTTTCAGAGCTTCATTTACCTAAGTACGATATCGACCTAAGCGATAAAATTGAGTCACTGAATGAGCTCGTACCTATGTAAATAGATACTGTAAAAATAACAATAATTTGTTGATAAGTACAGCTGTTTTCGACATTATCAAAAAATGCAAACTTGACACCTGATACCCCTTCTCTCTCAGTTCTCCCGTGCTGAAAATTTTCTCTTTTACGCAATAATTAATAGCTTTTGCGTTGGCCTGTATTCCGACTCTTTTGCCGCTACCCGTGTGCAAATGAGCTCCACCCAATATATTTTGAGCTCCTCAGGAATAAGTGTCGGAGCCGAAGCTAAGGCGTCACAAGGCTTTACACTGGTGCCAACTGGACTGGCGAGACCCTCGTTGCATCGAAGTACGGATGCCGAGCTGCGATGGCGGGGGAGATGGTGTGTATCGGCTTAATACTCTTCTAGGTAAGCATGAAAGGCCTCCCAGCTTTCGCACCTTTCCTTGGTAACTGGCAATCCTTCCAACACAGCTTACAGTGAGGGGATCGGCTTGTACTGCGCCTGTCTTCACAAATTTTGTGACAGGAAATACCACTATGGTGTCTGTATGTAACGACGCACCAACGTCACAGCCAGCGATGGCCATGACGTTGGTACCAATGCGTCCTACTTTCTTCTATTTTCTTCCTACTTGTCTTTGCTGACTGCCAACTGTCTTCTTAAGTTGCCAATGAGCGGCCAGGCAGACACACGCCTGACCGGAAGGCAATCACCATGTTTGGACGAGTATTGCCAAACATGGAGCTTCAATGACAGTCATTCTTTTTCATTTGAACTCACTATTGAGATTCTGACCCGGTTCAAATGAACCGCGGCTCACTACTACGCTACGCTACTTCAAGATTCGACTCAAGGCCTACTTAGAATCTAGTATAGTGAAATGCATATACTTACATAGGATACCAAGGGAATGCTATAAAGCACTTCCTCGTAGCTGACAAACAACTTACCATTTCAATCTCACTTTCCAATTTACCTTCTTCGAGGCACATCAGTAGCCTCCTACGCCTTACCTTCAAGTCCCCATCGTTGGACTCTCGCCGCCCTTCTCCGCTTCGCTACCCGCCACGCGACTCGTTCCTCGTCGCTGTTCCTCTGGGTCGCGCTCTCACCGGTCGTCACATCTGGTACCACTTGCTGTTTTTCGTCCGGGAGGGGGTTCTTCATTCTCTATTCGCTGCGAGACACGTGGAAAGCCGCTCGTTGAGCGCGTGTCGTCGTTGTTCGCCGCCACATTCGTCGGATTACTTCGTTGTGACCTCTATTCATACGGCTTGCCGTTTGGAGTTTTTGCGTGTGTACTGCACTTAGCGTCTGGTCTGTAAGAACCAGATCAAGTTAGTATCCGTACCTAACGTCGCATCCCTTATCAACGTTATCGTTGATTGCGTGTGTGCTGTAAGTGTCTGGTCTATAAGAACCGGATCAATTCAGTATCTGCACCCCTCGTCGCTGTCCACCTGTACCCGACTACCTTTTTCGGCACTTCATCGCTGAAATTTTCGACAATCAACCATGACTTCCTTAAATCCTCAAGGATGGTCTACTGACGCTATCACGCAGAAACTCATCGAAACGGTTGACAAGCAGCAACAACTGTTTGAAGCCATGAGTAAGCGTGAAGTGAAAGTGGAAGGAACACGTCTGCCTGAATTTCATGGCACGATGGGAGAATCAGTTGATTTGTATTTCGAGCAGCTCAGTACTTTGATACTGAGCAAGCTAATCGATGTTTTTGGCATGCCAAAAACATCGATTGGCAAAACGACAACCAAAGCTCTCGAATTTTGACCATAACTACTGCGAACTTTAAAGGAAATGCTGCCGCTTGGTACAAACTGAACAAGCGTGATATCAAGGACATGCAGGACCTTATAGCCAAGTTGACCGATGAATTTGTGCCTCCGGAGTTGCAAGAGCGTTTGCGTGATCAATTGTACGCGCTCAAGCAGAAAAAATGCTCTAACTTGGAAGATTACATCTCTCGCTTCCGTGAAGCCATCGTGCAAGTGACAGACATGAGTGAGTTGGACAAGATCACTTACTTCACACGTGGACTCGTCAGTCCTACGCGTGAAGAGGTGCATTTTCGTCGCTGTACAACTGTGTCGCAGGCAGTGAAGATTGTTTTGGAGTATGATCGATCGCATTATGTCCGCGGTAAGAACTATCGTCCACCTTTTTTTTGCAGGGCCGATCACGCTCTCCGTCCAACAACAATTCGCACCAAAAGCAAGCCACGCCTATGCGTGTTCAGGAGAACGAACCCGAGCCAATGGAAATTGACTCAGGGAGTACTAGAAACCGCCGATCTGCTTCTTCTTCGTCGTCTAACAAGCGATGTCGTTACTGCAAGAAGTCTGGTCATGTCATTGAACAGTGCTTTAAGTTGAAGAACAAGGAGAAGTATGCTCGAAAGAACCGTCAAGAGCAATCTGTCGCGAACTTTAATTCTTCTTCTCCTACAGCTGCTGCTGCTGCTGGACGAGCGTCTATGACCCGCTCCGATGACGCGGTTGAGGTTGTTGAAGCGGAAGAGATTTCCACGTCCACCTTGTCGTCCATGCATCGTGAGAACGAGCTCATTCGTAAGCAAGGAACTTGTGATGGGAAACCTGTCGTCATCATGTTCGACAATGGTACTACGTGCAATGTTGCTCGCCCAGGGTTAGTCACTAACACCGCTACGTCTGGTGTCTCACAAGTCACTCAGTTCGATGGAACTTCTACGAAAGCGCGTTCTGTGAAGAAAGGTCAAGCGAATATTGAATTTGGTCGCTACCGTTTCCGCAAACTATGGTTACTTGGATCTGCCCATGATGTCATCTTAGGAAAGCCTTGGTTTACCAAGTTTCAGCCATGCATCAATTGGCGCTCACATGATATTTCGTTTCCGAGTGTGTCTTGTGCACCTCCATCAACGGTTGCTATTCAAGCAGCTGTGGAGATTGCTGCTGCTGACTTTATACGTAACGTGAAGAAACATGTGTACAAGGAAGTGTACCGTGTCAAGATTTGTGCAGTCACGCCAGTTAGTGATTCAACTCCTGCTCAAATCACTCACTTATTGAAGCGTTTTACTGACGTCTTTCCGGAAACTTTACCGGATGGCTTACCGCCTTCACGTCGTGTAGATTTCGAACTCCACATGCAACCTGATGCTGTTCCAAGTAGCCGTGGTCCGTTCCGCCTGTCTAAGGTTGAGCAGGATGCACTGGACCTCTTCGTTGTAGAGAAGCTGAAGAAAGGATGGATCGAAGTTTCGGATTCTCCTTGGGTGTCCAACATCTTTGGGATTCCAAAGAAAGATCCTACTTCTGGACAGTAGCTGTCTCGCTCTGAGTGGGTACGCTCTGGAAACTCGACTTTGCCTATCCCTTGGGTCATCGACTATCGCTATGTGAACTCGCAGTCGATTGTTCCAACGATTCCACTGCCTCGCATCGACGAACTCTTCGATCAGATGTCAGGTTGTGTCATTTTTTTAGTTCTAGATTTGGCTCAAGGATATCACCAGATGCGTATCGCGCTCAAGAGTCGCAAGTATACCGCCTTTCGCACGCACGCTGAAACTTACCAGCGGTGTGTAGCTCCTATGGGATTGGCCGGTATGCCTGGTGTTTGGTCTCGCCTCATGAGAGTACTCTTTGCGAAGTACCGATTCATTGTTGTCTACTTGGATGGCATTTGTGTCTTTTCCACCAGCTTGGAAGAGCATGTTGAACATCTTCAAACTCTCTTCGAGGTTCTACATCGTTAGAATTTGTTCTGTCATCTCTCGAAGTGTCACTTTGGCCAGTCCGAAGTTAAGTTTCTCGGCCATACGATTTCTGCCAAAGGACTTGCTGTTGATACTCGCAAGACTGAAGCGATTGCAAAGTGGTCTACGCCACTAGACCAAAAGCAACTACAAAGGTTTTTGGGTCTCGCAGGTTATTACCGTCGCTTTATCCGTGATTACGCCATTATTGCGTTGCCTCTTGGTTCTCTTGTCAAGAAAGAACAAGTCTGGAGCTGGGGTCCAGAACAGACGCGTTCGTTTGAGGAAATCAAATCCACTCTTCAAGAAGCACCCGTGTTGCGGTTACCGGATTACGAGAAACAATTCATCGTGACAACAGATGCCTCTGGCTACTGTGTTGGTGACGTTATCTCTCAAGTTCGTTCAGATCAAGATTATCCGATCGTCTTCTTCTCGAAGAAACTGGGTCCTCACGAGATTAATTGGCCAACACACGAGAAAGAACTCTTCGCTATTAAATTAGCGATAGACAAATAGCGCCACTACCTATATGGTCGTGAATTTGATATCTACGCAGCCAACACTGCTTGCAAATGGTTTTTGCACCACCCGAAGGTTTCAGCGAAATTAGCTCGCTATTTGACATTTTTCGCACAGTTTACGTTCAAGTTGCATCACGTTAAGGGACACCTCAATGTGGTTGCCGATGCGTTGTCGCGTCAATCTTCGGAGCATGCGATCAATACATTTTCGTTTCATCAGTGTACCACGCGCTGCCATACCCGTGCAGCTCGAAACCTGACGAATCGACGCGTTAATACCGACTACCGCAGTCTTAACCAGCATTTGGTTCCACCACCCTCTCGCCCTCAATTTCGTGGGGAGGATGTTGCTGCTGGTTACTACACGCGCCCTATTCCGACCTTAACTCAAGCTTACCGACATGTACCAGTGGAAACTCCGCGTACCGTCGCTGCAGCTGAGAATATTGTTGTGGCCACAGATGTGACCCAACAAGCTCAAAATTGGAGCTCGCTCGGTTGGTCTGATTCGGTTAGCAGAGAATTCGCTGCTGGATATCGCAATTGCCCAGACTACGGAGATCGTTTTAAGCATCCGGAACAACCATTTGTCAAACAAAATGGTCTACTTTTTCGCAAGTATCAGACGACGATGCGCTTGTGTGTTCGTTTACTCGGGACAATCATCTTCGAGCTTCCATCATCTCTTGCTTCCATGACTCCAATATTGCTGCTCATCCTGGAGCCCATCGAACGTACCTTCGCATTTCACAATGATATCATTGGCCCACCTTGGAACAAGACGTTCGCGATTATGTGCAAAGTTGTGAAACTTACACTCGCTGGAGACACAGCAATGCTCGCAAGAATGGCAAGATGATTCCCATTCCGATTCCTGAGGAATGCTGGTCTGGCGTCTCTATGGACTTTATCACTGGATTACCTGATTCCAATGGTTTTGATGCAATCTTGACTGTTGTCGACGAGTTGTCCAAGCGCCCGAAGTATCGTGCGTGCAGCCGAACTGATGATGCACAGAAGACTGCGTATCACTTCTTTGATCGCGTTGTTCGCCATTACGGTTTACCATCGATCATCATCAGCGATCGAGATTCCAAGTTCGTCTCCAAGTTCTGGTTATCCTTGGCTAAGCTAATGGGAATTCGTCTGCACATGACAACTTCCTATCGTGCCCAAGCCGATGGACAAGCCGAACGTCAGAATTTGATTCTGGAAGACGCTCTAGACTGCATGATATCGTACCACGGACGTGATTGGTCGGATAATCTCGGAACAATTGAGTATGCTCATGCTACTCTCGTCAGCGCATCTACCTCTATGTCGCCCTTTGAAGTTGGTACTGGCCGCAAAGAACGGAATCCGTTGAATCATTTGAGCAATCCCGGTACCATGACTCAAATTCAGCCTGAATTTGTTGAATATGCGAAACAACTCCAAGACAAACGCCAATAGATCATTGATTTGGCAAAGAGGCATCTTCTTCAAGCCCAAGAACGTCAGAAGAAGTACTATGACAAGAAGCGATCATCGATCATGTTCAAGGAAGGAGACTTAGTCATGCTGGATACACGTCGCATTCCTTCCGCCCATATGACTCAAGACGTTGATGGGAAACAAGCTAAGCTCGCTGCTCGCAAAATTGGACCATTCGAGATTGTGAAAATGATCAACCCGAACGTGGCCAAGTTGAATCTTCCGCGAAGCATGAGTCGTCTGAGCTCCACGTTCAATGTGGACGTGTTGAGTGATTACGTTGAACACCCGTCGCGTTTTAAGACTCGTCCTATCCCAAAGGCCTCAAGACTGATTATTGACGACGACACTGGCGCATCGATGCACAGCATCGAGAATCTTTTTCGCAAGCGTCAATTCAATCGCAATCCTGAATGGCTTGTGAAATGGCACGGTTTGCCAGATCACGAAGCAACCTGGGAGCGCGAAAAAGACATCCGCCATGTGTCGCATTGAAAGGTTCTCGTTTCCGACTTCCACAAGCGTCAACGAGATGTCAAGTCCGAGAGGATGTAACGACGCACCAACGTCACAGCCAGCGATGGCCATGACGTTGGTACCAATGCGACCTTCTTTCTTCTATTTTCTTCCTACTTGTCTTTGCTGACTGCCAACAGGGGGGTTAAGTTGCCAATGAGCGGCCAGACAGACACACGCCTGACCGGAAGGCAATCACCATGTTTGGACGAGTATTGCCAAACATGGAGCTTCAATGACAGTCATTCTTTTTCATTTAAACTCACTATAGAGATTCTGACCCGGTTCAAATGAACCGCGGCTCACTACTACGCTCGCTACTACAAGATTCGACTCAAGGACTACTTAGAATCTAGTATAGTGAAATGTAAATACTTACATAGGATACCAAGGGAATGCTATAAAGCACTTCCTCGTAGCCGACAAACAACTAACCATTTCAATCTCACTTTCCAATTTACCTTCTTCGAGGCACATCAGTAGCCTCCTACGCCTTACCTTCAAGTCCCCATCGTTGGACTCTCGCCGCCCTTCTCCGCTTCGCTACCCGCCACGCGACTCGTTCCTCGTCGCTGTTCCTCTGGGCCGCGCTCTCACCAGTCGTCACACGGTAAGTACCACATCAGTACTTACAGGGAGGTTGTCCTGTGCCTGGAGATACTGAAGCGGTGACCGCTGATACTGACATGGTGACTGGAGGTACCAACACGGAGCCTATGATTGACGAACCTGAGGAATAAAGCGTGCCGATTAAGCGAAGTCTAACGAACTCAGCTAGTGAGAGCTCGGACACATCTCACTCTGCGGTCTTCACCATCAGCAAAAGCATCAGGGGTCGTGGTCGTCCTAAGGGTGAGGAAGCAGCAGAATGTGGCAGGGAAAAGGAGTCTCGTGGAAAGAATAGAGCAACGAGGTTAAGTCAAGGAGCACTGGCCCCGGTATCTAGCCTTTCCAATCTCGTGAAAGGTCTTGAACAAGATTACACCTTCTTGGATTTACAGAAGACAATGCAGGCACTATCGAAAAGATCGGTCCCACTGTCCAAGAACGCCGTTGCTGAAATATTAACAAATGAAGAGTGTGAAACATACGAGCTATGGTTTGTGACAAAAGCACAGACCGCTATCATACTGTTTTGCAAAACTCTTTCGGTCAATTGTGCGACGATAGCGTAGGCGTACGTGTTCCTCGTTTTGGAATTTATCAGCTTAAGGACGTCAATGCAATGAATCGATGGCCCAGTGCGGCCGCGAACGTCGAGAAAGTGGATGTCCAAACTAATTGGGCTGTCAACACAAGTAACAAGCGCATTGCCGTTCCCGCAGAGTTTTCATGAAGGGAAAATTACGCGCATGTTATTACGCGGTGGTAGATTACATTTTGTGGAAATATACTCTAGATTTCGCTTCTGACTCTACGTAGAAACGAATGACTGGTCGATTCCTGTATGGGTCTTGTGATGATGCAGCTGCAAACTGAAAACCAAAACGTCGGAATCATTGATCCCGTCTTTCATCAATTCAGCGAGAGAGAGGCCAAACATCGCGTTATTTCAGGAAGTGACCGCTTAATCACTGACAACGAATTGTTTTTGATGGCGCTGTATTGGGACGACAATCACTGGTTCGGGATCGTATTTTATTTTCGTCCTGAAACGAAGGGAATCACGATGTTCGACCCACTACAACTTAAAAAATTCAAGTACTACGATATGTGCGTGACGGTACTAGAGGACCTGTTTAGGGAGATGTGCCTTATTTTGGGTATCAAGAAAAATCAAAGGGGCGACAGCCAGACGTTGTAAGCTGTGGTGTCACGGCACTCGCGCTGTTTTAGTGCTTCATCAAGGGCATCACGGCTCCTGCTAAAATACCCCCGGCACTTCCGCGATATCTGCGTTTGCGATAACTTCTGAAGTGCCTTCATTAGCTTTACGGATTTTCGACAAATGGAAACGGTGTTTTGTATTGTTTTCCTACGCGTTCTAATATTATATACTCGATTAGATCTACATATAGCAGAGCCCAACATTTCGCCTGACCATCATACTAGTGCTCTCTGTTAAGCCCAACAACAGTTTCACTTGATGGGTGTTGTAAAGCAGCAGAGTCTGGTAGAAACACGCAGCAACATCAGACCGCGGGCACCACAAAAGGACATTCCAAAAACCGACAAGTACTTCGTACATTCAAACAACACGGTGGTTCCAGTCATACTACTCTGGCACCTTGCGCAAAAATCTAGGAACACATTGCGGAACAAGCCGGCAGAGCAACTCAACAAATTCTGTAGATTTAGTAAAAATTATGAAAAACATTCTTGTAAAATACTTCCTTTTCTGAAATCAGTGGCGCTAAGTGCCTATAGGCGGATGAGCTCCAATACACACTTGCACTGGATACCCCCAAACCCCGCTTAAGTACGATCCATTCAGTGCTTCTAACATCGCTGAAAAAAATGCAAATCGACCAGTGGGATCGCAGATTTATTTTAAGGCAGCCCTTTTCGCGTGTGAAAGAATGGAAATCGGGTCACAGATGAAAAGAGCGAGGTCTGTTCTACGCTAAACGCCCAAACCCTAATCGTTAATAATTAAATGGACACTATAAACCGGAGAGATGATTTTTCATTGTACTGAACAAGAGCAATTAGTTCTTTCATTGAGTCCTAGATTCGCTGATTCTGGGGCGCATGCCCCCCTTTTTTTCACGGAAACTTACACGTTTTGATGGAAAAGGGCCAAAAATGGACACACACACCACTGTACCCCTGTTTTTTATCTATCCTCCCCCATAAATATCGGGCTAGATTCATCCCTCCTTTCACGACCTCCGCTAGCGCACCGTCTTTCTTATTCACGTATATGGTATATGTATGCAGTATGTGAGTGATATATTTGGACCTCGTGTGAGAGCTCTACAAGGTCGGTATGCAATTGTTCTTGTCTGATGGAGTCGTAGAAGACGGTGACCCGCTCGTCACGGTGGCCGTGTGGCGTAGTGGAACCCATGTTAAGGGGACCTCAACAATTTATCTAAAAGAGCAACAAGAGTTTATTAGATGCACGTTCCCAGAGGTAAGCAATTATCTCGCTGAGCACAATTTGTAGAGATATACATGTTGATATGAACATATCTAGGTAAGTACTAGCACATGCGGCAAGAGAGCGTGTGCCACACAAAGCTAGAGGCAATATATTCATACCCAGAACAACTGAACACACTGAGCGACTGGCGTAAGATGGATAGCGTGAAATCCGTTAAATCTTTGAGCGAGGACGTGCGCGTGTTCGAGAAGAAGCGTAACAGCGTCTGCATCGCGTACGTAAGTCTAAGGAGCGTAACAGCTGCTAATACAATGCATGCGCATTCTTGCCAGCGCACTAAAAAAAAAGAAAATGGAGACTCAAAAAGCTTCAGAGTAATATTGGAATATACTTTTCATTATCTTGACCCTTAAACATCATGCAAACTTGGTGACATAATCACTAATTATGCTACCACCGTTTGCACACGGTAGGTAGTTGGATAGTTAAACACCATTTCGGTACATTGATCCTACAGACTGAGCTCCTGATCGAGCTTGATCAATGCTTTAACAGTCAGCCCACTGCTAAAGTTGCCTGGCGCATTGGCTGGTTGTGAGATGCTGCTGCACATTAAGACTTTGTTATACTATGCTCCCAACCGCTACTTATACGCTTGCTCGGATGGCGCTGCTGGCTCTCACTCTGCCATATGCTGCACTAGGCCAACACGCCATCCTGTCGCGGCACTTTGCCCGGCAACTACGAGCTGTCTTCATTCAGCACTTTACCGCAAGTAAGCATAAAGACTTCACTATCGACTACCAGAATGGTAACGCTACGTAGTGGAGCTGCGACCGAGGAAGCTTCCAGCAATATAACCTCCAGGCTATGAGCCTGCTGCTGCACAGGATGCTCAATATGCTTGTTCAGATATTGTGACTGCGCTCGCAGCGTAGTTCGATGCTGCTGTCGAGGCATCTTCGACATCGACGCTGCCGGAATGCCACCGTATGTTACTTGAAGCGGTTTTTGCTACGTTAATCGTGAACACACTGCACGTGTCGCAAGCGATGTCTCACAGTCGACACTGCTTCTACCGACTACCGAGCCCCGATTGGCGATCCGTCTGCCACTGATGGCAATTTCATAAAATGAAAGAACTAATGCAGTGGATGGAAGTAGTGTACCATTCACCACGGAGCGAACAGAAGGATTCTTGGTAGCCCAGTCTACAAAGCAACAAAGCGCGGTCCAGACGACCAAGGCGCCTACTTCTTCGCTGTTGCCGCAAGCCAAGACTGTATTCTCGCTTACGGACGTCTCGCTCGACGATCTGCCTGTCCCTTGCCGTGTGCACAAACTTCCTGGTATTCATTGTATGAAATTGACAAAACGAAATGAATATTTGGATTGGAAAACGGACGTTAGGCTAAATTTCACGATGCATTCTCTCGGTAGTATAATTTTTGGCTCAGCGCGCTTTGACGAAGCACGTACCAGTACCGATCTGCAGTATCTTTGAACGTGGGTAGAGCGAAGCCGCAAGGCGTTCACCACACGTGCACTCTCGCTTAGCGCTCACTTACGCCGTACGCTGGACGTCGAGCGCTTCGAACCCTGCATAAACGCTCCATCTCAGTTCTGGGACGAAATTCTCGTTCACTTTGAGCAAGGCAACGGCGTGAACCCGACGTACCTGAAATCACATATGTACAATCGCCGCCTGCAGGCGAGCGACAACGTAGATACGTTTGTCCAAGATATGCGCCGTCGTCTGCTGCTGCTGGACAACGGTGGTCCATGGAGGACTGGGGGATGGTAGACATGTTGCTGTCCAACTCCCCGCTAGTGTTCCCTCAGCTTGCAATGAACTACACGCTGTGGCTCGGTGAGCACCACCTTAACGAAATGGGCCTCCCTGTTTCTGTGCAACGGCTGGGTACTGGACACTGGTGTAGGGATCCACAGTGCCCGTACCCATGACACCGGAGCAAACGGCAGCCCGTGCAAAACGTGAAAACATTGAGCAGAAAGGTCGTACAGAAAGGAACGCTCGCTCGTTTGCTGGAGTTGCACTTGTGAGCGATCGTGCGGCGGCTGTGCATGCGGATGAGGACGAAGCCAATATACCTGTTCCGCCTGCCGTGTCTAAATCAACTCCTACTATTGGCCCGCTGCCAGTGGGGGGGGGGGGCTTTCGTCTACAGTCACCGCTATACGTCATGTGATCGATGCGTAGCGCTTGTGCAAGAACCAGCTAGAGCTGCGTCCGCTGCTGCTCTGCAGAATCCTGCCCATAGTATCGCGTCTGTTTACGTGGGTGGCCATGCGCCACACCCGTGACGCTTATGCAATCTTCGGGGACTGTGTGTGTTGTGCAGTCCGAAGATGTGATGACCCGTGCTGAGATCATCAATGCTGCTAGGTCAGGACTGGTGGACATGTATTTATGACCCAGCCAAACTGAGAGATAATGACTAATGCTATGGTAGAGGAGGTGTTTGGGAAGCTTGTTGTAGATGCTATTACTGCAGTGCGCCGTAAGGAAATTGACGGGCTGTGGTCACCGACGTCTCCACCATCATCGCCCCCTTTCCGGATACCATGCATCGCGAGCTGACGACCAAAAAAACGCAACGTCAGCCCCTGACCGAACAACAGCGTTATGACCGCCGTAGTACACCTCGAGGCAACGATCGCGGGAGATCAGCTGAGCGGCGTCTTCCATCACCACGAACTGGAAACGGGAGACACAGTCAATCACCGCGACGAGGTCGTCGGAGCCAATCACCATGGCGCTGTCACCGTAGCTCGTCACCACGTCGTCCGGAACGTGGATTCTGGCTATAATCAGATGTGGGGTGAGCCAAGTCCCTCGCGCTACAACCTTACTTATGAATATGGGTACCGGTCCGCCTTTTCCGTAGACTTCTAGGCGTCAGGATCGGATATTCCTACTGGTTAATTGGAGTGGATTTTGAGTTCCGGTTCATAAGTGAAAATCTGTGTAGATCTATCGCTATTTGTGCGCTTCCTGGAGGCTACTAGCTTGCCGCAACTGCTATTCGCCAGTGGAAAAGTCGCAAAACCTAGCGTGCATGGATCGGTGATGTTCCGTACAGCTACTTTGTGTGTTGAAGATCGACTGCTCGATGATGTGATCTACTCTGCCAAGCCTCCTACCAGCATTCTGAGCCAGGGATATATGCAGGAGCTCGGCTATGCGTTGTCGGACTCTTGCTCAGACCCATGTGTTGCGTGGTTAACGAAGGGCGACATGAAGCTGCGCTTCGAGGGCGTTGACAAGCTTTACCGGTTATGCATGAAGAAACCTGAACGTCGCAAAGTCGTGACCGTTGCAGGTGGCAATAGCGCTGAGAATCCGATGAAGCTACTGCATAACCGACTCGGACATCTCAACATGCATGCCATCAAGAAGATGATGATCAATGGGGTTGATTTAGGTGCTAAGATCAGTGCTACGCAGCTGAGTCATTATGATTGTGTTGCCTGTCTTACTGCTAGGATGACCTACGCTAGGGATGCCGAGCGCGCTGCTGCTCCACTCGACAAATTATCAATGGACATTTGAACTGTGAACGAGGAGACCATTGACTGCAATACTATGTTTCTATTTGTCGTGAATGAGTTCACGTGCTACAAGTGGGATATTCTACTATCACAGAAGAGTGATGCTGCTACTCTACTGATTGTTCTAATCTGCCGACTACACTCGCAGTTTGCTAAGAAGAACTGCCGAGTTGCTGTGCTCCATTCAGACCAAGGTGATATATTTATGAGTAATGAGCTGAGATTGCTCTATGGAGCTGAAGGAATCTCGCATCAAACTACCAACGCATATTCACCTCAAGAAAACGGGATTGTAGAACGTGCAAATTGAACCGTGCTGCCGCTTATTCGAGCTGGGCTTGACGCCACAGACCTCCCCAATTTTCTCTGGGGTGAGGCATTGCTGCACATGGTGGATACGCTGAACAGATTGCCAACAAAACCGACGGGAGCACTCTCACCACATAAGAAGTTCTATGCACGCAAGCCTAACCTTGCTGATCTACAGACTGAAGGCGCCTAGCACATGCGCATATTGTGGCTGAATCTCGTACACGCAAGGAGAAGTTGAACCCGCATGCTGCAATGGTCCTACTACTTGGTTACAGTGTTGAGACAAAGGGGTACAAGGTTATAGAGTTGCAGAAAGGCCATATCAATACCTACAGACGCGAGCACTTGCAGTTTCAGGAAGGCTACTCTGTGGATGCAAACTACACTGAAATCCTGTTGCTCAATGCCTATCGTGAGGATTTGCATGACTTTCCAGACACCATTCCATTGGTGGAAATTAGCATGGGCATGGCTCGCTTCTGACCACTGTGCTGCCCAACCTTGGTCTTTCGGATGGAACAAACTTTGCACTGGTGCTGTGGGCGCTTTCGGAAGCCCTCGTGGACCTGTACCCACTCCGGGAATTCTGATAGCTTGTGTTCGGTACCAATCGTGCTATAACCCCGAGTAGGTGTTGAAGGTCCTGGTGAATAGCTCTCAGGGGGGGGGGGGCTAAGCACCTATTTGGTGATTCGTTCTAATAGGCCAGGACTGATTTATCTTTCGTTCTTAAACTCGATTTGGTTCTGTAGCTTTAATATTCTACTGTTCGACCTCGTCGTGCGACGAAACCGATCGTCCGCGTTCGCGACTATGTGGTTTACCTACGACTGCATGCGTCAAAGATGATCCTGCCGAGCACCTATAAGCAGGCGCGAGCCCTTACTGACACAAGTGCGAGAAAGTCATGTAGGCCGAGCTGCTTTCTTTGCGCGAGCATAAGACGTGGAGATTGGCTTAACACGAACAAGCTAAAGGACGTCGAGTAACCACGTGCAGATGGGCTTTTGCTGTCAAGCGCGACGAGCATGGATTCGTCAAACGCTTCAAAGCACGATTAGTCACTTATGAGCTCAAGCAAGTTGCTGGTGTGAACAACACTGAAACATACGCGCCCGTGATCTGCTTTGAGACGATTCGAGCCGCACTCTTCTGCGCGCTGCAGCGCGGATGGGTCGTATTGCAGTACGACGTCAAGACCGCATTCTTGCACGGTGCGCTTGAGGAGACGATCTTTATGCAAGGGCTCCAGCTGCAAGGATCTGAGTACGTCTGTCATCTGCTCAAATCACTAAACAGTCTCAAACAAGCGTCGAACATTTGGAGCCGTACTCTGCATGAGAAGCTTATTGCAATTGGCTTTGAGCGGCTGGACTCTGACTATGGTTTATATGCTTAAGGCGTGAGGGGTGAGATTCTGCAGCTGCTTACCATCTACGTCGACGATCTGCTGATTATGGGTCTTCCATCTACCTGTGAAGTGATTACACGTCAGCTACAGCAGTCATCAAGTGAATTACCTACTAGGGGTGGAGATTTTGATCGATTGACCGCGGAACCAAGTGACATTCTTTCAGCATCAGTACAGTATCGAGATTCTCAAGCGCATTAACATGCAAGACGGCAACGGATGCCACACACCAGAGACAACCACTGAAGTTGCTTTCAAGCAACCGCTGAAAGATGAGACGCTGCCGTGGCGAGAGCTTGTGGGGGCTTTGCAGTACCTGGTGTCGGCCTTGCAGCCCGACATTGCACATGCTCTGCGCACTCTCGGTACACATCCTGCTAATTTTGACCACATTCATTATGCCAAGGCCAAGCGAGTGCTTCGCTACTTGCAAACTATCAAAGATTATGACCTTGTCATGGAGATATTGCCGAAGTCCGACGTCATATGTTTATCATTTTATAGGACTAGTGGGATGCACGCAATGCTACTGCTACCATTGTTCCTACTGCTGCTACTGGTAATGTAATCCGTAAATCGCTGTTGGTTAGTCTACCCCTATTTTGTACCGCTGTTGACGAGCGCGATTAAAAACGCTTCGGCATTGCAGATCATTTCTTCCTACTTATTATGATCTCGCCGCTCGCGTTCTTCCTCCCGACTGCCGGCAAGATCAAGTGGGAGAGTAAGATAGAGTGGTGGCGGCGCGGCGCGGGCAAGAAGGATACTGAGCAAGTGTATCTGTTCTCGCCCTATCGTTGGACTGCGATCAATACTTCAGCCGTCAACCCACTGCGAATTTTCCTGCAAGCTGCCTGGCGCGTTCGCTGGTTGTGAAGTGCTGCTGCACATTTAGACTTAGTTTCACTTAGCTCATTCTAACTTCTGCTAATTCATTTGCTCGAATGGCGCTGTTGGCTCTCACTCTGCTATTTGCTGCACTAAGCCAACACGCCATCCTGTCGCGGCACTTTGTCCGGCAGCTACGATTTGTCTTCATTCAGCACCTTACCTCAAGTAAGCATAGATAGTTCACTATCGACTACCAGAATGGTAACGCTACGCAGTGAAGCTGCTACTGAGGAAGCTGCCAGCAATAACAGCTATCACCTGTTCTTTTGAAGGAATGCAACCCACGTCGCTAGCGACAACGCTGACTTGTACTACGTCTCCCATGTGTCTTTTGCTTAGTGTGGTTTCTTGGAAATCGGACTTAGCTGGCCAGCCGTCGGAGAAATGGAGGCCTGTCGGTCACCGTATCTCCTAAAAAAACCACTGCAGCAGGCGAGCTGTGAAAAGTTGAAAAGCCTCTTTCGATGAATTAAAAATGATCATTTATCTCAGGTAATTATACCCTTTTTAAATAGATTAGCAAAACGAAGAGGTGTGTGGCAAATGTTTTAATTTTTAGCAATATATGCTAAAATTATTGTGAAAATTGATAATTTTTCTAACCGGGAACCAGCTCTCTACAGTAATTAGGACACAGGATAGTACCCGTAAGAGCTGGTAGCCAATACTGTACAAATTATCTCTCGACGCCATCACGGGTTTCAGTCCACCAAGTCCAAGTTAGATGCCCCCTCGCATCGATTAATGAGCAACTTTACGATCTAGAAACACGGAAACTGAGGTAACGCCAAGTGCAAAGGCTCTACGGTAGAATTTGACCAAATGTAAAGACAATTTGCTGTCCAAAGGAACCCCAACGAGTTCGAACGACGTTACCGCAACACAACGGCGACAAGACGACAGCTCTTACCGAAACACATCTACCCCTTATGACACAAGGAACAACATAAAAAATGTGTCAAAGCAACACAGCTCGGTAAACTATTATCTAGGGTCTGGTAGATTACCGTTATTGTCAAAGTTACCACTCCGCTGATTCACAAAATTTACATTTATAAGTGCTCATTCATCATTTGAAAAAAAAAAATACTCGCAGTGAACAAGCCAACTTGGACTCCATGAACGATCCAGCTAGCACCGACCGGACGCACTCAACTGGCGACGAGGTTCCCCGACGCAATCCCCGCCACAAGAGCGAATGTGCAAGGAGCTGCTACGGTCTCGACTGCAGCAAATCGAGCTACTTGGGGAGAAGATCGAGCGACTTTCCGAGTTTTCGCTTAAGCTAATGGATCTCCATGAGCAGATTGCTGTTATACTCGCACGCGAAAAGCAAGATACAATGCGTCTAGCTGCTGCGACCGGGGCTTCTGCTCACGACGTCGGATACGTTGTATCGTATGCTGTGGCGCTCGAGGAGTGCTGCAGTATTTTGCTGGATCAGGCTTTGTAAACGAATTACAAAAGCGATAAAGGAGGCATAAGGAGGTTTACGTAGCAAAGTTAAGACGACAAACAAATGCATATTATATTTTAAACGCTGAAAACAGTTCCTGACCGGTCGCTTCTACCGCTTTCGCTCGCGCTTATTTGACTTCGTAGTCACCTCTGGCTGCATCAAAATTATCCACATGATACGCAGTCGCATGATGGCGACATCGTCTTGTGTAACGGTTGCGTTAGCAAAAATGGTGCTTTCCTTGAGTACTGCATATGTTTGGGCGATACACAACACCCCGCGTGAAGAGCCATCTGGCTGTGTTGGCGCATTGAGCCAAACGCCATTTTCGACGACAGGAAAATCAGTAGCTTGCATGGTCTCATGATACCAGTTCCGTAAAAATTTAGCCATTGTGTCCTGAAAAATGGCTTCCATTGTTGCTAGAAATTCCGTCCCACACAAGGGTTCGTAATAGTACGGTGTGATGCTGGGCGTTTCCTGCTGATAGGCCAGTCTAGCAATGATGACGCCCCAGTGATTTCCGTTTTAGGTGAACGGACAACACCACATAATGGAATGACGATATTCGTGTCTTCGGAGGGCTTGGGCATCCCATCGTCGGAGCGAACGAACTCAGCGCGTAGCAGTCGCCAAGCGCACCTCAGATGCAGCGAATAGTAAAGTCAATCACGAGGTCGTTTAACATTCGAGTCCGGGCCAGGCTTCCCACCATATTGTCCACCCTGATAGAGCACGCAGCACTCGTAAGCCTAAATTCCGAGTTAAGGCAAGTTCCGCTTAGAATATTTGCAGCTTCGTTCGCCAAATCTTTGTGTTGCTCGCCCGCTTCAAAAGGGAATAATACTTCCGAATCAGTATCTTCGTCAAACAACAGTGGCGTATCGAGCATCGTTTCCCACTTAGTTGATAGAAGCCATTCGACATCTGCGTACCATGCAGTGCATTTTGCACAAATGTTGTAGAACTCTTTCATTCGGTACACAGCCCCGCTAGACATACAATCCAACGGGTGCAACACAAGAAACAGCACAAAAATGTTAGCAACACTAGAAACAGCACAACCTGATGAGCAGCATTGCGAAGTACGAACCTGGTGAACTTCGGAGTTCCGCCCGAGAAGAAAGCTACGATCTCCTTAGTCGTTCCTTCCGAGTGCTCCGAGTCGGAATTATTGGTGAAATATATGGGTTTGGATCGCTTGCTCTTCTCTTCTTGTATAACTGCACTCAGCTTTGTCACCAGGTGCTTGGGGACAACGAAGTTGTAGTCGAACTGTTTTGTTCGCACGTAGGCTCCTTGACTGCGCGCAGCCCGTGCGCCGATGAAGTCGTCCGTCATGGCAGTAGGGTAAGTTGCCAGAATTGATCGGACGTACTCGATGTCATTTGTATTGTTTGCCCACTCGAGTACTCGTAAAAGTACTATTGCGCTTTTATCTGGAAGTGTAATAGCTGCTAGTCGTTGCGGCTTCGCCACCGCTTTCATCCGCGCCTGTTTCACCTTCTTTCGTTGATTGTGCCGGGGCTTAGCTATGGGTAGCTGAAGTACTTCAATCTTGTCGTTTTTTCGCGCAGGTGGTTTTGAAGCAGCCTTTGTCTTTGTTTGTACAATTTCCTTTGTCAGTAGCAGCTTTTGCTTAGGTGGCGTAGACCCCGACTCAGACGAATCCAGTTTTGTCTCCCACGTTTGCGTCAAAGTTAGTAGCTCGGTGTTGCAGCTTGTGCTGGTTGATTTACGGCTTGTAGTGCTTGTTTTGGAATCCGACTTCACGAAATGTTGTCGCTCGTGGTCATGGGGGAGCTGTACATTGCCTCCCGCAACTAGTAGACCGTGTTCAGCTTGCTCCATGTCACGAATCATTGCCATTGTGTCGAGGAGATCAGCTGGATCAATGTCAGATCCTGTATCACTCTCTTTAGCATCACCAAGAGCCGCAGTATCGTCCGTGCTATCGTCGGACATCGTTGTCGCACCTGACGTGTATGTAGGTAGCTTTTGCATGCCATTGCGAACTATTTCTTTCCACGATTGCATCGCTGGGTAGAATACTGGACTGGTTAATCCGGCAAGGTACTCAATTACTGGCTCGAACGCAGCTTTTGCATAGCAGTACTTCTCTTCCGATGATAACACCACCACATTTGCCTGTTCACGTCGCCTCAGCTTAACATATACAACCCGCGGCTTTTTAGTCCGAGATCGCACTCCACTCCGCTCAACCCCACGCGGCGGTGGTACTTCCGGGCTCACACCTTGTGTTGCGGTAAATGACTCTTGTGTTGCCGAAACATCGGCTTGTGTTGCTTTCCATACTTATTGTGTTGTTTCGGTCTCTTGCTCTGTTTCGTAAACTTCACTGAAGTCGGATGGTTGCGTAAAGCCGTCGTGGGAGATGCATTGACCCGCATCTTTCATCGCTGCCTGCACTGTCTGGAGCATGCATACGCCATCATCTACTGGTGCGTGTTTGCGCTGTGTTGTTTGTTGTGTTGCTAGCTTGTGTTGTTTGTTGGTTGCTAGCTTGTGTTGTTTTTTGTGTTGCTAGCTTGTATTGTTTGTTGTGTTGTTAGCGGTATGTTGCCGGTTGTGTTGCTGAAAACAGTAAAACCAAAACGACGTTTGACTCAGAAGTATCCACGTTCAGACAAATTTGTAAGCTAGAATGCTCAGCGCTGCAAAAAATATTTCGAGGCGAATTGGGAATCTTGTGTTGGAATGTGGGCAGACCACGTCAGGGGCAAATCATTTACGGCCGGTAACACGACGACGAACAGGATTGAGTCAAACTGGAACCAGCTAAAACTTCTGCTGGGAAAGCGCCCCCGACTTGACTCAACAGTGAGTGGACTACTATCTCACCAGGGTTCCATAACAAGCCATCTCATTACCGCCTTGCACAAGCATACGTCAAGGTCGCGACAGCCCGATGGCGTTCCCGGATTTCTCTCTCTAATGTCAAAGCACCTGAGCGACACAATGCTAGCTAGCGTACGCACGCAATGGGACTACTTTATGGTATTCAGTGCTGCGACAACATGCATTATTGCATGTATTGCATGTTGTCGCAGCACTGAATACCATAAAGTAGTCCCATTGCGTGCGTACGCTAGCTAGCATTGTGTCGCTCAGGTGCTTTGACATTAGAGAGAGAAATCCGGGAACGCCATCGGGCTGTCGCGACCTTGACGTATGCTTGTGCAAGGCGGTAATGAGATGGCTTGTTATGGAACCCTGGTGAGATAGTAGTCCACTCACTGTTGAGTCAAGTCGGGGGCGCTTTCCCAGCAGAAGTTTTAGCTGGTTCCAGTTTGACTCAATCCTGTTCGTCGTCGTGTTACCGGCCGTAAATGATTTGCCCCTGACGTGGTCTGCCCACATTCCAACACAAGATTCCCAATTCGCCTCGAAATATTTTTTGCAGCGCTGAGCATTCTAGCTTACAAATTTTTCTGAACGTGGATACTTCTGAGTCAAACGTCGTTTTGGTTTTACTGTTTTCAGCAACACAACCGGCAACATACCGCTAACAACACAACAAACAATACAAGCTAGCAACACAAAAAACAACACAAGCTAGCAACCAACAAACAACACAAGCTAGCAACACAACAAACAACACAGCGCAAACACGCACCAGTAGATGAGTTTCGCGAATGCCGATTCCAACGTTTCCCTCTCCGTCAGCTTCAAATTATACTCTTTCCGCTTACAAACCTTGCGCCAGTACGTTAGTGCATAAAACTGACAAAGTAAAACATCAGCGCCAGGAAATGCTTTCTTCGGCACTCGCCACTCAACGAAGTCCTTGTCGATGACGACGGTCTGGATTAATTGTCAGGACGGATTCTTGCGTTTGAAAAACTCAACAATGAGTTCCATCGTGACAGCGTTTTGTCGAGGGCTAGAAAATCAATTACAGGCATTCCTCTGCCTGAAGCAGTTGTAACAACAAGACTCCCTGTAGCATATACACGAGTATGATATCAGACCTCATTTCAAGAAAAATATAATTATCGACGTTTCCCAGATGATATCCCAAATTATTGGTCCCATGTGTCCAGTCCATGACTAGCGTGTCACCCCACTGTGCAAAACACTTTTTCTGAATGCACGTTTGCATCGCAATCACACAAGTGATATCCATTTGGTCCTGAACTAATAGGACGTCATTGTCGGCATTCCCGTCAGCAAAATAATCGAGAATAGTTTTGGTGCGCTCAAGGGTTGTCGTGCCCAATACTCGACGGAGAAGATTTCTCGTTTGTTGTGGTGTTAAAACCATATCTGGATATTATCAACGAAAAAAAGGAGAGTAATTATAAAATGAGTTAGCAAAACTGAATTAAAATAGATACTGCTACAGCCAAATTCACCAGCGACACCCACCAAGCTGATTCGAAAGATATCGGGTGATATCAGAAGTGCTCGTTTTCATTTCTGTCAGAAGCCCAAGCTCCCTGCGCGCCTGGGGTGGGACCGACAACGACTTGGCCCCGCGATAGGAATCGTATATATTCTTGCTTGTCTTGTGATTGTGGGTGGAGATCTAAGCAAAACATAGTTGTAAAAAAACGATAAAGAAAATGCATCAAAATAGCCATACCTCCGAGTCCGGATCCACAGTCACCTTCCATTTAGCAACTCCTTTCTCGACTACGTTGACAGTTCGCGCCAAGAAACTTGCCATGCATCCCGTGTATCGCAAGTCACAATCACGCCGTCCATCACCACGAGCTGACTGTGTTGCGCCATGAGTGCACCACATTCGTTTAAAACTGTGGGAAAACCGCTCGGGAATGATCTTTGCCCTAGGGCGACTTGATTAAGCAACACAACAAGTAACGCAAATAACATAGCAAACAACATAACAAAAAACAACAATGCTAGCAACAGCGCACGCTGTTCATGTGCCCACAGAATACTGACCTGTTGCACTTGGCACGGGTTTCATAGCTTCGAACGCGATGGTGCAGATAATATTCAGCCTCGTAAGAGCGAAGGGCCTCTTGAAACGTCTCCCAACTGTCAAACGTCCTCACTGGAAGTGGTGGCTTGACGTTTTCGACTGCCTGATGTGCCTTCACCATCTTTTCACGACTGTCGTACGCTTTTGGCCGGCGTCGCACAATTTTGCTCTTCGCCGACGCCATGAAATGAGCCCCAGTTGATCCCAGGCTCTTTGTGCCGGGTTTTGGTCGCTTTGGTGAGGGATCTTCGCTTTCGTTCGTCTCAAAGGCACCATGACAGGATTGGCGGCTGTACGGTACGGACAGCTGCTTCCGTTTGCTACTTTCTTCGATGGCATTGGTCCGGGCGGCATCAACAAATGCGCGTGCATAGTCTTTAGTTTTGTAACCATTGAAAGAAACATAGTAAGCAACACAAGTAATGTGTCAGCAACAAAAGAAAATCGACCGGGATATATACCTGTATCAAGTTTAAGATTCGACAAGTATCATTTAAGAAAAATACATTTACTGACTACCGAGTCGGTGCTCACCTCCCGATCATATATAGCAGGATATCATATTTCTCAGCGATCATTTAGTACGGGCTTAACTATTAGATAACAGTCTCAAAAAGTGTGTCTTAGCGTATGGTGCTTAAATTTCGCATAAAATCTGATTTTATGCGAATTCCATGCCTTATTCCGGAAAACATGATTCTTCGAAAAGCACATGCTTGTTTTTCACATTTACCCTGCTGTTTTTTTTATATATTCTCATCTCATGGTTCAGGCCGTTACTTCTGGGATAAGTACGATCCTATGAAAAGCGGTTGGCTACATTTGTGACCCAAAAATTTAATTATGGAGGCTTCTTCCCAAGAGTCGGTCTATTTCAACGACACCTGGGCTCTGCCTATACAGTATCAGGTATTCTACAAGTGCAAATACAGTAGCTAGACACTTCATCTTTCTCACTTTCCAACTTGCCATCAATCGGCAAAGGGGGTGACGGGCCGAAGTACTGTGAACGTCACACGCATACCCCTGTAGTGCATTGTGGAGTTTTAGACGGCGCGTGGTGTGGTATTAGTGGGCAACTGGCATTAAGCGACTTCCGTGATTTTTACCGCTTTGAAGTTGCTGCCTAATCCTTTCTAGCTGCACGGAGCCTGATTACATCCATTTTGACGACAAATTGGAAAGTCAAGCGTAGAGTTATAGCAAACAGTAATCTATTTAATGTCTTTAGTATTAGGAAGCTAGGAGCAAGCAGAATAAGACCGGGAAAAGGTGCCTTACAAAGCATGATTTAGGGAGTCGTCCGATTCGTATTGGATCTCGCGCTGAGATGTGGATAGGCGAGAGCGAGCGCTATATGGTCCAGGTCGCTATCAGTGGAAGGTCAAGTTCTCAACCGGAAAAGTGGAGCTTATGGACGTGGAACAGCTCGCAGCTGCTGTCGCCTTCAGTCACGCACTAGGTATGCGAGTCATCCCATAGTCTCCGGTGACACTGACCAAACTTGTCGGTTCTTGCGAATGTACTCGGTGATCCACCTTTTATGATGCCATACTCGCCAATCCACCTTTTTCCCAAATTGTACTCGCAAGTCATCCTTTTTGTGTGTGTACTCGGAGATCATCCTTTTTGTACTCGCGAGTAAGCTCCCCCCAGCTCAAGTTACGCGCTCGATGCTTCCATGTAGAGCCGTCTTTCCGAGATCAGAATGATAAATTGTCAAATTGTCAGCTGCCATGTAGCTCCCCTCGTCTCAGCCGGTAAGAAACATGAATCGTGTATTATAGTACAGGGTACAGTACAAGCACGCTAACAGCAAAACAAAACTATTAATAAGTGTCGTCTTGACAGTAAAAAAAAATTAGAGAAGAAGAGTCAGAACGGTGGAGGCCATGTAGCATTACGTACCACGCAATGCAACACGCTAGAGGATATTGAAGATAGGATAGAGTGTGCTGTTCGAACCGGCGCTGGGGATCTGCGACCTTGCTTACCCCTGCTGCATCCTCGAGTACTCTTAGTTCATTGAGCAATTTACCAAGCCGAGCACATCAACTCTACCTCATTGGCTTCAGTCCCAATACTACCAACTTCTTTACAAGCTCGTCCTCATGAAGCTATCATACATCATCGCGTTCGCCACCGAGGTTGTGGCTTTGACTTCTGTCCCTACCAACGCCGCCACGATGTTGACGGCCAACAACCTCGCTGAAGAGCTGCAGACCAACCGTCAGCTTGGTGCCGGTGGAGGTCTTCGTGGTGCCACCCAGCAGTACCAGAACACGCCTAGTCCGGTCACCCAGTCCAGTCACCCAATCGACCACTTCGAAGGGAGGCAAGCCGCAAGGTCAAGGAAATGGCAACCACCAGGACCACCGGGAAGAGGAGAAAGAGAAAAAGGAGAAGCACGAAAAGGAGAAGCAAAAGCACGAGGAGGAAAAAAAGAAACACGAGCACGAGAAGGAGCAGCACGAGGAGGAAAAAAAGGAAAGGGAGAGCAAGAATGAGGGATACAAGAAGCAGGGTGTGCCATCCCAATCCACTGGCGGTCAGCCTTCGAAGCAGGGCGTGCCATCCCAACCCATTGGTGGTCAGCCTACGAAGCAGAATGTGCCTATCCAGCCTACTGGTGGTCAGCCTCAAAAGCAGGGCGTGCCGTCCATGACCGGTCAGAAGCAGGGTGTGCAGAACTAAAGAGGTTCTACAGAAAGGCGAGGCCTTTAAGCTCGAACAACGGACCGCAAGATACTGTGCGCTGGAAGCAGCAAATAAATGTTTTTCAAGCTTAAAACCGTTAAGGTTCTGTTTTAAAAACCGGTTGGCCTTAACTAAATACTAATGGAAATGAGGTGCGGATTATTGATAAATTCAATAAACTGACAGCTTTTTGTTTTAATTCGACGCAAGACATACTGTAGCAGCTTGATTTTTTTCTCCCAGAGGTTGGCCATACAATATACAGAGCCACTATTGTACTGGCGAGATGAAATGCACCACCAAACTTTGCCCCTTCACAACTTCTCACCCAATTACCCAATTCAAATGAGCTTTTTTTTGTTGGAAAGATAACGATTTCTTCTCTTAAGTAGTCATAATCATCCTTGAATATCTGCTCAAATGCGTCTGCTGCACTAATCGAAAAGTGCGTGTCTTTCGTTCCCCCCAAAAATCGAGGCTATGTTCATGACATAATGCATCACATGTTTTGGTCCTTACAAACTTTAGTATTACAATCATCAATGTCCTTTTTACTCATTTCTATGCACATTTGATCCTAGGACGTGGGGCTGCGTTTCACTGCATGCAGTAATCCCTACGCTGCTCCTGTAGCTAAAACCAACGTCTGCAGATGCGTTGCATTCCAAGCGGCATTCTGGCGTAAAGCTAGTCACTTTAGGCTTCTTTGTTTATTAAATATCACGACGTCCTCATCGTCAGCACAACCAGGACTAAGACTGCTTCACTACCGTCGCCTTGAAGACAGAGACGACAGCAGCAAGGCCACAGAGTCCTCGGGCTACTGCAACAGTTACGGCAAACACAACTACAGCCACGCCGCGACGGCTACGCCAAGCGCTATGGCTACGAAGACGACTGCGATTACAAAAATTATGGCGGTAGCTATGGCTAAATTTATGACCCTAGCTACGACTACGGAACCATACAGTAGTGCCAGCGCGGCAGAACTGTAATTGGCCGAATTGCAGATATAAATTCAATTCTTAATTTGATAATCCATGATTGGATTTTCTGTTTTGAGAAACGTCAAACGGATTTCCATTTTGATTTTTTAAATTTCGAAGTGGATCCGTTTCATCCAAGAAATCAGGTAAACTCCGCGCTTGCCCGATCGTTTTTCAAATCTTCCGTAATCCAGCGCTGTCCGTAATCACCTCGTGATTGAGCCTAATCCATGGCCATTGGTTTTTAATCGTCTTCGCGAGCACTTTGGCTTATCCGCATTCCATATATTATCCTAGTCATAGTTATTGCCTCAAAACTCTTCTACACTTAAGTAGCTATTTGTACCGTGCCATGTGCGTCTCGCGCTTTGGCTCAACCTTGAGCGGCGCGTGCTGGTTGTTCTTAGCCGTGATGGCTCCATTCATGAGTGTGTTCTCAACGTTGCGTTGTCTCTTGTTCCAAAGACCGCGGTAGCAGGGCGCCACCAACTCGGCGAGGCCGTGAATGTGTTGCCGGCTCTGCTCGGCCGAGACGCCACAAAGTTGAGGCATGAGATACGAACACAGCTGCAAGATACTCGAGTGTTCGCCCGTAGGAGTGCGTAGTGGTTCCAGTAGACCCCAGCCACAATCGCGGATCTCGATACCCTTAGCGCTAGTGCTCACGTGCGGCAATCGGTTGGGGCACTCGGCCACCGACTCCCACACAAACACGACGCGGCCAGTTCGCACATCCGTCACGCGACGAATCACGCAACGGACACTAAGTTCGGCGTCAGGTGCGCGGTGTTGCCGCAGCGGCATGGGGCTCTTAAAGCACAAAGTATCGCTTGTAGAGCCACCCACAACTGAGGCCTCCGACTCGGCTTCCATGCACTGCCAGATTGCAGTTGCGCAGGATTTTACGTCGAACGGCAAGATCTTTGCGTCTTTTACTTCCATCACAGGTCCACGACGTTCGTCTAGAATCATCTGCGTTTCCTGGACCTCCTGCTTGTCTCGAGTGAGGCCGCCCTTTTCAAACACCGCCTCCATCTCAGCTAGACGCGCTTCCAGACCGGAAGCCAAAGAAGCAAAGACAGCTGTCTCTTCCGCGTCACTTGTGTGTGGTCTCTTGACTCCAAGAACAGTGGCAGATGTCTCAGCGTCGGAGCTTGAGCTCATGGACGATTTACATCGCTTACGAAGAAGCTTCTCGAGACCTTTCGAGATCTTCAGTTGCTCCTGGATTAAACCTTTTAGACGCAGATTTTCCATCTCAGCTTTGCTTTTTTCTTCTTTCTGATGTTGCGCCATGCGTTCCCATACTGGAACGACCATCAACCCGCTCGTGGAGTCCCCTGCAGCTTCTAAGCCCATCAAAGGAGCAGCGGTTACTGCAACGGGCGAGTGCGGCGACCGCTCCGTCTGTCGACCTCCTTCCGTCTTAATTCCGCTGTTCATGACCACCGGAATAGCTCGGATCTTACTGCGAGGCATCCTGGAGCGCACGTGCTCCAGCTCACGTTGGAGCTCCTGCACCTGTGCGCGTAAACGTGTGAGCTCGTCTTTCTGTCGTTTGCGCGAGTTGTTGACGGCTCCTGTGGCATTAGCGCTGCGGCCTCTTTTAGGCGGACTCGGATTGGTAGGCTGAGGTGCAGAAGGCATCGGCATAGGTCGCGTCGCCGGGGACAGTCCGTGCGTGGACGTTGGCGTTTGTGTGGAGTAGCCCCCCGAGCTACTCGGAAAGGCGAAGCGTTGGTCGCCACGAAGCGACGGGATGACCATCTTAGGTAGAGAAGGCAGTGGCGAGTTGCCTGTCGCGCTTTGTGGTCGGAGAGAAGGTAGTGGCGCTTGCTGTGTTTGTGGCTGTGTGGTCTTGTTGTTGCTGCCATTCGACCCGGCGCGGGCCAGGAGCTCTACGATCGTGAGCGCTGTGGCATTGCGGCGTTCGTCGTCGTTGCTGTCGTCGCTCTGGGGGAAGGCGGCGTGTGGCATGAAGCTGTTGCGTGTGCTTCCCGTGGACGTGGAGCGCAGATTAAGCGGCGGGAACACGGCCGGACTGGCCATAGTGCGCGCTGCGGGGGACGATTCGGTTGATGAAGCGGAGGCGGCGGAGGCCTTGCGTCTTGGAGACTGCGATTGCTGAACTGCCAGGGACCCCATGGCTTGTCTTGTGACGGCGGTGGACACAGGGGGAGAAGGGCAGGTGTCTTGGTCTTGTCCTCGGAGCGCGTTGGCAAATGTTGTGGGCAAATGTTGATGCCGACAAGTGCACGGCAAAGAAAAGGATAATCACGCTGTTTTTTCGCTTTTTATTTGAAATTTTCTGACCATTAGATATAATTCCCTGTTCGAAACGATATCGGTTTTATCTATTGAGCCGTCATTTTTGTCAAACTTGAAACTGCGAGATCAAATGAGGATGGGCGTTTCCCAACCGCCAATTCCAGTCTAATCAAGCGAGCTCTCAAACACTGTTGATGTTGGCCACATGTCGACCAACCGACGCGCGGCGCCCTTTCCCAGATGTACCGTAAACCGGGCGGCTTATCACCCTGTGAAAGCTGATTGATTCCGTATTGAAATGATGGCAATGATAATACGGTGTTCAACAGGGTCTCAAAGAGCTTAAATTGCTGATATGGCTTGTTCATTTAGGTACAGTTATTGAAGCATGTCAAGTCAACGTTTTTCGGGATTGATTGTGCGACGAAAATTGACCTGCTTCCGTATGGGGTGTGCCGTGAGACGATGTTGGCCTGGCGACAGTATCCGACTCAGAGCTCAGAGCAACCGGCACTGCGTCTACTGTAGAGTCTGCAACGGCGACACAGGCGCTATTGTCACTCGTCTAACGCCCGTCCCGGTTGAGAAATCGAGTCCTGCATGCCTACTCTCTTTTTGAGGGTTCATCGCCGCTGATTGGCTAGCTCATCACTGGCTACATCGATGATGCAGAATCTGGAAGTCGCAACCGTGATGACGACACACAGTTGCTTACGCTCCGGGCACTGGTTGCACTGATTGCCGTGCACGTGCGACTCGCATTGCCAAAGTCGTCTGTTTATTACTGAGTATATCTGCCCCGACAAGAATTGGCCTAACTGACTGTAGTAGCCATTGCTCGCGCCAGATAGAAACTAGCATGCGCCACCTCTTGTGTCATGTTTGTAGCTGGCCCTTACTGCACCGCAACGTCGATGTTGTCACAATTGACGGAGAGAGCCTGCTTCTGGCGGGCTCATTTGTTTATACTCTCACTACGCTGCGAGCAATATGTTCTACAGGTCTACGAGGCGCCCTTATCGCTACGATTACTGTGCATGTAGTGGGTGCTACTTTGCTTTGCGGGCCGTCAACAAGTTGGATAAATGCAGGACATTAACAGGTGTTCACTGTGGATAGTTGGTGGGCATTGCGTTTGATTCTTCACCAAGCAAGAATTATTAGTATGTCCCAGAGCCAGTGGGCCAGGGATACGAAACATAGCTTGAAATGTGGATTTCCATCTTTTTTCTGATTCCACTTTTTTAAGTGAGAAAAACGTAGAACTTTGCTGCGAGTTGAGGATGATACTTTTGGTCAAGCAAGACTATTCCATCTGCAAGACTCACTTGCGATGTTTTGAAATCGGGAGGGAATCGGTAGAAATCTTTTAGTCGGCGCATGAAACTAAACAGTGCATCTCGTAAAGCAAAGCTCGTTTCGGTACACAAACCTAACTGCATGAACCAGATGTGCGGGGACTGGTCGTAAACGCTACGGTGGGTAAGCTGCTGGCAGCGCAAGGAACTCGTTCGGAGTCGGTACCGCAACATTACTACAACATGACGATTTCTCTTTTAGAACAACAATGGCGTTTTGTGTTGCTGGGTAAGTTATTGCAACTTATATTACGCTGAAAATCTCAAAAGCGTAAAATGTAAATTTTACAGTGTCTATTAAGTACGAGATTCAAAAAGTACGAGTTGTACATTTCCAAGAAGGGGGGAAAAGCAAGATGCCCAAGCAGCAAGCGCGCCAAGAAGTGCCGAGCACAGGTAAGACACAAGGGGGGGGGGGCATAGTGACAGGCAGCCTGCAGCACGCTGTCCTAATCTACAACGTTGTGTTCTATCATGTATAGGGCGCTGTCTACGGGCAACACCGCATGTCGACTACCTACGTGCTGGACGCGGATTTATACACGATTCCAGTAGCGACGAAGACTACGTCGATGACCCTCTGATTACGGGTGAGGATATCGCAAATGAGGATGCAGACATGGAGGGCCTGGAGAACGAAGCCTGCGATGATGCGCGCAAGGTCGATACGTTACCGGATAGGAAGGATACGGGCGTTTCGGCGGGCGAGAAGGACGTGGCTACGGGTGAGAAGGATGTGGCTGCCGGTGAGAAGGACGTGGCTGCGGGTTAGAAGGATGTGGCTGCCGGTGAGAGCGACGACGCCGCCAGTGTTGGGGCAGGGCGAGAAGGATGACGCTGCGCGCGAGAAGACGGTGGCTGCAGATACCAAAGCCACCGCCGCGGAGCCGGGTGATAACAACGCGTTGGCCGATACATTTATGAATCAAAACTGATATTCAGATCTGCCACTCAATGCTAAAAAAAACTAGTGATAAGCGTCTGCTGAAACGCGTCCTCCTTATCTCATCTGAGCTCCTCCTTAACTCGAATATGGAGAGTACGGAGATCCTTCACAAGGTTCTGCTCGCTATCGGGGTGGTCAGTCAGCAGGAATAAGACACGTCGACCTTCTGTCTGGTGGTTAATTAAGACTGCACACTGTTGTCTTGCTCTTCACTATCGCGGTCATCAAACGCAGTGTTCAGAAATAACTCATCGGTTGCCTCACTTAGCAGCTCGTATCGGGTTAGTGACTCGATCTCCGTGACATCCTCCGCAGGGTTGCACACAAATTCGTCAATACCAATCGGATTGTGAAGTCGTAATCGCATCATGCAATCGCACAGTTGGCCCTGTATGATCCCATTCGCTTCTTTACGTAGATCGGTGCGATGACCGGCATGTGATAATACCGGTGTGTCGGAAGCAATTCAAGACGGTATGTCCACTAATACCATTCCGGCACGATTTAGCCCATTTCATAGTCTGCAGTTGACACTGCATACATGTCTCGGTCTTTACCCTCTTCCTCCTTATCGAGAGCGTGTTGTAGTTTGCGGTGGCGGTAAGGACGCTTCAAACTGCCATTTATCTCGGCATCTGGAGGCTGTAGCCTCGATGTTGTGTTCGGCGGGAGGAAGTGCACCTTAACGCTACGAAGTGTCACACCAACAGTCAAGTGTGATGATGTGTTGTCCAGTAAAAGCAGGTCCTTGCGGTTTTGTTTGTCCATGTCACAGTCAAACTGGTATGGCCATTCCTTAAATATGACGCCAGTCATCCAGGCTTTCTTATTATTGCGGCACGAAAACTTCAACTCCTCTCCTGTTTTCTTCTTAAAGCATCTTGGCTTGTATGCGTGGCCAATGAAGAAAGGTTCTCGCAAATCCGAACCGTCAGCATCGAATTTTAGAGCTAGTGTAATTCGTGTCTTGCTTTTCTTGAGCCCTGCGATCTGAAACTAGCGATGGTTCTGTCCGGGCATAGTTATAGAAAGCCCTGTCTTGTCGAAATTAAACCCATCGGCGAGTGCATATGTTTTAACTTCAGCGCGAATGGTTTCCAATAGCGCTGGCAGGTCATCAACGCTAACGAAGCCGCTTTCATCATGTGCTTTAAAGCTTCAAATCCATGTCGATCCTGGAATGCGTGCAGCCAAACATTTGAAAGGCCATTCTATCACCTCCACTGACGCATATTTTGTCCAGTAATCGTGCTCATTTTTCTTTTACGAGGCTGCCGTCCAACATGACACCTCGGGCCTGGCAGTACCGTACCCAGTTAGCTAGTTCTTGGTCTAGCTCAGGGACCAGGATCGTTCGGGCTCGCCGAGGCTGTATCTCGGCATTCGTGACATTAAGAAATCGCTCTGGGGTCTTTAATATACCGGAAATAGTTGGTTGTTCCGGTTCGTTACAAGCATGAACCCCTTTTGGGCCTTCTCGGCTAGTTGATCATGCGTCGGGGATGGGTAGTCACGATGCCAATTATTTATCTTCTTTTTCTGCTCGAATATGAGGTTGCCGACGTGCTTGGTCTTGCGCGTCATGGCGGATTGGAAAATTGAATCTCTTAAGGTCTACATATGTGGATGAAAGAGGTGGTTATGGGGGCTGGTGTAGATCTTGATAATATTATTATAAATGATACTGCACCAGTCCACGGGACATATCGTTTAGTACGGGCTTAACTGTATTGAGCCAGTTGTGGTGAGCAAGTATTTGTGGCTCCATCGCATCTCGCGTGCTTTTTCTTACAGCCGCTTCGTATACATGACTAAATTTGGAACGTCGCGACTCATCACTGATTAATTCAGGTTGATACCGTGAGCTTTCAGCCGCCGTTTGGCCGACTTAATTCACAGAATAGCAAGACGCAACAGTTTCTCCATGAAGACAAAGTCGTCACAGGTACGAGGAAGCTCTGGAATTTTGTTGTATACCTCTGTTCACTTTGATTCGTAGAGCTCATCGGGCGCACACAGCGTCACTTCTTGTAGCGGGAGAGATTTTAGATGCATCCAATCATCCACAACGTTATATATGATTGAGCACGAAAACAAGAATAGGAGCGTAGGTGGCCACGAACGCTGCCCACCCATACCAAATATTGGCTGCCTTTGGTAGTCATGAAGATGTCTTTAAAATCTGAAGTGTTGAGCACTCAGTGCTAATTTTGAGCCTTTGTAATTACGTACTTAGTGCCATGCACAAGTTTCTCTAGATCACGCGCACGCAAAAGAGTGTCACGTGTTGCTTCTGTAGATCGAGGTAGCCGAAGAGTGATTCTTATTCTTCGCAGCGCCGGAGAAGAGCAGCGTAAAGAGCATCATTTAGCCTCGAAGGGACTCAAGAAGAAGTAGAATGCGAGGCGGATCACAAGGTAGAAGATGTGCATTTATTAGGCCTAAAGAGCGATAGACCTGTATGGCTGTGCCGATTTTTTTAAAAATATTAGCATTAAATTACCAAAAGCTCAAAATATGCTATGGTTTAGACTCACAATCAAATCGAGCTTAGGGAGCTCAAGACATCCAAATTTGGAAGCTGGGCAAAAATGACACGCTAACATATGTTTCGCCTCTCATTCGGGCAAATAGCAGTCGCCCAAAAGATTATGGTATTCGTGGCAACAGTACGTCATTTTGCTGTTGTAGCGCAGATTCGTTTCTCATGGTCGACAGCTTGTATAATATTAACATGGGAAATCTCTCCCAATCAGGCGAGCATAGTGGACAATTTTGGGAGGTCAGACAAATTTGAGCTTTGAATTCGCTTGTTTTGAATAACAGTAGGTAAATCTAAACACAGTGATGGGGTTCTGGCACCTTAGGTCCCAGTGGTTGTCGAGTTATGGCTGGTCAAATGTAGTCTTGGTTTCAGTGTTTTCATACAGCTCAACGAACCCAGTTTATAAGCAATCCTTAATTGTGATATGTATGCACAATCAAATTAGCAAGGGTGCAGTACTACGCAAAACCAAAAGAAATCGAATAGGGTCACTGGTGGGTCTGGTCTTTTTGGGGTCCGCGCTACAAAATGGGACAGTTCTGAAACGTACCCACGCTGAAAATAAACAGTGTAAATGAAAAACAAACGTACCTCGTAAAAATACCAATGTATTGTGATTAGCAACATCCAAATCCAGTTTACGTTGTTTCCTACGCCTCACCTGTCAACTTCGCCACCGAAGCGCTGACAATGTGGTGCTCGCGGTATGCAATACCGACGGCCTTACTATCGGATTGGGGTTCCCAATTTGAAATTAGACGGTGAAGAGCCAGGCGTCCAGACTGAAGGTGGAGCTGCAGTTCACCCCAGTCTACTCCCTAGCTCAGCGCGACGGTGGAAAGGTTGAAAAAAGACGTTTTGTAAGTGCTCAGAGCGCTATTGTTGTATTACGCTTTAGATCAGCGTGAGTGGCCATATGACTTACATGCAGTGCAGGCGAGCCTGAACCATACTCGAGTTCAGTAGCTTGCGAGACACGTCCCTGTGGAAGTGTTTACCGCGCTACTATCGTCATCGGCCTTGGACACGATTGTGATGCCCGCGACTACCGACAGGAACGAGCATTTGATCGACCTTACCAACGTTGGCGAATTTGTGGATCAGCTTAGAGCAACCCGACACACTATCCACGAGACGGTCACTGATGTGAGCGAGCGTCAGCGACTGTGAGACATCGCAGCGCACAAGGGAAGCCCAGTCAACTTTGTAGTCGGTGGCTTTGTCCTGTGGTCACGGATTGACCATCAATTGCCGCATCACAACCTCTTCGGTCAATGGTTCGGCCCGTTTAAGGTGGTGACAGCTCTACTGCACACCTTCGAGATAGAGCACCTAGTGAAGGCGCGAAAGTATGAAGCTAATACTTATCGACTTAAGTCCTTTGTCGATGCAGAGCTACGCATGACTACCGAGCTACTTGAGCTGGTATCAAGCCAGGGCTGATCGGTTCGTCGATAACCGATTCAATCAACACTCCAACTGCTGGAAACTTCTCGTGTTATGGCTGGGTCTCCAAGCTGTTGAAAATTCATGTGAGCCCTTGACCACGTTGCTCCGAGATATGCCGGCGAAGATCCATGACTACGCGGGGATGATGAGATTCGTGTTCAAGTCGACTAGCGAGACTGCCAATGCCAACACGCCTAAGCTTTGGGAGCTACTGCCGCCATGGCTGCGTTGGGATGTCAAGCGTGGGTGTCCTTTTCTGCTGCACGCGAGCAACAGATCAAGGAAGACGGGGGGGGGATCAGGGCACGCGCTGCAGAACCTGTGAGCGACGGGAAATATTGCGGCACGACACTGTACTGGACTTGGTGTGTAGGCGACACGATACTGGAGTGGGCCTGATGCACGCAGCACAAGCTCGCAGTGGCCACTGGCACGTGGCCACCACTGCATGTTTTGATTTGCCTGGATGAGAGAACAGGAAGAACCTAAGGGTGAAATATTAGTTCGACATCTACTTTGAATTCTGATCATTAATGAGCTTTCCTTCAAAGGACCACCCCGGGTTTCGCGACAAAAACCTAATCTTAGTGAGCTTTAGAATTTACTAACCTGGTGGAGATACTGCATATTTCATGGGTTTTACGATAACATGCATGCATAAGACTTAGAATGTTTACTTATATGTCGTTAAATATAAATTGGATTGATGTTCCACACCTAGGACTACGGTAATTACACCCTTGAAACCCTTTTTTATTGGTCAAGGATAGAGGCACCAAACAAGAACTCATAAAACGTTAAATGTTGGGACACCAAACAACTTGAAGGCACGAAACCAAGACACCAAACAACTAAAAGGCACAAAACCAAGAACGTTTTATTACCCCCTACGCACTGTATAAATTCATATTAGGGATGGATGTCATGTCGCGCAAATCCTGAAAGCCACCAGCAGCGGCGGCAACATTATCACCATAGTAGCGCCCTGCATGATCAAGGGAGCACCAACACGGCTCTGAGTATAGCTAGTTAGATCATGCTTTAGCCAACCTCTCAAGCGCTTACACTTTAAAGCACTAGCACGGACTCATTAAACTCCGTTTCAGATGAACTGAGAGAGGCTGCTTCACTCCTCCTTTTACACCCTAGCCCTGTTTGGTGCCCTTATCCAGTTCTTTTTTTTTATTTGTAAATATTAAAAAAAGTATTTCTCCGGATGTAAACTAGTGTTTAATAGAAATGTATTTCCTCTACAAATTATTAATGTGCATAGAATAGGTTAAAATACGGGCAAAATACACCGGCGAAGCATCACTTCGCACAAAGCACACGCTTTCAAACTTAAAACATAATTCTTAAGCTTCCAGAACCGAATATTCCTTCAAGAGCAGCTGACCCTCTTGGAAGTTTTGGTATGTTATTCTCTGCGCAAGATTTTTCATGGTGGTAAAGTTACGCTGAACTTAGTAAAACCGGCCAAGTTCTCCGCTCTAAATTTCAAACATGCGTTTCTGCTCATGTAACATACGACATGAGTCATGTTTGATCATAATTTGGCCATTTTACATGATTCATTAGTGCTTCAAGAGGTCGAGCCTATAGGAGAGCACTCTGCATCGAATATTCCAATAGCTGGTCCAAGAAAATGTAATTCTCGGATCAGATTATCTTGCACTCTTAAACGGGGAAGTAGCACAACAGGAGGGGTCGGCTGCTCACAGTATCTATTGCCAGTCTGAAAAGCAAAATGTTTATGGGCTTGTTTTCGGGGTCAATTTGAGCATTTCCAGATCCCTGGGCAGGGACTAGAGCCTTATGTTTGTCCCGGAGAACCAGCGTTGGTCACTAAGATTGGTAAGATGATGGGAAGGATGGGTTCAGAAAGATAGGCAATATTCCGATACCTTATTGATGATGTACTGGACCGCGAAGAGAGGCAAGTAGGTGATTCGCTTGTCCCCCGACACCACGGTGTGTTGGGGATCTCAAGTGAACGCTTGTACTTGTGTAATAATGAGGCTCCTTCACCCGATACGGTAGCCGGTTAGGCAAACGACCATTCGGATAGACCTGAAGACCCCAGTTCAGTCCTTGCACCGGGGCAGACTAGGCCTCGTGATTACTCAAATCGGCCAACCAATGAAAATAATACCGCGCTACTAGAGCGATCAAATTTAAGATGTTTTGAGTATTTGTGACGTCTCCGCGAAGTACGTTAGCGCAGTGTTGATATGTCTCACAAGTCATAGTCTCGATAATGATGCTTAACAGAGAAACATGCACACCCTTTCGTTCTTGGTCAGTAGCCTCAGCGCTCGATTCATGTTGAGATCCCGGCCTGCATTTGTTTGCTGACTTCTCCGACGCTTCCTTTCATTCTGCGACTCGGCGATCCTTCGCTCTCATCGCGCATCTGCTCGTTCGGGTACAACGATGTCGCGTTATGATGTAGGCTGGGGGGTCTGAATGAACCGTAGCCACTAAATCCAAAGCGTTATATAACGTTTGTATCAGGTTAATTTGGCGATGTGTGTTTTAGGCTTCTAGTGGCTGGGTCTCTGTAAGCGCATATTTGAACTCTTCCTCTCTTTACGGATATATGCAGTCGATTCAGTGATGGCATGGCACGAGACGAGACCGCGGTGGTGCTATACCTGCCACTACCGTAGCTGCAGTGGTCTCGCTCAGCCTCCGAGAGTAGGCGAATAATCAGCTAGCTGAATGAGCTCGGTTTTGATGCGATGCTATCGTCTTGGCGCTTTGACAGCTAGTTTCGTGCAACATTACTGTGCTCTTGGCAGCATTTTGAGACAATTTGCCTCTTCCTTCGGCCGCTTACAAGTAATACGCATTTAAGTGGATCTGAGCATCCTACGAGAAGAAAAGGTGCTTGCGATTTACTACTTTGCATCGTCGTCAGCTGTAGAGGCTGGAATACGAGAGAAATATCGAGACTATGTGCAGTGAAGACGGTAAATGAGATGTTGCGTGTCATTTGCTCCCGCTTCACACCTACGTTAAGCTGTCCTGGGCTGCTAAAACGTTTGATATTGATATAAAAAACTTTCTGCTGTGAAGGGAATATCATTCGTAAGTGGCGGTTCGCTCTTCGATAATGAACGGCCAGCGGGGTATGAAGGATGGAGCTGTTATTTCTTTTATTCTGCCATAAAAATAAGCTGTTTGCGACCCAAAGCGACGCTTCATGGACTACAACATGCGCGCTGGTTCATGTAAAGCGGCGTTTCAGAGTTAGGTTTGTCGGCTGCATATATTCTTCCTGCTGCAGCAATACCAAGCTTTGTTTAGGGGCCCAAGTCTTTGTTTTGCCTACGCTGGCCGGTTGCCATTTTGAAATGACGCCTGCGTTTGATGTATGTATTGCTACATCTGCCGTCTACGCACACTAAAACGGCACTCTACCCGCTCAAAGTCCTTTCGAAAGCGAGCTTTTTGGAGCTTCTTAGTCGACGCCGAACTTGCATCACGGAAGATGACATTACGACAATGGCTCGTCACGACCTTCCTGTTCACGAACAGTCTGTGTTTAGTTTGTTTGTGTACCTAGCATCAATTGTGAAGGCAACGGATGGTATTCGTCGAGCAACGGCCCATAGCGTTAGAACGGCCGTGGCTGGGATTGCAAGTCTGCAAGCTCAAGGTAGAGAGCGATTTGGGTGGGTATCGTTTTGGTATCCATCGTCAGAAGGAACCCCGCTCGTTGTTCCAAAAGACAATACTATGCAGCAGGACATAGCTTTTGATGCTGCAGCAGCTGATCTACAAAAGCTTGAAGATGAGCCCGACGATTATGTAGCTGACTAGAGGTCGATCTCTTAAGTGCGCGTGTGAAAAGACGAGTTAAGCACTAGTTCCTCTGTTTCTGCAGTACGACATTTTCACGGGGAGTTTTTTTTTTATGGATTTCGACCTGAGTCAAAATGATGCCACAGGGTGAAGACATTCCTGACTCGGATTACAACCGGCAAGAACACTAAGATAGTATGATTTTAAACAAACGAATCTGAATTGGACCTATTCGACCTCGTTATCACTTGAGCCTTTTGTTAGTACTTACCTAGATATATTCATATCAACATGTAGATATCTACAAATTGTGCTCAGCGAGGTAATTGTTTTACCTTTGGGAACGTGCATCTAATATACTATTGTTGCTTTTTTAGATAAATTGTTGAGGGCCCCTTAACATGCTTGAGCATGCGTTCCACTACGCCACACGGCCACCGTGACGAGCGGGTCACCGTCTTCTACGACTCCATCAGACAAGAACAATTGCATATCGACGTTGTAGAGCTCTCACACCAGGTCCAGCTATATCGCTCACATATTGCATACAAATACCATACACATGAATAAGAAAGACGGCGCGCTAGCCGAGGTCGTGAAAGGAGGGGTGAATCTAGCCCAATATTTATGTGGGGGGAGGGTAGGTAAAACAAATTGAGGTGCAGGGGGGGGGGGCATTTTTGGCCCTTTTCCACCAAAAATCGGGTAAGTTTCCGTGAAAAAAGGGGGGATAATCTTAGAAATAAAATAAAAGCCAAAGCTTACCGAGATAATTGGTGAAACTTGGTTTTATCTCCAGCAGCCCATCCAGCAGATCGCGAGCGCCAAGAAGGTTAAGCTCGTCCGACTGTAGTTTCTTGGAAAATCGACTCGATGTCGCCCATTTCCGTCAACAGCGTTTTGAGTCTGCGATTAGTGGCTTGTGACGGTAGTAGCTCGACCAGGTTTTCGTCGATCGCGTTTATACACTCTCGGAGCTCAAAATACTGAGCCAGCATCGCGTACGTCGACCTCCAGCGGGCTTGATGACACAGCTTGGGTTGGAGTGGTGTCTTCAGTCTAATACATTTGTTTTTGAAAAAAACAAGTTTTAAAATAAGCAATAGTGAAGACTACATCAACTTCGCCGCTTGAGCTATCGTCCTCAGTTTTTTTCATTAGCGACTGGACTTGCTCGAGGTCCTGTTCGTGCGGGTCCAGTAGCGTTTGGACTGCGAGGTTCAGATGGTGGATTGTACAGCCAACAAGCGGCACACCCATGAGGCGCGCAAGTCGCATGTTGACTGCGCAGTTATCGCCGACCAATAATATGCAGTTAGATAGGTGCTTACCGAAAAATGACAGAAATGCTGCCAACGTCGCCATGTGAATCTCAGCGTCAAACCGCCTGGCTACCACAACGACTGGCGCTAGCAATAGTAGAGGGTACGTGGTTCCGGCCCTGGTTTCGTAGCACCCGAAGACAGCGAGGTAGTATTCGGACCCGTGCGTCCACCCGTCCAGCATCAGCCCAAAATCGTCGGGCATCTCGTTACACACTACCACTGACGTGGTGAGATCCTCCATGCTCTCTCGCAGCGTATTGGTCGAGACGGGATGCAATTTGGTGTGCCTAACATTAAGTATTAGATTCTAAAATTTGAAATGAGGGCGAATTGTAGTCAATACAAACCTGCGTGTGGCCTCCATTTCAACAGATGAGAATGGGAGGCTCCCGTTCACGACCCATTACAACCAGGCGTACCTCGTCGAGGCCTTCTGGCGGACCCACGGGAGGAGAGTACCCGTTGCCGCGGCACTTGCCGCCTCCATCTCCTGCTCGTAGCGCGGGTGGTCGGTGCGCACGTTGGACACCCCGTCTTGGGGACGTGCTTGCGGTTCTTGCCACAGGCTTTGCAGACCTGAAAGCCAGTATGATCTCCGTTTTCGGATAGGTAGGGCTTGAAAAAGAACACAGCAATTTGCTTTGGGAGAACTTGCTCCTCGAGCGCTGGGAAGGCATCAGGGAAGCGTCGGACATGGTGAAGGCTGCAAGAGCTGGTAGTTTAGTCTGTGTGCAAATTGAAAAGTGGTGGCACAAGTTTGCAGACAGCTCAGAGCCAGCGAGAATCTGGTGGCTGTCGAACCAGGACAATAAATTTCGTGAAGGAATACCGGTTTCCTCCGCTTTTACTGATGATCACTTATTACTGACACTCAAATATAGCCAATCGAATCACTTTATCGAAATCCTCCACTTGTTACTGACAACACAAAAACGGGCTAGGCACCTGACATCTCCCAATCCACGGGATGCAACCAACACGCAGGCGCAACGCCATCACAGCAGCGGAAAAGCTGGCGGTCCTGGACGCATGGGAACGGTGTGGTGATATCTCTGCCGTTATAAAAGCATTCTATAGTGGCCTAGATGAGGATGTGCACGAGCAGCGGGGCAATCTTATCTATCAGTGGCGGCAAAAGCGCAGCGACATCGAGTTAGTTTGCCAAACGTGGGCGAAATTAAGTGAGGAGACGGTAAAAGCGGGCTACAAAAAACCGGACTCGGCATAGAAGAAGTAGACGTGGTACCAAGTGAGATGATTGCTGCACTAGCTAGCTTTAGCCCTGTAGACGGTAGAATTGGTGCTGTTGGAGACGAGCACGACACAATTGAAAGCAGTCCGCTCTGCGATGAGCTGCTCAATTAAATTCACGTACGTTTTATGATTTACGACGCGCGGCAGACATTACTGTTTACACCGTTCACTCTTAGTAGTCGTGCTTCGAAATTAATCGTGCATTCGCGCTTTAGTGACGTCACAAATCTGGGATAATTAGAAGAGTCATCAATTCTAAACAAAAGCAACGGTTTTGGGCAGATCTCGGTAACTACTTTATTCTAGTGTGCTTGGTTTGAAATATGAACTAGAAATAGTCATGGCATGACTAATTAGAGTGAACGGTGTAAACACAATTCTCCTATCAAAATGTAGCCAAACATGACTGTCAGTAAAGCGGAGGAAGCCAATACATTAAATCCATAAATAAACTTTCAAATTGTGGCCAGACATAAGTAAAACAAATTCTAAGAAAAATAAATGTTTTCAGTAAATATATTTCTGAGGACCGAAATACCACCTTCTGCGGCATCTTGCGCACGTCGAGGAAGCTCCACATGGCGTTCGACGTCGCCTCTTCGTCGAACGGCAGTATTTGAGCACTTTTATACACCATTGCAGCAGCTTCGCTGCACATTTGTACTTCGTCCACAGCAGCAGGAAACTGCTCGAGTTGGTCCAGTATAGTGTGGTACTCTAGGAATCGCTGGTCCACTCTGGTTTCGAGCACCTTGAAGATGCTTGCGTCGATCTGGAGCTGCTGCGGCGATTCTAGGCTTGCAGGTGTTGCAATATTTGGGAGCTGCTCTTGCAAGCTAGCAGCAGACAACGCAGCTTGTAGCGCGGCATAAATCTGAAGGCGAGCTCTGAGTTGGTCTTTAAGAGCGTTGTTGTCTTGTTGAGACTCTTGCAAACGCTTCTGTTCCAGCCGTGCGGTCACTCTCCACCGTGTATCTCTTGATCCAAGCGTAACCCCGCGGTGTCCGCGTTTCTTAAGTTGTAAAAATGAAACGTGCGTCTCCATCTCCTCTGTCTGTTGTCGTAGTCTGTTGAGCTCCTCTTTTCGACGAAGCCACGAATGAGTCTTCTTTTTTGGCACTGGTACACTGGAATATTCTTGTCCTTTGGCAACGTGATCAACACGTTTCGCTTGCACCCTGTTGCTTGCTGGCAACGTGTCAAGCTGCTTCATGTCCTCAAGAAACCTGTCCAGCAGCTGCAAGCTTCCCGACATCGCATTGTTATCGCCAGACCCTTGTGCCATTGCAGATACTGTGGTCGACGCAAAGATTCGAAAGTGAGACCTTTCTTAGGTCCAAGGTCTGATGACGCTGCCGCATGATGACGGCCAAGCCAGCAAACATTCAGACCTGATACTGTACCCGGACACAAAATAAAACTGGGGGGGGGGGTATGCGCCAAAGAGAGCAAGTGAGCTTTTCAATTGTGCTATTATCTTGCAGATTACCGTAGGAAAAAAGTGTTTTGTTTGTTGCAAAAGAGCGTTTTCACAAGAGCCCTTTTTAAAATTATGTTTATTACACAAAAAGGGGAGGGCAAATTGCCACAATTCAAGTGTGAAATTTGCAAGATGGGAGACAGTGAACCCGACTCGATCGAAGCGACTCCTTCTTCTCCATCCGCCAGCGGAGTCCCATGGAGCGTGCGCATTCACGATAAGCGTGCCAAGGCCTTCCGCTTCACGACGGTGACGGACATTGCGCTGCTCCGTGAGGTGATCGACCACAAGCCGTGGGCCTGTTCCCACGGCGACATGGCCAAGACGTGGGAAGTGGTGGCTACAGCCTTCAAGCGTATTGTGCCGTGGTCAACGAACGATGGGCGAGCCTGTAAGCGTCGCTACTTGGCTCTCATGGAGGCGTACGGCTCAGAGAAGCTGCAGAAGCTGCGAGGCGCGGGCACACCTGCCATGAACGCTGAGCGCGCCAAGCTACTCATGCAATGTCAAATAATGGTAAGCAATATGACAATAAGGGATCTTTATTGTGATATTGCACGATAACACAATTCTATTGTGATATTGTAGACGGATGAAGATCACCGAAAACGAAAGGCAGTTAAGGAGTCGGAGCGGCAACCTCCTGTGGCCCAGTTGGCCCTGGAAGACGCAGCCAGACTGACCAGCAGCGGCAGGACGGACTTTAGTACCATGGTCGACCAGGAAGCAGCGATCAGAGCTGAGAATACCATTGCACCGACAGGACAAGCTTTGACTCAGCTGTTGAACGACCCGAGACTGCTGCTGCGTCAACGCGAGTTGGAGATGGAAGAGAGACGGATCAAGCTCGAAGAACGACGAGTCCAACTGGAGGAGCAACGGTTCGAGCAGCAACGACAGACGACCGAGAAGCAGATGGAGATGATGGCTGCACAGACGAGCGTGCTGCTCAAGCTAGCAGACAAGTTTGCGGGTCCTTCCGAGCTGTAAATGGCAGTGTGATACTGTCGATATATTTTTTGCCCTAAAAAAAGCTCTTAAAGTTTATGAAACATACATGATTTAAGGTCAAAGGTGAGGGTCTCGGTCGAGGCGACGTTGCTGCTTTAGTCGCGTGATCTCTTGGTGAATGTGCAGTTGGGAGGACTTTTTCACTTGCTTTCGACGTCGTAGAGCTCGATCCGCTTCGTTCTCGAGACGATCGTAGACCTCACGAAGACGTAGCGCTTGTCGCTGGCATCGTCTTTGGTCTCGCTCTGCCTTGGCATCGTTTTCTGACTGAATTTCTAATAAGTTTTCTTCGAAATGATGCTGTTTTTGTCGTCTCTGTACATTGCCAAATAATTTAGCTTTTTTTTTTAGAAGAAATGAATACAGCAAAAACGTACGAGTTGTTGAACACTCTGTCTTTTGAGTGTGTCTTGCACGAGCTTGTGGCCTTCGCAGCGACTCTGAGCGTATCCTACTTGCAGGATGGTGAGAGAGGGCAAAGCTTCGCCTCGAATGAGGTCCAAGAAGGACACAATGGCCTTCAGCTCGGGGTTGCACGACAAGTTGAGTTCGTGGAGTTGCTCACAGGTGCCACGAGCCAACGTCTCGCTGAGTCGAAGTAGTGCACGGTGTGGGATGGCATTGTCTAAAAGCGTATGCAAATGAAGAAAGTGGAGAAGTCAACCCAAAAATTAGATTAAAGAACGTACTGCTCAGATCGAGTGAACAAAGGTATCGTGCTGGAGGTGAAAGCAAGAATGGACAGAAGCGGGTTATGCCTTCTCCACGTGCAGAGTTTGCTTGACAAAACACGAAGAATCTGTAAGAATTTAACCACATTTAATAAGATCTGCACTTACCTGACACATCCAGAGCTTGTAGCCGAGGACAGCAGCCAGTAGCCAATACAGAGCCCAGTGTCTCGAATTCTAACGCCCCTAGCTCATTATCTGATGCACTCGAAAGTTAGTACAAATTCCCTCAACTTTTGTTTTTCATACATCACCTGCAATTGTCAGTGAGCGAAGATGTGGCAGCTTGCCCGCTGCTAGTGCCCGAGTGAACACGTCAATAGATGTCCCAATTGCATTGTCTGACATGTCTAAATGCTGGATCCTTAATTCTGGGCCTTGCAGAATAGCCGTGGCTATTGTTTGAAGACCCTCATCCCCAAGTTGCATACCTATTCGGACAAAATACGTTAGAATATCGTTCAAGCTACAATAACTAAACTTAGTACTTGAAATGTTGAGTGTCGATACTTCCGACGACAAGGTGAAGATCCTCGCAAATTGAGTCGCTGCTTTGGAGTTATTGAGAGGGTTGCCACTCACGTCGAGTGTATGCAGATGTGGGCAACAGGAGGGATTAATCTGGAACACCTCGAGCAAATAGCCCATAGCCACTTCATCTGCCGTAATGGCCACACAGTCCAGCTCTCTGAGACCTATCAATACTCTTGCTTCGATCTGCCCTCGCAACTTTTGGAGGGTAGCAAATGAACACAAATTATGCGACAGAGTGAGATGTTGAAGTGCTGGTGTTGTCGAGAGACATGCAATGAAGCGTTGAAGGTCTTGGTCCGACATTTCAGTGTCTAAAAGCTATGATATCAGCATTTAATTCTCGTTAGAGGGTAAAGGAATTCACGTACTGGACACGTCGATTGCTTGTAGTGCCAGAAACCTCTCGTGGTTGAAGCTCCAGCTCCAGTCTCTCACAAATCGACTGCTGAATGCGTTATGAGCCAGGCTAAGACGCTGGAGACGTGGGAAGCGAGCGTCTCGCCATAATTTAGCAAGTTGTTTATACTGCTGATCCTCGAGTTTCAGCTCTGTATTTCGCCATACAAACATGATACTTCAGTGCGTTCTTGACCCATTTATTTTTACAAATAGCGGTTCTTACCTGTCATTTCTAACGCGGTTAAGCGAGAGCTCACGTGGTCCATGAACAGCGTCTGAAGGAGTTGCTGGAAGTATTTTCCCTTTAAAGCACTCAACCCACTAACTTTCCGGAACGAGATTTCTTGAACGGCAGCAAAACAGTCGCTACCATCTTCGGGGTCGTCATCGTCATCGCCTTCACGCTCCAGCATTTGAACAATATTTACGACATCCTCTGCTTTAACTTCGTTAAAAAATAATGCCGGAGTTTTTTTAAAGCGTTTGTGGATGCAAAAAGTTCGAGGGAATTCGTAACTCGCCAGAAACGCTTTGGCGGCGCGTACACCGTTCAACTCGAGAGGCAGCGCGTTCGAGGCCTCATAGAAAGACCTGCAACTTGCACTGGCACGTACTCGATCGTTGATTGGTAGTAATTCCATCATTTTAGATGGAAAAACACTCTGGCGAGTCTCTAATATTCGATGTACAAGGTATTTTCCAGGTCGAGGAGGAGGATAGTAGAGATCGTAGTATTTTCTCACGCTTACAGCAGTCGACTTGTTGACGTACGCAGTCACTCGTGCCGGCTCAAAAGGGGCTAGAAATTCCAGAATTCGAGCCAATAGCTCGACGAATGGTCGTCTCGAGTCGGTGAATATGGCTGGAGGACGTTTATGTGCCGTAAACACGAACTTCTTTTTTTTGTGGTGCACACGATCCCGATGTTTCTCCACGGGATTCAGCAACTTGGGCACCCATCGATTCAAGCCAAGACTGCGTCGTTCACCCTTCTTTTTCTTCTTCTTCAAGCCTGTGGCTCCATCTAGATCCCCATCATCAGATTCTTCACTGTCTTCTTCATCAAATCCGGGCGGAGGCTTGGGAGCTACTGGCTGGTTTCTTTCCCAGGATGACTCTGGCAGTGAAGGCGTCGGCAAAACTACGGCTGGCGTCTCTACTGTGATTGTTGGTTTGGGTCTCCGTGTGATTCTCTGACGTAGAGCTGCGAGTAGATTAGTTCCAAAGCCCGACGATCTCAATGCAACAGTGCCGGTTCGGGTCGCTCTTGAACCGGGAACATCCTTCTTGATCACCGGGAGCCAAGCCTTGACCATTTCTATCTCGGCACCAGCAGTCGCCTCAACGGCCGCTAAAAGGAGACTAAATAGACTTCACTTAAGTATGTCGTTTGACTTCATGTCATTTCGACAAACATAATACATGTCATTTCGACAAACATAATACTTGTAAATGTAATTCCAAACACACCCTCAGGTCACCTGAGTCAGGTGGCACAGCCAAGTGGACACATCAGCTGTAGACCATTCCTAGTCTCACCAGTAGAAACATCTTGACCGACCCCATGCCGCCGTACACCTACATCGTTTGCTTGTGCCGGGTCACTTAACCCTTTGTTAAGAGCTTATATGTCGGTCGGTACCTGCACTGCTGTGGGTATTAATATGCGAGCACTGACTGTGCAAACAGTAGGTACATGTACTAAAGAAAGTGTGTCTATTAGTTTACGTTTTAAATGAAAGTAATCTCGTCTAGCACGATCCAGGGTAATACGTTGGCATAGGGTACTGTAACGGTTCGGGCATCGCGTCCGCCAAGTACCGCGCTCTTGCCATCTGCTCGAGCTGCTGAAGGTGTCCGAGGTGTGTAGCCACTTGACATCGCAGCCTCTCGTTCTGTTCTCCTAGTTGTTGGACGGCGGCCACTTGGCTCATGGCAACACCCGCCCACTCGTTCTCTCTCTCGAGTTTGATTTCGTCTTGCCTTTGCTCCCGACGCTCTCGCTCGAGCTTTCGCGTCTGCAGATCCTGGAGCGTAGCTTGCAACTCGACGACTTGTTTCTTCAAGCACTCGATCTCGAGCTTCTGGCGTTGTTGCTGCGACTTGGGCAGAGCGATGCCGTCTTCCAAGACAGCTTTGGTGTTGCGAGGACGTTTGCGGCTTCGAGGACGGGCAGATGCTGCTCGTTTCTGCTTGGCAGTAGTGGAGGTCGATCCCGAGGTCGTAAACCCAAAAAGGTCGCTGAGAGCGACAAGGTCGTCGTTGGTGAGCGTCGAATCGTCCGACAGCTCGGTGCTTGAAGGACTCATGACGTCGGAGCGAGTAGGGAGGCCGTTGTCGAGGCAAGAGGCGGCTTGGGGAGTCATAATTTGTTGGTCATGGGCGAATAGCGAGACCAGGTCGTCGCTGTCGCTTGACAACGTTGAGATCATTTTCTTTTTTGGATAAGATGTGGTGTTGGTGCGTGGGGTGCGAGGCGAATTTCAGACTGTGGGGCTCCTCTTGGAATCCAGCCTGGCAGGTTTACAGGTGACTGGCGCAGGGCTCCGAGAAATCGTGGGCAGCACATGTTGGGGTTGTTCAGGAGAAAGGACGCCCGGAAAACCTAAGCGCGAGACGGTCGGTCCAGCCAGGGCATCGACATCGACGTGTACGAAAACCCATTGCGAAGCGGTCTCACCCCCATCGTTGAAGATGATTGCAAGGCTGAGGATCCGTCCGGCTTGGACAAGAGTGTAATACATGTACCGGTAAGCAGCACTGCTGTGTATTTATCCCTAACTCCTACAGCGACCAACGGTTCATCAGGCACCAGGCCAGAGTTAACATGAACTTCATTTCTTCACATGAACTTCATGCTAACATTGGCCTGGCTAATCGATAGTCGATCGTCGTCGACGATTCATTGATGCCACTGGCGTGTCTAGAATAGAGAACTCTTGAGCTCTAGTACAGTAGTTTGGGACACAATCATGTACAGTGCTTTAGTACTGTTCAATTTATGAAATGGTTGTTCACGTTGTGAATGAAAATGCTAGTGTATACCGGTACATAACATTTCGAGTAAAATTCCACACTTGGAGAGGAATGTCATCGCACATTTAACAATCGAAGTGAACTTGCTGCCGCGAATATGATTAGTGATTCGCTGATCCATTTGCCACCACCGCTTTTCAGCTCGCTGGGTTTCCTTCTCACTTCTCAATATTTCACGATCATTTTAGAGAGATCGATCGAAAATCTGCCATCCCGCTGCCACGACCCACATGATTGCGCATGCGGCGTTAAAGCGTACCACAAACATACCGGTAGCTAATTACAGTACCGTATTCCTTATGTGATTGGCGACGCTTGGTCATTAGCGACAAATCCAGCAGCCAATCAAATTGTTTTAAATTTCGAGTCGTCGCGCTTTATGTGCTTAGCGACAAATACATTTTTTCACACGCTACACGGTTTTTACTATGCAGGTATCTTTTATGGTGGCGGACAGGCTGGACCACACTCAAGAATATGACTGTCGCCAATCACATAAGGAATACGGTACTTGAAGTATAGCAAAGTATTATTACTAATAGCACATGTATTACTTTAATAATACCCCAACCAATAACGAGTACTGTACGACGTTAGGAGATTCGTACAAGTCTCACATAGATCTAAAATAAAATAGAAGGCCACCTTTCATCATCATCACAAGTCCCACATAGATGCTAAGCTCGAGTTCTCGGTCTATCGAATTAATGCCCGTCTTCCCGCGTTTTTTTATTTCACCAGTAGTTCAGTAAACGATATGGACAGCATGCACAGACGCATTATTTCTACAAGGTATATTGCTTTTCACAATTCCGGGCTATAATCGATAAAATACTAAAATGTAATTCATGCTTCATTTTAAAATGAAATCTTAAAATCGGGGACTCACTTCAGCCCCCTTGTGAACCACTTACTCAACCTAACAAAAACAGCTGAGATACTGTATGTAGCGCTGAAAGTTTTGTGGATCCTTGTAGGCTACTAAATAAATATTACATCTTGCACTGACATGCAAAGCCGAGCGTACTCACATTACTATTAATACTTTTTATTGCGACTGCACATGTTTTTTTAAAAATAGGCCTATCCATATTAATACATGTTCGACTGAATAAAATTTATACTCTCATGCCATCTGTTTTAAACACAATGTGGCTTTCAAGCCCCTTCCCGTCAAAACACTGTCGGACTCACAAAGGAGTGGCGAGCCTCCATCTCCATTGAAGGAGCATGTGGTTATGTAGGCGTATTGAAACATACCAAGCCTCTCCATTGAAAAGTGACTGGTCTCAGCTCTTCTCTGGCTGCAATCTATTTGCGTTTATTCAGCAAAAACTGTGAAAATAAAATGGTGTGTACGTACGTTAATTCTCTCTAGAATTTAAGTGTGTTGCTCATTGCTAACTGCAAAAACACCGTTTGAAACGGTGTGCAACACGCTCAAACGCACAGTAGAACCTTTCGGGGCGGGGCGACGCAGCTATGGCGAGCGGGTGCGAGGTCGCGTAGCCGCAGCAAACCCGCGCGGGGAGCCCGCGAAGCAAGGCCGCGCGGTATTTGCGGAGGCGGGCCCAGTGCCGAACTCACCAGCGAGCCGCTCATTGCACTTCCCAGTCTGACGGTCTCAAAGTAATGCTGTCTTTAGCTTCAAGTCTGTAAAGAAACAGCACGAAATTTGGATACCAATCTAACAGTAGCAGGGTTCAAACCAGACCATCCCTTCGAATAGCCCACGTGGAAGGCTGCACGCCGTACTGTTTTGCTCAGCTGTACAAGTAGGCAAATCGCACAGGAGGGTCTCCGCAAGAGGGACAATAGCGTTAGTTAACCACGAGCGCCCGTCGCCCAAAGCTCATGCTTCCAGAAATCTGTGAAGCACGACAGGAGCTTCAGATACGTTCGGCGCTCTGGTCTTGCGCGCTCGTCCACCAAACTTCACGTTATGCCACTGTTTGCGTGAGCGTGGTCAACTCCGGCGCTCGAGACTGTCTCTCTAGACTCAAGACTCTTAAAAGTACGTGTTTAAAAAAAAATCTGTAGGTCACCGGCGCAAAGGGACATTCTGCAGCAAAAAAAAAACCCTGACGTGATCATCCCGATTATACAGGGACCATCTTGGCAACCCCATCATCACTTTGCTTGGGGCAGTCGCGCGATATACGAACACATCAATTGAGCACATCTGAAGTTGCATCTTTTTCGCTTGGTTGTAAGTGCACCCGTCGCAAGTCTCATCTTCAAAACTGATTTTGTGGGACCTGGTTGCAGCTGTACTGTACACAGTGTAGCTACTGTATTACTTAAGCATTACATTATGCCAAGTGTTTCAGATAATGGCGACAGCACTGTGGTACTGATCATTTTTTTACCATTCAATTACTGTTATGGACTCAGCATTATTTGCCTGGTGCCGTTGGAGATGACGACCACATTTAAGAATTCAACGCCTTTAATATAACACCGATTCTTGAAGTTTGTGTAACAATCGAGTGCAAATTGACGGCCGGGGGCAAGAAGCATGTTCAATTGCTGCATATTATTAAAGCACATGTATATTTAAAGTTGACATTTTCAGCTGAAAGAACGGCGGAAGATCTCTCAGAAGATTACCCGTCACCTCGACGCAAAATTGGTATTGATGACCAGCATGCAGTGCAGTACGTGTAACGGTAGCTAATTTTGACCGGGTACTTTATAGTTTTCAGTAGAATAGCTTTGAATTGGCCATTATTAATCGCTGCGCAGGCGACGTGGCACAAAAAATATATTTTAGAACGTCGATTATTCGCTAAAGAAACAAACCTTTCATTTTTTCTACGTTTTTATCACCCCTTCAATTTATTACTTAATGAAAAGCTCCGTTTCATTAACTTCGCGCTGCTTACAACAGTACAAGTTCTAAACAGGTACTTTACAAGTGCGGAATTAGCAGGAGAGGATCGCTCGGCAACATGAATAGTTTAAGATCCGTGCGTATCACGCGGAGGGCAAACGAAGACTTTACCCCGCTCGGTCCTACTTGGCCGACACTTCCAATTTTGGAGATCTGGAGTCATGACATCCACCGATCCAGATTGGTCAGCATATTCAGCCATCGTTGGAGTCGCTATCAATACAAGCACGATGGTCAGCCAAAAATTCCAAGGACGAACGAAAGCTTTGTGGGCCAGATCTTCGGGATCATGTTTCGCATACTCTAAGAGCTTATCCCCTTGATGACGCCAATGTTGCCTTTATCAAGTTGATGCGCTGTCGCTGCAAGTCTGATTATGTCCGTGTACTATCCTAGACTCTCAGCTTTAGACTCTTATTAACGTTAATAACCCTTACTCCTTACTCCAGTGCCCTTCTTCTTTTTTGGTGGGGCAAGTGGGGGAGAGTGACTATTGAGTCAATAGTATTGACACAAGGGAGCTACTTGGGATTTGTAAGCCAACGAGTTTTCCTCATTAAGTACGAAATAAGGAGGAGCCTGTGGTTTAAGATCCGTGTGTGAAGCACGTGGGCTTACACCCGACCAAGCACGGCAATTAATACTCGCTTGCCCTATAGGGTTAATGCCTGGGTTTGATTTTAGAAATATGATGTCAAGTCCTCCACTTTTGGAAATTTGTATTAAAAAATAATGCTACCGTAGTATATGCTCCTTTGTCGCAGTCTCATGACACCCATTCCTCCCCTTGGTATTGACACATGGACAGAGACTATAGAATCAATAGTCTCTGTCGTGAAGATGTCGACGTGCGGATGTGTAGCATCGTCGTTCGAACGGTATTGTATCATAGTACAGTACAGGACTGAAGTAATGAGTAAGCATTTACTTGCTTGCCTGCTTCGTTTGGCGGAACACCGGCCCTGCGCCCCTCAGTTTTGAGCAGTCTCGTCTTCCAAAGTACGATGATTATGAGCGATCGCCACGACACCACCATAGATAAGTTTTCAACAAGGCACAGCAGTTGCTGAGCAACCACGTGTAGATGGTCGTGTGAACTGTAGCTTCGTCGAAGGTGGCTTTTCTAAATGAGAGTCCTTATTGTGCCAGACTGAAAACGCAAAAAAATAATTGTCAAGGAAATTTTGAGTCCCTCGTACGGTTAAATTTGTATACCCGTATACGGAGCTTTTGTGCCACTCATTTAGGGGCACTCCATTTCGAGAAGAACAGCGCCAGCCTGCACGCGCGTCGAAGAAGCGGCCCTCAGAGGAAGCCTACAGCGGGGGCAGTGAGAATGACGGCTCGGACGCGAGCTGGGTGGACGACTCCGCCGTATCCAGTAGTTCCAGTGCGGCGACGTGGAGTGTCGAGGATTCAAGCGTGACTGATACGCCTGGCGAGAGAACAAGTGGAGGTAGTAGCGGAAGAGGATCTCCAGAAGTCTGTGCAGACTTAGTTGAAACGCAGTTTCAGTCCTGGGAAGCCTTTCACTCGTATCTGGACGAGTATCAGAAGCAGACTTAACAGGTAAGGGCATTGATGGCACTATGTATTACATTATGAGAGTATTCAACGGGTTTGACCAATTTACTGTAGGTTTTTAGAGTGCGATCAACTAAAAGCGTGGCAGAACGGAACAGGCTAATCCAGAAGGCCCAGAAGCCGTCTTCAACGCTCATCCCAGAGGCATGGTGTACGTACGCAAAGACGCTCATTTGCACGCATGGCGGCAAGTACAGATACCGTGGTAAAGGGAAGAGGCCACGTCAGGAAGTACGCCCGATCGAGTGCAAGGCCCAGGTGCGAGACGTTGACTGTCGGTCACTGCCGGTCACAGTCGGTTGTAGTCTGGCACTGTCGGTCACAGTCGGTTACTGATCGGTACTTTATGTAACAATACTATTCAACAGCTAACGTTGCTCATGTGTGTATACAGATAAACGCTTACGTTCAAGTGGTGAACACATCCCCTCTTCATTTTGCAGTTTGCGTCACTAAGACTGCATTATCTCACAACCACGGATTGGGGTTGCGTACGTACCGCCATTATCCCGCTAATCGACTGGCTATAGAAGAAGATGTTTTGGCGACGGTCGACTCCCTCAGAAAGTCAGGCACAAAGACGCAAAACATTCTGAAATTTATCGTGGAGAACACCAGCAGCGATCCAACTCCTCAAGATGTACGAAACCTAATCCGGAAGCTAAAGAAACAAGACCAGGGCGTGTCATCTCGTTCTCAACGCATCAAGAAATGGATGGTGGACTTTTGTGCTGTTCAAGGGAACGTAGGGCATATTTTTGTGGACCCATCAGGCGGAAAGGTTCGTTTTGCGTCTCAAGTATTGTGAATCGGTCAGTTTGATTCTAAATGTGTGTGTTTGGTTTTGTAGAATATTTGCGGGAGGAGATTGCATGCGCCGACTATGGCTTCTCGGCGTGGCAAAAAAAGCAGCTTCGGGCAGTTGTCAATCTGTTGGTGTACGCAAAAACGGAACGGGAGTATGAAAAGCACCGACGCTACATGACACGTTTGACCTGTATTGGTACCAGCCTTGGCACCGCCACGGCTAGATCTGGTGCAATCGTGGAATCGGGTGCGGAATCTGTTGCAGTCGGTGGAAGTGTGGAGTCGGTTGCAGCATTAAGTACTGCTGTGGACACAGAGCAGGCTGCCTTAAATCACCCGTTTGAGACTTACTTTGCGAAGAATTGGGACGGGTGCAGGGACATGTGGTGTTCTTTCACGAGACAAAGTGCGGTGACGTTGGGCAACAACACCAATAACAGACTTGAGGCGTCCTGGAAGCACATGAAGGAGATTGTAAATTCTTCAATGGTCTTAGATGAGTGTTTGGCTTCAATTATTTTCTATCAGACTCGATCTGAACAGCTTCTGTACAACCGTGCAACCAAGATTTCTCACGTCCATCACGAAGAATACGATAAAGAGATGAATGTCGTGGCTAACTTGATTAGCAAGCATGTATGCGAATTAATTCATGAGCAGTACGTGTACGCAACTGGTCCGGCTTCCTATTCCTTTTACGAGGCAATGCCTGGAATGATCTTTATCAAGAATGAGAAAGATGCAGAAGGAAGTCTGGACGAACCACGAGCAGAGTACACAATTACTAAGTCAACCTGGGAGTGTTCGTGTATATTTGCAAGTACGCGGCTATTGCCATGCAGGCATGTTTTCTACGTGCGTCAGCAACTGAAATTGGAGACAATTATTTCGACTCAGTGTTTCCATCCTCGTTGGTTGTTGTCTTCGATGAATGACACGCGTCCTCCGTTGGAGACCGAAAGGAACGGCTGTTCTGTGACTCGGATTGCATCGCTTCCAAAGCTTCCGTGGGACTCTAACCGCAAATTTTGCCAAGCTAATAGCTTTGCTACCGCCATAACGGAAGCTGTAAGCACGCTGGGAATGGCGGAATATCGGGTGGCAATTCAGGCGTTAGCGCAAGTATCAACGATGTTTACTGAAAAAAAGTTTGAGCTGATCAAGGAGCTGTCGTCTATGGGTCCAGTTCCTCAGTCAGTGGGTCAGTCGGTAGCGTCGGTGGAGTCGGTGTCTCGGTCGGTGGAGTCTGTAGAGTCGGTGGCTCAGTCGGTGGAGGCGGTTGACCACTCGGTGGAGGCGGTGTCCCCGATGTTGGAGGCGGTGTTCCAGTCGGTGGAGGCGGTTGATCACGCGGTAGAGGCGGTGGAGTCGGTGTCGCAGTCGGTGGAGTCGGTGCCTCAATCGGTGGAGTCGGTGCCTCAATCGGTGGCGGTTGATCACTCGGTGCAGTCGGTGTCCCAGTCGGAGGAGTCGGTGCCTCAATCGGTGGATCACTTGGTGGATCATTCGGTGATGCAATTGACTCAAGTTCTTGAATCCGAACCAATTAATGCGGAATCACCTGGATTCGAGATAGCAAGTCCCTTACGCCCGCGAGGCCGCCCGAAGCAGAAGGCAAAGACTAAGAAAGCGAAGAGGAATGTATCTATCCTAATGGCACAAGATGATTCGATACTTCACGACCAAGGTATGAGCCTCAAAACAGTCCAGGTTCTCCTTTCAAATGAACCTACCTACGCATCATGTGCTGAGCCGCTACGCCGATTCCAGCTATTTGTTTTTGATAAGAAGATGAAGCCCCCAATGCCCTACGTTATTTCGAAGATGCCGGCTAACAAAGTTATCATGGATCCAATCGACATTTCTCGTATTTTGGCCAAAGAGATACTCCAGCGAGCGAGCAAAAAGGTAGTTACCCTACAAAAGAAGCACAAGGAATTGCCAGAGCTAGACTTTGCAGTTGATTTTCCTGGTCTATTTGTAATCGGGATGCAGACACTGAGAACCATGAAGCTATGGCACCAAGCAGTCAAAGAGCTAAACGATATCGAGAGAGCCGTAAAATGGATCTCAGGAATTGATTTCTCGCTGGATATTTCGCCTGTATTTCGGGCCGAACCAGATGCAGAATTGGCGTCAAAACTAGAAGCAATTCCGATTTTCTCTGAAAGGGTAAGCACTTTGCATATTTTAAGGGTAGCAGCAACTGACACTTTGTATACGTATTTTGTAGATTCGGATCGTTGACTTTGCATGCAGATCACTACTTAGTGACACTGCGTTGGCAGAGGCAATGGCAAAGCTATTTGGTCAACAAGAGGAAGTCATGACTGTTGACCCAGCGATATGGGGTATCGTGGAGAGAGGAAATGTGAGCATTCCAGACGAAGAGTTAAAGCACTTGTTCAGTTGTATTACTGGGCGAATTATACTGCTTCCAGTGAACTGTAACGGCACGCACTGGTGCGGTATCATGATCAACACAGCTGAGACAACTATCAAGTACTATGATTCCATGAGCAGCAGCTACACTGGTACCCTTAGAGTACTAGCGCACAAACTTGTGCAACACATGCCGGCTACACCAGGACGTTACAGAGTGGTTCCCTATGTTGCGGATGCTGGAGTCCAACTAGACAGCTACAACTGTGGGGTGTACGTTCTGCTTGCATTCGAAACGTTCTGTAGCGGAGAAAGCACAGGTGAATTGAGTAAGAAGGCACTGCAGTACCAGCGTTATCGCTACTAGCAGATGTGCAAGTGAAGCAATACACTTTGTTTAACTTGAATTATATAGTTGCTGTTAAAACACATTGTGTCGGAAACATCACAGAAAGGTTGGATTCGTCCTTGAGGTTAACATCGGCCTTGAGGATGACTTCGCTCTAAAAACACTAAGTGCTCGTATCCGGATTATACAGCATATACAAGAAGGGTGAATTTCTTCGTCGGGCACAATCGGTCACGTCGGTGGTCAGTCGGTCACGAATGGCTCGTCTTCGTACCTTTCAGTCGGTCACAATAACGCCTGCCTTTCTAAATATTTATTTTTAAATTTTAAGCCACGATTGGTACTATCCACGATATCCCCGTCTCCTTTGGTAAAGGCAAAAATTTACTACGCATACGTGTAAATCACTACAGTACGACGTAATCCACAACAATCATTTACACGCTGACATTAGTGTCTGGTATTGTCGGTGCAGAGGTCGATGCTGCATCTTTCGCCATCATTTCGTCCAGCACGAGGTTCTCCAGAGTCTGGTTGATACTCTGGCGACTCTGCTGATAGGCTGCAAACACCATTTCAGTAAGGAGCCCTACTTCCCGATGTTGTTCTTGTTGTTGTTCCGAATCGCTTTCCGAACGTTTACTTGGGAATGTGGGTACGGAACTCGTATAACTACGCACAGCGCAGCCCGAAGAACCATCCGGAAGTGTAGCAGACGCCATCACCGCGTACCCTTTCTGCACTAAAAGCACAGGCGAGCATCCCTCATCTCCCGGACGCTTCACACTGGTGTTCGCGTTCCAGACATACACCACGCGACTCTCTTCTCGAAATCTTTTCACGACTGAGAAGGAGTGCGAGTGCCCTGGTGGCTTATCGTTTGAGGTGGCGCTTTTGCGAGTTAACGGCGTGAGAGTTCTCGAGTAAAAGACGTTCTCCGTGCTCTTAAGGATCGTCACTTGGCTGTCTTCCAGCTTGAGTTTTCCCTCTCCATACGACCGCCACACGACGTCGTCGAGGACTTTATACTCGAACGGCATGTACTTTTTCTCCTTATACTCGAGATACATACCGTCTTCGGGGGAGTATTTCATATTGGCGTCTTCCGTCACGTCCACGGCGGGGTCTGATTCGCCTAAACCGTGCTCGTTTAATACCGAATCTGCTCGGGGATATCTCGCGTCCACGTCACGAAGCATCGACGCGAGCATTTCTTCTTCGTTCTGGTCTTGTGAGCCGCTTTGGTTGCTGCTTTCTTGCAGCTGCTCCCAGATCTAGTCATTTACACAATCTAGTCAGTTCAGATTTAGAGCCTTTCAGATACGTTCTAAAAACACATACTCGTCGCTTCCGTAATAAACGCTCGAAGCTCTTGACAAGACGCATCTGACTCTGCACCATTTCTCGGAGCTCGACGTTCTCCACTTCGGCCTTCGCCTTCTCTTCTCGCTGTCGCTTAGCTATCCGTTCCCATAGAGAGACTTCGGGCTGGATAGGAGCTCCGAACGCATCCGCAGTGGTGGCTACCATAGCTGTGGAGACACCTACGCTCTCCTGTCCTTGCTTGTGTTCCTCCTCTCTTTGTTGTCGCTCCACTTCCCCTCGATTATGTTGCTTCAACGTCTCCAATTCGACCTCCAGTTGCTCGGTCTTCTCGCGTAAGTACGCGAGCTCCTCCTTCTGTCTCTGGCTCGTGCTTTTATTGGGTTTTCCCTTCTTGTTCGGGGGCTCCAGAGCTGATGCCCCCGTCACTTTAGAGGCAGCAGGAGGCCTGCCTTTTCTCGCTTTTGTAGGCTTTGGAGCTGTAGTTTTTGCCGCTTTTTGAGGCGTCGGAAGCCTCGGGGCTGGCGGTGGCAACGTCGTCGAGCCGCTGGCTATTGGAGACGCTGCTAGCGCTGCCCAGGGCAACGTGTCGTCGGTTAAGGACGCTACAAAACTGGCAAACTTGTCGGTGTCTGTGACTGGGGCTAGAGGCGCCAATACTGTAGCCTCAAGACTCGAGATCGCTGCATTCGCTGCGCTTACATCTAAGCTATACCTGTTTGCAGTGGGGGACGCTGTACTGGTCTGTGTGAGCCACAAATCGAGGTCTTGAAGAAAGTCTGTTGGTATCACTGGTGGATCTCCTTCCATGGTCGATAATTCAGCTAATACGCGGGGGTTGGTGGCGAGTCGGGGGTTAAAATACGCGCAAGATAACGGTGGAGATGCTGAGCCAAGTTGCCGCGTGAGCAGAGGGGTGTAGCGACCGAGGTGATGCGAGAGAGGCGTGTTCAGATGGGAATGGTGGTGGGTCCAACAATGGATATTAACGGCCAATGAACGTGGCCGTTAGCGAATATAAACCTATCCCTATTTATTTGATCAGAAAGACTGTCTCAGATTTTAATGTGTGTTTTAAACAAGCTGACATTTTACGTTTTAACGCTAGAAATATGATACAGAATCCATCTAGAAGTTTACAACAGCGACAGACAGGGGTTAATAGTAGCGCTCCAAAACGAGAAGTAGTATCAATGGAGCTATTGGGGGTCCGTAGACGGCGACATATTCATACTACTACAGATACCGGCGTATGGGTAGTAGTATGCGTACTACTATCGCTACTACTCTCAGTACTACTCGGTCGTCTTGCTGTCTACAGCCTTTCGAGCGTCTTGCTTCATCCTCACTATCTCATCACGATTGTGTTTGAGGAGAAGCTGCTTTTCGGATCGCCTGTGATCGGTTCTAGTGCGAAGTGGCCCCATTACAATACCTCCAGATGAAAACACTCGTTCCTGGAAAGCTGACGACGACACTTTGCCCAAGTGAATGCGTGCAAGAGGGGCAATTGAGGGAAAACGCTCTTCACCTTCTTCTCTTAACCACTCCAGAACGTCCACGTGTTTGTACAGGCCAAGCATAGACCAATACAAGCCCTTGGGTTTCCCGATATACAAGTCCTTGTTGAGCTCGTCCTTCGTCTTGGTCGGGTTCTGGCGAGTCGCGATTTCTAACCAGTCAGGTTCCAGTTCAAGCCACTCGGCTAGCACCTTATCCGCCCTAATATTAACTTCATCCTCCGCCACTTCATCTCGTGCTTGACTACTCCGAATAGGGGCCCCGACCAGCAACTCGTCTTCGTCGTCCCAGCCGGTGGATGCTGGCGAAGAAAATGGCGAGGTTTCTTGACTCCAAATGCTGCTCCCTTGTGACCCCACGTCTTGACCCAAAGAAATTCGCTTCTGTTTGGCCATCGTGCGAAATATGTGACGGTGCTCGTCTTTGAGGAAGTCCATAGCACCAGTATACAAAGCCTTTTCCTCTTTGCGAGCCACGTTACCTACTGCAGCAATTTTTTTAACCGCCGCCTTGGTGCGGGGGTCAAGCAGTATAGATGCTATCGATTCACGAGTTACCTTCGGAAAACGTGCTTGCAGTTGTAGAAGCGTTCGCCGTAGGCATATCTTGCCTTCTTCTGAGAATTGATCACGGGTCCTGAGCACCCTGCGATGAGTAGTTTCATTTTCCTCTTTAGACCGAGGTGCTTCAATGCCCATCATCTGAAACTTAAACGACTTCAACTTATTTTCTGCCAACCGACGAAAAACAACCATGAACGAGGCCACCAGGTTCTCGCTCTGTGCTTCAACTAGAGCTAGGTTCGCGATGGAGTTTGTGGCCGCTTCCATCTCTGCAGCAAGCATCCACTCTTGAGCTGTAATAACAGACCACACATTGGCTGTGTCTTTGTTGGATTGAAAATAGGCTTGAAACGCCGCGTAGTTGACTATAGATCTTCTGATCAGTTTGCACGTGTACGCGACGCGTACGTCGTTGTCTATGAGAGGTGAGAGCTCCGGGTACGAAAGCGCTTTCTGAATCATAGTCAATCCGGTAAGCTGCTTTGATGACCTGAAGTAGTTGTTGAGGTTGCGCAGCTTCTGTATTACAGTGCCTCCTTCGTCAAATGCGCCGCCCGGTGTGACGGTGGTGACCACCTTCTCCCAAGAGTCACTTTTACTGTCCCACACACTTGTTGTCTGTATGTTGTCCTTCATGCCGAGGCCGTAGCCGATGCAACGGCTGAGCAAGTGCATCGAACAGTCTTCTTGCTCGGTGCCCAGGTTGTCAGCCACATTCTTTGCTGAAGGTGTCGTGTCAGACATTGTGTATCGTGTCATTGACCGAATATCAACTCCATACTTCACTTTGAACCCGTTCTCAATGAGCTTAGCAACCAGGGGCGCGTTATGTCCGTCGTTTTTCACAGTCGCTAGCATAGCAATGTACCGAAATCTCCACTTACTGTCAATAAACGCAACGGACGCTCCAACAATACTTTCCTTGCCACAGCTTGTCCAGATATCGTGAATAAGGTTCAGGAATTTGATGCTGCATGCCTTCTGAAACTCTGAGGAAAGTAACTCACCGACAAGATCACAAAATAGCTGGAACTGTCCATTGAGTAAGCGTCCATGCCTGTCACGACTCAAAATTGGGAACTCTGGATCCCCCGTGGCAGCGCGTATCACATCCAAGAAAGAGTCGGAAGAACACACTGTATACGGAAGTCCCTGATTGACGAGCCACTTGGATATCAATACGTTAACCATTTTCTCGTTCGGACGGAAAAACCTTTTCGTGGACTTGCTGGTTGTAATGGACGAGTCCGCCTTACGTCCGGGAGACGTAGTAGTATTACTAATAGTAGTATCAGCGACACTTCCCTTCGTCAAATCTAGGACACTCCGTGCCTCTGCTTCCGCGTTTTCCACATCATGCTTCGCCTTCTCAGTAACTTTCTGCTCCGCGAGAATAGCCAAAGGATGGTCTTCGTGCATGGATTTGATGTGATCCTTTGCATTTGAGGCGTGCTTCGTATTACGCAGTGCTTCTTCCCAACTGTACCGCGTTGTCTTGGCACGAGCCTTAATCGATTCGCAGCAGAGTAGACAGAGGTTGTGGTAAGGTTTCCCAGACGGTAGCCACGGGTTTCTCTTTCGGTACGGCTCGTCAAGGTGATGAATCAAATCCCAAACGCTGTCAGACGTTCCAGCCTTTCGAGCATGTCTGACGGATAGCGGAACACCAAGTTCCGATACTGGAGACGGTGGAGGGAGTTCAGGGAAATATAAGGAAGCTGGAGTTGCCACGGACTTAACCTTGGTCTTTCCCTTTGCAGCAGCTACTCCATAAGTCAGCTTTGACTGCTTGCCAACCTTCAGACGCTTTGTAACGCGCTGTGAGGACGCACGAGTCTCACCCACAGAACTGTCCGGCGACGGCGCAAAATCAGAGTCCGAGCCAGCCCAAATATTACCTGCAGGTCTCTTAGAGGTCGCTGGAGCTGGATCTAGATTGATGTCGGACTGACGATACACACGCGCTACACACTCTGAGCTGCAGAACCTGTACCGAAGTGCAGTTAGTTTACATACTGATTATGTAGGATGTAGCACGCAATATTACCTCTCATTCAAAGCGGAGTCCTTGCCCTCAAACACACCAATGGCGCAAATGTGGTGCACCTGCTTGCCGCACACAGTGCAGGGGTCCGTCTTGAGTTCGTCACCTTCTTGGCATCCATTCACAGCGCACCCCATCGTTCGCGTGTACACTGAGAGTCTTTCACAGCCAGTTGTGTGCGGATTGCAAAATGAAAACCTGTGGCTGAGAGGCCTTTCAAAACAGTAGTAGTGAAACTACTATTGTGGTTAGCGAACGGCGGTAATACTACTATGAATATAGATACTCTGTACCTGGGTATGAGTATGAGAGATACCAAAAATTAAATGATATGAATAGTACCACAGAGTACTATTTCACATAATACTATTAATCCCTGGCGACAGAATCAAAGAGTGCTTTCGAGAATGTCAGAGACTTTATCTTGGAGCGTATACAGCTAGAATGTTTGCAGTAAGACCATCCCGCTTAGAACACCTTCTAGTTACAATATTCCTTACCCACTGCATCCGAGCCATTTTTCTTCAATTGGATCACATTTTGGACCGACTTCTTTCTCGATCTGTAGCCGTCGTAGTTCAATATAATTTTCATCAGCGAGACACGACAACACTTGAAATCGCGTGTTGTAACAGAGTCCAGGTCTGTTGCCTGGTAAAAAGCACTGTCGATATGGCTTCCCCTCGCACATTTCTACTGTTTCTTTCGTGGGGAAACTGAGGTCGTCTGCAGTATCGAATGACGACGGCTGGCAAATTAAAGGTGCGAACCTCTCGAAAGCTTCTTGTGTGCCGCTATTACCGAGATACGGAGTGGCAGGAAGGCGAGAGTTTAAATCATTCATCAAACAAGACGCTGCTGGTGTTCGGGATAATGGGTAACTCTGACAGGAGACATGACTCAAATTGCACGCTCCAAGGAAGCCATTACAACACAAGTGGTTCGGTCGAAGCACGACGAACTCAACGAGGTTTTGTAGAGGTGTCATATCGGGAAGCTGCTCCATACTTGGCAGAAGGGACAGTATCAGTCGACCGAGTTTGGGGACATGCTCAAAACTTGGTAACGTGGTGACTTGGGTGATCCACGCTAGGGACAAGCTCTGTAGATTCGGAACACCTGTAAGCGGCGGGATGCGGTCGATGTTTTCGTGAAGACCGAAATGAATCATCGATAGTTGTGGTAAATCGCTAAAAAGATCATCGGGAAGATCGAGCAAGTTTAAATCGCCGTATTTCCCTTCGACTTGACTGAATGTGACAATTAAAACACACTATATTAGCATTTTTTTACAGAGCAAACTATTCATACGTACATGGTTTCAAGGCTTTTCAGCTCTTTCGTCCACACCGGGATGTGCTGAGTACTCGTATAAATCATCTGACTGTAGTAAAAGCAATAATACGTTCACCAAAATAATTCAAACGTAATTTTGCAAAATAACGTACATGACTTTCAGGTTACGACATTTGCGGAGTTCATCAGGCCATTTAAGAAGTTGTCGATTGATCAGTTGAAGTGACGTCAGCAAACCAGCCTCTGCAAGCGTCTTTACTTTTTCATACGCATCTATGGGAGTTCTCCACTCCTGGTATGTTTTAGGAGCGGTATCAACATCTATAAGGATGAGGCATGGACAACACTCGTCGCTGGTTTCCCATCTGTGAGCATACACCACGCACTCTGGGTGTGGGACACACAGCGCTTTTGAGTCTGCAATGGCTTTGTGTGTCGATAAGAAAATGATGACACAGATTGCCACAAAAAGTGCAGAAAGGCCTTTGGGTACCGAATTTTGCGACGCTGGTGTTGTTTTGGTTGGGTTTAGTCTTTGCATGATCATTCCACGATGTCTTGTCCACACAACCGCTTGCAAGACGCGCTCAAAACGATAGCAAAAAGTCAGGTTCATACTGATCCGCAAGGCAAAATCCAGCAGCGAATCGATGCGAAGAGAGTCAAAATTCACGCGAAACAAGGCAATTTCTGACTGGTCTGCAAACGAACGCGCCAAATGTTCAAAACTTCCAGGTGGGAGTTTTTCCAGGTACGTGAGATACACTTCTCGATCCAAGTCGAAATTGTAGTAACAATACACGAGAGTTACGATTGGAAAGAGGACGGCAGCAGATAAGTCAAACCTGGCGAATAAAAAGTGATAGGTAAATTAAGAAAGGAGTTTTAGATAGACCCAGTCATATGAACGTACACGGAGTCGATGAAAACTTCGGTTAATGCTGAGAATCGATCGGTTAATACGTTCATGACGCAGGATAACGCGTTGAGGGATAAAAACCCAGCGAAGCCGTACGTGAGACTAGCAGGACTTCCACTCTGCAATAACTGACGGAGCATGGCTGTCTCCATTGCTAGATCGAAAATCTTGAGAAACGCGTTCTGGATTTTTAAAATAAAGATGTGATAAACAAAAAAAGAACGATGATACTAAAATATGTTTGCAAAACTTACCCATTTCTTTCGGTTCTTTCCCTCGAGTGCAGTAAGTTCACCCCACAGATGCCTGACTCGCTTGTGTAATGGGCCACTCGATCTCACCCATGAGAAGGATACGTCAAGATTGTCTGGTTGACTCTGATAGGCCGAGCCAAACAACTTGTCACGCCAGAAGAGCATCCTTAGTGTCACTAGTACATAGCAAAAGTCCACAAGCAGTAGGCCGATAGCTCCAGCTAGAATCATCTGCGGGTTTGCATCGTTGAATAGCCAAAACTGTCCATTATCGTATGAGTTTGTATCCATGAGTAGATTTGCTGCTGTGTTCGGGGTGAGTGCCAGGAAAATGAGCCAAGACGTCCAGGCGATGCAAATAAGCAAAATTAGTAGCATAGGGAGGCCAAAAAGACCGAAGACCTGTCTGAAAGAAAGTGCCCCATCTTGTGCTCGACCGAGTATTCGCTTGCTTTCGAGTTTTAGCTCTTCAGCTGTCGGTCCGGTTGGTACAATTTGGGTGAGCCTTCCGCCGTTGAGAACACTTTGTAGTCCAGAAACTCGGGGATTAGATATGCTTGTTATTATGCCATTGTTGTCCCTTGGCGCTATCGCTGTTCCTTTTGTCATGCCGCTGTATACGTCCACAGATTTCTTCTGGGAACAACGATCTACAAATTATACTAAATATTTTTAGAACAAAGCTACGCGGTACTATTCCGAAACATGTATTTCTAAAAATGGCCAAGATATTTTCAGCTCATTTTTGATTGGATAAAATCCTTTACGTGCCGATAATAAGGTACATTTGCCATTTTTTCGAATATGGAACCGCACAACGCGTACGAACAGCGAAATCCGTCGACATGCATCCCTCTCCTGGACGACATAGATATCTTACAAGAATTGCCTGTCGTGTTCAACGTAGCCAGCACAACCGCAAGCATTTCGAGCCCCTCCTCGCTTGAATCCGTCGTCTGTAGCCCTAGTTGCACTGCCCCAAACATTGACGAACCTGTTGGCTTAACACCTGAAGAAGCAGCGGAGCTTTTGAAGGCCTTAGACGCGTCCGACAGCTTTGGAACTCCTCTTCAAGAATCCGCTGTGTCTCAAGACATAGTAACTCAAGTTTCACCGCCAAAACAGTTAAAACAAAGGAGAAACCCCGCTCGGAAGAGAGTCACCGATCCCAATACAGGAAAGATGCGAAATCCGTCTCGTGAACGTCTCCAGAACGAACTAGCGTATCTCCGTACGAAAGTCGTCGAGTTAGAAAGGGAACTAAGGGTTCTACACGTCGGCAAACGCTCCACATCAAGTTCAACAGCCTCAAATCCCAGAAAACAGGGCGACGGAGGCGCATGTGCTCGCGTTTGGCAGCGAATTGCCGAACGACAAGCGCAAGGTCGAGACGACTCCGAAGCAGAGAACAGACGACTCAAAACAGTGCTACAGGGGCAGATTCGGCTGGCTCAGAAGCTTGAACAAGTGCTGCATAAGCGCCCGAATGTTTCCGTTTTTAGCGAATCAGAGGCCAATACGGCACAAAAGAGACTTTGTCTCGGTAGCCAAGACTCTAGCAGTATGTACGAGCTCTTTTTGAGTGAACTAGGCGGTCTGTACGCTCAGATAGATGGCGTTTTCCACCAGAATGGGTTGGAGACGTCGGTGGACGACTCGCTTAGAAAAGCGTATGTGAGGACGAGACAAGGGGCAGCGGACCAGGACGAACTATACGCGGAGCTTCAGGACGTCAACATTCTTCCGTTCCACTTTGAACGAGCGGCCTCGGCGATGTGGTATGCGGTTAAACGACAGTATCGTAAAAACCGGTATCATTCGTATTTAGGCGAGACGGACGAGACGATTGCAGTAAAGTACCGTAGTCCATGCAAAAGACGTGGCGTGGATACGTGGCTGGATGCATTGATGGTCATGCGCCGCTTTGTGGAGCCGGATCGCCTGGTTATTGTATGGAGATGTGTATCACGCGGAGAAGAGGAATTCTCTGGCTTGTACACGGACGAAACTGGTTGGAGCGTGCTTAAACGTATCCCACCAGACTCAGGTCTTGATCTCTCGGGCTGCGTCATGCACAACTGCGTCCATATTGTGCCTAAACGAGTGGATTACTCGACGTCACTACCGCAAGATGACATCGGGTTGCTCACTAATCTCGTGATTGACTCTTACGAAGATGATGTGATTGCATTGAGTACGATGGTGGAGGATTTATTGCTACAAGAAGCTGTCGTACCTTCAAAAATGAATTGATGTGCGAGCCAGAGGTGAAGTGCTGTGAAGTCTTCCACACAAGGGTGGTTTTACGCGTTTAGTCACGTTTTGAAATGGTTGCGTTTGTATCGGGTATGTTGCTGCCTCACGAGGCCACAATTCACCAAATGGATACGCATTAGTAAAAGACGTTAAAGCAGTAGGAAGAAGGTTATTGTTAAAGTATTTTGGGTGGTTCGATTGGTATTAATACATGTACGAAACATAACGCATGTTGAACGTTATTCTGAGCTCTGTTCAAAAAAATTCCATGTAAAACCCTTGTAGCCCGGTATCCCCCCCCCCCTCGTTTGATATACTACTGGTATTATTAAAATTGTAAATGGCTTATTATGGTCCGCCCAAATATAGTATATTACGACTGCTGCGCATTTTGATTGGTTTTTCGCGAATCAAACGAAAAAGAACGCTAAAAAGTTATTGATTGGTCTAAAACCCGGTCATTTTGCGTATCATGGACTGAAAGGTTTCCACGCTCGTAGACCTACTCGGGAAGAGTATACAGCATTGGGAGAGGGCATCGGCCCCTCTTGAGCTTAGCATCCTATCAACGATGTAAGAATTAGATTCAGCAGCTCGTTCGGCGCGATACCAGCACCTTAACAGCTCGCTTTTAGTGCATCGTGCCCTTTCTCTTAAGCTTCAACGATCATTTCTATTGGCTAAATAACGTTCCGGGTTTATTTTGAAACGTTATTTCGGTTAGTTTTTTTGTGGTAAATGAAACGTACCAATCTATAGTTGCGGAGAGTATTAGCTCGGCGATTATTATTAATAATCGATCTCGAATAATATTTGTTTGGACGTTCACTTACAAATATTGAAAAGTGAATAAAAGGGCAAGCTAAGCCAAGTAATTTTTTTTTAATACCCGTGCTTTTCGATTTATCGCATCCGAACGCTCGGACTGCCGCGCCTCCAAGGTCGAAGGTGCCTATCAAGCGATTGCTATTATCGACTGAAAATGAATGATGCTGATGCCGACGAAATACGTGAGACCACGTCATCATGGAACGTACACTTTCCCCGATTGATCACTTCTGTAAGTTTGTATTGTAAACGCGCAGCAAATACAATCAAACAAGTGATACAGTATTAATACAAGTACAGGACATTTGGGCTTTGTCAAACAGTTCTTATCACAATATGACGAGATTTGAGGCAAATTTAAGCATATGATGTATCGTCAGATTGTGGAAACAAAATACCCCATTCCGCATTTGGAAAAGCTTTTGCATGTAAATATTAAATCTCGTTCTCTTCAGGACAGATTCGCATTCGAGAAATACATGAGCCCAAGTATCCCTCTCTATTAATAAGAAGTCACATTGCTGTAAGAACAAAAATGAATCCACAAGTGTTCAGTACTATGCATTAGGAAATTCTCTTGAGATAGCAGTGGGTAGAAAATCTTACCCCCCTTGTGGAGTCTGACGTGTGTCTGTCCGTACGTCCGTCCGTAACGGGCTAGGGTTCTAAAATGTAACGCTAATACGCGCGTTCTACTGGCTGCCGAGCGCAGCGAAGGCGGCGTCGATTCGCTAAAATCGCATTATTATTTTCCTTAGTACTATTATCAAGGCATTTCATATTTTTGCTTGCAGTCATTTGTAGTAGTAGTACACATAATAATTATGTCAGCGTTTAATAATAAATAGCAATTGTACATGTATTACTATTACTAATAATGTTAAATTTTTAAAATATGACTATTGTGGCTTACACCCCTGCACCCCACACTGCCTCCTGGAGAAATACCACCTTCCTTTGTATTTGCGCGCGTAGTGTGTGACCTTAAAATATTATGTGAGCTTCCCAACAATATATGCTGGGTACATCAAACAAAATGGGAACAGCGTTTGTGATCAAGTTTGCGCGGAGGCACGTGACTCAGCAAGAACACGAAACACGATGGGATAGAAGAGCAACACGAAGCACGGAAGGTCATGGACGATGATAGAAGACTTAGTCGATGCAAACCACGAAGTGTTTTACGTAGCGTGAAATATGGAAGTGCACGCAGCCATGAAAAGGACAGAAGGACAAGAATATGACGGGAGCGTACGGGCCACAGAAGGGAACTTAATACGTAGACACCCCAGCATGCCGAAATGCACGGGCTACGTAAGAGCACGCACGCTCGAAGCCACGGTAGAACACGTAACGGTAAGAGTGCGCGGACAGAAATTCTCCCATAGCACCACTGTTGAACACGGAGCACATTCGACCGACCAAACATGAAGCCGCGGAAGACCATTAACGGGAGGTTGTCGAGTATTGAAACACGATACCAGGGTAGAACCGGAGCTCACTGGGGAGCGCGATACTACTGTAGATAGCGAAAGCTTGGACGACAGACCAACCGCGACACCAAGAGATAGCACGATAGCATGGACGATGGGACAGCCACTAATACATGGGAGAACAAACAGCCACGGGAAATCACTGAGCACGATAGCACTGTAGAACTTGAGATCACCGGGCCACTGATGAGGATACTTCATTAAAACACGTTTACCCGAACGGCCGACAAATCGCGGGGAAACGCTTCTGGAGACCACGATTGCACAACGCGGAACACGGAACCATGGTAGAACGCGATAACTTTGGCAAAACATATATATTATGCGATCACGATAGCATAGACAGCATAACCACATTGCGATTGCACGATGGCGCGATAACGCGGTAGGTGGAGCCACCACAGGGGTGCGCGGCACACAGGTGACAGAAAACTTCGGAAGATCACTCATTGGCGAGTGTACCAGAAATGGAACGCGACCATGAATGATTATGGACACGAAGCCTGTGGAATCCACGTAAACCTTGAGAACACGGAATATCTAGCAGCCACGAAAGAGGGTCGTACTACGGAAGCGCATGAGACCAAAAAGGCTAGCCCACAACCACTAAGCACTGTGAGAGAATGAGTCCACAAATCCAGGACAATCACTAAGCAGCGTGGGCCACGGGTGAGCAGGGAACCACGAAACCAGGAAGATCACGGAAAAGCGCCGGCCACTGTAGAACATGACATCCAACCTGTAGTACGGGGTAATGGAAGCGTACCAAACAAGGATATTATACGGGTTCAGATGAGACTACGGAATGGTAAGTGATTAAGTACACGAAGCCAAGATCTACTGGGGTGAGCGACGCTCACAAAACACGCGACACCACGAAGCACTTAAAACTGAAAACCACAGCTCCAATAAACCATGCCACTCCGCCGCGTAGCGGCGGCGAACGGCTAGTCTTACCCCCCTAGTGGAGTCTGACGTGTGTCTGTCCGTACGTCCGTCCGTAACGGGCTAGGGTTCTAAAATGTAACGCTAATACGCGCGTTCTACTGGCTGCCGAGCGCAGCGAAGGCGGCGTCGATTCGCTAAAATCGCATTATTATTTTCCTTAGTACTATTATCAAGGCATTTCATATTTTTGCTTGCAGTCATTTGTAGTAGTAGTACACATAATAATTATGTCAGCGTTTAATAATAAATAGCAATTGTACATGTATTACTATTACTAATAATGTTAAATTTTTAAAATATGACTATTGTGGCTTACACCCCTGCACCCCACACTGCCTCCTGGAGAAATACCACCTTCCTTTGTATTTGCGCGCGTAGTGTGTGACCTTAAAATATTATGTGAGCTTCCCAACAATATATGCTGGGTACATCAAACAAAATGGGAACAGCGTTTGTGATCAAGTTTGCGCGGAGGCACGTGACTCAGCAAGAACACGAAACACGATGGGATAGAAGAGCAACACGAAGCACGGAAGGTCATGGACGATGATAGAAGACTTAGCCGATGCAAACCACGAAGTGTTTTACGTAGCGTGAAATATGGAAGTGCACGCAGCCATGAAAAGGACAGAAGGACAAGAATATGACGGGAGCGTACGGGCCACAGAAGGGAACTTAATACGTAGACACCCCAGCATGCCGAAATGCACGGGCTACGTAAGAGCACGCACGCTCGAAGCCACGGTAGAACACGTAACGGTAAGAGTGCGCGGACAGAAATTCTCCCATAGCACCACTGTTGAACACGGAGCACATTCGACCGACCAAACATGAAGCCGCGGAAGACCATTAACGGGAGGTTGTCGAGTATTGAAACACGATACCAGGGTAGAACCGGAGCTCACTGGGGAGCGCGATACTACTGTAGATAGCGAAAGCTTGGACGACAGACCAACCGCGACACCAAGAGATAGCACGATAGCATGGACGATGGGACAGCCACTAATACATGGGAGAACAAACAGCCACGGGAAATCACTGAGCACGATAGCACTGTAGAACTTGAGATCACCGGGCCACTGATGAGGATACTTCATTAAAACACGTTTACCCGAACGGCCGACAAATCGCGGGGAAACGCTTCTGGAGACCACGATTGCACAACGCGGAACACGGAACCATGGTAGAACGCGATAACTTTGGCAAAACATATATATTATGCGATCACGATAGCATAGACAGCATAACCACATTGCGATTGCACGATGGCGCGATAACGCGGTAGGTGGAGCCACCACAGGGGTGCGCGGCACACAGGTGACAGAAAACTTCGGAAGATCACTCATTGGCGAGTGTACCAGAAATGGAACGCGACCATGAATGATTATGGACACGAAGCCTGTGGAATCCACGTAAACCTTGAGAACACGGAATATCTAGCAGCCACGAAAGAGGGTCGTACTACGGAAGCACATGAGACCAAAAAGGCTAGCCCACAACCACTAAGCACTGTGAGAGAATGAGTCCACAAATCCAGGACAATCACTAAGCAGCGTGGGCCACGGGTGAGCAGGGAACCACGAAACCAGGAAGATCACGGAAAAGCGCCGGCCACTGTAGAACATGACATCCAACCTGTAGTACGGGGTAATGGAAGCGTACCAAACAAGGATATTATACGGGTTCAGATGAGACTACGGAATGGTAAGTGATTAAGTACACGAAGCCAAGATCTACTGGGGTGAGCGACGCTCACAAAACACGCGACACCACGAAGCACTTAAAACTGAAAACCACAGCTCCAATAAACCATGCCACTCCGCCGCGTAGCGGCGGCGAACGGCTAGTCTTACCCCCCTAGTGGAGTCTGACGTGTGTCTGTCCGTACGTCCGTCCGTAACGGGCTAGGGTTCTAAAATGTAACGCTAATACGCGCGTTCTACTGGCTGCCGAGCGCAGCGAAGGCGGCGTCGATTCGCTAAAATCGCATTATTATTTTCCTTAGTACTATTATCAAGGCATTTCATATTTTTGCTTGCAGTCATTTGTAGTAGTAGTACACATAATAATTATGTCAGCGTTTAATAATAAATAGCAATTGTACATGTATTACTATTACTAATAATGTTAAATTTTTAAAATATGACTATTGTGGCTTACACCCCTGCACCCCACACTGCCTCCTGGAGAAATACCACCTTCCTTTGTATTTGCGCGCGTAGTGTGTGACCTTAAAATATTATGTGAGCTTCCCAACAATATATGCTGGGTACATCAAACAAAATGGGAACAGCGTTTGTGATCAAGTTTGCGCGGAGGCACGTGACTCAGCAAGAACACGAAACACGATGGGATAGAAGAGCAACACGAAGCACGGAAGGTCATGGACGATGATAGAAGACTTAGTCGATGCAAACCACGAAGTGTTTTACGTAGCGTGAAATATGGAAGTGCACGCAGCCATGAAAAGGACAGAAGGACAAGAATATGACGGGAGCGTACGGGCCACAGAAGGGAACTTAATACGTAGACACCCCAGCATGCCGAAATGCACGGGCTACGTAAGAGCACGCACGCTCGAAGCCACGGTAGAACACGTAACGGTAAGAGTGCGCGGACAGAAATTCTCCCATAGCACCACTGTTGAACACGGAGCACATTCGACCGACCAAACATGAAGCCGCGGAAGACCATTAACGGGAGGTTGTCGAGTATTGAAACACGATACCAGGGTAGAACCGGAGCTCACTGGGGAGCGCGATACTACTGTAGATAGCGAAAGCTTGGACGACAGACCAACCGCGACACCAAGAGATAGCACGATAGCATGGACGATGGGACAGCCACTAATACATGGGAGAACAAACAGCCACGGGAAATCACTGAGCACGATAGCACTGTAGAACTTGAGATCACCGGGCCACTGATGAGGATACTTCATTAAAACACGTTTACCCGAACGGCCGACAAATCGCGGGGAAACGCTTCTGGAGACCACGATTGCACAACGCGGAACACGGAACCATGGTAGAACGCGATAACTTTGGCAAAACATATATATTATGCGATCACGATAGCATAGACAGCATAACCACATTGCGATTGCACGATGGCGCGATAACGCGGTAGGTGGAGCCACCACAGGGGTGCGCGGCACACAGGTGACAGAAAACTTCGGAAGATCACTCATTGGCGAGTGTACCAGAAATGGAACGCGACCATGAATGATTATGGACACGAAGCCTGTGGAATCCACGTAAACCTTGAGAACACGGAATATCTAGCAGCCACGAAAGAGGGTCGTACTACGGAAGCGCATGAGACCAAAAAGGCTAGCCCACAACCACTAAGCACTGTGAGAGAATGAGTCCACAAATCCAGGACAATCACTAAGCAGCGTGGGCCACGGGTGAGCAGGGAACCACGAAACCAGGAAGATCACGGAAAAGCGCCGGCCACTGTAGAACATGACATCCAACCTGTAGTACGGGGTAATGGAAGCGTACCAAACAAGGATATTATACGGGTTCAGATGAGACTACGGAATGGTAAGTGATTAAGTACACGAAGCCAAGATCTACTGGGGTGAGCGACGCTCACAAAACACGCGACACCACGAAGCACTTAAAACTGAAAACCACAGCTCCAATAAACCATGCCACTCCGCCGCGTAGCGGCGGCGAACGGCTAGTCTTACCCCCCTAGTGGAGTCTGACGTGTGTCTGTCCGTACGTCCGTCCGTAACGGGCTAGGGTTCTAAAATGTAACGCTAATACGCGCGTTCTACTGGCTGCCGAGCGCAGCGAAGGCGGCGTCGATTCGCTAAAATCGCATTATTATTTTCCTTAGTACTATTATCAAGGCATTTCATATTTTTGCTTGCAGTCATTTGTAGTAGTAGTACACATAATAATTATGTCAGCGTTTAATAATAAATAGCAATTGTACATGTATTACTATTACTAATAATGTTAAATTTTTAAAATATGACTATTGTGGCTTACACCCCTGCACCCCACACTGCCTCCTGGAGAAATACCACCTTCCTTTGTATTTGCGCGCGTAGTGTGTGACCTTAAAATATTATGTGAGCTTCCCAACAATATATGCTGGGTACATCAAACAAAATGGGAACAGCGTTTGTGATCAAGTTTGCGCGGAGGCACGTGACTCAGCAAGAACACGAAACACGATGGGATAGAAGAGCAACACGAAGCACGGAAGGTCATGGACGATGATAGAAGACTTAGTCGATGCAAACCACGAAGTGTTTTACGTAGCGTGAAATATGGAAGTGCACGCAGCCATGAAAAGGACAGAAGGACAAGAATATGACGGGAGCGTACGGGCCACAGAAGGGAACTTAATACGTAGACACCCCAGCATGCCGAAATGCACGGGCTACGTAAGAGCACGCACGCTCGAAGCCACGGTAGAACACGTAACGGTAAGAGTGCGCGGACAGAAATTCTCCCATAGCACCACTGTTGAACACGGAGCACATTCGACCGACCAAACATGAAGCCGCGGAAGACCATTAACGGGAGGTTGTCGAGTATTGAAACACGATACCAGGGTAGAACCGGAGCTCACTGGGGAGCGCGATACTACTGTAGATAGCGAAAGCTTGGACGACAGACCAACCGCGACACCAAGAGATAGCACGATAGCATGGACGATGGGACAGCCACTAATACATGGGAGAACAAACAGCCACGGGAAATCACTGAGCACGATAGCACTGTAGAACTTGAGATCACCGGGCCACTGATGAGGATACTTCATTAAAACACGTTTACCCGAACGGCCGACAAATCGCGGGGAAACGCTTCTGGAGACCACGATTGCACAACGCGGAACACGGAACCATGGTAGAACGCGATAACTTTGGCAAAACATATATATTATGCGATCACGATAGCATAGACAGCATAACCACATTGCGATTGCACGATGGCGCGATAACGCGGTAGGTGGAGCCACCACAGGGGTGCGCGGCACACAGGTGACAGAAAACTTCGGAAGATCACTCATTGGCGAGTGTACCAGAAATGGAACGCGACCATGAATGATTATGGACACGAAGCCTGTGGAATCCACGTAAACCTTGAGAACACGGAATATCTAGCAGCCACGAAAGAGGGTCGTACTACGGAAGCACATGAGACCAAAAAGGCTAGCCCACAACCACTAAGCACTGTGAGAGAATGAGTCCACAAATCCAGGACAATCACTAAGCAGCGTGGGCCACGGGTGAGCAGGGAACCACGAAACCAGGAAGATCACGGAAAAGCGCCGGCCACTGTAGAACATGACATCCAACCTGTAGTACGGGGTAATGGAAGCGTACCAAACAAGGATATTATACGGGTTCAGATGAGACTACGGAATGGTAAGTGATTAAGTACACGAAGCCAAGATCTACTGGGGTGAGCGACGCTCACAAAACACGCGACACCACGAAGCACTTAAAACTGAAAACCACAGCTCCAATAAACCATGCCACTCCGCCGCGTAGCGGCGGCGAACGGCTAGTCTTACCCCCCTAGTGGAGTCTGACGTGTGTCTGTCCGTACGTCCGTCCGTAACGGGCTAGGGTTCTAAAATGTAACGCTAATACGCGCGTTCTACTGGCTGCCGAGCGCAGCGAAGGCGGCGTCGATTCGCTAAAATCGCATTATTATTTTCCTTAGTACTATTATCAAGGCATTTCATATTTTTGCTTGCAGTCATTTGTAGTAGTAGTACACATAATAATTATGTCAGCGTTTAATAATAAATAGCAATTGTACATGTATTACTATTACTAATAATGTTAAATTTTTAAAATATGACTATTGTGGCTTACACCCCTGCACCCCACACTGCCTCCTGGAGAAATACCACCTTCCTTTGTATTTGCGCGCGTAGTGTGTGACCTTAAAATATTATGTGAGCTTCCCAACAATATATGCTGGGTACATCAAACAAAATGGGAACAGCGTTTGTGATCAAGTTTGCGCGGAGGCACGTGACTCAGCAAGAACACGAAACACGATGGGATAGAAGAGCAACACGAAGCACGGAAGGTCATGGACGATGATAGAAGACTTAGTCGATGCAAACCACGAAGTGTTTTACGTAGCGTGAAATATGGAAGTGCACGCAGCCATGAAAAGGACAGAAGGACAAGAATATGACGGGAGCGTACGGGCCACAGAAGGGAACTTAATACGTAGACACCCCAGCATGCCGAAATGCACGGGCTACGTAAGAGCACGCACGCTCGAAGCCACGGTAGAACACGTAACGGTAAGAGTGCGCGGACAGAAATTCTCCCATAGCACCACTGTTGAACACGGAGCACATTCGACCGACCAAACATGAAGCCGCGGAAGACCATTAACGGGAGGTTGTCGAGTATTGAAACACGATACCAGGGTAGAACCGGAGCTCACTGGGGAGCGCGATACTACTGTAGATAGCGAAAGCTTGGACGACAGACCAACCGCGACACCAAGAGATAGCACGATAGCATGGACGATGGGACAGCCACTAATACATGGGAGAACAAACAGCCACGGGAAATCACTGAGCACGATAGCACTGTAGAACTTGAGATCACCGGGCCACTGATGAGGATACTTCATTAAAACACGTTTACCCGAACGGCCGACAAATCGCGGGGAAACGCTTCTGGAGACCACGATTGCACAACGCGGAACACGGAACCATGGTAGAACGCGATAACTTTGGCAAAACATATATATTATGCGATCACGATAGCATAGACAGCATAACCACATTGCGATTGCACGATGGCGCGATAACGCGGTAGGTGGAGCCACCACAGGGGTGCGCGGCACACAGGTGACAGAAAACTTCGGAAGATCACTCATTGGCGAGTGTACCAGAAATGGAACGCGACCATGAATGATTATGGACACGAAGCCTGTGGAATCCACGTAAACCTTGAGAACACGGAATATCTAGCAGCCACGAAAGAGGGTCGTACTACGGAAGCGCATGAGACCAAAAAGGCTAGCCCACAACCACTAAGCACTGTGAGAGAATGAGTCCACAAATCCAGGACAATCACTAAGCAGCGTGGGCCACGGGTGAGCAGGGAACCACGAAACCAGGAAGATCACGGAAAAGCGCCGGCCACTGTAGAACATGACATCCAACCTGTAGTACGGGGTAATGGAAGCGTACCAAACAAGGATATTATACGGGTTCAGATGAGACTACGGAATGGTAAGTGATTAAGTACACGAAGCCAAGATCTACTGGGGTGAGCGACGCTCACAAAACACGCGACACCACGAAGCACTTAAAACTGAAAACCACAGCTCCAATAAACCATGCCACTCCGCCGCGTAGCGGCGGCGAACGGCTAGTCTTACCCCCCTAGTGGAGTCTGACGTGTGTCTGTCCGTACGTCCGTCCGTAACGGGCTAGGGTTCTAAAATGTAACGCTAATACGCGCGTTCTACTGGCTGCCGAGCGCAGCGAAGGCGGCGTCGATTCGCTAAAATCGCATTATGTGGTGTACACATTGTATGTGGGCTACACATCGTACTTAAAATGCACAGTTCAAATTTCATTTTGCCCCCATTTTCGAAACAGAAGCCGCGGAACGCCACGTTACTCAAGGTACGCTGCGTGTATGCATGTTAGTTTACATTAGTCGCTAGCAAGACACACATACACAGATAGTCCGAGGTTCCTGGGGCTGCTTAGGGGGTAGCTTATAACTTGCGGGATTTTATCCTGCAAGTAGGTAGCCGTGCTATCGGGATTTAGTTTCAGAGACCTCTGGGTTCTTGGGGCTTTATCCCACCGCCCACTCTGCGCGAGAGCACATTTGGCACCTGGTCCATTGACCGCAAACCCGACAGCGAACCAGTTGAGCCGGTCGTTAATGGTTATTGATGGGCACGCACATTGCGTGCGTGCAGTTGGTCAGGAGGGGTACCGTAACTGGCCTCTTTTAACCGACAGATGGGATGGGGGCTGTAATAGCCTATCAATAACCAGCCTTTGCAATTAACGGCCGCCTTTTTGGCAAAAGGATATCGCACCTCAAGCTACAGTACTACCCGGGGGCCCAACCCTGAAGATTCGACTGCACAATTTGCAAACTAAAACCGCTCCGGGCCTCACGGCCCGTGACTGTGGGATAAGTGATCGGAGATAACCTTGATGGGGGCAAGCAATCCCGGGTAGTACGCAAATTTCAACACACTACTCTATGAAAACCTACTGCTACGTGCGGTGTACTTAGACATTGTCTAACGCGTCACGTTTTCGTGTTCGCAGAACTATGGTTCGGAGTAAGCGAAAGCAGACGCGCGAGGAACTCGAGGAGGCCCTGCGCGAGAACGAACGCATTAACGCGACACCCATGCAAGAGGAAAAGGATGCACGAAAACGACGTCAGACCAAGCGCAGGAAGAAACGCTACGACTTGAACAAAGAGCTGAAGGCCCTCAGCGTGCACCAAGACGAGACCGAAGTCACGGAAGCGACGGAAGTTCCAGCTGATCATATTGAAGAGCAGGAGGAGAAAACGGAAGAGTCCGACCCTGCGGTACATCAGCGCCGGTTTGCGGCCCAGATGGAGGCAGCGTATCAAGCGGGAGCTACTGAGGTGGCTTCATTGGCAGTGCTTTTAATACCTCCAGCTCCTGTTCAAGAAGCGATTCCGGTGTCAGCTGCGCAACGAGCTCGCGAAAGACGAGCTAACAGAACACTGTCTCAGACAGATCGCGAACGTTCCAGTGATGCACAAAGAGCTCGCACGAGACGAGCTAACATGTCTCTCTCGCAGCAGTACCGTGCGAGAAAGAAAGACGCTGAGCGCAAACGTGTCCGTAGGGCTCGACTGCGCGGAGAAGAACTCCAGGAACGCCGCGAGCAAGATAGAGCCCGCCTTCAAGAAAGGCGTGCGGATTTAAGCCAGGAAAACCGCGACCTCGAGCGGGAGGTAAACACACTATCTCGCTCTGTCCATAGAGAGCTACTCAATGTGAACGAACGAGCTGCGATTCGAGAGACTGACAGGGAGCAGCACGCCGTGCACAGAGCTGAGCAGTCTGAACATGAGCAAGAAACCGAACGGGAGCTACATCGTCAACAGGAAGCGAATCGGCGATCTCGGATGACAGCGGAAGAACGCCAACAAGAACTCGAGCGAGTGCGCACTCGACGCCAATGCGTCCGTCATGGCCACGCTCTTATTTCCCTCGCAGACTTCGACGCGTCCATGATAACGGGTGACGACGTAGTGAACGGTCGACACAAGCTCCCGGCTACAACGGTTTGCCCGATCTGCAATGCTTGGAAGTGGCCTGGCGAGTCGGCAATATCATGCTGTCTGGCAGGCAGGGTAAAGCTGCCTCCACTGAACCCAGCGCCACCAAAACTGCTTCAGCTGTACGGGGATCCCGAGTTTCGCCGTCAAATCCGTGCCTACAACCAAGCCTTCGCGTTTACGTCGATTGGTGCTTCGTGCTCAAACCGATCGTTTCAAAATGTACATCAAGACGAGAGCGTTGCCGGTACACACGGGGTGTACACATATCGCATTCAAGGGGCTATGGGGCACTACCTAGGGTCCCTCCTCCCCCACATAGACCGTCGGACAGGCGCGCGGGTAGCACCCAAGTTTGCGCAGATCTACATTGTGGATCCAGACATGCAACGCCGCGCGGAGCGACGTCTTGGTATATTCGCGGATCTGGATCGTGTTGCACTACTAGACATCGAGAAAATGATGGCAGAGCACAACCCATTGGCGCAACAGTTCCTCCACTTTGGGCAGCAGGTGCGTCAACACAACACGGAGGCTCCAGTAGACTTGGTGTTCCGTCTGCACGACGACTCCTCGCGACCGAGGACGCATAACCGCCCCACTGTGTCTGAAGTGGCTGCGACTCTCATTGAGGATGGCAACCTGGCTCAGCCTCGGGATCTACTACTCTTTACACGCGATCAAAGACTGCTACGTTTGTACGAGACTCACGCCGATTACGATCCACTCCAATACCCGCTTCTCCTTCCATATGGAGAGAAGGGCTGGACCTACACAGACGAGTTCGCGAATGGTGCTGAGTATCGAAACAAGAAGGCGATGTCGCTTCGTGAACACGTAGCGTTCCGCCTTCATCAGAAAGTGGATGATCAGTCCGCTCTCCACCAAGGTGGGCGTCTATTTCAACAGTGGTGTGTAGATCAGCGTGCAAAATGTGAGCAAGAACAGCTTCGCTGGGTGGCCGACAATCAGAAAACACTTCGCGCCGATCAATACAGGGGTGTTCAAGACGCTTTGCTCAATGAAGATACTTTGGCTCTGGTGGAAGGAGAAGTGCTGCTGTCGGAATATGACCGGGCCCAGAACAGATTGGTGCACCCGGACCGGGACGGAGGCAGCAGAGGACGACAAACCCACTTTCTTAATCAGGTTGGCAAGCGTATCATACTACCGGCTTCGCACCTGGGTAGCCCGCGGTCCATGTACAAGTCGTATCAAGATTCGATGGCAATTGTTCGGGAGTATGGACGGCCCGACGTCTTCCTGACGGAAACGTGCAACCCCAAATGAGACGAGATTCTTGAAGCGATACCTTCCGATATCCAGACAGCTCAAGATCGGCCAGACATCGTGGCTCGCGTGTGGCAGCAGAAACTGCAAGCGACGCTTGACGATTTAAACCAAGGCGTTCTGGGACGAGTGCGCGCGCGGATTTACGTTGTCGAGTTTCAAAAACGAGGCCTTCCCCACGCTCACGTACTGGTTATTTTGGCTGACGAAGCCAAACCTCGAACCCGCGAGATCGTAGACAAAATGGTATGCGCTGAGATCCCAGATAAGGATACAAACCCTCAGCTGTATGAGACGGTCATGTCATGCATGCTCCATGGTCCATGCGGGTCTGCAAACCCTTCCTGCGCGTGTATGAAGGACGGCAAGTGCACCAAGGGATATCCGAAGCCCTTAGCAGAAGTTACACAAGCCAATGCCAATGGATATCCAGTGTACAGACGGCGTCGGCAAGAAGGTGTTCTAAAGTTCAAAGGCAGAGAATACGACAATCCTACGATCAACCAGTGGGTTGTACCGTACAACCCGTACTTATCTCAGAAGTACAGCTGCCACATCAATGTGGAAGTGTGCACGGATATTACTGCGGTTAAATACCTGTACAAGTATGTGTACAAAGGACCCGACATGGCTATACTCACTGTGGAAGAAGTCCGAGGAGGGCAGCAGAGTGCGCGTCGAGAACCAAATGAGATTCTACGTTTCTTGAGCGCCCGGTACATTTCTCCGGTGGAAGCTTGCATGCGCCTGCTCGATTTCACGATTCAGGGGAAAACCCATGCGGTGACACAGCTAACGGTTCATCTCGAGTCAGGCCAGACAATTTGCTTTCGTGATACGGAAAACCCGGAGGCGGTTTTGGAACGTGGTAGTCACACGATGCTGACCAGGTTCTTTGAGTTGTGTGCGAGTGAAGAGCCTCAGAATCATATTGCCAGGACGATGTTGTATCAGGATATCCCCAAAGAGTTCTGCTGGAAAGCGCCGGAGAAAGGGCAACCGAAAAGGTGGGTTCGCCGGAAACAGTATCAAGCTGCCGTTGGTCGCATGATTCACGTGTCTCCTCGAGATATGGAGCGGTTCTACCTTCGGCTACTGCTCTGTCAGCGTAGAGGTCCAACGTCGTTTGAAGACTTGAAAACGGTTAACGGGATTGTCTGCCCAACATTCCAAATTGCGGCGCGGGAGGCTGGCTACTTAGAGAATGACAACGAGTGGGTTTCGTGTTTGAGGGAAGCGGCTGAGTTCCAAATGCCGTATCAACTACGCCAGCTCTTCGTCACCATTCTGGTGTATTCAGCTCCAGCAAATGTTGGTGTTCTATGGAATCGGTTTTTCGCGGATCTTTCCCAAGACTTCGCACGCAAACATCAGAATTTGATGGACCCCTTTAAGTCGGCGTTGGTCGAATTTGAAACGCTGATGAGCATTCAAGAACTACTTCAAGCGAGTGGGTATGCGGTAGCTGACTTCGACGAGCTTCCTCAGTTGGGGTCGTTCCCAACATTGATTCGTGAAGCGCTTCGCCAAAACGGATTACTACGACGTGAGCTCACTGGATACGATGCGTCATCTTTGGAGGCAATTGTAAGCACAGAAGATCAGCTAAACGAAAGTCAGCGGGTGGTTTACGACCAGATTATTGAAGCGGTTGAATGCCCGGAGGAAGGCAAGAAGTTATTTTTTGTCGATGGCCCGGGTGGTACTGGAAAATCTACACTGCTTCGAAACATACTGGCCAAAGTCAGACTCTCGGGGAAAATCGCCATCGCTGTGGCGTCTAGCGGTATTGCCTCGCTCTTGCTCATGGGTGGTAGGACAGCTCATTCTACATTCAAGATCTCTTTGAAATTGAACGAGAGCTCGACGTGCGGTATCAGGAAGAACTCCCATATTCAGGAGTTGATCAAGCATGCAGGTATAATTATTTGGGACGAAGCACCTATGGCCCATCGCCACGCATTCGAGGCAGTAGACAGAACACTGCGGGACATACTTGATAACGATACCGAGCCTTTTGGGGGGAAAGTGTTTGTACTTTCGGGAGATTTCCGCCAGATTCTCCCGGACGTTAAGAATGGAACACCCGTAGAGACAATTGACGCTTGCCTCAAGTCGTCTAGGTTGTGGCCCCAATTCCAGACGTTCCGTCTTACGGAAAACATGCGAGTGCGCACAGCTGATACTGCAGACACTGCTGAGGAAATGGCTGCGTTCTCCGAGTTCCTGCTGCAAGTCGGGGAGGGAAGGCATGATGTAACTCCTTCCCTAGGAAGAGATTACATGAAGATCCCGCGCGATATGCTGATTGAGAATCCACCTGTGCCTGAGGATGAGGACCAGGAAATTCGTCCTGGTGTTATTCCAAGAGGCATGGATCGGATCATCGACGAGATGTATGGCGAGATTAACAACCCCGAAGTTGCTACCGATGAGTATTTCGCTAACCGTACGATCCTCACGACCACGAACGCAATCGTGCACCGCATCAATGAAGCGGTGACCGATCGATTAACTGGACAGGCGCGGGAATACATGTCTTCCGACTCTGTACAAGACGACGGTGACGGCAATTTCTTCGAGCAGGAGGTACTCCACTCGATGAATATCAGTGGAATGCCTCCCCACAAATTGACCCTCAAGGTAGGAATGCCTATCATGATGATGCGGAACCTGAATCCAGATCTAGGGCTGTGCAACGGAACACGGCTTCGAATTGTGGCCCTCAAGCCACATGTCACCCACGCCACAATCATGACCGGTGAGCGACAAGGGCAACATGTGTTGATTCCCCGCATTGTTTTCATTAGTGACGGAGACATTCGGAGCTTTCCGTTTCATTTGAGACGCAAGCAGTTTCCTGTCCAACCGGCCTTTGCGATGACGATTAACAAGGCGCAAGGACAAACGGTGCAGTACTTGGGGCTGTATCTTGCTACGCCTTGCTTCTCCCACGGGCAGCTGTACGTTGCGATGTCGCGAGTTACTTCAAGATCAAGATTCAAGGCGCTGGTCGAGTACCCAAAGCTGGAGGAGGAGGATGGGGTCTACGCCCAGAACATTGTCTACAGGCAGATCTTTGGTTGAGAGTAGGAATGTTCAATTTCATATGCATTTAATACATCACGTTTACATAAATAATGTTTACGCCGGAGCGTAGCGAAGGCGGCCCCCATTGGCTAAAATCAACATTGCGGTTTGTACACAATGTATGTGGACTACACATCGTACTTAAAAGCACCTCTTAAATTTCATTTTGCTCTCATTTTCAGCTGCGGTCTGCAAGGCCACGCAAAGGGCGCTGCCTGTGTGCGCGTTAGTTAGCATTAGTATAAGGCGCCGATGGGCACACACGTACTGTATCGTCGTAGGAGCTGTTGAAAAAAATTGTAGGCTTTGGTGACGCATATTTCGGCCTCAATCGAAACTTTAGTACTGATTGGATATAGAATGATGTTTTAGGCTTCGTAGTACTGTTGTACTAATTTAACTAACATTACTATTTTGCTTAGTACTATTATCAAGACATTTCATATTTTTGCTTGCAGCTAACATAATAAATCATTATTTATTACTATTAATAATAATGTGAAAACTTTAAAATATGACTATTGTGGCTTACACCCCTGCACTGCCTCCGGGAGAAATATCACCTTCCTTTGTATTTGCGCGCGTAGTGTGTGACCTTAAGATATTACGTGAGCTTTCCAACAATATATGTTGCATACATAAAAATGGGAACGGCGTTTGTGATTAAGTTAGCGCGGAGGCACGTGACTAGGCAAGAACACGAAAACGAAGTAACCCCGACCCACACTATGTAGACGATGGGATAGACGAGCAACACGAGACACGGAAGATCATGGACGATGAAAGAAGACTTAGCCGATGCAGACCACAAATTTGTATGCGTAGCGTGAAAGACGGAAGAACACGCAGTCATGAAAAGGACAGAAGGTCAAGAATATGACGAGAGCGTACGAGCCACGGATGGGAACTAAATATATAGACACCCCAGCATGTTAAAAAGCGCGGCTACGGAAGAGCACGCACGCTCGAAGCCACGGTAGAGGATGTAACGGTAAGAGTGCCCGGACAGAAATTACCCCATAGCACCACGGCTGAACACGGAGCACAGTCGACCGACCAAACATGAAGCCGCGGAAGACCATTAGCGGGAGGTTGTTGAGTATTGAAACACGATACCAGGGTAGAACCGGAGCTCACTGGGGAGCGCGATACTACTGTAGATAACGAAAGCTTGGACGACAGACCAACCGCGACACCAAGAGTTAGCACGATAGCATGAACGATGGGACAGCCACTAAAACATGGGAAAGCAAAAAGCCACGGGAAATCACCGAGCCCCTGAGCACGATAGCACTGTAGAACCTGAGATCGCCGGGCCACTGAGGACGATACTTCATTAAAACACGTTTACCCGGACGGCCGACAAGTCACAAAATCGCGGGGAAACGCTTCTGGAGACCACGATTGCACACCGCGGAACACGGAACCATCATAGAGCGCGATAACATTGGCAAAACATATATATTATGCGATCACGATAGCATAGACAGCATAACCACATTGCGATTGCACGATGGCGCGATAACGCGGTAGGTGGAGCCACCACAGGGGTGCGCGGCACACAGGTGACAGAAAACTTCGGAAGATCACTCATTGGCGAGGGTACCAGAAATGGAACGCGACCATGAATGATTATGGGCACGAAGCCTGTGGAATCCACGTAAATCCTTGAGAACTCGGAATATCTAGCAGCCACGAAAGAGGGTCGTACTACGGGAGCGCATGAGACCAAAGGAGCTAGCACACAGCCACTAAGCACTGTGAGAGAATGAGTTCACAAATCCAGGACAATCACTAAGCAGCGTGTGCCACGGGTGAGCAGGGAACCACGAAGCCAGGCAAGATCACGGAAGAGCGACGGGCACTGTAGAACATGACATCCAACCTGTAGTACGGGGTGACGGAAGCGTACCAAACAACGATATTATACGGGTCCACATGAGACTACGGAATGGTAAGTGGTTAGGTACACGAATCCAAGAGCTACTGAGGTAAATGAGGCTAACAAAGTACGCGACACCAAGACGCACTTAAAATTAAGGTTACCGCATCTCCAACAAACCATTCCACTTCGCCGCTTAGCGGCGGCCAACGGCTAGTCTTACCTCTCTAGTGGAGTGTGGTCTGCGTCAGTCCGTCAGTCCGTCCGAGGGTAGGGTTCTAAAATGTAACGCAAATGCGCGCGTTCTACTGGCTGCCGCGCGCAGCGAAGGTGGCCTCAATTCGCTAGAAAGCTGTCGCGCGCAGCGAAGGCGGCCCCCATTGGCTAAAATCAACATTGTGTTTTGTACATAATGTAAGTGGACTACACATCGTACTTAAACGCACCGCTTAAATTTCATTTTGCTCTCATTTTCAGCTGCGGTCTGCAAGGCCACGCAAAGGGCGCTGTCTGTGTGCGCGTTAGTTAGCATTAGTATAAGGCGCCGATGGGCACACACGTACTGTATCGTCGTAGGAGCTGTTGTAAAAAATTGTAGGCTTTGGTGACGCATATTTCGGCCTCAATCGAAACTTTAGTACTTATGGCTATTAAAATGATGTTTTATCTTTGTAGTACTTTTCTAATAGCAGAACTTACAAAACTGTTATGTAGTACTATTCTAGAGACATCTCATATTTTTGCTTACAGTTATTTGTAGTAGTACAAATACTTATTTTACTAGCGTTCAGTAAAAAATCGATATTTATTACTATTAATAGTAGTGTGAAAACTTTAAAATATGACTATTGTGGCTTACACCCCTGCACCCCACACTGCATCCGGGAAAAAGTTTCATCTTCCTTTGTATTTGCGCGCGTAGTGTGCGACCTTCAATATATGTAGCGTACATCAAACAAAATGGGAACGGCGTTTGTGATTAAGTTAGCGCGGAGGCACGTGACTAGGCAAGAACACGAAAACGAAGTAACCCCGGCCCACACTATGTAGACGATGGGATAGACGAGCAACACGAGACACGGAAGATCATGGACGATGAAAGAAGACTTAGCCGATGCAAACCACAAATTTGTATGCGTAGCGTGGAAGACGGAAGAGCACGCTACCATAAAACGTGGAATGGCAAGAACATGACGGGAGCGTACGAATGACGGTACGTGATTGAAAAAATGACATCCCAACATGTTGGAAAGCACGGGTTACGGAAGAGCACGCACGTTCAAAGCCATGGTAGAACACGTAGCGGGAAGAGTGCACGGATAGACATTCTCCCATAGTACCACGGTTAAACACGGAGCACAGTCGACGAGCCAAACATGAAGCCACGGTAGATCATAACCGGAAGGTCACCCAGCATTGGAACACGATATTAGGGTAGAAGCTTAGCTCACTGAGTCCGACAGCACGATACTACGGCAGCTAACGATCTCACGGACGCCAAACCAGCCGCAACACCACAAGTTAGCACGATAGCATGGGCTGTGCCACTAAGCCATGAGAGAACGCAGCCGCAGAGCTATAGACGGAATATCACCGAGTCGCAGAGAACGACACCAGTGTAGAAGCTGAGCGAGCCACGGAGGACGCTTCTACACTAGAACACGATTGCACAGACGCCAGACCATCCACGAGACTACGGAGAACACACTAGCGTGGACGGTGGCCCAACCACTAAACCACGGAAAACAAAGCAGCCACAGGAGCTATATACTGGATCACCGAGCCATGGAGCACGATACCAGTGTAGAACTTAAACTTACCGAGCCGTGTAGGACAGTAGTATATTAGAACATGATTGCACAGACGGCGGACCAGCCACAAATTACACGGGGGACGCTTGGGGTGACGATTGCACACCGTGGAGCACGATGCAATTGTAGAACACAATAACGCGGGCAGCGCAGATGCACTACGCGGGCACAATACCATATACAGCAAAACCACACCGCGATTGCACGATATCGTGATAACGCGGTCGATGGAGCCTCACCAGGAGAGCACGATACACAAGCGACGGAACAACACGACTGCATGGAGGCACCAAATCACGGAATAGCACCTTTCGGCTAGAGTACCGGCGATGGGAGGCCTACGGCCACAGAAGCCAATGTACCACGAAGCCGGTGCAGCCCACGAAACGTTTGCATACAGGGAATTGTAAGCAGCCACGAAAGCGGCCGTACTAAAGAGCATGAGCCCAAGCAAGAGGACCCATAATCGCTAAGCATCATGTACCACGGGTGAACAGGAAACCACGATGCCGGGATGATCACGGAAGAACATGACATTCAACCTGTAGTACGAGGTAACGTAAGCGGACGAGACCACGACATTATACGGGACTACGGAATGGTAAGTGGTTAAGTACACGAAGCCACGACATACAGGGGTGAACGACGCTCACAAAGCACGCGACACCAAGAAGCACTTAAATTTGCGGCCACCTCATCTCCAACAAACCATGCCACTCCGCCACGTAGCGGCGGCGAACGGCTAGTAGACTATTAAACAGAGTGTTTACGGCTTTTGAAACCACCATCTTACACTTACTGAATCGCTTTAAGTACGCTCGCAATGATCGTTCGAACGTAAATGCGTTTCTTCCGATGTAGAGTACATCATTCGACATTTATTTTACATTTTGCTGCCCACACCTCAACAGCAGGCTACACCAGAGCAGTATGCGCTTCCAGTGTGTCGTCGTGTTGGCTCTAATCTTTCTAGTAAGGGTCGAGGTGGAGTCAACGCCGACGATGACAGCACCGCGCTTGATGGCCACGAGAAGTGCCCATTCCGAGAACGATCTCCTTGATCTAACCAAGCGGCGTCTGAGGACAGAGAATACGGATGGCGAAGAGAGACTCAACCTGAAGCCAGCTTCTGTTCTTGACAAGGTGAAGGGAATATTTAAGTCCAAGATTACTCCAAACACGCTTATGAGGTGGGATAAGAAGAACAAGTCGCCCGAATACGCTTTCAAGAAGTTTAATCTCCACAAGACAGGGAACAAGCTTTTCGACGACCCGTATTTCCTACTGTGGGCTGCTTATACGCGCGTCGTCCAGTCAAAACCGGAGGACGAAATGTTTGCGATACTGAAGGCGAAGTATGGGGACGACGTCCTAGCGTCAATGCTTATACAAGCCAAACAGGCCAAAAAGACGGAGAATATCGCTACGAGCTTACAACGTGCACAGCTTAATAGCTCGCATAGCGCCCAACTGGATACTAGAGAGGTTTATAAACTTCTGGGTGTGGCGAAAACGGCGCCGAATAGTGCGAACAGGTTGCTATTTAAGCAATTTATGCATGAACAAAACGCGCTGAGGAAAGCCAGCAACGCGTAATATATAGGCATAAAATACAACCAATAGACGACCAGGGTTTGAAGCGTAGCACTGTATAGATCGACATTGGCTTCGTTGTAGAGGTAATGTGTCTAATAGAACCTCGTATCCTCCAAAACTTCTACCAGGAGAAATGCTTTCGAGTAGTGATGGACAGTATGAGCTGCTGAAAGTAGACGACATTCTACTCCAGTACTTATAGTAGTACTTCGAAGTAATAGTCAACGAGGGCATGTCAGAATGGACAGGTTGCTTTTTTAAAAAAAGCTTTTAACGTCGTATCTTACGTGGCTCTCGACCATTTACACAGTATAAAATGTAGGCGTAAGACTGGAACTTTCCTTTCTCGGGTGCTAACACTTTGTGAAGAAAAAAAACTTACATTCATTGATAGCCTTGTTGTGTAAGTATTTTTATTCAACAGGCAAGTTGTTCAGAACAACCTTCACAGACTAAAAATAACAATCGATTCTGACAAGTTTTATTCACTTGAACGGAGTTGCGACTCGTTGCCCGTGCACTACCATTCAGCACCATGGGTCATCAGCTCAACAAGAGCAGTTTAGCTAGACCCCGTGTCGAAAGTGATACTGAATTACTAGCTGACAAATGATCCAAAGCGAAGACAAACCAAATTATCCCTCTGGACCTACGATTAAAGAGCTCAAGAACGGCGTGGAAGGCCACAAATACATCAACATTTTTGTAACCGACCCAATTTGTGCTACGTATGCGACGTGTCAGAGAAGAAGACGCCACAGCGAATATACGGATCGCAGTGTTCCAGGTCGTGAACTCGCTGTCTTGCGTTGTCAATGTTCTGACAGATCGATTTTCAGCATTAACGGAAGGTATCGGTGTACGTTAATTTGTTTTGTGGCTTCCTGATACTGGGAATCTGACATTTTGCTATCGGTTTGAACGGGTTTTAGAGGCTCTCGTTTGGACACGATATCGGTCACGTGGAGCTGAGAATATTGTCACGCCGACGCAAAATTCAGTGCCAAAGGGAGTCACCGGAGTTGTTGTGCTGTTTGCTGTGGCGATACTCGTTGCTACCCACAAAATCATTGCGGATTCCCACACAGCTCTGCTCTATTCACCCGGAGTGTGTATTGTTTGTGCTGCGATGGAAGACTAGCGACGAACACTGCCCGTGTCTCGTTCTCATTGACGTTGATAATGCACCCAGAGCATATTAAGAATGAGCTAACTCGATCGACGCGTACGACAAGGTGAAGACTCTGGCAGCTTCTGGTACGCTAAGGTCCTTACAAATTATAAACCGCGATTTGATCGAGTGGCCGGAAGAACCCACAACTTGAAGTCCACGTACATTATTTTTTGTCAAAGTAATTGTGATACAAGTATATCTCTTTTTTTATAACAATCAGACAGCTGACTTACACTAGTACTGAGCGAATACCAGACTGTGCAAAGGAGCTAAGAAATTTTGACAATGTAAGACTCATCAGCAGATGCAGTCAATAGGAAGACACTCGGATTGCTGTGTTTTTTTTTAGTCAAATTGAAGAAAAACTTGGTGAACCCAACTTGGCGAACATCTTTACCGCAATTTACCGACTGACAATAATTCAGCTTGGCACTCACCCAAAATCACGAGTCTTCCTCCTCTCACTGGCGCTCCTCAGCTTCAGAGTTTTGTCATGCCTTTTTTACGCCAATTACCCAATTTCGACAACGTTCCCAATTTGAGCCGACAGTTAATGGAGCAAATGTCCCCGCTTCTTAACCTCGGTCATTTACAGACCTAATTACGTCCGCTGTAATGGGTTCTTGGGCAAATGCGATTTAACCCACACGTCGTGTCAATCGAATCCCATTCGAAATGACAGGGTGGCTATTTTCTGGAAATATTACGGGGATCTGCTACAAGTCTAGGTTTCAAGTATGCCCGACGTTAATTATATCGCATTACGACGGTTTGAAAATGCGAAAGGAATCGGCGTATGGCTTGGCTGCTTTATTTAGAACTTATTTATTTAAGAACATATTATTTTTCCCAAGTAAAAACGGAATTTGCTTTGTCACGGGAAATCGGATGCTAATTGTGGTAATGTGGTGACCTTTTGTGGTAAGGTGACCCTTGGCAACATGCGAGCTGTGTACAAAGGAGAGTTGGTGGAAGGGATTCGACAAGGGAAGGGAGAGTTGGTCTTCGTAAACGGAGACAAGTACGAAGGCGAGTTCTCTCAAGGATTCAGACATGGCCACGGTGTATTCACCTCTCATCACGGTACACGAGTATACGACGGAGAGTGGCGTCGAGGTGAACGGCATGGCGTCGGCAGAGAGAGATGGCTGACTAGTGGAGACCGATACGAAGGCGAGTACCAACACGACATCATTCACGGCAGAGGAGTCCTCACCCGAGGCTCGAGCGCAAGTAAATACGATGGCGAGTTCCAGAATGGACGACGCCACGGTCATGGGCGCGTGGAGTTTGCAGCTAGAAACGTAAATAATTCCAGTGCGTTGAAGAAGATCATTGGTGCAATGGCAGGTACAGGACTGTCTGTCTACGTGGGTTCGTGGAAAGATGGTCGGATGCATGGATCAGGCAAATATACGCGTGGAGATGGAAGTTTCTATGAAGGTTCATGGCGGGATGGACTAGCTCATGGCTTCGGGAAAGAGCTGGTTATGGCTACAGGGGAGATATACGAAGGCACGTGGCATACAGGACTTCGCCACGGAGACGGCACTGTTACACGTAATGGCACCCGACGTAAAGGGCTTTGGCAAATGGGGCAACGCATCAAATGGACAGCAGCAGAAGTCTCGGTGCAAAACGCGTAACAAGTGTATACATGGCTACTTTTTGGCCAACTTGGCTCCCTTGGGGCCTCGTCGACGCCTGCAGCAAGTAATAAATGTAAGCAAAAAAAAATAATAAAAAATTATCCGGTGTCTCTCGTACATGGTTCCTGTTGGCATGTGTCTCCTCTTGAGTTGCATCGGATTTGCCGCAGTCGTCTCCGTCTCCGAGTTCTGCGAGGCAGAAGCGCTGTTCTTGGCATCTTGGCTGTTTAGTATACGGGTATCCTGGTTCTCTACCCGTATATTTGAAGTATTCTTGTTCGCTTTATCTGCTTTTTGTTGCTCCGACATCATTGATTGGGGTGGCTTGGCATGGATACTACAAAGCAGTTCTACTAGACTCTGTGGGGCGTCGTTGGCCACGATTGGCAGCTGGAAAACTCCCTTTCGAGAGATCGAAGGGCTGAATTTGTATGTTAGCGACAGGAAAACCTCCTTCACCGTGTCGTTCTCTGTCTCGACCTCCACATCCACACACGGACGCTGCTCCAGCGCTTTCTGAGCTCAAATTAACAGTATTATTCAGCTGCATTGACTATAGGGGATTATAATGGTAACAGACACACCTGTAACAGCGTTTTGAATGCATGGACGTCCATCTGCAGCCCCAGTTCCTCACTCTGCAACAATAACATCTTTAGATCAGCGCACACGCAACAAACTACCAATTAGAAGAGCCCATTACATGCTCCTTCAGCGCATTCAAATCCACTTTGAGCTGCGCCACAACGCAAGTCTCTCGCGTCACCACAGCTGTAAATACTAGTGTATCCACAGGCTCCTCTCTCGCGAACAACAGCCACTTGTCGTCGCCATCACCTGCATACGAGCGTGGAGTCATGCCTTTTGACATCAACTTATGTAAGACACATAATCGAATCAGTTAGTAATGTGGTCCACCAAATGACATAATTTAGGCAAACAATGTGAAGTCCAAACATTCCCAAATAAAAGTCAATAAGGAGCACATGGAAACCACTAATACTATCCTTGCAAAGCTTCTACAGAATAATTTGACAAGTATCTTATACTGGCACTTTAGGTCTCTATTTTCTATTCATTTCGGAAGTTCCTTACCAATGGTGAAGCAGCCGCTCCGATCGCAGTACGGGTACTGTAAATCCAGTGCTTCTCCGCGTGAAATACGTCTTTGTTAAGATGTAAAATCACATACCGTAAGCGCTGATGTCTGCCTCAGAACTAAACATTGACAGTTTTGAAACTCATTCCGAACGTACGTCGTAGTCACAGCAATGTGAGGTATTTGGACCCCTATTAAAATTGATTCAGTAGTTCTGTTAATCCTAAGGGTGGTTCTTAACCACTGCCACGCGTGCCGTGACATGGAACTACAAATTGAGCCATGGCATGGCGTGGTTAAGAATATAATCTTCCAGTCATTGTGTCATCACAGATTTTTTTCTTCTTGATCTTACAATAATTAAGATAAAAGTCAAATGGCACATGGCATTTGCACTTTGCCATGGCAAATCTTCCTGTCATTTTGTCGTCACAGAAAAAACAAATTCTTGAACTTTCCATAATTCAGACAAAGTCAAATGGCACATGGCACTCTTTGCCATTTCATTTACTTTAAACGCTGGCCCTAGCAAGCGCTCATCTAATCAGATCACAGCACTTCATACCATGGCATGGCGTGGCGTGGTTAAGAGCGATCCTAAGGGTTAATCCTTCAATAATAGCCGTGCAAAGGCTGTTTAAGCTCAATTTGCACATTCACTCCGCTAGGCCCAGCTGACCGATGCAAGCCCTCTCTCACAGGTTGCAGTGGATCTATTGGTCAAACTGGCATAAATGAGATCCTGTATCATGAATTTTAATAAAGAAGTTTCTAAAACGTGGGCATGTAGCCATTAAACGTTATTAAATGGTTCGTGATCATGGTTTCCTAGTTGCTAACTGGTTATGGATAAAATGAGATCAGAGAATTACGCCACGTCGCGTCATAACTTCCACAGATAACGCGAAAAGATGGGAAGCCGACATGAGACCTTTAGGGATTAAGCCTCGACGACCAAATACTGTTTGTTCAAAGGCTCGAGCCCATGCGACATCTAATTATATTTACCACCTCTCACTATCCTGTTCTCCCAAAACTTTGAATACCCTTTAGCATACTCTGGGTGGTTCGTGGCGACCCATTTCGGGGTTTTGTCGGAGAAAATCCACACTTGTTGTACTGCGCCAGTTTCTTCGCCTTTCTCACTGCTTTTTCGACAATGTCCTTTCACTTTCCCCGTTCCTCGCCCTTGGAAGTTCCTTGCGTTCGGAGGAAGCGCTTGACTGAATCAGTATTATCTCCAGCACGGTTGGTCTTCATGATGTGACCAGAAGGCATCGCCGCACCGGTGGTCCAGAGGTAGATCGAGGCCGCAAACATAATAATGACTTTGGTGGCACGCATAAGTTCGTTTTCCTTCTTTAAAAGCTTCGCGTGGCAGAGATCGATTTTCAAACTGAGCACGAATGTGACCACTCCAGCTATTTGCACTATTAATAGGCGCGTTACGATTATGGTTTTTGCACTGCCAAGTGATTGCGCTCATTTTTGCCAAATCAGATGCTGGGTGTTTCAGATAGCAATCGGTGTGTACTATTTGATTTATGTTGACAGAGAATGATCTGTGGTCTTCAAATATTTATCTTTTGGCTTCCCAAAAGCTACTACCTATCTCCTTGTATTACAGGAGTGAATAGCTCATAATATGTCCAAAACGGCTAATTCGGTCGGAAGTCGCAATAACACTGTCATTTTCGCAATTAATTGCAAGAAAAATATACAAATAGTTGCAATACAATAATTTTTTTATTATACGATTTTTGTATCCAGAGTCACGTCCTAGATTGTAATGATGTCAGATTTTTTATCCTTATCACTTCTTAAAATCTAAAAAGAAATTGTTTTCTTCTCGCAATCTTTGTAGGCAAAGCACTGGGTCGTCTACGGTTCAGACAAATAACTCATTTTTCTTAATACTAATACTTTACAAAACACAATATAAATTAGGACATGCTCTAAACAAGATTTGGCCAAATCCAACATCATGTTATTTGAAAGGCTGCGTCTGTTACCCTACGATTACCTTTTACAAGCCTACACCGTGGCTGATTCCAGCACGTTGACTTTATCGGTGTATCGTTTTGCGAAGCGAAGCGGTTCAAGAGGATGCATTATGTAATACATTTTTACCATGACCTCTCCGTAATAGGCGTTTTGGTTTACTGTGCGGAATAGACGTGAATGCGTGTCTTTTAGATAGATGGCAGGTCTATATCTTAATTCAATAGACCGTGATCGATGGTATCTATAACCGCTCAAAATTGCTGTTCTGGGATTCCAGTTCTCGTTCTAAAGTGCCCAGCGGTGTAACGGTGTACTATCGGGTGTTTCCAATCTACATAGAGCATGACCGCCCCTCATGTGGATACCTGGAGCCCAGAACCAGCGGCGCTAGGCCAGCATGTGCACAATCACATAGCTTTACTATAGGTGGCATCTAGTTTTTATTACAAATTTGTGCTTTGAGATACATCAGGGATGGACGTGCCACAAACGGGACATGCCCCATAGCGCCAACATTGCATTAACGGGGGGCAGCTGTGTGATTAGCTTCATACCGGCGAGAAACGCGTTTAGATAGTGGTTTTCGCATATAAGCGAGGGATGCACATAAGAGTGGCATCTCTTGCAGGGAATCTTCTACTTGAAGACATCAAAATAACAGTCTTTAAGGCCGGCCAGATCAACTGACGAAGTACACGAGGCGGATAGTCATGATTGCAGGTGGCTTTCACAAACTACGGGAGGCTCAGTGGGCCCGAGTTTCAGCGGGGAATGGAATATTCTACGTGAAGACATCAAAATAACAGTCTTCATGGCCGGCCAGCTCAACCGACGAAGTACACGAGGCGGATAGGCATGATTGCCGATGACTTTCACAAACCACGGGAGGCTCAGTGGGCCCAAGTTTCAGCGGGGAATGGCTTGGAAATACTTTGCCTCTCTGGGCCTGAGCTAAGACCAAGCTCGCTGCGGGACTAAGTGCTAATGTACATCGACGGCAGGCGGGAGACGAGCAGCATGGTTAGAGAGGTGGTAGCGCTAGCCAAATTACGACACAGGTACGCTTACCAAACTGAAAGAGGAAGATATAAGCTTGTTTTTGGCTAAGGATCTTGTTTATACCTGCGGATTACCACTCATGCTGTTCTAGTTATGACGAACGCCACGGACGTTAGGTACCTAAGAATCGCTAAGTAAAATCAGCCGTTTTGCGGCTGCCTGCAGCCACACACGACGCGAAGCGTGGACCTCGTGCAATCCTCGCCCATGTTTCTTGGTCGTGAATGACCTGGCGAGTAGAATGAACGGATAGTATCACCGACACGCAAGCTGGTTGCGGTACGTCATGTATGCAACACACCGGGTATAATGGACAAAGCCGCCATATTTCAAGTGGTGGTTGAACAAAATTGTCTAGCACTTCGCGATTATTACTCTTTTTGAATTACTTACATCATGCGCTCAATTCGAGTTAATAACGCTTGAGTCTCCTTTTTAATGCTGTGCTTAAAAAACTTTTTTAAAAAAAAGTTTCTTTCGATAAATAACTTGTATTATATCCTCTTTGCGTCGAACATCTTCCTCTGACGTTAACACTACGGTAGCTCCGCTGCAACTTCTGTGTGCACTCGTGCATAAAAAAACGCACAATGCTGACGTGGTTAGTGCGGCATTCGCAGATACACGAAACAGTGAGATATCATTCGCTCGGATGCAGTCTTCTGGCTCAAAACCCGAAGTATTTTACTTACTTTTATTATGGCCAAACTGCCTAAGGGTAAACGTATATATTTAACTATCTAGCACATTTAAACCTAACCAAATCCCTTACTTGTAGCTTTCAGCCAACGTACTGAGATACATTGTTAGCTCTCCAGCTTATGTACTAAGAGTTTGTTATCTCTTTAGGTACCCCGTACGTGTGTATTCCACACCGTGTAACCCCGTTAAACAACCAACCAGGAATCGGGCGAGGCAGCGCACGCAGTCGCAACGGGTGCCACGCTGAGTACGACGATGTATAGAACGAAGCGCTGGTTCTAAACGCGGTTTTATTGAAAATGTCGGCGACTGTCTGGCTCACAAACACCAGTCCGTTGTCGGAACGCAAACACTTCATGTGTCCCCCCATTAATTCGATGTTACTGGCTTTGTAAAATAATCTGTATTCATTTTTTGTGATATCTTGTGACGAACGGCAGCCTCGGCCGTGTGGACCAGCGCTACGTGCCACGAGCCCAATGAAGTGCTACACTTCGCCTTTTTGACACTACCAGAGGATATAATTCGAAGAACAAGTACGTTTCGGTGTTAAAGGACGGCTTCAGTGAATTTGGGGAGCTGTATCCGGCGGAAACACCCGATACAAAGACGTGTGCAGGTTCCCTGTTGGCTTGGTATCAATGCTTCGGAGCAGTAAAGCAGTGGGTGTAAGGCTTACAGCGAAACACCCTAGATATTATTTACACTATGGCATTACCACCTTCGGTAAAGTTGACACAGAGTTCTAGACAGTTTAGGATAGGGACGTATTGACGGCGCAGGTCAGCTCATAGAGTCATGAAAACTGTCTTTTGTGAGCATTTTGCCGCTATAGACTGTATCATGCTGGAAGATTCATCCACGATGGATGATACACCGCTCCATGGAACGTCCATGCCGGTGCTACTCGGAATATTGAAAGTTTAAAGCGGCAACTATATTTCTAGTGGCGTCGTTCTGGACAGGAATATAAGAATCCACCAAAATAACATCATGACTCGCATCATCTGAAATAAATTCCAGCGATCTTAATCGTACATCAGCGAGAAAATATAATGCAATCTTGACTAGGGGTATCTAATATTTGTATCTTGACCAAGCTAATACTGTGTAAATTAACCCTTTCCTGGTCAAACGCGACATTTTGTCGCGTTCTACAAAATTCACACCTTGTTTTGTTTTAGCCAGTCAGATCTTTGGATTACAGTTTCTGATAGATCCTTTGTGCCGACTGGCGAAACTGAGTTGTGAATATCGCAATAGCGTGTATCTTTTTCGGCCAGCATAGCGTCATATTTGAGGTTCGGCTGGTAGCCGCATGAAACGCAAGGGAAAAACGTGCTGTAAACAAGGCTAGCAGATCCTAAAACCTATCATGGCAATTTGGTCGAGGCCTCAGCCCCAGAGCCACCAATCGTGCTGGTATCAGCTATGGTACTCCTAGGTTACAGGCATGCCTTCTCTCTCTGTATGTTTTGCTATGCGGACCAACTTCACCGACGCACCAGACAAACGTATTGTAGCGCTTGCACTTGAGTATAAATCCCAACACAAGCGAAGAGAGTGGAAGGAGGTTTCCCGGGCCATGACGAGTAAACATTCTGTCCAAGCGCTTGGGAACCGGCTGCGTGCTCTGAAGCGCACGTATGGACATGGTTTACCAAGATTTCCACCATGTTTTTCTTCACGTCGACGCCGACATTCTCTCACAAGCAGCATCTTCGTCTTCTGGAACCGAGCCAAGCAGGAGAACCTATCTGCGATATGTTCAGCAGCGCTTCGGCCGCAAACGTTCGTCAGCAAGCTGGAAAGACGGATAAGAACGCAGGTGAGATGCAGCCTGCCGCTATATCAAGCGTGATTAAAATGATTGGAGCTGTGCATCAAGACGACGTCTTTCTTGATATTGGTGCTGGCCTGGGGAATGTTGTGGCGCAATTTGCGATTCAGACGATTGCACGCCAATGCTTGGGAATCGAGAAACGACCGGAGGTTTTTCTTCGGGGTGTTCATTGCTTGCAAGCGCATGCACCAAGGCTGTTATTACTCCACAAACTGTTTTTGAGCCAAGGAGACACTCTTGATACGCCACTTTCGTCGCGTTTACCATTTCAGCGTGCATAAATACTTTTTCTAAACGATTTTCCGCTTGATGAATTAGCAAAGCTGGTCGTACAAGAGCATCTGTATATGATGCTGAGAGTACGTTTGATTGTTTCTACGTCTCGCTTTTGTTCCCACCATCGCGACTCCTGCCGAAGAAAATTTTGCTCCAAGTGGAGGCTCGCGAAAACCCCGAATGGACGGGGTAGCTGGAAGTCTCCTTTAATCCCGATCCACATGTACACGACTGTCCAGTGACTGGAAATTATAGTGCGTTGATGCTGGAACGGTCATTGAGGCAAGTATCACGGGGACAAGGCAGGCAAATGGCCGAAGCCGAGCGAGGACGTGACCTTCTTCACGCTGTCGGTCAAGTTCAGCAATGCACTGAACACAAGGGCAAGGACATGTTCCTCTCGTGCCTAGCTCAGCACGAGAAGAAGGTGGCCTAAGGAAGCTCGTACGTGGAGCTGATTTCCGCGAAGGTGGGCAACGCGTATGCCAAGCTGCCACCCGCGGGGGTGAATCACGCGTACACCAATCGGCTGCCCGCGGACGTAGAACCCGCATACACTGGCGGTGAGTCGCCGTAGGTGGTCACGTTCGAGCTGGTCATCTCGGCACCACTCAGCGCCTGCACTCACTCGTGCTCAGCAAGGTCAGCACGCACGGGTTCAAGACCGACGGCAACAGCACCAATGGATGAGTGCGGGTCAAACAAGGCCCGGCTCTTCTTACGGAAGAAGCAAGCCAAGAACCTCAACCCGTTCGAGGTCAAGGACAGGGTGGACGCCAATCACGTCCCAGGCCCGCACGACAAGAAGCCCGCAGCCTACGACGACACCCCAAGTCCATCGTGGACCCGATCGATGAGAAGCCCGAGGACTGGGACGATGAGGGCGGCGGCGATGGGGAGCCCACCATGATCGGGAATCTCGCGTACAAGAGCGAGTGGAAGCCCAAGCTGCACCATGTTCGACGGCAGCCTGGTCACGTACAGCAAGAACAACTCAAGGCCCACGCCACGACGATATCATTGGGGAGCGCAATGCCACAGCGGTTGGCATAATACATAGTGTCCAGAACAGATACAATGGCGTAAATAGTTTAATTAAGATATATTCACTTTTACGCAACATTTTGCCGTGTGACTCTACTCTGTTGGTTCGGAAGACTCTGCTGAGGTTGCTGTCTGCGCTCACTTTGTTACCCTGGTGAACGGTGTTCATCTAATAGGCTGCGCTGACTCGCTAGAACGTCTCCGACAGGTTGGGTAACGCATTTGCATTGTACCTTGAGCTTGGCTAACGTTGGGGACTTACGCAGATTCCCGTTTTCGTTGAATAGGCCACTTTGAAGATAGAAGCGGTGAAACTTGTCCCAGTTGGTCCAAGTGCTCTGTGGACAGGTAAATGGAGCTCCAGCGTCACCGTGTACAACTCGGCAAAGGCACGTAATGTGAATTAGACAGTAATCGGTTACCTCAGTCACGTATCTTCTTTCATAGCGACAGACAATGCACTCGCGCTTCCTCCTGCTGTACATTTGCTTTGACGATATCGCCTCACACCGCGACGACTGAGTCGGTGTCGGGATCATCGATAAGCCTGTGCTTGGAGGAGTAGCACTGGGGTGGCTGCGGCTACTGTGGCAACGTTGCTGCCGTACGGCGTTCGTTTGCCACTGGGCGCTTCGCGCCATCGACCCGAAATGAGCACTGATACTAAATCCGTAGCAAACATGGTGTGGAGGCCCCGATCTCTTGACATAGCGATTGCCATCCGCCGAGCCAAGTACACGTTGGAGCGTGCGATATCCACGAGTACTAAGGCCATTTTTTCGTGCCAACGGTTGCAGGAATGACCATCAGCGATTAAGAATCTAGCACGTATCTGGTCCAAATGGTCAACGCCTTGCATATGTTGATTGTATTTTAAAATACAGATGGGGGCAGGAAATGCACAACTTGAAGCTCCAATTCGTCGTGTCACCATAGTGGTGGTAGATGGATCAGCATTGGTGACTATGGTGACAACGTTGCTGTCGCACCAGGACGCCGCCAGCACGTAATGTTCGACAGCCACTGACTGCTGATAATAACCCCGAGAGCACTCCTCTGTCTGCAGACTGGTGTGCTTAGGATAATGTTTGATTCTGTCCCGCACTGTTCCTCGCCCGTACAATCTCTTCAGCTTTAAATCCAGCGACAGCTGGACGTTTGTGTAGTAGTAGTCCATGTTGATAATCCGTCGAAAAAAAAAAACGTATCGTCGCACCACTTCAAGTACATCTTTGCTTACTTGTTGGACATCCTCTAGCTCCTCACGGAGTTGTTGCATCTCTTCTTGACTCACCACGCTCTGCAAACGATCGGCAATATTGCTATTGCTGCAATGCAGACGGTAATTTAAAGCAATCCTTGTGGTCGAGCAGCAAACTACATACATTCGAAAGTGATTCTTTCAACCAGGCTTGTGTGGATTGAGCACAATGAGGTGACGGCCGTGGCGTGACCGGCAAGCAATGCTGGCTTCATCCAATGCAAGGTCACGGCCTACTTCGACGTAGTGGCCTCCGGTACACTAAAGCAAATTCAACAAGGGTTGAATACGGGCGACTGGATCTCTATCCGCGGACGACCCCTGCTCAGCGCGAAAGCTAAAACACCGACGAATCAACTTGAACCGACGTAAACTCATCACGTTGTCCAAACTTGTAGACGCTCCGCAGAAAATCGCGTCTTCATTCTGGGCTCCCCAATAGTTAGAGTATTCACCTTTGTCCGTGAGCGTCATGTAGAACATTATGGCCAAAAAGACCATGAGCTCGTCCATAGTTATGGGTGTGGTGATCAGAATCTCCTTGACAGCGGCATACCAGTTTGACTCCAAGACTACTTGTTTCCAAACGTAGACGGGAATGTAGGCAAAGAAGATCGAGCTAGCGGAATGGGCAAACAGATGATCAAAAGCTGGCAATAATCGCGTCTCAGTAGTACTATCATCTGGGTGCTCGTACAGATCAGCCGGGGCTTCCATATCCGTGTCGGGATCGAAACGCATATTCTTCACTGCTTCCACATCTGCAAGATTCACTGGCATACCTGCTCGGGATCGTACGTCTCGTACTCTCCTTCGACCGATGCCACTTCAAGTTCATCAAGTGGTGCGTCCAAATTCAACTCCTCTTCAGTCCCCTTGTCGGTCCAATCTTGCCATGCCGTCTGATTAGGTACACTCACTAGCGCTAGATGGTTCTCAATACCCCGTTGCACAACCGCCACAGTGACGACTTCCACTGCGTTTTGAAACTGACTATCAAGCCACATCAATTGGAGAATAGCTCCGTTTTTTTGGTTTCTTGATACGACGACATACTCGACCAACGATGTAGGCCGTTCCTACACACCTGTATACCTTATCTGGCATCCACTACTCCTTCGACGGCGAAAACGCCACCGATTTCTTGAAATAAAGCTGTTCAATCGTTGGTGTACCTTGGGTACAACTGCGGGAAGTGCTGGTTCTTGATATGTTGATGCCTGCTTCTGGAGTCGCGATTCTTTGATTGGTGCGGCCGAGTTCCTGCCGACTTGATTCATTAACCACACTGCTTAGGCGGGCAAGACGCGCTGGGGCTCGTCGCCGTCTGCCACTTCCACTGCCCAATCCACTGTATTGGCTACTCACAATGTCCACGGCATGAGCGCTGCCAGGCTGTCGTCTTTGTGAGGTAGCAATCTGCACGTCCACCAATATCTTCAGTGACTGCAACACCACCATTGCCTTCACCACAGCTTGCTTCCACATCCACACCACACGTTACCACGCCACAATCATCATGATCTGCAGCTCGGTGGTGGCCAACACCAGCTCCAGGAGCAGATAGTTCAGCGACAGCGTATTGCATGATAGTAACGGCTTGGTCGAGGTCACAAGAAGCTCCGGCCTGTACACCTTCAGCACCACAGCCATCGTCATTCACACCAACGCCACCATCTTGTATGACTACTTGCTCTTTGCTGCCGCGCAACCCCCGGCGCGCACGAAGCCCTCTTCTAGTTAGGCGCTCCTTCTGGCTGCTTGTTGTGGACTTACCACGGCCACAATTAGCACCATCGGCACGACGGTCGTGGTCTCCTGGCGCTACAGATAAAACAATTTAAGTACACACATCAACACAACGAACTCTGCAAAGCTACTAGTCATACTTAAACCACGAGTGAGGGATGCACCACCAATGTTGCTGTGTTCCAAGCGTGCGATTAAGAGCTGCGCGTTGTCAGCTACAGCCGCTACTCCAGCTTCATCTCTGCACCATTCGTCATGGTCGGCATTGACTGCAGTCACCTGAGCAGTGTGACAGCATTATCATCTGCGTATTCGTGTCCGCCGACATCTTGTACGACACCAGAATTACCTACAACAACGGTAATTATATGCATTTGAGTCAACAGCATTGTTGTAAACGATGGAGAGCAGGAATTACTCACAATGTTGTACGAAGTGCCACAATACTTCTTCTTCTCCAAGCAGGTAAGCAGCACCAGCTCTTCCGCTACAAGTACAACCGGGGAGGACATACCGATATCGACCGTCGAGGCCACTTGGAAGCTTGGAAGTCCACCCGGCTGCCTTTAGCTCTCTCCACACACCGTTAAAGTCCAGAGTCGATGACAATTTGGTAGCGTCGTCGCTGACGGCTTGGCCTCGCCGGGGCCGCTGCGTTTTTGCAGGTTGATCTTCTGCGAGCGAGCGTTATCGCGGCATGGGCTCAAGGCGTCAAATCAGGAAATGAACGGCTCTTGTATCTCTTACAAAAGTAATGTTTATTGAAGTGCAAAAACGTTTTGTTTGCAACCTAATCCGGCATCTTGTTTGCATGTGATTTTGTTACATATAGATTTCTGTGATGGGATGAGTCCCAGCTGCAACTGGTTATCACTGGCTCCGAGAGCAGTCTACTCGACGCCTCGACCAAACCGATGAATACTGAAAACAAGTTAATACTCGGTTTCCGGAGCTCGTACAAATCATATATCGAATATCAATGGTGCGGAAACGCGAGGGGTGGGGATGCAACGTTAGGAACTTGCGGTTTTGGACCGCTCTGATTGGCTGAGATCCGCCGATCGGTGGGGCGCCTTTATTCTTACGAATCAGCGACGCGGCTGCTGTGGCTCGACTCTTCTGCAAAATGCGGCAAAATGCAACGTTCTATAAGCAATATATCGTGTTTTGAAACAGTCTGTTTTGAACGGAGTGCGTATCCTCACCTCAAACGTTTGGCATAGTCGCCAAGATTTGCGATCATGAAAGGATTAATACTCAAGGCTGCTCATAACTTATCCGTTACCGCACAACGACACTTAACGTAACAAAGATCGCACATGTATCCCACTAGCTCCAAAGCGCGGATACAGTACTCCTTGACACGTAGCTTACAATAGCACTTAGGGATAGCACTCAATGGGATGCGTTACCTTTATCGTACTCAAAGATCAAACAATCGTAGGGCGAGAAACGAGCCGCGATAGCTGCTTGGCATCCACCATCTATTCCATATACACAACGCGAGGAGAGAATCGCGCTTCACAACAGCTTCTTTAGTACTCGGTATAGTATCTCCCCCAGATATTGACGTCGCTATTTCTTGTGATACGTAGACAATTTTTTTTAAGAAAAATACAGAAACTACATTCAACCCCCCCCCCCCCCCCCCCCCACCCACTAGCTGGCGACATTACAAGCAACGCAGCAGCAGCTACGCAGTCAGCAACATACGGCCATCCACCAGAGCTAGAGCCACGACTGACACCTAGCCACAATTTGAACCGACGCTGACAGCTATGCTGTAATTTTCTGCATTACCATTCACCCTGGCCAAATCCGTGTCATTTCGTCACGGTTTTTGGTGTTTGCTTTGGTACCATCCAAACCCAGACGATGTGGAGCGTTATTGGTACACGTACGTAATTAAATTCGAACACGGAAGCTCACCTCCACTCGTATGCATAGGGTCACTACAATCGTTGCAATTCCGATTCCCTCCTCACTCAATTCCTGAGTGAGGAGCCCTATCACCTATATCACCTGTATTTTGGAAAGCACCACCATCAAAAAGGAAATCATCACCATACATTCGGATTCAATTATACACCATAAAACAGGGTCATATCACCAGTTATGTGTCCGACACCACCCTAACCGATTCTGTATCCAAATCGAGGATCAATCATTTCAGTGGTTTCGGCACTAGGCCTCGTTGCACACGTACTAGCAAAACTAAATTTGCTACCGGCAAATCATGAATGAGCAGACAGATGATGGAGATTCAAACGTACATAATATGCTGCTGTGGTAATATACTGCTTAGTCATCCAGCTAAATATGTCCTTGTGTTACAGCACTTCAAGCTTATTAGTGGGTAGACGCAACTAAGCCGACGGTCTCGTATACATCGAGAGGTGCTATGGAGCTCTGCGGATGCCCGTTGGACGAATTTGTAAGCTCGTTATCAAGTCGAATCCGTTAGAAGGAATGACCCAGCATGATGGACTCGTCTATGCTCCCTTCCGATTATCGAGTTGATTTTGAGATGTTTGATTTTAATCGGAGGTAGTGGCAGCAGCTTCGAACAAAAACAGAATTCTAGGATACTATTGGCCTAATTCGTGTGTGCATGATTCTTCGTAACATGACTAGTGGGTGACCCCGTTCCGGATGGCTGGATTGAGCCTGAGCCAGTTGTCGATGACGAAGAAGATTAAGACCCGTTCATCTACAGCGGCACAGCGGGAGATTATATGCGTGCACATTTAAAATATTTCATATTCGACAAGAGGGGTTGACCTACCTCTTCATTGCTAAATATAAACACTCACCTTGTTCTGGAAGAGGAAGAAGCCAACCCACTTCATCAGCACAGGTCCCGCTGTCCAAGCGTTTTTTTCGGTCCAGTACAAGCTGAACCACAGCTTCTCGACGAGCAACCTGTAGCTGTACTGCTTTTAGAGCTAAATCCATAGTTGCCTGTGTGTTCTCACGTTCGTTTCTCTCTTCGTTTAGTTGGAGCTCTCGCTGCTTCAGCCCCACCTCGGTTTTATGCAGCAGGAGCATGGGATTGGTCATTTCGACCCGTGCTTGCTAGCAGCTTCTTGCTGAGAGATCAATCTGTCGACCGGTTCCTTTTGCTGTCTTTTCGCATCACGATCATCATCATCATAAGCCAGCGGTCGTTTTTCACTTCGCTGAATGATGGACGAGGACGTTCCGCAAGCTTCGATCGCATTCTATTCGCCATCGTCAATGTCGTCCGAAGTCATGCGAGGCGAGTGGATGGTCGAGGATCAAACACGTCACACAGCTTGTAGAAATACGGGCACCGATTGCGTATCTCTCCCCGCAGGGTAGACTCGCTCGTGATACCCGTCCTCGTTTGTGCCTGAACGTCTGTAGCCTCTCTAAACTGTTTCTCTATTTTTTCTCGCGCACATCGCCGTTCGTTCAGTGAGTGGTGCGAGCCCCTTTAAGCCCTGCCACATTTTCTTTTAGCAGAGCCTCCTTCGTGTTGCCGCTATTGCGATCGCTCCCCCTCCACTTGTTGTAGTTCGCCTCCGTCGAGAGCCAGTCCAAGACGTTCTGGAGGGATGACTTGCCCTTCTTCACTGCGTCACGGTCCCAGAAAATAGGACTCCTTGGTACGCGTTGCCTTTGCGCTCATTTTCTCTTGGCGAGCTATGGTACCGACAACGACGGTGAAATCCGCCATACCCTAAAACACGCCCATCCAAAATAGATGTTTCAAACTCTAGTATATGTATTTTAACCAATGACCTTGTTTGAAAAGCTTGGTAGGATGCTAGAAGCTAGTCGCTCCCATTGCGTTCGTACCATGCAGTTTTACATCAGCTCGACAATGCCCCCCCCCCCCCCCCCCCCCCCAGCGCTCGTACTCTATACGCATCAAACGCGAAGCCATCGCAGACGCGGAAGCTCCAGGCGAGAGAGCTGCGTCAAAGGAGCTTGTCATTCCTCGGCGCACCCTTCGGGACTGGGTGGATAACAAGCTCAGTACACAGGAGTTCGAGGGGCCACAAACAAGCAAGATGCTCAAGGGCCAAGGTGCACGGAGCATTATTGCCTTCACACACACAATTTGGTTACGTTCATAAAAGATGTCAGAAGAGAAGAATAGGTAAAATCTAGCGACTGATCGCTTCTTTTAATTTTGACTGACTTCTAATATGTATGTTTTTCTGGGCTAGTATATGTGTACAGGTGTAATGATCCAATACATAGAGTTCCATCAGGCGCAATGGCTAAATAGTTATTTAGCCGGAAAGGACAGTCTCGATAAGGGACTAACATCTATAATGAAGTTATGCCAGCATTTCTCAAAGCGGTAAAGTTTTTTCTACTATGCTAATACCTTGACATCAGTATTAATTTATCAACTTCTGTTTAGTCAAGGATTGGCATGTCAGAAATCTCAATATACCAAGAAAAACACAGAGGTCATGCAAGAAATCCACTGGCAGTTTGCCGTAACGTTTTGGAAGAATTATGGGTCTTTTCCAGCGTTGTCAAGTTATAATGTTGACGAGACGGCTGTTTATTGCGACATGCCGTCTCTTAGAATTTGGGCTTTAAAAGGGCGAAAGGGGTCGGCGAAGGTGAAGATAACGCAAAAAACACTCGGGGCGCTTAACAGCTGTGATTACGGCCAGAGCAGACATTTAGCTCTGCATGTTTTATTACTATTTATGACTCACTGAGACTAATAAATGTAAGGGTTACTGTAGGAAAAAAAAACCAATACTATTTATTATTAGAGGTAAACCCGGCGGACGTCTGGAAACACAAGAGGTTAAAACATACCCGCCACAACACGTTTTTGCTGTTCAGGAGAGTGGATGGATGAATGCAAGGGTATGGGAACACTACGTGAAGGAATTACTACAGTATGAAGTGAACTCCTCGTTCAACATTCCGCTGTACAATTTTGATGCTGACGTGTCCGATGCTAGCATCGAAGTCATCTCGGAAACAACGTCTGCTCTCGTGTGCGCACTTCCTGCCAATAGCACGGCTATATGCGAGCCATTAGATGTGGGTGTCATGAGACCCATAAAAAAGCGAATTACAACCCACTGGATGGCTGAGTCCAGTGCCGATGTCTCGATGATGGAGGAAAGTCCTGTAATGGAGTGCAATTGCACGGAAGAGTGTTCATGCGATGTGGAGTGTGTCTGCATCGAGAAATGCCTATGCGGAGAAGCGTGCCTTTGCACTGATGGGTGCATTTGCATCGTGGAGTGTAAATGCGACGAGGTGTGCGTGTGCGGCGAGGACAGCAAGGAGCGACGTCAGTCGCTTGTCCAGTAAAGAGAAGAGCTACCATTGAGCGAGCCATCCGAGCGTGGGAGGAGCTGTCAAGCGGTCTTATCATAAAAGTATCGAGAAAGCTATACCTAATTAAATGGTAGTTGAAGTATAATTTGGTTTTAATGAACTGATTTTAACTTGCACATACGGTATTTCGGACTTCCTATGTCAAATGGATCGGCCTTTTGGCCAATTAAATCTTTGGGCGTGTATTCCTGTCGGGTGAAATATTTTTATCTACCCCATCTAGTGGAGTGTGTTGTCTGTCAGTCCGTCCGCGGCTAGGGTTAATAAAACTCACGCTAATACGCGCGTTCTACTGGCTGCCGAGCGCAGCGAAGGCGGCGTCGATTGGCTAAAATTGCATTATGTGGTGTACACACTGTATGTGGTCTACACATCGTACTTAAATGCACCGTTCAAATTTCATTTTGCCCCCATTTTTAACGCTGGAGCGCCACCTCACGCAAAGGGCGCTGCGTGTGTGCGAGTTAATTTGCATTGGTAGGCTTCGCCGACGTGCACACCGGTACTATTATATCGTCGTAGGCGCTGTTGATTTTTTTAAGGCCCTGGCGACACCACTGGATCGCATTTTAGCAAAGTAGTAATTCAATACTTCAAAATACTTAGTTTAATACTTAAAAAAATATTACTAATTTAATAAAAACGTTTCTAATAAAACATTTCTTCAATGGAACGTTTACCTCCCATGTGCTCGACGTGCCAGGCGGTCATTGTGCACCCCCCCCCCCCCCCCCCCCCCGCTCGAGCCAGACGGTCTCGGGATGCAGCTCCGGCTGTGCGCCTGTTGCGAACAATTCTTAGCATGGGATGCATTCGCACAGGGCGAGGCTCGAGCGGGTGCCCGCAGGTGCATCGCGTGCGCCTCTGGTCCATACAGCCAGGCGTTTTGGCACCGCCCACGCACACCAGAACCGAAGCCAGCCACTGATTCGCGCCAACAAAGCCTGGCCTTAGTTGCCGCCGCTATGGGCCCCCCACAACCGCCGCGGCGTGCTGTCCAGGAGCACATTAATCGCCGCCATCGTCGCTGGAAGCCTCGCCAGCGCAACAAACATCCGCGTAATCACCAGAAAAACTGATTGGCTAAAAATAAACGTTTTCCATTGGTCACAATTACGTTCGTGTTTAGGTGCGTTGTATGGGAGCTTAGGACAGGGCGTGAGCCTAGGAGAAGGTGCGAGCTTATCGAACTGGATTTGTAGGGCAGTAAGAAACAGTATGTACGATGGAGGGGAAACAAATATGGACACAGAGCTACAAAGCACGGAAGCGGGTCGATGCAATTAACATGTAAATCTATGAAAGCACTAAGAGTCACGGACTCTGTTAGAATTTCTACCTAAAACCGGGCTAGAACACGTAGCTGCTACAGAGCACGGAAATAAACTCACCTACGATACAACACGGTAGACCACGAAGCACGGTAAAATACGAAGCACAAACGGCAGATCAACCGGGACACCACAAGATAACTAGATAGCATGGGCTGGGCCACTATGCCATGGGAGAACGCAGCCGCGGAGCTATAGTCAGAAAATCGTCGAGCCGCCGAGATCGATACCAGTGTTGAACCTGAGCTTACCGAGCCACGGAGGACAGTAGTACATTAGAACTCAATTGCACGGACGGTGGACCAGCCACGAAATAAACGGGGAGGTGGGCGCTTGGGGTGACCACGACTGCACACTGTGGAGCACGATGCCATTGTAGAGCACGATAACACGGACAACGCAGATACACTATGTAGCACAATACCATAGACAGCATTACCACACCGTGATTGCACGATAGTGTGATACCGCGGTCGATGGATCCTCACCAGGAGAGCACGATACACGGACGACGGAACAACACGACTGCATGGAGACACCAAGCCACGAAATAGCACACTTCGGCTAGAGCACCGGCGATGGAAGGCCAACGGCCACGAAATAGTATCTATCACGAAGTCAGTTCAACCCACATAAGCGTTTGAGAACAGAGAAAGGTTAGCATTTACGAAAAGGCCGTACTAAAGGGCATGAACCCACAAGAAAGAGCGCATAACCGCTGAGCAGCGTGGGTCACGGGTGAGCAGGAACCACGAAGCCGGGAAGAGCACCAAAGAGCATGGGCCATTGAAGAAAACAACATCCAACCTGTAGTACGGGGTAGCGGAAACGTTCCAAACCACATATTATACGGAACCGAATGAGACTACGGAAAGGCAAGTGGTTAAATACACGACGCCACGACGTACTCGGGTGAACGACGCATACAAAGCATGCGACACCAAGAAGCACTTAAATTTGCGGCCACCGCATCTCCAACAAACCATGCCACTCCGCCGCGTAGCGGCGGCGAACGGCTACTCCTAAACTATCAATGCTAGCACGGTGTCCGTCCGTCCGTCACACGAAACGCTCAGATTTTTTAGCCTTTTCATTGGCTGCTGAGCGGAGCGAAGGCGGCTTCGATTGGTTAAAACTAGATTATGTAGCTTACATCATTAAAATTTATGTGGTTCACAGAGCACATATGGAGATTTGCACAGGACTATCCATTCCCCGAAGGCGGCATCGTTTTAATATTACGAAGTATATTTTACTATTTTAGTAATGCATGTTACTCTTAATATTTGAGTGCTAAACAGAAAGAGCTACTCATTCGCAAAAATAGCCCCTAAAGATGCTTTCAATGCTGCAAGATGCTTAACGTACACGTAGGAATGCGTGTTTCCAAGGACACACTATAAATATACGCAATAGTATGTATTTAATAGGTTTTGCAAGTTACATTGACATTTATAACTACAACTGTTTTGTGTGTAGTAATATTAATAAATTATCTGAGAGTGAGGTAACCGACTGAGCTGCTAAAAGTAGTACGTGTACAACAGAAGCTGGCCATAAGAACAACGCTGCGTTAATAAACGGTGTCACTGATTTTTAAAGATTGATAGATTGAGATGAACCCTTATGTGTTACTGTTGAAAACCATTGTTTTCAAAGAGTTATTTAGACAGCAAAAATCCGATACTACTTACCTGACGAACGAGTCGCCGACAGAGGCGTAGGGTATGATTTTTAATGGAGCAGTAAGACAACAACAAAACACGAGAGGTGTTAGTTATCTCTCCGCTTCTAACCTTGTAGCCTGTCCATCTGTCAATAAGTCCGTCCGTTTCCTTTCTTGCTGCTTTTTTCTGCCTTTTCGCATGGCTACACTCAGCCTGTCGAATACAGTTTCGTCCCATTCTACCGACCGCGCCTATCTTTGTGACTTGACCTAACTATGCCAAAATAACAATTATAGCCAAAAAGCAGACACAATTTTCTCGATTGGGCAATATTTTTCGACCTGCGACACTGACTGGATCTGTAGCACGATCAGACCGTCTCTCGCCCTCGCGATTGGATGTAAGGTAAACATTTTTGCCGAGCACGAAACGCATTGATTGGATGCAAACGCTTAAGCGAGCAGTGTCAACAATTCGACATTTACGTTTAGCTTAGCAAAACCTGTCTTATGTACATCGAATCGGGCACTCTAACAACAGTTTTTGTAAAGACTGCGAATCTTTTTTTTACTTCACCTGGCACTCTCCACTGTCATCGGCACCGCACCATGCGCGCACGGTACATAGTCTTTTTAGTCACTTTTATTGCAAGTAAAGTATGTATTTGTTTGGAAATCTGATGATAATATTATTAATACAAAGCCAAAAAGTAATAATATAGCACATTTTAATATTTGGCTTAGTAATAAATACCAGCCTTACATTACCGTGCTATTGGCTAATATTTGGACGCAAGTAATTGGTTAAAACAATATAATTTGCTAACTTACTCACAGTTTGCAAAATGGTGGGCCCTACGTGCAAGCAATGCGAGGCGAAGATTGACCCGCTTCTGCTGAACCCGCAGCGGTCTACGACGGATTCCTGGGCGCGTTGCGTCTGCTGCGGAAAGCTGCAGTACGGCTACGCATTCCGTACAATCAACGGGCGGGACATCTTGCGGCGCTGTATTGCCTGCGAGAACGGTCCAAAAGTGGTTGAGTTCTGGGAGGAAAATCCCCACCACCTGATGCGGCCGAAGTGCGCCGTCAGGAAAGCCTGGCGAACGTCAAGAAGGCGATGGGTCCTGACTGGTACCCCAAGAAGAAAAAGAGGCGCAGCCGCCCTCGCAAGCTGACCGCCCGAAACGCTAAGTATATCGAGCAAAAGAAGCAGAAGAGCAAGTAATTGGTAATCCCCTTTCGGCCCCCATATTACTTCCTATATTTGTATTTAGTATGCCGAACTACAGTGCGAAGTTTGGAGCCGCACAAACGGTAACCTGCCTATGCCGCGGTAAGTAGTGTTGACACACCTAAATAGCGTAGCGCGTTTCAAATAATATTTAGCAACATGGTATCGATTGTGGAAAGCCGCCAGCTGGTCGTGCCTATCTGCATATTCGTCGCACGTACACTCGCTCACTTGGACAAAGGCAAGACCACGCTATCTGTATCATCAATGTTCACAGCGTATATTCCACTAATGCGCGCTCATAAATTGAAACTACAGTATTAAGTGAGCTCTTCACGCGACGAATTCGTTGCTGGCTACGTAGACACGAGCACGTGGGCGGTAATGCAGATCATACAAGTGGATGTGGCAAGTCGATGTGTCTGTACGCAGTACCGTACTTTAGTGCTCTGCTCAAATTGTTCGAGATCAGAGCTGGGGGTGGTGGCTATACGTGTACCCGCCGCGCGCGTGTATATCTGCTAGCAGACGCGCGGTCAGCTATCGTGTATCTCTGCGGGATCGCATGTGCCGAGTTAGTGACGCGCCTGTTCGTACATCAGAAGCGTAAGCACAGCAAGCCAGCAGGACGACGCATATGCACCGAGAGAGCGACAGTGAACCTATACATAGGTTTTGGCTCCCACGAGCGCGTGGTATACACACTCATTAACGACCTTGCGATATATGCACGGACATATCAAATAGCAAGCCGAGTTGATAAGTAGGCAGCAGAAGTACTTCATAATGTATAATGTATATGAGCTACATTTCAGATTAAGTCCAAACATCACTACAATTTGATACTCTACCTACAGCCATGTGACTTTGTGTGTTTGGCATACCTTTAGGAGCCAGTAAATGCCAGTCGGTAAGGATCTACGCCACTCTGTCGGCCCGTATCTACGCACATACGTCCGTAAGTGCGTCAGCTATGCAAGTATGATCAATGCATGCGAAAGATAGTGGAAGTACCCTTCAGTAATATCCTAAAGAGCTCAGCGGAACGATGTCAAGGCATAATATTGGTGTTTGTGGCGACCATCGACAAAAGCTACCTGTCCTAAAAGGTACTTCGCGCGAGCAGATGACCAAATTTTACTCTAATAGATCATCGCAATCGATGATATGGTGTCGACTGCCTCACTGCGATGACGTGCAGATGGTAATATGTTTGAGTAGGCGTTTTACTCCAGCTAAACTGGTTTTCTCACTACGCTATGCCAATTTCGTAGCACCATTGATACTGAACCATCTTCTGAACAGCATAATTTGCATTTGCAACCACGCGCGCCTCCGATTCGTGACATTTTGGGAGCTATGCGCTCAAATGAGATTATGGACAAAACCTTCCCGGGTAAGATGGTGCTCATCTTGCAGATCACGTTAAACCCTGGTCATATCTACCATAACATGTGAACACAAAGGATACTGTGTGCGGTGTTGTTTTGGAACGTAATATAAGTTGAACACTGTATACATGTACTATATGTTTGCTGTTCGTAGAAACGCTAAGCACACCACAGCGCAGCGGAAGCGGGCAGCCAGCACTACACTACACTACATTACACTACACTACACTACACCAACCAACCAAGCCCTAGCGTCCGCGGAGCGGTCGCCCAGAGCGCTAGTCCTAAACTATCAATGCTAGCACGGTGTCCGTCCGTCCGTCACACGAAACGCTCAGATTTTTTTAGCCTTTCTATTGGCTGCCGAGCGGAGCGAAGGCGGCATCGATTGGTTAAAACTAGATTATGTAGCTTACATCATTAAAATTTATGTGGCTCACAGAGCACATATGGAGATTTGCACAGGACTATCCATTCCCCGAATGCGGCATCGTTTTAATACTACGAAGTATTATATTTACTATTTAAATACCGTACCTCACAAAAGAAATGCTTTTGGTCATCGTGAAATGGCACTCATCTTACCGTTTAAAAGCGGGCTGACGAAGTAAATATGCAATCTTCGTGTTAATATTTAGCTTAGAAATTTCAAAATTAAGTCTCGCCCAATCTCTCCACTACACAAGGTTTTCTGCTGTCTGGTTCAGCAGAAGTGAGGTGTAGACTTCGTTTTCTTGTAGAAGGCCTATGTGTTCTTGAAAAGCCTGGTTACTGGGCTGTCGTGGATCCTGGCCGAGTCGCTTGAACATGTACTCAATCTTCCTGTCAGAGTTCTGCTTTTCATTTACCATTGAAACGGCCTCTTCGACCCATTGAATCACTTGGACTCGATCAACTTTGTACTTACCACCGGGTGGGATGGTTTGTGACACCTTCCATCGCAAAACGTTTTTCTTAATAGCAGCTTTCAAAGGTCGGTTGACGTAGAGATCGCAGATTTGCATGATAGAAGTTAATCCAGCGGGAATAAACTCATACATGATACCTTTCTCGTTCAAGTAGTCAATCATTTCCTGACAAATGTGAGCTGAAGCTGCATCCCAAATGAGACCAATTTTTTGACCCGGGTACAGACTAACCAAAAAGTCCGCGTACTTTTTTGCGGTTGGCGTGTTCATCCAGTGTGAAGGTTGAAATTGAACGCTTGCATCACCTCCTTCATCACGCCACGTAGCAAAACGTCTAGCAAGGGTGCCATTGTGAGTCGCGGTCATCACAATAAAGGGAGGAAGGACCTTCGAGGAGTACATTTCTGCAGAAACCATCACTGTGCATCGCTTTTTGGCATCTGAACCCACATTAGATCCAACTCGTTGCGTTCCAGTAGGTACCACAAACTCTGTGTCTCTAGGGAAGAACTTGGTAAACACCTCGTCGGCATTGATTAAAACTGTACACCCGTCCAGCTTGGTGCGAATCTTCTGTTAGGCTACAAGAGCAATTGAAACCCAATCAGTTGGTACCTTTTGAGACACACTCTCTTTGCGAATGCTCCAGTTGGCACCTTCGAGGCGCCTACGAACCCACTGCGCTAGTGCAGGCGATATTCCTCCGCCGTTAAGCTTCATCACACTGCAAAACGCGCTAGGCGGTCCCAAAATGCCATCATTTCCAAACTGTTGTATGAGTCGCAGATAAATCTCGTTGCGAGACATTGGATTACCGGATTCCCAACCTTTCTTAACTTCATTCAGAAGAAAGTTTGTGTCTGTAGGGTACTTCAGACTGCGTCCAACACTTACTGTCCTGACTGAAGTTGTTAAATACTTCACTCCCTCGCTCTTTTTGGCAATTTTCACCACTTTCTGACGCGACAGCTGAGGGTGAGAGGTTGCAGTGACATAGCGTTTAGTTGTTGGTGTCCTGAATTGAGCTGGTATTGAGACACCTGACTCCACGTCGAGCTGTGACTCATCAAAAGTTGCTCGAAATTCGACTGGAATTGAATTGAGAACGGTACGCACTGTCATAAACTCAACAAATGGAACCCACTTTGGGTAATATGAGTGCTTCGTTACCCAATTGGTGAAGGTTGCATGTCGAACTCCAAATACCCTGCACGTCACCTCTGCATCCTTGTTCCCAAGCAGAGGGGGGAGGTAGTAAAAGATAACTACCGATCGCTCCTTCCAGGTCAGTGTATTATAGTGAAGGGCTTTAGACCGAATGCGAGAGATATCTTTGTCGTCAACGGGAAAAAGTTGCGCCAATGTCATGTCGATGATCGAAAGAGCAATGTCTTGTAGGGATGGGGACGTAAGAAAACGTAAACTTGACATCCACAAAAAAGCTAGACGTAAAGTTAACGTTTTCAAGACGTCACGTACGATTTGAAATCTGTTGGTTGAGACTTTGGACCAGAGCCTCTGACTACGTGTACCCACTATCGGTGCAGCAGAACCTGCAGCAAATTGACCGGGACTACTGCTTGATCAACCAGCCACCATGGAAGAAGACACACCTCCACCATCGTCACCACCTCCACTTCCGCTGTTCAAGATGCCACGTGTTCACAAGCAAGAATACTGGTCATTCGTTCGCCTCGTAGCACCCAGCACAGAGATGCCACCCGGCCAAACGGCGTGGAAAACTACGGATGCAGAATTAGCCTACTGTCTTAAGTGCAAAACGACGTTTAAGTATAGATCCGGGAGTAGTGCAAGTATTCGCAAGCACATGAACCATGAACATCCCCACGAGCTCGGAAGTGTTGGCCGGGAAGCGGCCGTTAAGCGTGTGAAGAACGCGCTCGCTTCAAAGCGTAAATCCAGTGCAGTGATCTTCTCTCCAACAAAGAGAACCAAGAAGATCAACCCAGCTGAAGAAGAGATGGCTACTCGAGCGCTGATTGAATGGATTGCAAAGTGTTTGCGCCCTTTAAGCATTGTCGAAGACGAAGAACTAAGATTTTTTATCACTTTAGTTCAGACTATGCATGGGATCTACGAATTACCTTCGCGCAGAACGATTACGGAGCGGATGCAAGCCCATGCACAGCAACTGCGATCTCTGTTAAAGGAAAAAATTGCTGAGGAAGTTGATTTTTACTCTCTCACGACGGATATGTGGACCTCACGAACAACGGACAGCTACATCGCGTTAACAATTCATTTCATGACGGATTTTTTTGAATTGAGAAGCTATACTTTAGAGGTTGCTAGTTTTTGTGGCAAGCATACTGGAGTTCGAACTCGAAAAAAACTTCGTGACCTCATGTACACCTGGGGGTTAGATATCTCTCGTGTCTCTAAAGTTGTTCGAGACAATGGAGCAAATATCGTAAAAGCTTGTCACGAACTGGGCGTGGATCATTTCGGTTGCATGGCACATTCTCTACATTTAGTTGTGTCAGGCGCTCTAGCTAAAACTAAGGCTGAAGTGATGGACGAATCAAATGGCGACGTCGATGAGCAAGAAGGCGGAGCTGTTGATGAACTAGCCGAGGTTGATGACGGCGAAGAGCATTGGGTAGAGGATCCATCTATGGAATTGGAGGCTATTGCGTTCTTAGAGAATGAACTAGTTGGCTTAGAAACGTACGTAGCGGCAAATTCTGTAAGACAAGAGGCGTTGGAAGTCGAAATGCTGGATGTAGCTGACGACTCTTTAGATGAAGGGCTTTTGAACGGATGCATGAGTGCTAATGCAGCGAAGACAGTTTTGAACGCGATGAAGCAGGCAATGTGTGAGTCTCGAAAGGATATATCTAGCTTTCGCAAGATGGTTACCTATTTCAACAAAAGTTCAAAAGGAAAAGGCAAGTTAAAATCTCTGCAAAACCTGGCAATTCCGCTCACGGTTATTAAGGATGTGGCAACAAGGTGGAATTCTACGCATCATATGATCCGGAGACTGCTGCAGCTTCGACCCGCTATTCAGGACTTTTTTGCGTACATGCAAACTTCGAAAGGTAAAGAAGATTTTAGCGACGCAAAATTGGCAAGACCTACCAGTGAAATGTGGTTCCATTTGCAGTGCTTGGACAAACTGCTTGTGCATTTCGAGTTAGTGACAAAGACGCTATCGGGGGATACGTATCCCACGATAACACTGGCATTCCCGTGTATACGTCTTCTGGAAAAGAGACTGATGAGCAAAAGTATTTTTGCTAAGGTATCTTCTGCTCATGCGGGGGAGCTTTACTATGGAATAGTGCTGAAGAGAATGCATCTCGTTCGTCGGTTGTTCCTTTTCCTACTTCGAAAGCGTTTTCAAATGCTTCCCGTTGATGTCAAGTACTGCTGTCTGCTCGATCCGCAATTTGCAAACGGCGAAATATTTACTACTGCAGAAAAGGAGGAAGGGCATGCATTTTAGCTGAATGAAGCAATGCGTTTTGCTGGTGGTAGCATCTCTGACGCCAATTTTGCTTCAAGTACCGACGAGAATAGTGACGAAGAAGAAGAATTTCTCAATGATCTGTTTGGAGGAAAGCGAACACCAGAGCCAGAAGGCAAACGCAATTGTCGTTGCGTGATCAGGTAAAAGATGAGGTGGATCGGTACTTCGAGAAAGCTCGGCACAAGGCTCGTGAAGCGTCAAATAACAAGAAAAGGCGGAAACTGGACGACGGGCTGCAATGGTGGCGCGAAAATGCCGAAGCATTTCCCTATTTGGCCCCAGTCGCGAGAAAAACCTTTGGGATAGTAGCAACCTCGGTTTCCTCCGAGCGTTGCTTCTCGTGGACTGGAAATGCTATTACTGCGCAGCGCAACCGTCTATCCTGTCCTAATGTGAGGGACTTAATTTTTCTGCACAGCAACACGGAGAATGAGAACTCAAACGAAGCAAAAAGAAAATAAACAATCACATTTGCCTTACAAATATTGCAGTATCATCTTTTTCCTTGCGTTTCATCAAAAACTCGTACGCTAATTACCACAAGGTCTTCCATCACTGTAGCTCATGGAGAGGGTGAAGGTGGCCGTCGCGACCAAGCGGCCTTCTTGATGCTTCCCTGTGCCTTCTTGCTGGTGAACACGACAAAATTGAGAAAATCGCCGTTGACATTGGCTTCCGCGTCCCATCCAGTACGCAGAGACGTTCGCTCCACTAATTAGCTGCAGACTTTTGGTATTCTGAATTGAATCTTTATCACTGTCGATGAAATCCACAACTGCTGCTAAGATAAAAACACCACATTTCAACAAATCAACGTATCGTTCTCGTCGACCACGGCTGCTTCCGAAACAATCCACGCGATCCCTTATTCACCAGCAAAATTATCCATATTCGCCAGCAACAGCAAATATATGAGCAATCAAACTGGCAGGAGGAGCTCCGTCGGCAGCGACGAGGTTTCCTGCGTCTTAGCATCTTGTTCTTCCACACCAAATTGGCCATTTGTCTCCACGGCGCTGCCACGCGAGCTGCAGCACCTGTGTGTTCACTTGAACCTTTTAGTTGTTTGCGTCGTCCGTTGAGTCTTGCGAATACAGCGACAGCCGCCAGCACATCAGCAATAATAACCGCTGCAGTAATTAGGATCGTATTAGCGGACGAAATACCTCCGTCGCACTCGTTCTGGTACGTGAAGACACTGTCAAACAGCTCTTGGCACGTCGTGACCACCGTCGACGTCGTGTTGCAAGCCTGGAGAGACGCCACCGCAGCGCAGCACGAGTTGGACGCAGAACACGTCATCTTGGACCACATGACTCGACACACTGATGCTCCATTGTATTCGCTGCTGTCTGAGTGATGCAGGTTCTTCTGCTGCTTCGTCCAAATAAAGTGTACCTGTGAAATAGCATTGATTAACGAAAGACCTATTATAATGAATGACGTTCTCTTTACGTAAGAAAAAACGCGAACGGGAACTTTTTGACGGGAACGGGAACCACCAAATCTTTACGTTAACTTCGTTTACGTCCCCATCCCTAATGTCTTGACACACCCTGCGTATTTGCAGCTGATTCACCTTTTCTTGTGCAATTTTGAGGTCAATACTTAGCGAGATTTTGTTGACAGCTCTGGATATGCTTGAAGTCTGATCTGGGCGCTGGCTGTGTTAATCTGAGTACGTGCTTCTTGAGCTTTAACCCAACCAGCGTTAGATGCATCCTGTAGCAGAAACCGCTTCATAGTGTCTTGCAAAAACAGAAATGAGTTCAACATGCCAGTCTGATTCCTATTATTAGAAGCATTACCCTCGAGACCTTATGAAAATCATCGTTTCAAACTGCCTTCATGGTGTTAATTAATGTTTTTAAATGAAACAAAACCCTTCAATTTTGTGTTTTGGCAATTTATGTAACGGGGTACGTAGCCCTAAGTGTACCCTGGTTACATGAAGTGTGACACTTCACACTTCAGGAGTATGACACGTCATACTCCGGGATATTTGGTACAAGGTACCAAGGTCGTTCAAAGCCAACCATTGGTTAAATGACATTGCATTTCTATAGGTTACTAAAAGTTTGTATTAAACCCAAACTTAACCTACCTATAAATATACTTAGTTTACAATCTACCTTATTTAGGTCACTTCGCTCTCTTTAATTAAAGAGGGGACCTGTGAACTGCCGTTCACTGAGAGTTTGTATACTCTCGGAAGATAACTTCCTCTAGCGCAAGGTGCTGTGTGACCCCGTCACAATTTATCTGTTAAGCATTTCTTTTGTGAGGTACGGTATTGGGTGTTGCTTTTAATATTTTAGTGCTACTTATTCTCTAATGAAATAGTCCCTAAAGACCTACAAGGTGCTTAGCGTACACGCAGGAATCCGTGTTTTCGAGACCATACTATTAATATACGTAATAATATATGTTTAATAGTTTGTGCAAGAAACAATGACTAAAAGAGTAACTAAAACTGTTTTGTTGTAGAAATATTAAGAACATATCTGAATGTGAGGTAACCGACTGAGCTGCCAAATAGTAGTACATCTACAACAGACGCTGGCCGTAAGAACAACGCTGTGCTAAGTCACTTGATACATAAAGATAGATAATTTTAGATTGAATAAAACGAACTCATATGTGCTACTGCTGTAAGCAATTGTTTTCAAAGAGCTGTTTAGACAGCAAAATCCGATACTACATCACGGGCGGACGTATCGCCGACAAGGGCGTAGGGTACGATTTTAAATGGAGTGGTAAGACAACAACAAAACATGAGTGGTGTTAATTATAGTTGGCTACGTGTTACTGCTGTAAACCAGAGTTGTTTAGACAGCAAAATTCGATACTACATAACGGGTGGACGTGTCGCCGACAAGGGCGTAGGATACGATTTTAAATGGAGCGGTAAGACAACAACAAAACACGAGAGGTGTTAATTATAGTTGGTTAAGTAGACCCCATAAAGAAACGTGAATAAACTTGGAGCCTAAATGAGACTGCGTCAAACAAAATGTTACTTACGAACCTTTGAGAGTTATCGAGATAATCGAGCTTAAAGTTGGCCAATTGATTTTCGCACTTAACCGAAACAGTGACATGTTTTGTAAACTTCCATCGAAAAAACTGTAAAACCACCCTTATTCAATTGCTTTTAACAAGAGCTTTTAAATAACACTTAAATCTCTAAAATTGAAAAAAATATTGAGCTCACAACACTCCTAAATGTATCGTCATTTCGAGGGCCCATAAATGAAGATAATATTTTTGAGCGACCACAACTTCTTCAGTTTTAAGCATTCTGCAGCTTATAAGGGCTCAAATGATAGAGGAGACGCCCCGCTTTCGTTTAGAGTGCTTAAATCGCGATTCGTACTTAGGTTCATAAGTAACATTTTGTTTGACGCAGTCTCAAATGACGTCCAATAATCCTGGAATCATCGCTAAATTATCAAATAGAAGACACTACCGTCAACAGCAACAGCAGCAAGGCCTCTTGCGACACAATATCCAAATGCTTCAATCATAACTGGCATAGATTCGAGTGCTAATTCTGAATCAGCCCAAAATCAACGCTACATACCGGTACATTAAATATAGTACAATTTGAATATTTCTTAGCTTTCATTGATTTTGATAGGAAAAGTGAACAATCTATAGTTACTTTCAAACTGAAATAGGCAGTTTAAGCGGGTAAGCTGGATTTTGATTTTTTCGTTGGTTTGTCTAATTAAGAGACATATACCTACAGTAGAGAGATGCTGCTTCTCGTGTGTAAGGAATAGAACAACGGGCTACTGCTACTTTTTCTCATAGCGGGATTTCTTGATGCCCAGGCCTGCAACGAATCCCTCGCCTTCCTTTCTACCCTCGTTGGTCTGTTCCGTCCACATCTTTTTCATGCCTTCCTCGTGAAAACCCAGCTTCTCCAACTCCTCGGGCTTCATCAGGCCCCTGTAATGAAGAAAACATAATGGTGAGACCATCACTCTGCAAGTACAAAAATACAAGTTGCCCACTTGTCCATGCGGCACTGCAGGTAAGCGGCCGAGAGCGTCTTGCAGTCGATGTGGCTGTTGCGGTGCTCACGCATGCAGACCAGAAACTCCTTCATAGCGGGCTTGCACTCACCGTAGTGGTCCAGTGGGAACGATCCTTTCTCGGGCGGCCGCTTGCTCTGCGAAGGTGCCTGCGCAGCGTTCATCCTTTCCGACCGATAGTAGTCGATGTAGTGGTTGGGATTAATCCATTTATCCCACCCACCCACCGAGTCAATAAAAAAACAAGTGTTCGCTTTGTTTAAAGCGAATACTGTAAAATCTTAATTTAGTTTTGTTTAAATAAAACCTGATTCGACCGCTTGCAAACTGGACAAACCATTACTATCGTGTGAGCTAAGTTTCATAGCGGCTCGGGAACGGCCCGTGATATCGAGCACGACGCTAAAATAAACATATTGTGTAGCGTTTGTATAAATGTTATTTGAAGGGCTGGTGGTTTTGGGTGGAAGATGAAGATAAAGTGATAGCAGCAATAAAAAAAGAGTTTGGATCAAGAATCTCGATTCAAATCATTAGAATAAATATTTTTTTAAAAATCAGGTAAGCATGATGCTGACCCATATTAATGATATTAAAAAAATCGATTTAGGTACAAATGCGTTCAGCGGTTTTTTCAATAGTCATCCCGCCGAAGTGTAGCGGAGGCGGGAAGGCCATAGCAAGTAGAGCTAAACCTAAACTACCGCCGCGTAGCGGCGGCGCTCGGCTAGTTTTATATGAAGTGGCGCTGAGATAGTGGTCGGATTTCTCTGTTGTCTGCAAGCGTATCCTGGCTCTTACATGTTAATATGTTTCCAGGTGAACTTGGAAGAATAAAGCTGGGGTAAGATTAATTGTAATCCTAGTAATTATTAGCCAATCATTTGCCTAGCTTGACTTGGAAACTTCAACCACTAATAAGCTACAACTTCGGGTATATGTGCTCTGTTTATTGATGTTTACCAGCGCTGCAGATATCCCCTACTTCAATGGACTACCATGATTCTCTTTCCTCATTTTCAATTTTACCTTTGTACTGCAAAAGAACCTGGATCCATCCGCTATCATGTCATCAATCACCGGAGCCCGTGTAGCCCTCATCGGCGCTGGAGCTGTCAACTTTGGTGGAGCTGAAGGTCCGTGGGATCATGCTTCGCGTCTCGAGAAGCTTGGCGCCATTATTGTGGCTGTTGTCGACCCTCTGACGGCGAAGGCCCAAGAAAAAGTCGACGAACGTCGTGCCAACAACGAGTATGCCCACGTGTGGGACCAAACGAAAGTGTATGCGGACCTCCAAGAAATGTTGGACAGTGTCAAGCCCACGGCCGTTTTCATCGGTGTGCCGCCCACGTACCACGGCTGCTACAAGTACCCGCTGGAGCTGCAGATCCTACGCTCCGGTGCACACTTATTTTTGGAGAAACCGCTGTCAAATGCACCTGTGGACGAGGTGACCAAGTACGCGGCTGAGGTGGAGGACCTCCGCAAAGAGAAGAAACTGGTCGTTTCGGTGGGCTACATGTTCCGCTACTCGCTGTTCGGTGAGAAGATCAAGGAGTTGCTCAAGGGCAAGAAGCCTGTATTATTAATGGCGCGTTACAACTGTACGTATGCCAACATCCCGAGTCCATTCTGGTGGAACTCCGAGCACTGCGGTGGACCCATTGTTGAACAGGCGACGCATTTCGCCGACATCGCGCGGTACTTCGTGGGTGAAGTGGACATGGACACAGTGTATAGTCGCAGTGTGAAAGCCAGTCTTACTCCGGGCGACATCGGCTACTTGGAGAAGGTTCCTGTGGATGAGACTATCGTGCCACCTGTGAACCGCGTGCCGCGTGCACACGTGGCTAACTGGTTCTTTAAAAGCGGGGCACTGGGCAACCTGGTGCATGGCGCGCTACTACAAGGGGAGGCGTACGATGCTTCGGTTGAGATCATGGCGGACGGCCTGCGCATTAGTGTGGTCAAGCCGTACTCGGAGACCCCAATGCTAAAAGTTCTACAAGGCGACAGTGACGAAGAGGTGTCGTTCGAGTTCTCTGGCGATGATATGTACCTGACGGAAGACCGTGAGTTCCTGAAGGCGGTCCACGGAATTGGTGACGACATCCGCTGTCAGTATTTGGACGCTGTGAACACGTATGCGTTGACGTGCAAAATCCGTGACGTGGCGCTTGCCAACTGAGCTACAACGTAGTGCACGTTAGGGATGTTTGGTTTGAATAAATTCAGAGATCTACATGTAGTGTGTTTGGCAAGTATATTGGTCCAGAAGCCAAAAAGAAAAAAATACTACGTAGTATATACAAGGTGCTGGGATTTCAATTCATTTAGCGATACTTGTAGCTAATTCTGTGCCTTGATCGCCTTCAGATCGTTCAAAAAGGCCACCACTTCCAGTGAGAAAGTAGGCAAATCTACTTGTCCACGCGACTGCAGACATTCGCCTTCCATCTTGGACGCCGCCTCCAGCTGCGGTTGTGTCAGGATCTCCTTGATGTAGCCATTTAGAAACACTTGATAGAAAGAGGCAAAATCCGCAACTGCAACTCGGTGAAGCAACGGAATGACTTCGTCCTGCAACAGATTCATCTCGGCACGAGTCAAAATGTTCATCAACGTGGAAAGGAATCCCATACGCAGTTCGCTCTGGAACCCTGTAAAGGCAAACAGCCCCTGGGCCTTGTCAACCCGGTCCAGCAACCCCAGCACTTGTTTACAGATACGCGGAGCCAGATTGGAGCCTTCACGACTCAGAACACTTGCCAAACTCTGGAAAATAGACAAGAAATACGTGTGTGCTTGGTCCGACGCGTATCCTCGTTCACGTGCGCCGTCAGGAGTGAACTGACCCGAGTAAACGATAAAGAAGCGGTAGTGTTTCTCCAGCAATTGCTCCACTAAAGCCACGAAGTAGCCCAAGATGACCGAGTCGCTTTCTGGATGAGAGAAAATCACCTAAAAAAACATTATTAAATAAAAATAAATAACAAACACACACACTCTTCACGTACCTCTTTAAGCGGACCAAAACACAAGTCCAGAATGTTCTGTAAAAACGACGAGAAGACCGAAGTCGGCTCTTCAACGACAATTTTCAGCAACTGCAAGAAGCCACAGAGTACCATCAAGCCAGCATTTCCTTGGTTGTATAATCTAAAATAAAAATCACCACAAAAAGCATGAGTTTCAATGTTAAAACACACCGTTTAAACAAAGTCACGTACACGCCTGAAAGCTGCGAGTCGTTGAAAATGTCGACAAATGTGCGCATGATCTCGGACACCGTCTCCTTGTGCATCTCCTTGCGGATGGATTTGAGCAGTTGCGCGTACAGACGCACAATTTCATTCACCACTTTGAGCGCGCTCTTGATCTGATTCTTGGACTGCGGCGTGTTAGACGTCGCCATTTTGCGGATTGTAGTGAAATACGTCGTCAGCAGCGCCATAAGCGACGGGAAAGAAGCCTGGAACACAGAGAAGAAGGCGTCTTTGGCCACTTTCGGCTTGGTCTCCACGGAGCGTGCGAGACAGCGCACCAAGTAGCAGTCTCGTCTCAGTTGAGCCACCATCGCGTGCTCCAAGACGCGCTGTTCGTTTTGATGCAACGCCACAGCAGATTGGTCAATAGATTCTCGGATAGGAACCAACAAGGAGCCGTACGCGTTCTCCCACGACTGGACGGTATTGGAGACGCCACTGTTGCCTCGTAAGGAGATCGCCGAGTTCAGGATCGAGTTGGACATGGACGTGTAGAGGTCTCCTTGGATCGCTAGCGGTAGATGCAGACTGAACTGGTGGATATGCGCTTCCAGTTGTGTCATGGACGGGATCTGCACCATGTCCTCGTACGACAATACAAAGCCCAAGTTGGCCAGAAGTTGCATCGAGTTCTGCATCACCGCAAGTGGCGATGGCACGATACTCGTGTCCAGCGTGTGGAGAAGCACTTGAAGAACGCTCTCCGAGGCATTCAGCACGTCTTGTCTAGCGCCACTCTTAATGACGAAGGGGATGCAGCTCAGACAGAACCTGATACTGGTGAGGGCTTCACACTGCAACTCGGCGAACGCGTCGCCACGAGTGTGCAGTCTGTGCTGCACCATGTACTCCGACATGTTGATGAACAAGTGCAAGATGTGCCAGCCCGCCATTTGCTGCTTCATGTCGTCGCTGATGCTGTAATAATGGGCACATACACCGGACAAGATGGCGCAGTTGATGGTCAAGTCTCGGACAACACAACGTTGTTGCTCCCATTGCTCCGACTGCTGTGCGATCACAGGCATCTCGTGGATGTGGAACAACATCGTCTCCACTGAATTCTGCACACACGGCAGCATCATTTCCAGTAGCGGAGGCGCACACGAAGGCAGCGCTGCGATACGTCGAATCAACGCGATACAGTCCACCACAAACTGCTTCCTTTCCGACAGCTCGACCATTGTAGCTGAGGCATTCCCGCTCGCAACGTCCGTCCTAATCTGCGCCAAGTCCTGAAGAGAGCCTTGGCCATATGCGCCGCCTGTGCTCTCCAAGTCGAACGCCGCACTATTGTCTGCATCCTCATGATCGCCCTGCGTTCCAGCGTCGCCTCCGTCGTCCAATTCGTCCAATTGGCTGCGATTCGACTCGTACCGTACACGCTCGACAAGTGTTCTGACTCAGAACTTCTGAGAGCACCTTCCTGCGAGAGCACGAGGTTACGTGTAAGTAACATATAAAAAGTGCGATGGTTTGGATCAATTCAAAATAGCTCTCACAAACATGACTAAAAATAGGCAGACTATATATGGCCAAGAAGAGCAAAACACCAAAATAATCTCGAGCGGTTGCTGTTGGTGTTAAACATTTTTTCTTCTATTATGGCGACACCTGCATATAATCCAACTTCCTTCAGCATTTCTCCGCTACCTGAAAACGTCTATGATTCATACGGCGAAGCCAGCCCTTGGAATCGGGGAAAGGGAATTGACGTGACTAAAGGCTTCCACAAGAAAACAACGTCAAGGGGATATGGCAGCGCGACTTCAAATGCGACAAATACGGACATACGCAGAATAACCGTCACCTTACTGAAGAAGAGAGAATTCGAGTACAGCGAGGGACAAGTAAAATTGATTGTACAATGAAGATTCGGCTTGAAGCTGTCAACAAGAACGATTGCTCAGGGAAATGGAAAATTGTGCACTTGAAAGGATTAGCGTTACGCACTCACCCAGCTCCGAAGACCCCAGTATTCACGCTGGACATCGACGTCGGGACATGCAGCGTCTTGTTTCGTCGAATCTTTCAGCACAGGATTTGATTTCCCTCTCAACTCGCTGCTGGAATTGCACCTGCAGCAGTGGTGGCAACCATTTGCCACGCTTATCCCAAACAACAATACTGGCGAAAGATGTGGCGAATCACAAGAGAGCGGGCCGACGTGAGGCTCTTGCTAACAGCACTCTAACGGAGCTGCTTTTAAAAAAAACTGTCCACGAACAATTTCTTTTTCAAGTATAAAGTTAGTCCCGAGATTTCTCGGATGCAATATTTATTCTGGTCTCATCCAGATATCAAGCAATTTTACAAGTGGAATTTCGACGATTTGATTATGGACTGCACCTACAAGACTAACGCGTATATTTGCCGCTCTTGAACATTATCACAATGACGAATATGAACTATGTGTTACCAATAGCACAGTGCTTGTCAGGTGAAAAGGAAGAAGACTTCTTGTGGGCTCTCGAACAAATTCGGATCAGAGGTCGCATTGGAAGCAAACCACAAGCGCTTACCATGTGTGGAGCAGACCAGCTCTCAAAAAAGCAAAAGGAGGCCGAGTTTCTGGTAGCCGCTGAAGACATCGCAAGCAAGACGGAGAACAGCAAAATAATTAACATGGGTTGAAACCTAGGCGTACGATGAAGCGGTGAGTGGCCCAGACGGACCACACTGGAGAAGGGCAACCGACCAAGAAGGCAGATCCCTTATTTCTCATGGTACACGGGTGCTCGTAATGTTGCCCAAAGGCAAGCGAGCACTGACATCCAAGTGGATCTTCAAAATTAGGTACGATTCTCAAGGAAATGTTGAGCGATACAAAGCCTTGTTAAACGTGAATACGAGCAAGTGAAATACGATGTCTATGACGAAATATTTGCTCCGGTTATTCGATTAGAGTTATTGCGGATGCTGCTTGCTATGGTGGCGATTAATGACTGGGAGTGTCACCACACCAACGTGGACACGGTATTTCTTAACGGTGACATGACGGAAGAAGTGTACATGCTTCAACCAGAAGGCCTCGTAAAAACCTGGTCAGGAGCACCTTGTTTGCAGACGTCTAAAGTCGTTGTATGGGTTGAAACAGGCGCCGATGGCATGGCACAAGACGCTGACAGCGTTTGAGAGAGCTCACGGATATGTGAAGTTAAATAGCGACGCCTGTATTTACGTCCGTACTGGAGCTAACGGAGTTGGAATAATTGGTATTTACGTGGACGACCTACTTCTAATTGCAGATACTGTGAGTGGAATTTAAGAGGCTAAGGCCATGCTGTCTTCGGGCTTTAAGTGTAAAGATATGAGCGAAGTTCATCACATCCTCGGACTCCGAGTGTGCTGGAACCGAGCGGCAAGGACACTGACTATTGACCAAACCACGTATGCGAAAAGTATCTTGGGGAAATTCCACTTAGTGCAGCTAAACTCATGTAAGACGCTGTGGGATCCTGGAGTCGTCCTATCTTAAAATGACAGTCCCAAAACGGAGAGCGAACGAGAGCAGATTAAGAACAAGGATTACAGAGGCCTGGTCGGTTCTCTAATGTACCTGATGACTGGTAGCAGACCCGACATTGCATTCGGAATCCAATGTGTGAACAATGTCTTGAACAATCCGGGGCTCGCACATTGGAAGGTTGAAAACGCATTCTTCGCTGCGTGAAAGGGACTACTGATCACGGACTTGTCATCAACGGGCGCAGTCACAATGGCTTCCAGCTAACTACTTTTATGGATTCAGACTACGCAAAATATATCGACACAAGAAGATCAGTCTCGGGTTACGTCATGATGTTAGGAGACTGCGCGATAACGTACTCGTGTAAGAGCCAAAGGACGGTGGCATTATCTTCGACCGAAACGGATTGTATGTCGTTGGCTCATGACGTGAAGACACAAATCTTTCTTCGAGAGATATTGGAGGGATTGAAAGTGCAGCAGGACCCAACAGTGATCAATGTGGATAATCAATCGGCAATCGCAATGGCTAATAATCCTATTCATCATCAGCGGACAAAACATATTCGCTCAAGATATTACTTCGTTCGAGAGCGTATCATCATGGAGGGCGCTGTCAATGCATAGGTGAGTACGAAGAACAATATTTGCTGATCTACTAACGAAAGCTGTGAGTGCAGACGTACTTACGGCGCTACGAGGACGGCTCGGGGCTCTTGAAGTGCGCGACGAGCAGAACCAGCCGACGCGTGAAGCGCGAAGTCGAACTTGAAAGCAAACGACGGCGTACGGGGCTCTTGGAGAGCTGGGAACGGGCTGGTTTCATGATAAGAGCGTAGCGACACCGTGCGGAGCTCTCTGAACTGGGCATGGGCTGGCTACAGGAGAATGGTGACGGAACACGGGGCTTCGGAAAAAGCTAGGTGTTGGCCGACCCAGAGGACACAATGACTGAGGTGGAGGCGCATTACACGAGCCCAAGCTCACTGTGGCTTCGCGAGCACAGGGGAGCGGTCATTGCTGGTTAACCACAGCTGACTACGAGGGAGTGTTGAGATTGGTCGAGCTGTGTGTAAAGATAGATGAGGTGGAAGGATGTTTGGATCCAGGAGAGGGGTTTTAGCTTCATTCCTCAGTAGCCATAGATCCCCTCTTTGCATAGCCACCGATTCCACCTCCAACGGATGCGTGTAGCTTTTACCATTACAAGTTTTGCGCCGCGAGAACCAAGTGCAATCTGAAGCCACAACTGCAATTTTGCACTTCAAAACATGTCCAAGCCTAATCTAACAGATATCTAGCGCAAAGCCATCATTGACGAACTTCTAAAGCTAACTGACAACGGCGTTTTGCCTATGTTAAGGTTAGTCTGAAATCTGGCTGTGCACCCATCGTATTTGGAAGCTGTATGCCGTCGCCGTCGCCGAAGGTGTTGTAGGGGGTGTATGGTCCAGCCAGATCAAGAAGAAGTGCGGTAGGAAGCGAAAAACAAACGCGATAAGGTGCGAGAGAAGCTTGCAAAAGTTCCTGTTGAAGAGCGTTCGGTTGAGCGTCGCGTCGCTGAGACCGCTGGAATCACCAGATATTTCGTACGTCGGGCGGTGAGCAAGGGCATCGTACGACAAAACAGCGTTTATCAAACAGGCATTAACCAGCCAAAACAAGCTACAGCGTGTCGAGCACGCTTTGTCGTTCATCGACGATACAATTGAGCCTATGACAAAAAAACTCCTAACCTGGTATATTGCCTTCTGCAATCATTATCAACCGGAGGAGGTAATAATCTGTAGCGAAGAATTAGTCGCTTTTTAGGACACATCTCCAAAATCTCCTTGTAAAATTTAGGACAAATAGGACATTTTAGGAGGTGTCTTAGGACGCATTATCCTACACCTATCATAGATGAAGAGAAACGTGTGGAAGCTCGATGTAGCTGGGAGCAACACGTTTAACCACCAGCATCCCGCTCAAAGCGTAGGACAAGCCATTTGGTGTCAAGATGGCCATAATAGCGTTCATCGACACCATCCATTCACGACCCTCCAGCATGCTGAGGAAAGACGCAGAAGATGAGGCCGACGACAGCGACAGCCGTAATCCTAGTGCATTAGCCCCCTTCTTCAGAACACAGTGGAGAAAACCAAAGCTTTTAACGCGGTATTCACAGCAGCCAAGAAACCGGACCCAAAGAGCGTAAATGCAAGATACATATTCGACAAAACGAACATGATGAAGCGCATTCGAAGGGTATCTTTAGCGGACGGAGAAGCAAATCCAACAGAAGACAAACCCATCGCCAAACCGAAAAATGGACTTATATATATCAAACCCTCAGCCAGAAAGACGGACTCCAACATTATATAGTAAGGCTTTTATAGAGTAAATAAAAAAATACCATTTAACCACGTAAAAATCACCGACCGGTGAAATTATTCAAATACACAGATTTTGATTTAAGAAAAAAATACATGAAAATAATAGTTTGTTTTTTAATCCGAGAAGAAATCAGCGTGGCTCCACAGCCACATTTATCCTGGCAGTGGTACGACTAGTAGTATGGACAGCCCTATAGGGATAGATTCGAGATTATATGCACCACCAATACTAGGTATCGATTCTTAACAAAGTACAAATAAGAAGGTTATATTCTCCTACCAATTTGTATAAATTTCCCAGGTTTCACGCCTCCGTAAAGGTTTAGCATGGGTATAAACTGATAGAAACTTGGTGTACGAAGCAAATTATATCTTATTTACTCCTCAGCGTAAATACTGCTATTTTTTAATATTTACCTTTATTCAGTTTTTCTTATACTAAGGTGTTGTGCTGCACAACTTGTGTAAGAAAATCATTATTAATAGTAGATCTTAACACCTATAAGGAGGTATGTAAACGTAGCTGTCGAGGCCGGCCAGGTGTGTCGAGCAGCAGAAGGATAGGATATGCAGACTGGCAGTCTAATGAGAGTACGTAGCGCCGCCGGGAAGCGCGGCATCATCCGTCTTCATTTTGCCATTGGTTGTTTGAAGTTGCCGTGGTTTCAATGACTTGCTGCTGCCATTTCACACCGCATCGAGACGCTGGGGCTCCTAGAAAAAGTGATTTCGGAGCGCTCCTTCATCATGCGGTATTATTCGCGAAGCGGTAGGTCCGCTCGTATGTGTCGTTAGAGCTGTATAGGACCAGCCGCCGTGGGCGTCGCCAGTGGTGGTCTCGGGCGGCCCAGTACTTCTAGCAGCAGTGGTGAGCTGCTCCTGGTGCACTTGCAGAAATTGGAGACTTTCGAAGTGGACGAGAACACGAACGGGTACACAGTACTGGCCCCACCGAGTGGGTTCGTCTTAAGCCTAAAGTAAGACTTCTAGTTTCTGAGACTTGTGTAGCGCAAGGTTTCATAACTTCCCCGAGCAGAGTGTAGATAAGTAAAATAGTGGAAGGTGAGAAGACGAACAGAAAAGTAAACGTATCGTATAGATAAGTTTCCAACAGGCCTCCTTCGAAGTACAGCTTCGATTACTTGTCGTTCTCATCTCCGACCAGTTCGAGCAGGTTCTTCAGACGACTCTTGTCGAGAGGTTTCTTGAATGCGTCCGCAGGGTTTTCGTTACCTCGAACCTTGTGCCGTTCCACCACACCCTGCTCGACCTGTTCTCTTTCGAAGTGCCAACGTAGCTCGATATGATGGGCTCGACGTCTGTAAGTTGAATTTGTTGCTATAATATGTGCGGCTTAATTGTGGACTACAATCCTCAGCTTCAATGTTTATTTCAACAGGATATCCTGGAGGATATTGCTGGCGGCTTCACACGCCACCACGTACTCCGCTTCAGCCGTAGACAACGCCACGATTGTATGTATTCTTGACATCCAGGATTCCGCTCCTCCAGCCAATGTAAAAACGAAAAATGTTGCGCTCTTTCGGGTCTCTGGGCCGTTGGCCCAGTCATTGTCACAGTAGCCTTCCAGTGTCAGTGTCCCCGGCACATTTGATTGTTTCTTGTAGGTTAGTCCAGAAGTTACCGTACCCATAAGATACCTCATTACTTGTTTCAGAGCTCCAACATGCTTGTTCAAAGGTTCCGTACGAATCTGCTCAGTTCTCCTAGCGCGAAATCCAGATTTGGCCGTGTGCACGTGGCCGGGTACATCGGTATGCATATCGCCTCCTTGTAGGAAAAACTAATGTCACCGCTATCGACCTCTCTGAGCGGGACCAGACAAGTGTTCACCTTTATCGGGTTTCCAACTGAGTGAGCGTTACTGTAGCCGAACTTCTCCAATATTTCTTTGGAGTACTTGCTTTGCTTAATGGTGATAGCGCTCTCAGTTTGTACCACTTTCACACCAAGATACTATTTTAGTAGACCATGGTCTTTAATTCCATACTCTTCGTCGAAATCCTCGAGCCGTTTCACCTTGTGCTGCTCATCATTGGTTGCCACCAAGATATCGTCAACGTAGCCTTAGCCCAGCGTTTTCTTTTAATTCTCGAGTTTGTAGTACAGACACGGTTCGTTAGTGATATCTGGTATACGTGCTTTAGTAAGCACCGGCTCAACTAAGTGCTCCCCTCGCTACTAGATTGCCTCAACCCATACAGCGCTTTATTGGGCATGTACATGCATCGGTCTTTTCACACGAAAAGCTTTCGACCGATCTCTCGTACCGCCGAATAGCAAGTTTTGCATTCAGATACGTTGTATTGATGTCTCCTTCGTAGCGTTCCAAATTCAGATCTGCTGCCAAGCCAACCTTCAGCCGGAACGATGACATTCTTGCTACTGGTGAGAACGTATCCAGAAAATCAATCCCGGGCCTTTGATAGTTGCCGAGCTCTACCAGTCTCACTTTAAAGCGGTTCACGTAGCCTTGTTGGTCCGATGAGATACCATACACGCATCGCGCTCTTATCGGTTTAGCGTCTTTGGGCACCTCCTCGAATGTTATTTCCTCCAGCACTCCTCTCCCTCTTATCGAGGTCATCGCCTTCAGCTCGGCTTCACACCATAAATTACTGAACTTGGAGCGGTGTGACTCGCGGCGGTTTCGCGGAATCGTCACCCCATTTGCCCCAATTGGTCTACCATTTTGGTACGATACGCGAGCTGGCACTGCACTGTGTTCATCACGTAGTCGTCTAAGTATCTGGGACTTCAACGTTCGTGATATTCGCGTAGTCCTGTACGAGTACGTTTGATCTCTTGTCTAGTAGCTCTTTGTTCGTCCCGAAGCTCCTCCGATTGTGTCGCTTTGCTATAGCGCTTTCCCAAGTCTCCACAAACGCTCGCGACTGTAACATCGTCTTGTTCAGTATCCCGTCGATCCAATTATGTAGTAAAATTTCTTTTGTCTTCAAGATTTACTTCGTTCTCAAGTTCCTCACTGTTCGTCAGAGATCCGCACACAGTAGCAACCGACTCTGCGTCCTCGGCGTCCTCTCTCGCCGTCACCGATAATTCATGATCATGGTCCAGCAACATAGTTTGCATATTCGTCGATTCAGAGTATTATAGGTTCTGGTCATTCGCCACGGAGTGGTCATTGTCTTCTGTCGCATGTAATTGTAGTACTTCTCCGTATCGTGCGCCGTCACCACCTTGTTCAATCTGAGTTTTAGATAACTTGTCTCCCTTCGGTGTCGATGGCTCACTCGGCAACGCATGCATAATGCCCTCAACATATGCGGTACTTTCTTCTGTCCTCGACTTCTTCGTTCTTCTAGCCGTTGCGCACGCTTCGCTTTCCTCGAAACCTATGGTATCGTCGACCACGGCCTCGGTTCTCATTGAAGCGACGCTAGATTTTTCATCGGCCAATTCCATGGTTGATTCGATCGAGATTCGGTCTACGCTCTGGATTATCGATTCCCCAGTAAAGTGTAACGACACCAAGTCAAATACATCTTTCGATAAGTGTCTGTCGCCGAACGTCACCTCTTCCGCCACTCTCGGGTATGATTGAAACTTTGCCGTGTGACTGTCGAGAAATAGACTTTACCACCTACGGCAACTTCCGCGTAGCCTAGTACGTATCCGATTTCAGCGTTATCGTGGTGCTTAAACATGTACGTACGCGAGTGTACCGAAATTGCGTCTATGATGTACATTGGTTTCACACCAAACATCATTTGGTATGGTATGCACTTCGTGCCTTTGTTGCAGATACCACGCCTAGAATGAACTTACCGGTTACAAACCACAACCGTCTTTAATTCAGCTATTGATTTCAGACGGATTCGGTATGATCCAGTATTACCGATATATTAGGTTCACGTGTCTTATCGCATATTTTACTGACCCCAAAATGTGAAACTTCAACCTTGGGCGCTCAGTTTCAAATGGCAATTGTCCAATGATTGCTCGAGAAAGAGAACCTACTGCTGAAAAGTTGCGGTTCTTGCCCTTTCGCAATTAAAACTCTGACCCCAAAAATCCTTAGAGCCAAGTTCCTAATTCTTAGAGGTTTTGAGTAATTATCTGAACTGTGGTCCAGGTTCGGTTCTTTTTAGGTGTGGTAGATACGGCTCTTAACATACGCCGCATTACATAGGGTCTCTGGTCACAGACTGCTAGAAAATCCGGCCTGGTGTATCGTCGCCCGATGTGCGTTCTTTCACATAGGTTCAGCTGTGAACTCTCGGGTCCGACTAGTACATGCTCAAATCCATGTGCTTTGTACCAAGATTCTATCTCTCCGATGCCAAAGTCTCCTCCTTTGTCAGTCAGTACCTGTCGTACATTGTATCTGACGCGTTAAGCACCTCTCAGCTGCCTTCCAAATTGTTGTTCTGTCCAGAGAACATTCTCTTTGAGATGGCGGTTAACCACGTCAATCGCCTTACTGGTCAGCATGAGCACCGTCACAAACCTCGAGTATCCATCCATTATGACGAGCGCTGCTGCATATCGAGTTCCATTTCGTTTACTCGAAAATAAAAGATCAGCAAATCGTACTTGCTTTGGCACTTGAATATCACGGTCAAGCTTCTTCCGATTTGGTCTCTATGTCTGCTTACCAAAATGGCACGGTACCGAGCTCGCTTTCCCGCAAGGTCATGCCACGAAGTAGCCCTTTATCTGCCATCGTCTTCAAGTACTGTGAACAAGTATGTCCAAGTTTTTCATGCCATAGTGTTAGGGAAGCAACACCTTCTGCCGCTGTAAAGTTGCACAGCAGCCAGTCCTGTGGTCGACTACATCCCTGTTCGCTGGGTGAATGACCGACAATTCCCACGTCGCGCCCTGTGGATTAGCCACAATTACCGTAGTGCTATCATCCAGAGCTCGAAAGCTCAACGACTGCTGTTCGTACTTGATATCGAATCCTTGCTCGATTGCTAAATCAACTGATCGTAGCCCTTGTGTAGCTCTTAATGCGTAGAAGACGTCATTCGAATAGGCCTACGCTTGATGTCCGTCAACCTCAGTCACTAACTGCACCGTCCCTACTCCTGCAATTCGGGATGCCAGCGCAGGAGTAACCCCATGTACATACTGCGATTGATTTGGATCTGGGGTTAACGCAACGTAGTGCGTTGGATTCCCCCTCATATGCGCGTTGGTCGCGGTGTCATAATGCCACCACCCGCCAATTGCATCTTTCTCCACTTCATCGCGCTCCACGACACCTTGTAACTCACGGTTTTCGCTACCCAGATCCTGCGCTTCTTCATTATCGGGACTATTAGGGCTCTCGAGTTCTTGCACATCGGCATCTATCAGCATCGCATACAACCCAATTGTGACCGTTTCAGGATCGTCAGCTCTACGCGCCGATCCCGGGCGTTCCGTCTCGCAAGGTGGAGCTTGACGAGTCGTTATATTCGCACGCGGTCGTCGCAGCTGCGATGTTGCATTAACTCCATCCGGATTCTAGGACTTTAACCTTTCCGGACATTCAGATGTGAGATGGGTTGTGCTGCTACAAATGAAGCACTTTTTCACCATTTGCTTCCTTTAAACGTCCTTCGACTATTCCCCATGTTGTTCGTCGTCTTCATCTCTGGGCCGGTTCCACCAGCACCAGCACCTCCGTTCTACTGACCACCGCGTGCTCCTCCATTCTTGGACCGGTATGTCCGTTGACGTGAGTATGTGACACGAATCAGCTCTCGCACGCGCTCCGGTGTGACGTAGGTATCCGATCCGTTATAACCAACTGCACTCTTTAGGCTGGCGATCTCGTACTGGTGTGGTAGACTGTTCAGTATCAGCTCTACCATCGCCACATCATCGAACTGATAGTTCAGCGACTGTACCTCGGTTCGCAAATTGAACATCTTACTCAGGTGTTTGTTGACGTCTCCACCTTGATTCAGTTTCAGAAGCTCCAGCTCGTGTCGAATACTTGCCACTCTGTGAGTCATGGCCGTCCGATTTGCTCTACGCTCGTATATCACGCACAGTGCGTAACTTCCGTCCAACGTCGGAAGGGTTCATTGAGCCTACCGTCGGAATGCCGCAGAGAGCCTCTGGAAAGGTGGGCGTACCTCATAATTCTGTGTCTGGGATTACCGAGGTGAGGTACAGCTCTATGGAGGGAAACGCTGGAGTAAATTTGACATTAGAGGCCTCGTGTGCGAGAACGTTACTCTTTCCATAAAAGCCGAGAACATAGTGGCGACGGTTACCGAAGTACAGCCGCGTGTTATATCTTTCAGGCGGAGGACCTTTAAAGAACGGGTGGTCAGAAGTATCGCCCATGAAACTGTATATAGAATGATTAAAGAGGTGAAAGAATGTCCGGCCGAGGCGGACGATGTCCCCATCGCTGCTGCGAGCCAAGGCTAGGGTATTGGTGTGCCCCCGTTGGGAGACAATAATACAGAACTAGGATTGGGCGCACCTACGATGACGACCCAGCTATATCGCTCCCGAGAGAGAGTGCCGCCGACGCTGTGTTTGACTCGATCACTGTGTACGGTTGATGTTGACAACGTCGTAGAAGCGATCGACAATGCCTCAGCTTAGGGGTACTGGATACGAAAGGGGGCGAGAGTGGCGTCCGTATCGATGATTCCGAAGTCAGCATTTGGGTTTGAACGCCCGTCGCACGAGATTGACGCTTTGGGTAGAATCGTGCCTGTGAAGATTCCAACAACGGCGAAGGCCATGTCTGCTGCGGAAGAACGTGAGGAATGTGATGAAAACAAGGTCAAGGCGACGAAACACCCGCCCGAAAAATGCACCGGAGGCACGGCTGATTTCTCAGCGTCAAACTTGTGCAAAGAACAGGGGGCTTTATTCTGCACGGAGCCGAACGGTATTTACAATATATTCGTCTAGTCGTATATAAAGCCGGGACGGAGGAAGATGGTCTACATGTACTTCAAGCATGACCGTGGGGATAGCCGGGCTAGACGCTGCAGCACCGCGTCGTTAGCAATGTCGGTGAGAACCCCATTCAGGTTGACATTTCGAATCATCCCCATGAGGTGGCAACTGTATTCGTGATTCAGCTTAAGATCGAAACGAGGATGTGCGAGCTTGACAGAGTTGCAAAGAAGTACTCGATTAGCCGACGCCATTACGGAGGTCGACGAGGACGTGGTACTTATAGTGTTAGTGGAGTGGTGAATTCTTCGGGCTGAAACAAATGGTATGGTAACTCGGAAATAAGACGTAATACCTGTTGGTGAATATATTCAGTTTAGGCTACTAACGGAGCGTCGGGCTCACGACAAGTTAGAGATGAAAGCTGAATCTTTCCTCACAAAAATGGTAGTCTCGTCACTTGGGAGTTTGAGCGCTGGCAGGGGTCGACGATGACATGGGGACGTGGTCGTGTCAGCGTGTTGTGTTGAAGTAAGTCTGGGCATCAGTCATGCGTTGGTGCTGTTCGCAGTGGCGAGCGGTATCTTGGTATGGATGGTCACCGAACCGCTCCGAAATATGTACTTCGACTGTTCTCATCTGTTGGCTACTTCGTGTACAAGAGGGCCAAGATTTTTAGACTTTGTATTTCGCGTTATCGCAGCTATGTACGCTGACCTGCGGTACAAGATCAACAGGTTGCTTCAGAGAAGAGATGGGAATCGTGCCTAAGACGTTTACCACCGTTCTCACTCGGAACATCCTCCCCGACGGAATCTCGACACCCTCGTCGAGCATGTCAAGCAGAGCATTTTCTTTGCGAATCTCTCATTTAGCTCGCAAACCACGATGTTCTGCCTATATCCCATTTAGCGTGGACACTTGTTGTCGAGGTGTCCTCCACCCTCTCACCAGAGTGCCTCGCTGAGACGGCCAGCTTGTGCACGTTCCGCCATGTCACGGATCCAGCCGACGTAGCAGTCCCGGGCCACAGCAAGCGGCGAACGTCCTCCCGACGTATATTCATACCAACACCAAAGATAGCTAGCCACATCTAGTACTAGGACGCACCCGTTGAGTAGCACCGGACCACGGCTGAAGACGCCTCCACCCCACTTGACGACACCATCACGTTCCGCATACTTATGGCTCTTCGTTACAATCAAGCCCACTACGCCATGCCACCCTAAGCAATCACCTTCGACGATCTTGTACAGGAATTCCCGCTGTCACCGTAGAAAGAAACACCGTCTTAGGGGTCCACCAGATACGCACAATGAACCACGTACGAGCCCACATTCTTTGGAGCTCAGAACCTGAGCCGTAACAATACTTCACGGCCGGCTTCCACGCCAACGCCACAGCCTCAGGTAAGAGCACTCACCAGTACGCATGCCAAGCGTCTAATTACTTGTACGGTAGACGCCCTAGATCGTCTAAGTACTCTTTCTTAGAGGCACGCACCACCTTAGATGTAGCCAACATGGTTACGTAGGTCTATCACTACTTCATGTTCCAGTGCGACCAGCCACATGAAGTCGCACGGCGAGAGGATAAGCGGCCGTCGGGTCGCCCCAATCAGCTCTGACATCGTCGAATTTTGTTGCTCAAATTGTTGTCTGACCCCGTCGCATCGGCGTGAAGTGTGGGGAGGGAGCAACACAGCCAGTTGAGTACGCTGTCGAAGGTGTACCCAAGGGCAAGGTACTGCCTGTCGTCTTAGTGATGTGATAGGCACCTGGGGCGGAGGACACGAGGTGCGGCACTACCACTACGTATGCAAAGGACAGTGAAGCGAAGGCAGGGCGTCATTTACAGCAGTGTACCCAAGGACGTGCAGACGTGCGGCTCGACTGAATAGGGGTTATGGTAAGGGTGACATTGCGTGGGAAGTAAGTTTGGTCATGCGTGAAATTTACCTGGAAATCCCGAGTTGATTTAACACATTTGACTTCATATTACATATATTCATATTTGTGTCGACTTGGATTACTACGTTTTGCTCCGCACGTCTAGAGCTCGCTACCGTCGATCAGCGCAAGCGATGGCGACTCGCGACAAAATCAATTGAGCATTATACAGATAAAATCGCTTCGACAAAAAAAAAGCCAATAGAAAATAAATGCAAACCCTAATTGTGATCTCTAATTGGCTGAAAGTACTGGCACGAAACTGGTCGAGTGCACGTAGCTGGCGCAGTCCCTTACGCTACCCGTCGGATCGGCCACTTTTCTCAGATCATGTGTACTGGGTACATGAACCAAGCCAACTTGTTGGTCGGTTACCGTAAATCAGTGCGTAGTGCAATAGCGTAAAAATACATCACATCCTTAAAACAAATGCGATTAGTAAAAAAAAAAATACAGTACACCCTTTTCAGATCGATATGAAATTCTATGTCAGATCAATTTGAAACCCTCATCAAATTTAATTTACACAAAAACAGATTTGCTGAGGCTCTAGATTTCGAGAGCCGAGATAGCACTCCAATGGGTGCTATCTAGACTGAATCGATCACGTATCGCTAATCGATCAAGTACCGATGACCAGTGCTAACGTGTGTTGGCTATATAATATATTGTAGGCCCTCTTGTTTGATCTGAACACTTCGATTAGTTTGATCTGGAAAATAAAGCCTAGATTCTACGTGGCGGGGCTACTTGTAAGTAGCCCCCCCAGTCTTTTTTTTAATTCGCTGTGATATGCTAAGGACAAAGCAGCCGAGCGTATAATTGTGCTTTGCAGATATTTTTACCTATATTTTAGAGTGCAATACCACATTTTTAAAAGAACTAAAACCGAGTTTTAACTAATTTAAATTTTAGACTAAAACAATTCTAACTATTTCTCATTAAGCAATATGCTATATTCTCTTATAAAGGTCTGTGAGACATGATGCCGTCCTTAAGCGACAGCAGCGAGTGGTACTATTATCTTGTGCTTGCTTCATATCTGTGATATATCGTTCCTTGGCTGTGAAGAGCACGTAGATCTCGTACGGTTTAGGCTTCTGCAGTCTCGACATGCATAGTACGAATTTCGATCCCGTTCCATATTATATATGCCTTTGTTTTTTTACGGATGCATTTTTTTTAACGCACATACTGAGCAGAGTACCATGTATCTGCTATTAGATGAATTCCGGGAGATAGCTTGGCTGGGGCACCGTCGATCACGCCAACTGTGTCAAAATTTGCCGAACATCTCTGAACTTGAAACTATTATCCTCATCTTTCGTTATTAAAGATTGTGCTAAGTTATTATAAGATCGAATTCTAATACAAATTAAAATTTATCATATAGGCGAGAGTCGGATTTGCACAGCTCTGCTTTGTTCGCCAGCGGCACTGAAAAGTCGAACATGTACCGTATAATTTTGAGATGTAGCTTTACAAGTCGAAAACAGCGTGTATATCTGGCCATTATTGCTCGCAGCTCGCAATGGCTAATCTGATGTAACAAGTCATAACTCTGTATAGGCTGTCACATAGCGGGGTTCTAACAAAACAGAGAGGTCTTATTTAGACTTTGAGGCTGATTATAAAAGAAATTAATCTGCCAGTTTAGCAAAAATAAGTACAATTACTTCTAGGTTATGTCGTATACCTCCTCCTTCAAGGGTCGGGTAGTCCGCGGCTGTTCAGGGAATACGGTCTTGTTCAGTGGCCGGAACGGTAGATAGGAACACTTAAAAAGAATATAAGCATGTTTATTGATTTGGCTTCCTCTTGAGTAGAAGGAGGGAAATATAAGACTGATAGCTAACCGGAAGAGAAGTCTAACATCTTCTCTTCCTCACATACACCACTTCTCTTACACTTGAACGAAGAGTTCACTTCACCTGCCGTCCGCCCTCGTGGGACAACAGGGAGCTCTAAGAAGGGACCCGATGGCGCTAGGTGCCTTAGTCCCACATTGAACGAGCATCAGCTTTCCCGGACCACCCTATAGAGTCAGTCTAACGGGTTCGGCCAGGGGAGCGCGAGTCGTCGAGTTCAACGGGAATTATCCTGACGAGACGGCCGGACTAGGAGTAGCTACAGAACCTTGGTCATCTCGTCGGGACGCATCGCCCCTGGAATGCCCCCCTCGTTCCCGGGTACGGGATATCCTCCCCGACTTGGCGGTTGCCGTCCTCGGCGAATGGATCCCCCCCGCACTCTCGGTAAGTTTGCCATAGTAACCCTGTTGTTAGTCACTTCGATAGGTATGTTGGACTGGAATGCCTCAGAGTCGTCCTCGGTACAGTCATCTATGAAGTCATGGTCAGCGGTCTGAAAGTCATATAACACCTTGACGTCGTCGTCGACCCGTAGACGTTCGATGTTCCGAGCTTCGGCAACACTTAAAAAGCGTTCTGGCGAGTACTTCCAAGAGCTAGCTCAGCCAACATTCAAGGGATGACGGTCCGTAGAGGGCTTCCGTCATCATACTGACGACAAGCGTGTGATATCACTCCAGCGATCATCACGATGAGTGTATCGGCGAGACTCCAGCCGGTCCACTCAAGCCGGTAGTTGGAGGCCAGCAAGAATAATAGCACGGCCCCAATCCCCACAGGTCCCAAGAGCACGAACGCCACCAGATCAAATACGTTGACCGGCACCTACCGTAGCAGGGAAAGGCATAGTAGTACAAACCAGCGGACAGCCTCTCCCACAGCGTAAAGACGCATCCAGGTAGCCTAAGAAGCGTCCCAGAAAGCGTACCAATAATGTACGCTCAAACCTCTAGTACGGAGTAGGACTTCAGGGATGTAGTCGGAGAAAGTCACTTTGCCGGCGATCCCCCAACTCCGCAGCATCCGTCCATAGCGACCACTACTTCTCCTCTCCTTTAAGCAGAGCGATGGGAGGTACGGCGAAAAGAGCACTCCACACCCTATACGCGTAAGTAGCACCTCGGAGTTGTTGAAGCTCACCCGCTTGAAGAACGTCCCGGTGCAACGAAGCACAGTCGCCACAGATATCGCGGTTCATCTTGACAACACGCACACTTGGACTAGGAACTCCCAGATAGCGTTTCGTAGAGGAGTCGCCAGGACTCAGACCGTTACGTCTCCTACGTACACGGACCGCAGCTCCCAGCGGGTGTACTCGTAGAAAACACTCGCTTGGGGTTCCATTGAAGGAGAGAACACTTTGCAAATAAGAAACTGAGAGCACTCGATATCACTCTTCTCGAAGTTGATCGATCTCCATCCGTCTTAGTCGTTAACCATCAATCAAGTCCTGTAGTTGGGAAAGGAGGACACCGGTTATTCGTCTCTTGCAAGAGTCCATCTTGCACCCAATAAGTAGTTTTCACAGAAATTTCCAGAAAGACGGAACGAGAGGTCCAGGAACCGACGGCAATTTTGCCTCGACCCCACACGCTTCCTCCAGCACCCCTCCTCCTCGTCACCACACCGTCATGGGCACTTCGCGCGGCAAGGCGCCTTGCAAGCTCAAGGCCGTCTGGAACGTCGAGTCATCCAACTCCGACAGTCCCTCCCACGATGCTGCTACAGCCGACGAGCGCTTCTGGGTCATTATGCGCGACATCCTCGCTGCGAACGCCAGCTTCATCGGCCTCGAGTTTCTGGATGACATTGCCGCAGCAATCCTGGGCGACATAGGGAAGGCCGCGGACGCTTTAACGGGACCAGTAGTGATCATGCCCAAACCTCGTCAACCTACTCGCGGAAAGCCGCCTCGGCACCCACGCTTTACGCAGGACGGGCACTTCCCGCTCAAGAGCGTCAGTTCGGTCTCAGCGAAGAAGCAGACGACAACGAAGAGTCCTCGTTCAGACAGGAAACGTCAGAGTCACCCGTCGTCGTCGGATGCGCTACCGTTCAAGCTGTCGGACACGACTCCGAACCCAATTGTCGACAATCTGAAGAGGATCTACTACGAAGCGTCTGAGCTGGGTCTAGAGCCGAACCAGCTAGCCTACCCGTGGCCAGGTTCTCACTTGTGGTACAACCCGCAAGCGTTTCCACAAGTACACGCTTCCCACTGGCGTTTCTGGAATGAGAACCGCTCCAAGATTTGGGACTGGCAGACAAACGCCCCGTTGAAGACTTCCAACGCCCAGACTCAGCGTCGCAAGGCTAAGATGGCGGCGGAGGTCGCGCGCGTTTGGTTTCTGAGCATCTGCATAGAGACCAGGGGCTACTTTGGTTTTCTCCAGTTGTTCGAGAGTTGTGCCCACCAACGTCGTCTCATGTGGATGGGGGTCGAAACGCTCCAGACACAAAGTCCATAGTGGTCCGGCTATCGACAACCTGTCCAAGATCTGCTCGCGGAATCGGGAGCGTGCTCGTGTACAGTGAAGAACTCTCTTAAACCGTCCCGTATCGACGAGAGATGCTTCACGACCCTCACAGAGTAGTTGGAGTACACCGGAGTCCTTGATTCGAACAGTTCAAAGCCGGACAGTCAGCTCATGGACCGGGTCCTAGCGCTCGTTCTACTGGACATGAAGTCGAAAGGGGACCACGAGTCCCATTGGGTGGAAGGCCGGTCGAAAAAGGGGTCTGGCATGCGCTAAGCCACTGGTTTCGTCTCGGGAAGATGTCGGCTAAGCTTTCACACGAACGGGAAGGGGGGGGAGCTCTTCGGACACCCAAGGTTACTCCTCTCGACTCGTTTGTACCCCGCGGGCTATGCGGCTTACGAACTTACGGACGGTACTTATACCGCTTGGTAGAGGCGAGTGAGGAGGAGTCAGCCTACAAAGAAGACGAAGCCGGGAGTAGCTCCGAGGACCTCCGCCCCGTTAAGAAAACGCTGCGCCTGTCTTCTAGTTCAGACGGGAGTTCTGAGGACGACAAGCGTCCCAGTAAGCGTCTGCAGCTCTCTCGTAAGCCCCTGACGTCGAAGACGCGCGCAAAACGTTCCCGTTCTCCGTCACCTAGCTCCAAATCCTGAAGTCGTCTCGAGTTAGTTCGGTGCGCAAGCGGCCCCCTTCACCCCCACGATCTAAAGGCAAGCTCAAAGCTCGCGCCGCGTCGCCTAGCCGTTCAGTTTCCCCTCCACGGTTACGATCGAGATAACCAGTGCGCAAGAAGTTTCGGCAATCAACCTCGGAGGATCGTTCGGCTTCCCGTTCGAAGTCTTCGACCACTAAGGTGGATAAGGAGCCTGGGCCTGATAAGACGCGATCACCCTCACACGCGAAGGGGCACTCTCGATAAGCAAGCCGACCTCAAAACGACAACTCACCCACCAGTCCAAGCGTCGCGGGACGGTACGCGCAAGCGCTCGCAGTCGCGTTCAGCGTCTTCGTCGAAGAAGGTCGTGTCCCCCAGGAGATGCTCAACCTCGCGGTCTCCGTCAGCACCTAGGAAGTCGAGCTCACCGGGAGAGCGCTCCGCCGCCACCTCACCGACGAAGGAAACCGACAAAGCAGCTTAACGTAAGGCCACCAAGACGTTAGCAATTCGTAAGAGCTCAGAACCGTTCCCGCCCGGACGAGCGTAGGTGTAGTAGTATCGTTCTCAAAGTTTCTTTTTTCTTTCATCCGCGATTCATCCATTATTTATCGCTTTTGTTTTTCTTCTTGGAACCGCGGTTTTACTTTTCTGCAGGTAGTAGAGTAGTCACTTGTAATGTAGAATCCAAAAAATACAGAGTACAGTAAAATGTGTTCCTCAGAACACTTCCGAGGAAATCGGGGTCGAGAGTTTACTCAATCGACCAACCCGTCATGACGCTTCTCCTAAAAGGGTACTTCCTCCTCGTCCACAGCGGCGTTAGCGTCTTCTAGCCGCGCACTGCGACGCAATTCAGGCAAGCCCACCTCCCACCGACGGGTCTCTTCGAACGCCTTGATTAGTGGGCAACGGAGTGTTCCGAGATCTCCAAAGCGTCTCATAGGTGGACACACTGGGATCTGTTTTTCTCGGTTCTTCTTGCGTCCAGCGATTATGTCGATCACCGGGCAGGGAACCCCAGTCAGGGGCTGTTTCTTCCCTCCAATCAAGAGTCTTTCCACAAAGCTAGTAGACGGGAGGTCTCCCTCCAACAAAGGCCCGTCGTCGTCGGTCCCAGGACTAGTCTGTACTCCATCTGGTACTTTGAACTGAAACGGCCTGATCCACCGCCCTTGGAAACGCCATAAATGATTGACGTTAATAGTCACTACTCGGTTAGTGTGGGTCGGAATGGCCACTCAATAGGCGCTCTCTCCCACAGTCCCAACCACCCTGTAAGGGCCATGCCACGCGAAAGCGAGCTTCTTCGTGGTCTTCTCTCCGCGACGAGCCCGGAAGTACTGATAGACCCACACTGAGGCACCTTCCTTAAACTTACCTGACACTTGGTTACTCAGTCGTTGTTCGTGTCTACCCTGTGCCTTCGAGAGTTGGCATTCCACTAGGTGTCTCGTATCTCGTAGAAACAGGAATAGTTTTCATCGGTAACTGGCGACTTCGTTACTCTTCCACTCGTTGTTCGTGTTAAGGAACGCGAGGGCTAGAGGTAACCCGGGGTCTCGGCCATACAGGCAGAAGAAAGGGGAGTCTTTAAGAGCCTCGTCGTACGACGAACTGTATGCGAACAGTACTCGGCGTAGATACAAGTCCCAATCGTTCTGAGCTTCGTCGACATACATCTTTAGCATTCCAATCCGCGTACCATTGAAGCGTTCGACTAGACCTTGAGGCTGAGGGTGATAAGCAGCACTAAAACATTTCTTTATTCCGAGCGTTTCGTAGAAGGACCGAGCTAAACTCGATATGAAGTTGGAGCCTTGATCGCTCAACAGCTTCCCGGGAACTCCATGCCGCGAGATCACCTCGTTCACCATTATCGCCACGAACGTCACGGTGTCTAAGTGAGCCACGGGGAAGGCTTCGACCCATCGGGTAAAGTAGTCCGCGAAGACAAGTACGAACTTGTTGCCTTGAGGAGTATCCACTAGGGGACCTATTGCATCCCCCACCAGTAGAGAGAAGGGCCCAGATAGCTCTTGTATGGGCATTCTCTGCATCAGGTCGCTTCTCCAAGGGCAATAGCCTTTATTACTGCCGCAAACGGTACACGCTCGAACATGTTCGGCCACATCCTTCTTCCAGCCGTGCCAGTAAGCATGCTTGAGTACTTCGTCGAGCGCCTTTGTAACTCCGACATGCGCAGCGAGTACATCCTTATGACAGTGATGTAGTACTGGCGATATGAAAGGCAGGGGAATCACGGGCACTCCAAGGGTAGACACGGGTCTGGCTCGAGCGTTTAAGTGCACGCGACGCATGAGCACACCGTTCTTCACCGAGTAGTTAGGGACCATCAGCAGAATCTTAGTGCGCATTTGAGGGTCCAGAGCTAAAGCTCCTTCGCTTAGGAACGCTATCATAGCTTGGATCCAAGGAGTCCTCTTCTGTTCTTCCACGAAGCGAGTTTGTTGTAGCCCGAGCACATCAACCGGGGACACAAAGAGCTAGTCAGTAGCCTCTTCCTCGTCGGAAGGCACTACCGAACTAGAGTCCTGCGTTCTCTAACAAGGATCCAGTCGGGAGCAGAGTCGAGTCGAGAGGCGCTTTCTCCCCGACTTCGACAGTACTAGGGGAGGGCTCGTCAGCATCATTGAGTAGCTCCGTCGTAGAGATTGCGTTGATGGTTTGGGTGTGAAGCCTATATAGACCACCTACATGACCCATAGAAGTACCGGGCTTGTGGAACACCTTGAAGCGCAGTTGACACAGTTCCATGGCCCACCTAGCCAGCTTAGCGCCACTCGTGCGGTTAGTCTCGTTGAAGACCCTCGTCAAAGCTTTGTGATCTATGTAGAGGTTGAACTCGCAGCGATTCAAGTAGCAACGAAACTTACGCGTGGCCCATACAATGCCCCTTCACTCAATTTTCGAAGTACCGTCCTCCTTATGGACCCAGTTCTTCTCAGAGCCAACTAGTGGTTTGCTCGCATAGGCTACGACTCTGTCGCGCCCGTCCACGGTTTACATCAAGCCCGCTCTTACGGCGAGTTTAGATGAGTCCACGTACAGATGAAAGCGCCTTGAAAAGTCAGGGTAGACAAGGATAGGAGGTTCCACCAGTTACGCTTGAGTTGCAGGAAAGCGGCTCCGCAGTCGTCGCTCCAAAAGAAATGAGCTTCCTTCATCTTGAGCCGTTCAATCGGGGCCGATTTGGCCGCGTACCCCTGGATGTACCGCCTGAAGTAACTAGTCAAACCCAGGAACGCTCTTACAGTGTGCAAGGCGTGCGGCCTTAGCACATTCATCACCGACTTGATTTTCTCGGGGTTGGGCAAGATGCCAGAAGGAGTGACGATGTATCTTAAGAACGCTACCTGGTCACGAGCCCACTTACAATTCTTCTTGTTGAGCTTGAATCTGGCAGAATCGGAACCGTTCCACGACTTCCTTTAGTCGTTCCAGGTGAGTAGGAAAGGCTTCGCTGAAAACCACGCAGTCATTGAGGTACATAGACAAGTCTTCCCCTTAAGGTCGACAAGCACCGTCTCCATCAGTCGTGCGAAGGCCGGGACAGCATTACGCATTCCAAAAGGCATCACGAGCCACTCGAAGAGGCCATATTTGCAAGTGAAGGCTGTCTTCTCCACACTCTCCGCTGCCATCGGGATGTTCCAGTAGCCGGACGCAATGTCCATAGAGAGCAGTTTAGCATTTCCTAGCACATCCAGAATATCGTCAATGAGCGGCATCGGGTAGCAGTCGTTGATAGTGACGGCGTTCAGTCTTCGATATTCGATGCAGAACCGTATTCCGCCATGAGGCTTGCGGATCATAAGCACAGCGCTCGCTCGAGGACTAGTAGAGGGTCGCATGAGTTCTTGGCTCAAGTACTCATGTATTTCGGACTCCATCACATCTCCTTCCGCCTTGGCCACTCGGTAAGCCGGTTGTTTTATAGGCTGATGGTCTCCAGTATCGATTGAAAACTCGAGTAGACTCGTACGTCCGGGGCGCATTGAGGTCTCGACGAACATGTCCCTGGACGGTTGGAGGAACTTCGCGAACAGTCCCTTTTGTTCGTTTGATTTTGAACTCCTCCTTGAGTACTCGATCCAGGCCAGGTCAGTAGTACTAGAGGCGCTAATGACAGAGTGTACCCATTAGTTTTGTGCTTCCCGGTTCATTGTCTGTGTCTCGCCCGACAGCGCAGCCTCGCGTTTAATGCTCGCAGTATTTCCTAGTTGACTAAAACGACGGTTGGCCGAAACCGCGGAACAGTCGAAGGTGTTATATTTTGCCGAATTGAGTGTCCTACTCGACATTCCCGAAGAGAAACTAGCGGGGACGCGAGATCCTTCCCCGGGTCGACCATCTACTCCAGAATACTGGCTAGAGCGGCTCCAAAGGACGCTGGCCTCGTCCGGTGAAGCGAAGCGCGCCAACCGTAACTACAAAGTGGAATCGCTGGTCCTGATCAGCTCAGTGACATCGGGCGACTCGGATTATCGAGACGAAGGAGGCGGGACTTCGACAAAGAGGTCCTCGTGGCATTATGTGCATAAGAAGATTGCATACTTCCCAAGGTTGAAGATACCTCCTCAGCCGGAAGAAGTGTGTCCCGTGGACCCCTCCGTAGTGGAAGATAATATCGCGCTGGCCCTGGAAGGTTCTCCAGAGAGACCCTCTGACCTCAGTCGAGCCGAGTACGGTTTGCTGGTCTCTCAAGGAAACGTACCTGACCCTTGGCGTGTCGTGGTAAGGCGAGCAGTATACCTCCTCGTGAAGACCGAAGCTTCAAGCAGAGGCGGGTGGTGTAGAGGATGTATTGGCGAAAGACCACCGGAAGATGAGTCAAAGGACGACTCTCCGCCCTCCTCGGAGCTCTAAGACCTCCTAAGTAGGACCGAAGAACTACTTGAGCGTCTTGTGGCTCCCTCCTACTCGCAGTTAAAAACGTTGCTGACTAAGAAGATCTCGGACCTCTACGAGAAGAGCGAGGATCGACTAATCTTAAAGATCCTGGAGAGGCGTTCACCTTGTCGACTCTGGCGTTGGGAGGGCCCTGATCCTAAGCACTCTCCTAAACTGAAGCAAGTCAGTTTCGACTGCTCCTCTCTGTATAACGACCGTACTGAAACTCTCGGCTCGAGCTGTTTCTCCCGAGATACTGAGAACGGGTACGGCTATGTTAACGTCGTCGCCGACGCCCCTGAGCCCTGCCACACGCCGGGCCCGGTGAAAGTACCGAGTGCTGCTAAGAGCTAGTCGGCTGAAGAGGCAGACGGGGTCGTCCCCCTCGGCAAGCGGGTGATCGGATCGGTGGGAGGCGTGGACGCGCTGTCGTGGGGGCTTATCGAGAACCTCCCGGCCGAACTTCTCATTGACGCTAGGGCCGTAGCGTGTCTAGTGCACCGGCGTCTACTGATGCGTCTCGGCTTAACTAACTCCCCTCTCCTACCGTACGTTGGTAGTCTGAGCGGTGTGTCCGGGTTTACGCTCGTTATCGAAGGAGTCATCTACTTGCCCGTGACGTTGAGATCCGTCGAGAGGAGAATACCGTTTGCCGTCGTACATAAGCTGCACGTCGACACCATCCGAGGCACCTACGCACTCAATGACTTCGGAGCTGTGGTAAACTTGGATGAGAACACTGTTATGCTGAAAGACACGGGTGAGGTGTTCCCCCCTAGGATCTCCTCGAATGGAGGAATCTTATCTATTACGTATCTCGTCTACTGTTCGAATCCGCCCTGGAGGGCAAGCTCTCGTGGTTGCTGAGGTCCAAGGTCAACTAGCTGACGGGTCCACCGCTCTAGTAGAAGGCCTTGCTGAGTTGGATGACTCCATTAACGTCGCTAGAGCTCTGTGCACGGTATGTACGACCGAGTGATCGTGGAAGTGTGTAACCCATCCAACGAGGACGCCGTCATCAAGAGAAGTACTAGATTGGCGGGGAACAGTCGGTCTTCGAGTTCTTTGTCATACTCTTCCTTCTCTTCGGCCAGCTCATATGGTCCTTCGTTTTCCAAAGCGTACGGTTCTTCCGCGGTGAACACTCTCGCGAATGGAGACTCCTTCTCGAGTTCATCCTTTACAGGACTAGGAAGGGCGACGTCCTCAAAATCGTCTCCGGCGGAGTCGTTTCATTCGGGAGGGGTCACGGCTTCCTCCCTTTCATGTGGTTCTACTCTCGAGACAGGGACACTTACTTCCGTAGTTCCACGCTCTTCTCGGGGTAAGCTTTCGACTACCTCTGTCACGTCTTGGGGTAACTCATTTTGTAGCAGGATGTCTTTGGACTCACTCTTCTCCTCATCGAGCTCTAGTACACTCGAACCCACACTCCCGTGGTTGTTTGGCGTCGTCGGGCAATCTCGTTCCGCCGAGGACGCTTGAGGTCGCAGCTCCTCCGCCTTCCCTTCCTTGGTTTGTTCTCATCTCACTGTTTCGCTCTAATTTTCTTGGTCTTCTCTCCTAAGTACTCCTTGGTTCGCACTCCTATGCTCGTCAATGTTCGCGACTATAGAGGGATCGTCCCATACGGGTCCCGAGCCTTCCTCCGTTACAAACGCTTCTTGCTTCATCCTCCAACTGCCGACTACATTTGGGACCACCGTCGCACCGTTCCATACGGGCTCAGCACCTTCGTCATTCCCCAGCGGTAGTTGCTCCTCAGCTCTCATCATATACTCGTCATTCACATTCGTTTCACTTTCTTCCAGCAAGACGAAACTCATTCCACCCATAACAGGACACACTTTATACCTCTCGGTCGACTCTTCCGCGGAGTTCAAAGTGTTCCCATTTGTCTCGATCCATAGACAAGTGGAAGGAGCAACACTCCGTTCCCCTTCCCCTCGCCCCATCACTGCTGGTTGGGCGCTTGTCCTAGGACAAGTACCGTCGTTGACACGGCAAGAACGCCGAGTCTCTTCAGCGACGTCTTGAAAGGACACTCAGCAAGCATGTGACCCGGTTCACCACACAAGAAGCACTTGCAACCGTTCCTCGTCTTAGTACTTTGGGATCCGCTAGGAGGGTCACGCTGACACTCAGCACCGATGTGGCCTCCTTACAGTGAGGACAGGTGGCTTTGCCGCGACTACAGTGAATTCAACTACACCCCAATGTGTGACATCGACCACACACGAGAAGACCATCTTGGGTGCGCAAGCCAGGTCCTACACGAACGCCCCTTATAGGCGTAATAGGAAGCGTTCCGGTAGGTTGTTATGGTTGGGAAGCGTTCGGTTCAGGGGGAGATTACGCTGCAGCCACATTCATCGCCGGGGCAGCATAGGCAGCATCCATGGGACGCTTCAACAACTGCTGTTGTTATTGTAGCTGCTGCTGCTGTTGTTGTGCGAGTAGATTCTGCGTCTGCTGCATCATGTTCATCATGCGTTCGAGGACGGCGTTCTCGTGGGAAGCGTTAGGGGGCGGAGCATTAATGAGCTCGGGATCATCTTCGACAGGACGATGCATATTCTTGAGGAGCCACAGCCGCAGGATGGAGTCAATCATGGTCGTGGTAAGAGCGTTCCTTCAGTCCCGGTTCCGGAGTCCCGACAAGAAGTACAGGTAACGCATTTGAGGATCGTAACACTGTGCATCATCGCAGAGGCTCGCAATCATGTCACCCCACACTTCGGCAGACTTCACCCGAGGTCGCTTAGTGTTCTGAAGATTCTCGATCAGTTGCAACGTGGTCTGACCGATGAACTGGTTGTGAAACCGTGTTCTCAGGGCCTCAAAGCTGTTGATGCGCGAGTACATCCACCACTGTTTCGCCGACCTTGCCCTTCAAGCACTCCCGGAAAGCACTGAGACGTAGGGGCTCATCCAGCCCGATAGTTGCACTTTCGAAGGCCTACCAAAACGATCGAGCCTTTTTCCACTGACGCCCCTACCGAGTAGAACGGTTGAAGCATACGGATAGCGTTTCGGATGTTAGTAGGCATACCGTACCGACCACTAGTCGTCGAAGGTGTGTTACCATATGTTGGTGAAGCGTAGAAGGGGTGACTTCTAAAGCCACCATACGCGAGACCCGGTTGAGTTCCGACAGAGGCCGTAGTCCCTCCATTTCCTCGGGAAGCTCTGGTTGTTTCGGTAGGGCCAGTCGCGTATGTGATCCCACTGGTAGACGAAACTCGAGCCCCGGAGCTTAAGTAGGGACTCGAGCAGTAGGAGCTGTGGCTTGGGTGTGAGCACTCTAAGGTGCTGAAACCGTTACTGCTGGAGCGTTCGCTACTCCACCTTGAATGCCACCAGTATGCTGAAGACCCAAGGAGGAGCGTTAGTGGTTCCCGGAGGAACACTCGCAAGGGAAGCACGCCCGCTGCTCTCAGGGACAGTCGGTAGATAGAAGAACGGGTTGAAATCTTGCCCATACGCTATAGTCGGGGTCCGGATAGTGAGTCCTTGGTAAGACGGGATCGCAGTCCTCGCCCGCGTCGTTAGAGGGGGAGTCCCCAAGTGACCGCTCCCATCGGTTATCTCCATAGCCGCCGCTATCTCAGGGGGAGCCACAGATCGCAACCAGTTGAGGGAGTTGAACCAGCCTTGCACCGTACCTCGACCGCCTCCGCCGTTCAGGGTTAGCATCGGGCCCAATTATTCCGTAGTGATGGTCGTGGTGACTTCGGAGCCCAAAGCGTCCACGGGTGGCTTGCCACCAGTACCCGAACTGTTCCCTTCAAGCCGGTTGGCGGCTTGGTCCACGATGTTCGGCCAGTTTTGGAGGCCTTGAGTAGTTGCCAGACTGGGTCGCGTCCTTGAAGGTAGACTCTCAGTCTGACCTTCCCCATCTCTGGACGTGTCGCCCATGTCTTCTCCGGTGTTCGTAGACGCTATCTCGGCCGTGTGGTAGCTTCCTTCTTACGTCCTTAGCAAGTCTTCACTTGAATCGATACCTTCTCCAGCAAGCAGACTACCCTGCGTCTCCACCAGATGTCGTATACCTCCTCCTTCAAGGGTCGGGTAGTCAGCGGCTGTTCAGGGAGTACGGTTTCGTTCAGTGGCCGGAACGGAAGACATGAGCACTTAAAATGAATACAAGCCTGTTTATTGATTTGGCTTCCTCTTGAGTAGAAGGAGGGAAATATAAGACTGATAGCTAACCGGAAGAGAAGTCTAACATCTTCTCTTCCTCACATACACCACTTCTCTTACACTTGAACGAAGAGTTCACTTCACCTGCCGTCCGCCCTCGTGGGACAACAGGGAGCTCTAAGAAGGGACCCGATGGCGCTAGGTGCCTTAGTCCCACATTGAACGAGCATCAGCTTTCCCGGACCACCCTATAGAGTCAGTCTAACGGGTTCGGCCAGGGGAGCGCGAGTCGTCGAGCTCAACGGGAATTATCCTGACGGGACGGCCGGACTAGGAGTAGCTACAGGACCTTGGGTCATTCCGTCGGGACGCATTGCTCCCGGAATGCCCCCCTCGTTCCCGGGTACGGGACAGTTCCCGGGAAAGTGTATTGAAAACGCCTTATTAAAAGTCGTACTGAATCTTAAGACGTAGCATTATTACTATTATAGGTGCTTGTAGTAATAGGTTTGACTCATGGATGGACGAGTCAATTTTCATGAAGTCAATGTCTTACCCTAGACGTCGTTCCTTTCGCCAATTGGAACGTAGCTTACTGGGAGTACCGACATTCCTTTGTCAAACCCAATTAAAGACTGCCGTTCTGCGGAATCAAAATAAAGATACCGGTAATGTCAAAATCCACGTGTAGAAACGCCGTTCTACCGGCTCTGGGAACCCCAATGGGATGTTAGCAAACATTTTATTCACTGTTGTGTTTGTAGGCAGCCAGATACGGCTACAATCACAAATCTTAATGCTAAAAAATGATATGCATAGTGAAAACAAGATGAAACTGGCTGTCAATTATCCGACAAGCGAAGAGACTTGCATCATGTGAGTAAGAGTTTTGTAGCTACCTTTTCAGCACCACCAAAACCACGGTGCTTTAAATGTGAACATCCTATATCTGTTTTCGTACACTACTCGTACAATTCGGACATTGGAAATCAAGTGATACCACTAACCATTAAAGTATGAGAGAAACTAGCCTAATGCCACTTGACGCATTCAGCTACGTGCAGTAGGTGAAGCTACTGAGTCTACCGACATTCCTTTATCAAAGGGCGCATTGATTACTAAATGACAATAAAGGGGGCAGGTGATTTTTTATACAGGAGCATAGGAGGTACATACATTAAAGTTCAATTTACACCAAATTCATTCTACCATAATATGTATATTATACAGTACCTGTATCGACAGCAGTAGACTCAGTAGCATCACCTACTGCATGTCTCACAACATCTGAAGGCGTCAAGTAGCACAAGGCTGGTTTCTCTCGTACTTTAATAGCTACTGTAGTTTATTACTAGAGATTCAAGTTCCGAATTGTACAAGTACTGTACGAAAACACATTCACGATGCTCACATTTTATAGAACCACGTTTTTGGTGGTGCCGAAAAGGCAGCTACTGTACCTCCACAGTGGAGGCTAAGAGACTTGCTTTTTGTGAGTGGAGTCCACTCACATGATGCAAGTCTCTTAGCTAGCTGGGCCAGTTTCATCTTGTTTTCACTAATGAGACCACTTTTTAACATCAAGATTTGTGCTTGTAGTTGCATACAAACACCAAGTAAATGAATAATTTGCCAACATCCCAGAATCTGAAGAGCCGGTAGATCAGCGTTTCTGCACGTGTGCCCTTTGAGAAACGATTATCCTGATCTCGGATTTCTTAGGTTTCATTGGGTAGGTGTGCCCTTTGAGATAGGAATGTCGGTAATGCTGTCGATACAGATACTGTACATGGTATCCATGGTATCCTGGATAGAAAGACTTTGGGTATAGCATGTAAATTGAATTTTTATGTGTGTACCTCCTATGCTTCTCTATCTCAAATCAATGTTTGTCATTAAGTAATCAATGCGTACTTTGCAAAAAGGAATGTCGGTTAGTAACCGACAATTACTTCAACGCCGAGAAGAAGTGCTTCAAACCCGGGCAGGGTCAGTGCGATGTTCTGGTCTTTGAATCGATAAAGTTCTACAAGATGGAACAAACACATTTTGAAAAGGGTCCATTGGCACTCTGCTGCAGAGTCTGCAATCCGTGCTTCATTATGAATAGGCTGGCCCATCGTCGGAGGGGGTCTGGATAATTTTCCGGCGCATCTCCTTTTCCAAGGATTTGCGTATCGTTTATGGAAAACCTCTTCGACCTTATTCATCTGTCATGGCTTTGTTAAACTCATAGAAATCGTGATTCGAGCCAATATCTATTATAATTCGAGTTATATCGCAGCTTACGACTTAGTAAATTAGTCATGTTGAAACTTACAACGTTGGGATTCAAGGAGTTTAAAAAGAAGTCGACCGTTACAAAAGAAGCATTTTCATAAAAATTGTGCTGGCCCCAGTACTACTGTATTGGTGCCAACACAATTTAAAAAAAAAGCCGGATGAAAAAGCGATAGTACTGGGCCAGTACTTGTACTAACGTATCATTTTTCATCTGGCTATTGTTTTCAAATCTTCACATGTTTGCGTTGATCAGAATTCTTTTTACCAGGTAAAAAGTGTAAAATATCCTAGCATTTTTATATGGCAATGGAACTCTTGACTACCGCACGGAGTTTTGACACATTACAGTAATCAGTCTCACTTTTGCTTTTGTTTTCAATCGCGCGTTTGTGAAAAGATGTCCAAGCTACAATCACCAATTTCCACTCCGCAGTTGACGTCGTCTGTTACGGGCTACGTTAGTACCAATCTGTGGGACGAGCGACCTGCTTGGTATGCTTCCAACGTCCTCAGACACGTGTGTCACTTCCTGCTGATCCTAACAGCATGCGAAGAAGTTACTAGTTGGGCCATCAGCCAGTCGCTCAAGAACTTTTCCAAAAGTTGGGCTGGTCCAACAAAGGATCTACTTCCATGAAGCTCACGTACGACTCCTTCGGTCAGTTCATGTGTATCGTCGCTGGTTACGTTGCTGACGAACGCCTGGGAAAGTTTAAAACACTGCTGTCAGCCGCCACACTGGACTCGTTCGGTGTCCTCTTCCTTGTGACCGCCGCTCTACCGGTGGTTTTGCAAAATTATCTTGTAGTGAGCAAAATCATCTTCAACAGCGGCTTATTCTTCGGAGTTGCCGTCTCGCAGATCTGTCTACGATCGCTAGTCATCTCATACGGAGGCGACCAGTTCTCGCCTGCCGCTCCTCCCTCGGAGAAGGCGATGTTCTTTAGTATCCAGTATTGGACTGCTAACATCGGATCATTCATCGGTTACGCCGTGTTCCCGTCCGTGTCAATCCACGGCATTGGTGCCATCCCTGCCAGCTACGGATACGTCACTGTTTACCTTGTGGCGCTCATCATGTTGGTGATTTTTGTGGTGTTGCTCTGGTCCACACGCAAACGCTACGTCAACGTACCGCCAACGAAGCAATCGGTGGCTCTCGTGATTAAAATCGTGTTCAATCAAGCCCACAAGAGCTTCCACGCTAAAATGGTTGTTCTCGGGACGGTTCTGTACATTACCGCTTTCCTACTTAACATCTTGGCGTCGATTCTAGCGGACCAAGGTGAAGTAGGACACAATGTGTCGTATGCTTGCGGTGTGATGATTGTTAGCGCAACAATATTGTGGGTTTATTTCGGAAAGAGCTCGGAGTTCATGGAGTCGGCTAAGGACAGTGTGGGTGGCCAATTCGATTCCGAGCTTGTGGATGGGGTCAAACAAGTCATCCGTATCCTACCATTCAACGCTTTTAACGTGTTCTGGTGGGTGTGTATGAACCAGCGTGGCAACAACCAGTCGATCGTACAGCAAACAGATACTCGTCTTGGAAGTGGCCCATTCTCGTCTCAAATGCCCGGCCCTACTGTTCAAATGTTCAACCCCATTGGTGTCTTGTTCTTTGTTCCTCTCACGGAGAAGATTGTGTACCCGTTGTACGAAAAGTACGCAGGAAGGCCTGCTAGTCGGTACGGTAAAGTTCTAGCTGGGTATTGTACAGCCGTTGTGGCTATGTGCTGGACGGGTTGCTACGAGATTATACGTCGCGGCACTTCTCCGCTCACTTATGCTGACTCAAATGGCGTTACGCAGTTCATGATCAATGAAGACGGCAATCAGGTGATGAACGACATCCCGTGGTGGACGGCTATCCCCCATTACTTGCTGGTGGCGCTTGCTGCTGTCATGATTACCATCCCTTCGTATGATGTTAACTATTCCGAAGTACCACAGAGTATGCGCAGTACCTCCATCGCTCTCGGATTCTTTGTGAATTCAATGGGTAGCACATTACTCTCTGTTATCGTGCTGCTCTTTGGCAAGTACATTCCGGCCGACCTGAACAATGGTCACATCGAGTACATGTTTTTCACGCTGGCTGCCATTATGGTTGTCAACATCTTCTTCTACGTCATTGTTATGAACAAGATGCAATTGGGGATGATTCCTCGCGTGGAGAACACCGTATATGAAGCCGACGATCAGAAACCCCCGGTTGCATAATTTTTGCATAACGTTAGATATTTTGGCTTTGGTTTGGAATCAAATCTAGCTTGATTCTGTTTACAGTTTAAAAATTGGGGAATAACCTTTACACGCAAATCTGTCGAATTCGCGGTCTTACCTCGCAGACTTAGTTTGCCCATCTCGGCTGCGGTGATAATGGAAGCTCCCGGCGAGACATCCTATAAAAAAAGAGGATATGTTTCGGGCTCTTTTCAGTTGTCTATACTACTTCTAAGTATTTCCAAAAAAAGCCCTTCACTTTTTTAGTCGAATTTTGGGAAATGCGCATCTTTTTTTACCCGAAGGCCTAACGATTTACTACGTATTGGCGATATTAGTGTCCTGTAGAGAGCTAAATTATTAATTCGCGAGTGCGTGGATCATGCTATTCGTTAGCTGTTGGGTGGCACAATTTCTTTGTGCAAGCGACTGACTAAAGGATTGGGCCGGTAGTGCTTGGCGATTAAATGTTCAATTCGGTAGAGTAATACAGCATGACGTTATTAGTTGTGTATTTAAAATGGCAGATCGCTAGTTCCCAGTTAATGTTGGACGCTTAGCTCCCGTAACATAAATGAAAGAGGTAACCAGGCGGCCGCCGGGGGAGGTAATCCGACAGCCGTTGGTGATTCAAATGATGGAGCGTATTATAACGGATATAAATTGTGTATTTTGTATTTTAAAAATAAAACAGATCGTCAGTCCCCGGTTGATGCTGGACGCTCAGCTCGCGTAACATGAAATTTTTGGGTCTTTAATTGCAAAGTCACGCCACGTGTTTCCTTACATTACCGATACAGGATTGGTCTTCCCTCAAATGTTGTATTACTCTACCAAAATAAACATTTTCCTCCAAGCGCTATACCACCCCAATCCTCTAGTAATACAAGAAAGTATTAAAAATTGATACCACCCATTTTATTATGTGGTCGCAGTGCAACTCGCAGATTATTGTAGTGCATGCAGCACCTGTACCAGATGACACAGCGGCAAAAGCAAGTCACAAGTCACCGCGTCACAAGTCACAAAAGCAAGTCACAAGTCACCGCGTCACAAGTCACACCTGTCACCCCGTCCCAACAGCGACATCCATCCCAGCCGCCCCTGCAGCGCAAATCCCAGTCTCCAATCGACAGCGACGGGTGAAATGCACGAGGGGGGGGGGGGGGGGGGGGGGGGGGGGGGGGGGGGGGGGCAGTGTAGTGATTACGATACAAAGGGACTGACCGACTAACTCTGAATGACACTTCACAATTTACCTTTTTGAGCTCACTTGCCATAAAGTATACTTTGGCTTTCAAGAACTGACGATGGCGTTCAACAGGGAGGTTGACCAAGATGGAGACGTCGAGATGCGGTCTACACAGCCGGTCTTCGAGTACATCAAGCCTCCGCGATTGACAGACCTGGGACAACCAGCACTGGTCAAATTTATGCGCGATCGTCGACAGTATGAAGAGAGGGTCTGGGAGCGATGCCTAGCGACGGGTGAGGTGCACGAGAACGTGCTCGTTAGTATCAAGAATTCCATGGAACCAAGGATCCTCGAACACCTGGCGCACTACGAATTTCGTACAACCGTGGCGAAAGTGACGGACAAGCGTCTACAGGAGGACATCAAGCGCCGTACGGGCACTCTGATGAATGATAATGTCCCTGATGTGACCAAGCTCTTCTGTGATAACCTGACAATGGACATGAAGGTGTCGGATATCCATGCACGCATTGCACAATATTTCATGGATTTTGACCGGCTAGTGGATGAACATGGACTAGGGACATGGGTTGGTCGGGGACCAGCGGCAGATGCTGCAGGCCGTCAACGCATGAAGGCTCGCTGCAAGTTACTGGTCTCGAACTTGTTCCCGACGGTGTTGCGGGTGGATATCGAGCGCCTCGTTGCCGTGACGCACCAACCCGCTCAGCAAGATGATGTGGCGTTGTACGAGCTGATCGTCGTCCGAGCCAAGAGCCAGCAACATTTCCACACCATGCAAACCGAGTTGAAGCGTGATGATTCCCCAAAGGGCAAATCTACTGGCGGTAAGACTGGAGGAGGGAAGCAACCCAGTAAGGCTGTTGGTAAGGCTGTACGTACGAAAGTGGAATGAATGCACCTCCCAACCCGCCTCGAACGGGATGTTTGATCTGTAAGGGGCCCCATTGGGCAAAGGACTGCCCGACTGGTACTGACGAACAGAAGCAAGATATCCAGCGCGAGGTGCAGGCTCGTAAGGCGCTAAGAGATGAACGCGTCAAGGCTGTACGGGTAGTACGGGCTGGAGAAGGCCGGCGTGCGTGCATTAACGGTGTTTTGGATGTGCCGTTCTGTCCCGATACTGGAGCGGACAGCAACATCATTTCGAGAGCCCTGGTTGACGAGCTTCAAGGTGTCGGAAGCACGCTAAAGCCGCAGGCATTGAAGCCTGTAGTGCAGGTGCAAGTAGCTGGTGGCACTCGCGTGGGTTGTCGCGATGCTGTCATTTTGGATTTGCGTATCGAAACAGCAGCCGGACCTTTGCACCTCGCTGATGTACCGTGTCTTGTCATGGAGGGCCATGAAGACGAGTTTTTACTGGGACGCAAGACTATGCAAGACATTGACATCGACATCGACAGGCTATTTGACCAACGTGCAAGTGGTCATATCGGTGACGCGGATGAAGACGATGTTACCAGCGATAGCCCACAAGTGGATTTCTCGGTGGATGGTGATGAAGTCTATGGCTATTTGAACAAGATGGTTGATGCTGCCGGAGCTGCTGGTTTTGCGCCAGAGTTGTTGGAGGACCTACGCAAGCTGGTGTTTGAGTATGCCGATGTATGGCGTATTCGTATTGGGGCTGATCCACCTGCAGACGTAGAGCCATTGACAGTGAGGCTCCGAGAGGGGGCTCAGCCGTATCGCAGCGGGACAAGGAAGTATCCACCGGCGCAGCGAAAGTTCCTACGGGAGTTTGTGTCGGAATTGGAGCGTCATGGATTGGCTCGGCGTAACAACACCAGCCGGTGGGCGTGCCCAGCATTGCCGGTCAAGAAGCCACAAACCGATGAATTTCGCTGCACTGTAGACTATCGACCGACGAACAAATGCACCGTGCCGTTAGCCGGAGCAACGCCGAATCTAACCTCAGCGACACAGAGTGTGATGGGGGCGTACGGGTTCGGCCTCTTTGATCTCTTTAAAGGCTTCTGGCAACTCCCACTTCACCGTGACAGCCAAGAACTTTTCAGTTTTGTTACTGAAGATGGGATGTTCACACCGACGCGGGTACCGCAAGCTGCAAGCGATTCCGCAATGCATTTTCAGCTGCAAATGCAGCTCTGCTTTCAAGCCATGATGTATCGCAGCATTCTCGTATGGATTGATGATCTGCTATTATTCGCTCGTGGTGCCGAGGAATATCTAACTAACCTGCGATATTTCTTCAAGGTGGTTCACGAAAGGTGGCGGAAGCTGAACGCCAGGAAATGTGTGTTGTTCGACACCAAGGTGGTGTGGTGTGGCAAGGTGATTGACGGTACAGGCGTCAAGCGCTCACCCGATCGCCTAGCAGCACTGACGAGCATGGCGCTACAGCCGACTGCTGCAGCGCTCCAGCAGTTCCTATGTGCAGCGAATTGGCTGCGGACTATGCCCGAGTTGTTGGTCCGCTTCAGTCGAAGCTAGAAGCAGTGATGGCTCAACGGGGTCGGCGCAAGGCGCAGCTTACTGGTGTCGAGCTCACCTGGCCAGCGGATGATAAGGCAGCTTTTCGTGCGGTGATCGATTTGTTGACGACTTCGGCCAAGTTGTTTTTCCCGGACCCAGATGCAGTTGTGTGCATGTTTAGCGATGCTCCCCTACGCGGTTGAGCCGTCGTCGTAAGGCAGGTCCACAATTGGATCGCAGGGCTACCGGTGACGGAGCAAGCACACGAACTACTCGTTTGCCGGGGTGGGCTTTTACTGGGGCTCAAGTTAATTGGTCTATCGTGGAAAAGGAGGCATACCCTGTTGTTCGGGCCTGTGGTGATCTCGCTTATCTTCTTGAGCGTGAGAAAGGTGTGCAGATTTATTGCGACCATGCGAACTTGATTCACATCTTTTCCCCCGATAAGACGGTCAAGCCACATCTTCGCGGCAAGCTGCAGCGGTGGGCACTCCACATAATCGGAGTCCGCTACACCATCGAACATATCAAAGGCGAAGATAATGTTTGGGCCGATCTGATATCGAGATGGGGCCAAACTAGTGCAGTTCCAGAGCACCTACCGCATGCTGTTAAACATGTGGTGGCCTGCGTGGTTGGGAAGAACGAGGAGGACTATGCTAATGCAACCGCGGATGAGGTCACTGATGGCGAGACCAGGGAGATGGTTGAGGACATGTCGTGTATGATTAAGTCCTTCGATCTCTCAGCTGCTTACTGGCATGTCCCTATGCAAGACGGTGCTGTTGGTTTGGCCAAGAGAGTGACAACTAGACGCACACAACCGATTTCGCTGCTGCGGCCGTTGCAGGACGGTAGATTTGTGCGGCCATCCGAAGATGCAATTCGGGATCAACAGCGACGTCACCGTTCCAGTGCACCGGCAGCTGCAGATAAGGACGGTCTCATTCGAGTCGACGGAAAACGCTGGGTCCCCAAGCAAGCCCGCGAGCTGCTACAACGTTTCTTGGTTGTGGCTCACTGTGGACCTCAGGGCCACAGGGGCAGCGACGTTATGCAAGCCGCGCTTGCCAAACGCTTTAAAACTGCTGCTGCAAGGGCGTTGATTGACCGTTTCCTGAGAGAGTGTCTGTTGTGCAAGCATGTGAAAGGCGGGAAACTTCTGATGCGCCCTTGGGGGCCTACATCTACGGCAAGTAAGCGCAACGAGTGTCTTCACATGGACTATCTACAACTAGGCGAATCCAACGGTGCAAGCCGATACGTACTCGTGCTCAAGGATGAGCTTACGCACGATTGCGAGTTGATCGCTGCTGATGCGGCGAACAGTGCCACAGCAGTCCAGGCTGTGTTGGACTGGTACAGGCGATTCGGGTTACCTGAGGCCTGGGTATCTGATAATGGATCGCACTTCAAGGCGTCAGTGATGGAAGAGCTTGCTGGTCGTTTGAAGGCCATACAGAAGTTTGTTCCGCTCGGAGCTGTTCACACAGCTGAGCCCAGAATGTGAAACATCCAGGGGATGTTGCCTCCCGTGTGTTCACCCAACTCTTAGCACGGCTGCTAAGGTTGGAGAGTGCAAAAGCAACACAAAGTTGCTCGGTCGAGATCAGAGCCGCGTCCATCGCGAGCTCTACTTCTCGGACCCAGAAGTGAAGGTTCTCGCCTTCCTTCCCTTCATACGGCTTAACCTTCAGCCGCATTGGCTTCGGGTGAGGCGGATTCGCTTCCGCTGTCGGAGCCTGCAGGTTGTCCCGCACATGCGCAACGAGCCCCCGTCGTACGCGTCAAACGCAGTGACGCGCTCGAGCTGCTCGGCCGGTGTTGACACCACCAGTTTCTGAAGGGCCTCCATCCCGAAGATGCCTGCCATCTTCCGAACCGACTCGAACTGTGAGTCGTTCGTATGGGAGAAGTCGTTCCTATCTATGGCAACGAGCTTCGGAGAGGTTCAGGTAGTCTACCCGCAGTGACGTGGATTGACTACGAGTGCTACCAAGTGTGACGGGGTCACACAGCACCTAGCGCTAGAGGAAGTTAGCTTCCGAGAGTATACAAACTCTCAGTGAGCGGCAGTTCACAGGTCCCCTCTTTAACAAAAGGGAGCGAAGTGACCTATTTAAGGTAGAATGTAAACTGAGTATATTTATAGGTAGATAAAGCTTGGGCTTAATACAAAATATAAGTCACCTATAGAAAAGCAATGTCATCAGCCAATGGTTGGCTTTGGACGACCTTGGTACCTTGTACCAAAATTAGCCGGAATATGACGTGTCACACTTCATGTAACTAGGGGTGCACTTAGGGCTACGTATTCCGTTACAGTGACGGTGCTACCGGTTCCTCTTTCCTTGCCTTGGAGACCCATTTAGCCAGCGAACGGTAACGAATATCGATTTGTGTACTGGCCGTGAGTGTGTGCTCGTCAGTAAGCACTCTGCGTACAGCGACGAGAAGCTCGTCGTACGTGTAGGACGGTATGGTCCTAATATGTTAGTAGACTTCCGATGTAAGGCGCTAAATTGGGGAGTGAGAGCAATCACCGCTCAAATCTCGCTTATAAATGACTGGCACCAAAGCAAACGCCACAGAATGCTTTTATAAAATGAAAGAGGTTTTGCAGGATAGCTAATCAGATACGTAACATCAAAAGATGTGTATTAATTGGGTGAAAAGGCAATGAACAAAGCCAATCGTGACCGAAACTGGCATTTCCCCCTACAACATGATATTGTGGGTGGCGTTAAGGCAACATTATATAACCCTTTTACAACACTACGACATGGTTTCAGCGCAGCGCTACCGACCATAAACTGGTTTTTACTGGCTTATCGGTTTTCGAAATGTAGCAATAGGAGCAAATTGGACGACCAATTTCCATCAAAATGGAGACAATCGTTACCCGGACATTACAAGCATTTAAACATATCCCCTAATTTTCTCTGACTACAAATCTCATAATCTACTTAGCGATGACGAAGGACCGCACAGTCGCTGACCCCAGTGCGGGTGACGAGGGGGCAGCTAGACCACTATCGACCCCCGACTTGCGCAACTGCTTGCTTGTGAACGAGTCCAAAATATAGCAACGACTCAGAAGTAGTTAGTCGAGATCGGGGAGTACACGCACAAGCTGGCATCAGCTTAGGGCGAGCTAAGAAATCTGCTGGGCCAGAAATCGAATGTGTGAGCGAGCTGTCCTCCCTGGTGTTTTACGAGGCGTATTAGGGCGACATTTACGTCCCCTTGTTGTCAGTACTTCTGCCCAAATATGCAAGATAATGCAGGACGAGTAACCCCACTATTGTCAAGTTAACGTTGTTCGGATTAAACGTTGCTTTTAAAACGTTGCTGAAGTTAATGCCGTTCCTCTATAACGTCGTCTTCAAAATAACGTTGTTTTTCTTAGTCGAAAGCTTAGTGCCCTTCTCTGCAGAGATCACCAAGCACGCACGAAGCACCTACACGGAATTTTTTATTTCGATTTTTATGAAAGACTGAACTCGACGCAATGACCAACAGCGAACAAAACAAGATGCCCTCACGAGACGTTCTAAGACGCATTAGGAGAGCTAAGCGACGCCGAAGTGGTCGGATGTAGCCGCAGCGTGGTCAGCGTTCACAGACCCAAGCTCGTGCTGGCCAAGTCCTGCTCAAGGCTCAGTCAATGTCATGGACTTGTCTCAAGAGGGCGTTATTGATTTAGCAAACGATTCGGACCAAGATTAGGGTGACAACGGTAGAATATACGAGTTGAAGCTGAAGTGACATACTTCTCTGTCCCACCAATTTAAAGGGATTTCGTTTTGTGTGTAATACACGAATAATCTTACAATGATCCCATTGGCTGATATCGGGCTCTTCCAATGATTTGATGACATTTTCCTCTGATTTGATACATATCGACTTAACAAGCAGTAAAACTCATGAAATTGAGCGCCTATTAGCGAGTGTTACACACGTCGATCGTGATTACCCTGATGTGTATAGGAGCACCTTATAGAAATGAGCATTTACTGTAATTTTTGTAAATTTTCGCTCATAAACCTATAAATTACGAGACATTACAGAATTCCCTCCAAATATGAGTCCACATTCATGGCGTTATTTACTTGCTGGACGCTGTTATGAAGCCACAAAAATATTAAATAGCACGCTGACTCAAGCTTTCGAATAAGGGTACTTAGAATTGTCTCAAGCTCATGTTGGAAGTGCTACTTTAAAAAAAACGAAATCCATATTAATTGGTGGGACAGTGAAGTTTAAATTTGAAACAGCAAATCAATTTCGATTAGCTCCAGAATACTCTCTTACTTACTTTTGCGAAAGCACTGGCCAGCAGCCTGTCTATCTGCTTAGCTACTTCTTTCTCGGTCGGGGCGACCGGCTCACTGTGTGATCTGGATAAGATATTCCTCATCCATCTCAGCTGCATCACTTTAATAACTTCTCTCGTTACAGCATCGGCCGTGAGCCCACGTCTGCCATAGATGATAGAGTACGTCATTGCCGCGACTATGACACCGCAGCTGTATCCATCCGGTTGGGCGGGCGACATCAAGCATTCAATGTGAACGCGTGTCGGAAACGGGTGTTCTTCTTGGCGTGTCCCCTCGCATTCTAACTACGAATGCCATTCTCGTAGATATTGCAGCATCTTACTCGTTCCATATCTGATCTGTAAGATACGGTACATAGCGGATCGTAAATGTACACCGCCATCGCACCATGTATGTGCACCACCGCCACAATGAGCGTCCAGTGGCAATCCTCGATGCTGGCGGGCAGAACGATGAATTTCATCGAAAATAGCTTTGATCGCGGTGGAGACGACAACTTCTCACTGCCGACCACAATCGACGACAGTGCATGAACGCCTATCTGGCTGCATATCATGACGTCCAAAGCATAGATCAACACGGCATCTTTCAGCCACGCACGATCCGCAACATACCCTACTACTTCCTCAAAGTAGTAGAATTTAGTGCGCAGGCACACTGTATCAAAACCCGCATTGGTATCAGAGACTATATACGCTTGCTTCTGCTTTGCTTCAGCTGCTGGCGTACCCTACAAATCCGTCTCGTCAACAACAAAAAACTCGACGGGGCGTCCTGTGACCTTCGCCCAGTCCTGTTTTATCCAATCCTGGTCTCTTTCCCGCCATTTGCAACTTTTTTTGATCGGTAGAACATCTTTATTATGTGTACGCATTAACTGTAACAACAAAAGGAAACGACAGTTAGAAACTGAAACAATAACGTTGCCTGAATAACAATAGAGTCGCTAATGCAACGTTAATGCACATCTAGCAATGTTAACTTCTAACGTTACCGTGAGAATGGTTCCAGCGGTGGCGTCACCGAGGCCGCGAGCGTCTTTTCGTCTGCAGAGCTGGGCGTTGAAGTTAGATCCACCACCTCCTGCATCTCTCCTCTGGTCTTTCGGTCCTCTTTTTAACAAATCGCGAAGTTATTCAGTGCCACTTGCAATGAGGCTATTAAATCTTCCGGAATCACGTAGCTATATCAGTACGATGATGCAGTCAGCTGGGTCATCTCTCTGATGCGGCGCACGCGGCCATGCAATGTTTGCGCATTTATAATACACGGATACTTCTCCAGTATATCAGAAAACGGCGCTCAAATTCGCCGTGTGCTGACACTAGATTGCGTGGCCAAGGTAGCAATGGTGACCCGGTGCGCGGAAACGTTGGACGTCAAGTCAATGGTAGTGCTTGTTGTATCTTGACGCTGCTTATGTTAGCGGTGCTCTGGTTTAACGTTACTATCGATAGCGTTCCAATTAGCTGTTGGTACCAAACGAGAGAAGCAGCCCATCAAACGCCGGTCCCGCTTTGCAGTCGTCGAAAAGCTCCGTCCGTACTCGCCCCATGAGGACGACAGAAATACTTCATAATTTTGCAAGGATGAGGAGAAAAGTGAGACCTGCATTGCAAATACCAAGAGGGAGGAGAGTATCGACGAGAAACCACGCCGCACCCCCAATTTGTTGAACCAAACCAACCACGTATGCGCAGCAGCAACACGAAGAAGGAGCGCGAGGATATGATTGCCGCTCACACCAATGTGCAAAACTGCGTCGGGCCAGTATCACGGAGAGGCTACGCAAGCCGGAAATCTTGGGAAGATGCGTATCCAGAATACTGACGTACGCAACTTGACAGGCACCCTTGTCACCAACGCCAACTTTGCCTTTCGAGAAATCTCCGAGCGTCGGATCATCTCCGTCTCCGCCCTCGCACACACTCTTGTCATTGCTACCCGCGTCATCGCCCAATTTGGCTCCCTTTTGGCTGTGTAATTCAGTCAAATATTGAATAGCGTTAATTAAGCAACACTAAATCAAAGCAACGCTAGTGTATAAGCAACGTTCACATCAAGTACGATACGAACTTGAGTCTTTACGGGCGGCCTCTTCATCGACTTGACGAGCAGCTGACACAAGTTAGTCCAGTCATGCGCTGCATGCGTTTCTGGTGATAGTGGTGTCGCTTTCCATACCAGCGGCGAGAGCACGTCCTCCACTTCCTCGCTTGCGCCCACTTCGTCTTTCGGAGACGTATCTATAGCGTAACAGTGAAAATGGTTAGATTATGAAAGGAATTTGGATACGCACGCAATACACGAGCCGTTCTCACTCGCGTCTACTGCGGCTTTGCCTTCGATAACCGGCTCCGTACGAGTGCCAGCGGCATTAAAGCTGTCGCTTGAGTAGCGCTCTCACTATCGTGAGGTTTAATTCACTCAGTGCTAGCATGTAAACATTTATGAAACCAATGTCAAGCTCTTGACTGTTCAGGCTGGACTGGGTGGGGCCACAGCAAGCTTTTGTGGGCGATCCCATGCGTATCCGCTGGCCGGTTCTCTCCGTCGTTGTCGCGCATGGTGCTCCGCCGCGTGTCGTGTTCGCGCTTTCTTCCCGTTGTCGAAAATGAGCGCTCGCAGATCTCGTACTTAAAAAGTATAAACTGTAACATATACCAATCCTTTACCGGTGTTTTCTATTTTAGTGAAATTTGTTGTTGTTTTGTCTGTGAATTTCACAATAAGCCGTACGATGTTAATTCGGTTTAAGGCGACGTTATGAGCATAAACGCTACGCCTCTTATAACCTTGTCCAACTAGAAAATCGATCATTTTTTCTTACCTGTTTTTTCTCTGAAGTAGCCCTATGAAAAAGAGCGCTGTCCAGATAGAAAAGCGATCTATTTTTTGGCTGCCGATTTTTTCTGCTCTTGAAAAATTATAGTCAAATAAGTTGTCGGTATGTCCAAACGCCACACTAATTTATTCGAATAAACCTATCTAAATTCATACTATCCCCTCTGATAGGTTGTACCTGAAGAAAGATCGCCAATTGGTGTCGACACCAGGCGGAATGTGAGGGCTCAGGCTGAGGCCCTGCGCCAAACGTGGCGCCATGCTTACGCGAAAGTGCTAAAGCATAACTTCACATACAGAGGGCGTCAAGGTACAGGCTTATGACAAGGACACGTAATTGTTGGATTGCATATCGAAGACCCGATGTCGGAGTTAAGTTCTATGTGGAACCTGGTCAACGAGCTCGACCAAGCTGCTGAGAAGCAGAGAGGCATAGACTTCTGCATGAGAAGAGGACACAGGTCCTTTACTGGTTGTAAATGTTTGGTGGAAGAACTTAAGCATCTACTTTATTCTTCTACTTTTCCCTTCTGTCCGGCCTTACAGATACCGTAGAGTGCAACTTCCGTTAGTAATGGCAAATAAAACAGCGGAAGGTCCGACTTGTGTCGAGTAAACTAGGAGGCCCCAAGCCCAGGGCCTGGGCACTGTGCGGTAGTGCTAGTACCTCACGATCCAGGAGGCTATGCGCTTCTTTTTCACTTCCGTCTTGCGAGCATGTGTGTGTACTAAAAAAAACCGCTGCAGCCGCTGTAGTGTAATGTTTATGATGATCAACGCTGTACTACACCATTTCAGGTTCGTTCTCCCCACCGCAGGAGTTCGATACAACCACCCCAGAGCCGACTTGCACATAGGACCGGGCAAATCTCAGTTCAAAACACCCAATGCCTGAGTTCAATACACACAGGTGTCTCTTTTATTTGTTTGCCAATTACTGCGAAAGTACCAACGTTTGGCATTTCGAGACCATTCGAGAATTCAAAGGCATCCATCCATTCATCGCTTCGCCTCGCGCCCCTTTCGTTTTGGCAGAATGGGTAACACTTACCCTGAAGACGTTCGTGCACGTGTCCTCGAGGCAGCGAAAAAGGGTGAGAACTGGCGATTGGTAGCAGCTCACAACGGCGTTGTGGTGGAGACTGCGCGGGCTCGGGTGGAATGGTCTCGAAATGCCAAACGTTGGTACTTTCGCAGTAATTGGCAAACAAATAAAAGAGACACCTGTGTGTATTGAACTCAGGCATTGGGTGTTTTGAACTGAGATTTGCCCGGTCCTATGTGCAAGTCGGCTCTGGGGTGGTTGTATCGAACTCCTGCGGTGGAACCTGAAATGGTGTACAGCGTCGATCTAGCATAACAGCTTCGACAAGGTGCTGAATCCTACTATCACATGCGGAGTGTAGGCACTCTCTGTTGATCCTTATACCCCTCCCCCCCCCCCCAACGACACTGTGGTATTTCCGAGCGCAGATCGCCGTCGTAGGCGCCTTTCGTGCCCGTAGCAGCTTCCTCCTTCTCTGCATCATTTCTCAAATAAACCGTCGCTGTCAAAAGAAATAGGTGCTGCACCTATTTCAATTTGCCGCTTTAAAAAGAGGTAATCTCGGCACCTCGTTTTAGCGTTGCATGAGCCACTTCGTGCTTCTCAGGTCTCATTTTCAGGAGAGGTCTACCCCCAGTCCAGTTATAAATGTGCACTTCAAATAGTGTTAGCACATGAATTTTGTTAATGATTTTGATTAGTTGATAGCCGATATTACACCCGGTTTGGCAAATCGGAGCACCTAATATATTTATGTTTAAAAGTAATAGCACCACATTGAAATGCACATTCAATTCGGATCGGAGATAGCACTGCTATTTTTCAAGACAAAATTTGTGATATTCCTTAGTGTTAACATTAAAATGTACTTTGATTATTCCCCAAAACTGTCGAGCCCTGGTGACGATGAGCGGCGCGCACTCGGACGCCGCCATGATTGCTGAGGTGGAGGGCGCGCTACGCCGTCTACTGGACCCTGCGACGCCCCCAGGTGACAAGCAGCAGCTGGAGGAGCAGCTCACGCGCTTCAAGGAGACGCCCGCGGCCTGCCTGCCCGTGTTGTTCCAACTTCTATCCACCTCCCAGAACGAATACTCGCTCTGGTTCGCCGCTACGACGCTGGAGGAGTACGTAGCCAAAAAATGGGTCCATTTCCCGGCCTCGGAGCAGCTACGTATTCGCCAATTCGTGTGGGATCATCTCCTGGCGTCTTCCAGCTCCTCTGGGGGCGCTCAGGTCGCCTTCGTGCGTCGGAAGATGAGGAAAGTGGTGGCAGATATCGCCAAGATCCAGTGGCGAGGCGCCGAGCAGGGCGACGCCACATGGCCAGACTTTATGAGCCAAATAGAGGCTCTTATCGTCGAGGAGAGGACGAAGGAGAGCGGTCTGGAGCTGCTCAGTGTCGTCGTGGAAGAGTTTGGACGGGACGATGCCATGGTGATGGCTTCAATTAAGAAACAAGCCAAAACCAGACTAACTGCTCAGTTACCGAGCATATTGGCGCTTCTGGCAAACATTTTAAAGGGATGTAGCCATCTTCTCCAAGTCGGAGAAGCCCAAGTTATTGTGGCTCAAGACCGTGTGGCCAATGTGGCGTTAACCACATTAAACAACTTGATCACGTGGGCTCCAGTGGCCGAGCAAGTGAGCGACGCGTGGGTGAATCTGCTGTTTGAGCTAGCCAGGAACTGGGAGAACGTATTCGCTCGAGGGTTTACGTCCCACACGTGTGCGTCCAGTACGACAGCGTTGCAGTGTCTGGCTGAGCTCATGAACAAGCGATTTGCACCTGCGAGAGTGGATGAGATCGTGGGCCACTTGTTGTTCGGACTGTGTCCACTACTGCAGAAGACCGTGGAGGAGCAACTGATTGGTCGAACGACGGAGCAGTATTTGGACAAGTTGAGTGAGTTCGTGGAGATGTTTCTAACGCAGAATTTGAAGCGACTAGAGAATCCAAAGTACGGAGAGATTCTACCGACTTTTTTGCAGTCGGTGCATGCCTTTACGACCAAACAGCCGCATGTGGAAGGCTTTTTGAACTGCTTGCGCGTGTGGGAGGTGTTTGTGTCGTACATAGAAGAGATCGAGCAGGATGAAGGTGCTGCTAACGAGCGAGTGAGAGCGGTATTGACTGCGTACGAGACAGGTCTGGTAGCTGTCATGCTGCATCTCGTCGAGCGTGTACGGTACGAGTCGAATCGCAGCCAATTGGACGAATTGGACGACGGAGGCGACGCTGGAACGCAGGGCGATCATGAGGATGCAGACAATAGTGCGGCGTTCGACTTGGAGAGCACAGGCGGCGCATATGGCCAAGGCTCTCTTCAGGACTTGGCGCAGATTAGGACGGACGTTGCGAGCGGGAATGCCTCAGCTACAATGGTCGAGCTGTCGGAAAGGAAGCAGTTTGTGGTGGACTGTATCGCGTTGATTCGACGTATCGCAGCGCTGCCTTCGTGTGCGCCTCCGCTACTGGAAATGATGCTGCCGTGTGTGCAGAATTCAGTGGAGACGATGTTGTTCCACATCCACGAGATGCCTGTGATCGCACAGCAGTCGGAGCAATGGGAGCAACAACGTTGTGTTGTCCGAGACTTGACCATCAACTGCGCCATCTTGTCCGGTGTATGTGCCCATTATTACAGCATCAGCGACGACATGAAGCAGCAAATGGCGGGCTGGCACATCTTGCACTTGTTCATCAACATGTCGGAGTACATGGTGCAGCACAGACTGCACACTCGTGGCGACGCGTTCGCCGAGTTGCAGTGTGAAGCCCTCACCAGTATCAGGTTCTGTCTGAGCTGCATCCCCTTCGTCATTAAGAGTGGCGCTAGACAAGACGTGCTGAATGCCTCGGAGAGCGTTCTTCAAGTGCTTCTCCACACGCTGGACACGAGTATCGTGCCATCGCCACTTGCGGTGATGCAGAACTCGATGCAACTTCTGGCCAACTTGGGCTTTGTATTGTCGTACGAGGACATGGTGCAGATCCCGTCCATGACACAACTGGAAGCGCATATCCACCAGTTCAGTCTGCATCTACCGCTAGCGATCCAAGGAGACCTCTACACGTCCATGTCCAACTCGATCCTGAACTCGGCGATCTCCTTACGAGGCAACAGTGGCGTCTCCAATACCGTCCAGTCGTGGGAGAACGCGTACGGCTCCTTGTTGGTTCCTATCCGAGAATCTATTGACCAATCTGCTGTGGCGTTGCATCAAAACGAACAGCGCGTCTTGGAGCACGCGATGGTGGCTCAACTGAGACGAGACTGCTACTTGGTGCGCTGTCTCGCACGCTCCGTGGAGACCAAGCCGAAAGTGGCCAAAGACGCCTTCTTCTCTGTGTTCCAGGCTTCTTTCCCGTCGCTTATGGCGCTGCTGACGACGTATTTCACTACAATCCGCAAAATGGCGACGTCTAACACGCCGCAGTCCAAGAATCAGATCAAGAGCGCGCTCAAAGTGGTGAATGAAATTGTGCGTCTGTACGCGCAACTGCTCAAATCCATCCGCAAGGAGATGCACAAGGAGACGGTGTCCGAGATCATGCGCACATTTGTCGACATTTTCAACGACTCGCAGCTTTCAGGCGTGTACGTGACTTTGTTTAAACGGTGTGTTTTAACATTGAAACTCATGCTTTTTGTGGTGATTTTTATTTTAGATTATACAACCAAGGAAATGCTGGCTTGATGGTACTCTGTGGCTTCTTGCAGTTGCTGAAAATTGTCGTTGAAGAGCCGACTTCGGTCTTCTCGTCGTTTTTACAGAACATTCTGGACTTGTGTTTTGGTCCGCTTAAAGAGGTACGTGAAGAGTGTGTGTGTTTGTTATTTATTTTTATTTAATAATGTTTTTTTAGGTGATTTTCTCTCATCCAGAAAGCGACTCGGTCATCTTGGGCTACTTCGTGGCTTTAGTGGAGCAATTGCTGGAGAAACACTACCGCTTCTTTATCGTTTACTCGGGTCAGTTCACTCCTGACGGCGCACGTGAACGAGGATACGCGTCGGACCAAGCACACACGTATTTCTTGTCTATTTTCCAGAGTTTGGCAAGTGTTCTGAGTCGTAAAGGCTCCAATCTGGCTCCGCGTATTTGTAAACAAGTGCTGGGGTTGCTGGACCGGGTCGACAAGGCCCAGGGGCTGTTTGCCTTTACAGGGTTCCAGAGCGAACTGCGTATGGGATTCCTCTCCACGTTGATGAACATTTTGACTCGTGGCGAGATGAATCTGTTGCAGGACGAAGTCATTCAGTTGCTTCACCGAGTTGCAGCTGTGGATTTTGCCTCTTTCTATCAAGTGTTTCTAAATGGCTACATCAAGGAGATCCTGACACAACCGCAGCTGGAGGCAGCGTCCAAGATGGAAGGCGAATGTCTGCAGTGGAGTGGACAAGTAGATTTGCCTACTTTCTCACAGGAAGTGGTGGCCTTTTTGAACGATCTGAAGGTGATCAAGGCACAGAATTAGCAACAAATACCGCTGGATGAATAGAAATCCCAGCACCTTGCAACTTTTTTTTTCATTTTTGGCTTGTGGATACCGGTACCGGTATTCGCAAAACGTCAAAATTCATGTTGCCACGTGGAAACTTGTTGGCAAGCCACTGGCAAACAGAAGTTCACCCTGAACCGCTGCAACATGCTCCGTATAATACTGTAGGCTACAGTCTGTAGCCCAGAATGCCATTCTGAATGGTGCTTGGGCTCTGTCAGAATCTCTGGATCTGCTGGATCGGACCGTACACACTCACGTCGATCCGCTTTCGGTGATCTGCTTGTCAAAAGGTAAAAGCCAACTATTAATAAGTTGGATTGGTTGGTTGGACTGGTTGGTTGAACTGTGACGGTTCATTTTGAACCAAGCACCACTTTGTTAAATGGATCTGCTGCAACTTGAACCTGTTATCCGTACAGTTCGCCAAAAACAGTCAGCGCCTTTTCGAACACAAAAGTTGCAGTTTTCCGATCAGGGAATCGACGAGGCAAGGTACCGGTACATGTATTGAGGTTTTGCAACCTTTTTATACTGTTGAAAATGACAATACAATACCTTTAAAGATCTCAGAAAATCTCCATGGTGGCAGTGGAGTTGGGAATGAATAAAGTTCGACTTTCGCTACATGACACAGCACTCGCCTTCAGCTTCTTCCTCTGCTTCCTCGGCCTTGTCTTTTGCAGCAGCCTCGCAGCGTTTCTTGTGACTCGATGCCTCTTTACACGGACACGGGAGACTAGCAGCCACACCAGCGAAATAACAGCGACCGCAGTCGTGGCAGTGCACGTCCCGATGGTCGCAACATCGCTTGCAGATCGCACAGTGGTTACGCGGGGTACGTTCACTGTCCACAAGCTTATTCATGCACCACGAAAAGTCGTAACGACGTTTGCAGGGTACACAAGTGTAACCCTGCACACAGTCCACGACTTTGATCGTGGCTTCGCAACATGGCACAGCCACAGGCTCCTGTAGCCGCACCACCATATCTCGGGTTTTAGATACGTTGTGCATAAAGCAATCGTCCTTAAACAAAGCGTCGATGTCTGCACCTGCCGCTTTGACTATCAAGAAAGGGTTCTTGCAGGACGTGCAGCGACACGAGGCGCCACACATTCCGCCTTCCTTAACACAGGCACAACGGCCGTTCCTGCAGCCCCCAGTGCATCTGCAGGACACGACGCGAGGTGCCGTGGGAGCGGTAGAACGCACTACATGATGATGATGACTGTGCTGCGGAGCTTGTGGCACTGGCATCTTGAACGTCGGCTCCGTCGCCCTCACAGTCGTCGCAGCCGGGGATCGTACACGTTGCTCATCAGGTTTGGGTGCAATATGCACCATTCTCTGATGGTTGGGCACGTACGGCGGCACGGCAGGGGCTGGAGGCATGATCGGTGGTGCCATCCCTTGATTCAGTACATTCCAATAATTTGGCATAGCTGACGCAGGCGGAAACTGTGGCGCGAAGTTACTCGGTGCCGCGTAACCCGGTGTAACCATAACTTCTTGTTTGTCTCCACTATCCACTAGTTCATCGAGTTCCATACTCATCGCCTCATCGCCATCAGTTTCTTGCTTCATGGCCAGCTCGAAGCCTGGAGATGAACTCAAATCATCCAACGCGGCGAGTTCCATGTCTGTATCGAAATCTGACTCGAGGAACGACATTAACTGGTCCGAATTAGCCAACAACGGGTCGTCTAGAGCAGCTACGTCGGATTCCGAGCGAGGCAGTTGCTGGGCATCTCGCATTAGCTGCAACGGCTCGTCGTAGATCTCGGCCATAATCGCCTCCAGTTCGTCCTGTACACCGACCGTTTGAGCCAGTTGCACCTTGTCCACAACGCCACGACATAGAGGACACGAACGGTTAAGACGAAACCATTGGAGGAAGCAGTTCGGGTGGAAAGTGTGGCCACATGACGAGATCTGAGCGTACGCGTTGGCGCTCAGACACACTGAGCATTCGCGGTACGAGTGAGGCATACTGGCGGTTTTTTTACGAATAGCAGTGCAGGCCCGGGCGATCTCCGCTTCGAAGAGGTCTACGCCTCCGTCGGGCCGAGGGTTCTCGCTTGAGAAGTCGCGAGGGCGCTTGCCAGCAACCGTCATGTTGCTGACGGAGTTGCTTTTGCCGTACACCTGAGGTTGCGCCTTGTTAGTGTTGCTGTAGCCGCCTATAGTCTGCCGAGAGGTGGGCGCATGCTGACCGTTGCTCTCGTAGATGTAGCGAAGACTCGAGTCGGCACAGAAGACGCTGCCCGAGCTCTGCTGGCCCCAGCCGTCGGCTAGGACACGCTGCTGTTGCGTGCCGTCCATGACTCGTAGGCTATCTTGGCTTGACTATGGTGTTCGTGTTGCTTGCACCACGTTTCTTTGCGGAATTCAACTTTCACGACCGCCACGCTCAGAAAGAATTCTAAAATGAAGAGATGGCAACTCGACGCCTAAAAAGGAGCTGAGCTGCATAGTGGAAGCAAATGCAAAGATTTGCTGGTCTGCGCTGGAACTCTTACACCTATCAGGTATCGCATGTGGTCCAGAAATGATATGACGAGCGCCTGGAAGTTTTCTCTTCACGGCGAACCTCCCGTCGGAGTGAGATATGTTTTATAAGAGGTAGATACGCAATCTTAATCGCGCTTGCGGAAAACAGACCGAATATTTTAGCTGTGCTATCAATTCTACAAAGTTAATACAGGGTTATTTAATTTGAAAGCCTAGCTGGAAACTGGAGAAGTTGTACCACTCCTTCAACGTGGAATATCCGGCGCGTCACCTTTTTGTGTCTCTCCTTACTCAAACCAAGTAAAATGGCAGGCACCCCTATCCCGCAGTTTCAGAAGGCCCGAAAGGCTTCATGCAGCTGAGTGGCACGCAAGCCGACGGTAAGTTACTGCAGATCGATTGTCGGCGCCGCGAGCATTGCTCGGGCCTTCTGATCATCACAGTGTGACCAGGCTGTTTCATGTACTGTAGCAGGAGGCGTGAGGCAGGCAGCAAGCCTTGCGCTTCCTTCCTTGATAAGGTTGACGTTTTTTCGTTTAGGCTGGAAAATGCCGCTTTTGCGATGTTGCGGCCAGAGTACCGGTAATTAATATTCATGTACTTTGAGCAGTTTTGGCCCTGTAATCTGATCTCAATGAGAACAAGCCATTCATGAGCAAATGTCATTGGATCTGAAAACCGGTCTGTCTAAAAGACGGTTCGCCTCGCCGACATTTTGAAAACCAATCGAAACTGACAGACAAAGCAAAATCAACTTAAACCAAAAAGAAATGACTCGGATAAATTCATGCCAATCGAGCGATTGATTATGGGCTCAAATCCCTTTTTGTGAAGGTGAAATGGCTCTTTAGCTACCAGTACCGGTATCACGCGTCGCGGCTCCGAACTACCGGTACTTCTGTGTTTTAGTAGCTTACTGTTTTAATAAAAGTACCGGTACTGTAGTGGGTGCCTTCCAAAACTGACATAGAATTTTTTGTCACCCTACCCCTAGTCATTAAACCAGTCAATAAACACGGTGATTAAAACCGAATTGTTTGATGAGACCAAAAAGTGGTCTCATCAAACAATTCATTAAACTGGATTTAATACCCTTTAATCGCCACCCTTAAGCAGCAACCACACAAAACAGTATCTTCATATTTGTATGGTACTAAAGGAGCCCCTAATTTAGAGATTTGTTTGAATTGAAGTGTGCCAATATCTTCGAGGGCCGCTGGGCGCGAAACTGCGCCGTTCGCTAACGCGAAGCTTTCAGTTCTCAAATTGCAGTCTCCAGCTCAAGCCTCCCCCTCACTTCCTCATCTATACATTTGGTACGTCTTGAAGCAATACACCTGCGTATGAATCTGGTCTGACTGGTGTTATAATGAGCTTGTGTACAGATCCGTGATGTCTTCCATACGCCGAAGCGCCAACTCATCAATACTCGTGCAGCCATCGCCCGACCGCCCTGCCAAGAAGCTCAAGACAGTCGTGAGTTCATACTGCAAGCTTCGGGTGAATGCACCTACAACAGTAGGTGCCAGTAGTGGTGATTCGACGAATTCTTCAATGACCAAGAGCAAATCGCTCTCCTTGTTGAAGCTGTCCGATGGAGTGGCGACACTACCGTGGATGCGCTCTGGTAGAGCGTTCACTCAAACTCTTTGCAAAGTGTAGACTGTCCCATGGAGCCAACGTAAAATGCCAGGAGTAGCGCTAAGACTTGGTGATGGTTGCGCAGTTTCTGAGGTCGTCCACCTTGACGACGATAAGTTGGTATAAGGTAGTGGGGCCGGAAGCGCTCTAGCAACACACAAAAAGAGCTTCTACATCCTTGTTAAGTAGCTAGCTGACTAATAATAACAGAGACGCCGCGTACCTAGTAAGACTTGTAGTCGTAATAAAATTCTTGTCTGTACCGTAAAGCCACGTCTCCATCCACGAGGAATCTTCGGGTTCCTTTAAGCAGTCTATCGTCACATAGTGACGGGTTCGTACCGGTCGCTGCCACTCCGCTCGAAGCATCTCGTCGTGAACTCGGCGCCGAAGATCTTTAACCGTCGCTGCAGCTCTTTGACGTGTTTTAGAGGAGGCCCAAACCACGAGAACGACGCTTTCCTCCAACATGCACGTTTTCTAGATACTAACGGTCGTTCAAGATCGCAAATGGCGCGCAGAGCCCAGCGCATCGTTGCTAGGAAGGGGTCGTGATGCTTTTTCGCGCCTTCGAAGATCTTGATTTATAGAAAAATTATTTACAATATTGTCCGGCTTTGACCTGTCCCGTTCTAGAATAATACTGAGCACAAGATAGTTGAACCGGTTGTGATACAAACAGCTGGACACAAAATATGGTTTGACACGGTTTTGGATGCGGTTTTTTTATGCTGGAAGATCGTAGTCTTTTTATCACCGAAGTAAGGAGCACAGACGAGTGATAAAAAGTTTTCGATAAAACTGATTTACGTCAGTTTTGGAAGGCACCCAGTGGCATACAATACTGAGCCAATCTGGCAACGGAAATGAAGAACTAAGTGAAAAAAATAGTACGACGGCTGCAGACCAAGCAGCACGATCCACATGAACAACTTGTAAATCCCCAGTGCTCGCCATGTTTTCACATGGGCAACCCACTCACGGTCTAAAAATCTGAGGTCCATCGAAGTAAAATCGAGAGAGACACTACGTGGTGGCGCAAAGATGGGCTGGGTTTCGACGGCACAATCGTCATCGCTTGGTCAACCACTTCCCTCCCCAGCATTATTCTCTCTTTGGCGCTCTCCTCGGTAAGAAGCTACGACTCAAAATGCGCGTCGACGTAGAGACCAATGGTGACGCCACGCCTTCTCACACGGCGTTTAGTCGCTTCTCGCACACAGCGCGCAAGTTCATCGACCGCTGCGAGCGTTCACTTCACCACACTAACCGAAGTCAGTACCTGCATGAGGAACACCACAGGAAGTGGTTCGTCACCAATAGCGCGCACGTCCGTGAGTGTCTCGCCGAGCTTCTGGGCACTTTTGTCATGATCTGCTTCGGTATGGGTGTCAACAACCAAGTGAGTCTGTCGGGGGAAGCCAATGGCACGTGGCTCAGCATCAACATGGCGTGGGGGATCGGTATCCTTATGGCTGTCTACTGCTCCGAAGGAGTTAGTGGCGCGCATTTAAACCCGTCCGTCACGCTCGCCCACTGTGTGTATGGCCGTCTACCGTGGTGGAAGATGCCCGGTTACTGTCTTTCGCAGTTAATCGGAGCCTTTGTTGGTGCTGCGGCAATTTATCTGCTCGACTACCAGAAAATTCAGAAAATAGATCCAGATCTGGAGACTACGCAGGGCAACTTTGCCACGTACCCAAGCGACGACATTAGCAACTACACGGCGTTCTACACGGAGGCGCTGGCGACGGGAATGCTGCTGTTGTGCATCTACGCGATCACGGATCAGAACAATCGCTCTCCGGGTACAGTGGGTACGCCGTTTGCCTTTGCGTTGATGATTATGGCTCTTGGCATGAGCTTTGGCATGAACACTGGCTACGCGATGAACCCTGCGCGTGACTTTGGTCCTCGGTTGTTGACGTACGTGGTGGGATATGGCTCGAAGGTTTGGACGGCGGATCACTATTACTTCTGGATCCCCATTGTCGGCCCACTAGTCGGTGGCGTGATTGGCGCTGGTTTGTACACGCTTCTGGTCCAGATTCAACACCCGCATGAGCATGAGTTGTAGTTTTTTACTCGTTGAGAACAAGCACTCGGGGAAAATGGGTGTAGATGAAATTGTAGTTCCGGAAGGCACTATTATAAGACAGCTTAAGCATTCTCGTTCTTATTACAGTTGAACTTTTTTACTACCGGAACTATAAACAACGCAGAACTTTGATGGCTTAACAAATCGAAGCAAAACTTGTTGCCAATGAGCAAAAAGAAAGAAACCTTGGTGGCATTTTTTTTTTAATTCATGTTGCATGAAATTGCATATCATAAGCAAATTGTTCAGTTAGTTGCGGGCCCCGTATGTAATAAATCCTTTGTCGTCTCTGCTCGGTGGTGTGGAGGTGAGACGGAACTCTGCTCGACCGGGAGCAGGTGACGAGCTACATCCAACAAATCCAACGTTTAGCCCATTTGTTTGCAAACAATCTGCGTGCATACTTACTAGGGCGACTCGGTCGGGATGCTGGCGTCTGACAGTCGGCGCTTCATGATGCCGCGCCAGCCACGACGCCGACGCTGCGTCTCTTGAAAGGCGATGTATCTCTCCACCACATACGCTTGACCAGCCTTAACACCCATAGCAAACGCTGGAAGTAAAGGCAAGGGACCAGCAAACCACGGAGCCACCAGTCGACTGGACTGGGCGATGCAGGCCAAAATGGCAATCCCAACGCTGATCATGGACAGCGCATTCCACACCGAAAACCGACGCGTGAAGGTCGAAGATGACAGTGCCAGCGACACGATACCCATGATAGGAGACACGACAAGTGCAAGAGGAGGCACCAAGAGTACTGGCACCATGATAGAAGCACTGCAGTCGTGGTCCACTTCGCCGTCCGTGACACATTTCAAGTTGACCAGGATGGCAAATGTGATGGCCAGATCAACCATCAATAGCGTCAGAAGAGAGATACTCAACATCCACGAGAGATTCAGCGAGCTGCTACGTGGCAAGTTGCGAGGCAGCAGATGGAAGCGCAGGAACGAGTTGAGCTTCTGACGAGGAGCTCCATCTGCGAGACGTTCTCGTAGTTCATCGGCACAAATCAACACGCCCGGAACAGGAAGCGAAGCGTCCACTGGCCCCAGCCATCCTTCGTAGAAAGAGTGCTTTGCTGCCTTGTTCTGTTGCTGCTTTTTCGTCGACCCCATCAGCACCAACACATCGTCAGCATTTTGACCAGAGTGGCCATTGCTACCCAAGCCATCACCTTGTGTACTGGAGGATCGAATACGTAAGGCCTCTTCTCGAATACGTAAGGCCTCTTCTCGAATACTACTCACTTGGTTTTGCGACGCTGCGGTAGCCACGCCAGAGCCATTCGCACTGCGGCTCCTGCCACGCGAAGAGGACCCGGAATTGTTCAGAGCTGTGCCCCATCCACCCATGTCGTACAGCATAGCATCGTTACCAAAGCTCCCGTCACTACGACGCGGTCCTGGATAATCCAGAGAATCTCCACGTCCATAGCCATACACATCGTTCGTGTGGAAGTAGTTGGTGTCTTTCGAATGGATGCTCCCGTAGCCATATCGATTACCAGACGGCGGGGGTTGATGAGTCTGCTGGAGGTTGTTGCTGCCGACATTGTCGCTCGACTCCTCGGCAGTTGTCAGGACGAGCCCAAGCTTGAACTCCTCGCCCACATTCAGCTCGTCTTGCACGTAGAATCGACCCAGGTAGATCCGAAGACCTCCCAGTTTACTCGAGTTACTCCCCATCGCCGACAACGCACGCTGCTTCTCGAGATACACCGCCACGGGGATGAGAGACTCCACCAGCGAAGACTCGTCGCGTTGTACCACACGCAAGAGTTCGTTCAACTCGGCGACAAATTCAATCCACGGTTCGTCAATAAACGCCGTGAGTTCCGGACATTGCGGGATCGAGCGCACAAGCAGATCATTCGGGTCCAAGTAGAACGGCGAGAAGTAGGAGCCGCAGCCTGCAAACAGCAGCACTAGCGGTAGCGACGGCTTGCCGATCTTGGTCGTAGGCACACAAACTGACTGGGAGCTCTCCTTGTACAGCAGCTCCAGATAGACAAGAGAATAGTCAGCGCAGTAGCCCAGTTTGACCGCATTCAGCAACCCACGTGCGCGAGGGCCTTTCATACACGCGTGGTTGTACTTGGCTACGATCCGCTTGAGCTCGTTCACGCGGATATGGCGTCGGAACAGCCTCACCTCGGACGTGAAGGGATAACACACTAGCGCCACCAGGAAGTACACGATCTTGCCCCAGCTCGAACAAGGGCCACGTTGCCACGCCAAGACGCGGTTGATGCGATCCGCCAGGTTCTTGAACTCCACGTCGTACAGCACTTTCTTCAACGATGGCGGCACGGTAGTACGAAGTTTCAGTGGCGAGTCTGGGTCGTTGTATCCGGCTAGATAAAGCCTCGCCATGTGCTCCGAGAGGTCACGCTCCATGAGCTTCGGGTAGCCCACGCGAGGCCAATAGAAGCAACGAAAGAGTGACGCGAACCAGCTGCGTTGTGAGTTGGCCACCGCCGACGAAAGTAAATGTTGTCGCTCCCCTTTGGCTCCTCGACTGTTGTACATACGCGTATAGGAAGGCTCTTTGCGGTTCCGACACGCGTAGCCCAGTAAGATGAAGAAGGCCACGATGCTCATCAACACAAGCGCAAAGCCAAACTCTCCGCCACATGCATCTAGCAGCTGCTGAATGGGCGAGACACAATAGTAACCAGAGTAACCAGGATCGCAAGCCCAATCGCAGCGTGCACTGGTAGCGCCGACGCCGATGTAATGTGCGTTCGAGGGCGCGTTCGTGCACACCACACACTCGGCACTGTTGCTCTCCGACTTGTACTTCCCCACTCGACACAGTCGACAGAATAGACCGCCTGAGCCTGGAGGACACGGGAAGCCAAAGAACGAGCCACTGGCTCCAGCTGGGACGACGGACTTTTCAGCAGTCGACGTCGGGGTGGGCGCTGGCAACTCTGGCGTGTCGCCACTGCTTAACTTGAACGACGTCGCACCTCCAGCCACAGTATAGTTGCCGTCAAAGTCTCTTGTACAGCGATCGAAGGTACTCAGCTCGCATCCTGTGAGTTGTAAGCGGCCACCTCCACCGCCACCGCCACAAAGACGCGGCACAACCTTCGTACTGGGTGCTTGCGCCTCGGCTTCTTGCTCAGCAGCATCATATCGTATCCCCCCGATAAGATACAAGGGATCTCGCCACTCCGTGTCACTCACAAAGCTCTCAATCGTGTCACTACACTCAGACCCACCGCCCACAGCGCTAATGTGTCCATGTCCACGCAGAAACTGAGCTACCGACAGTCCTAGGAAGCCTCCAGAGCCTCCACCTGCACCATTCGCACCACCATCGCCATTGCAGTGGATCTCTCCATTAAGCACAAGACCAGACGCACCAAGCATAACGATACCGCCTCCATTGCCTCCGTCCACACAGCCACCACCCGAGCCCAGCATACCAGTGCCAGAACGTGTTCCATAAGGCAGACCACCAGACGCGTAGTTGCCGATATTGGTCACTACACTCGAGTCCGCTCCACGTCCGCCGTAGCCAGCGCCTCCGCCGATGGAGCCCACACACGACCCCATTCCAGGTCCTTGGTTGGCCAGTTCCCCCATTCCATCGGCTGACAAGATGGAGCCACGCGAGATCTCCACCGAGTCAGTCGCACACACTAACACAGCGCCGCCACGTACACGACCGACTTGCTGGGGAGGCAGCTCGTCATCTTCTTGAAGTTCATCCTCCAACTGCTGCTTCTTCTCTTCTGATTCGCCAACGTAAATTGACTCCCGCGCATGGAGGACGAGCGTAAAGTTGCTAATACTGGGCAACGTAGACGGGATGCTGGGTATCGTCGTAGATACGTGCGTGTCTTCCTTGCCGAGATCCGACTTTAGTGCACGCAGAGACAGCCATTGCTGCTCTTTACAGGGGCGAAACGTTGACTTGATGCTTGGCGCATTCAGCGTTTCAATGTGGCCGCTAACTGTGATCGAGAAAGCCGAGGAAATAGAGAGCGCACCCACGGCGATCACGCCACTTAGTAAAACATCGCCGCCGCTTACAAGCACCAGCATTTTACTGTTAAACAGCTTGGCAGTCGAAGGTGAGGACGCTGTCGTCACAGACGCAGCGATAATAGGATCAGGAGCGCTCGATATGTTGGCGTCGAGATGAATGCTCTGGCTTGTGATGATCTGTGCGCTCCACGTGAACTCCAGTGCAGTTGTTGCATCCATTAACACAGAGCGGGCTGAGAGCTGCAAGGCGCTAGTGGGCAGCATCATCTGTGCGGCACTCGAGACAACCATATCTCGCACGCGAATCTGCAATAGAGGAGGTTTGTTGCTGCTATGAACACTGATGGAATCTGGTAGCTGATGAGGCATCCCCACTAGCAACGCATCCAATAAGAACGAGCCATTAAGCACCTTTAAGTCTCCCTGTGATAGCTTCAAACACCCCGTCGCCACCACAGCACCGTCTGTGATGGTAATCGCATCAATACTCTTTGCCTCGTCATCTCCAACGTCCAAACTAGTCACAGCGCCGCCAATAACTGTGTCCATTTCATCAACATCCACAGCTCCTCCATCGTCGCTTTGAACACCGGTAGGCCACAGTCGTTGCATGTCGTTATCCACTAGAAGCTGCGCTTCATGCACTCCATCGGAGTGCTGCACCACCTGATAGTACGTACCGGCTGCCCCAGCCAACGCCGAGATCTGTACATGACGAAAACGTTTGTCCTTCGCCAGAAGCTCCTTCACTTGGTCTGCATCCAACGTGCCGCCAGTCGTGTCGATCGCATTCGTGTCCAGTTGACTCGACATGAACGAAATCTGCACACGACCGCCGCCACCTGCCGGAAAACAGTGCGTAATACCTTTCGCTGCAGAGTTATCAGTACAGAACGCGTCTCCTCCTTTCGCCTGCACCTTTCCGCTGACTGACAGCGCATTCGCTGAAATATACACCGAGCCTCCCGAGCCTCCACTGACCCCATCGCTCGCAGCTGCTCCGTTGGCTTGGATCGTCGCGCCAGACATCACGACGACGTCTTTCGACGCTTTGATCTGGATTCGGCCTCCTCCGTCCACTGATTTCATGTCTTCACTCGAGTTGTTGCCGGTAATTACCGCTCGACTGCCACTACCGAGCAGAAACGGCGCAATTGTGGCACTGGGGTCTCCCGACGCCCCGGAGGACGCCGTCATGACTGCTGGATCGGACATGAGCGCTTTCTCCTTGGTCCACAAGTCGGCTAGTTGCCACCCAGCACTGCTCTGCTTCAACAGCGCTTCCTTCTCTTCAATAACCTCCACGTTAGCTGTCCATCCTCGTACATCAAAGAAACCACGTGTTGTCTGCTGTGTGAGCATCGTGGCGTTCGCAATGAGTCTCTGACCGCCGCCTCCGCCATGACTTGCACCATACACGTCCGTGCCTGTAAAGAGCCCACGACCATCACGGAATGCGCCGCTATAGGAGGCCGAGATCTGCGCACCCACTTCTAGATGCACAAACGAAGCTTCTATACTTAACGATGACGCCTTCAACGTGGCTTTAGCGCCCAGTAGAACCATCTGACCCGAGCCAATGTGAAGCAAACAGTCGTCTCCTTGCACTGCGATCATCACTCCTGGAGCAAAGTGAAGGTCTCCTGGCACGTCCCAATGGCATGTGAAACCTGCAACAGCAGACACGCCCACGTCTCCATTGGAATATCCTGTGAAAGATGATGCCGATATGGCAGCGTTGAGGAGAGATCCTGAGCCAGTGGATACGGGACTTTCACTGGCACTGCGAGGTCCACAGACGAAAGATATTGATTCGGAGAATGTGCATGAGGACGTGCTGGAGTTCCACGCGCAGTGTAGCAGGAAATCGGCGCAGTGTGGCCTGTGCTCGTCTAGACGCTTCAATGTGTCCGAACTGCCTTCAACTGAGGCTGCGGAGGCGGCGAGAGAGAGCAGAGAAAGCGAGAGCAACAGACACATAAAGTCTCGGTGCCTCCGTTGACGGACAGAAAGCGACGCCATGCTGCCAGCCACAGACATACACGGAACCGCCGCACGAGCCTCGCCCACAAGTGTCGGGATTCTTATGTGAGCCTGAAGTGAGAGCGCCACCTCTTCCACCTCAAATATCAATTATCAGAGATGATTTAATAAGGAGAACACTGTGAATACTGAAGACTTTTTGAACGGATAGAAAAGCGTTACAGAGGTCGAGTAACCTCTATAACGCGATACCTGTCAACCTGATTTCTATCAAGACTTGACATGTGAAAAGCCGCAATGTGGTTTTGTGGCAGAACCTCGGTAGAGTGACATAAATCGTGGGTGGCAAATTTGCATTCGAGAAATTAGCACAGGAAGCCACCAAGAAATGTCGTACTTGTTGCCACACCTAGAGAGTGGCTGGGCGGTGGACCAATCCATCCTGAACGAGGGCGACCGCGTGGTGGTGATTCGCTTCGGTCATGACCACGATCCGACGTGCATGCAGATGGACGAGGTGCTTTGTGGCATCGCTGAGGACGTCAAGAACTTTGCCGCCATATACGTCGTGGACATCACCGAGGTGCCTGATTTTAACACCATGTACGAGCTGTACGACCCGTGCACCGTCATGTTTTTCTTCCGCAACAAACACATCATGATCGACTTGGGCACAGGCAACAACAACAAGATCAACTGGGCGTTCAACAACAAAGGCGAGATGATCGATATCATTGAGACTGTGTACCGAGGCGCACGCAAAGGTCGAGGACTGGTCATTTCGCCTAAAGACTACTCCACTAAGTACAGATACTAGACTTACAGCACAGCATCCTACAATACTCCATTTTAACGTGACATTTGCTGGGTTGTTGCCTATTTTCACCTTTTGCTATTTTCTTTTCTGCGGACTGATCTTGTTGATGGCTGAGGAAGGACGGACCAGACTACGAATTGTGGCATTGTGGGGGGTGACGCAACTAGCCGCGCACTTGGCGTCGTGACAAGATGTCGAAAAAGTACTGACATTCCAGGACGCCGTCCTCAGCGAGGTCGGTGCAGTGGACGGCGTTGCGTACACGATCGTGGCCGAACCTGGCTCGAATCGTCTGGGGTTTGAGTTCTTTAGCCATATCGACGTCCCACGGACCCGCGCTAGCACGAAACTGCGCCACGACGTCGTTAGTGTGTTGCCCGACCAGCTCCATAGCTAGACACGCACCAGTGGTAAAGTGGTCCACAGACTCGTTAAAGTGCGGCACGACACCTTCATAGACCTCGAGGAACTCTGCTGCGGTAGTGCGATCGAGGACGAAGAGCTCCATGGCGGTGATACGGACACCGTCGTCGCGCTGGATAGCAGACACCACCTCTCCGAGTAGCCCTTCTTTGATCACATGGGGGAGCACAACACAGCAAGTGCAGCTCTCGAACGTGGCAGTGGGGGCGTGAGGTGTCTCGAAGTAGAAGCTACGTAGTTGTTGTGCTTCTAGAACGGACGACGCACTCTCCAACTCGCCCGGTTCGGCATCAAAGCGTGAAGATAAGTTGTTCACTACGTGCTTAAGTGTCTCGAGGCAGTTCTCTTGTACGAGCTCCATCGCTACAACAGGAGAACCTGCCAGTTGATTCACTTGCAACTCAAAGTCGTCAGTGCCGCGTTGCAACTCGAACAGCTTCTCCGCATGTGGACGTGCCACTTGCATCATCTTGACCGCTGAGAAAGCGAATTGTTGGTGCGACAGGAAGTCCAACACGGCGCCGACATGGTCGACCATGCGTGCTTTGACCACCAAAATGGACTTCTGCTGCTGTCGTCCGAGTTTCTCGGCCGTGAACGGGTCCAGATAGTCCTGTAGCTCGAAATGGCGGCCGTAGATGAGCACTTTGGCCCCTAGGAAAAAGTCTTTGGCCGAGAGTGTGGATGGACATTCACTTTTTTTAAGGAACAGGCGACTGGTCTTAGTGTCGAAGATCTCGACGTTGTGCGTGTCCACGAAGTACCGCACGTTGTATTGGCGATTCAGTCTGTAGCAGTAATCAAATAATGCGTTAATCATCACTGTACTGAGCCAGCACCCATCGATAATGCGACTGCAAAGACGCACTGGGCATGCATGTCGAACCAGCGCGCTTTGAACGAGTAGATGGTCTCACGGATCGCCTGCATGCTACTGCACTGCCTTGGTGTGGGTTTGAAGCTCAGGAGCGAGGCGACGGGTTGGATGCATGGCGATTTTCAAGTGCAATCACGTCGCAGATGATCTTTTCAGCGAATCAACTGGCAACTTGCTTCGCGTAAATGAAGTTACAGGAAAGAGAAAGCAAATTTGCAGAGCAAAAGCAGTTAAGCAGGAACAAAATAGTCCATCATTCATCGACTATTTTAGTCCATCTCAGTGGTTTGGATATACTCACTTCAGTAGTTCATGTATAAATCGCTATCGTACGGCCTCACGGTAATTTTTCGACGTCGCTATTCACCTTCTAAGTGAATGTGCTCGAGTGCCTCATCAAGAAGTAGTTTGTCCAGTTTCATCGCAATCTGCTCGATATCCTCCTCGTTTGACTTGAGGACGATGCTGATGAATTGTTCAGCCACGCCCAAACGCGAGGCTGACACACCAAAATGCATCGGTACAACTCGAGAGCATGTTTCTATAGTCGTGCACGAATTCATTTCGGCAGATTGCACTTTACACCACCCAGTTTCGTCGGTATACATCCCACTGAAGATTCCTTCGCCTTCAGTAAGTGCCCGCCATACCAGCACTGTCCGATCTTTCTCTTCAAAACGTCGAATTGCAAAATGAACCACAGAGCTTCCTCGTAAGCGACATCTCACTCCCAGGATATTCTCCGGGTCTTGTGCATCACGATAGAACCGTCGATCTTCTTGTCGATGGCCCAGGAGAACGAGTCCCCATAGATAGTGACACGTTTGCCCATATTCAAACGGCATTATCTGTCTGCCATAGGACTGGAAAAACTCGGTTCCATTTTGCATCTCTCGTGTCGTCTTGACAATGGGCGACTGAGGAGTCCACTGCGTAGAGAAGGAAAAGACGCTGGCAGTTCGCTTGTAAACGTCGACCAACTCCGTGATATATTGCTGGATCAGCAGAGATTCCGAGTGTTTTAAGTAGGTTATGGATTCCTCTCCGTCGAACTGCCGTTGTATTCGTTCCTGCATATCACGGATCAAACCAGTTTGCTTACGAACTTCCTCTCGTAACAAGCGGCGCTCATCTGTAAGTGCTTGCAACAGTTTTGTCTCTTGAAGCTTTGGGACCGATGAGCTGATGTCCTTGTGTGTCGTACGCTTGAGGATATCAACTTGCTCTGAAAGCTTCTGTATCTCCAAGGTCAACCCCTCTCGCTCACAATTCCGGCGCAGATTTGCCTTGCGGCGACGGATCCGGTCCCTCAGTCTTCGTTTTTCTTTCTGCGCCAAATCTTCAGCGGCTTCTTGCTTACGTTTTGCTCGTGGCAGTGCTGCAGCGCGGCTTTGGCTTCGATCTCCTGTGGGAGTGATTTTGCTGAGCGGCAAACCACCCGACATCATTCCTGACGCCGCGTTGATCACTATGTTTTTTAATGCAGCGGAGCCTCCGTCTTGCGTCTTGCTGGCGGTGGCGGCAGCAAGCTGCTGCTCGTGCGGAAAAATAAGAAGTGGTAATGTATCCTATAGTTGCAGCAGATGATTAGACACACGCGAAGATTACGACGCTTTAACTTGAGGGCGTGCCATCATCAAAAACTCCATTTTGTAAAGGTTCGTGCTTACATCCTAGTTTTGACAATGACACTTGCAGTCTGCAAGTTGCAGATGAAAAAATAAACAGGCTGATGACATTTTTTCTTACCCCCCGCGCAAACATTGTATTGTGCTTTGCAGATGGAATATCCATCTTCTTTTAATAGACTAGATCGAGCATGGTCGGAGCATAAAACCACGCGTAAAAATGAGATGGGAAGAGGCAAGCATCGATTTGTTTATCTGTGATCGAATTACCATTTCAAAACGGCAAAAAAGGGTCGATTTACAGGATATCGATGTGGATTTGGTGGTTGATCGATACTGAACGGTCGATTTGGCTGCTAGATCGATTTGTACTTTTTATAGAGCTCGATTTAATATAACGACTTCTATTTATTATAAATCGAGCATCAGGCTAAGTGAAATGGACAAAAGTATTTAAATGCACAATATAAGGCACAATATAGCGAAATACTTAAGCTGTATAAGACACGTTTAGAACTTTATACTTAATTCTTGAATGGACTCTTACGAACTTGAGGTCAACAATAGTTAGGCATGTACAGTATCCACATCTTTCCTGTGTATCCGTGCAGAGTTAATAAAGGAATGATGTGGTGCACGCCAGAGGCTGATAAAGAATTAAAGTCCATTTCTTGCTCATTTCAGATTCAGTTGGACACACAAATCGCTGCATCAAAAAATGGCATTCCAGCGCGTAGGAGAGAGCTGAAAAAGCTAGGGTGGAACTAAAAGAAGAAAACCGACCTCTCCTTGCATCACACGTACCTTAAGCCGGGTAAGACTAAGAAGGGAGTGGAGAACGTCGACTACTTCATCGGAGAAGAAGCTCTAATGGGGTATCTGGACCGCTGTGACCTCGGTAAGCTTGTTGTTAATATGTAATGGTATCTGCCAGTAGTATTGTATGAGCAGAAGTAACCGCCTCTGCGAAGCGGAAAGCCCGAGAAGGCTATTCTGAGACTATTGCCGCTCAGAACGTGCCGAGCGCTAATAAGATGGCGTATTTATCGGACGCACGCGAGCCGAGCGCCTTGACAGTAAGCAATAACCCTCCTCGTGCTGCGGATGCTCGCGATTAAAGCGCGGTTGAGCAAGGCGCTGAGGTGGGGACTCAATCGAAAGGTGAAATGATTATGTATGTATTATACACTCTACGGCACTAACACTATCTTGTATTGTACAGTTCCTGACTCGAACGTCGATCTCACCTCTTCTGGTGGAGACGGTGCTTATCCGAAGGCTATAGTCCGTAGAACTAAGGGACAAGGTGGCGACGCTGGAGTGCAAGATGCCGACTTCGTGCCTGCTGTTGCCGCTCCGGATTCCAGTGAGTACGAGGATGGTGGTGGCACGGATTCGAATACCGCCGCGTGCACCGATCGAGTCGAAGCCCGTCAATCAGCTCCCAGCTTAATCAGCAGGTGCTTCACAACACCATGGGCTGCGGCAATGCCACGGGTATGGGTATTTTGCCCGGCGTGTGGACCTGCTAAAGCAGCGTCTAACCCCGAAGGTCGCTACACCAAACGAGCTTCGACAGTGGTTATGCCTATTAGCGCTAACCAGGTGGGTATTTGAGGTCCACACGATCACTCAGGTCTTAACTAAAGCTGCAGACGTTGGATGCGCTTCCTGTGTGGGTAACACAGTACCACACTCAGTCGCCCAGACTATAACGAAAGAGGAAGGCATTGAACAATGCTTCCTGTGTGGATAATACAGTGTCACACGAGGTCTTGAGTGCCTCTGATGTCGCTCACGAGACATTACGACGTAGATAACGAAGTGCCGCGTCACGCTAACCGCCGTAAGTCGGATCTGAGCCTTGTTTAGACAGACGTCGCTTCAAGCGACTCGGAGTCCGGGCCCGGACTCCTCTGACACGGTCGGTACACATCAACTCTGTCCGGTGTGTGTGGGTCACACCAGCCGATCCCAATACCGAAAGTCGTCGCACCGTATGGGCTTCGACAGAGGTGGTGCCGAAGGGTATTCACCAGGTGGGTAACATAGGTTCAAGTTGAGGATAACAAGTTCCGCAGGCAGCGAAGCTGTTTAAGGAGGCCCACATTCGGTGCTCCGAGCGTGGGTAACAGAGCTCCACGCAAGGCCACTCAGACCATAACTGATAAAGAAGTCGCTGTTTGTGCTTCTTGTGTGGGTAACATAGCTCCACACATCAAGGGTAAGGCAGCTTCGCAACCAAGGCGAGTAGCAGAGTTCCACAACCAAGGCGGGTAACGCAGTTCCGCGCAGGGCTGGATACCTTCGGTCGACACGTTCGCCGCGGCCATCTATGCCGGCGCAGTGCACGAGACGAATAGCCGTCGTGTCTGCCAGTGGCTATAATAAGCAACGGAAGTCTCCGTTGTCTCACGGTTAAGTGTGTGTGTGTGGGGGGGGGGGGGGGGGCTGGGAACTATCTTTCCTCCCTGGTCACCAATTTCCTTACGGAAGCAGGCGTCGATGTACATCGACTACAGACTGGAGGCGAGCTACCGGGTTAGATCTGCGGTAGCTCTAACCAAACAGGACAGAGTGGCGACGGAAGCCACTAGCGCTAGGTGCCTCGGAATCGCTGAGAAAATCAGCCGTGTTGTGGCTGCATGCAGCCATACACGAGGCGAAACGCCGACCTGGTGCAATCACCGCACATGTCCCTTGGTCATGAGCGACCTGTCGCGTAGGATGAGCGGAAATTCTCACCAGTCAAGGCGTTGTGGTACGTGATGTACGCAATGCAAAGTGTATAGTGAGCCGTGAATCCATAGCCCAAGTGTGGTGCACGAGTGCACACACAGCTGACCAGGTGCAGGTCGACGATCATGACACCGTGGTGATGGCTGCTTGCCTCACCACGCTCTGATACCGCATGATTACTCGGTGCCAATACCATACTCTAACGCCGCAGTAACATGGTGCAGGGATGCGGCAGAAGCTGGTTCTACAAGACGCCATATGTGACGGGGTCACACAGCGCCTTGCACAGAGGAAGTGCCTTAGGGTATTCACCACCCGAATGAACGTTAGTCCACGCCTCCCCGGCCTCAGCGGGAACGGTTCTACTTGGAAGAGTATATGTTAGACTTATGTATTTATAAGTAAGCTTAGCTTGGGCTTTGTACAAACTAGAGGTCCCCTATGGTAGTTATGCCATGGCTGGCTCCTAGAGCACCTGGTGCACGGTACCAGGTGTCCACAAGAGTGATGGGTCGCTCTTTGCATAACCTGGGGTACAGTGGATTGTACCTTGTTACACCCTCCCCCACTTAGCTGAGAATCACCTGATTCTCCAATCACAACTGATTCTCCAATCATAAATGAGAGAATCAAAACACCCAAATGTGAATTCTCACGCAGAGCAGCCACGACACTGTCGCGTCTCTCAGTGACACCCACCGTAAATTGTGCTCTCAAAGCACACTGAATTTGCATCCCAATGATCACAACGATGCTGACCGCAAAGTCTACACTCAGAGCTGCGTTAGCCCCTGCGCAAGCGCGCGTACAGTGCTTTGACAGAGGGTGTAATATCATTCGAGCGTGTGGCATTCGCCCACGATACGCGGAGGACACGACAGTCGCGATCGCGTCCGGAGCAAGGTGTCTCCCGCGAGGGACGACACCGAAACGGACAACACTTGCCCCAGCACAAAATGGGGCTCTCAGCTCACCTCGGGACATGCCTTTGGCTCCAGCAAGGATCCATCCTTGCGGGCAAAGCTTCTGCCACGCTTCTCTTCGCGTCTTGGTTGTCATATTAATGGCGTGTAGGTGTCCTTAATCGACACCGTAAACCGTGATGGTACTCAGTCGTGGTGTATGTATCTCCTATCGACACCATGTACCGTCCAATACTAACCTTTGGTGCGGCACAAGGTTGCCATGTTTGGCAGCAACAACGTCTGCTGTGCAATTGCCTGAACTGATCCACGACCAGTGCTCACACCATGCACGACGCATGTGCAAGCACGGTGTACAAGTCCATGGGCCCGTACACAAGGTACGCTGTGTACGACACGTGCCACAGCTATCATAAATGCTCCATGGACTTCATGCGCGTCATGCACGACTAAATCACTTAGCGGAGGTTCCGGCAGATTGTTCAACAGCAGCCAGTGCTGATGCACAGTACGTGCATTGACTCACAGATACGCGCAGAGCAGCTTCGGGTCGTGCTATGGGTGTATCCTTTGCACCCATACCAGCGTCTGTCATAAACACCATCTACCTTGATGGTACTCGCCCGTGGTGGGGGCATATTGCCGTGATACCACTAGCGTGGTGGTGTCTGATACCAACACCACGTAACATGATGGTACTCGACAATGTGGTTAGCCGATTCAGCGTGAAAAACGTTTTATGTGACTAAATTTGCGCTGCAAATCTCGCACAATCGGTCGAGATATTCAGAAAATTCAAGGTGTGCTATCCTTTTGGCCACGAGTGCATATTCTTGTACATTATTCCGAAGCTTCAGCGTAGTATATGCTTAGCCCACTCCACACCTTATCAAAACCGGGGGGAGTATAGCCAATTCTCGAGTTTCGTACGGTAGGCCAGCAACAAAACGTCCTACCACTTGATCGCCTGCTGCTTCGTAGCGACATGTGTGTCCTGAACTCTGGGAAGATTTCAACAACAAAATACACCTTTCAAATAGATACAAATTAAACAAAGGCCAGTACAACACCCAGAAACGTAGGTAGTATAACTTTTTCGCGCTGGATGTGATCCAAACACAAAAACTACTTGCCCGTTTCTTCTGCTACAGAGTGTAACGGACCAGGTATATACTCTGTTACTTGCTTAGATCTATTATTAGCCAATTCGACAATGGTATGTATTTGAGTGGCCTGGGCTGTGTGTGCCCTTGGCCCTAAGATAAAGTCAGAAATAAATTTTCCTTATACCTAATACTCAGTCGTCCTATTGCAAGCTTCCGCAACACTATAGTATACTTCGCTGTAGCATTGACGTCATTGCCAGCAATCCGGTTAGTATCGAGGACAAACAAGTGAGGTCCCAGCAGTTGGTGTCGCCAGGTGCATATTTCGTGTCGAACAGAATGGCGGGGAGAGGTTTCGCTGACTTCGTCAGCGTGTGAGAGTGGCTCGGGTCAAGGCTGTGAAGTGTACCTCACGGACATTTCGCAGTGCGGTTAAGCGTGGAATGCTTAGCTCGCTTGTAAATCAAGAGAAAAATATTTTATCCCGGCATCCGTGTCCAATCCGAGCAGCCGTCAGCTCGAGTTTGGGTACCCCTGTTCAATCCGAAACCGGGTACCCGCTACAAGCTCTCTGGATATTAGTCCGGAGTATCTCCAGGGACGACACTCGACTTCTTCGGAAAGCAACAAGGGAACTTACCCGAATTCATACCAGTCAACCACCCCTACGAAGGCATACCAAGCGTTTCCATTGCAGCAGGCAATTTGCCCAGCCGGGCTGTAACGGGTAAGTCCTCACATTGTGTCGGCGAATCTCATCCTGTACACGCGGACACGGCTTGCTAATAACTCGGACTGTATCCAAAGGGTCGGCCCCAGTGTGGTAGCTAGCAAAATTGCGACACTATTCCAAGACTGGGAGTGTAGCTCAAGCAAGCCCTCCCGCGACATCGCACGATCTCGACGAACCAGCCGAGAATATGGCTCCGGGGACATGGAAAACGGCCTGGAGGCGACGCTTTCACTTTGACACAGAGAAAATAGCTGGAGCAGTAGGGCGCCGACCTTCAACTTTATGCGGAGCGTGAAACCTCTCTTGATCGCTGCATTATACGTCTCGCATCGATTGTTCGTTCTCGAAAACCCACTTGGTGTATGAAAGCATTGACAACGTCACACCCTCTCGTACTTTGAGGAATAGGAAGAAAATGTCGCCAACTTCGGAGTTTTTGACCATCTCGGTTGAGCTTCTCATAGCTTCAAAATATAGGCCTCCTCATCCGTCGAGAAATGGAGCTCATGAATGTCTTTCATGACACGGGAGGCCGCAACAGGCCCCAACGAGCGAGTTTTCTCGTACACCTTCTTTGCCAAATGAAACTAGCACATCAGAAATACGAATTCCCAACCTTGCCCAAACACGTAGTTCACCGCCTTCCATTGGGCAGCGTCAGCATCTCCCATTACGTAGCACACCCTGAGAGATTTACCAACTGCGGTTTGGAGCATCTTCCACACGAGCGCAAGCACCTGGTGTAGTGAAGTTGTTGCTGTTGCGGGACAATAGTATTGCCAACAAATGAATTCGTCTTTCCCGGTTAGAGATCCGGACAACAATAACCGCAAAAACAACTTGGGTGAGCTTGTATGTCGCGTCCAAGTAAAAGATGAACGATTCTGGATACGGTCGGCACGGCGTAGGGGTTTCTTTGAGCTAACACCGACCACAAACGGATCAGTGTCACTGCCATTGCCAGGTATCAGCTTGCCGTCCGTATCACTGCGACTCGTGAGTGTGAGCGGAGCAGCTTCATCTTCCTGTCCCGTAAACCCTGATCCCTTGATTTTCCTGCGCTCGAAGTCCAGGAGGTCACTTTCCCCAAGCCGTCCTGTAGCATGGTGATGCCCGAATCGCTGCACAGCTGATAGAGAGGGCGCAGTCGCCTCGGTCAGGTTGATACGCTGAAAGAGTGCATCATAGATGCGCTTGGGCTTCAGTCCTTGGGCCGCCCAGTCCTTCACCACCTCCTTCACTGGTGGGGCTAGCACTAGCTTGCGTGCTGAGTGGCATGGGGATATTTTTTCTCGAACGTCACGAAGCCTTGATCTTGACAGGACATGACCCCGGCTCTCCACGGACACTCTTGGGCCGACATTACGTCTGCGCAAGCCTTACACGCGCAATGTAGGCGCTAAGTTTTTATGAGATACGAAGCAGAGGCCATGCATACGGAGCACGGGGCCAGCTCACTCCTCACAATCCTAGTCTGCTCGATCCCATCCAGAAATCTCGCTGCCTGGAGCATGGCATTGCTGGGGAAGCTGCCAGGGCAGACAGAAACTCAATAGACAGCTCGCTGTTCCACCACCCAGCGACATTGCCGTATACATGAACGCCTTGTTGAAGCAGGTGGACCTCGCCCCAAAGTCTGCGCCCAAAACCGTGGTGCATCACTTTGCTCGCCCTCGCGACATCGGGCTTGATCGATGGTCGAGTCTTGAAAACGAGGGAAGGCTCTCGTTTTGAGCCGTCTCTTGCTGCCAACAGTATTGCAGTCAACCTCTCCTTGCTTTCCACTGCGCACTTCGCCCATATAGTCTTGGCCCCGCGAGTAGTGATTGTAGAGGTCGGCACATACTCATAGTTGGCTTCTAGAAGATAATGTTATTTCCGCGTCTGGCACGCTGTACACACCGGTCTGGTCAGCGTTGTAAGCAACAGAAACACCGAGCTCGTCCGTCTTGAGGCGCGCTTGGTCGCTGAACTCCTCCACCTTCTGCTCTGTGTTGGCCGGTGTAGACCTCCCTTGTCAGGCTCGGCGGCGAAAAGAGCTTGTGGTGGCGCAGAAAATGCTTTCGCCAGCTCCAGAAGGCCTTGAACAGCCCATTATATGACCCACTGGTCTTGTAAAGCTCATGGACTTCAGCGTGAGTATCATGCTCGCCACAGCCACACCATCGGCTCCCAGCTCGTTTATCCACCCCACCAATTATTCCTCTACTTCCGCTGACAGCGTAGCACTCATGCCGAGGGTTCGGTTACGCTGATGATAACGAGAGCCACCAGTAACTTTGGCCTCTATGACAGCTCTTTGCTTCATCCAAGCGTATTACTGCTGTCGTTTCGAGTTATAATTACTAGTGGGGAAAAATTCTGCAATCGTAGCCGCCATTGTTGATGTATCTAAATATTTTAAAACGCGCAGCTTATACTCATAAGATACACTGTACTGCTTTGACTTTGAGCCGCTGCCTCCCGTCTTGCGTGGGCGTCTTGTTCGTGCCATCACGCCGCCAGCAAAATGAGAATGAGACTGTTGGCATCGATGGCGATCCTGAGTGACTGGCTGAGAAAATTTGATCCTTATAATTGAAATTTAACTGTAATTCGTATGTGCTTTATAAGATGTATCACTGTTATCTCGTGCCTCGGGCGTAAATTATTGGCTGATCCAAAATGTGCTTTATGAGATGTCCATGCGCTATGATATATCCACTGAGAAACCAACCGGATAAACTCGCTTGCTCCTTTTTTCGTACTTAACGGTTTTCAGCTGCTATTTTGGGAATGCCAATCAGTGGATCATAGTAATTCCTCAGCCAGAGCTGATTGCTATAGAGTGTATACACGCAATTGACAATGGCAGTGCGATAGTGTTACCTATACCAGCTGATGATATACAGTGCGGTACGTCTTGTGTGAGGCTGGACAGGAGCACTGCCATCACGTGACCATTTAAACTATCAATTTAGAGAGGGGTGTTTTTATTAAAAACGCGGAATCAAATTTTTAGATTCGCAGCCGCCAAAGCCGTTTGGAATTTTTCCCTTGTTCGGGTAACATTGCATTATGCGAGCGCGATGACGTCTAACAAACACCAAAGATCGACAAAGTTCAATGCACAACTATTTTCCGTTTGACCCACACTTGCTGAACAAAGTAGGCGGTGGTGACTCTGACGGTAGTGGGGACTTTTATCCAAGGTAAATTTTTGATGCCTTATCTAGACCAGTGCTAGGGAAACATGTATTGACAGCGCTTTTTGCTAAGAAATATCACTGCAGTGTGCATTGCAATACATGTAGTTTGACCCAAAGCCGCAGTTAAGGAATGCAATATTCACTAAGGCACATAAATTCGATATTGCATTTCTGAAGCAGCCCGAAGGGCATCATAACGAGTGGCTGTATGGGTGCAAGCCGCTCCAGCAAAATCATGTAGCGACTTGCGAAGTATAGGTAGAGTGGTGACGTAGGGTTCGTCACGGGGGAATTGTTCTCCATGTGTCGATCGCTTCTAAGAGTAGGAGCCATTTAAATGTAAATACACTTAAATGTCAACTTTAGGAAAGTAATCAGGAAATAACGTAAGCACGTAAGTGCCGGGCAAAAGGCCGAGACAGGACTGCGGTGTCTGGCGAGGCTGCTCTTCTCTGCTGCTCTCTGGTGAGCGGCAGGCGTCAAAACGCAAAGTGGGGAGCAGCCTCCGCCAGAACACCGCTGTACCGCAAAAAGTAGATTAGTATACAAATAGCAAATAAGTCAATACTAAACTCTAGATAAATGCACTCTCGTTTGAGTACACCATCTTGGCAGCGCACAGCCAACGATGTCCTTGTGCATACAGTCCTTGGTATAGTCCTTAGCCATTGCACGCATGTGTACTCAGTGTAGCCGGTTGTAGTGCAGCCGCAAGCTGCACTGCCAGGCGCATGAGTGGCCTTGGGATGTGTCTTTGCAGACACTGGCAGTGGACGGTGGCTCGTCGTAGATGGGGGCACCGGACACTGGCAGACTGCAATGCACTGGCGCTTGACACGCAGGTAAGTTTACAGCTCACAGGTAGCTCTTGAAGAGCCTCTTCAGTATACCCTAGGGCTGCTTCGCTTGAAACCAAGATCAGCACTGCCGATTGTATGATAATTTTTTTTTAAATAAGGATAAATATGCAGCTCTAGGTTAGCACACCCGTATCCATACTTCACGCCATCAGCTTTTGCTTGAGAGACTTGCAGCGCAGTAACGTAAACCTGGAAAATTTGCTGCAATAATGTATTGCAATATTTTTCTCTTACATGCAATTTTATAAATGTATAGATCTTCCAATTGCAGTACACATGCTATAAATAAACACTGCTAAAACAAAACTAGCCATAAAAAGGCCAATATTCCTTTTTTCCAATTTCGGATCGTCCGGTACCCGTAAGTAATTCGGGTTTCTCATTTGCAAGCAGAGGCCGATTCTCTGGAAGCCTTTCGAGACGATAGTAGTCTTCGATTTCTTGGTGCGCTTGGGCGGCAACTTATTTTCGCACACAAGCTTTGCTGTAAATATGATGAAGTAGCGCCGTCAATAACGATCACTAAATGTAATAGAGCTAAGAACTGCGAATCCGCGGCCGCACACCAGTATCTAGAGGGAATTTAGCCCCCCCCCCCCCCCCCCCCCCCCCCCCCCCCCTTGAACATGAAAGGGTTACTTTTTTAGATTTAAAAAGGGTTTAGGAATTATAATTGCTTTTTAGAGAAAGCTCGAACTAAAAGAAAAAAGATGGTCTCGAGGATTTGACATATTCTTCGTCGAGAGTCTCGAGTTTAAAATGTTCACTCGAAATCGAAACGCTCAAAAGCTTCTTTTATTTCTCCGGTCTGAAAAAACCGAATTTTCTGAAAGAAACCTCGTATTAATACCGGTATGTGTCAATGCCCCTTGAAAATACAAATTATTAACTAAATTAAGTACATTGCATTTTTCGAAAAGTGTATTTTGTCTTTTCTTTAAAAAAAAAACACTTTTCGCGACAACAATGGACGTTCCGGATCTGTCCTTCTTCATGGTGCCGCCTCAAGTACCCCAGAGTCCCGGTGACGTTGCAAACACGGCTATTACATTGCTAGATGATATTAATGCTGCAACCACGATTCCAGCTTCCACCAACCCCGCTGCTACAAGAAAACCCAAGAAAAAGCGCAGCCACACGACCCCAACACGAGACCGTGAGCGTCGTGAGCTCCTTGCGTTGCGTGTAGAGTCCGTAGAGCTCGAAAAACAGCTACAACAGGCTCGAGATCATCTTGCAACTGTGCGAAAGAAGCGCCAGCGGGAAATTGCGTCTAGCAGCAGCAGAATTGTCAGTACAGTGCCAGCTTGGAGGCACATTGCAAGACGTCACTTGAGAGCACGGCAAGAAGCCGAGAAAGAAAACCGACGGCTGAGAGAACAACTGGCGGAGCATCTCAAGTGGAGCAATGCCTTGCAAGTCAAAGTGAGCCAGAGAGGGGGCGGAGAAGACGAGAATTCGACGCGTGCCGCCGCTACAGCTGCAGCGCTTGGGACTGTGGCGAACCCGTTGTTGTTGGCGGAGGATGAGGAAGGGATTACAGATTTGGAGCTGGAATTAGATGATACAGACCGAGCGGAGCTGGACATGCTGGCTAGCGGCCTGGATTTGGCGTTTGCACGGCTTCAAGGAGCACGCGGTGAGTGGAGTCCCGCTAGGCGCTGTGTCTGGGAGCAGGACGATTTTGGAAGAAGAACAGGCCAACGAAATGTCTACGGTGGAGCTAAGAGACACGAGAGTGATCCCATTTGACTTCAAGCTGGCTATCGATGCCACGTGGAACGCGTGGGTGTTGTGGCATCTCGGAGGAAGCTGTCGGAAGAGCGTGTCGGCGCATCGGAGCTGCTCGTATCCTGACGTATCGAGACCGGAGCATACGTTTGCAGTCAAATTCCGTCTGCAGACGTCAGCGTCGAAACTTCCACCTAGCACTGACCCGACGTTTCTAGATCTGAAGCTTGTATTGAGGAGATACGTGGAGCAGAATCGCTTGGTTCTGATATGGCGAGGACTCTCGGCGGGTGAAAACGACCTTGACGGTTTGTTTACAGACGAAACAGGGTGGGTCGTTATCGAACGAATGGCTCCCTTTCAACGGTCTCTGGAGGGTGGAGGTGACACAGTCACTGCAGCAGCCAGGACTTCCATGAGGTCGTGTGTTCGAATGACGCCGAAACGTGCAGCAGATTGCGAAGTGACCTCAGTACAAGGACGTATCTTGATGAATCTGGTTGTAAATTCCTACGAGGAAGACGTGAGCTTCATTTACCGAGAGATGGAAGCGCAACTATTGCGATTGACAAGACATGTATGATGTTCTTCAATTTTATTAAAACACTTTTTTAGAATCAAGAATCCGTCACCATCGTTTTTAGAATAAGAATAAGAGACATTCTAAAGTGCTACATATTAAGTTTTCATTGCACGGTACAATTTTTACCTCGAGCTTAGAGCCTGTTCACTACGTAGATGGAGATGGAGATGGATTTACGATCAGTTTTTTTTGATACTTGATTGGCCGAAATTTTGAGCTTACAACCACACAACTGGAGAGTTTCACCCTGCGTCCTTCTCCACCTCTGTGAGGTCGAGACGGCTGGAGACGACTAAATACCGTTTTCAAACTGTTTCTGTGCAATGGATGATGAAGAAACTATTATAGTTGCTACGTGTGCTGCTGTCGCGCAGACGGCTACTTTGCTCGCCTCCACTTGTGAGCGTGCGCCACCAGGACCCAAGAAACAAATTCTCACTGTGACCGTTTTGGACTTCGAGCCTATGCTTTTGTCATGGAGCTACGACAGTTGGTTTGAAACAAACCTTCGATGTACGGCGTGTTCGAGTCAGGTTTCTTGCCATGCCGGCCACGGGGTGTTAAAGGTGGAGCTGCTGTCACAAGCCCCAAGGTGGTAGGTGGTGAAGAAGGCGTTGGCATCGTCGGTGAAGATGTAGAATCACGAGAGATAGGAACAAAGCTAGACGCTCCGTCATTGCCATCGCCGACAAGCTCCTGGCTATCACCTGATATCATAGAGGGGAAAACTACTTTGTCCGCAGCTGGTCCGAATGTAGACGCCAGAGGGGATAGCTCGTCGGTGCTACTGTTGTCAACTGGAGGATGTAGTCCTCCATCTTCACGAGCGGCAGCGCATGTGAGGCGTGCTGGCATGATGGCAATTGTCTGACTGACGACTCCGAACAACATTGGGTTTGATTGGTTGAAATTTAGGTGGACATGATTTCTCTGGCGACCAAACTGGAGATGGAGACGCAAGATTTGTTGCCTTCATCTCCATCTCCAGCTACGTAGTGAACAGGCTCTTAGGTGATTACATTAGCTAGCGCGTCATCAAGTAGCATCTTCTCCAGAGCCTTCATAACTGTGAAGTTCTCCTCCTCTCCCGTCCGCACGACCATGTCTGTAAACTCATTGACGACAGGTGTACACGTCGAGGAATTGCTAAAATGCATGGGCACGTTCCGGAAACACGTGTCAAGAATCGTCCCCGTGGCGTCACTAGTGGTGGACGGTCGAATGACGCCCCATCCCGCCTCGTCCGAATGCATCCCTCGGAACAGTCCTTCGCCTTCTGTAAACACTTTCCAGACCACCACGACTCGGCTGATCTCCTGATATCGACGAACCACAACTCGCTGTAGCAGCGACACCGTTTCGCCCATTCGACGACTTGTGATGCGAAACTTCATCGCCATTGTGTTCTCCGGGTCTTCTACGCCTTCGTAGATCTCTCGGTCCTCTTGCCGGTGCTTGAGTTGCGCCAAATGCCATACTGAATTGCACGTCTGCTGGAACTTAAACGGCATTGTTTGTCGCTCAACGTGCTGGTAGTACTCTGTCGCTCCGTCCTTGTGCTTGGTGATGGACGGAGTCTCCGCCTGTTCGCATGCTTTAGTAACTTCATCCGTCTGTAAGTAAACAGTGTGAAGCTCCTGAATGAACGTCTCAAATAGAGCAGAGTCTGTTGGCTCGAGACGCATACGCTTTTGCAGTCGAGGGGCGTCTTCAAACTCGCTGTTAGTAATCGATCCGTCGTGAACGCGCTTCCTCAGGAAGCCACACAAGTCTTCAATTAAAGTGGCACGTGAGGTGATTGCTGCTCGAAGATGCAGTTGCTCCTCTTCAGCAGCGTCTCTGTGGTCTTTTTGTCGACTAGCAATTGCTTTCCACAAGCAACTCGACAGCGCGTCGTCGGTAGACGGGGACAAGCTCCCATCACCTGGCGCGTCCTGTAACTTGTCGAGTCTCGCTGACAATTCGTCGATTTCTCGACGTAGAGCTTCCTTTTCAGCCTTCTGGCGCTTACGGTATTCGCTACGTCGTATGGCATCTTTCGATCGTTGTCGGTGCTGCTCAGTCGCCACAGCGGGTGGCTTTGCGTTGTCAGAGCTAGTAGGAGCTGGTGCTATATTGCTGAGGGTAGGAATGGTCTCCAAAGGCAACAAGTCGGGAACCGACGAGTCGAAGAGAGACCCAGTGTCAGCCAATAGAGTATTTTGGTCCAGATCACCTAATGTTAGTGCTGTAGGCAGTGCGAGCTCGTCGGATGCCTGGATGAAGTCCATTAACTCGTCGAGCACGAAGCCATCCATATTTTCGAGGCTTGTCATCTTGAAAAGTGACACCTAAGACTCAGTCTGCGTCTCTTATTAATAGACGAGAAAAAATATACGGCCGGTTTCGCAAGCGGGAAAAACTTGCAGATGGGCTGAGTGAACAACAGCCACACGCGCGCACGAGAGTGTTTGTCAGCGGAATAATCAGTATCATGTCGGACCGACATTGGCGGTTGCCCAGAGTGTTCGGTGTGGTATTCCTGCCATACCCATTGCACTCGAATATTGTATTTTGGTGAACCTAAGAGTACAAATACTGTAGCCAGGGAGTTAACTGGCTAGTTCATGATCTACAGTACAGTATTTAATGGTGCTGGTAAACAACGCATGCGCAGAGTTTGCCTACGTACAAATGCCAGTTGCATGCCATGTCTCGTTGCACACTTTTAATGACAATGATTAAAGTACTTAATTAAGTAAAGCAATTTACCACCGAAAAATGCAGCCGTTATAAATTATGTTTCGGAAAACATTGCTCATACGTTTAGCAAACTCCCAGCGCATCGTCCAGTAGTGTCTCTTCCAGCTTCTGCAAGCCTAACTGACAGATTTCCTCGCCATCTTTGACCAGCAAGTCTGCAAATTGTTTCACCACATCACCAGAGACTGCTGCTGTGCTGAAGTTGATCGGGACGAAGCGCGAGACCAGTTCCACAACGGAGCTAACACTTCCGTTCACACGAGATGGTCGCACGATGGACCAGCCCGTTTCATCCGAGTGCATACCAGCAAACACGCCTCCGCCTTCACTGAACTTCCTCCATACAAGGACGATCCGGTCGCCTTCGTTGAATCGGCGGACAACACAATGCTGGACGACCGAGCATTTTCCCACATTTTCGATGCGGGATTTGGTTATTGTCGTGTCACTAGGAACCCACGGCTCGTCAACCATTTCAAAGCCAGAGTGGAACTCCATACAGGTCACCTCGTGCAGGTGTTCACGCACTCGTTCGTACGCGAACGGCGTCGAGAACAACCCCACCAGTTCATGGTAATTGGCGTCTTTGTTGGAAGATCGCGGCGGATTGTAGAACAAGTGAGTATCCTCACAACTCTCTTTATCTATCTGCACTGCACTGGCCTTGAAGACCCTGTCCGTCTTGGCATAGATCTCATCTAGTTCGTCAATATAGGCTTCGTACAGAGCTCTATCCGGTGTCTCTGTACGTGGCCTTTTCACTGCGTACGCGGCATCTTCGAGTGTTTCCTCACTGATTCTCTTTCTGATGAGCACCCCCAGATCCCGAATGAGGGTCGATCTTCTCTTAATAGCCGCATGGAGTTTGGCACGTTGTTCTTCGGCGTTCAGTCGGGCTTGAAGATTCCTGTTTGCTAGCGCCTTCCATACTGCAGCTTGACTTACACTCATGCCTTCTTTGGCAGCTTCTTTTGTTGCCAGTAGTGTCGATAACTGGCTCGACAGGTCGCTTACCTGTTTGTACAGGGCTTCTTTGTGTGCCTTTTGCTTCTGTCTGTAGGTGCTACGTCGGATAGCGTCCCGGGAGCGGATATTGTCCGCCTCCGGGATGCATTGCGGAGGTGAACCTGAAGATGCGGAGTCACTGTCGGTGGCTACAGAGTGATGGTCTTTGTCATCGTCCGATTTGTCAGAGGCGCTGAACAGTCCGGCGAGTGCTGCGGCGTCGAGAACCAGAGGTTGCAGCGCTTGCTTGGGTGCATTTTTGTCAAAAGAACGGAGTAGATCATTGCCCGAGACGCTCGCGTCGTCAAGGTGGTGCAGTAGCCCCGCCACATCGTCCAGGAACATTGCGTCCGCCATGCAACCAGTTTTTTTTTGTGGTAATTGCAAAAGTGCGAGTGGGGAAAGGCAACTTTGGTAAATAGCAATTTCTTGCCAATCACATTTGACTGGAGTAAACGGAATAGGGAAAGGGGAAAAAGTAAACTCGGAGTGATTGTCGCACTGTCTGCATAATCAGCCAAAAGGTTGTAAAGTGGCAAACACCAATTATACCACAGATAAACATAAATTAACGAACGTTCGAGATGGTCAGCACACGCCCAGTGCATCGTCCAGAAGAAGAGCTTCGAGCTTCTGCAAGCAGGCATGGCAGTCTTCTTCACCGGCTGAAATGATGGTGTCGGTGAACTCGTTCAGCTTGCTACCAGCACTCGCCACGGTACTGAACGACATCGGCACGTAGCGAATGATCGACTCCATGACAGTGCCAGCGCCGTCTGAAGACGGTCGAATGATGTTCCACCCCGTCTCATCCGAGTGCATGCCCGCATACACTCCCTCCCCTTCAGTGAACTTTCGCCACACTAGCACTATTCGATCACTTTCGTAGTACCGACGTGTGATGGCATGTTGCACGAGGGACCCAATTGCATTGCCCACACGGGCCTGAATCCGGAACTTGACAACGGTCGTGTCATCTGAAATACCCGGCAGTAGGATTCGCTCACAGTTAGCACGTTGCTCCATGCACTTGATTTGACCAACATAAGCCCGCACCCGGTCAAAAGGGAAGGGCGTTGTCGACTTTCCTGTCAGTTCGTGGTAGCTAACTCTCCTGGACATTGCGCGCTTAAGGTTGTAAAACCCGTCGTCGTTCGGAGAAGCCTGGATTTCGGATTCTTTGAAAGTGTTATTGGTTCTAGCGTACACCTCGTCCAGCTCCTTGATAAAGGTCTCATACAGAGCCATGTCGGGAGACTCGACCCGAGCTCTTTTAATTGGCGAGTTAGCATGACACCCGTCGTGTTCCTCACTGATCCTCTTTCTGATAATAGCCCCCAGATCTCTGATAATAATCGACCTTCGTTCCACGGCTTCACGGAGTCGGCGTTGCTGTTCTTCAGCAACAAGTCTGGCCTGCAAGTGGCGGTTGGCAAGCGCCTTCCACACCGCCGTATGGGCAAGTCCCAAGCCTCTTCTGGCTTTAACAGCATCTTCCCTGCTCTGAAGTGCTGACAGCTGAGTCGACAGCTGCTCTACTTCCTTGTAAAGTTCGGCTTTCTCGACCTTTCGCTTCTGTCTGTAAGAGCTGCGTCGATTGGCGTCCCTAGAGCGGATGTTCTCCCCCGGCACCTCGGTGGTTCGTGGGGAGGAGGTCGAGGCGACACTCTCCGTTTCCACAGACGTACAGTCACTGTCGGTGGATGCAGAGTGATGGCCTTTACTATCATCGTCCGAGGAACTGAAGAGACCTTCGATCGGTGACACGTCTAGCAGCTGCAATGCGATGTCCGTGTCTGGGAGGGAGAACAAAGGTTCTTCCTTATCGAGAGAAAGCAACAGATCGGCGCCGGAGACAGTCGGATCGTCGATATTGTGCAGGAAACCCACCACTTCGTCCAAGAACAGAGAGTTGGCCATTTTGAATGGAGCGTCTTCGGTGCTAGCGAAGATAAATGCGGAATGGATGGGAGGAGGCAAGTGGCGGCATTTTTAGATGGCGGTAGCGAACATGAACTGATCGTAAACGACAGAGGGGAAGGGGAGAGGGACAAACACGCTGCGTCGTGGACCAATCAGGACGCTGGATTTGTTTTGTTGGAGAAAAACCCAGAATGATGACTGCTTTGTTTATTAATCACATTTGCGTAGCTAGTACTGTACATGTACCGGTTGCTAAGCTACCGGTATGAACCGGCTCACTATCCGTTTAATCAAAAACATACCGGTATGCCAACAAATCTTACTTACATGTTAGTTATTAGAGAGTATTTGTGTGGGACATATAATGGGTCACTTAGCGAAGTATACACATACCAAGATAAAGCAAGAGGACGAGCTAGCTTTCGGACACGTTGTGGGCCAAAGTACATACATTATTCAAGTCATTTACACGACGACTGACTGCTGCTGCTGTGCTCTCAGAGATTTCCGAGTCTTTTGCGTTCGAAAGCGAGGTTTGTCCTCCATGTTCATCAGATCCCTTTCAAGTCGCTCGGCTTTCTTGCGCTGTTTTTCTAGTTCTTTAGCCACGCGCTCGTTGTCCTTCTTTTTTAAAGCTTCAAGCATTTGTCCGTGCGTTAGAAGCACTCCACCTGAGTGGCGCTCATCCACAAACGTTCCCTGTTTTCGCTTGCTTTGCTGCGGTGTGTACGTTTTCCTCGCCACCAAATTGACTAGCTCCAGGGCATCGAGATCCAGCCCTTGACGCTCAAGCCGTTTGCGCTGGCGCTCACTCAACTGAAGTGTCCGTACATGAGGCACCACAGCTGCGTGATGGGGAAGCTTACGCTTGTTAACGTGTGGCGTGTTGCCAATAAGTGCAGACAGAATCGTGTCGATTGACAGTGGTAAATTCCGGTCTTAGCAAACGCAGCTACTGCATTCTTCTTCGAGAAGGCCAAATCAAATGGCATGCGCGTCAACTCAACGACGTCATCTCGAGTAGGTAGAAGCCCTCTGTTGTGAGCAGGAAATAGTTGTAACTGCTTCTCGTAAAGTCTCTTGAAGGGTTGGTTTGTGCCCACATCCAGTGGCTGCAGGAAGTGCGATGTGTGCGCTGGAAGCACGAGAATATGCACGTCATGCTCGCATCCCCATCAGACGGTGTGATAATTAACATGAGCAAAATGTCCATCTAAAATCAGCGGTTGCGGGCGCTCTGCAGGCAACTTGCTAACGAACCACTTAAACCAATGCCGAAAAAGATCTCCATTAATGTTCGACGATTCGGACATTGCGCACACAGCACCTTCTGTGTAACGGGGTACAATCCAGTGTGCACCATGTTACGTAAAGAGTGACCCGTCACTCTTGTGGACACCTGGTACACGGTACCAGGTGCTCTCGGAGCCAGTCAGTGCATGACTACTTAGCTCCACTATAGGTAACCTCTAGTTTGTATGAGACCCAAGCTTATCTTACTTATAAATACATCAGTCTTAAATCTACTCCTCTAAGTAGCAAACCGTTCCCACTGAGGCCGGGAACACGTTGACTTACGTTCACTCGGGTAGCTAATACCCTTAAGCACTTCCTCTGTGCAAGGTGCTGTGTGACCCCGTCACACTTGGTAGCACTCGTAGTCAATTCAACACCATCGCGGGTAGATTGGACTACCTGAATCCTCTGTGCGCTCAGCGTTTGGGCCACGATGAACCGAAGCGAGTTTCCTCGCTTGAAGAACTCACAGTACGAGTCTGTTCGGAAGATGGGAGGCATCTTTGGACGAGATGGTCCTTCGCAGCTTGGCGGCGGCGACGCCTGCCGAGCAACAAGAGCGCGTGACCGCGTTTGAGACCTACGAGCGTGGTCTCATCGCTCACGTCCGCGGGAGCTTGGACGCCACGATGACCGCTTCCCAGGCAACCAGGCCTAAGCCGGTGTGGCTGAAGGTCCCCGCGTTTGAGGGGAAGGAAGGAGAGAACCTTCACTTCTGGGTCCGTGAGGTGGAGATCGCCATGAAGGCGGGTCTCATCTCGGACGAGCCAGTTCGGGTGGCGTTTGCCCTGTCCAACCTTGGTGGACGTGCCAAGCACTGGGCGTACACCAGGGAGACGACATCTCCTGGATGCTTTGCATCCTGGGCTCAGCTGTGTGAGCAGCTTCGAGCCGCGTTTCTACCGGCGAACAACGAGTTCCGCCAGCGCTCACGCTTTCTCGCGTGTAAGCAAGGTAAACGTGAGCTGCAGGAGTACGCGCAAGAGATGCGCACGCTGGTGGCATCTCTGGCAGGGAATCCTCTGCCCGAAGACAACAGTCTTCATGGACGACCTGAAAGTCGGTCCTGCTCGCACCCAGCTATTCCGGGTGCAAGCGACAACTATGGAGGAGCCGATTCGAATCGCCCTCCAAGAAGAGTACAGCCACAAGCAGGCTGGTACTCCTCGGTAAGAGGAACATCGCCACGATGAGAATGGCGTTCCTCGGGAGGCAGAGCATCGAAGCAATGACGCTGTTGCTCCTGCTGTCACGCAGCCCGTTGATGCGGGTACGTACAGCGAGCCCGAACCCATGGACTTAAGCTCAGCTGAAAGCTTGGTCCGCTGCAATGGATGCGGCGGACATGGACACTACCAGCGTGTGTGTCCCTCGCCAGTCCTCGGGAAGAGAGCAGCCCGTGGACCCCAAGTCCGGTGGCGCAGGCCACGGCCAGGTGGACGAAGACTCCCCGGTCACCAGTAGAGGCGGTATGCCCTACTGAAGAGCGCTAAGTCTTCGTGATGGGTGTGCAGGTCGTGCTGCCAGTGGCTATCACAAGCCACGAGAGACTCAATAGTCTCAAGTGTAAGTGGGGGAGAGGCTCGGAAATACCTTTCCTCCCTGGTCTTGAGGTAAGACCAAGTTCCTTACGGAACCAGGCGTCGATTAGATCGACTGCAGGCTGGACTCGAACAGCCGGGCTAGAGCTGCGGTAGCCCTAGCCGAACAAGACATAGTGACGAAGAAAGCCACTGGCGCAAGGTGCCTCGGAATCGCTGAGCAAATCAGCAGTGTAGGGGTTGCAAGCATCCACACACGAGGCAAAGCGCGGGCCTAGTGCAATCACTGGTCCCTTGGTCATGAACGACCTGTCGAGTAGGGTGAATGGAACGTCTCACCCGCCGACAAAGCGGTTGCGGTACGTGACGTACGCAACGCGCCGGGTATAATGGGCCGTGGAGCCATAGCCCAAGTGTGGTGCACGAGTGCACACACAACTGACCAGGTGGTGGTCGAGGTAAGGCACGCAGTCGTAACTGGTGCCGCGCCGAGCATGACACCGTGGTGATGGCAGCTTGCCTCACCATGGGTTGGTACCCGTGAGTACTCGGTGTCAATGCCAGACACCAACGCCGCAGTGGCATGGTGGTGAGATATGCCCCACCACGGTCGAGTAACATCAAGGTACATGGTGTCTGTGACAGACACTGGTATAGGTGCAAAGGATATGCACCATACCACGACCCGATGCGCTCTGGACGCTGTGAGTCAACGCACGTACCGGGCGTCGGCACTGGCTGCTGTCGAGCAGCCTGCCAGGCGTTCCACGTAATGAACATGCCGTGCATGACACACATGAAGTGCACGGAGCACTTATGGTAGCTGTGATACGTGTCGTACACAGCGTACCTCGTGTACGGGCCCATGGACCTGTACACTGTGCTTGCACATGCGTCGTGCATGATGTGAGCACTGGCCATGAATCCGTTCAGGCGACAGCACAGCAGAAGCTGTTGCCGCCAAACACGGCAACCTTGTGGTGGGCGTACCGCACCAAAGGTTAGTACCGTATGGTACATGGTATCGATGGGAGATACCTGCACCACGGTTGTGTACCGTCACGGTACACGGTGTCGATGAAGGACACCTACGCGCCGTTGGTATGGTGACCAAGACGCGAAGAGAGCGTGGCAGATGCTCCGCCCCCAAGGATGGATCCTTGCTGGAGCCAAAGGCATGGCCCGAGGTGAGCTGAGAGCTCCCTCTAGTGCTGGGGAAGGTGTTGCCCTTCTCGGTGTCGTCCCTCGCGGGAGACACCATACTCCGGACGCGTTCGCGAGGACTGTCGTGTCATCTGGTGCGAACTGTGGGCAATTGCCACACGTTCGGATGTTATTGCACCCGGTGCCAAAGCACTGTACGCGCGCTAGCGCAGGAGCTAAGGCAGCTCTGAGTGTAGGCTTTGCGGCCAACACAGTTGTGAGCATAGGGATGCAAATCCCAGTGAGCTTTGGCAGCACAGGTCACTGTGGGTGTGACTGAGAGCCGCGCCAGTCTCGTGGCTGCTCAGTGTGAGAATTCACCTTTTGGTGTTTTATTCTCGCACTTCTGATTGGAGAATCAGGTGATTCTCAGTTAAGTGCGGGAGGATGTAACGGGGTACAATCCAGTGTGCACCATGTTACGTAAAGAGTGACCCGTCACTCTTGTGGACACCTGGTACACGGTACCAGGTGCTCTCGGAGCCAGTCAGTGCATGACTACTTAGCTCCACTATAGGTAACCTCTAGTTTGTATGAGACCCAAGCTTATCTTACTTATAAATACATCAGTCTTAAATCTACTCCTCTAAGTAGCAAACCGTTCCCACTGAGGCCGGGAACACGTTGACTTACGTTCACTCGGGTAGTTAATACCCTTAAGCACTTCCTCTGTGCAAGGTGCTGTGTGACCCCGTCACATTCTGGAGCATGCTCCATCCATTCCACCTTGCGGCGAACTCCAGCAAAAACGTACATGGGCGGCATGATCCTGCCCGCTGCACTAATACAGCCCATGATACTGACGTTCTCACAATCAGAAGAGCGCTGGACGTTGGCTGGGCATCCGTTCGGAGCTACAACACGCTCTTGGCAAGTGCCTTGGGCACACACACACTAACTTCATCACAGATCCAAATTTGAGCAGGGCGTTCGCCCAGCCCCAACTCGCTGACAGCAGCTTCTAGATAACCAAAGTAGTGTTTAACCGCGTCCTCAGTCGACCTCTCCGCGCGCTTCCCCTCCAAATTTCGCGCCTTTCGCAGCGACAACCAGGGTGAGTGCTTCTTCATCCAGCGCTGCACAAACTTTCGGCTCGGAAAACTATCAGGAACCGGCCGGAGTGAGGAAACTAGCGTGGCTTGGCGAATGAAGTAGCTGAGAGACGGCAGCCCGATACACATTCCTCGTTTGGCGTGAAACCCAACGATCTCGTGGAGTCCGATGTTGGCTCCAGCAGAGAGATGCACTAGCTGCGGTCCCGTCCTACACTCGACAGGGACATCTTCGCGGACGCGCTTGCGCAGATTCTCTCTCGGCACGCCAGTCTTAAGTGCCGACTTGCGGATAGACATGCCCTGACGAACCAGACGCATGCCGAATTCGTATTGAGCGGTTGTAGGCTTTGTGCTAGCAGTAGTTGGAGCTTTAGAGGTCTTCATGATAGTAGAAGTGCTTGGGTGCTGATGTCTTGTTGCGAAGAATTCGCCACGGATTTAATTTTGAGTGGATAAAGGCAAGTGGGCCACCAAAATGGCGGGGAGAATGAGTGGTTGGCTCTGAGTGAGCAGCTCGCGCTTAAGCGCACTATCCACTGAGCTGGTGCGTGTATCAATCGTTGAATTGTATTAGAGATGGCTTGACCCACAATGTGTCCTGGCCGTCAATATGTCCCACACGGATACCGGTAGCTGTTTTTGCCAGACTGGGCACCCTACCCACAGAAAATCGTTCTATATGTGTATGATTATGTGGTGGGAGCCATGTTTTTGTCGTCAGTGTGCCCGAGCGGTCTAAGGGGGTAGACTCAAGTTCTACTGTGTTCGCACTTGTTCCGATTTGCTGTGTATGCGCTCATTCGTACTATTACGTAAAGCGTATACGTGCCGTTTACCAGTTGCCACCGTTTCCTGAACTACAAAAATACTCCCCCTCCATCAAACGCGTGGCTCCAAACGCACGAAAATGACACCACGGCCACGCAGCGCACAAAAGCGCCCTTTGGCACTGGAGGACATCGAAAGCGACGGCAACGACTCCGACGGCTCCGTGAATGACTTGCCAAGATCGACCTGTAACGGGGTTACATGGTGTGGAGCACACAGGGGTACGGAATACCAGGGTAGCTTACAAACGCTCAGTACATAAGTTGGAGAGCTAACAAGGTCTCTCAGTACGTTGGCTGAAAGCCACACATTATGCATTTGATTAGGTTTAACTATGCTAGATAGCTAAACATATTCATTTACCCCTAGGCGGCTTGGCCGCAATAATAGTAAATAAAACACTTCTGGTTTTGAAGCATAAAAGCTAAGCTATTAACTTTGAGCCCTGGTCGTGGGCTGTAAGTTCCTTTGGATAAGGAACTATGTATTAGTGACTCTATGAGTCGAACGCCTTCCTCTGACACTAAGGCTACGACAGCCCCGTTGCATTACCTCTGCTGAAGCGGAGACGGTCACAAGAAGCGCAAGTGAAGAAGCACGTCAGATATGTGTCCTCGCCTCGCCACCACAAGAGACACAATTTCAGTCGCGGCAGGACTTCGAGGCCTACCTAGCGCTGTACCAAGTGCAGTCACTAATGGTACGCTATTTAGTTATATGTTGTGTTTGTCGATACCGTCTCATTACGTTTTGTTCGTTTTGCTAGGTATTTTCGAGTGAGAACCAACACTTCAGTGGCTGTACGTAATGCTAGGATAGATGCTCAGGGCCCCGCGGCGACTAAAATTCCGGCCGAGTGGGATCAGTACGCGAAGACGTACGTGTGTACACACCGCGGCAAATACCTATCGCAAGCCACAAGCACGCGGCCGGGTCAGGAGACTCGGACCCACGGATTCTCAGCACAGGTACGCGGTTACTACAGTGACATCTTGATTCGTTTTGCAGCGACACAAACCCAATCTGGCATAATCGGGCATAGTTGGGATGATTCAGGTGTCACATGTGTTAGCTCAGCCACTAACCGTGTCTGTTTGCATTAGCTGTTACTATTATTTCAGCTGAATGTATTCGTTCAAGAGATTAACAAAGCTGAATACAGGTTTGTGCTCAAAGTGACGAAGTCCCCGCCCGAGCACAATCACTCACTGAACGATTATACATTCAAGTGTTATCCTTCCAGCCGTATTACTCTCGATGACAGTGCATTACGGGCGGTGAACGAGCTTCGAAAGGCTGGAGCAAAGAAGACCAGTAGTTTCAAGTTTATCAGGGACAATTCAGATAATAATCCAAAGCCACAGGATGTTCGCAACCTCGTGAGCAAGCTGAAAGATCGTGAAAACAGAAACGGCCCAAGTTCGAGCGCAAAACGATTGAAGAAGTGGATGACCGAGTTTGGAGATCCTGTCGGGAACGATGTCGGGGAAAAGTTATGTGTATTTAGTGCTTCAAATACATTATCTTCGTACCTTCTTTAAGGTAGCAAGACTTCTCGCCTAAGAAAAGATCATCTCTGCTGAGTCCATCCCCCGGATTTTTCAAAAAGAATGTCTTTGATAGATGTAGTGCCAAAGTGCTAGCTCTTCAGAAGGCATACAAGGAATCAAGTGATCAAAACCTAGGTGAGAAGGACATTGCCGTGGAAATTATTGGAGTAGGTACCTACTCTACCGAGCCGTTGGGTGTCATGAAGAAGTGACATAAAGCGATGAAAAGCATCCAATATGTGGAAAAACCTATCGTTTGGATTGATACCATCCATTTCGAACTCCAAATGCCCCGATGTTTCTGTGTTGGTCTCGATCCTGATATACAATCCAAGATCAAATCGATTCCTCTACTATCGGTGCAGGTACGCAGTTGTATACAGTCAGGTCCCGCAATGTAATATTTACTGCTGTGTAATTACACATAGGCTGAAGTATTCGAAATCGTCGGTAAGTCTGCGTTAGGCGACAGCACGGTCAACAAGCTGACGTTGAAGTTGCTCGCATGAGAAGAAAACACGATTGGTATAGACACGTCAATCGCGGGTAGCGTCATGAATGATTTCTTGGCGGTGGAGACTATGAAGGACATGTTTGTTGGTATGACAAGCCAAAAGATTTTAATTCCTGTCATCTGCGGCAAGAATCACTGGTGTGCGCTTAAGATGGATCTGTCGCTTAAAGGAGTTTTCATCGACGATCCAATGAGCTCAAGCTTTATGGAGTAAAAGTTCGACCTCTCGCTGAGAAGATGGTAGCATTGCTGCCAGATTTCCCTACAAGAAAATACCGAATTCGACGATACACGAGCGAGCTTGGAGTACAGATTGATAGCTACAATTGCGGCATGTATATGATGTTAGCATTTGAGATATTTGCCGGTGCTGAAACCTGTATCTGCTAAACAGGAAGGAGCTACGGTATTTGCGCTATCGGTACCTGTGCATATGCATTTAAAGCAACAAGCTGTCAATCTTTTGTTATCTTATGTGTTTGACCGCTTCCAGGTTTCTGTATCTCATCTTGCTGCTCTGAAAATGCCGAGTAACTTCTGGTTTTACGTAAAGTTTTAAGGACATATCAGAAAATGACGCCTCCGGCTTTTCTGGAGACTGGTCTGTTCGGGCACCCAGTCGGTTATATTCAAGTACTATTACCTCGTCTCGTGTTACCTAGTCTGGCTAAACAACGAGTGTCTAGTTAAAATTATTCATACCGTGTTAAAATTCAATTAACCTTTACCTTTCCTATGTTTGCGTTTTCTGCCGCTGTCGGTGTAGGGATTACTTACAATCACCTGCTAAGTATACATAAGTGGAATGTACACCGTGAGCGTTATGGTAAATATAGCCAGATGTTGCCTGTGTCCAAGTGAGCGGCTGTTTTTCTTTCTACGGTGTCGCGTATGCAGATAGGGACGGCTACCTTGCAGCCGTTCACAGTAAATACCATGATTTAAGTATCATTTGAAACGCGTTACGTTCTAGACGTGTAAACACTATTGGCAGCGCCATAGTCCGTTTACCATGTGTGCGACCCCAAGCCTCACACTATCCACCAGTACACAAAATTTAAAGATACGCGGGGTAAAGGGGTTATAAAGATGTATTGAGGGGTTAAACAAATAGGTTAGCCAAATTACTTGCCTTTGTATGGCTGGCCCGATGTACTTGACTTTTCGGGTGGTCAGCTTGCAAGTGCGGCCGCTCTTCTTCCTACTAGGGCACTACTCGGGGACCATAGCATGTTTATTATTCGCCAGGCTATTCTGGCATCCCACCTCCGCTGTATCCGGTCGTGGGATCTTTCTTCACCGAGCACGGGCAATACATATTGTATACAGGGGTGTCCGTTGCATATTATTATTGTCAGAGGCGGACGCAGCTTAGAAAATAGGGGGAGCAATAATCTTTCATAAGATCTGCTGCTGTGCAATCGACGGGCTTTTTAGGGATACCATTACAGGTCTGAAAAAACATATTTTCGGGTTTGCAATAACACTTCAGTACGACATTTCAGGCGTAGAGAAAACCGCAATCCTTATTGTGACCGCCAGCGATATTGCAATGCTGTATTTCAAAACGAAGCGCAACACATCTTGTGCTCCAGCGCTACACGAAAATATTGTCAGTCACTGACAGTAGTAGAGACGGATAGCTAGGGTAGATATCCTTAGCCAAATGTGATAGATGAACACAAGTCAAGCATCTGAACAGCAACATTATGTCCTTTGAGCTTCGAGCTTCGGCAAATGATTGATAAGAAATTAACTGGGGTTGCCAAAACTGGTACGAAAAGGAAATACATAAGCGTGCTGAATATCAACGCGACATGCCGAGAGAAAGTACAGTATCCCATAGCTCTTGTCTTGGAGACGAAGAGACAAAATGAACTTTGGTCTTTGGGCGCGCAGCGCAGCGCTCCAAAAATGGATAGTGTGTGTCTTTTCTTTGAAACAAATGTACAAATGGAGCTCAAAATGCCGGCCAATGTATATATTCAGACCGCTGGATACCATAAAACAAGCAAATAATCTGCTGCTGTGCATACTTCAAGCACCAGGCCAACGCCTCCCACTGTTGCTTGCTCTTAAATTCTTTTCTGATGGCGCACGCCCATTTTGACCCTTGGTCTGCCCCTGATTATAGTGTGGCTGTTGCGGATACTATTTGGTAGTGCCCGTGGTAGGAAGAACTAGGGGCTGCATGTTCGGATAGAGGGAGAAGTATTAGGACTTCTAACTCAATCAATCTCACTTTCAAATTCTATTCATCGACTCACATCGACTACAGGCCTCGCTCTCATCGTCCGCTTTTATTTAATTAAATTAGAATGTGTTATAATAGCTTATTGTGTGCTTCCCAGACCCCCCCCCCCCCCCCCCCCCCCTCATTTGCCTCGATTATAGTCATATGCATTCATACATGCACCTACTACTACATTCTAGGAAAATAACTCAGAGCTACATAAACGCATGACATGAGTGTAGCCTCAAATCAAGGGTAGACAAGTAGCTTACTAACATGGGGCAACGAAGAGCTTCCTTTCAACATTACCAGCATTATCGATAGAAGTACAGCCCCATTTTCGGCAATGGATGTGAAAAACAATGGAGCTGAAGGTTAGGGAGCTCGAGGTACCCAAACCTAGAAAAAAGGCTGTACCAAAAATGCATGTTGCGCTCTGGGCCCGTGAATACATCGGTTGAACGGAGTTGTCGGCTCGTGAACGATAGCTGCGCACGGGACATGCATGTAGGGTACGCCCGATTACTTATGGCAGCTGTTGGAGGCCAGGATTATATAGCTGTAAATATACACGATTATGACCAGGATTAATCATGGTCGTCGAAATATATCTTAATTCAGTGTCCATATAAGGAAGATACGGGAAGATACGGAACAATTTGTCGAGGACGATAAAGATACGTATTGTGTGGCTGGCAATCGTCCAGGATTAACCCTGTATGTGTACTTCGTTCCAGGACTAATCCTGTGTAAATCACGTAATAACCCTGCGAAGACTACGGCTATCAGATCGCGTATGGATACGACGGAAGTGACGCTTTGAAAATCTCCTATCTGGAGGAGATGAAACAAAGAAGAAACAACCTTTATGAATATGAAGAAACATGTATTAGTAGCTGTTAAACTTCTGTACGCTTTCAAAGTTTCAGCACAATATGGTCCGCCGACCTACTGCTCCACTTGAGTTGGGGGAAGTTCTTCGTTGCCATCACTCTTGTCGTCGCTGCGCGGAGGTGGCAATTTCTCCTTCGTACCATCATCGTCAGCATATGGCATCGAAGTAGAGGCTTCCACAGGGAGTAGACGGGCCGTCAGTAGGTAGTAGAACAATTCGAATCGTCGGCGAGTAAGCGCAGTCTTGCTCATGTCCGGATTTACACTCTTACACATCTGTCGACTGTACATCCAGCACACATATACTACGCAGCTGGACGGATCGAACTGCAGAGGGTTGTTCTGCGGAATAACATCGTATTCTTGCAGCCCAGCTAATTTGAGGTGGGTCGCCTCAGCTTTAGCAGCATTCATGTAGGGCCATGATTTAGTGGATCATAGTAAAAAAACCGTTTTTGACTCACCATTACCGTAACACAGCACCAATGGAAGATCATGAAGTTCAGGGGCAGCAAAATTGTCTCCACAGATTGTTCGCCCGCTTCATAGAGAACCAGATCGCGTATAGCAGCGTCTACAATTTGATCGTCTCGATTCCGCGTACGTTTGGACCTCGTTGTGGCGGACTGGAACCCGGCGAATCTGCACGTAGGGTAGTCTCCGCAGAGCCTCAAGCACAACGCCCTTATCGTAGCATCGTTTAGCCAAACTGGGGGCGCCGCACGATACAGCGTCGCGTACTGGAAGTCCAGGTAGTTTGGGAGAGTCTCTATGCGTTTGTGTGGGGAGGCCTTAACCACGTCTTCAGCCGCTTTGATCGCTAGATCGTGGTATTCGGCAGGTAGTGCTGGTAGTCCATCCTGCTTAAGTCACTTGTACATGTCTAGACCAATCTGGACCTGCGACTTTATATTCTGGACTCTCATAAAAGTCTTGATCTGCTTACGTGACTACCCACGTCTTTGATGATCAATGTCTCTGCTTTATCTTGATCTTCAGTGCGAGAAAAACCTTGCGACTGACTTTGTTGAGAGTCGCCAATATATATTGCATCAGCCGCGGTGTTGCTTACAGGAAGTAGCTTCGTACATGCATCTAGGTGCTTTGCAGGAAGAATGTAGAATGGATCCTGGATCACTACTGGATTCTTCAAAACTTTGAGTTTGGCTTCTTCTTTTCAAAGTCTCCATTTTTGACAAGTACACCAGAAAGCGCCTTTCCGTTTCCACTAGTCCAGGTTGCTCTCGATCGAGAGCGTTACGCAGCGTCATTAGCGTAACTTCACCTCCTTTTTTTCGCCTTCTTCCGCCGCTTCATACCACTTCCGGTCGGGTTTTTTTCATCTGCAAGCACCTTCTTCTTCAATTTTCTGAATGCTCCAACTTTTTTTGGCTTTCGGGTTCAACTTTATCGTAACTCCACCATTTTCCCCAAATGATGCGTTCTTGGCTTCATTATCATCGTCGATTTCCTCGTCTTCACTGCTACTTATCCCAAATTTTCGTTTCATCATTATTAGTGGTAGTCAGAGTTGGATACAAGAGCTCTTTCCAAGAGCACAGCTCACTGCAAATCATCCAATCAGCGCTAACGTACTCTGACAGCCTTTGCAAGGGCTTAGAGTCGACTGTTCGGCAAGAGCCAACGATGCCGACGCTAAGTAGGAAGAAGGAGTTGCTGTCAAGGCTGCTCCTCGCGTGGAGAAACCAGCTCCGTCTGAGTGCAGATAGCGAGGCGTCGAGTGATGAAGATTCGAGTGATGAAGACATAAGCTACGCGCCACTGTATCTTGTATTGGAGCCCCGCCGCTACGTCACGCCCCGCGAGCGTGTGGAACGCCCACCATCACGAATTAATTACTATCTAACCCGGATGCCAGATAGCGACTTTAAGCTCCACTTTCGCATGCCTAGGCCGTATTTTTACGCGGTGTGTCGTGCAATTGCCACGCTTCCCGAGTATCAGAGCGTGATTGGTAAGCTGCAAAAGGCTAGCGTGGAGGTACATGTGATGGCACTCCTGAAGATACTTGGATCGATGGACGGCCAAGGCCACGCTGCTGATTTCCTCTCTGTTGGAGGGCATACACCAGAGTCATTGCTAGCTAAACGTGTCGTGACTGCATTGATGCGAATAAAGTCAGAGGTAATCTGTTGGCCCGGATTGCGAGAGGGCGTGAAATTGCAGAGAGGATCAAGAATGTGTCGGATCTGCCGAATTGCATAGGCCTCATTGATGGCACTTTGTTTCCTTTGTCCCAGCGACCCGAGGATCATGGAGAAGATTTCTTCTCTCGCAAAAGTTCTTACGCTATCAACGGACTTATCGTCTGCGACGACCGCGAGCGAATTCGCTATGAAAACGTGGGTTGGCCAGGCTCAAGTCATGACAACCGTGTGTGGAAAAATTGCAGGCTAGCACAGCATCAAAACGATCACTTTGCGGATAACGAGTATATCCTGGGGGACTCTGCATACCAGGCTTCGAATGTTCTGATTCCCGCCTTTATAAAGTGTCGAGATTCAGAACTATCGCTGAAGGAAAACACGTTCAACACACAGTTAGCGAAGTTACGTATTCGTGCAGAGCACTGCATTGGAACGTTGAAAGGTAGATTCCCGCTACTCAAACGCTTGCGTGCTAGAATCAGAAACGTAGGCGAGCTCAACTCAACCATTTCACTCATTCGCGCAGCCATCATATTACACAACCTGACGGTCAAAGATAAACTTCCTGATGCATGGATTGATTGCGATGAAGCAGATGATAATGAGCCCGAAGAACTACCGGGCGGTACCAACGAGTGCCGTAGAGCTTACTTACGCGACTATATTTTCGACAGCGTGTATTAAAGCATCAATTAATCAGACTCCGCAGATATTCCTACTCCTTCACTTTCGCTCTGTAGAGGTAATAGTCGATCAATTTCTTCTTGTGGAACACCGCTATCTTGCAGTTGCTTGCGTGAAAGAAGAAGTTGAACCGCAGCTTCTCGCTGTGCGGTCTGAAGCTGCACCATTTTGATTTGAAGGTCGATGTCAGCTTGGGCCTTTTCGCGGTTATTTTTTCTTCCTTTAGTAGCAGCTCTTTAGACTTGAGTGCGTGTTCGCGTTCACGATAATCCATCATCCTCTCCCGTTTCTCTTCACGAATACGGAGTACATTCGCTTGCTGTTCCAGCAGTCTGTCAACAGACTCTACCTTGTGTTTCTTGGTACTCGAATCTGCGTCAATGGCGAGCGGCCTCTTTTCGCCTTTTTGAAGCACAGAGAGGCCGGTAGAGAGCAACCCCCCTTCAGCTGCGTCTTGATCATCGGATGTAACCTTGGAACGAGCTGAAGGCCTGTCCATCATCACATCATGCAAGTCGTAGTAGTGTGGGCAGCGCTTCAACAAAGTATCACGAAGGCTCTTCTCGTCCGTAATACCTGCACCAGTTGCTAGACGAAAATCCTCTGCCTGCCGCCACTGTTTCTCCAGGGAGTTAATCTTCTCGCGGACCCCAGGACTGTCTCGATGCTCAATACCAACTGATTTCAGCTGAGCTACGATCTCCGCTAGCAGCGCTTCCTTCGTTTTGCCGCTCGTTCGATCACTACCTCGCCACTTGTTATAGTTGGCGGGGTTAATCATCCATTTCAGCACCTCTCGCAGGGAGGATTTTCCTCCATCCACCCCATCGGAATCCCAGAAAATGGATGCCTTCTTTCCTGACCTTGTCATCCCCCGACCCGACTGATCGACCTGCTCCGGCACCTGACCCTCTCGCTTCTTAGCCTTTGAAGGCCGAGTCACCTTCTGCTTGGTCTTCGTCTTGAGCTTGTCAGTGGCGACCGCTTGCTCAGCAGGTGCCCTGTTAGTCGTATTGCCCTCTCTGTTCTCCATAGTGCCCTCCGATCTTCTCCCGGCGATATCTCTTGGAATCCAAGACTTCTCCTAAAACAGAAAAGCTAGGGTGAGATCTCTTGGATTCCAAGAGAATTTTGGCCAATGAGAGTCGACGGTGTGTCTTTTCAGCTCTTGGAAAGAGCTCTTGTATTTAACGCTGACTACCACTATTGTCTTGAATTGAGCTTTGACTCGCTCCTTCATCTGCATGTCCAATTTCTTACATGACAATATCTGTTTCCGCCCGTTTCCGCTGGCGAACATTTCTCCGCTGATTTGTAACAAACCGTAGCATCTCGTCAAATTCGTCATTGTTTCAATGTCTGCCAGTTCATTTTCTATCAAATGAGTCGCACGTACTGCCTCTCGATACCTGTCCGAATGCGTTCGCACCCTTTGTGCTAATGCGCCTTTTGATTCGCCTGAAAATATTTCATAAGTGAATTGTTTCACCTTCTTTAAATTGCGGTTTGCTGTTGTCCATCTATGTATTCGTTTAACATGCACAAGTTAGAAACAAGATACATTATCCATATTATATAGGATGATATTGAATCCTGGATAAATCCTGTTTTTCTGAAAAATACTGGGAAACCAAAAGCAACCTCCGGATAATCCTGGTACATACCTGTCGTCAATACGATTCCACGGAATAAGCGTTCCAGACACGGCATGTTTCTTGCGATAGGCAATGGCGTGACGGCATGGTAGGTACATGGAGCTAGCGAACTCACAATCGCAGATCCAAGTGTCCAGACGTAGTATGTGTTCCGAAAAGATGCCGCGCACAATAACCAACAAAGCATCAGCTTTGTCTATGACATATTGGTACATCAAAGCCTTGTCCCTTGCTGCAATATATTGATGCTCGATTTGACGAGCCACATAATGAGTTGTGAAGCGCAGAACGCTACTTATCTCTTCATCGAAGTTGCTGTTCACAAATTGACCAATGCGAGATACGCGATACTGGTAATCATTCTCTTTTCGACGATCGAAAGTAGCCAGAGACTTGATACACTGAGCCATGCTCATAGAGCCGTCTACGCCCTTCTTCAGCTTCCCGAAAAAACTCTCCACGCGACTATTCGTGTGGTTTTTAAAGTGAGGAAGCGTAGACCGAAGATATAACACCCAACGAGCCCGACAAGAGTACCAGTTCTTTTCAAAATAAGCAAAAAAAAAACATCCCTTCCACATCGATCACAGATTCCCTTAAGCGAATTATGAGCGTCGTTATACTTATTATCGGATAATGCGTACACCATTTGGTGCACCGCTCCGTCTATATGGCTCGCATCTTCCGCCGATAACTTTCCGAACTCGGGCTTAGCACGCATCTCTTTCAAATACTTTATCACGTGAAAGTGACAAATCAAGATGCGAGCGTCGGGAAGGTTGGCCTCCAGAACTCGAATTTCGTTAAGGTCCTTGTTCACGATAATAAAACGTAGCGACTGTATACGTGTAGGATACAGTCGCTTGAAATGAGAGATGGCTCGCTCCATGTGCCAGTCCCCGTTCGCCTCGATCAAAGATTGTTGCACCACGGCTAGTTCTCCAAACTCGTTCATCGCCACGAACGTAAGAAACTGATAATTGTATCTGAAAAAAACCCATGTTTAATCCTGTAAGAATCAAGGATTGATCATGTAAAGTTAGATAACTAACCTGTTCGTCTTGTGGCAGCAGTCGACCAAAAGAAGCTCGCTAAATTGATCGTACACGCATCTCATGTGAGCGGTAGCAATAGAATCACTCCGCTTTCTCCAGCATCCGTCTCAGCCACGGACGGCACATTCTCTGGATCCGCCGCTGCAAAAAGTGCGATTTCCCGAGCGGTGGCGTCGCTGTCGTCCAATGTCGAAACGGAAGATGAGTGGCTGCGCACTAAGTTGTCAACGTCGGACTGGATTACGTTTTCATCGTGATCCAGAAAGGAGTCGTAGATGCGCGACCGCTTTGTATCCACTGCTAGCATACCGTCCACATGTGTACCAACCAATGGATCTGCGATGCCCAAAGACGTGGGATACGTAGCATACGCCATGACAGAAACCCTGTGGTTGTGTGAGTAATTGCCGTTTTTCACTTGGAGCTCACCGCGAACCAGATTCCACTGCACAATGAACCGAAAGGGGCAATTCATGAGACGAATGTGCTGTCTCGGACGACTACCTTCTCTACGCGATTTGCGCTTCTTCCAAACGTGCGTACAGATGTACGTGCGCTGATAAGGGTCCATTGTTTCCGGCACCATTTGCAAAACGTCTTCTCCCTTCTTAGTCCTTTTCAGCCGCTTGTTCCTCTCCGCTCGTGACATCGTTTCCTTGACCGGTAGCACCTGCATCGTCCTCTGGTAATATAGAGCGTAATATGCCTGCCCGGACTCCCAGCTGCTGTGCCAAACCTCCGGCGATCCACAGCCACATAACCAACGTCACTACTCAACTCCTCCTCTGCACCGCTAACATCTGATACCGAGTGACGTCCTGCTTCTCCATCATCCTCCTCTCTGCCATCAGTGCTGCCGGAACTGTCACGTCCGTCATCATCGTCCTGCCTGCCGGGATCAGTGCCGCTGTCATCGTTTTGGCTACTGTGCTAATTACTGTCGTCATTTGGCTGCTCGTCGACTTCCAAAAGTGCTGCATCAACACCCAGCGTGTCCGAGAGGCCAGGCCTGTAGAGAGGTGCCACGTCTAACCGCGCGCGCCGTGGCTGCGTCTGCGTCGCCGCCGCCGACTCCTACATCCATTTGAGAAGGAAACGGGAGAAGTGATAATGGGAGATTGGAGGTTGGGGGTCGTGTTCGATTAGAATTATCCCCCGATCCTACTTAGCCAAAGGTAATGATTTTTATTTTTCAAATCATGGACACTTCCATGACTACACCTTTGAGCACTCAAATACGTTCTAAACGGCAATTAAATCCGTGATGAACAATTCAATTACGTAAATTTCTGAGTTTCAATTACCAAATCTGCAAACAAATTCGTTTTTACTGCACACAAATCCGTACATAACGTGTCGTACTCCATAGCCTTCCCGTCCGCTGCTGCATTACCGCTTTACTGCAATGCAGTTTCATTCGGGGGGCCAACACAGGCGATATCCACTTCATGTTGTGCTTCGCCGCGCTTTTCAGAAGACGCATCTGCCGCTCAGCAATGGAGAGGACCTCTTCATTTTGGCCCGGATCCCGGGTGCGGCCGCATACTTCATCTCGGAATATGGCCAATGCCGTCTTGATATGAGCCTTCAGAACGCTGAAGCACTCTTCGATTGGGCTGCACATGGGGGAGTACGGCCCCAAGCGCAGCAACTCCATGTCAGCGTGCTTAGTGACTCGATCCTCGGTCTGGCGATGCACAGGAGCATTGTCAATGATGATCACGACCATCTTGCCCTCATAGTACATCCTAAACTCCTCAGACACCTTGACAGCCGCGTAAATCGCCTCCACAAAAGCAGCATTCTTGTCCATACGAATGCTGCCTCGCTGAAGTCGGTAGGTGACGAGTCCAATGCTGGACGACACAGCACACTGAACCTGCAGGTTCGCGCCTTTTGAAGGAGGCAGCTTCAGGACAGCACGCTTTCCTCGCTTAGCGTGTCCTTTTTGACGCTTCAAGTGCACATTAAAATTGGTTTCTTTATAATACACAATACATCTACCTAGTTATTGGTGTTCTTTGAACTGTTTAGCAAATTCTTTAACGCTTTAACAGATTGACTTCGCTGTTGCAGGTTGTAGGCTTGACACGCTCTTGTTGCACAGACTGGTACGCTTCCAGGACACGCTGCTTTTCAGCAACAGTATGATGTTTGTAGGGGGGCATCTGCGTAGTTGAGGGTGAAACGAGAAAAGAGAGTACGTCGGCTGACCTTGTCTTGGACGCGTGGCTCTAGCGCGAGCGCAGCACAGCCTTCAATTTTGGCGCGCACGAATTTGTATGCAGTAAAAACGAATTTGTTTGCAGATTCGGTAATTGAAACTCAGAAATTTACGTAATTGAATAGGTCATCACGGATTTAATTGCCGTTTAGAACGAATTTGAGTGCACAAAGGTGTAGATTCCTGCACATTTCCAGTACTATAATACTGGCCTCCAGCATTTATTATCCGGTTGTACTGTATCCGACCTAAACCTCTTATATTCTACAGCTCAATCTAGAAAGTTTGTATGGATCAGCTGGCTGTATTTGGGAGGGGCTTTTATTCGGGCGTCGACGAAAAGAAGTCCCTCTCAATGAGTGTAAGGCGGTCGTCTGATAAATTAGCATCGGGAAATCAAAGCGATTTGGTGATTTGTCAATGGTACCTCTAATCTTTGCTACCCGATATAAAGGGGTATTTGAAATTTAAGCTACGCGTATTCAGGGGGACCTCTGTACCCACAACGACGACAGCAGCGATTACATCCACTCCTGATTGGTCACATGGATTCGAGTCGCGTTAACATTAGTTTACTCCACCCCTAGACGCGATAAATATCAATACTATTAAAAAGCAGGTACTGTGACCACATGTCCAAACCACCCTTTTTACTGCGCTCCTTTCGCATTCTGCTGTTTCTCTCACAACCTAAAAAACAACTCGGAAAGCAAGCTCATGAAGTATCAACTTGAAACTACGGGCACGCGGTCTCTCATAGATGCGAACGATAGTTTGATTATCTCTGTGGAACTCCTGTCGATCTCTGCGGTCGTACGAGCAACGTCAATGTGAAAAGCTGTCGAGTACGTGCGCTAGCCAAAAGCCGGACCTATCGGGATGGCCAGAAAAACATGCGTGATAACTTGCGACGTCAAGAAATGGAGCTACGCCAGCAACTGCAATCCCTACGGCGTCAAAGAACGGAAATTTGGACAAGTTCAAGAGCTCGCCAGTATTCGTCTCTACTGCTATGGAGAGATCTTGCTACGAGGCTTCACGAAGAGCGCAAGAATGTGGAAAATCAACAGCAACAGCTCCAACTCATGGTAACCAACCAGACCTCGTACGTCACCACTCTGCGTGAGGTGCTTAGCAAACAAATCAGCGGGCCCATTGTCTTCCCTTTCGCCAAGGAACCAACCCCACCGTTCTACAATTATATTCAAGAGCTGAAAACACGGCTCCAAGAAATCGACGACGTGTTTCGAGGGGACTTTGACCAAATGGCGGGTGATTTTTTTAGATTTCTGTACCCGCGGTCTAGACTTGTTTTGCCGTCATCGCTAATGGAGACGCGCAACACCTTGTGGCACCTTTGCCTGCAGAATTTTAACAGCAAACCAGACTACCAGCAGTATGACGTCGGGGATTTAAATAGCACGTTGGTAGCGAGCTTCTCTGACGCACCTGTGCTGGAAAGCGGAGAGACAGTTCAAATTCGGCAACGATGCGTAGTTAGACGATTCGTCCAAGGCAATCGCATACTCTCTACTTGGAAATTCGGTTTTGAAGGAGAGGGCATTTTCAGTGGATTAATGGCGGACGAGACAGGCTGGAGCCGAATTCACACTTCTCCAGATGCGATGGAACCTGGGACCGGGGTGGAAATATGCATCCATCGCGTTCCAGTACAAACCAACTCCCCAGCACCGGATAAATCAATTGTCAACAAAATTCATGAAGTGCTGAATAGGATCACCGAAGAAAGCGTGGTGAACCTGACGACTACTCTAGAAAACACACTACTGGACAAAGCGCTGACCCACATTAATTATCGGATTTAGCACTTAGATGTGGCCTAGGCGAGTTTAAATAAAAAAGCATTGAAAAACGGAGAGTTTTCGGCACATTATGCGACATTGCACATGCTGTAATCTCGAATAGTTTTTAAAATTGTATCAATATCAGGTGCTCTTTATTATGGCAAATTGTTTCATTAATAGCAACATTACTTTTTCGTGAGATTTTTCAAACATTTACTTCTCTTAAGCGCGTTATCGGCACAAATTCAGTACCAATCTCCAAATTTTCGCCTGGGTGCTTTCTCTAGGGCGTCTGTGTAAATAGTAGGCAAAGCGAATATCAATCGGATTCGCTAATTCGTCGGGGAACTCGGTATCGAATCCGCGTACGCTCTAATTTAAACCATGAGTAAATGTGCGCCAATGCCTTTTCGAGCAACACGATTTAGAGGGTCGACACAGCATTCACGAGGATTTCTATGTTGTGTTCGTGCACCAACTTAAGGAGCGCTTTGACCTCCAGCTCAAACGATACTGGCGTGCTGGCGCGCGATGAACACACATCTCAATAACTGTCCCAGGCTCCTTCTCATCTTCTGAATGTAATACAAGTAGTCGGCCCCAGTCGGTCTCGCTCTCATTCATGACTGAGTGAGCTTGGCTCTTCTCACTGTTGGGGTGCTTGTTTTTTTTTTTTTAAATAAAAGCGTCAAGTGCGGAAACAAGCAAGTATATTCTGAAAAATATATTTTTTAAATTGTACGGTATGTAAAATACTTAAGAGTTGTGTTGGGGATTGCGTGAGTGGTCAGAACAATGCTTGTGTCAGGCTCGTTATTTGATTAGTCACGATGAACACGTACGAACCCTGCTGTTGATCAATACTATACAGGCAAATACAGGCAGTGTTGTCAACAACTTGTTAAAGATCAAATCATACGATCCTCTCGATACCGGTAGTACATGTACTGCAGTACAGGTTCAAAAACGTCCCTAAAATATTTATAGTATATGCATTTACTGGTACCGTATACCGATTCGCAAATATCTATTAGAGTTCGTGCATTTGTCGAGGATCTCTTCTGGTATGCAAAGGATGGACATATGTTGCCAATGGTGTACGCCACCCGGTGTGTGCCATTCGAATGATGCTATTGGCGTTTATTAGTTTGGAGGATCGGGTACTTGTTGTATGTGGAACTCCGGACTGAACGGGAAAACGGTACTACACATCTTCTCTCACTTGATCAAAGAGCTAGCTCCAAAGTCACAATTTCTGAGCGCTGACAAAATCGTAACGATATTGTCTGCTCACTTTATATCACGTTAGCTGACTCTATTCCTTCTATCGTGACTAAACAAAAAGCGTTTGTTCATTGTATTACATGCAGGCTCTCGCCATCAGGTTGTAGTAATACATGTACAGTATATGGAGTCGAGACCTGCTTTCAATACACCTCAGGGGGGGGGGGGGGGGGGGGGGGGGCGCTAGGAGTGGAGCAGTCGCAAGCGTGGCATGTTGATTATTATACCCAATTAAACATAAGACGAGATGCTATTGGTTATATTTTCTGATACACATGAGCCAATAACAATCTAAGGAGTTCATTGACCTGAGCGTGAGGGTAGGGCACGCATACGCTCTGTTAATATCCCAAGTCACAACACAAGAACGATCAAGAAAGTCACAGCGATGGAGTGCAGACGCGAAACACCCGATGCAGCATCTATTTCGGAAGCTATAGAGACACTACCGAGCAACGGTGGGGACGGGGCATCGAGTGTTGATATCTCACGCAGCACGGAGCAAGCGGATAGACACAAAGCGCTCGCGATAGTCAGATGCCGGGCTTACCGGAATGACCAGAAAGTATTGCGTGACACATTGCGGCGTCAAGAGATGGAGTTATGCCATCAATTGCAATCCCTCCAGCGTCAAATCAAAGAGAGGTGGGCAAGTCCAAGCTCTAGCGAGTATTCATCGTTCCTTCTCTGGAGAGACCTAGCTGCTCGGCTGCAACAAGAACGTCAGGATGCTGAAAAGAAACAGCAACAGCTTCGTTTCCTAGTAAACAGGAAAGCCACGTACATTGATACTCTACGGAAGTTCGCTAACGAACGCCTTGGCGATTCCATGGCCTTCCAAATCAGCATGGGACCAGCTGCACCTTTCGACAGTTGCATTCAAGAGCTAGAAACAATGTTCTTGCAAACCGACGAAGTATTTCGAGTGGGCCCTCAGCAAGAAAGCAGTCAAGGTATCATAACTTTCTACCCGCGATCCAGACTTGTGCTGCCATCGTCGCCCTCTGAAACGTGCAAACCATTGTGGCAACTAGGCCAGGAGGTTTTTAGCAGCATACAAGGCTGTCAGCGGTATACCATCGAGGTCCCAAATGCCGCGATGGTTGCGAAATCAGTCTACAATACCGTGCTGGAAAGCGGCGAAGCGGTGCAGATATCGCAATGGTGTGTTACTCGAAAATTCATTCAAGGCGAACGCATCGTATTCACTTGGAAAAACATTATGGAAGGGAGCGGGATGTTCAGCAGAATTAAGGTTCAAGAGACAGGCTGGCCGACTGCAGCCTTCTGAAGATGCAATAGAACCAGGGACCGTGGTTGAAGTGTGCGCTCATCACATTCCGATATGTTCTGGAGCCCCAACACCCCAAGACTCGACAGTAAACACGTTTCATACCCTTCTGCAAACAATCAGTCAGGAAATATTGGCAACACTAACGACGAACCTGGAGAACGTGCTACTCGATAAGGCATTGACGCAGGTTAGCTATTAGTTGGGGTACGTGTCCAGTTTTAATAACCTGACTGCTTTATGATGTATCCATACTTGCATACTAGTATAGCTCTAGGTGTGTTTTTACTGTGTAAAATACTGAGATAGTAGTAAGATACTGCTTTAGATAGGAACATAGTGTGTGTGGTACAGTATGCTCAGTTACTACTATTAATAGTAGCACGTGTATTACAATTAGCTCGTTTTTTATCTGTTTTCTTGCCAGCCAGCCGACCCAATTCGTGAGCTCTGAGTCTAACTCGGAAAAGCGAACCGAACGGTGCGACTTTGTATTTAGGGCTTCTAATGGTATGATTCAAGTAGGTCATACTGCTTCATGGTGTTTCTAATCGTTGTCTGCGATAAAGCGCGTTGTAACTCAAACACGCGAGTTTAGTTTGACTCAATAATGAATTTTCGGTTTTGTGGCGGCAGATGTCGTCGCTGTTAGCCTGTTTCGCGACGTGGGTGGTGCCTTGGTGGGCGAAGGCGTACGCATTATTGCAGTATTGGGTGGGGAATGCCATCGCAACCCGGCAAAAATCGAGTTACTTTGCGGTTAACGACGCCCGTCATCTGGTGTCATGTGTACCATATATTGGGTACAAGTCTTCATAGTAGTCCCTTTATATAATAATAAAAAGCGCCTCTAGACGCTATCAACACAGAGAGGATCGTATGTACAGTAGTAGTAGTTGCTAAGTACTACGTTGACAGCTTAGCAGAGTATCATTCCATGTTGCTTATTAATAAGTGACAGGACCGAATTTCTGGCTTATACTTCTCTACAGTATCTTGGTCGCGTCCGACGCCGGCAGGATCACAGTCTGCAAAGAATGGGCTGGTAGGCTCAGAGTGAACGTGTCCGAGTCTGTTTGCTTGACACTTATCGTGACGTCCGCGTTATCGCGATTCATAAACTGCATCACAGCTTGGTCGTTCGGGGTCACAAATGCGCAGCGGTGGAATTTGCGTAGATTTTTGTTCTTTGGGAACTCGATACGCTTCGATCCCGGTGGCACAAATTTGGCGAAGTGACCCATAACGTAGAACATGGGCTGCTTATAGAATTCAGCACCATTCTTTTCGTCAATGAGGATTACCGCATCCACATAGTTTTGAGCCCAGGTCGGGCCTCCTTTTGTGTCCAAGACCATGTTCCATTCGACCTATCCGGCTGCCATGTTGTTGATATCCTCAATGATGTCTCGACCATAGTTCTCCGCCCGCTTCCAAGCTTTCTTAGGGTCGTCCAGTGCGGGGCCTCTCCCGGTACCGATCAATGATGGGAGATATCCTTCACACGCTTCCGTATTAAGCATAAACATATCTGGGTGGGTCTCGGAAAATTTTAGCAGATTGTTGTAGTTCCCAGCAAAAGGCAAAATGAAGTCAAGGTTCTGGTACCAATGGAAGGCCAGTCCGCTAAGGTACTTCCTTGACTCCGGGTCATCAAATGGTGCACTGCGAGATTGGATGCCTGTCTTCTGGTCGTCGTTAGCCATAAGCTTAAGCTTTGGATGATTTTCAGCCATCAGTGGGCCAAGGTGCATCTTGATGAAGTCTCTTTCTTCTGCAGCAGTCATCCGGAGCGTCTGCCACGGCGTCAGAGGGAGAGGGGGCTTTTGCGGCTCGTTTTGCACGCTCATGGCCCAGAATTCAATCCCTTCCTCCTTGTATGCGTCGAAGAATTTGGAGTAGTACAACGCTAGAGCTTGCCAATACTTGCCGCCGGGTTTTCCTTTCATGGTACAGTCGATGACAGAATCTCCGTTCGTCATCCATAGCGGCGGGGCCCAGGATGTTGCGAACAGTGTCACTCCATTCGTCGACTTGTTGAGAACACGGTGGATCGTATCGAGCTTGTTCGAATGCGGTGCCTTGTCCGACGCGATGGTAAAATTTTCCATCTTAAAGTCATCCACCATGTCGTTGTAAGTGTAGGTACTTGTGGAGAAATCCGTCGAGCCGATAGGGATACGACCCATGCTGTACTGTAGACCGGAGTCGGCGTAGTACTGCTCTAGGACCATTTCTTGCAGCTCAGCTGAGAGCTTGTACAAGTTAATAGCGACAGAGTCCGTAAGACTACCCCCGAACCCGAGCATGGTCTGGTACTGTCTCGACACGTCGATCTCAAACGTTGGTTTCTTGACCGGAGGCTCATCGATGGTTGCCACTTCATACGTCAAACGCATGCCAAGTTTGGATGTGGTGTAGACCCCCACTTGGCCAGATTTGAGTTTCTTGTAGTCGTTGGAGACGCTGTCGCATTGGGTAGCGCTGCAGACGCAGACACCTTCCAAGTTGGTTTGGAAGCGCGTGGACCAGTTATTGTCCACTTCATTGATTTTGCGCGCTCTATTCGCTGTCTAAGTCGTTGTTGCTATTTATATAAATCGCTTTCCATAAAACGACCAACTCGTTGTTTTTTTATTCAGACGAAACGTTTCACCTCTAGAGAATGGAGGCTGCTCTACGCGAGCTTCGCCACGAGTGCGACGCAGAGGTGACTATTAAGATCGGAGAGCCTCTAACCGACTGTAGAGCGGTTCACGGATCGCGACGTGCTATGAATTTTTCGGTTGAAGAAGGATACGCAGTACTTAAGGAGAAGCTGCGACTCTTGGTGAAGGACGACTCGGCTGTGACTTGGCCAGCGGATGTTGGCGTCTACATTAAAGCCACTGTGAACGCCCGACAAAGTGACTACAAGTGTCTACCCGAGGACGCAGAAGCATTCTCACAGCTATTGCGCAAGGTGTGGGGTAGAAGAAAGAGTCCAAGCCAGCGGCTAGCTCTGTTCATGTACGTCAACCGGGTAAAAAAATCAAACCCAATCCATCGGGCAACAGCTGTACGTATGGCCCAGGCCTCTCGCAATATAGCGGAGACCTTGAGAAGTGAAAACCTAGAAGCCCCAGGGCCAGCATCGCTCGAGTACTGGGCAACTGTACAAGCGCGACAACATGACGATGCTCCAGTTGTTCAACCGAACAACGAGACCTTCCGTCAGCTAAACTACATTGACGCTCGCGCTCGACAACACCAGCACGAAGTTGCGGCGGCGACAAGCGCAGCAAATGCGGAGACTCGTCGTATTCATATCATGATTAACGGCGTGCTAGTACCTATCGACCTAAACATCCAAGAGGTTCGGGCAGTTTTGGGTTTACCAGGATATGATCTTCGGCCGCCGTTTCGCGAACGAGCAGTACGTACCGTTTCCGTACCCGAAGACGTAGTAGATTTAGATCATGCAGACGTAGAAGATGACAGAGCGGACGACTTCGACGAAGACATAGAAGAAGACGGAGTAGACGATGATGAAATGCAAGCTGTAGTATAACTTAGCTAGTTCTATCTGCTCAATCGTCAAATACATACCTAACTAAATCTATTGAATATCCGCATTTTCGATACAAATTTTTACCTATAGAATCGTTAGAACGAGTGCAGTCTCGTAATGCAACCTCTAATACGGCCTCGGGGTTAGTTTGAAATGCCATGTTGGCGTGGTTGATGATCCACCGCTTGAGTAGAGAGAATGACACCTCTATAGGATTTAATTGGGGGCAATACGGAGGTAGAAAGAAGAGTAGAGCACCCGTTGAGTGTACTAATTCCTCCAGTTCACGATACATGTGTATCTTTGCGTTATCAAGAACTACAATGCTTCTAGGAAGAGGCCACCGATTTAACAATGGTGCAATCTTTTCACTAAACGACTTGTGGAACTCTCTGCGCGAGAACGTCCCCCTCGTCATTTCCCAAGCCAAAAACCCTGCTGTATCCATTGCAGCCAGCACGGAGACACGCTCACCCCGTCTAAACGGCAGGTCCACCACGGCAGGGGTACCCCTCGGCGACCACGCGTACCGACGCATACAGTCACGACCGGCTTTCGCTGTCTCGTCCAAGAAGACGAGCTGCTCTGGTCCATTGTAAAATGGAAGTAGCTTATTGTAGTACACCGCAATTTCCGCCGGAGCTGCCTCCCTTGCCCGTTTGCTGAGCACCTTGCGCGTGAGGTGCAGGTCGAAGCGGAGGGCTCTACAAATAGTAGCTTCGGATGTATTTCTCAGTGTAGGGAAGCGAGCTCTCAGTGCTGACCGCAGCTCGTCCAGGTAGAAACACGGGTGAGACTGAGCATATTCACGAACAAATTGGCACACGTTTTGCGGCCATCTTGACGTGCGTTGCTTCCGACCCTTTCCTTCGACAGTACCTCGATTGAGAAACCACCCATACCACCTCTCTATGGACCTTTTCGATACACCGAGAATGCTTGCAACATGCGCGATATCAACGTCGTAAACATGTATCAATGATACCGCCCGCCAACGAAGATCACTTGACTTGGTCATGCTTGTCAGAGCCTTGAGCAGTTGATATCAGAGACTTTAATGAGTTTAGACAACGAATGGCGGTTCGAATGTCCGCCATTCGTTATTATCTGAGCCCAAATCGTCCTCAAAGTCGTCAACCCCCTCAAATTTGTTACTCGTCAAGTGACTAAATCGTTGTTCCAACTTTGATAAGTCGTTGAGATAAGCAAGGTCTCCGCCAAAATGCATGAAACGTACAATACTACAAGTCGACAGAACGCCTGGCGGCCCAAGGAGTAGACCGAAGAAGACGGGTAGTGCCTTTGAGAGCAGCATGGGTCGCAGTAATAACTTGGTGGCTTCTCTGTATTTTATTTTATTTTGAAAAGTGTGAAGGCGAAATGGTTCTAGTGAATCGCCACGAGGCAGTTTCCTGTGCACTCGCTATTGCTGCCAGGACTCGTGGCTGCGATCAGAAAAATGGCCCACCTATGAGTCATAGGTGGGCCATTTTTCGCAACGGTTAACTAATATTTTATAGTGTACATGTATCTTGCTGTGAGGATACAAATTTCATATTATTTGGCAATTACTAATGAAATGTTGACGCGACTCGATCATCGTGACCAATCAATTCTGGACGTAACGTCAATGAAAGTGGTTGAAGCTCTTGCTCTACAGTGACGCTTAAGACATCAGTCCTTGTATTGCTGCCTTATCCTCAAGAGTGTCCCTATTTGCCAACTTGCTTCCAAGAGCTTACACGCTGTCATGGACGCACGAAACGATCAGGGTGTTTCGGTCCTCTCGAGGAAAGATTGTAGAGAGCAATCGTGCACATCTGGCGTTGTGCCAGCATCGGTCATGGTTCTGCCGGACGAGAAGACAAACCTGCTAGATGAATCAACTAGAGATAAAGGAGAAAAGACAAAAGCGTATCTTCGCACAAAGTTTGTGGGATTGCTCGCTCTATTTGGTATGCGGTACTGATATCTCTTACTTAGGCTTTCAGTTCCTATTCTTAAGCATGCGATGAATGTTTTCACAGTGGTCATCTGGACGAACATCTTTCAAGCTGAAGCCGTGCAATTTCTTCAGGTACGATACATGATATGTAGCGTAAAGTAGAATTGCTAGTTTATAAAGCGTGTCCTGCATTTTATCGCTATGTAGACATCCATCCACTTCAACAAGCCATTCTTTGTCATGTGCTTCTGCCACGCCGCTCCAGTCAGTGCTGCTATCATTCGCAAATTCCTACGCGCATCTAAAAATTCATTACTGCTTCCACAGGTCGTGTTTCTGCCGTCCATTTTCGTCTACTATCGCATATGCGGGACAGCTGAGGATCGCCAAGCTGGATACGACATGTTGAGTGTACTGAGAAGACACTCCATTATTCCTTTACGACAGCTGACCCGTCTATCCGCGTTTCTCGGTGTTTTTCTACTTGTTGTGCGACTACTTCTGGTTTTCAGCGCTGCAAAACTTGACAGTGGCTGCAATCTTCAACAGCTCGCCACTGTTCGTGTATTGCTTCTTCATCTGCTTACTGCACGAACAAGTATCATGCAAGAAGCTGTTTGGCGTTCTGATGGCTTTTACTGGAGTGACAATAGTGATACTTTACCAAGACAACGGGGAAAGTGGAGGTATTGGAAGCCCAAGTGTCGTCGCGGGGCTGATGATGCTGACTTCGGCGATCCTTAACGCGGGATACAACGTGACCGTTGCGTTAACAGCAGGTGCCAACATCAACGACACGCCGACGCTTATGATCATGATGGGACTCAGTGGCATCTTCACATTTCCTGCGTGGTTGGTCGGTACAGTATTCTTCGCCCACAGCCTGTTTCCTTCGTTGTACAAGCCAATCGGTTTCCCTCCCTCGATCGAAGGAAACGTGATGCTGGCAATTGGAGTCGTCATGTTCACGACCAACTTCATCTTCTTGACGTTCGCTGTGTGCTGGACGTCGCCACTAGAGACCAATGTTGGCTTTTGCTCACAATCCCGTTGGCAGGACTCATCGATACCTATGTATGTCATGCGCCGTTAACGTGGCAGTTCTTTATCGGCGCAGCGTTGGTAATGACAGGATTTTGTATCCTGGAATGACCTCACTGGACAATTCTTCGAATACCAATACGCACACCAACGTTGATGTGGGCACCGAATGAGCATAAGGAAAAAGAACGAGACAAGATGAGTAGAAACGTGAGTTTCTTGTCTATCACTGATGATGATGCTGATGAAAGGTGGCCCTCTGTTTTGTTTTAGTTGTTTTCTTTTTCTAAAGAATCTTTATATGCATTGGGGCGCGAGACAACATCTTGCGTCTTTCGATGTGTATGTAAAAGACCCTCGGGTGTCTGTGGTTTCATTTTTCTGATGCATTCCTTTACGAGAGTCGGTATTGATTTCTGCATGTCATATATCGTGTTGGTGTGCCTTGCAGCCAAAAATTAACGCCTAGAAGGCGTGACTTGGCCGGCTTTTCCCAAATAACTGCGAACAACTTGTTGAGTGAGTGTTGTAATTCATCCAGAACGATATCATCGTACCCCTCTACCTTTTTGTCTTCTAGTCGTCTTTATCACTAAGGTCATGCACCTGAATCTTATCAAATACAGAATAGTACCTCGAAGTATTTGTACTACAGTAGCATTATTAATTGTTGTAGCGTGGGGCACAGGTTGAAAGCCTTGCCCTCATTGCACTTTGGAGTAAATGCAAGTTGCTTTTACTACCAGCTGGCTATCCTTGCAGTTGCAGTTGTAATTACTAGACTTGATGTTCCATGTCAATACCCAGGAGGTTTGCTATGACGAGAAGAGGAATCGGACAGAGTAGTCTAGTCACTTTACCTTTTGCTTTCTACTGAGGAAGCAATACAATCGGCTAAACGTTCGGAAGTGCCAGCTTCCCTAACTGTGTCTACTGTTTTCGTCTCCTGGACGTACTACAATTGTCAATACTACTACGTGGTATCGCTATTTCCTACGAAGCAGCTATTTCCATTGAACTGGTAAAATTAGGCAGATTATTAAAAATAGCTTTTGCTTCATCGAAATCACGTTTTCCTACTCGAACACGGTTTCAAACGAGTTTTTTTTAGCGACAATAATATGGCGTCCGCTATAATATTAATAGTAAGTCTTGCGTGCTAACCCAGTTTTGCTGTTAATTTTCCTAGTAATTAAACATAAATCCTCTTGTGAGTATTATTAGGAAGTCAAATTAATAATGGTACAAAAATATCCATTAGCACTCATACATGCTTGTTGTTAGCCTCAGCATATTTTGTTTGGGTCATCGACATGCCCGTTACACGTCTTGTGCTAATGTCTGATTGGCAGCACTTCGACGTACTTGAGTATCGCAACGCAAAAGATAGAGTGAGATTGACACCCTAACTAACTACGCCTAATTCTCATGTCTAACCTCCTGTGCATGCAGATGAACGCAGCTGCCCGGCGCATTAAATCTCTGGTCCAGATCCAGACACTAGTCCACAATCACCCCAGTTTCCAACATCTAGAGCCTGCGTATTGTTCCTTTCTGCCAGTTTGGAGGCTCGGTGTAGCACCATGCAACATCATACTCACGCTTTGAGCGACGTCGAGTGATGCAAAGGCCCCTGAACGCTTTGCTAGCCGCATGCAAGTGTCGGTTCACGTCGATGATGAAATGTCGATAGGCTTACAATTCAAAATATTAAAAGAGTGATGGTCAGTCGAAAATAGTCAACCATTTCCGAAATGGTTTATCCATAGCGTTTTCCTGGTAGGCTAAAAATGAAAATGGTCGCTGACCATAAAAGATTTAGTAGCCATTTCAGCCGAAAAATGTCAACAACAAAATCAATTCCGACCAGCACTGAAGAGCCTCGATGTACAAAATATCACCCTTTTCAACGCAACCAGCTATCAGTTTCACCAAGTTAGATACAGTAACCATTTCTTCGAATCATTCATTCTTTGTCACCACGAATGCTTAAAGTGATCTATCCGTATACTAAGTACAACTAATGGCAGCTCAAAATACAAATACTTCAAGGTATTATTCTTATTTGATCAAGTCACTACAATAATTATCGGATTCAGATGCATGACTTTAACAAGAAACTCACGTTTCTACTCATCTTGTCTCGTTCTTTTTCCTTATGCTCATTCGGTGCCCACATCAACGTTGGTGTGCGTATTGGTATTCGAAGAATTGTCCAGTGAGGTCATTCCAGGATACAAAATCCTGTCATTACCAACGCTGCGCCGATAAAGAACTGCCACGTTAACGGCGCATGACATACATAGGTATCGATGAGTCCTGCCAACGGGATTGTGAGCAAAAGCCAACATTGGTCTCTAGTGGCGACGTCCAGCACACAGCGAACGTCAAGAAGATGAAGTTGGTCGTGAACATGACGACTCCAATTGCCAGCATCACGTTTCCTTCGATCGAGGGAGGGAAACCGATTGGCTCGTACAACGAAGGAAACAGGCTGTGGGCGAAGAATACTGTACCGACCAACCACGCAGGAAATGTGAAGATGCCACTGAGTCCCATCATGATCATAAGCGTCGACAAATCGCAGACTCAGGCCTATGTCGGCTCACTCACTCCCCACACAGCCGCTCCAGCCGCGCTCAGACGACTGAGCTGATAACGACCGACGAGATCTTGTTCGACGATATCGTGGGCCTCCTGGATTTCAACGGCTCCGTCACACCGAGACTCTCGACTGGAGATGCTGACGCCCTCATCGCGGCACTTTTCAGTGGGGATACGGGCTCGCCAAGCCCATCCACTGGCAGCGAGGACTACGGCAAGCCCGACAAACACAGCCGCAAACGCGAGAGAGAGAAGACGCGACAACGACGGTATCGACAGCGTCTTCGAGACAGTCGAGACGAGCTACAGCAACACGTTGATGAGCTGTCCAAGGAGCTTGCACGACTGAATAAACAAGCTGCCATGCGTAAGGAGCTGCAAATGTCCGCCGACGTGCTAACGCATTCCGAATGGGTCTCGGAAACGGTTCGACAACGTGACCAACGACGGATGTCCGAGGCCGAACAGAGACGCCTGATCGCCGCTGTGAACTACCAAGCGTCATATCTCGAAGGCCTTCGACAGGTTGCTGGCAATCGACTGAATGGGAACGCTGTTCCCTTTGGTGATGGCAACAGTTTTAATTGCTATAACAATGTCCCAACACTACACTCGATGACGAGCGCACTGTACACGACGTACTTGCAGCAGCTTGAAGGCTCGTACGCTCGTGTGGACGGTGTCATGGCCGCTTGTGGCTTACCGACGATGTCCGAGACGACTGTCAACTCGACCCACAGACGGAAAGGAGACGGCGACGTGGCGTATTTCCAGCACGTGAACAAAGTGGTGCTGCCCTATACTTTCGACAAGATTTGTCAGGCAATCTGGACGTCGATACACGAGCAAGACGAGCCTGCGTTTGGCGGCTATGAGTCGGCACCTGACGACGACGTGTTTATCAAGTCACGTGTCCTTACATCGCTCAACGTTGGTACGCTGGTACAGCGCTTCATCTCGCGCTTCTACACGGAGTCGAATCGGCTGCTTCTCGTCTGGAAAATGTCCACGGAGGGCGATGGAGACTTCAATGGACTACACGCAGAGGAGACGGCGTGGATGAGTGTGAGACCAACAGACACTGGAGTGGTACTGGAAGTGTGTGTGCAACAAGTGCCCATGCGCTTCAACGTGTCTTCCAACCGCGAGCCAGCTGTGGCGCTGTTCCATAACATGCTCCACGAGTCGCTTGAAGCCGACAGGAACAAGATGTCGAAGAGATTGGAGAGCTTGCTGCTTGACGACGTCTTGACTGGACTCGAGTGTTAGCCTGGAGTAGAGTAGATTATCCGAATAAAACTGTGTAACTGGAACTTATTGCTGCATCGATTGACTTGAGATCGGTTGACCCTCTTTTGTTAATCAACTTGAGACGGAAGCAAATAGTAAATGGGACTTCGTGCAAAACTCAAAGTGGCCAAAACACATAGGTATTAGCATTATAATAATTCTCGAAAGATTTATTGGTAATACTTAGACACGCTGTCTAATACTCCGTGCTTGAAATGTTTTGGCAACCAAAAGGACTCTCAACAATGAATTCATTTTTATTGAGGTCACTGTGTTTGTGCGTCTAAAATATCGAATGAAGTTATTCATTTTCATTTATATCATAGTTAATTAACCTTTATAAACTTCTCTCAAAAATTAGTATGTATTACTCCCTTGGCGCCCTTCATATCCACCGCACTGAGATGGTAGCGTAAGGACGGACGAAACATGTTGTCTAAAGTATCCATTGCCGGTCAATTGTGCTGCTACTTTCACGAGCGCCTGCCGATTTCAACTCCCTGGGTCCACCAGGTGTCCTGGTAAGCTAACGACCAAATATGGGGCGATTTACAGCCATCCCGACAAAACAAACGATGAACTACAGCTACAAACTCGCACATAGGACAGAATACTACTTAAACATGCATTTTAGTAGGATTTGTGAGCACCGGGTTGTTTTGTCTGCCCGGTGGTAAAGCGTGTTAAAACTATTTTTGTTTTACCCTTAGCCACTAAGAAACGTTACTAATAGACTGTCTCAAATTGGATTCACGCAATCTCGGCTTACATCGGAAAACATATGCAAACCCTGACCAGCCTAACGTGGTCTGAATAGTCAGCTCAATTACTCACTTGTAAATTGCCATGAGTGTGGCAACGACAGCAGCAACGTCATCGTCCGACGACTTCGATAGTTTCGCCTTCGAACTCGATGACGTTCACGAAACGGACGTTCTGGTCGATGTGAATGAGTCGCATCTTTCCATGATGACCTCAGTAACGTCGCTGGTTTCACAGAGTAATGGTCGCAGCAGGAAGAATCAGCCCAAGAATCCAGGAATGAGTGAATCTGAAAAACGCCGTTTCTATCGTATACAGCAAAAAGACACTAGGCAGAGTTTGAAGCTACAAGAAAGGGAGCTAACCCAAGCGCTGACTGATCTGCGAGAAAAGAAGGAGAAGCAAAAGTCCAAGTTCCTGTCGAGCAGAACACCAGCGTACTGCTACTGGGAATCAACCGCATGCCGTGAAAAACAGCAGCGTTTCCAGGCTGAAGCAGATAAACAGCAGCTTTACGCCGCGATCAGCTTACAGTCCTCGTATATCGACAATCTTCGGGGCATCTTGCGAAAGCGATATGCTGGTCAAGAAGAGTCTCGCAAAAAGCTATGTCTCGCATCTTCAGAGCCTGCGCTGGTTGATGCGTACATTCGAGAACTCGAGGATAACTATATCAGAGCGGAAGAGGTGTTTAGAAACAGCGGGCTGTCCTCAGTTTCTGAGAGTGAAGTTGCTCTCCACTCGGTTCATACAAGAGACTCCGATGGACAAGTGGAGTACTTCCAGCAGCTCAACAAGATGGTGCAGCCATTTACACTTCGTGAAACCGGGCAGTCACTGTGGGGAGTAGGCGAGACTCAGCATTCTTACAAACCAAATTACCAGCGTAGCTACGATGTTGGGGATCCGGAGAACACGATTGCAGCGAAATTTGTCGAGTCAAAAACGCTTCAATCCGGGGAAACAGCTCCTCTAGTTCAAAGATTCATTGCGCGTCGATTTGAAGACGAGAGTTGTATTATCCACACATGGAAGTTCATCACCGAAGGAGCGGGTGTTTTCAATGGCATGCAAGCGGACGAGACTGGCTGGTGTAGGCTTCTCCCGTCGACAGATTCAACAGAGCCTGGAACGCAGATTGAAATCTGTATCCGCCGAGTGCCAATGCACTTTAAGAGTGTGCAATCTCGGAAGTCAAAGATGACCGACTTTCATGAAGCCTTGCAAGCAGTCAGCGCTGTAACGTTGAACGAAGTCATGACATCGCTTGAAGATCTACTGCTGGACGACCTCCTTACTGGAATTGTGTGATACGGCCATTATCCTAAGAAGCACCTCTGTATTGGAAGTAGCATTCAGATAGAACGAAAACGGATCGCTGGTAGCGTTGAAAAGATCAAGTTTTTGTAAATCGAGGCTCAGAATTGAGTTTTTATGATATTTTTCAGCCGAAATGGCTACCACATATTTTATGATCAGCGACCATATACTACATTTTAATAATAGTCCATCTAAACAGGTATGGACACACTAACCATTTTCGCCTTCCAATCACTTTTAAATCTTATGAATTGTATGCCTATCGATCCTTCAACTTAGCAGAAACCCGTTTTTTTGCTTTTTTTTTCAACGGCAGACGTTGTCTCTAATTTCTTTTCCCAGTTTTCGTTTTTAGGCCTTAACCCCTTAGTTCCCGGCCAAAAATTCAGGGGTATATTTTGATCCTTTTGTTGGTCCAACATAAGAATATATAAGATATTTTATATGTCATGTTTAAGTTCAATATTTGGCGGGAGGGTTAAGGGAGAGGAACTGGATTGCATGGTAGAAAGAAAACAGCCATATACAACATAAGTCGTTTTATGCTAAGCGATTCGAACCATTTTCAGCGCTAATGTTAATATACGAACATAAGAGGTGCTCTTTTTACTGAGTCAACCCTTTTTCTAAGTGTTGCACACGTGCAGCACTTGTGGAGTCAAAAATTCTATCCAATCACAACAGCAGCAGAAGTACTTTTTTATTTGATTGCATGCTGTCGCAACAGCTTACTTGCATGTATGACTTTACATCCTACTCCTAGTTTTCGACTGCGCGCTCGTTTCAGCTACCTTCGCGGCCGTACTGAGCGGCACTATCGTCTACATCGTCGCGTGAGTCGCTGCGTCGATCCTGCGCGCTACGAGCGCTCTTTTTTTCTGTATGAGTTGGAGGTGGGCGCTTGTGAAGCGTGTGCTCCTGTAGCAACGTGCACGGGATGATGTTGTCATTTCTCCAGTCTTCGTGCCATATCTGGAAACAAGTTTCCTCCCTCGGCGCTCGCGCAATACTACATAGATATTTACTAGTGTTAGGTAGACATATAGGGATGTAGATTAGAGTATCAAGAAACGTCGGTTACCGGAGGAACATTTAGGACAGAAGTACTTCGTGTACTTCCTTGGCTTCAACTTATAGACAGCGCAGAGCTTGCACGAGCGGTGTCGCCGCTTGATGCCCTGGTCACAGTCCGCCATGTCCGGGCTCTCTTCCAGATGATAAGTCAGCCAATACACCCTCCACTTCTTCGCCATCAGACGTAGAAATCACCGGCTCCGTCTGCACAGTCTGCGTCTCCTTCGCCATCAGACGTAGAAATCACCGGCTCCGTCTGCACAGTCTGCGTCTCCTTCGCCTCCGTGCACCCCGCTTCCGCATCCGTCTCCTTTGATGCCGCCGCCATTCCCCTCCTGGTTTTGGCTGACGCACGCGCCGCCTTTGCAAACGTCTCCTTCGCTGCTTTCTTCTTCACAGGCGCGTCGGGCTTCTTTGGTGCCACTTCCTCCTTTGCCTCCTCGCGACGCTGAAGGTCCAGGCAGAGTTGTCGTTCCCTGGCCGTAAGTTTGTACCGCGGGGTCTTGCCGACAGAACCCACCATCTTCTTACTCTAACGGCTTTTTCGAGATTACCCTTTTCTATCATGCTGATCCAATCCGCAGCAAAAGCAACCCAAAACTGTACATTTATCTTTTTTACACACAAAATAATCATAATTTCATTATAGAGGATAAATGATAGATGTGTACTACAAACCTCAAGTCAAAATATATCTTATAGTGATCATTGCAACATAAACAAAGACACTGCAACAAGATTGAATTAGGGTATGCACCTCTTATGTTGGAGCTTCCAACATATGGGAACTAAGGGGTTAAACGTTCCAGACCGGATGTGCTACATAGCCTATCGACAACAGCTGAATATATTCATATTTAGCGATTTTAGACTTGAAATTTGTAAGAATGTTCTTTCCCCCCTTCAAGGGGCTTACAAACATTAAGTCAATTGTACTTGCAGTTTCTGTTCGAGCCCTTCTGTAAACAGGAGGGTTAGGACGATCGTTTGTCTAAATTCCGACAATTGCTGTTGATGGTTATCTGCAAAACGCAACTGATTTGCATCGGGAATCAAGTCCCTCCCCGTTACCTCGATGGCTCGCTGCACCTTGCTGCGTGACTTTCCCATTCTTGGTTTTAGCTTGATTTCTCGGAGCGCAAATTCACGAATGAGGAGGATTTGGAAATGGCGGCATCAGCCAGTGGTTCTCAGCCGCTCGTCTTGGCGGGCACGTCTCGTTTACCTGTGGACGAGAAAGCCACCACCACGCAGCAGCTTGGACGATCGCTGCAAGTAAATTCGCCCCAACGATCATCCAAACGGCACCGTTGGTCTCAATTATTTCTTGGGTGAAAAGGCCGTGCTTGACTTCTACGCTGATGGTACTTCTTTACAGATTACTCGTATTGACACAAACGCTAACGTTTGCTTCTCATGTATAGTACTGCGAAGTCGACCACGCGGAACCATTCCATCGAGCGCCGCCGTAGCTGATACACCAGGTGCTGCTGGGGACAATCAACTTGCTGCTGCACAGGAAGTCGCTCATCAGAACTACCTGTCTGATATTGAAGCCGCTGGTGCACGTGAGGCAGTGACCAGTCAAAATGTTGAAACAGCTACTACTGCAGGTAAGCCTGTATTTTGTGCAGACTGCAACGATGACCCAAACGTAGCATATTATGGTGAATGTCTAACGTTGTTATGCTGTTTATCTTTTGCATCGTAGAAACTACTAGGAATGACTCACAGCTGCGTCAACCTTCTCCAGTCCCTCGTTTCCTTACGACACGCCAGCCAACTCGGTGCTCGCTAGAGACGACTGCAACCTTCATCGCCTCGTCTCCATGTACGCCTCGTAGCTCACATCCGGCTCTCCCACTTACTGCTACCTCACTGCACGCTGAAGACGATGTGTTCGAGATCGAAGATGCTGATGTGGGTTCCAGTACGGAGGAGGTCAGCGATGACGCTTTTATATCGTCTACCGAAGTTCACACTGGTACGTTGTATACTTTCCTGTATTTATGATGCAAATTTATGCAGTCCAATATTTTAACGTATGTACTTTTGTATGAAAATTGACAAAAGCATCGAAGATGAGTTGGACGCACTTCGGAGTGAGCTGCTTGCAGACAAACCCGACGACTTGAATGTTGTTGAATCGCAGACCAGTACGGAGCAATTGAGTCGGTGATGAAGCCGAGAAGGATGGTGTTAACCTGGGGGAATACGACTCGGATGAAGGTGATGAAGCATATTGCGCTCCTGAGGGCCTTGTTGATGATGTGGATGAGACGGAAGCAGAAATGCCTGAAGAAGTACTATTTGCCGAGAATTTCTTGAAAAGGTTTGGAGGAGCAGATGAAGTTCCTGCCGGTAATCTGAAGAAACCGGTCTTGCGTGGAATTATAGCAACGGGGTCATGGAGCCGGATATCGACGAGCATATGATGGGGCCGTATGAGCCCGACTGTAATTCGGGCGGCTATACAGGTCTACGACAAGGTTACTCTGGTCCATCCGCAGAAGCACGGCGGCATGACGACTCTCCTATAGCACAAAAACATTTTTTTCCGGTGCAACATGTTGCTGGGTGCTGAATGACTACCACCGAGAGATACTACCATTGCGGATTGATACAGCATATTCAAGCTATCAGAAGAAGCAACGTTACAACCCAGATTTACCCCGCAAGATCAGTTGAGACATTCAAAATGAATTGGAAACCATGAAGCCTTTAATGCCTCACGAACTGTGCCGATTTATTGGCTTGTTGATTGCGAGAACAATTGCTCCGAACTGAGAGAAGCTGACTAATAAACCACTAGAGAACTACTGACGTTGGGGCGATCGCGCGAGGGTGTTTTGGCTCCTTTTTATGACGAGACCGATTCATGGAGATATCGAGAAACGTGCACTTCAATTCGAATCAAAACCCTAAAGCGCAAACGGATCGTGCGTGAAAAAAAGAGGAAGGTTGTAGAGGTGCTTCAATGAACATTTTGCACGTGGGTTTGTTGCGCCACCGTACTTATCGTTTGATGAAGCTGTGTTAGTAAGCCGGTTGTAGTTCAGCAAGATGCGCGTCTACATGAAAGATAAGCTCCACAAGTGCGGCACAAAGCTCTTTATGCTTTGTTGTGCGGCCACTGCGTACTGCATTTGGTACGCAAATCATTGTTTCGGAACTCAAAGTAGAATAACCTGAATTATGTAGTTTACTAACTGTAATTTGTTCTGCTAATAATAAAAATATGTAGCTTTGAGGTTTATTGTGGCAAGAAACAACATGACAGTGATGCACACAAGCCAGACATGAAGTCAGGATCCGCTGCCATGGTACGAAACTTACGGGAAGGCTTCGGCAAAGACGCACGGAAACAAGGGATGAGGCTGGTTGTTATTGACCGCTTCTACACGTCGGTTGCTTTGGCGAGCCAGCTTCTTCTTATGGGCTTCTACGGCGTGGGCGCCATTATGCCAAATCGACTGGGGTACCACAAGGAAGTTATTGAAACGAAGAAGGGTCGACCGGCGACAATTCCGCGTGGTTCTTTCAAGATTGCACTCGCCAAACTTGTGCCCAAAATGAAAGTTATTAGCTGGTGGGATGCAAGACCAGTACTCTTCTTAAGTGCTGGAGGAAGCACTGAAATTGACAGAGTGGGGCGCCAGGATTGAGCTGAAAAGTTGGAGGCCCCGTGTCCGAGAGTGGCGAAAGACTACCACGCCTACATGGGAGGCGTCGATGTACATGATCATTGCGATTGCAACAGTACTCCCTATAGCGCGCACTTCGATTCGAAAATTACTGCAAGTCACTGGTGTTAGGCATTATCGATTAAACCCTCCAGACCGAAAGCTGAAAAGAACTTTTAAACTGCATATGCAGCATAATTAACTATATATTTGTAAATAAACTTGGTTAGGGTAGATAGGATTCAGGATGTGCACTAACAGAGTCGTGCTAATATTGTATATAAACGGCATATTAAACAAAACAAGCAATTTTAATACTGCAGTGTGCAACGTATCATGGATAGTGACAGGTCACTTGTCGAACTGAACCAGGAGCGACACCAGTACTCATTTTCACAAAATTAGAAAGTTAGACTTCCATTACAAAAAGCTATATACAAGGTAGGGGTGTCACCCCTTGATGGCTTGTACATCCTGCTGAAAAGTAGAGCCGTCGCATGTCACGCAAAATTCTAAGCGAAACCATGACGATGATGTACTGACATCACCTGAAACATTGCGCTCTTCGGGTGTAAATAGGCCACTTGGATGCACACCAGGATGAGAACAGGTACACCACCCTGACGTTCAAGATAACACAGAACTAGCTATCCAACTTCCCCTGCATATATGCAGCCTAAGTCATGTTAATATGCAGCTTACCGCTTATGGGCTAGTACGGCGTCTCTTACTTGAAGCTGGGGGTACCAGGCGTCGACGGTGTGTCAGGGCAGGTCATGTCCGCTTTGAGTCGCACACGGATGGACTTGGCATTCTCGACAGGAATTAGTTTCCCATTGGCCCACTCCTTGTGCCAGATATCCCAAGCAAGTCATAGCAATGCTGCACACGTTGCGCCGGTCTCTCATACAGAGATAGATCGGTCCGGTCTCGTTGCAGTCCTTGCAGAAGAAAGTGGTGGTGGAGACGCGTTTGTTGTCAATCCGTAGAATGGAGCAAACTTGGCAAGATCGTTGGCGCCGTTTGTTCTGCGTATCCGCATTTCGCCATTCGTCACTTTGACGGGCCATGTGTTCAGTTTGGTGATTCGCCACAGGTAGCGGATCATAGGATTGGTGCGGCGGGTGGTGCTTGCGTCCCGAAGCGGACGCCTTCGTAAATGTCAGCCGCGTTGAGCTGGGTGAGCTGGAGATGAAGCTTGATCATGCATTTGACATACGTCAGAGGCTGAGAAGTCTTGTTCTTGTGGTAGACCTTGTGAATAATGTAGCCATTTACAATCGCCAAGTCGATCAACCCCAAGACGAGGGACTTGTAATACTTTCTGAATCGAAGCGCGCGTTGCGGCGAGTAGCGCTGCCATCGCGGCTGGTCATGGATATCCATGCCGCCCATGAAGGCGTGATAGGCCTTCACAGCTCGAGGACACGGAACTTCGACCTGCTCTCCCCCATCCTGACGCACCACTCGGTCAATTTCGCTGCTTCCACCAGCACATAGGAAATGCACAGGTCTAGCGTCCCACCAGCAAATAGCTTTCATGTTTGGCACCAACTTAGACTTTGCGATCTTAAAGGAACCGCGCGGGATCGTTGGAGGGTGAGTTTTCTTCTTTTCGATCACTTGTTTGCAGTATCCCAGCCGATTCGTCATAATAGACCCGACGCAGTAAATCACCATCAACAGTAGCTGGATAGCTAATGCAACCGACGTGTAGAAGCGGTCGATAACTATCAACCTCTTGCCTTGCTTCCGTGCTTCAGGTCCAAATACTTCTAACAAGTTGCGGGCCACTGCAGCTGGTCCCGACTTCATGTCTGGCGTGAGTGCGTCACTAGCGTGCTGTTTCTTGCCACAGTATACCTCAAAGCTGAATTAATGCAGTATTATAAAAAACGTTAGCTTTCATAAACTGCATAATTCATCATAAATCGTTTTGGTAGCCAAAACCAAACCTCACCGGATGCAGTACGCGGTGACTGCACTGCACAGTGAAATAGTTTAGCCCCCCACTTATGAGGCTTGTCATTCATGTAGACTCGCATCTTGTTGAAGGATGAGCGACTTGGTAACATGGCCTCATCAAACGTCAAGTGCGAAGGTGCAACATATCCACTGGAAAAGGTGCGCTGTAATACCTCCACCACCTTCCGGATCTTCCATGCGCGGTCTGTTTGGGCACGGAAGTCACTGTTTAGATTGAAGTGAATGATACGTGAGATCTCCATGAACCGGTCACGCGCGAGTACCGAATCAAAACAACCACGTGCGATTGCACCCACGTCTGTAGTCTTCCAATGGCTGGAAAGTTTCTCTCGATTTGGGGCATTAGTTCGGGCTACTAGCAAGCCTATGAAACGGCAAAGCTCATGGGGCATGATCGGCTTCACTGTCTCCATCTCGTGTTGTTTATCGTGTCGTGTTTCGCCCCGGTTTGAAACATCTCCTCTTACGATAGCTTTGATACGCACTGTCAATACGGAGAGGCAGCATCTCCCGATGATACTCTTTTGATCACGTCGCGATATGGCGCCAGAGCACCACCTGCATGAAGTAGAAGAAGAGACCAACTGAAGAAACTCCATATCGTAATGCTTCAGCTGAAGGGCCTGAATAGCCTTGTCGCAATCCGGGATAGCTGTTTGCATTGTCCACAGGCTCATACGGGACCATCGTAAATATCAGGGATCTCAGCATCTTCCCAGCCATGTCACGCAACACACCGTTCTTCAGGTTCCCAGCCAGAACCTCGTTTTCACCACCAAATCTCTCCAAAACGTTTTCTGCAAAGAGCACCTCAGCGGCAATCTCAATTTCAGTTTGCTCTGGATCGTCGATAAGGTCTTCTGGTGTACGGCGACCGTTTACGGCGTCCCCAGATTTGTACTCGCCCGTCTCAACGTCGTCATTCTCAGCTTTATCTCCAGACTCAATAGCTCCGTACTGCGGATTGTTTTCACTGGGTCTAACCGAATCCAAGCGGTCAGTATTGTCCGCCAGCAGCGCGGTGCCTCACACACTCAGTTCTGCTTCATCTTCATCATCTACAAGCACGAAAGGTCAATTACGAGTTTATCTTGTATGTGTAGCATATACACCAGCATAATATACAATTTGATATGCAGAATACCGCTTCGTTTCTTACCAGATGCTATGGAGGCGTCGTTAATAACAACTGTCGAGCTGGAAACATCAGCGTCGTCACTTGCGTAGACGTCAGAAACTTGAGGTGAAGTAGCGATAAGTGGAGACGCTGACTGCGGACGAGACGACAAGACCGCAATCGGACTTGAGCCAATTGCTAATGCTCGACGAGCACTCGACGGACGTATCGGTGATAATGGTGCGTGCTGGCATTCCTCATCGCGCGTAGCTGTAGCAAATATAGCAAAATATCAAGCAGTTTCACGCCATAACATTCACTATAATATGCAGTATATCGAGCAGAATAATATTCAGCTTACCGGAGAGGACGTCTTCGTGAACCGGAAGCACAATTTGCTCTTGGGGTGATGCTTGTTTCTCAGAAGGCGTAGTGACTGAGCGGGTGTACATAATAAGCACAAACACATGATTAGATTCAATAGCATCTAAAGAATGTGATCCAGTGTACCAGGGCCGCCCGTCGCATTTGTGTCTTGGTGAGCAGGTGCAGCTTGTTCACGGACAGCTCCGGCTTCGATGTCCCTAAGGTAGTTCTGGCGAACAACTTGTTGGGCAGCCGCGAGCTGAGCATCACCGGGGGTGGTCGACGTAGCGCCAGCTGAGTCGGTAGTCGGTGCGGATCCATGAGCGCGGTTTCGCAGCACTATGTTGAACATCCTGTCAATACATCTAGAAAATTACTCATGTATGGTTCACGTACCGTTAGCGTAGTACTCGAGTAGGGGTTTCTCACTCAGGAAGTAATCGATGCCGAGAGTTCCTTCCGTGTGGCCGTGAGGTCGAATATACTTATATCGATCGTCCAGGCTTCGCCGTGATGGTGGTTTGCGTGTCCACTCGTTTCCTTTGGGCTCGCGCCACACCGACTTGAATAACAAGTCACATGCAGTGACTTCGCTGTCCCGTGGTACCGTATTTCTCGTATTCACCATTTTGGGATTCACTTGATCTCAGGCGCCGCAAATTATACAATAAGGGAGGTTTTGAAATGGCGGAGGTTCTTAGAGCCACTTATTTGGTAGGTACGTGGCAGTTTCCTCTATCAAATGATACACATCAGCTACGGTTTCAACCAGCCTGACAAACAATTTTTTAGGATTTTTGAAAAGACCTGGTATTTGTTTGAAAGGGTGTAAAAATGCGAGAACAGAAACGAAATAAATTATTATCTTAGTGTTTGTATGCTGACGTGTCGGGGGAAAGGGCACCATTACAAATTTAAAGTTAAAAATCGCTTAAACTGAATATATTCAGTTTAAGCCTACAAATCTAAGCTACATTATGCAGCATCCGATCTGGAGGGGTTAAGCTATTATCAACTGCTACATTACTCACAAGGCGTACCATAAGAACAAGACTTCACAGCCTTTGACGCACGTCAAATACATGATTAAGCTACATCTCCATCTCCAACTCACGCAGCTCCACGTCACTGACATGCACGAAGGCAACACCTTCGGGGCCCAAGTTTCTTCTGCTACACCAAGCAACGAAGATATTCCTATCGGCCCCAACCAACAGTCAAAGCATGCAGCACGACAGCTGAACGAGTGGCGCGATGAAGGCAAGCAGACCAGAGCGCTTGTTTGGTCCGCTCTACGCTCCGCCACGACATCAAGCGAGCGTCTACGCCTATGTACTTCTGTGGCGACAACGACGTGGGACTAATCTTCCTCTGTATGCGTGCTCGGCGAAACGTGCGGGTGGCTGGGATATCTGGCATAAGGAATGGGTGAATGGCACGCAAGCTCCTGTGGAAGACGCGAAGCCGATCCGAGTCCGTTGTAAAGCAGAAATGCCTGGCACTCCGTCTACACCCGGAACGCCAGCTTCTCACAAAGACATCGCACAAGCCCGTAGTCTTATCATCTATATTAAGCTGTCTTTAAACTGCATATATTCAACAAATTAATGACTAGCCTTGCTTTGGATTGATCACATGTATGCAAGAAACAACAAACCTTATTGAACTTTAGTTCTTCCTCTCGGGCTTGGCACACGTACATCCAAACGTGTATCATGTACGCCCTATTTTGACGCAAAAGTGAGTGTGTCAAGTGATTTCTCCACTGGCTGTGATTTGAGCCTTCTTGGTTCATTTGAATTTTGTTTTGTGCATAGAATGCATTCGATCGCATCAAAAGTTTGCGTTACTTGTAGAGGTGACACACCAACTTTCTATATAAGGTTTTGTATGGGCAGTGTTGGTTTTTAAATTTTGAAAAATGAGGGGTGCAGGTGTATTTATTTCTGCCCAGTGAGCCCGGCTAGCTGTCGTGTTCGTTTCCGTACTATGTAGCATTATTCGCTTTAACATGCTCCTTAGTGGTCAATTATGCAGCTTAAATGTCACATTAGAATGACTTTTTGGGTGACCCGCCCCTGTCGCCCTCCCGTACACCTTTTATAAACAAATTCTAAGCTTAATAATGTAGCATATGCATTATAGATGTTCCAGCGAGCTCCCGGTCTGGCGGAGTTAACCCTTTATTTCACATATGTTGCAGCGTAGGACATAGGAGGCGTATAGCTTCCTTATTTTTTGACAGCATCTCTGTTATGTACTAACTCCAGCATAACATTTTATTAAACTTGAAATTTGTAAAGTCGTACTGTCAATATTATTGCAATAGTGAAAATAAGATAACGCTTCTATCATAAAACAGCCAAATGCACAGGTTTAGGTAACGGCCGATCGGGGTTTGGCTGCACGTGATATATAATGTATTTATCACCCACCACAAACCAGTGGCTCCCAGCCACCAGAAGCTTCATTTAAGAAAACGCCAGCTGGCAACGAGATGATCGGTGCTTCAGGAAAGACGCCACGACGGGAGCTGAGCGAACGAGAGCAGCGCTTGTGCTGGTAGGCGCTGCTGAGTGATCGACACGGGTGCCGCATCCGACGAGCGGGGGGAAAAGGCACCACAAAGCCAGACAAGAAGCTGGCGAGGAAGAAGGGCGCTAAACGAACAACAGCAGCAATGACGATTGCTGAGTCAAAATGAAATGCTCGTGCCTACGCTACATCGAATGATGATGAGAGAGCGCCGGCCAAGCAGTTAGCGATTGACGAGGCTGCGGAGGCGAAGGATAATCATACGATTACGGAGAGTGGAGTATATGCATTGGTTGTGGTGGAGTGGGGGTATTGGCTTTGGATAGTGAAGTGGAGACAATGAACGTGGCTTGTGAACTGGAGACTGTAAATGTTGAGGTGTAGGAAGTGGTGGCCGATTTAGTAGCAGCAGTTACTATATCGACTGGGGAAAGCACAGAAACGCCTGCCGCCGTTGCAAACCCACGTAATCGACGGCAGACAGTTTTGCAAGACTCGAGTGAGGACGAATGCACCAGAATAGGCTCGGATGAAGACGCTTCTCCTGCAAGATTTTTGCGTGATGCTCCTCCACCGTGTGTCGTCAATGGTGACGCTAACCAGATAGATTCTGGCGTTAAAAACAGCAGCTAACTCAATTCTGACAAAGTTCCTGACGAAACGGAGGACGGTGAAGACCACAACTTCAAATGGCATGGATGGCGATGATGACTGGGTGGAAGATTGGGACATTAATGAGCTCATGAACGAAGAACCAGACGAAAGGAGGAGAGGCGTTGCCTGAGTCGGTGTGTAACTCGGTTGCGCTGAACAAGAAGTCAATGTAGATAATGCGGACTCATGGCTGAGAATATGGTACTTATGCTATCCATATTCAGCATAATCCTGACAGAATGCTAAGTCAACATAAGGATCTAACCTAGTGTGGAGTTTACTATTTTTATATGTAGATACCACCAAGTTTGGACCTGCCCCAGCTTACGAAGACTTGTTTGATGGAGATTACGGTTCAAGTGACAGCGCTATGGAAGTTGGTGACGATCTGTTCGCCTTTCGCTTCTACTTTTTGGCACGAAGGACAACAATACTGGTAAAGCTGCTTTGTTTTGAAATATGAATGCGCTTCCCTCCGTCAACGACGTCGCCCTGGCGCTTGGTGATTACGGATCCCTTTTACACTTCTGTCAAGCTAGCGTTGGAGCTTCTGCATCGGTGTATGTATTTGACGGGCACCATTCAGACGGATTGCTCAGGGTATGCAGAAGGCATTGTGACTAAGAAAGAGTGAAGCACGTGAACAAGCAGAGATTTGGGGTCCCCACGCAAGGAATGATAAAGTTGGCGGAAAACAAGCGATTTCCTCAAATTACAGCGGCAATGTGGATGGAATGTAACCCCGTCCATTTGCTATCGAGCCTTCACCGACCTACGATTCTTGTGTGACGTCGGCAAACTTTGTGTCCAGCTTGCGTCGACTGAGATCGCTCGTCAGTCTTTGGAGAACAAGCTTTTCACCGAAGTGATGGAGGCAGCAGGAAGACGGCCACAGTCAGTACGTGCATACGCTGCACTTTCCGCTTGCTTTATCTAACTTGTGGTGTTGTGTGTAGTGCGTCGTTTCAAAAGAAAGATGCAGCCAGTACCTGCTCCAGAGCTGGTCCGCGACTATCATCGGTGGTTGGGAGGTATCGATGTTCACGACCAGCTCCGGAGGCAACGCTACGGCGTACAGCTCGGCCACAAGACGAGAAAGTATTACCAGAGCCTGTTTCTAGGGCATTTTGATATGGCGCTCGTCAACGCGTTTATCGTGTTTCGCCATCACTACAAAGTGAACAACAAGCGTCCGCCGAAGTACTACGTCTTTTTAATGGAGAGGCTGCTAGCCGTAGCCTCCGGTGAAGCATACAAGCCAGTTTAGGTACGTTATGGTTGCTAAGTCAATTTACATGTTCGGGAAGACTAATGTATGTTGTCCAAGGCTGGCCGAAACCGAAGAGAGCATCGACAGCTCGAGAGAGAACACGACGTCTCCGGCGCGTGAAGGTGGCCCGCCATCGTCCGTAGCTGCCGTTGCATGCGACTTCGGTGGACATCGACTGGATGAGAATCCAGACTCAGTGGACAACGAGCAGGGGTCCAAGAAGCGCCAGCGCTCCTGCAAAGTCTGTGCATAGTACAAGATGAAGCCAATGGAGTACACGAAATACTTCTGCCCGGAGAGCACAAGCAGGAATAAACGGTACATTATCTTTACGCTGAGGGAGAATATAATATGCGCTAACATTGCTATCCACAGCAAACACTTCTGCAACGTAGCGTGGGGCAGAGAGAAAAGGTGCTTCAAAATGTGGCATGACGCCTGGAACAATGGCAACAATATTCCGCGCAACTTGCTCCAAGTACACAAGCTGCGCGACCGTCTGCCTGTAGGGTGTGCAGGGAAGAAACGTCGGCGCCGGTTGTCTGCTAAGCGAGAGGAAGGGGATGGAAGCAAAGATTGCGAATGTGATCACGGAGCAGATAAAGCGTAGGCTAGTGATGCATGTCCTTACTTTGAATTCGTCACAGGGAGCAATCACATGAAATGCAATTGATGTTGTACTGTTTTCAGATGGCTTTCGGTGCTGTGTGTGTATAAAGCAAAAGTAGAGGTTGTCCTGATAATCAGTACCCTGTGTAAGTTGCCTTTATCATCCTTAGCCCCAGCGTGAACAACGTTTCCGCCAACATTACACATGCAATGTTGGAAAAAAATATTTTTATTAAAGGCGACAAATATCTACAATACAAGCGCCATATCTGTGCAAGAATCCAGACCTTATAAATTCCTATATTTTATTATGCTGGAGATCCAACATAAGGGTAAAATATAACTTACTTTTGGCCCTTAAGGCCACACACAAAAATACCATAATTTAAAATGTCACTTTCACTTCTCTCGGAGCTGCCAATAGCCCTCGGCAATCTAAGGCATTGCTACGAGGCTTTTCTGGACAACGCCCTGCTGCGAGCCAAGGACGCGTCACTCTGAGCTCGGTCCGATAGAGCAAGCTGTTCGATTAAAGAGAAGACAAGAAGTCAGACGTATATGAGAAGGAGAAATAAAGGTCGTCGCAGAAGCTATGAGCGACAAGATGAGGGGAGTGGTCTTTCCGATGCGGAGAAGGGAACGTTCAGAGAGAGAGAGAGTATGTGAAGATTAATATTTCTCGTTTTAATGGAGGTAATGCTCAGGACTGGCTAAACCGGAGTCATCCGCTCCCGTGTCTCTGTAAGCTGAAGGAGTGGACACCTGAGGACAAGTAATTTCACATGCAGCTGTTACTGGAGAATGAAGCTCTGACCTCGTGGGGGGGGGGGGGGGGGGGGCTGCGGCTGTTGATAAGGACCTGATAGTACTGCGGGTTTGGCTAAGGCGTATGCCGCTTGGGGTAAGTTCATCTTACCCCAGAACTGTGGAAAGAAATATTGTTTATTTATGGTTCTCCCCAATGCATCACAATCAATTATTTCAATATTAATAATCTTAAGTGGGGTGATTGTAAATAGATTGGTGCATCCATTACATTACGTCACTGTCATCTACATGGCTGCCCCACTCTGTATTCTAGACGTTTTCAGTTGCAGCTGATACGAACCCGAGTGTAACCTGGTCCCAGTTTGGCCTTAAAAAAGATTACCGTTTTCAAAGTTGACACACTCATACCTTTCCGTAGATAACCTATGGAGCTTTTGACCATCGAGAATAATCGCTCGGCCACCACGGATGTCGCCGGAATCCATTTTGTTTCGATGTACTTGGCGATTTCGTGCCTTCTTAGCGATGGTTTGGTCAAGCTCATCAGCAGTTCTCTTTCGCTTCGAGCGCGACGCTGGTACAGTATCTCGCCGTTGGTCAAATTTCCCGGCCGGTGAGCGCAGTAAACTAGCAACTGCGTGTCTATCCGTTATAAGCAGCGTTTTTTCGGCTCCATATTGAATTTTGGCCAACCTTGCTTTAAAGTTCTGGACACTCAACCACTTCTCCACCAGCGGGCAAATAGTATTCCATGTCATCATAGTAATCCAGAACAACATCAAAGATGTCGCGAACGGTAGTAACTGGCATATCCTGACGTTGAAGCTAGCATGTTATCACATCAAATAGAGTCATTTCGCTGAGTAGCGCGAAGTTTTAGGCTGCTCACTTGGTGAGGGTATGAGGTCAACAAGTGAAATACACCCAAGGATTTCGGTATTTGGATTGGTAGTGGCGTCGTCACCGTCACTGTTGTCGTCTTCGACCGAACGGTCGTCCATGAACAGGTGCATGTACGGCTGCAGGTCCTTAAAGCGCTTCAACACGCGGTAGCAGCCGCTCCATCGAAGCTCGTACACTGGAAAAAGTTTGTAATAACATCCACGTAGTCTCAGCTTAGCCACCCTCTTCACAGTCTTCAGCTTCTTCATTAAAGCGCTAACCTTCTTAAAAAGAGGCATATGTGGCTCTAATCACTTGAGAACAGCAAGATTAAAGCGGTGGGCCGCATATCCAATCAATGCAATCGAAATTCGACGGGAAATCGCTTTGTTGATTTCCATGTTATCAGCTACGATGGCGACCATACTAGGGATGGCCAGGTTGTAGCGATCGAGAACCATATCTAATAATTCAATGTGCACAGCTGCAGCCATCGGCACCTCATCTAGAAAGGAGAGAATGCCAGGAGTCGTATGCCATTTTTCGAGGCAGCGAAAATGGCAATAGCGTGATCAGCAGTATCCGTGAAACCGTCAAAGACAAAAGCACACTTCTCACCCGATAGCTCGTGCATTATCTTGACGTCCCCCACGCTAACAACCGAAATAATTCGCTTCAGTAGGGTCTTGCGATACATTGGTTTGTAGCGTACAACAGCACGTATCACAGGGTCGTCGATATGCGCAGCCGGAAAGGTCTTGAGTGCAGCGATCTTGGCCAGGTCGTACGTATCACCAGCGTCCTTGCGAACGAACATGCTGCTTATAGAAGTACATGTTTTCCTAATACACTCAGCCCCCGCATCGTCACTCCCACTGTGGTGGGCCTGAAGGTGCGAGATCAGGTTTTTGTGGCCAGCTTGTTTGGGTTGCTTGACGATTAGATCGTATATACAGCAAGTGCGATCAGTGGTGGTTGTGTTTTTGAACAGCACGCGTACAATATCGCCGTTTTTCATGTTTAAGCGATGATTGGAGGTGGCTGGAAATAGGTAGTGGAATAGCAAGATGCAAATCGAAGCGTGAGGAGGATGGTAAACAGAGGAAGTCCCAAGAACCATAGTTTTGGCGCGAAGAGCGCGCAAACCATCGCGTTTTCCCTGTGATTTGGTTTGAGACAATCATATTGGTGGAATCAATATTTAATGGGTCTGATTGGCCTGTAGAACTATAGAGGCAATATTATCAATTAGATTGTGGATTGTGAAATTGATCCAATCAATAATTGCAATCAACAATATCCCTCAATCCGATAATCACAATACACTTTTCCTCCGCTCTGGCTGATATGTCCGTTCCGGTGAGCTACAGCGAGCAGTTGGAAGAGGGATTATTCGTGTTTGCCAAACGGCGCAGTAAGAAAGTATACCAGTTCAATCAGCAAATGAGCGAGCTAACACAGACGATGAAAACCTTGCCTGTGAATGCTATGACCTTGGACAATAAGTCCTTGATTCGGTGCTTTAAGCCCGCGATGCCTAACGACTGGAAATGCACATACGGGAAGAGTCGATTGACCCTCTTACCATTGCACAAGCTGTACAGTAATTCGAGAGGTTGGAACAATCTGTGCGACGCCAGAACAAGTAGTTTGAATCACGACGCAAAGACGGAAAGTAAAGCGAACGTGGTGGAAATTATACCGGAAGTCGCGAACGTTGCAGCATTGGTAACCGGCCTTATGGTTGCCGTAAAAGTGGCAACCGTAGTCAGGGTAACCATAAACACCAATACTAATACTAGCAAAAGCACACGCGACCAGAGTAGAGGACTCAGACCCCGATTACCATTTCAGTGATGCTAGTGAAATGAAGGTTGTACACACATTATGAGTGGGAATTCGGAAAATCGGGAGAGGCCGATGTGATTTTGTACTCGCTTGTCGAAGTCGAAGGGCTTACGCGTTGCACTCCTAGATACTGCCTGCAGTACCAGTTATATCAACGCCAAGCTTATCGAAGTGTCAGTCGGATTACGGCCGTTGATCAAGCTATGGCCACGACAGCGTGCTGGAATGAACCAGTGAAAGCTGTAAGGCACGCGTCATAGTGTCTTTCGATGAAGAGGAGGCTTACGCCACTGCGCTGCATTGGCCTTGGAGCACGCTGCATGAATGACGAGTGGGCACGGGCACGTGTCCTCGACGTTGAGCCTGGATGAAGACACAAGGAGAGTTAGTTCAGGTCAGCGAGTTTGTTTGTTTGCTTTTCTTTCATTAATAAACTTTCCTCATCGAAAGAAAACCCCGGGTCTCGCGACAAAGCTAGCGTTCAGCTCTCTGAAGAGTGAGTTTGTTGATCAACCTTGCTGCACGCAGTCTACCGTCCAGATCGCCATCTCTTCCACGCCCTACTGGATATTGCGCGCCCAAGTGCGATCGGCGTCGACTAAGTGCGGTTTCGGGCGACTGACATAAGTTCGACTTAAGTTCGGTTGAAGTGATAAGTTCGAACAACTTCAATATAGTGGGCTTCCCTGTTGACGCTGACGGAGACGTAGATATGTCAATCCCTTAACCGATCTTTGAGGTCATTAAGGGTCCAGAGCTGACCAGCTGGGAGAACGCTGCTCTGATTGAGTGGCATCGTGAGTGGGAGCGTTACGTGGAAAAGATCCGCCACCGATGCTCCACCACGGGTGAGACGTACGGCAATGTTGTTGCAACTGTCAAGGGCTCGATGAGATGGCAAACGCTTAATATCCTGGCTAAGTACGTGATCAATAAGCCTATTGCGTCGGTAACCGACGCGGACATTATGAGTGTTGTCGAAGCACGCTGTCGTACGCTCAAAAACGAGTTCGTTCCTGACGTCTCGTCGCTGTTCCGTGCGAACCTAAGGATGAACATGACAATTGATGACTGCGACGCACGCATCTTCCGCTACTATGAAGATTTTAACGGGATTGTGGAGGGCAATGGGCTACAAGAGCTGATTGGGAACGAGAATGAAGCGGACGCAGGCTACAAGAGTAGAATTAAGGCCCGTTGCCGACTACTGGTTAAAAACTTGCAGTCCCCAGTCCTCAAGGCTCAGATCGGTCGCCTTATCGATTTAGAGAGGCGTGACTGCAAATCTGATGATGTCGCCCTTTTCGACCTCATTCTGGAGCATGCAAAGGTACAACAGCGGTTTCATCGAAATTCACAGAATTAGGCGGGAAAGCAGGATTCTAAAACTATCAAGCCAGAAAAGAAACCACAACGTGGTGCTCCGACCAAGCCCACGTCAGCACCCTCGCCGGCGCCCACGACGACCACTACTGCGACGGGACCCCGCCCTACGCGCTCTCCTCCTCGTGATGGCTGTCTGTTCTGCAAGGGAGAACACTGGATCAATGATTGCCCCACAGCCACGAACGCACAGCGCGAAGAGGCCGTGAAGAAGTTTCGCGCGGTTAAAGAGCGGCGTTCGGGGACGATGCGGTCAAAGTCCGCCCGCTATGCGACGCCTGCCGGTTCTGTACGTATCAACGAGCTCCTAGATGTACCATATACACCCGATACCGGCGCCAACAAGAGCGTGGTTCCGGGGAAAAAAATGGCTTCACTCCTGGCAGTGAAACCTACGCTAGAGACTACTCCACTAAGTACGCCTGTTGAAGCTGTTATGGATGACGGCAGGGTCCAATTGTTCAAACAAGAGGTGAAATTGGATCTCGAGCTAGCCACAGTGGCCGGGTTGGCCTCACTGCGCTCAGTACCGTGCTGGGTTCTATCTGGTGAAGGTGATGAGTTTCTATTGGGCCAGGATATCCTGAAAGGCCTCGGCATCGACGTGGAGCAACAACTTGCTCAACTGGCTGGATCCCCACTACCGGAGGCAGAGCCTGACGAATTTTCTGTAGGTGCTGAGGTTTCGGACCTAAATAGGCCAATCGACTCGCCCGAACCTCTTCTCGACCGGGCGGTGGCCAATGGGCTGCCGTGTGAACATGTCGGTACTGTTAGTGACTTGCTGGATGCGTTTCCAGACGTCTGGCGTGATGCAGTTGGTCCTGATCCCCCTGTCAATGTGGAGCCTCTACGCGTGTCGCTGAAGGTGGACGCAACGCCCTACAGGAGCCCTGCACGCAAGTATGCGCCTTTGCAAGCCCAGTTCATCCGTGCCTATGTGCAATATTTGGTTGATAATGGGCTAGTAGAGCAGAATAACGCATCTCGCTGGGCAAGTGCTGCAGTGCCCGTGCGCAAGCCGGGGGCCAAGGACGAGTTCTGGCTGACCATTGCCTATAGGGTCGTCAACTGTATGACAGTCCCCATTGCTGGTACGATGCCTAGTGTCGCCACTACGACCGACGCCTTCAACGGTAAGAAGTTCATCGGACGTTTTTACTTCACTAAGGGGATTCTGGCAATTACCTCTACATGAAGAAAGTCGAGAAATATTTTCTTTAAGTACGCCCAATGGTGTATTTACACCTGATCGAGTCCCCCAAGGAGCGGTGGACTCCGCCTTGCATTTCCGGAGCCAAGTCCAGACCGGACTAGCCCCGCTAATACCACATTCGGCCCTTGTGTGGGTCGGCGACGTGATTTTATTCGCACCAACAATACATGACTTTCTGCAGACACCTCGAAATCTCTTCGAGATCGTCAGTGCGGCCAACGTCAAGCTCAACATGCTCAAGTCGTCGCTGTTCGAGCTAGAGATCCAGTGGTGTGGCAAACTAGTTTCGAGCGCCGGAATTCGCCATGATCCTGCGCGCGTGGACGCTTTGGTGGAACTTCCGCTCCCTGCAACTGTGGCAGATCTGCAGCGGTTTGTATTTGCAACGAACTGGTTGCATGGCTCGCTTCCGGACTACGCACGCACTGTGGCTCCGCTTGATGACAAGTTGGAGGCCGAAAAGAAGCGGATCGGAAGACGGAACCGAAATGCATTACAAGTAATTACATCATGGGATAGTGACGAAAAGGCTGCCTATGAAAATGTACTTTCGTTGGTGAGAGACTCTGCGCTGATGGCGCACCATAATCCGGACGCTGAACTGTGCGTCTTCACAGATGCGTCGCTTTCCCGGTTCGGTATCGTGGTAAGACAAGTCATGCAGTGGTAACCAGGCATTCCTGTTGAGCGCCAGAACCACCAGTTGATCATTTGCAAAGGCGGTACGTTCAAGCGCTCACAACTTAATTGGACGGTGGTGGAAAAGGAGGCGTACCCGATCGTGAAGTCCTGCAACGATCTTGAATACTTACTGCTGCGACCGGGAGGTTTCCGGTTGTTTTGTGATCACACGAATTTGATTTACATATTTGCTCCGCATGCCGACTTGAAGAAACGTGTGCGAGACCGTTTGCAGCGGTGGGCGATGCGGCTGTGTGGCCTCCACTACCGCATTGAGCACATTTCTAGTTATGCTAATGTGTGGGCAGATATTGTGTCTCGGTGTCACGTCCGCGGTGAAGAGCAAGTTTTGGTTGCGGCTGTCCAAACACGAGGTCGACGGAACGTTCTCGTTGAAGATCTATCGGTGCTTCTCCCTCTGATGGACGCTGATTTTGTTTTTCCTACCTGGACGGACATCGCAGCTGCGCAGTCTGTAGCTGGACGAGAGAAGGCTCGACTGCGAGTCGATTTCTCGGAGAAGAATGGTGTACTGCTTGCCGATGAACGTCCATGGATCCCAACTGGAGCTCAAGATTTATTAGCCAGAATTCTCGTGGTTGCGCGCTGTGGTGCGCAGGGGCATCGTGGTCAAGAAGCAATGATCATCGTACTGAAGTCCTGATTCTACATTACGAAGTTAGAGGATAAGGTGGCGAAGTTCGTTCGGGGGTGCCTGCTGGGCAAGCTTTTTAAAGGACCTCGACTTATTCCACGACCGTATGGACCGCTACTTACACCTACGGAACGAAACGAGCTCGTCCACTGGGACTTCCTTTTCCTTATTCACGAAGGATTGCATTAAATCCGCGCATGCTAAGATACTTCAAGTTCGCTTCGTACGGTTTTCCAGTTATTAAATCTTGGCCAAAGCCCGGGTGAGCTGGTGTAGTCTCATTGTCGAGAATTGTGTTATAGCTCACGTGTCCTGGCCAATCACCATCTCGTCTTTCGTATCCTTCATTAACGCCAATTGATGGATAACATGAGCTCCGTACCATGAACGAAAACCACACCGTCAAGTTGCCATCGGACTGAATCCTTGCATCCCTTTGCTCAACCTGTGTTTTGCCCAACTTCATGTTAGCTTCGTGTCGCGAGACCCGGGGTTTTCCTTCGATGAGGAAAGTTTATTAATGAAAGAAAAGCAAACAAACAAACTCGCTGACCTGAACTAACTCTCCATGTGTCTTCATCCAGACTCAACGTCGAGGACACGTGCCCGTGCCCACTCGTCATTCATGCAGCGTGCTCCAAGTCCAATGCAGCGCAGTGGCGTAAGCCTTCTCTTCATCGAAAGGCACTATGACGCGTGCCTTACAGCTTTCACTCTCGCCATTGGTTCATGCCAGCACGCTGTCGTGGCCATAGCTCGATCAACGGCCGTAATGTGGCTGACAGTGCCTCTCAAAGCTTGGACACGATAGGAACATTTAACTAGTCGATTTGTCCGCGGATTTCATCATCTTCAGCCGTAGTAGCAACGGAGTTGCGCACTTTAATAGGTACATCCTGAGCAAGCGTAGCGAGCGCCTCCCACGAGTTTTCAATCGCCTGAAGCCCGACCCAGGCCACCATCAGCTCCCATCGTCCGTATTCGTGATTGAAACGATGATCCACGATTCGTTCGACACCCAGCATCATACCTTGACTCAAACCATTTCTAGTAGCTCCTTCGTAGTGTTTAGGGTCGAATCAGCATAAAACTTTAGTCTCGAAGCATGCACGTCATAGACACGTCCCGTCACTAAGTGTTTGACTTCGAACGAGTGAAGCAGCGCCTTCACAACCTCGAACGGGCCAGCCCATTGGCCTAGAAGCTTGTGATTGGGGAGTCGTTGTCGATTCTTGACCAAACCACGAAGTTGCCCACATCAAAGTTCACCGACGTACCTTTGTGAGCTCTCATGTCCTGCATCCGCTTGTGCTCTTTAGTGTCGTTCACCTCGCGTTGTAGGTCCTGTAGCGAAACGCGTAGACTGTCCAGTTTGTCGTTCATATCACCAAGTTCCACGACTCGCTCAACGGAGGTTTCAGTGGCTGGAACAGCCAATATATCCAGCGCTGATGAGGCCGGCAGTCCATAGCTGGGTTTGGAGACTCAACCTACCTTCTCGTGGTCAAGGACGGACTTTCGCATTTCTGTGAGCTGTTTCCGTGCGCTACGCTGTCGGCATACGTGGCTGCGGAGGCGCTGCTGATGTGGTATTTCCGGTGTGGCCTGCCTCAGACACTGCTATCAGATCAAGGCACGCATTTCCGTAATGAAATGGTGCAGCACTTGGCCACCCGATTGAAAATGGAGCTGTACGTTACGGCTGTGTACTCCTCCTGGTTAAACGGAACAGTAGAAAGACTGAACAAAGATTTCCTCCAAGTTGTACGAGCACTCCTGATGGAATACTCGCTGGATAGCCATGAGTGGCCGTACTTACCGTGAGAATGTGAAGCGGTCACAGCTCTTTTATCATGTGGGTGATCAAGTTATGATCGAGGTTGCAGCCAAAGACCCCAAGAGCAAGCATACCGAAATTGCAAAACTGCATTCGCAATCATCGCAATTCATGGCGAAAGAACTGTCTCAATTGATCAAGAAGTGCCTCAGCAGCGGGTGAATATCCACAGATTAGTTCCATGATAATAGAAGACCGGCATCGAGCGCGTGTGAAGTATATTACAGCTGATGACACCTCCAGCTTAGCAGAATCTGCCTTTTGCTTTTGCGCAACGGCAGGCACGTCCCAATTATATTTTCCCAGCTTTCTTTTCTTCAAGGCCTTGAGGCCACACACACAAATAGTAAATAATGTCCCTTTTACTTTTCTCTCAGAGCTCTCTGCGATCCAAGGCATTGCTACGATACTTTCTAGACAGCTATCCGCTGTGAGCTAATGGCACGTCACACGTCCTCTTCCCTTGTGTTCTGCATGCAGCAAGCATGCTTTCGGGGGCCATTGCATCACTCAGCATCACTCTAAGCGCGAGAACAAGATCGAGCTCGCGCGCTGATGTATAATGATGGTGCATGTTGCTACACTAAAATTTCAAACATGCAGAAAGGTACGATACGCAAGCTCTAGACAAACAAAATCGACTGAGCCTGAGGGCTTTGCACAGTACGGAGCACCCTCTACAAATTCCAGCGGATTGGAGCCATTCCAGCGGAATTTTATCATCCAGCGGATCGCTCAAAATTCTGCGTGTTCCACGTGCTGATTCCAGAGCAAATCGACTCGAAATCTTCTGTAGTATCCTCTATCCGTCCGAATTCGGTCAGATAGAGTTTTTATTTTAGCGAGTGGACTGACGAAGCCCTGCAATAGTAAATTTACTTTACGTTAGATCGACTTGAAGCCTTTTCCGTTTCTTGGGTTGGTCCGCCTGAGTCTGCACATTCATCGCCACGGCGACAAATGAAGCTTTAAATCGCAGACGCGGTTTGTATTAGACCTATCTGGTCTGCAAGTGCATATTATGTCATGTGTAGCAGAATTGGAAACTCGAATTGGATAGCTCCGTACATTCGTTTGACAACGTTTCTCAGCGATGAATGACGCAGGTTATAGAACGCCTCTTTTGTCTGTGGGTTTTGCTGACCATCGCCGAACGCTGTGAAATGATAACGTGTTCCTATATAAGGCGTCATTGTGTAGCCAGCATCTCCTAAGTAGAATTTACCTACGCAGGCCGCACCAATAGGAAAATCATGTAAAAAACTACCATGACATATAAGGTTACGTATCTTTTGGGCTGTGAGAACTGTGGCTAATAGCATCTTATAGTAATCGACCCGTCGTGTGCAGACCCTTTTCAGTCAGAGAGGAAATACACAAATTACATTGCAAAGCTACACGCCCCAAGCACGTTACTGGAGTGGGAACCTTTTCTGTTTCTAAACCGCGAAGCAATTGAAGAGGGAGGAACCACTGGGATGTGAGCTCCATCTACAGTTTCTAAGCAGTTCTGAAGTAAAGGAAACCTTTGCAGATTGCTAAATCTCGACGGGGGTTGTACTGTTGATCAGACAAACGAATTTATCCCATCGAGCTTTTATTGGTACTATACATTGCCGAACAAGCCTGCCTATTGTCGCTGGTCCATGTTGAAATCGATCTTGTGCTGCTAGATTACTTTTTTCGGTACGTCGAACCGGAAACTTAGTAAGCGCTCTCCGCTGTGAATATCAGACGTTGATGGTAGCAATCACGTACCTTTTAATTCACCAAGTAGCAAATGAAAAGCATGTACACTCATACGAACGACATTCGAGAAACGTATCGGACTTCGACTGTTTAAAAGCTTCTCGGAGTACATAGCTCTGCTTAGTACTGATATACACCACCCCTCTTTTGCAAAATGAGCTTGAATGTACTGACGATAGAAGTGCAGCAGAAGGAGATCTACGCCATGTCGAGCAACGATACAGGTCTCAAAACACATCAGGGCTCAATCGCAATACCGATAACGGCAATGGAGGCTCAAAAACAGCTGAAAGGAGTCGGCCATCTCGCCGTTAAAGTACAGATAGCGTGTCAATTGTTGGACCCTCACCCAAACGACTAAAGCCCACTGGTGAAAAAATGAGCGATTCAATGAGGATTATGGCTGATGCAGAGGAGGTGGTTGCTTCTTCTATCAGTACTCGACACAACAAAAGCCGACAGCTTACCTGCGCGGACGAGGCGATTAAAGTTTTTAAGGAAATGTTCACGGACGAAGTCCCGGTCCACCAGCACTTCAGGTTCATAATGCTACTAGCAACTCAACCGAACGCGGCAACCATGTTTTATGGGATGGACGACAAAAGCCGCCGGTATAGGGTACCTTGCTGACGGACAATTCCGATTCAGATTGAATCTGAGATCTCTTCTAGTATATTACTCACTTTTTCTAATAAACTTTATTTCCTTTTATAATCTCACATATCATTTTACAGAGTTTCGCTACGCTGCAAATAGATTAACCCTTTCGCGGTGCGAGGGCGCATTATTCGCCCTTTAACACCATTACCAAAACAAGGTGGAAAAAGGGCTTGCAAAAGGGCGAATTTTGCGCCCTTTTAGCTTTTCCTCCAACTCTGCCAACCGTGTTTCATAACTACCAATCGCAGATGTGAATAGAAAGAGGTTGGGGGTAATTTTGGATCGTCTGGTCATCGCACAGTATTTTATTGCTCCAACGACCGAAATCGGCCCTTTCTACGCGGTCGTACCATGGATCTAGCGGTCAATCGCCTGACAGCCAGTCACCAGAACATACAAAAGGCAAGACGAATGCACCTATCCGACCTCCCATTTTTCTAAAGTGTACTCAAGACTAATGCGCACTACCTTCACAGACACTGAAGATAAGCTGCTAGTGCAGATCGCCTTCCAATTCGAAAGGGAGGGCTTACGAATCACATGGGCCTACGTGGCCCGCCGAATGCAGACCAAGCGGCCGGCCCGTCAACTGCGGCTTCGGCTGGCTAGCCTCAAGCGGACCTACGGAAAGGCGATTAGTGGCTTTCCGCCATGTTTTCTCCGCGGCATGCCATCAAGGCGTCTTCTCGGGGCGCTGAGGTCACCACCACCACCACTCCTCATTTTGCAGCAAGTCGTAAAACCAGCATGCCGACCTTCTGCTACGCCGTCAAATTCTCTACTTCTCGGCGGCGATCGCCGCATGCCAGGTTTGTCTGTTTTGGGGATATTTGCATGCCTTTCGTGAGACTGATGACGATAAGTTGGTGGCGATACGCATGGGAGCGCTGCCGGAGGCAGTCAGGTGACAGACGACGTGGATCAGGGAAACCAAGACTGCAGAGCTGAGGATACAGGACACGCAGGCGGCTATATTGCGCGAGATTGCGGGGGATGCCGTCAACCACAGGTGACGCAGGCGAAAAGCGCTTCAGGTGAGTCTCGGATTGTTTGTTCCACAAATGACGTCGGCAAATACTAACCTGTGTGTGTAGGTGCTGGTGTTGGGGGCTGTGGAGATAATCTGGACTCAACTGAAGCTGCCGAAGCCGTGGATATAATTTTCGGAAGTATAAGCGCTCACGACGTTCGCCAGCCCGCTGGGCGCACATATGACAATGCTGGTGAAGTGCTACCGTCCGGTGTCACCCTTCTACTTGCTGCCGTCGGACCTCTCGGCAAAGCTGACGTCTTCCTTGACGTTGGAGCTGGTGTTGGCAACGTGCTTGCACAGGTAGCACTTACAACGAAAGTCAGAACGTGCATCGGGATCGAGGTGCGAAGGGACCTCGTCTCCCTTGGTCGACGTTGCATGCAGCAGCTACGCAAGCAGTACCCACGGCTCAGTAAGGTGCTGCTCAAGCAAGTCGATGTAAGAGATGTTTCGATGTCACGGCATTCTCCCATTTGCGAAGCCACCATTGTCTTTGCTAACATCTTTCTATTTGAAGAAGATGCTAAGCTGATTGTTTCACGAGAGCTAAGCGCAATGCCAGAGGCACGGGTGATAGTTTCAACGTCGCTCTTCTGCCCTAGACATCGATCATTGTGCTCGGAGCCGTACTGCAAGAGTTGGAAACTGGATCATCAACTAGAAGTACAATGTAGCTGGAAGGCTACACCTCATCCCATTTACATATACCGTAAGAAACTTTGATCCATTCTGCTATCTCATACTTGCTTCTAATCAGAGTCTTTTCGATGCTCATGAGTGCCGCCACCAAGAGCAAATGCAGCTTCGCCACCCAGTCTGCGTGCGGCAGCAGCAACCCGGCTAGGTGCAGTATCATCACGTCCAAGTGTAGCAGTAGCCCATACGTCATGCGAGTCACCACCGATTCCGTGAGCACCGCCGGGCTCATGAGCGTTGCCGTCACGGACTGTACCACTCGCACCGCCAAGTCCGCGGGTACCATCACCAAGTCTGTGATAATCACCACCTCCATGTCTTCGCGCGTCGTCGCTGGCAAGTCAGCGAGCGCCACGGCTACCAACTGTATGTGCTGCACCACCAAGCCCGCGCCAATCTTCGCTGTCTGTGCAAGCAGAAGCACTTAGCCTGCCACCGACTCCGCTAGGGTCACCAAGGCTACGTGCGCCGCCGACACCAGCTGCACCAGCGGCACCACCAAGCCCCCCGTCTCCAAGTCTGCGCGCGTCGTCACGGCCAAGTCCGCGCTCGTCGTCTATGGCAAGTCTGGGAGCTCCGCCGCCGCCATCAAGTTCGTGTGTGTTTTCGCCGCCTGTGAGAACGGCACCACGGCCACGTCGGCGGGCTTCACCACCACGTTCACTAGTGCATCCAATTTCGCGAACATCACGACGGGCACCACTAAGTCTGCTAGCCAACACACTTTCAGGCCTATCATCCAAACGGCTGTCGCCGTCTGGTCCAGGTGCAACAAGTCCAGTCGAAAGATTGCCACTGCCAAACGCAACCAACCCTGGCGGAGTATTACCGCTAACCCCGAAAGCAGCAAGACCCAGTGTAGCATCATCGCCTTCGTTGTCAAGTGCGTGAGCGAGGGTACCTCCGAGATCTGCCCCGTACGCAATTTGGCGAGCGGTAGCAGACCGCCTTGCTACTTGAGACCTTGGCTCGTGCGCATCCTTCGACTTGGCGAGTTTGGAGTGTCGCCTCACATTTCCCTTATCTGTAAACAATGCGTTAGGGTAGTAGAATTGGTGGAACTTATCCCAGCATGTTGAAGTCGTCGACGGACACATCCATGGCTTGGCGGGGCGGTCGTGCACAACTCGGCACAAACAGACACCATGCGTGAGGCAATAGTTGGTTACCTCGGTAGGATATCGTCCCTCCCATCGGCAAACAATACAGCGGCGCCGCTTTCTGCTCTTCTCGGCATGAATTTGCCTCGAAGCCACGGAAGTGCATGCAGTTGTCGGGAGCACAGCAACTACACTAGGAGAGGGCTGGGAAGAGGGCGTGTCGAGTTGGTCTCCTTCTCCTCCGTCACCCAATTCTCCGCTGTACAGCATGCGACCGTCGCTGGATGCATTCTTCCATTGTCCATTGAGAAGCTCACCAACTAGCTCCATCACAAACTTTCTATGGGGATCACGCGTTGCTGGCTCCGCCTGTACCAAACGTCGCGTAAGATACGCGTTGAAGCGCGCCACATCGATGAGCGCGAGCGCCAACTTCTTGTGCCAGCGTTTGTACGAATGACCATCTGCAGTAGAGAATCGCCCGCGTATTTGATCAAGGCGATCAACACCTTGCATATTGGTATTATTACTGAGCGACGCACTCTGGAGCTGGAAACGACTGCTTCTCGTTACCAACCATGCGGGTGATAGTTGTAATGTTCGTTGAGTCCGCATTGGACACAAGGTTGACCATGTTACCGTCGCACCATGACGCTGCAAGCATGCTGTGATCGTGCGAGACAGCTTGGCGATAGTCCCCTCGGGTACAGTCGTCTTTGTGAAGAATAGTGTGACCTGGGAAATGTTTGCTGTTGGCACGGATAGTGCCGCGACCATAGAGGCCTTTCAGGCGGAGCTCCTGGAGAAGCTGCACGAACGTATAATAGTTGTCTATGTTGACAACCCTATTTGTTCCGAATAGCGGTCTTGTTACCTCCAACACATGCTGTCTGATTTTAGATACTTCCTCCAGCTCCTCTCGCAGGTTTTGCGCTTCAACTTGGTCAACTACACCATTCAGTCTGTCCAAGATGTCGCTTCGGTTGCAGTGAAGTTTGTAATTCAGCGCGACCCACGTAGTAGAGCAGCACACCATGTACAGCCGGAAATGATATTTCCCAGTAGGCTTCATGGGATTATACACGATCATGTGGCGACCTTGACGCGAACGGCACGCAACACTTGCTTCATCTAGCGCAACATCTCGACCAACGCGAATATACTGGCCACCAGTGATCTTTAGCAGGTTTAGAAGAGGTCGGATGCGAGCTGCAGCATCTTGATCTAGTGTGTTAGGGACCGCATTGAAGCTCAGACATCGCCGCAGTAGCTTGAACCTTCAGTGCTGGCAGCGTTTGTGGCTCGAGGGCCTCCACGCCCTCCTTTAGCTCCGCGCCATCCTCGAGTTCCACCCCCTCCTCGGGTTCCACGACCGCCGCGGGTTCCACGCCCTCCCCGAGTTCCACGCCCTCCTCTCGCTCCACGCGCGGCACCGGCACGGCCGACATCAGCCATCGCATCTTCGCCAAACGTTCCACCTTGCACCAACAACAATGCACACAGTTAGTAACTAGAATCGCACCACCGTCACAGCCCAACCCACACCTTCAGCGCTCCCGCCGCTCACTTCTCGTGAGGTGCCACGCCCTCTCCGAGCTCCACGCGCGGCACCGGCGCCGGCTGCCGGAACACCAGCACCCATATCGGCGGCACGGCCGACCGCTGCCGCCTCACCGGGAGCTGCACCTGCTCCAAGATCGCCGCACTCACCTCTTTCATCGTCGTTGGCAGCGCTGGTGCCTATATCAAAAGCAAAACAAAACACAATTAGTCCACGGCGTCTTCAGCACCCCTCAGTTCGGCCTCCGCCTTCAATACCTTCTTCAGCACCGACTTCGAGGAGGCGCGTCTTCGCAATGTACCTTAGGACGGCCATTTCTCCAAGAAGGTAGTCAGTCCCCTCTTCGCCGTCGTGTCGCCTTCCAGGCTGAATGTATTTGTAGCGTGTGTCCAAAGACTTGGTAGAAGGCTGCTTGGACGTCCATCCGGCCTTTGCCAACGCTCGCCACTCGCTGTTGAACACATCAACGCCCCCGAGGCTGCTCGCTGTCTCATCAGGTGCCTCCTCGCTACCGGTACGCACGCGTCGCCGCTTCCTTGCCATATCCGTGCCTTCATGCCTGCGCTTCTGGCCACGCGGCACTTCCGACATTTTCTGCTTGATTTAAAAATGAGGGCGGGGACCGATGGACGGCTGATACGCGTCGCCTATTCGTGGAGAGTATAAAGGTACATAAATACATATATTCCATCACGACTTGTTTTTTTATATACATTCAAACAAAGAAACAATAAAGTTTTGGGGTAGCTCCATAATTTGGGCGCCAAGTTTGCGCGGCAATTATAGTATACAAAATGCCACATTCAAATACAAAGCATAAGATTTATGCACCACTGCACTGCGTTGTAGTTACACCATCGCCGGCCATACTGGAATGGACACATATGCAACCTAGTGTTCTACACGCTCAAATCGGAACCTTGAGCACCTATAGCTTCAAAACTAAAGGTAACGCTTGAAACAGCATCTCCAAAAGCACCCACAAACGTATAGCGGCTTACATGTTATCGCGGGAAACCAGCGGCATGATCTCGCCGGTCAACACCACAATACTACATAATGGCGCGAACTTCGGAAGTTGCAGCAGCGTGGGCATCATCCTTCGACAAGTCATCATCCAGAAAACGGTCAGTAGCGCGAATATCTTCGTAAGTTTCGCCGTTATATTTCAGCGGTGGCACGCTGTACCGAATTGTTTTGACCAATCATAATAGAATCGACCTCGAGTTGTCTGAGTGTTCACTTATTAGCCAATCATAATGCTACCTTAAAGGGCGCAAAATTCGCCCTTTTAGGGCAAAATACACCACATCAAACTGCATCAAGCTTGATTTGCACACCATCCCCGTCTTTACCAATACCTTAAAGGGCGAATTTTGCGCCCTTTTAGCTCTTATTGACTTGACCTGTATAGTATAGAAAAAATGGGCTTATATGTGCTCCTCGCGAAAGGGTTAAAATCGGGGTGTCGGTTCCAGCGGATTGAAAAGCAAATCCGCTGTTCACTTTTTGAGGTTTGCGGAACAGTCCCTTAAAATTCTGACTCCCCCAACATTAGGGTTTATGTTTAATTGGATTCGTACTATTATAACCGTGAGTGGGACGTCATTTCATCGTCGCTGTTTAAGAAATTCGTTTGAAACAGTAATTGTTTTGCCTGATGACGCTCTATTGACACTACGTGAGGTGTTTCCTTTCATAATGGCCGTATCACGCAATACCAGCAAGGGCATCGTCGAGCAATAGAGCCTCAAGCGACGTCATGACCTTGTTCAACGTTACAGCGCTGACTGCTTGCAAGGCTTCATGAAAGTCGGTCATCTTTGACTTCCGAGATTGCACACTCTTAAAGTGCATTGGCACTCGGCGGATACAGATTTCAATCTGCGTTCCAGGCTCTGTTGAATCTGTCGACGGGAGAAGCCTACACCAGCCAGTCTCGTCCGCTTGCATGCCATTGAAAACACCCGCTCCTTCGGTGATGAACTTCCATGTGTGGATAATACAACTCTCGTCTTCAAATCGACGCGCAATGAATCTTTGAACTAGAGGAGCTGTTTCCCCGGATTGAAGCGTTTTTGACTCGACAAATTTCGCTGCAATCGTGTTCTCCGGATCCCCAACATCGTAGCTACGCTGGTAATTTGGTTTGTAAGAATGCTGAGTCTCGCCTACTCCCCACAGTGACTGCCCGGTTTCACGAAGTGTAAATGGCTGCACCATCTTGTTGAGCTGCTGGAAGTACTCCACTTGTCCATCGGAGTCTCTTGTATGAACCGAGTGGAGAGCAACTTCACTCTCAGAAACTGAGGACAGCCCGCTGTTTCTAAACACCTCTTCCGCTCTGATATAGTTATCCTCGAGTTCTCGAATGTACGCATCAACCAGCGCAGGCTCTGAAGATGCGAGACATAGCTTTTTGCGAGACTCTTCTTGACCAGCATATCGCTTTCGCAAGATGCCCCGAAGATTGTCGATATACGAGGACTGTAAGCTGATCGCGGCGTAAAGCTGCTGTTTATCTGCTTCAGCCTGGAAACGCTGCTGTTTTTCACGGCATGCGGTTGATTCCCAGTAGCAGTACGCTGGTGTTCTGCTCGACAGGAACTTGGACTTTTGCTTCTCCTTCTTTTCTCGCAGATCAGTCAGCGCTTGGGTTAGCTCCCTTTCTTGTAGCTTCAAACTCTGCCTAGTGTCTTTTTGCTGTATACGATAGAAACGGCGTTTTTCAGATTCACTCATTCCTGGATTCTTGGGCTGATTCTTCCTGCTGCGACCATTACTCTGTGAAACCAGCGACGTTACTGAGGTCATCATGGAAAGATGCGACTCATTCACATCGACCAGAACGTCCGTTTCGTGAACGTCATCGAGTTCGAAGGCGAAACTATCGAAGTCGTCGGACGATGACGTTGCTGCTGTCGTTGCCACACTCATGGCAATTTACAAGTGAGTAATTGAGCTGACTATTCAGACCACGTTAGGCTGGTCAGGGTTTGCATATGTTTTCCGATGTAAGCCGAGATTGCGTGAATCCAATTTGAGACAGTCTATTAGTAACGTTTCTTAGTGGCTAAGGGTAAAACAAAAATAGTTTTAACACGCTTTACCACCGGGCAGACAAAACAACCCGGTGCTCACAAATCCTACTAAAATGCATGTTTAAGTAGTATTCTGTCCTATGTGCGAGTTTGTAGCTGTAGTTCATCGTTTGTTTTGTCGGGATGGCTGTAAATCGCCCCATATTTGGTCGTTAGCTTACCAGGACACCTGGTGGACCCAGGGAGTTGAAATCGGCAGGCGCTCGTGAAAGTAGCAGCACAATTGACCGGCAATGGATACTTTAGACAACATGTTTCGTCCGTCCTTACGCTACCATCTCAGTGCGGTGGATATGAAGGGCGCCAAGGGAGTAATACATACTAATTTTTGAGAGAAGTTTATAAAGGTTAATTAACTATGATATAAATGAAAATGAATAACTTCATTCGATATTTTAGACGCACAAACACAGTGACCTCAATAAAAATGAATTCATTGTTGAGAGTCCTTTTGGTTGCCAAAACATTTCAAGCACGGAGTATTAGACAGCGTGTCTAAGTATTACCAATAAATCTTTCGAGAATTATTATAATGCTAATACCTATGTGTTTTGGCCACTTTGAGTTTTGCACGAAGTCCCATTTACTATTTGCTTCCGTCTCAAGTTGATTAACAAAAGAGGGTCAACCGATCTCAAGTCAATCGATGCAGCAATAAGTTCCAGTTACACAGTTTTATTCGGATAATCTACTCTACTCCAGGCTAACACTCGAGTCCAGTCAAGACGTCGTCAAGCAGCAAGCTCTCCAATCTCTTCGACATCTTGTTCCTGTCGGCTTCAAGCGACTCGTGGAGCATGTTATGGAACAGCGCCACAGCTGGCTCGCGGTTGGAAGACACGTTGAAGCGCATGGGCACTTGTTGCACACACACTTCCAGTACCACTCCAGTGTCTGTTGGTCTCACACTCATCCACGCCGTCTCCTCTGCGTGTAGTCCATTGAAGTCTCCATCGCCCTCCGTGGACATTTTCCAGACGAGAAGCAGCCGATTCGACTCCGTGTAGAAGCGCGAGATGAAGCGCTGTACCAGCGTACCAACGTTGAGCGATGTAAGGACACGTGACTTGATAAACACGTCGTCGTCAGGTGCCGACTCATAGCCGCCAAACGCAGGCTCGTCTTGCTCGTGTATCGACGTCCAGATTGCCTGACAAATCTTGTCGAAAGTATAGGGCAGCACCACTTTGTTCACGTGCTGGAAATACGCCACGTCGCCGTCTCCTTTCCGTCTGTGGGTCGAGTTGACAGTCGTCTCGGGCATCGTCGGTAAGCCACAAGCGGCCATGACACCGTCCACACGAGCGTACGAGCCTTCAAGCTGCTGCAAGTACGTCGTGTACAGTGCGCTCGTCATCGAGTGTAGTGTTGGGACATTGTTATAGCAATTAAAACTGTTGCCATCACCAAAGGGAACAGCGTTCCCATTCAGTCGATTGCCAGCAACCTGTCGAAGGCCTTCGAGATATGACGCTTGGTAGTTCACAGCGGCGATCAGGCGTCTCTGTTCGGCCTCGGACATCCGTCGTTGGTCACGTTGTCGAACCGTTTCCGAGACCCATTCGGAATGCGTTAGCACGTCGGCGGACATTTGCAGCTCCTTACGCATGGCAGCTTGTTTATTCAGTCGTGCAAGCTCCTTGGACAGCTCATCAACGTGTTGCTGTAGCTCGTCTCGACTGTCTCGAAGACGCTGTCGATACCGTCGTTGTCGCGTCTTCTCTCTCTCGCGTTTGCGGCTGTGTTTGTCGGGCTTGCCGTAGTCCTCGCTGCCAGTGGATGGGCTTGGCGAGCCCGTATCCCCACTGAAAAGTGCCGCGGTGAGGGCGTCGGCATCTCCAGTCGAGAGTCTCGGTGTGACGGAGCCGTTGAAATCCAGGAGATCCACGATATCGTCGAACAAGACCTCGTCGGTCGTTATCAGCTCAGTCATCTGAGCGCGGCTGGAGCGGTTGTGTGGGGAGTGAGTGAGCCGACAGAGGCCTGAGTGAGTTGACCTGACCTGACGATTCCTGTCTGATCAGTGTCCTGGGCAAAGCCCTATTTGCGGTTCCCCAATCCTATCCGCCAGAAAACCAGGTGGTCACTTCCCGAACTTCATCATGATTCACAAACTCTATTTTTATTTTATTAATAGAATAGTACAGCGCTTGTACATGTAAGCGTCCCTGTCCTGGTTGTCTTATCGCCGGCTGTCTCAAGCAAGGTCCTCTACACGGACATATGACGGCGTAATCTGCATGTACATGTACCGTACTCCGTACCTACATACCGGTACAAGCTGAATGGATTCCAGGGGGTGCAAAATTTTTGCAGTGGTCTCTGGGACCACTGCGATAATTTTGTAAGGCTTACAGACAGCTATGAACATGTTTTATTAATATTTAATATTATTACTTGTACTACCTCCATGTACTACAGTGTGGTAATAACCTCACGGGTGGCTTTTAAGACACCGGTGCCAGTAGTAGACTGATTACCTTGGTATGCTGGCCGCGTGGGGTTGAACTTCCGCATTCTGCGCACGCAAGTGCATCCAGACCTGATCAGGTCACTGATGAATACCGTCAGCGCTCCATCGTCTGCTACGCTAGTGGCTTTCCTCGTCCACTGTACTTGACCACTGTAGCGTGTACAGTCAGTAGCTACTCATCAAACTTGACACAATTGACTAATTACGCAAAAACTTTGTCAACTTCTGTAACTTTCTGACTATTCTACCTTGAGTTGTTGTAAACTCAAGCGCTCCGTCAGCTCCGTCAGCTTGGAGCGTTCCAAGGAGTTACGATCATCGTCAAGGGAGAGCGACGCAATACCGCCAATAACATGCTGTTTTCGTTGTCTTGTCCGAAGTCTATCACTGTCTCCACAAACTGCGCAACTCTTGGGTCACACGATTGGACTGTGCTCAAACACACCGGCACCTGATTCATGTACATGTCCATGACGGTACCAGCATTACTCTGGCGAAGTCGAATCCAGCCAGACTCGCTTGAATTCATCCCCTTGAACGCATCATCGCCCTCTATAAACGCTTTTACCATAATTATCACGCCGCCTTTTATAACATAGCGACGGAGGACAAGACGATGCACAATTGACGCGGAACTAGAAGCGCTAAGCTTTCTTGTGAAGCGGAACTTGACAGCGTAGGAGCTGTCCGAGCTCGACGCCGCACACACTTGTCGATCCTGCAATTGATACCTTAGTTGCGTAAGTTTCCATACAGAGTGACAGAGATTGTCAGCGTCAAGTGGGAATACAGTTTTGCGTCGATATTGGAAATACTTGGCGGTGCCGTCGCTTGAGTTCACGACGGACTTGACCACGCCTTCGTGCATCGACTCCACGCCTTTTGCAACCAACACGCTCTCTACACTCGAGAAATTTGAGTCAATCTCTGTCAAGTACGCAGTGTAAAGCTCCACGTCTTTGCGCTGCTCCAACATACGCCTGTCTTGTAAATTGACTGCTGGCGCACGACTCAAGAGCGTGCGTATAGTGGTTTTGAGTTCTTCGATGAGCACACTTTGTGAGTTAACAGTGGCTTGCAAACGTCGCCCCTCTTCTTCAGCAATCACTTTATTTTGTCGATTGCACAGAGCCAACGCTTTCCATGCGGAGGTACATTGAATCGTGGCGATGGCACTGGCTTCTTTCTTGTTATTCTTAGCTTGGGTTAGTTTTTCCAAGTGATCCGTTAGCTGTATCACCTCTTTCCGTAGAGATTCACGCTCGTTCTTGGCTCGCTGGCGATACATTAGTCGCCTTCTAGCCTCCTTCGCCATCAAAGTGTCCGATATCTCCAAACGTATGCGTTTTCCAGTTGTGATCGTCTCTTTTGGGGGCGTCCTCGGGCTTAATGACGCCGCACTGCTCGTATCAGTCTCAGTCGTGGAAGTCCATAATTCGGAATGTAGCGAAGCTGCAAGGCGGCACCATCGAGTAACTCGACCCCCTCCTCGATGCCAGCGCCCAGAAAGTCCTCCAATCCAGCGAGGAGCGAAGCTACAGAGGTCTCTTGATCGCACATTCTCGCGTCCTCCGTTCTTGGAAGTTCACTGAGCTCTTCCCAGGCAAATCGCAGATGGCATCTGGTGCTTACAAAAGGCACCCTTTTTTTTTAGACTAGGATGAAACCATTCGTATTGTAACGCTACTGTTATAATAGGCGAGGTGCTCTACCGTGTATTGTTGGTGGCTGTCACTCTGATTTATACGTCGCAAACCCACGAACGTAACATCACAAGTAAAATTAATTCTAACTGGTAATTACTGCTATCACCTATTTAAACTATACATGCTGCAGCGATTACGACGGCTAACTGTTCGTAAACCTTCTTTGCAGTTGATTACAATCTAACCGCATTCACAGAAATCCCCTGCAGTCCTCAGAACAGCAAGACAATGTCGTCTCGACCAGAGTTCGACGCTTCATGTCTTGATAATGTGGCGGTATTTGACTCTAACTGCTCCGCTCCGAAGACACCACGTAAAAAAGCAAAACTGGTCCGGACTTCAAAGACCTTTAGCGCTACAACCAACCTAGCTGAACTAGATAATGAAATCCGACGATCAAGAGAGACCGGGCGACTGCGTTTGTATCGGCGTCGAGTCAGGAACGAGCGAGACAGTTTGCAACGCCAGGCGAAAGTGTTGACGGAGAAGTGGCTTCACTTACAGCAGACTCGATCGAGTCAACGCAGCTTTAGCACTGTGGATATCGAGATTTCGAACTCTCTGTGGAAAGCGATAGCTACTCAACAACTTCAAGAACGTATGGAGGCAGAGGCAGAGCAGAAGCTTCTTAAAGGCAGTATCAAAGCGCAAGACGCTTGTATCGAAGTGTTTCAAGAGCTGCTTCGCAGTCAACACGAGAATATAAGCGATACGTCAGTGTTAGACCCACGTAGTTAATGCGCAGATAATAATTTGAAAGCATATCGATGCCTTTAGCGGGGCCAATAAAAAAAGCGGTTTTAATAACGCTTATTAGTCGACCGTTAGCGACAAAATCGAGGAATCTTGTTTCCTTGTCAAACAACGTTATCCCCTTGGGTCCTAGGATTCGTACCTAAGAGAAAGACGACGTACATGTTATTAAAATGTTTGTAAGGTCGTTGCCTATCCACATGAGGTTAGGTATATATTTACACAGGTGTAATATAGGCTTATTAATAGTAGTTTTACAGCTTCGCTTGATCCTGTTGAGATTGTAAATCGTAACATAGAGGATTGCAGTAAACGCAGTGCACAAAATTGTTGGATTGGGAGCCCAATTAGTTCAGTAATTGTAAGACAAAAGGTACGCTGGCTCAAAAAGTGTTTTATGTTATCGCAACGTACAAGGCAGCTGATCATTGTGGTTCTACAGGTCGAACTCACAATCGCCTTCGCTACGCTCATCAGGATATCCACGCAGCTCGTCGTCCGCCTCACACTCTTCTTCACGAAACAACTCACGACGTGTTTTCTTGCGCACACCTGTCTTCTATCCAGGGCGCCTGAGGACAACGCGCTTGTCCAGGGTAGGTAGGATGACGAGCCCACACTCAAAGTCATCGTGCCATATTTAAAAGAAGGTCTTCATCGTGCCTCTGTACTCACATCTTGCTTCTGGGCACAGGTAACACTAGGGTATATAGAGCAGTTCTCACAGTAGAAGTGTGAGAACTGCTCTATATACCCAAGTGTGAAACGACTTCTTGCGGTCGCCTCAGAGCAAACCGCATGCTTAGCAAGCTCCCTGGCGCCGTTTCTGAACTCCAGATACTGTAACACAGTCGTCGAACTGGATTAGGGAGTGGCCGGCGCGTTTTCGTCTGCGCTTCATGCCTCCTGGTGACGGTGTGGTCGCCTCTCCTGCAAGATCATGCTCCTTCAGCTGCACCAACTGACTGTGGGGCACAGCGTACCATTCCCCACGCTTCTTCACCGGTGTGATAGCCAATTTACAAGCCGCTTTGTGTGAGATGTAGGAATTCACCATTACCAGATCAATGGGGCCTAAGAATAGGCTCTTGTAATATTTTGCAAAACGAATCGAAGGTTGGATCAAGAAGGTTTGGAGGCGGAGTTGGCCATGTACATCCACTCCGCACATCCATTCCTATTAATCGTTGACTGCCCTCGGGCACGCCACGATCGTTGGTCCTTCTCCTTTCACGCTGTGATTGATCATAGGCGCTGTCATCACGGTTCCAGGACACAGGTAGTGGACCGGTTTACGGTCCCATCAGTGGAAGACGATCATGCTGGGAACAGTCAGCGAACGTGAAAACATGAACGATCCCCGCGGAATACTTCTAGGTCGGGTCTTTCGAGGCTCAACATCGTTGCAGTCATACCGAGCCCCCGAGTCATTATCGTCCCCAGGACGTACACGTTCAACTCAATAGCCAGCGGAATAGATGAATAGAAGCGGCCGATCGTGACTGCATGAACGGCTTGGTGGTCATTTGCGAGCGCAACTTTGAGGTTGCGGATCACCGCTGTAGCTTCCGTCTTATGATCAAATGCGTCGGTCTGAGTTTCGCGAGCCTTCATCTTACCAACGTAAATCTCAAATCTCCAAAGTAAAGACATAATAGAACGAGGTCAGCCTGAAAATCGTAGCTTACATCAGTGAACTTTCAACAACAAAACTGAGTCTCAGATGTGGCAGTATGCTGTCTTGCTGTCACATGTCATAAATATTTTGGAGTCCTACCTATGCGGCTTGTCTGGCATGAACATTCTCATGGTGTTTCGTCTTGACGTCGCTGGCAAACACCCCCTCATCGAATAAAAATCACTCCAACCGGCCAGGAAACGCTCTTGTAGCTTCTCGACAACCGGGCGAAGCGTTAACTTATCACGAGTCCCACAAAATGCACGTCTCGCATAATGCCTTGACAGCGATATCGTGGCATATACCAGCCAAAGGCGCCGGCGGGAACGGCACCGTCTTCCGTCATGGGCCAATGCTGAGAAAATCCATGTAATGGTAGGCTTAGCATGTGCGCCACTAGCAGACCCATAACGTGGAGAAGCTCGTGCGTTGCGTAGGCTCACTTCATTCGAAGCCGACGCCGTATTTGCTTCACGGCTTCCGTTGTCGTCCCTCGTCACTCGGTCTGCTTTACGCGCATCCGCTCGGCTCTGGGGAGGATCATCTGTGAGTAGTAGCAATTGGCTTCTTCGCAGATGTTGACCCACATAAATTTTGGGGCAAGAAAGAAGAAGGTTTTGAGTGGCGAATGGCAGCGGCTCCGATTCAGCGACTGTGCTTTTTCAACGGTTAGACCAGGGTATGCATCCGCGAATTCAACGTTCGATGACGGCTGCGTCCAGCGCATTGTCCGAAGCGTTTCTTGTCTTTTTGCGAGGGCTTCTCGGCTCAGTTCAGCATCGTCTTCTATGTTTAGCGAAGACAGGAATGCCTCATCCAATTCAAGTGCATCCGTGTCTGAGATGGCATTTGCGTCTTCATTCATATCGCCAGGCTTCACATGATCTTCATCATTATCTGCAATCACGTTACCGTCGCTTTCTGCCGAGCTAAAATGCTCGTAATCACTTGGGCTTTCGCTATCCTCCGCAAAGCTCATATCACGCTTGAACTCGCCGCGCGGGCGAAGTTGCCTGGCTACAGGTTCTTCTGAATATAAACTTTCGCCCCCCCCCCCCCCCCCTGAAGCGCCCGACAAGTACTGCAAGTGACTCGCCCCTTCCAATACATCCGGCTCGGATATAGCATCTTATAGACCATCTTGCGAAAGATCAAACACACGAGCTACTGTTCCATGTCTCAACGCCACTTCACTCGGCGTTGGAGAGCCAAACATCGCATCTATTGTGTGCTGGTACAGCTTCACACTCATGTTGATCTGGGATTCCCGCACAATCCCTCATCGTGATCTCCATCTCCCCTGTCTTGCCCTTCATGCTGGTCATCACCCTCACCTCGCTCTGACTCTCGTGTTTCTCGTGGTTCTCAACCGCCGCATCCTGCAACATTCCTCGGTTTAGTTGTATTTTCCACTCAGCATCGCAAACAAACGACTCACCTCAGCCACTAGCACTCAATGTCATACGCCACTACGGCAGCCTCACCAACAAAAACGTCGGCTCCAGCGAAGCCATCAGCCGAAACACCAGGCTTCACGTGCGACCAGTCCGTCGAGACGTCTGGAGCTGCCTCTAGAGGTGCTGGAATTCGACGTCGTGCGGAGTAACATCAGTTTTCTGACGGCGAGTGGATCGAATGCGCGCTATCGGCAAAATTCTGGAATGAGGAATCATCGGCTGCTCACGGGCGATGCCTTTTCAAAACCTAACCCTGTTCGATTTCTGCAATTGCCCGTGTGAACTCCACAGTTTGTTCTTTGGGCAGGAAAAAAATGACTTGATTAAATTATTGGTTTTATTTTTCCGAGCTATTTTCTATTATTCGAGGATTTTTCGTCGTAACTTACGACATTACGAAACCGTACGTTACGACATTGAGAACCAAGGGTTTATAGCTGATTTGAGCATCAAATTGTCAGTTTCCAAATCGTACCTAAGTGACCTACGGTCGACCTTGTGCTACCCCTCAACTTGAAGAAGAGCTGGCCAACTGGATAATTGAGCGTCCCCGCCTAGCGATAGCCGTGACGTCGAGCCAAATAAGCGCTAAGGCACTTGCTATTGACCCTATATTCTCAAATCATTCACTTATGTAGCCATCTTGTTCTCGTACGAGGCTCGCACCCTCAGAAGTCTACAGAAACAAAATCCAACGTCGCAAACTTGCAAACCGGAGCGAACTAAGTACGCTAGAACAACGTACTCTAGCTCGCCTATCGAAGCATACGACCTCGCCTCTAAATACGATAGAGTCATCGATCTTTAGATCCCTACCACAGGCTTCGTGGGCGTCACAGCTTCGACCGCCATCGCCTTCATCGCACCTCACGACGTCCATGCCAGATATCCGGTATGCTATAATTCGCTCCTGTATCACTTATTACGTTTTGTTATTACTAACTCACTTATTAATATACACAACGCTACGTACGATCATGTGCTTACTGGCAACCGGACGTCCTCCTGCACTTCGAGGGCCGTTTCTCCTTCTGGTCAGCGCTCTTCTTGAAATCCGTTCACGGAGACTCGATCTGCTTCTCCCCCTTCCGAACACGATACGATTGGATAAGATACGAGCTAAGGGTCCAGCCCTTCGATGAAGTCGCCTATAATCGTGCCCATCATTTACATTTGATAACTTGTGAGGGGTCCAGCTTTTCGAAGAAAATTTGGGGTTTAGCTCATCGAGGAATACGATAGATACTTTTAGCATGCAAAAATTCCTACTCCGTTTAAAATAATGATAAACATGGAGCGGCATGTGTGGGGCTTCAAAAACGCATTGACACTATTAATAGTTGTGAAAATAATTAGAGAACAATTTACAATGCGACAAGAATTGTGGCGGGATCATACCGCACCTTGCGCTAGCGAAAGTGGCTTCCGAGAGTATTCAACCTTGTTTATAGTTTTTTTGTATCAAAATTGTTTTGATACATGAACCGTTTGGCGGTGGTCCGGGCCACCATAAAGGCCCGGCGCCCAAAATTCCGAAGATAATACTGAAGGTAGCTTTGCAAATGCACATTCAAAATGAAAGTTCGATCCGTCAATCAAGAACAGAGGTGGAGGAAGCGAGGTCGCCGGCCGGTGTACTCGCACTTTGAGAACCTGTTGCTGTCGCTGCGCTCACCGGCGAGAAGAAGGTGAGGATCGATGGACTCGCCTTGCGTGTAGAGTATCAGCTCCGTCTGCTATCATCCGCTTCAGTCTCTCTATCATGTACCCGCCTACATCGTACATAGCTCGTATCTGCGCGTTGGGAACGCCTTGTCGGATGAGACTAAGGACCATTCCTTCGGCTTGGTCGTGCTCTGACCCTTTTCACTTCGAGTCAAGTGAGCGAAACGTGCTCTGCAACAGCTTGACTTCGGCTTCGCCAAGTCTACCATATGCTCGCTGCAGCGGTGTAGACTTGTGACGTTGCGCAAGAGCTTGCTTGGGTTTCGCTTGAGCCGAGCCACCACCGCCACCTGGCATGTCGCCCAACACGCCAGATCTTTCAATGCAGCCCCTAAAAAAATGATTAAGTTATATTGGCAACTTTTTTTTTGCGACGGCCCGGGCCACCGCCAAATGGTTCATATTTTCCGTTTTTTTTACTCGCATGCGCAGAAGGCTCCCAAAACGTTCGCCGTTCAAAGAACCGCGTTAAGGGTCACATCCTCCAACTTAACCCTTTATGATACACTTATCTAATGTATACCATACACATCTAATATATTAATTTCCCTAAGGGCGCCCCATGCGCCATCAAAAGAAATCACTGTACTGGTTTGGTACTATCTTTTGTAAAAAAAATCATTAAAGATTGATGATCCAGCATGATATTGGAATACATATTAATTTAAATATGCTGGAAGATTACGAATCACACCCTTTGTCGTATATTTTTTCTAGACGGAGCAGAATCAGTTGAACTTTGGCAAATGGGCGCACCAGGCGCCCTTTGACGTCCTGATCCGGTCCCTTCTTTTGCATAATAAAAAGGCACGTGTTGCTGTGCCCGGCTGAGTGAAACGTGACGAGGCTAATGTGACCGGCTGAGCCTAGCTGATACCGAATAAGCCCGGCTAGACGAGAGTCAGTGCCGCGTCATCACTTGATGAGTGGCTGGATTTATACGTATAGCCGGCTTCCTTTTTGCCCAAGAAAAAACCTCAACTGATACTTTAAGAAAAAATCACGTGTGGTGTCTTGCATTGGCACTGAAACACTTAGCAAAAAAAGTGTCTAAGTATGGTGTTTAAATTGGTGAGTCGTACTGTGATAGTGTTTATATTGGTAAGGTGTAGTGTAATGTAAAAAGTGATGTATTTAAAGGCACATACACAGATACCTGTATCGGAGACATTGGAGCATCTTCTTGTCAACGGATCCCACTGCATTTGCTCCGCACAACATTTCAAATACAAGTAGGACGTACACGCCACAGTTGTAGCTATCCGTTTGTATGCCGAGGCTAGATTCGTATAAACGGGTGCGGTAATGCTTCACACCAGCACCCGGAAGCAAGCTTACCAGAGACCCGGCAACAGCCCGGATACTTGCCATGTAACTTGAATGCATCGGGTCGTACAATAGTATCTCATCGGTAGCAGAGTTGACGATGATTGCACACCAGTGGTTCCCGCTACAGTTGATCGGGATAAGAATCCGTTGACTGGATACTTCATTCAATGCAACACGTAGCGCATCTCGATCCGTTCTGATGCTGTCATTTCTGGTGATGCTCACAGTAGTTGGGTTGATCATTACTACCATATTGTCCGTTCCGAATAATTTTTGCATGGCAGTCCACATAGCTGTGTCTTCGAGGGATCCCTTAGCAGCAAAATCGAGCACATTTATCTAGACAATTGTAAATACGCAATAATGTTTACCTAAATAATTTGTGGAGGATAAGCTTACGAAAAAAAGGATGCGTACCTGCTCGGACAGAAGCGGCATTGATTTTAACTTGGCAAGCAAATTGGGATCTGTTTCAAGGTGAAATGACGTATCACAAAGCAGTGACACGTCCACTGAGGAGATCCAATGCAGCACGCGTTCAACAGTCTTAACGGCAGTCAGTGCCCGATGCCACTGCTTCATTATTGAGAGCGTGCACGGCATAAAAATGCCTACACCCACCACCTCAATTGCAATGTCCTGCTCAGCCAGCCCGCGCCGATTCCGTTGATATGCCGTCACCTTAGCATCGCATTTTCGTAACAGGTCCCATGCAAACACCCGCGTAAACTCACAGGCATCTGTGATTGGTTTTCCTGGTGGTAGCTGTGACGCATTGTGTGCAATTGGCGGTTTTGGTCGCCTGTCAAACACGAATTGTTTGAACTGGTTGAGTAATTGACCTGCGGACTCGTACGTAGCCTCTCCAGAAAGCGCCTCTTTAATCGAGTTGAGGGACAACCGTCTTTCATGCATGTCTGAACCATCTCGGGTCATCTCGATTGCAATACTTTTCTTGGCCTTTTTTGCTTTTGGTTTCTGTTTTGGTCGTCCACGAGGCCTCACCGGACTTGCGATATCAAAGTCGGTGGTGGGATCCACAGAAAGTAGCTGAATTTCACAGTCGTGCGATGTAATCTCTGTTCGAGACTTTATAATCTCTGTTCGAGATTTTAATGTATCCATCTGGTTGCTCGGGGTACCCGACTGCGCAGGAACCGCATCCAACTGCGTAGGAACCATACCCGACTCGCCACTCAGTATAAACGACTGGTCAGGAGTCGTACCCGACTGGTCATTCACTATAACCGACTGGTCAGGAGTCGTACCCGACTGGTCATTCAGTATAACCGACTGGTCAGGAATCGTACCCGACTGGTCATTCAGTGTACCCGACTGGTTACCCGACCGAGGTTCCGGTGAACTAGATTCATCGCCCAGCGTTGCCGATAGGGCTTCAAGTGGACTCGCTTCTACTGGTGCGGTACTTGAAGCTCTCGAATCATTTGAGTGAACGGATTGTGTCTCGTACCGAGTGCCTTGAATTCTAGTGCCACCCATAGTACCTGATTCTAATTGGTGCTCATCTGCTTCAGCTAGCCCAGCAAGTTTGCTGAACTCTCTGCGCTTAATTACACTTGACACTTGAGCCAATGCACTCATGTCTAATCGGTACTCAGTCATGCCAAGTCCGCTTATCGTCTCGCAGATAGTGGTAGCCACATGACGAGCTTCCCGAAACTTCCGATTTGAGTCCCAGGGTACTTCGAGCACTTGAAGCACAGTACCCATATCAAAAGCTTCTCGTCGTGTGTCCTCTAGAGCGGTGGATACACGAAGAGACGACATTAACCATCTTGAATTTAAAATCTGACTCGGAATGACGGTTTCGAACCCACGGCCTTCGGAAGGTAAAAAATGTGACGGCATGGAAGCAAACGTGTTGCCATGAAAAGACACGAACATTCCCACTCGCGCGTGTTGACATGATATTCCGAGCTCCAGCTGTCCAGAGCACAGTCGTCCTTGTCGGTACTTTTTATAAATGTCATCCCCACGTACGGTTCATAGAATGTGTACAAAGCTTGATGCACTGCGTAATCGTACTGCTCGTAGATGAGCTCGCAAACGTGCTCACTGACAAGGTTAGCCACAAGAGCCATTTCGCGATCATACTTTTTGTGCTGTACAACGCTTAGATTATACACTTTTTGCCGAAATTGCTGTTCGGCCATCGTCTGATAAAACATGATAGAAGCGATGCATTCATCGAGTCCCATTAATGAGTGCATCGTATCTTTAAGCTGCTTCCACGACGACGCCAATCGGTTGTTCGTATCGTTGCCCAATGTAACCGCATTTTCACGCCTGTGTGCGCACCATAGCTGCCGACAATTATCCCAATTTTTGGCAAAGTAAGCGGCAAATGCATGCAAACCTTGTTGGTCCTGGGGCACTGCATTTGGGACTTTGGTCTCTTCCGAGTCGGACTCAGACTGGGCTAAGTCGGGTTCATCACGAGCGGAGTCGGGTACCAACTGGGCTGAGTCGGGCACGGGCTGGGCTGAGACGGGAACCAACTGGGCTGTGTTGGGCACGGGCTGGGCTGAGTCGGGCGCGGACAGTGGCGAAGCTTGTTGTTCGGCAAAAGAAGCTGTAATACCCTTCGCCGCAGTCGAACCAATGCGCGTGAGCTGGTGCATGTAGCTGAGATGTTTCATGTACTCTTGCTCTGTCTTCGCGTACACCAGTAGGCTCACGATACTACGAATTTGCTTCTTCTGCCAATTACTGAAGCCATAGTCTGACGATGCAACTTCCTCCGACAAGTACTTGATTACGTGAAATTGACAGAGAAGTACTCTGGCCTCCGGTAGAGCTGTCTTCAACACTGCTAGCTCAGTGAAATCCTTATCAATAATCACGCATTGGATTTTGGTCCAGGCTGGATTAGCCGCCTTGAATGATTCAATCGCCGTCAAGAGTGTGGGGACTCTCTCATTTTGTAGCGCACAATGTTGCACAAACTGACCTTTACCAAAGACATCATGCGCCATAAACGAGAAGATCTTATACTTGGACACATTGGTCCCGTGTGTTGCATCCATGAGCAGAACCTCCGGAAAACGGTCGAACATCTCGCGCATTGACTTAATTTGGAACGTGATACACGTAGCCGTTTTCTGTAGACCCACAAGAAATCATTTTGTTAAGTTCATCAACAAAATATCTCCATGTAGCGTAACTTACCTTCCCAACCGTTGGGTCAATAAAGATTCTGCCAACATTCCCAGGTTCCTCGCAGAACTCCACCATCCATTTCTTTAATATTTGTGAGCTGGTGCTGGACGATTGTTCTCTTGCCTTAAGGCGCTGGACGATGATGTGTACATCGCGAATAGAGGGGTTGCATTTAGAATGCTCCTGGATAAACTTCAAGATATTCTTTTTCTTGGCACCCGCCTTTCTTAGCTCGTCGACAGTTTCCAACACCTCACCCTCAATGGCGGTTCGATTCGATGCATACTGCTCGTACGTCCGCCGATTTAGGTTATGGAAATGCTCCAAGTTACTTTTCGTGATGAAGAGTGCAAAAGCCCTCTTACTTTTATCTGCGAGACGAACGCAAACGTTAACCTATTAATACGCACAAAATAACGCACACCACGAATTAATCACTAGGCTAACAATGTAGTCATTAATACCCAAGTGAATCAGTACCCGACTGGGCCCAACTGGTGCCCGACTGACACCCGAATGGCAAAATACGTACCGAAGCCTCGCAGCCCATGGGCCTTGTTTCCTGGCGTGGTCGCTTTCCTTGCCCTCGCGACTTGTATGCGCCAGTATGCGTACAGATTAGCTTCTGAGAATAGTTCCCCCACTCCGGCGGAATCAGCGACGCACTCCAGTTTGCTGACTCTATCTTCTTGTTCCGGTCCAAAACTGTATTGTTGGTTCGAATGCGAAAAAGCTAAATGAATGAAGCGTAAATATCTGCCCACCTTTAAATGAGCTGCCCTATGGCGAAAATTACATACCTGGTAGCTGTTCCTTTGATACTCCTTGAAATAGGCGTCGAACTGTTCCCACGACTCAAAGCACGTGTGCGTGAGAGGTGGCCCCAGCACAGTTCGGCCAGACCCGTAGCTGAAACTGCTTGACTGCTCAGACGGCACCTGATTGGTGCTATCACCAATTGAAACGTCCCTGTGCTCATGAGAGTCTCTCACATCGCGAGGGTCAACGTCGCTCTGATCACTCTGATCGCTTTGGTTATACGAGGCACTTGGCTCGCACCGCTTCCTCCATACCTGGAGCCGGGGGTCCATTCGCCACGATTGACGTCTCGCGCTTGGCACGCGTCCAGCTATAAACGAATGGTTTTGAATGGATAAAAAAATATACGTGTATACGTTGTTCGGATGAAGCATGGGGCTAGGTGGCATTTCATCGATGAAAAGGGAGATGGGCCAGCCGGGCACGAAAGTCACTCTCTAATAAAAAAAACTAGTTAAGGGCGCCAGGCGCCCTTATGCCACGCAAGGGGTAATGGGACGCCCAGCTATGCCCCCCTTCAATGCATTTGACATACTGCACTGGTAACGGTATAGTGGTATACCTGGACTTCAAAACCCAGTACGCAGCGTAGTCCCTACCGCTGAAGCAATGCCTCACATACCGATACAGTACTGAACGCGAAATATTAGTGATCAAGCGACTTGCACAGTAGTTAGTATTGCTGGCGCGAGTTTAGTCTGCATCATGACACCGACTCGTCTCCTCCTAACATGACGAACCGCATCCTACTCTGCGTATGCAAGCAGTGCTAGCTTGCGATGCCATACGCGAGATGTGATTGGCGCGGCAATCAGCTGAAATCAGCGCCAGAACCTGGTGAAGGTGTTTCAAACGGGAACTCATGTTCCGACACGTCGTGAGCCTCACCCTTTGCACTTAACCAGATCCATGAAGTGTTCTTGTCAAGAAATGACAGACCACGGGACTGAAGCCCGCTCAAATACGCACCGGATTAATGCGTAAATTTGAGCTGAACTCCGATGCCTTACCCTCTCTTTAAAATCGTAAAGCGTTTCGCGAACAGCTAATAAGACTGCCCAGATTGGAGGCAACAACTACTTTCGACTTTGCGGCGCTTAGTTCGTGAATTTAGTTTCAGGGGTCACGAAACCGCGTCTGCATTCGCATTCACGTGTAAACCCGACGTTGAGGGAAGATCGTACGCTGGCAATGGATCCGACGCGAACCCCTTTCTACTGGACATCACAACAAAGGCGCGATTGAGGCAGGCCAACCGCGACCCGTCTACGTTTGTACTTCATATCGATGCGACATTATTGAAGCTCACCAAAATTGATTATCTAGTGCTCGCAGTCAGAATATCTGACTGCTCTCGAACGTACCATCTGCTCGCGAATTGTGTCTCCTCTCAGCGAAAGAGGTCAGGATCAGTTGCAGAAAGCTCAAGAAAGACAGAAGCGTTTTTATGATAATCACCGTCTCGATGTGGAATGTCAGAAGTCGGATTTCGTCTACGTCCGTGCTAACCTGCTAAACAAGAGCTTCGCCAGCGCAGACTATGACGTCGATAAGGATTCAACGGTGAATAAGCTGTTGCCACTCTGGGTCGGTCCATTTGCTATCGTCAAACGAGTAGGCAAGACTGCCTACAAGCTATTGTTGCCGACCGTACTCCGGTCTCATGATGTCTTCAATGTCGACCAGCTGAAACGTTCGGTGGGGTGCCCACCGGAATTCAATGGTCGACCCTTTCGTCGCGCGGCACCAGTTCTCTTCGACGAAGATGGTAATCGAATCTACGTCGTGGCTGCCCTGCTGAAAAAGCGTCGCTACCGCGGTCGAGTTTAGTATCTCGTAAAGTGGGCTGACCTGCCAGAATCCGAGAACTCTTGGGAGAACGTCGCCCGTATATCCAAGGTCGCACATTGGGCAACGCTCCTGACAGCATTTCGCCAGCGCGAGCAGCAACACGCTACAGCAACTTAAGTGGCGGGGATTGTAGTGTCCCGATGATACCATCTCTGTCAGCGCGGGACCAGTCCAATGGCATGCATGAATGAAAGGGACGCTACAGTGTCGACGAATGTATGTGTGAACTGCTGCCGATGCCAAGCTGCAGATAGCCAATCAGGCCATAGCAGCCAGACATGACTGGATAACAAGACTGACAACAGGAGCGTGGAAGCCGCTCAGCCTGTCAGCAGTAGCTCACGCGGACGTAGTCACCAACGGCCTTCGCCAGCTTGATATTTGCACATCTACTCTATTTGTACTTCGTATTAGAAACATATAGCAGCAAGGTTAGCTTTTGTCTTTAACATCAATTCATTCAGTCCACAATTTACCGTCTTCTGAGCAAGCGACACTACATCAGTGCTACTGCTGTACTCAGCATAATTGATAACATCACGGCTTTTATTTTTTGAGTTGATTACTTCGCCGGGAAACTTTCATCCACCGAGCTTTAAAATTTTATTGTTAACAGTAAACCACTTTTTTAGCTGACCCATTCGAATTGCAGACTACCGTTTGTACCTCCAGAAAACGATTTGGATTAAGTTTAAAGTAGTATAAATGTACATGTACCTGTTAAGAAAAGTAGTGGACAGGGTTACCGATTGCAGCCGGTAGAAACTACAAGAATCCTATTGGCTGGTGAAACATGCGAAATATTTGAACCGTGAGGACCCACTATATTATAGTTTTGACCCGTCGGCATCATGTTTTAGATTTAATGGTGAAAAGGTTAGTGCTGTTTTTCGTGTCAGGATCGTCCTACGGGGGTCTGCAAAAAATAATTGTAATTGTGCAATATCAAATATTGATTGTAAGCTCGGCCATATGCACTCCGTTATCGTGAGGACGCTTAAGCCAACAGGTCACACTCTTCATGCACTTCTACATCCGCTTCTTTAGCTTTCTCAATCGTGTTTGATGTGACGGCACTCGTTACGCGATCCCATTGCATCCGCAAAAAAAGAATCGCCTCCATTGTTTCAGCGCTCATGCCCTTCCGCAGGTAACCCAGCATGCATTCCATCGACGAAGACAGCCGCTCCACCTGAACTAATGTAGCAGGTATCCTGTACCAGTCGATGTACTTGGGCTTCTCTTCCTCTCTCGATTTTGCTAGCGCGACGATCACAGCTTTGACCTGTGCTGGAGTTTTTTGCGACTTGGACGTTGTCTCCGATAGTTGCTATTCATCAATTGTGGTTGTTGGAGTTGGTGTTTTCGAGTTTTGGTCAGCCTCGTTTCGGACGCCGGCAGTGGCCCTTCTGACTCAGAAGTTCTGAGTCTGTAAAGCTTTTTCGTTTGTGCAGTGCTGGCCGAAGCCCTTACTCACGGTGCTTTAAAAGCCGCGACGCGGCTTCTCGTTAGCTAGACAACAGTGTGTCTTCCAATCCCCTTATCACTTTTACAGCGGCGACATCAAAGTCATGAGACTCCACAATCTGGGCATCCGGTTTCATACGATGTTCGAGGCTAGGAAAGTCGATGAGAGCTTTATTAAGTATGTCTCGAGTGGTTAGCCTTGTGAGATCCTGACTCTGTAGACTTTTTGTTGCTAGATCCACGATGTCCATGTCGTCCAACAGATCCAGGATATATTTCATTGCTCTTCAGCAGTCGGTAGATACTTGAGAAGCTTGAAAGGTGCTTAGGCCGAAGTGGGGAGCTTGAGCTCTGAGAAGCCGAACGCAAAGTAAGGCGAGAAGCAATCTCTCCCGGGGTGTACATCACCCTACTAAATATACCGAACGGGATAAGACATTGACGACACTTCAACATGGTTGTTCACAATTAGATTTATTAATTTGCAAATTATTGAGGCCTATATTGACATTGTGTTGTAAATTTGGGCGAGCGGACAGTCAATTTTCAATGCACATTGTTCGGCCCCTGGTCGTCCTACCATTGATCTACATGGCTCGTTGCGATTAAATCGATATTAAAAACACTACAGAAGAGAATTCGATAATTTCGAGTGCGTATCTTGTTTTAGCGAGCTATGAAACCGTTTTCATAGCTTAGGCCTGGTTCCCTTTTCTGTAGTCTTTAGAGGCGACCCAGAAAGCAGGCCTAAAAAGGCATTGACATTGTTTTTCGGGATTTGAGGTCCATGCAAAAGGCGAGAACCAATGGAAGGGTGTTTTTTTGGTATCCCTAGCAAGAGCCCTTAACCGAGAGCGTTTCTGGCTGGAACGCTCTTGTGTTTCTGGCTGGAACGCTCTTTGCAAATCCTCTTTTGATATGTTTGCTTTTTGATTACCCTCAACCCGACATGTGACTAAGCCAAAGTACAGAAGCCCCCCCTGAATAAGCGTACTGTACCACAAGGGTACTTGCTCACTTCGAAATTTGCGAGTAAAATTTTAAGGTCTCTCGAGCATGAATTTTCTCTACAGTGTGATGTTGTTGTCTGCAGTTTTCTTCTTTTTCAATGTATACGCTGTCTCCACGCCTGCGAACCCCAAGTTGAAGCCAGTCGCGGAGAACCAAACCAAACGGAGCGTGAGAGCTGTGGGCGACAATGAGAGACGCTTGGGCAGCACTCTCAACCTCGAGAGGATCAAAACACCTATCCAGTCGTTGCTTAAGAAAACCACCACGAAATTAAAGTCTGTTCTGGCAAAAACATTTTCAACCACTTCGACAAAACTAAGGAAGAGGTGGCTTAAGGATGGCAGAACTCCGAAGTCCGTCTTCAGATTGTTCATGGCTGACGACAACGTGGAAGGATTGCTCACGAATCCGAAGTTTGTCGCTTGGACCAAGTACGTGGATGGTTTTAATGTCAAGTACCCGGGAAAGGAAACTTCTATGGTTCCCCCAATTGTAGCTCATTACGGCGACGCCGCTTTGTTTGGAGTGCTGGAAGCGGCGAAGAAAGTGCGTTCGACAGAGAAACTTGCGTTTAAACTGCAGACTGAGCAGGTAAAGAGGCTGCTGAGCAGCAATGAATCTCCCGCGTATGTCTTCAAAGCGTTCAATCTTGACGAGACAGGAGACGCAGTTTTAGACAGTCCGTTGTTTAAGACTTGGTTCAACTACATGAAGACGTTCAACGACCAAAACCCCAGCGAAAAAGAGAGCTTGCTGACTTCAATACACAGATATTATCAAGACGACGGTGTGGCAAGGATAGTTGACGAAGCGATGAGGAACTCAAGAACTGTAAAACTCGCGAAGCAGTTGCAGGACGAGCGATACAATAGATGGCTGAGCGGCAAAAGTTCCCCACAAAGCGCTTTCTACGTGTTCGTGGTGAACAGGCCGGGAAGAGATAACGCTATTCGCTTCGTTGATCGCCCTGACGGCACCTTCTACCTCCAGCGAATTGACAAGATGCCGGATGATCTTCTCTCCAGTTCGGATTTCAGGTTTTGGGCTAAATACCTAGATGATTTCAACACCAGGTACCCGGACCAAAAAATATCAATGCTTAAGATTCTACAAAACTACCTCACTGACGACGCAATAAAGAAAATTCTGGCGGCGACGCCTCGAAACCCCCACACACAGGAGATTGCCTGGGAATTGGCGACTGGATTCTCCAAAGTTTGATTTCGTTCCCGTGATAAAAAGATTGGCGACCCGGACCTATTTCAGGTCCGTAGTTCATGTACATGAATACCAAGATTTCGATGTTCAAAGTTAGCCATTGCCGTGCTAATGATATTGATTCGATAACACGTAGCCCCAGCGTCGCTTGGCTAAACCAAAATCAATGCTCCCGCCCTCCGACAAGTAGCCCAACTCTAATACTTTGTCTTTATCTGAACAAGAACAGTTTTAATGTCCTGATAAGCAACTTAGAGACAATCATATTTTTTGTTTCGGTAGAGACATGTTGCACGAGTGTCCACCCGTCTAAGGTAAAATTTTCACATTTAAGTACGAATTGTACAAATTCTTGGCTGCAACAATGATTTCAAATTTACCACAAATTTACTTTTTTTCGAATTTTAATGATCGAACGGCGGACTCATCTTAGAGATCGGATTCAGTAAGTCAGCAGACTCAGAGCGTGCTCAAACTTGAAGTTACAAAGACAATTTCTGCATTCGTACAGTTCAGAACACAAGTTTACTCCAATTTCTCATTTCGGGAACAATCACCTGATGAAACGGCAACGAAAGATACAATCCGGTATCGACGATACAGCTAAGATGCCGTCTGACACTTTTTCTAGATCAGCTGTCAGCGAACAACTGTTGGGCTTCCTCGGACAAGAAGTCAAACACGTGGAAGCCCACAAGAGGAAGGCTTCTTTTTCGGATCGAGAGTTGTTACTAATACTAGAAGGTCGTTGGCTAGCCGAGGTCAGTTAAAGTTTTACTCTGCTACCCGACCCACAAATCAAGTACTTTGTGCCCCACACGAGCGTGATCATTGAAAAGGTGCTGTCGCACAGGCACGTAACTATCGAAACCACCCTTCGTGATTCACTCCATCCCTCGCAGCAGCAAAACCGTTCCAGCGATATCAGGTGATATGGACGATTTCCTGGACCTGAATGACATGACAGTCACAAGTCCAGAGCTCAAGACTACCTCGATTGTCATTTCTAATTGAGATGTCGATGACTCATATTTAATCTTGTGGTCTTCAATTTTAACGAACGCAATAGTCGACCAGAAGAGGAGGAGACAGGAGACAAAGAATACCCACCAGCGCCGATAAAGGCAGAGACGGCTTGCAGAGCGCGACACAGGTTGGCATTCTGTCTGGTGGTCAATGAAGACATTGCATTGAAGCAAAGAGGGAACTCAGAGACCGTATCTGCAGATGCAGCGAGCTCGCTTTCCGAAACAAAGGACGAAACAGAAAGCGTCGTATTTCTGACTGTGAGATTCATGGCCGACAACCTGCTGCTAGCATGCAAGCAGCGAATATCAAACATCTTGGCAAGCTCCAATAAATGGGATTCCAGAAATCTTTGCCATATTTACCAGTGTTATCGTCACTTACCGAGATATTTGTCTGGACAAATATCAATGCATTAATATGTTGGGAAGGGCTCAAATTGCATATCTTTGAGTGTCATTAAAATTATTGATGCCCGGTAAAGAAATACAACACCGGAACAGCTCTACGCGCAGCACTTATTATTTATTACCGTTTAATTTTATAACTTTGACGACCTTATTTGCATTTTTGCTAAAAAGATTTGTATTAAAAAACACCTAAATTCAAACTAAAATTTGGATTACTGTAGCAAGCTAAATAAAAGCTTACACCCGTACCAAAAACAAGGTACAAACACAACAATCCGTCATTCCCGAATCGCGAGTTATGGAGAGCGACGCCGCCTTCTTGGACGAAGTGGCGGTGTTTCTCGACCAGAACGACGCCCTTAAAGTCGATGAGACAGAGAACAGCACCGAAGCACCTCTTCCTGGTGACGACGTACTCGTGGTGAGTCATCAACTCGTAGCGGAGACTGAGGAGCTCCTCGCGTCGCACACGGATAAAACAGGACAACACACCGTCAGCTCTGCCTCACCAGCATCCGAGGAAGACAAAAACGAAACTTTAAATGACAAAATCTCTGACGAAAAGCGCCGTGAGACGCGGAACGCTCTGGCTGCGCAGCGTCGACTACGCCACCGTCAAAAGATAAAACACGAGAGGGAGACGTTAAAGCAGCAAGCGAGTGAGTTGTCTTGTCAGTTGAATGGGCTGCAGGCTTCCCAAGCGGAGCTGAAGGCCAGACAAGCCAGTAACTTGATGCTCAGCGCATGGAGAGCGTGTGCAGCTCGACAGTTGGAGAGACGCATGCAAGCGGAACAGCAGCAGAAAGTTCTGAGAGCGCAAGTGGTTGGAAAAGCGAGAGTTCTTCACCAAATGAGTTTGTTACTGGAAGAGCGACTGAATAGCAATCAGCAAGACGTACCCATTTCGATAGAAATGGTCAGTGGGGATGGCAACTCGGCTCTGAACAAATTGATGCTGGAAGAGCTGGACGCTGCGTATTTACGGACCGATGATATGATGAAGTTGCTGGAATTTAAGTCTGTGCCACCCGCAGTGTACAATTTGACACGAAAGGAGAAAGACGGCGTGTTGTACTATGACGGTGCGGACCGAATCGTGTTCCCGTATAGCTTTGAACCAACTGTCGACGGTCTCTCAACGGTGATGATGAGCAGTCCTGACGTTGACTTTAAGACTGTTAAGGTCGAGGACTTAAAGGACACACTAACGATCAAATACCAAGTGAAATACCAGCTCAGTAAAACGGAAAGCGTGTCGTTTCGGATCCATGGGGCAGCGAAGAAGTGGCGAGAGAAACATCGCTTGGTCCTTCTATGGCGATGCTATACAGAGGGACTCGGGGAGTTTGAGGGCTTGCACTCGAATGAAACAACGTGGATGGTTACTCGTCCCTTAGTTGAGGGCTGCGACCAAAGCTGTAGGACTGTTCTGGAGAGCTATACGCGTTTGGTACCCACTGGAACTGGCTTTACGCCTGCGTGTGACGGCGCAGTGGATCGGTTTGTAAAAATCCTCGCGAGATCGGGTGAAGAGGAATATAAGCAAATGATGCGAATGATGGAAACGGTGATGACCAACGACCAGTAGTGGTGCTTCTCTGAAGCGACGATGACATTACAAATTCGCTTTATAGAATTACAACAAAACCGCAAGAGAAGTTAAGTCAATAATATAGAAAGATACAACATTGTATCTTTCTTTGCCTAACGTTAGGCAAAGCTGATCTCCAAACTACTGAGTGGGATCGCTCTCAGTGGATGCGTGATGCTCAAGTACTCGATAGCTAGCTGCAACTATTAAGACCAATCGATTTTGCTCTTGACCCTAATGACCTTGCGCCGACTAGTAGAACTGTTTCGCTGTGTTAACTATCGGAGAATTGGGTTTAAAACAAGCACAAAAAGCTGGCCACTTGATCGGTCACATAGCTGATTCCCTGTCGATGCGCATGCTGTAATTTCGTCTCCTGTGTATTTCCTCGCTCCTCGAAGGTCATGGCGTTCGTGAGTGGCTTGTTGAGTATGAAGCGTCGGTAGATAAGATAATAAATCATAAATAACGAGCCGTCATCCGTCTGAGCCTACCAACGACTTAATGGTACGAGAGCTGTTCTTCTCGGCGTATTTAGCATATCGGTCGATTGTCGTATTAGGACACACGTTAATTGATTCCCACCACGTTTAAAGGGCCCTGCAAATGCCGATTACTTCAAGAACGATGTTAAAATTAATAGAGCTCGAGTTCTGGCTGGGGTAAAGAGAGCCGTGGAGAGGTAGAATATCATCATAGGGAGGGTGGTACCTGGGCCACTGGAGACTAAGTGGTTGAATTAAAGCAACTGCATGAAATGAGGTAAGCTCAACTGACACAAACCGCTTCAAAACGTGAGGCTCTCACGAATTGAAATCACACTGTTATCACTTAAACACAAGAGAGTTCGAGGCAGAGCATCTGAGACGATGCATCTTCCTGACAGATGCATTCGCGCAGTGTACAGCAGGTATCCTGATACAGTTTCTGCCTGATTAGTCACACGAAGGTCTGGAGTACGCAAGCAACTGCACGGTTAACAGCAGTCACGGGGGAAAAAGATGATGGCAGCGATGCACTGTTTTTAAATTGTGGAAACTCTGGTTCAAATGCTAACGAAGCATTTAGTGATCACAACTTTTAGTGTTAGCGTTCCGGTGTGCAAGCACCATGGTTAAATTCCTTAACGCCCATAATGTCCATGACATCATGTTATCCCCCCCCCCCCAGCATTTTTGCTTTAGGCTGACCGGCTGAGTGTGTAGTATTAATACTGCCAAATTGGGTGAGATTTTTTTTTCCTTGCAAGGCGTACAGTAAGTTTTGGTAAGAGGTAATGTATTAATACTATTAAAAAATAAGTTGAAGGGACAGCCCGTCTCAAACTTTTACAAAGCACATGATGCGTGAGCAAAGTTCGTGTCCCCTTTAAGCTGCCATTAAGAAATAAGGATGATCCAAATCAACAAAGTACACATACGGAGCATAGGCAGCTCCTGTCTTTCCACAGGCAATGTCGGGATTACGGTTTTGCTCTTTATCACTTTGACTTCGATAAAGCGAGTACATTCGCCTGCACATTTGCGACAATAAGGACTTGGCTATAGTTGGACGTCAGGACTTCCTGCAAAAACACAGAGTACAACAAACTTAAACAGGTAATTTGGTTTGCGTCAGGTTTTTATTATAAAAGAAGGCATATCTTAAGGATAACACTATCTTAGTGATCAGAATAACAAGGCAGACGTCTGTACAATCCTAGCAGCAAACTTGTTGCAATGACTGTACCGGTACCCCCGCTTCTCTATTTTCAAAACAACTGCGAGAGGGTGCGATAACCAACGAAGATCTGCCCAGCCCATCCGGTATCGATACTACAACGCAGAGCCTCCTCAGATTTGAAATGGATGTCTCACTCATTTTTACTCAGCGACTGAATCCAACCGAAAACGAGACGCACAATCGAAATCACGCTCTTCCAGTCACGTTCCATCCCCCTCCAGATCAAACCATGGCAGTTCCGATGATATCGGCAGATGTGGATGATCTCCTGAACATGTATGACATGAGTGTCACAAGTCCAGTGTTCAAGAATGCTGCCTTGATCGACTCCTACCAGGACGTCGATGGATCGTTGTTATCATGGCCTTCTCCGCCGTCCCCAATTGCTCAAGATTCAGTCTACGTGAATAGATTCCATGGAAAGAAGGCGTCTTCGCTCAGCAGCAAAAAGAGGCAAAGACAGGAGACGGAAAGGAATCGCCAGCGCCGATATCGCCAGCGATTAAGGAATGAGCGCGAAACGCTGGAGAACGAGGTCAACATTCTATCTAGACAATTGGAGCGGGTCAAGGAAGACTTCATTCAGAGACAAAGCTGGTTCACAACGACCGTGTCCCCGATTGAGTCGAGCTCTCTTTCAGTGACAGTAGACGAGAGCGAAAAACGTCGGCTTGCGGAATGTGAGCATCAGCAGCTCCAAGCTACCGTCAAAATGCAAGCAGCGTATATTGAACACCTTCGCAAGCTTGTTCCGGGTGGCAGTTTCGAAGATGAAGCGTAGGACCCCCAAACCGTACTCAAGTATTATCAATAAATGGAATTAGTTGGACTTTGGTGGGACGGTTGCTGGATTTAACAGTTGTCTATTTGAAGCGAAAGTTCTACAGCTGGGGGAACATGATGGACGGCACTTAATGTATAATTTTCTTGGCGCTTTTAAACACTACGTTGTATAAGATGAAGCGGATGTAGTACCATTTTCTATAGCGTTTATAAATCTTTATTTAAATTGGTAGCCCCTTCGTCTAACGTTAGTTCGAAAGTGAATATCGGCACTTTTGTCAAGTTCTACAGTTTAGTTTGTGTGTAATTTTGAATTTTCAAAAACAAATCAAGTGCTTTCTGGATTTTATATCCAGAGTCTTAGGGCGACCCAAAACTACGTTAAATTCTGAAACTCATCTCCTAAACTAATAATTTCAACTCAAAACTTAAAACAAATACTTCAGCACTTGATACGCCTGTTATATAAGATCTATATTGGATTGTCCCACCCATTATACTGGATTTTCTTCATTAAACTTGCATAATCTGTCATTCCAGAAACAGCACCTTTACTTTAATCAAGTAGAATGGTTGTTATCCTCTGTAACAGCGATTGCACCCAGGTAAATGTTGATTGTAAACGTGTGAATGTTGTTTGAACAGACTTCAGCTTTCATGCAGGCGCAGCAGATGCGTCCGACATACCATACCGCCAATATTTCTCATGGGATCGCGTATTTACTTCGGTATACAGGACTGCAACAAATATGCGTTAACCCCTCCGTTCCCAAGGTCATAAGATACGCCATAGCGAAATCGCTATGGCGTAAGTTACGACGTAGACCGTGCGTCAATAGAGAATGGCTCAGCCAATACTTTAACCAAGTTATTTAAAAAAAATAAGATGCGAAAGGAAAACTAGGCAAAGCCAGAAACAGGACGTGGTTAGGGTACGGGAAAGATATACGGTGCTCGTGGGAATGCGATACACGAATCTGAGAGAGTGGCCAGCGGTTCCAGTCATTCTAGAATTTGCTCCATGGCGCGCATACGCTCGAGCGCCCGCGGGGAAACTGATGCTCTTGCCGCTGCTGCTCGTGACATCGACTTCAGGCACCTATGACGCCAGTTGCGTGCGGCTGGTTGGTCGGCCAAGAGGCCAAGTGGCATCCAGACAGAGTGGAGTTATGTAAGTCCGGATGGTGCTGATTCTTTTGTTGGTGAGGACGCTGTGGTAGGTTTTGCAATATAATCTGCATTGAAACAGGCACTGATGAGGCCAAGGACGACATCGCACACGCCACAGCACACCAAGACTGTTCAGACTCCACGGCGGGAGACGTTCGATCGTCGCAGATTGGTACGGCGGCGGCCCTATCACAAAACACGTTGGATGCTCTCTTTGGTCCAGAAAACGATTCCGACCTCTCCCAAGCAGCAGTCGCCCGAGCCTTTGACGTTTCGCACAGTGAGTTGGGAGGTGCGGCATCTGGCCAAGAAGCAGCTACAAACCTACAGCTTCTGTCTGAGGTGTCGGGAGCTGAGAGCGACGGCAAAAGAAACGACGAAGTTGGACAAACACCTGCACGTGTACTCCGACCACGTGCGAATCTGAAGAAGGACGTCAATTTTGCTCCAGAGGACGAGACCCTAAGCGTGTACGAAAGTTTTAGCTCCGGCGAGGGTGAAGGTGACGAACTGTGTCATAATGAAGGCTGTGGTGGTGCAGACGACAGCGAGGAAGATACCGTCGTTAGTGAAACCGACGCAGTGGCACTGGATGAGGCGTTCGTGGAGTCACTTCAGCTTGGTGCTGATGCGATGTCAAAGAGCGCAACACAACAGCGAGCTGATGCATTGCGTGGTATGACCTGGAGCCTGGCGTCTGGATCATTTGAGGAAGGTGTGACGTCGTACCTCGGACTAAACACGGAAGAAGCGCAGCCTGTCCAAGAGTTGAGAAGTCAGTGTCATTCACCGCTGTTGACCTTCTTCTACTTTCTCCCTAAGTCGCTATGGGTTACAATCAATGTCGAAACAAATCGCTATTGCCAACAACGCATCAACGAACGAGCTCAAGCGCAGTTCGAGCAGCAAGGCCCACGACCACGAGAGACATTCACATAAATTCGACGTAGGTTGCAAGGTAAACCTGGATACCAGACACACGAGATCTTGCAAGTCATCGGCCTTCTAATTGCGCGTATGCTGTGTCCCCAAAACCGGCGTTTTGCTTCTCATTGGGCGATGACTGAAGATGGTGCGGTTCCTGCCGGCACCTTCGACCGGTTCATGGCGCGAAATCGCTGCCAGGACATATTGCGCGATCTGCACTTTGTTGACAATGAGTCAGATCATGGACGAGATAAACTGTGGAAGCTTCGACCAGTTGTGGACAAGCTGCAGCAGTGATTCCTTGATGGCTGGTCTCTTCCTGCGGTGTTTTCCTTTGACGAAGGCGTCCTACCGTCCACATCCAAGAGAAACACCACGAGAATGTTCATGCCGGATAAGCCACATAGATATGGATCTAAAATGTTTATGCTGTGTGATTCTCAAAGTGCCTACTGCCATAGGTTCGCTACAGGTTTTTTCAATGTCGTATGTTACGGTTTGGACATCACATCTAACTATGTTTGTCGTAACTTACAGGTTTGAGATATACGCTGGGAAACGAAACGCTTAAGACGGTGGTGACAGCTCATTCGATCACAAGACGGGCGCCGCAGCAGTCGTCCGGAATCTACAGGTTGTTCTTGATGCGAAACCGCGGCACTTATGGCACTTAGTAGTCGTGGACCGATTCTATTCCTCGATTCTTCTCGCTATCGAGTTGCTGGGGATGAGTATTTACGTTGTTGGCACGATCATGTCGGACAGGCTGGGATTTGATAAAGCAGTCAAGGAGCCACGAAAGACACGCCCAGCAGCAATTCCTCGTGGCAGCTTTCTGTTTTCCCGTTCAATTGCGGTCCCTACCATGGTGGCATTCCACTGGTGGGACCGCAAGCCGGTCCATTTCTTGTGTACGGGGTCTGCTGTGATGATGTCATCAATCCAGAGAAACGTGAAGCGCGTAGGTGCTGAAACGGTTCCGTGTCCGGTCGCGATAAACGATTACCAGCGCTGGATGGGCGGGGTTGACGTTCACGATCAACTCCGCCTCCAGAAGTACTCTCTGCAAACGTCGACACGATTTACCAAGTACTACAAGAGTCTCTTTTGGGCTTTGTGGACTTAGCCCTGGTAAACGCCTATATCTCCCACAAGGAAACAGCAAGGCTCGCTGGAACGACTGCGATGGAGCGTGGGGATTGGTTTTGTGTGCTGCAGAACCAACTCTTGCAATTAAAGGCCGAAGATTTCGCTGATGTTGTTGTAACGCCTCTCCCAAACTCGCAGAAGCGAAGACGCGAGCCTATTCGTCTCACACACCTGGTTGATCAGTCCGAAGATTGGGTAACGGTCAGCGGCGTACGAAAGCGCCGGCAACGGTCGTGTAAGGTGTGCGCTTTGCTCCGAACGAGCACAAAGAAAAAATCTTTTGCTACAACCTTCTACTGCCTGCGGTGCTCGGTTGACGATGCCAAATGTTGGCTCTGCAACAAGATACGCCACAAATACAAAGGTGAGTTGAAGACCTGTTTTGCTATTTGGCATGATGACTACGATTGCGGCCAAGCGATTCCGGCCGCGCTGGGCAAAAAGGTTGTTCTCCGGCGTCCTGGTCAGAAACCTGGCGAGCGAAAGAAGACGCGTCGAGAACTGCAGCTGCACAACGGAGACGCCGATGACGAGGGAGAGAATCAGGAGTGAGCATGGTCTGCGCACAATGAAGATGAGTGTGCGGGCGTACCTTTGATAAGTGTAGGCTGTTGATAAATCGTAATGTCTCCTTTTTGTTACTGTTGTCGTTGCTGCTTGGTCTATTCCCGAGTAATGTGCTACTTTTTCCGCCCATCTTTTAGCAGTCTAGTGTAACTTATGACGTTGAGCTAATGAAAATTGCTGGTTATGTTGTATAACTTACGACATTGAAAAAAAACCTGCTGAGAGCTTATCGAGCTTCCCGCAGGCGGTTATGTACGCCATACAGAAGTGAAGTAAATAAATACGTCGTATAATACGACATACAATTACCGTGATTAGTGTGTTTGAGGTCCTGAAATCTGGGAATGGAGGGGTTAATAAGGAGCGCATGGGAGCTAATATCCTTGTAAACATTATACAGAAAAAATCGACAAGTACATGCCCTTTAAGTATACTTGCAATGAGAAGCGTATGGGAACTAATATTCTTGTAAAGTTTGTACAAATCAAATTGAAAATTACCTTTAACTGTCACTTTGAGCTCCTTACTGACGCACGTTAAAATACCGTAAAGCCAAGGGTGAGCAACCGCCTTTCACACAGTGGTGTAATCTTGAGCTTCTCTGTGAAACACGGCTTTGCTGATAATAAGCGAATAAAGTTTTTTTTGGGCAGAATCGCAATACTCTGGATGTAGAAACCAGAGAAAAAGGGTATTCCAGGCGTCTGCTTAGCTTGTCTCGCATCTCTCTGCATCGCTCCAGGTCCCTTAAGATTTCAATCCGGCACGTCCGTTGATTACCTTATTTTGATATGCGCGAATAAGCAGTTTTGCCATCGACTTGAGATGTTCCAAAATGAGGAAGAATCCGCCTACGCAATAAATGAAATGGATGGTAGCGTGCGCTTGTTCAGTTGCTATCTGTAATTGTATCATTTAAAAGGAACACAAGGAGTGTCCTTGCTTGGCTACTTCGACTTTTTTTGGTGATTTTATACTAGTATTAAATACTACTACTCCAATCGAGTGGTGTACATTACTACGGGTAATTAGTCTACATTATTGTACACTGAGTAACTCTGTTATTTTTTCGAATTTGCACCCAAACTCAGACCAATCAACGTTCTCAACACGGCGATTCCGCCAATCAAGCAAGAGTGGAATCTGGGCTGTATTGAGGGAGGGAATCAAGCTGGGTCTGGAAGATTACACCATGATAATTGCCGAGTTAGACGCCCCCTAGGACGAAGTCGTTAATGCAACTTCATGAAACCCATGATGCGCAGCTTCGGGGAAAATGGGTTTTTGTAAAATACCAGCAAACCGCGGGCTAATCGTAACAGGCCATTGAACCGGACCATGAACCACAGATCTCAAAATCCTCTCATTTCAGAATTTGCGATCTTCCCCCAACTCAACATCGCGCGCATGTCATCCCAGAAGAAGAAGCGTAAGGAGCCGACGCCAGAAGAGGCTGACAGCGGCCTGGACCTCTTCGACGAAGCCAGCGACGTCGAGCCAACCGAGGTGACGCTCTTTACACAGGCGACAGATGCGCATTTGATTGGTGATTTCTTTTTTTATCTGATGCTAATCGCTTTTTGTTTGTCTTCCTTACCGTCTCTTCGGGTGTAAATCTAGCCATTTCGCCTAGTATGCTGGGGAAAACGTTTGACTCGTGGGGGTATTTTTTCAGTACTGGGAGCAGTATGAGCGACATAACCTGTTGGTATACCGCACGAGGGACTACCAAACGCCAAAACGGTACAACAGCAAGCGAACGAATCGCCCCGATCTGCAAGTACCTGTTCCGTTTGGATATGCATTTCGGAAGTATGCATGTACGCTCGGTTGCCAGCCAAAATCTCGATCGACGGGCAAAAGGGCCAATCGTATGAAAAGATATCGAAACTGCAAGACAATGTTTCGAGTAGCTGTCGTGCGAGCCGGAGAGGTCAACGCTGACGGAGAGCCTAATTGGACAATTAAAGTAACAAAAGCGGTTTGCGTTTTGAATTCAAATTCTAGATTTGTTACAAAAGTTTGCTGTATTGACTTTATTAATATCACCATGACATTGTAATGGCAATGTTACTACAGGAGCGCTGTCCCAGCCATGTCACAAACGAAACAATCTACACCGCTCCGAAGCAGTGCAAAGATTTGGTCAGTGAGTCGGTAATGTCCATGCTCAATGCGTTTGGCCATACCAACAGTGAAACGAAGCAGATTGCAAGTTATGTCGCCGCTTCTCTTGGTACGATGCATGTTTACCAAACGTAAATACCTCTAAGCTAAAAGTTTTATTAGGTCTTCTGGTCTCGACACAGCAAATTCGGAACTGCATGAACGCAAGACTGGGAAGTTCATGTGCAAAGGACCCTCTGAAAGCCGTGCTAACCGATTTTGGTGCCGACGAAAGCAACAAATGCGCTGTTCTTTAAGGCTAATGGGACCAAACAATTGGCATCGTGCTGCAAACAATTGCTCAAAAACAGATCTCCAGCCGCTGGGGCGACACACTGGCACTGGACTGGACCCACAACTGCACTAACCTGGGTTTCTATGTCGGTGACGTCTAAAGTTGCGCTACTTTGCTGTTGTGTTTTGCTTCTTGAAGTTGTGCAACTCTAGCGAATGCTGCAGTCGCACAACAGAATTACTGACGCTTTGGTTGAATATCTTTTCAGGAAGTTTGGTCGCTACCGTATCAACTTGGCGTGGTATCACCGTGCTGGATTTCTTGTGCTTGAATCAGCAGAAGGAGACGCTGCTGGCGGTGCTGACATGGTTCAAAGAGAAAAACGCGAGGTGAGTCCGACTCGAGAGCCTTGTCATAGACAAATACTTCGCTGAGTGGGCGACGCTACGAGAGGCATTTCCACAGGCGGTTGTACGTGCAGCATGCCTTTCGTGTCATTATACTGGTTCAAATATTGGTACAGACTTTACCTTGCCGGTTTCATGCACAGCGCTACGTGAAGAGAATGAAAATTGGAAAGAAAACTTCGTTGAGCCTAGGTTTCGTGATCAAGTGGAGAAATTGTTTCAAGAAATGATTTATGCCCCCACTATGGAGCCGTTTGTGAATCGACTGGAGGCATTTAAGCAACGTGTGAGGAAAACGGCCCCAGCTTTTGCAAGCTATTTTGATCGCAATGGACAGCACGCAGTAGTGCGTGGGCAAATTACGACCGGCGTCGTTGTTTCTCAGCTGGAAATACTACTACCAACCGCGTGAAGGCGGGCTGGAACCAGCTAAAGCCGTTACTGGGAAAAAAAATGACCATTGATGGGTGTATGCTCGTCGTTTTGCAGCATCAACTTACGGTTCTAAGGGACTTCAATACGGTTCTCACACTGTTCAAAGTTGGCCTCCTGTGGCAGACCCAGACCCGACAGCATTGCAGAATATGAGTGGCTTCTTAGCTCCTTACACGTTTCGTCAGGTTAGTGAGCAATGGGAGTGCTATCAGTTGGTGGGAAAAAAAATGGAGTTGGTCTAACGAAAACGGCGCTTAGGGGGTTACTTACACTTTGGCTATGTCCGAAGGAAGCCGGGCTCAAGTTCTGGGGCCTACTGTTGGAGATATAAAGTGTGACTGCCAATTCTTCGTGTCAATGCGGATTCCGTGCCAGCACCTATGCAGCATTTGATTGCAGATTCAAGCTACGATAAGTTTTAAGTTGCACAACTTCATCAGCATTGGTCGATTAAAGATATTCTATCTGTACTACCACACGTGGACTCAAATATGCAGCAGCTACAAATTATTAGTAGATCCGGTCAATATGTCTCCCCAACGCCCACCGTAAGTATCACGCTCGTTGCTGGGTCTCGCATTGCCTACGTAAAGCTCAAGAAAGGTGAAGCAAGCGAGCGCACGGTCGTATCCGAATTCGATAAGTACAGCGTAGGCCGTGCCGAAGTAATGCCCTTGATGGATGCACTACAGCTACTTCCGTCACACAAGTTCTCCGAGGTGTTTGGGGATCTTTGTAAAACTAATAATGCGTTTCAAGCGAAGTGGGCCTTAGGCTACAGTGCACCATCAAATGTTAAAGACGGTGACGAATCAAGTTCACCCGAAGTTGAGCAGCTTCAGCCAGCGGTTAAATAATTCCAAGACGCTTATGTGGAAGTTGTGCAACTTATCACAAAAAATATCGAGCTGCCGAGAGATCCATCTACTACCAGCACTCCTGAGGCATGCGTTTCGGTACAAGAACCACCTTTGGATGACTTAGAGGCGTGTTACCGGGAGATCCCGTCGCAGGTGTCGCTGCCGGACCTAGAATTCAGCGAGCAGTCGCAAGATGTATTGCTGTTGGTGCCTACGAACACTTCGGCAGTCTCGGTCCATCGGCTGCACATTCACTTAGTGGAGATGTGGATGCAAAACGAGGTGACACTGTCTCGCCTGTCGACTTATTAAAATTACCTACCCGCTGAGCAGTTAACATGGAGGCCAGGTTGGGCCACGCGAAGCCATCGCCGTCTAACGGCCGTAGTAATAGCCGGTCATGTTGCTGTTGGAGACGAGTCTGAAAATCTGCGTATACTTCGTGAACTTGACGGACGTGCCCACCTAGCTACCATATCTGGCCATACATTGTCCTTGCCAGCGATGGGAGAAATACCGTAGCGAAATTCACCAAATTATCGTAATAACTTGCCACGGATGTGCCTTTTCACTGTATCACATGGCGCGAAGACGTGAGTAAGATTTTTATGATCACAGTATAGTCGAACCACAAGGACGAAGAAGGATTGGTGGTAGCCTGTCACATGCTGTCACAATGGCGAATACTTCCTTCTCAATCACGCTCCAGTTGACTTGCGACCCCGTAAATGTGCCGCTCAGAAAATGAAGAAGCTGATGGTTCTGCTCCGAAACCGGCTTATCATCTATCCGAGTCTCCACGTCAGACCTAATCACGCTCCACGCTTTACCAGAAGCATCGGTGAACACTGAAAGTACTCCGCCGTAACTTGGATGGACCAACATAGCTGCGTTCGCAAGCCATTCCTTGACTTTCTCAAATACTGCCATTTTCATCTCAGTAAAAATTCACTGGTAGCCGCGCTGCAACTTTCTTAGTCCATTTTTCCTTCTTCAGAGTCCAATCAAGTCGCGATCGCAGAACTTTCACATTTCCTAGTCTAAAAGCCTATCTCGCATCCAATTGCACGCGCAAAGGGGCTGTTGCAAGTCGCCAGTAATAGACAGCAACGACATAACGCGTAGCACCGCAATTCGCTCAGGGCCGTGGCGCACACCTTCACCGTCAATAATTTTGCCGCAGCATTCGACAAACCGTTGAAAACGAGGCGGCTTAACTGCACTCAGTTTGAGCCTGAAATCATTCATCAGCGAGAATAGTTCGCTGAGTGTCTCTAGATATGTATCAACGTTCTCTGCATACAGTAGTAGATCGTGAATCCATATATACAAGTGCGTGCATATGGTCAATTTGGCAAAGCAATGCTCCATAATCTTCTGAGAATGCAAAGCCGCGTCACCGCAACCTTGCGAAACACGGGGTGGATGTGTAGACCTTCGAGTCTGTCATGTAGCTTAGGATATTTGGACTCGCCTTGGCTCGAGGGGGCTACCAAAAACCCTTGATAAAATCAAATAGTCCAAAGGAAGCCAATTCACACACGAGCTTCGTTATTATTTGCTGATTTGGTATGACAACAGCAATCGGCTCTGTTTCCGTTACCGGTCTATTGTCACTGGTTTGTTGAAACTCGTTCTTTCCCGGATTTTTGATCGTTAGGTCAGGACAAGCCACACTACTTGAACCGCTCTCGAAATCCCATTCGAGACGAGCTAGTTCTTCACTAAAGTCATACAGGAATTTCCATATATGCAGCGGATACACCCTCGGTTTGCACCTGCAAGGTGTAGCACTCTTCTTCAACCGATATTCCAAAGGCGGGACCATGTCAGGTGGGCCGGGGTTCTCCGCACGTCATACATGTAAATAATTGTCCTCAACGTGTCCTCTCTGGCCACAGGAAGCCGGCTAACAAGCGCTGTCGCGATCATACCCCTCCACCGCTTGACGAACCGCTTCACCAGTTGAATAATATGCTTTAAAGTGGCCTCAACATAAATTAAGGGGTCGTCATCCGCTGAGGTCGCTCGCGCCAAGTGCTCCAGCTGGCGATCGATGCGGATACCCAAATCAGTAAGAATGTCTTCGCCTCAGATAAATTCCTCCGCATCTTCGTCAATCACTAACACTGCACACGGTTTGACGGGTTTTACAGGCCCATCAGCGGGATGTAGCATTATCTGCAGTAGAACTGAGCGATACACCAAAATCTGGTGCTTCAGATCGTTTCACAGACTATCGACGTCTTTAGCTGGTGGGTTCCACAAGTCCATCCATCTTCGTTAGCTCACTCAGTTTTCGAGCACTGATGATGCTCTTCTCCGCCCCGGGATCAATGCAGTAGGGCCTGGACAGCCTATCGTCCAACACGATAGTCTTGTCGTGCTGCGAGAGACAGTCTTTTATGCGCATCAATCTTCACGCGTCGTTCTTAGCTCGCTTGTTGTCTTGGCGCTCATGCATCTAGCGGAGGAGCTCCTTCTTCTCATCAATGGTGACAGCTGGGCATTATACTAACCAATGATCGCATTTACACTTAAGACATCCACCAGTCGGAGCGGTGCTCTCTTTTTGCGCAGATGCCTTTTTCTTGGTATGTTTAATGCTAGTGCTACTGCTCTTTTCAACTGGTTGGTCGGCAAGCTCGACCTTCCGATACTTTGAAGGAGGTCGGCTGTTTTTACTGTCGGACGGCTTTTCTTGTCGATTGGATCCACTCATATCTCTACCATGAGAGCGCTTGCGCCGCTGAAAATCACGGTACTGGTCGAAAGCCTTTTCATATATCAGTTTAATCAGCTCCTTCTCATTTTCCTAGGCCGTTCGTACTAAGTACTTAGCGATTGCAGTCACCTCCTCACGAAGGCCGTGAGGCTAAAGTGATTCAACAAGTAGCTTGCATTTAAGCGGCACACCTTCTTTTCCATGAAAAAGGCCTACTAGGGCAGCGAAGCTATATCATACCACGACATGCAACAGAGGTGCTCAGATTGTTTTTTTTTCATACCAGCTCCTAGACGAACGGCACTACAGACTACACTCCGCGACATAAGTTTTGTGACACCTATACTTTTGGCTGTATCTCGACTTCTAGGTCGAGTTAGACGACGCTATTTAGATATGTTTCACCTATTAGATAGCGCGAAATGGGGCGTGTGAAGCCGATCTAGATTTCGTAGAACATTTATAGGCTGCCATACAACTAACTAGAATTTGCACCGCGACAAAGCTTTGGGACAAATAATGACTTGATTTCATTATTGAAATTATGTTGGTTAATTTCAACCCCCCCCAAACTGGCCTTATTATCCTATTTCTACTATGGGACGAGAATTAAGCATTACTGACGAAGAACGTGACCGCATGAAGGTCCTCCACGAGGCAGGCTTGAGTGTCAGCGCGATCGCTCAACGGCTTGAGCGGTCGGTGAAAGCGTCAGCTACGCCCTGAGGGCACCTACTACTAAAGCCAAAAAAGGGGGGCGTCCGGCAAGCCTAACAGACCGCCAAGTCCGCCAGATCGTCCGCAGCGCCGCAAAAGCAGACTACTCGGCGTCCGAGTTGAAGGTCACGTACGGTTTGGCATGCTCGGTGCGTAAGATCCAGAGACTTCTGTCTCGGGTAGACTATCTAGTCTACTCTAAAATGGATCGTACGCTACCTCTAACAAAGGAGCAAAAGGAGGCGCGCCTAGAGTTTGCCGAGAGACTCTCGACGGCTGCGCAGAAGGAGGTGGTTTGGCCCATGATCATCTTCTCAGATAAAAAAAAGTTTAATCTCGACGGCCCAGATGGATACAAGCACTGTTCGCGTGACATGAGGCGTCCTCCTCGTCGTTACATGTATCGCCAAAATGGGGGAGGCTCGCTAATGGTTTGAGGAGCTTTCGGGGTCAAAGGCAAGTCGGAGTTGGTGGTTCTGGATGGGCGCCCGAACTGTGGCCATTACATCTATACGGGGTCGGAGCATATGCTCCCATTTGCCCACAAGAACTACGGCACGGATTTTATATTTATGCAAGACAACGCTTCTATCCATGCCTCGTACGCAACGACCGAGTTTTTCACGGAGACTGGGGTGCGGCTGCTTGACTGGCCAGCTCGCTCACCCGATCTCAATCCGATTGAGAACGTGTGGGAAATTTTGGCTAGGAAGGTCTACAGTCATGGAAAGCAGTACAACTCTGTAGCTGAACTCACTGTTGCTGTTATGGAGGCGTGGGATTCAGTGACGATGAAAGCGCTGCTGGATCTGATGGCCTCCATGCCTTCTCGTTGCTTTGAGGTAGCCCGCAATAATGGTGACGAGACACACTACTAGCTAAATGGGTACATATTTTCAATAATGAAATCAAGTCATTTTTTGTCCCAAAGTTTTGTCGTAGTGCAATTTCTAGTTAGTTGTATGTCAGCCTATAGAAGTTCTACGAAATCTAGATCGGCGTCACAAGCCTCCTTTCACTCTATCTGATAGGTGGAACATATCTAAATAGCGTCGTCTAACTCGACCTAGAAGCCGAGATACAGCCAAAAGTATAGGTGTCACAAAACTTATGTCGCGGAGTGTATCTAGCGGTTTGTCTGTATCACGTCGAAAGAAACTATTTCGGAGTGCTTAATCTTTTACAGTGTATATTATCTGACGTGACCAGGTAGTCCTAAATTATGGGAATTATTAGCTCTCAGTACTTATTATTATACTGGTACTGTATTGCCCCCCTATGCTTACCGCCACCCTTGGGGCTTGATATTTGTATAGGATGTTAATCAAATTTAACAACGATTTAGGTTCCCTGTAAACTGCTTTTGAGTTTTTCTTATGAAATAATACTAAAAGAATGTATGAGCTCCTCAAACGTGTACCTCGCAGCTCTTCACCCTTTAATTGATGTCCGAGCCGAAGTGCTTGATGCTTGATTCAGCGTCTGAAACTGCGGACATCTGTTGACGAGACACCCAACTAGTTTCTGGTCCCATTTTGAAAACACCTGACCATCAGTGACCATCACCACGGTAGTTCTTTTTTTTTACCGTATCTAGCTCTGAAGAAGAAGTGATTACTGTACACGTGGACTGCTCACATGTACAGTAATCACATTATGGTCGTTCCTGCTCGTTACCGTCGTAACTTCGATCAAATATCTAATCTGCACGAGTGTTCTCGTACCATAAAAATGGTCCTCCAGTCAATACGATAAGCCTCATTAGTTATTTCACAGTCAATTAGCCCCTAGTTGTTTTAGTGGGAAGATCAGCTATTCAGACCAAAGCAGTCACAGCAGGCATAATGACATGGACATAAGTATCTGAACCAAGCCAAATCATTGGGTTCAAGGACTGTGTGGAGAAAAGATTAATTTTACGCATTTCGGTAGAAGTTCCTGCTAAGGAGGAAGAGCACGTTTTTTACGCGTGGTTTTAATCTGAGCCTGCTTTTTCGCACTGGATCTTCATCGGTGTCACGCGTACACTATACGTTAGTTAATAACGCGTCTGTGTGTCGATCTATTCGCCGTAGCAATTTTTGTGAAAGCGATATTAAAAAGAAGAAAGTAATACGTATTCATTAAACCTTCTCGTATCCATTTCGTTCCGTCTCCGCCGCTTACGGACTAGCTGCAGGAGCACCTGTCAAATATACCAAATTGATTGCTTTAGCTAAGTGACGTAGCTAAAGCAATCAACTTAGCCTAAGTCCTTACGCTGTGACTTGGCAATAATCACCGTAGATACTGTAGCTAAAACTAAATGATGGGCGCTTTTCAGCCCACTTCAATTCTGTAGCACAAAACAGTGCACTTCCAATGCTCCGTAGCAATGCGGTTTAAGTAAGTCACGAAAATGTGGACAATAAGCCCGTCTGTTAGTGCTTAGAAAAATGAATAATGCATTAAAAGTTTTTATTTAGGCGAGCTTTTAATAATGGAGTCAATTTCCTTAAAATAGACGAGTGGGATTATTGACACTGGAAATTAGTCCGAGGTACATGTACGTGTAATGCATCCTTTATCGGGATACTTGATTTTCTTCGGATTCATACGTGAAATTAATCCGCACCCGGTTGTGTGCAGAGGACGCAGACTTCACTCCTGGAATAAGCACAGCAAAGGCGCACTCGAACCTGTGAGGTTAAAGCCCAGGAAAGGAGTTGGTTTGGGCTTAAACTGGGTGATATAGCCCCGTTAAATTTGTAAAAATTTTACAGAATCTTTGGTCCGTAACCGAATTTATACTAGTCGCCTAGGGCTGAGATCGTACATCTGGATAATAATCGAAAACCATGATATATAAAAATGGATCTCTTTTCATTCACGGAGTGATTTGTCAAATCAGGACATATACCCAGCTTTAGCTACAGATTCAACGTGATAGTTTGGACACATCGTGGACAAGATATCCGGTGCAGAGTTAGGAAAATAAAATAAGTTAATATGTTTTCGTTTTTATGCTCAGGTTTTAAATAATATGGTATTTTGACCAATTATTGTAAGAAATAAATTAGCCTTTTCTACTTATGTCACTAAGTATTGCAAACGTATTTTGAATATTCATAAAGTATTGATAGGAAGATGGTGCAAAAATAGGTTATTACGTGTACCGTACTTTTTTACTAATATTATTTTCTGCAACCTGATCCAGTGCCTACTTTTATTAACTGTACACGGCAATTGATTTGTCACAAGATAAGATCGCGCACTTGAAGCTCCACGTGACTAATCTTGGGTACTTCACTGTTGGACGAGCGGTGTTGACCATTGGTCCATCACTGGAAGTGGGGCTTGTCACTTTTCAATTTGCCAGCAAGCCTCGACAGTGTCTTCATCATGCATTTGCTACACCAGGCTATGCTGCTGTTTGCAGCTTTCTTCTTCTTAAATGTTGATGCTGAATCGAAGGTCCGAAGCTTGAATCGCGCAGTATCGAAGAATCCGATCAACCGCTACCTGAGGGTTGTGAGTGACGACGAAAGAGGATATTTCAGCTCTCTCGGCCTCGAGAAAACACAGGAATGGATTAGTTCTCTGGTGAAGAAAATAACCGCGAACCCAAAGCCGACCCAGGATAATATTCCCGACGAAACGCTATCACATGTGCTCAATGCAGTAAGCCCACTAAAGAATAGCATTTCAGCTGCTACCAAGCATCAAAGTCCCCAGATCCAGATGTGGCTCAACGAAGGGAAATCAACAGAAGAAGTGTTTAAGCTGCTTGAATTGAAAAAAATCACGTTCCCAAACTTCAAAATATTGATGGTACGCTGTTCGATCAACCAAGCTTTCACACTTGGGTGCAGTACGTGGACGATTTCAATGCAAAGAACCCTATGAAGCAAGAATCGATGATCCCGACTATATTGACTTACAACGACGTAACCCTGTCAAAAGCTCTTGCGCTGGCGAAAAAAGGCCCGACCACTGAGGCTCTCGCCACTAAACTAAGGAAGGAACAAATTCAGTGGTGGCTGAAAGACGACAAAACCCCAGAGACTGTTTTCAAATTGTTTATGCTCGACGAGAAAGTGGATGATCTACTGACTAATCCGCAGTTTGTCGCTTGGACCAAGTACGTAAATGACTTCAATGTCAAGCACCCGGGAAAGGAAACTTCGATGGTATTTCCGATTGCAGCTCATTACGGCGACGATGCTTTGTTTGGAGTACTGGAAGCTGCGAAGAAAGTTGAATCGACAAAAGAACTAGCGTCAAAACTGCAGGCGGAGCAGATAAAAAAGCTGCTGAGCAGCAATGAATCTCCCACGTATGTCTTCAAAGCGTTCAATCTTGACGAGACAGGAGACACAGTTCTAGACAGCCCGTTGTTCAAGACTTGGCTCAGCTACATGAAGACATTCAACGACCAAAACCCCAGCAAAACAGAGAGTATCCTGACTTCGATTAATAAATATTATCAAGATAATGGTATGGGGAAGATAATTAACGAAGCGATGAAGAACCCGAGAGCTGTAACGCTTGCGAAGGAGCTGCAGGCAGAACGACATAATCTTTGGCTGATCGGCAAGAAGACTCCTCAAAGCGCTATCTCCGCGTCAGTTTTGAACAGGCCTGGTGCTATTCGGTTTGTCAAACATCCTGATGGTACCATGCACCTGGAGCGAATCGACAATGTATCAGACGGCCTCCTTTCCAGTCCACAATTCACGTTTTGGAAGCAGTATTTAGATGATTTCAACACCATGTACCCCGACAACCAAGCATCTATGCTCAAGATTCTGCAAACATTCTACACTGACGAGGCTCTAAAGAAACTGCTCGATACGGCGCGCAAAAATCCTCGTACGCAGGAGCTAGCATCGAATTTGGAGGCCGCCATGTCTAAAGTGTGAGCTCGTGTGAAGAAACCCTAGCGCAGTTTGCAGCTCGTTAGCGAAGCTGGTCATCAGCTGCTGATTTACCCTATGCAGCGAAGATTCGAGTACATTATTTCGATATGGGCAGTCGAGTTCGTATGACTGCAATCTAAAACACGTTTTTAAGCCAAACTCGTAAGATCGTGTAAGAGGAAACCGTAATTCCCATAGGTACATGACGACGCGTACCACGTAACTTGTTAATATTACATCTTTGCGAACAGCGATACGTGGTCTGTAACCTCTACCGCCTGCTAAGATCTATGGTTAGGCGAATAGTTATCGCGACCCAATTAAGCCACATACATTATCTGCACGACTCCAAACAGTATTCAAGAGTTGACCAGAATGTTCTATCTTCGGCATGTTAGATTTAGTATGACATGCCGACGCACCAAAGCAGTCGTGGAAACACGACCACATTCGCTTTGACTTGTTATTCTTATTAGTGTCAGATTTTTCTTTGTTGGTGTTGTTGGTATTCACTCGATTTCGCAGAAGTAGCCAATTCCGTGCCATAAACGGTAAAGCTCTGTTTTTTTACTTACAATCAATTAACCCATTGTCGGGGATCCGACAAACAGGTGAGATTGGGCTTCACCACGGCCGGGTATAAGTTTGCCCCCGGATGGGTACAGGAAGGCAACTCGTAAAGTCGGTTGGTCTCGAGTGACCGAATCCAGCAGGGAATGGGAATTATGAAAGCTTTTGCTATTGTTTTCTTCCGTTTTGATCGCAACGCGCAACCTGTACGAGCGACGTATGCTTTCGCAGATTTTTTATGGCATACAATCTGAAAATATAACCCATATAGCTTGGTTTTATTGTAAACATATGTTAAATATAATCATTGGCTAGCTAGTCGAAAATGGCGACTGGCTAAGGCCGTCCGAGGGTTGGCTCCTAGGGGGGGGGGGGGGGGGGGGGGGGGGGGGGGGGGGGCTGTGACCCGCGCCGTTCGTGGTAAATTACCACATCAGGAGAGAGCGGTCCGGACCGGTCCATTCGGAAAGACTTAGATGAAGATCGATAAGACGCCAAACGATGATCAGGATGCCCCAGGGGAGGCCACATGGGCACTAGTAGGAGTGCTAATCGCTTGCCCCAGCGACAAGGTCTCCAGGCGAAGTGTGACTGCGTTGAAACTGCTGTGGGGCCGTGTCTCAGATATCGAGGAGCTCCAACCCAAGCTTATCAAGATGCAAAGCCTGCTGGAAGATCTGCTCGAGCTGCACGAAGATATCACTGCACGTCTCTCTGAAGACACGAACGAATCAGTGCAGACGTCAACTATAGGCGTCGAGCTGCGTCAGAGAGTGTGGGAGCCATTTTCAAAGGTTCTGAGTACTACTGTTAGCAATCACCAAGTGTAGTAAGTAGAAGGACGGTTTTAGTTCAGAAATGAGTGTGTATTGACAGAGATGTTACCCTCAACTAAATGCTTTCTTGACCATCTTCCTGATCTCCACCATTTTTGCCCATAACTCAGCGTCTTTCGCTTCATCTGGCGTGACTCCATCATGAAGAGTTGCCCACAAAAGCCGAAGTCGTATAAGCTCTAAGTCGCGGTTCAAACTCTTTTGGCAGCCTTTAGTGAGCGCTCACCTGTGATGTAGCTGTAGGCTTGAGCCGCACACAGAACCTCACAGCTGACACCATCTACCTGAGTCGGGCGTGTCATATTCACTGCCAAGACCATCGGAAACTCCACCTCCGTAGCTAACGTTTCATTACTCTGTGTACAACCGCCGTTTTTGTGTTTCTTTACACGCATGTTGGAAGCCAGGTTGCAGAACTTTTCGCGGTCCACACCTCGCTTAAACCACGCTTCAAGGAGAGGTAGTGTAAATGACGTTTACTTTGTCGGACATATTACCAGATTCGAATCCACACCGAGTGGATCGTAAACCGTTGCCCAGATTTTGCGCTTGGACGGCTCCGTGTCCGACATTTATGCCTCTACAATCTTGATCATCCAATGCTTCAAAGCGATCATGTGTACCGGTACCAGCACAAACTTACAGCTAGAGAGTGGATAATCCAGAAAAATCTTCTCGTCCGTCACAGATAAAGAGTCACCAGCGTAGCAGATCGGGCTGTTTTTCGATACGTGCCACAGCGCTAGATCCATAGCTACATCGTTCAGCCGCTTGCTACGAGCAAGTCTCCCCACCATCTCCCCAATCGTAGACCTGATGGAGCGTCGTGTTGGATGCAATCCACCTGAAATAGTTTGAAAAGCGATAAAGTCGAGCAACTTCGCTCGCCAAAATATCAGGCGAGGCTTGGATCTTGGCCAGAAACGGAAGCCTCAGTTGTCCATCAGAGCTCCAGTCTCGTTCGATCCACGCGATATCCTTGCGGTACTCCTTGATGATATTTAGCTCGTCGTAATAGACCCGAACCAGCCGCACGTAGCTGCTACAAAGGTTATACACCCATTGGTCCACAATACAATGCATGGTAACTCACGTTGAAAAGCATCCCAGTTCAGCTACCTCGTAAGCTGTGGCCACAATGTCGTCAAGGTCATCGCCTACCAGATCGTAGTCCTTGTCCTGGTCTCGGGATTTAGCGTACTCAACTAGAGCAGCGTTTACGCGCAGCAGCAGCTTACGTGTGATCACGTAGTTGGCATCAGTAATGACAGCGCTCCTAGAGCGCTGCAAGACAGTAGGTGCCCTCGCCAGCATGTAGCTCTTTTCGTAACGCACAGGATATTTTGATGCCGTCCTACCGATGACGTCCAGGTCATAGGTATGCATCATCCACGTGAGGAAAGCTTCCAAATCTATAGGACAATCGCTATGGCGCTCTTCAATAGACCACCTCACCGAAAAGTCAGAGATGCAGCGTCTTGAGGAGAGTGACGACGGTGTTCGACGCAAGGAGAACCGACCGTACATTCCGGCGGAGACCACAGACCTGCTTCGTCGCTTGTGTATCATTGTACACTGCGGCCCCCAAAGACATCGAGGCAGAGATGCAATGCTAGCACACCCCAGCCGCATTTGCCAGTGTGTTGACAGGTTCCTGGCAAGCTGACTCATGTGACATTATGTTAAAGCGAAACCTACCGATGTAGTGAACGAAATCAAGCTCTCCATTGGGACGTTCTGTATTTAGAGGAAGCCTACGGTGACATGCAGTACATACTTGCGCTCAATGATGATGCTAGTCACTACTGCGAGCTCGTCAAATGTGAGACCCCTACAAGTACAGTGGCTGCTGATGCTATTATGGATTGGCATAGCTGATTTGGAGCTCCTAAAGACTGGATTAGTAACCAAGGGTTCCATTTCAAAAATGAAGGGATCAACGATCTATGCAACAGGTTGAAGTGCAAACATTTTTTTACCAACTGCCCATGGATCAGCAGGTCTGTGGAACGGGTGAATGGAGTCGTCCTGCAAGTTCTACGTGTACTCATTCTAGACTACACGCTCAGCTACAGAAATTGGTCAAGGCTCATTCCAATCATACAGGTCAGTCTAAACCACGTGGATGCACCGTCGTTGGCAGACAAGACGCCGGGCGAGCTCTTCACCGGACTTGAGCCTCCGTCGTCACTGCAAGCTGTATACACGGGACCAAAGGCGGCTCCTTGTATTCAGCCAGCTCGTAATACGACCGAGATCGAGTCGAGTTTGACTGAACTATGCACTAGTGTCAGCGACATACTCAGGGTGATTGCAAGGCGCACGCCTCAAGCAGACCTTGCTGAACAAGAAGAAGGAGCGAGATAACAACGTGGTCAGCTTCAACGTGGGCGACTATGTAATTCGATCACGTGTGGATGAGAAAGGACAGAGCAAACTAATCGTTACATGGATGGGGCCCTACGCTGTCACTGGAGCACCGTACAATGTCTTCAAGGTGAAGCACCTTGTAGCTAGCGTTGAGCTTGAGGTACATCCCTCGCGGCTCAAGCTCTTTGCCGCCACGGATCTCGAGGTAACTGATGAACCCCTTGAACACGTGGCTGCTCAGGATAATTTTATTCGTGCGTGAGTTTCTGCGGCACCAGTGGGATGACAAGAGCCTATCATACGAGATCCTTATGACTTGGAGGCAATAGAGGACTCGTGGGAGCCTCTAGCAGCACCGCCCAAAGACGTGAGTACGTTGGGGGCAAGGGTACGTTGCTGCAGCTAAATACTCTAAGCTTGAACGCCATCTCAAAGTGTCAGAAGTGCCAGTAAAAAGGCGCTAAAATTAAAGTGTAAACATGTATAGCTCTCAGTATAATGACTATACATCACTGATTAATGTTTACCCTTCATACTGTGGTTGTTTCTGTCAATTTCTGTCGGTTTTGCATAGTAAGGTATACTTCAACTCCAACGTGTTGACGTTGGTCGCATAAAGCGGACCGAATGATTAATTCAGTGATTCTGTATGCTGAAACAATCGATTACCGAGTGGTAGGTCATTTGTATTAAAAGGTCTACAAGCATAATATGTCCGAGTGGTCGGATTGGGCTTGAAAGGGGGCTGTAGTGGGTGGCGGCTTGCAAGCCCAACCACGACCACGCTTTACAATCAGAAATGACGAATGATCGGATTACCAGCAGGTGGTTGCAGTCAGCCACCAGCGTGCCAGGTTGTTGCAGTCTACAACCGCAAGTTGCAGCTTCGTCATCTCAAGCTGGCGAAGGTTCTGGCAGGGGGAGCTTCTACTAGAGCCTGAGCTATCACTGGGACGCTGGTGATAGCTATGTAGATCTGTGAGCCGTATGCATGTTTCTTTATCACTTTTGTATTTACTACGACGAGCACAATACATTCGGCCAAAAACGTCATGAAGTGCCAACGTTATTCAACTGTGCTGTGTTTTCAGCTGTGACCTACTACAAGCTCTTTCATTTCGTTTCTTAAACGCGGGCTCCCTTGGGGTGGGGATGGGGATCTTAACAGTCTTAATAGCGAAATCTAGACGATCGTCTTGACGGAGAAGTCGCTTAACAGGAATTTGCTAATCTTATAAATATTTCATCACATAAATCGGTGTTCGACTAATGTGTTTCTCTGCAGCAGTAATCTTCACCGATTTCCATATTCTTAATAGTTCGGCTTGCCTCTAGATTATCATCTTCGAAGTATGTTGGTTTGCCTCTGGTTTGCAGAGCTAAACATGAGCCTGACAAGGCTGAGAGTGTACGATGACGACGTGTGCCGTGAAGCACGAGAAGGTCACCGTGGAGACGGGTGACACGTCGTCGTTGATAATCCAAGAAAAGAAGGGAAACGGAGCCGTGGCGAACGGCTGTGAGTCCAGCACGGTAGTGCCAGAGGTTTGGCGATCCGCAACGTGCGTGGGACTGTGCGTCTGAACAGGTTCTGGCGACCGAGGCGGATGTCGAGAGTGTGCCGAAGTTCGATGAGCGCCGATCAGTGGCGGAAGCCACAGGAGGGTGACCTGCTGACCACGGATTCTGAAATCTGCTCAGTGAGAAGCAAGCTCACTTTAATATTTCCTTGGAGGGAAGGAAGCAACCGAGGGAGAACGAGTGCAGACGAGGTCGGCTTAAATGATGGAGTTGACTACTGCCGGTGACGAGAACGAGGCGAATGAGACGGTGGTAGACGTACTACTGGGTGACGATGGCAACCGGAAGGGCGTGCAGTACAGCGGGCTGGGGTGGGTTTCAAGGCGGCGTGTGGTGTCTTGCGGTGGTGAATCTAGTGCTGTGTGGATCTGGAGTTGTGACCGAAGAGAAGGCATCGCGCGTGGGATCTTGGAGGTGGTCGACGGCGGATTCATGCGGACAGTGGTTGTTGTGGAGAGAAATACATAGAGGATCAATGATAACGAGAAGAAGTGCTCATTTTAGCGCTTTAGTTGAGGTTTTTATAATAGGATGAGAGTCCGATTACTTTGCGGTGGCGTACAGCTGTGTTGGTTCGACGAATAGCTTAGACGAACTGGGGCAAGATCGTGCACCAAGCACAGTCGCTCACGCTCCGCATGCAAGCAGGCGTTACGAAAACCTGCCAATAACATGTCAGTTTTATCTGATGAGAGCTTACATGTATCAAATTGATTTTGTCGGTGTTGCTGTGTTGCTGAAGGTCAATTAAGGAAGGACATCAATTACGAAAATATGGATTGGGTGTATATCGCAGCTAGTTACTGAACGGCTGCTTATTAGGTAATGGCAGTAACCGCAATTGTTCTGTAATTTACGGAGGAGAACGAGTGACTTACACCCAACAGTACGGCCTTCTCACACCAAAAACGGGTGGGCACCCTTAGATTGTGCAAACACAACACGCTGTGTAGGAATCGAGAAAAAGTTATAAACACCCGATTGGATCTGATCAACACAACAACCCCAGCACAAAAAGACAGAAACGCTGTCTAGAATCTGACCCATTTAAATGCACAGCGCTTGTGCTGCAGGTCACATCTGCTTAGGCGATGACGCCCCAAAAGTAGTGCCAAAAGCTCGAAGTAGCTCTAAGTAAAAGTAGCTCTTATTTTAAAGCTACTTATGAAAGCTTCATTTCAACTTTTCAAACCGGAACCCGCAGCACCAACTGCGCAACGTCGCAGCGCTCGGCTCCCTCCAGCACCTCCGCCTCAGGAATGGTAGGCCTTAGCGCCTCTCAGCTACCCCCGGCGACTCTGTCCGCTGGTGATACAATCGAGTATTTCTCGCGTGCGTTTGTGCTGTTCAATTCGCGCGGGCACCGGACTACAATCGTGCTTCGTGTTGCTCCTGACGACGACCCCGACTACCCCGTCACTGTGGACACCGGGGAGCCGTTACCACTGGGCATGTGGTGCAGGCTGGTGTCGGACCGAGCCGGCAACAAGTACAAGCCGAGCTACGCGCTTAGACGCACGTTGAGGACCTACATATTGCGACCAGGGACGTTCGACGCCCCCACGCCGTCCACAGCACCACGGGCAGCACTACAAGATGCGCTCAATGATGCATTTATGTCTACGCGCCGCCAGCTTCGATTAGAAAGCGAGGGTTTTGCTAACAACCACGATGATGAGGGTAACGATGACCAGGCCGCGGTGGAGTCAGGTACTTCGACGTCCAGAACAGCTACTATGCAGAAGCAAGGACCTCCGAGTGGCTATATAGGCGACAGAGAGACCGACGAAGGTCGCCCAAGCGAGGAAATCACAGCGGTGAGATCCAGAGCTGGTGGCGTTGCAGAAAATGGCATTATTTCAGCGGAATCACTATTTTGATGCCCAGCACATCTATTGTGCCCGCTAGAGCTACAGAAAGCGGTGCACCAAGTGCAGAGTTGTCTATACAAGAGTATCCATTCGAGGGTTCCGCCGACGACACTGCAGGAGGAGGCATCGTGGCTGGTGTAGAGCTACTATTTGATCCGGCCTCCAGCACAGTCATTCCTGACCAGACGTCCTCTGCAAATGATTTTTCTCGTGCTTTGGCGTGTGCAGAAGAACGTCCATGCGATGGTATTGGCGCTGAGCAAGCCAAAGCTCAACCAGCAGTACTCACTACTTCTGCTGCTGCTATGACCGCCACGGATGAAGACATTCTGGACGCCAATGAGTACTTGAATACAATACCGACGCGCTATATGCGCGATAAGATTCGTCACCAAGCCAAGAAACGGGCTAATGCGTAGAGCCAACCGAGGTCACGCAAACGTCATCATCAGGCAAGATGCGGCGCCACCCGTAGCGGCACCCATCTGTACCACGCTAAGTCCCTGAAATCTCGCAAGGTGCAAGCTTTTCTAGAACTACCCGGTGTGCTTGATCGTCTTAATGTACTTCATCAATACCGCCCAGCGTATGTGGAGCCTGTGGTTGACGCCGATCACGAAGCGGAGGGGCTACCGTGGCCCGGTGGATGCAAGCAAATCGTCCCCTGCCTCAACCCCAAAGGTGTTCTGTTCAAGGACATTGGCGAGTTTGATAAGTGCGAATGTATTGGAGATTGTTTCTTAGATACGTGCGATAATGTTGCTTCGGTAGTGTACTGCACGCCTGAGTGCTGCAGATTGAATGCTGTATGCTGTAACGCTCCTGTGGACCGAAAGACTTAACGACTCTTTGATACTGGACGTGTGGGTATTGGACTTATGACTACAACAGACTTAGAAGTCGGAGACATTGTCGGGGAGTATGCTGGTGCCCTCCTTGATTTGAATGGATTGCGAGAATGGCAGCCTATACAAGCGGTAAGCAGAACAGTGGATATACGATGCTATACAACACCAAGTCCGTGAAGAACTGGTTTGTGTACGTGGAGGCACTAAAGTTTGGTGCCGTGACGCGTTTTATTAGTCACGCCTGTGAACTAAACACCATATTCGTGGAACTACAGAACCGCAGTACGGTGAAGGTGTTTGTACGTATGATACGCAGTGTGAAATCGGGAGCCCAGTTTACAGTGCACTATGGTGATGAGACTTGGTTCAAGTGTGCTTGTGACAAGAGCTGGAAGGACGAAAACCAAGTACAAGCCGAGTTGTGTACAATTCTCTCGTATGTAGGATGTAGCTAAACACTTCAATGAAGAGATTGACCATTCAGTCACTGCGGATCGTAGCTAACTTTAGTTCTAGATAGTCATTAGTGTGTCTCCTGACTGTAATATGCGAAGTGAATACGAGGAAGTTGCTCGGTCAAAGAATAATCTTGTATCATGTGTAAATGTATAAAGCTATTTGCCCGGTGCTAAAACATCAATGTCTAGTTGCTGGACACTAAAATGTAAGTGCTGACCCGACTGAGCTTGGGCGTCCTCCGTTTGTTCCTGTAACGGGTTCTTGTCGTTTTCGCTTGGGGCGATTGACTAGCACTTGCCCTTCCCTGAGAATCGACACGTTCAGTAATGCGAAGGGCGTACACAACGTGAGCGCACATCCCGAAAGCGTAGCAGTATTCGCAAGGGCACCAGCGAAGCTCAACATCTACTGGCCATCCGCCTCACGGCTGCCCTTGTACCTCCATACGAGCGTAGTTTGCGCCCATCTGCGCAGACACCGCAATACCGGCCTCGGATCTCTTGTGTGGGGCAACCGTCACTCTCTTAGCCATGATGGATACTACGTAAACAGTATTGGAGCGTACAGCACACGCAGAATGTGGAATAGCACCGGTCCACACTCGTATTAGAGACTCTTTGATCATTACGGACACTGTGTGTGAGGGATTGCACCACCGCGATCTCGTAGCTGAAGGGACGCATACTCGACGAAACATCGTGGCAACAGGCCGATAACTCTCACAGGAGCGTACCCAGCTTGAGGCGGCGTCGAAGCGTGTAGCCCCGTTTTAGTCGCGCGTTAAAAGTCTCCACCGGATTATTCGTAGCCGCAAAACCTGGCATTGTGAAAAAGCGCTGCCATCTCCAGAACCGCCCGTACAGCCACTGGTCAGTCATGTACTGCGCGAATCTAGCAGTGCAAGGATTTCCCAACCACGTCGCTCAAAGGTGCTCCCGAAGTCGCTGAAAGTCTAACTCGGATCGCGAGAAGTGTAAATCGTACACCCCACGTATTAAGCTAGCCGATACAACCGAGGTATAGCTCTTAATCGCCTTGTATATGTTCTTGACAACATGAAAAGAGCACATAAGGAATGTAAATCCCTGCGTCTGGCCAAACATGCGTTATACTGGCCTTGGTCTGCGTCTGCTATTGCGTATCGAGCTACCAGATTCTTGTGCGTAATAACGTAGAATAAGCGCTGCAGTGACAGTAGCACAGCCTCGAAAACTTCCTGGGTTTCTTGAGAAACCACAAACAATGCCACTTGATGAAAAGCCCGTGCACGATCAGACACACCAACGACAATAACCGGGTAACCACGGTGATTCATCTTGTACGTGACATCTACGTGCAAGATGAAGCCGTCCGGTGGCATCAACAGCTGCATCATCAAGCCCTTCGTCATATTCCCACAATAAACGGTCGTTCGTCAGAGCCGTCCCCCACTTTAGGGAGTCCCTGAGCATCGGCCTCCCAGCAAAACGTGAATGTCTGGTCCTTATCTTTCATTCCGCTGTAATTCCTCGCGTGCACTCATTTCCGAAGGTCGTCTACTCTATCATGGTTGTCAAGATAGGTGCGACTGTAGTGATTTACAAAGTTCTGGACGACGCTCAAATCTGGAAGGTCCTCAAGCGGGGTGGAGAACTTGCGAGACATGCCGTGTCGGGTCCGCAGCTGCTGGATGTGATCGTCGGCCTTTTCTCTGCAATACGTCTTCTGTGCGGTAGTTAGCTTCTGCTTCTTCGGCGAAGACACCTCAGTAGCGTGCGCACCATAGTCGTAGATAGAAACGCGCTGCGTTGCCTCGCATGACAGCAGCTTGCCTCGCCAGCTGCAGGGCGACGACTGGCCCTCGCCGCATAATGAAGAGCTACACTCTAGCAGTATACAGCGCATCTTGTGCTGCTTCGCTCCCATACACACAGTGCACGCCATGACGTGACTCTTAACAACGTCGAAGGACTTCACCCCGTCAGAAACGCGTCTGTGACGGACTCCTCGGCTGCGAAGGCCTTCTGTTGCCACGGGATACGCTTTGGCATTTGGATGAGCGCCAGACGGCCACCATGCAGATTCTGGAAGGCCCCCCCCCCCCCGTCGAGTGGTCCACACACTTTCTGCGGACGCACACTGTGTCACGCTCCTGACGCCTCCCTATGCCAAGATCTCATTGGCTTCTTCCTATCCTCTGCCTTCAACTCGATGCACAGCCACAGAACGGCCACATATTTCATAGGCCCCACTTTTAATTGTGTTGCTACCGTAACGTGTTGTGTTCCCCAACTGTTGAGGTGCTGCCGCAGATCTAAGGTGCCGAAACGTAGTGTAGTGTGAAATTGACGCGTTCTCGCAGGAATCACACATAGATTTGCGTGTCTTTGCACGCTGCCACTTCTGCGCAGACGCGCCACAGGGGTCAAATAAAACCCAATCAGAACACAACTAGAGCTGTGGAAGATAGCCCAATCATAGCCAGACACTGCAGCCCAATCAAAGTTCCCACATTTTCTTGATTCAAAAAAATTGGAATTCATCGTGCACTTCACCAGCTACTCGACCCCGCTTGGCAGGATGCCGAAGCGGATCGACTGAAAGGACGTGACGCTTGGCATCTCTGCCCTGGACGCGGAGGGGGCGCTGAGCGCCTTGAAGACGTACGAGGTGACCAAGTGCAACCAACTGGCGAGCGTGGTGTGCCCAGAAGACGCCATAGACAAGACGCGCTACCGCCTACTGAAGTGTGCGTCGGAATCGTGTGCTACGTCGATTTCCTCTCATGGGCAGGCTTGCTTGTGGTGAGGGAAGACTTTGTCGTGCATGACGAACGACGTGGTGTCGACTTTCCAGGTGGTGGAGCACGTTACAGCAGCCGGATCCCCTAGAAAGAAGCGTTTGACGCCCTGCCAGAAGCCTATGTTAGGGAGCTGACTATACACCACCTTCGACCAATGAGAATTAGGCACGCTATGACGCGGAAGTTTGATATAGTGCTCCAGGACCGTACAAAACTTCGTGTAGCACTACTCGCGAGCCCACTTGACGCGAAACGATCGCGTGGATGACCTACGTAAGTTGGTCCACGAGCGTGCATTCACTGAGAACGAAGCATTGTATCAGCCTTTCACTTATGCGTGGGACCTGGACGTCGATGGTAAGCCTGTGGTAGGCAACGGCTCTGAGGAGCGGCCTTTCGTCGTCGGCTAGCAGAAGACCAGTAGAGAGGATCTGAGCTCGCGGAGCGGGCATCGTGGTGACCGCCAACTGGTATTGTCCCTGCGTTGACATATTGAGATCGAGCACTTGCGCGCGAGCTATTTAACTAGCGCCGGGGTGCCATTTGCACTGTATGAGCTCATTCAGTAATTAGCCATCCGAGGACTTTCATATCATTGACGAAATAGTGTGTGTTTTTCGCTTTGACACTATGTCAAATAAAAATACTGATCTTTAAGAAGAACCCGTCAATGGTATTCATACCCAACCTCGTCAGCAAGACGATCACCCACGAAATTTGAGCGATCTCGCAATTTTGTAGCTGCTGGGCCTTCTTTTCGGCATGACGAACTTTGATTATCGAATCTTTCCTGACTGTCTTCCATTTTAAAGACTAGTTTAGAGAAAATCCGCGCGTGTAAAGTATATGAACAAGATATCACTACACGATACCGTTGAGGTACGAAGTCGTACCTTTTTTTTTTTAGACGCTGGATATATATTCGGTATTCTTTTTGAACCAGATCTTGTTACCGTACGAGACCGTGATCTGGGCTCCAACGTCGACTGTAGCTATCATACGGCACAGCACCTTAACCTGCGTCTTATTCTGTATTTCCACGAATTCTACGTTGGGGCGGCACGAATGCTGCAAGAATCTTGTGGTAGCTCCAGCAGCCAACGCATTGATATACACAAAGTTTCGACGCGTGGTTTTTCGTTCAACATCGTGGTGAAGCCGCTATCTGTTTCATGGCCCCATCGGTTTGGCCCTGGGTTTATTTTTGCGCCCTTTGCCAACTTCGTTCTCATGCCAGGGATTCACAACAGGTCCTTCATTGTCTTCGCCTTCTAGGTGTGCGCAGGATAGATGCTGGCGCCGCTGCGAGTTGGGGCGCGTTTATTCTGGTAGCGTTTCTTTCTTGATTTACTAACGTGGTAGTCAACCTTTCTCAACTTGCGTCTGTGATACTGTGCCTCGCGCTGTGCGAGCGTCGGGACCGCCAAAATCTCACGTAGAGATATCAGCTGAGATGGAGTGGGCTGACTAGATTATTCCTGTTGCTCTGTCTGCTCAGGTTGGTCTGGAGAGTCTAGTTCGTTGTCTTTAGCCTTTTCCTCGGATTCCAAGTGTTCATCCACCACATCCACCTCACCTCCACCTTCTTCGACTTGTTTACTTCGGAATTAAGACCGCTAGCCTTCTTTTTGTAATACTTTGTCGTGTTCATAGAAATGAGAACGACGGTGTTAATCCTGTACAAGTCACCCGAAGCGTCATCTTCCACACTAGCTCGCTGCAAGATTTCCTCCGATGGATGGCCTTGCGCAGAGGTGGCACCCGTCTTGTGTGGAGCGGTAGGAGCCACCAAATAACCAGAGGGAGTCCTGGGTCGCTTACTGAGCGCGGTCATCTTGGTGTTCGTCTTATTCTTGGTTTTAGCGGCTGCTACGGTGACTGGCGCATTTTCCTCGTATGCATCTTCTTCCTCGGACTCGTGGGCATCGGTGAGACCGTGATCAACGGCCGCAGCAACCGTGATCAACCGTAGTGACAGTGATCGGGGCCACCGCCTTGTCGGGCGATTCGCTTACGCGCGTAACAACAGCAGTCCGGTAGCCACGGGGGTCGCCGGCGACATACATTTGAGTGTAGTAGGTGATCGTGTCCCCGGCGTACAGCTTCATAGGCGGAAGCTGCGCGGAGGACAGCCCGAACATGGCGGTGTGTAGGGTGCGGTGGCTGGCGTCTTGAGGCCAGGAGCCAGTATTTGCTTCCAAACAACAAGCAAGTTTTGGGTCACATTCAAGTAGCACACATCCTCCGAGCACGTACTGCATTTGGCTGACGCGGGTGCGTCAGCCCCATTAGCCACAGGGTCTGGGTCTTTTAGAAAGGCCCGGTAGGTTGCCCCGCCCCTGTCTTTTTGTGTTGGAATCTTATTGTGTTGGTCAAGTCGGTTCGTGTGAAAATAAGGTTTTCTCTTTGCGGTGGTCTGTGCGTAATACGAGCCCTTCCTATAGGTACAGTATAGACAGCCAATGATTTGGCTGGAACGGAACAGGTGGTATTTGGGAGTGTTGTAGGCCATCGAGATCCACGAGCAACTCCACGTCCAGGTCCACGAGAAGCAGCAATAGAATCGCCTCGATAATGATCACGTCCAGACCCACAAGAAGTACCACCAACTCGCCGATGTTCAAGTCCAGGGGCAACAACAGCAACACACCTATGTATACTACCACGATCAGATGTAGGAGCGACACAATTCGAAGTACTAGAAGCGATGTCACCCCTCTCCGAATCGGCATGGCCAGGTTCTCCCGCTGAGCCGCCACCCCCAAGTCCACCAGAAGAACAATCAGGGTCTCCGCAAATGTCACCCTCACCACATCCAGCCACAATAACCATCACAAATATGATAAGCTGCAGGAGCAGCGCTTTTGTTAAAGGTGGCAACAGCACAACTACTGTTTTCAGGTCTTCTATCACATCCAACAGCACAATTCGCACCGGTAACACTCTCGAATGCTTTGGTGGCGCCAGCGTTATGACGGGCTGTACCAAATGCGCCATGGTCGTGCACGGCAACATCGCCATTATATATAAACTTTTATCAGCCGCCTCCCCAGCTGTAACGCTTCTTCCAATCTCCTCCTCGGCTTAAATACTAACTCCAGATTCAGTATTGACTGGTGTGTGATGTACAGACTCCTGGCGCTCTCCACAAAGATCAGCTTCAGCGGACGGCAGCAAGGTCATATACTCCGCTATAACACCCTCCTCTCCCAATACGTAGTCAACCTCAGCATGCCAGTCCCTCCTGGGCGAGCATACCTTTAGCGGCTAACAAGACATCGCCCGGAGGGCGGCTTCGCGTGCCATCCTGCAGCACGAAACATACGCCAGGCTTCCTTGAACAAGTAATTACTGTAATATCCACCATCAGCATGTTTCTCTTCTCGCTGGCGCTTCGGGAGACTTCGCTGGGGTAGTTCCGGATTACGCTTCACGCCGCGCGCCATTATCCTGGTTTCGCGGAATGGAAAAGAGAGAGAGAATGCAAACGAGTGCGGGGAAGGGGGCCACAAATTCAATATCGAGGAAAGAGGGACACAGCCTTGTTTGTCATATTCATTGACAATAATTTGTTATATGCAACAGTTGAGGTAATCAAGTTTTACAATTTAGCAATTTGTTTAATAAAAACAAGACATTTACACGTACTGTAATTCTGTAAATATGGGTAAATATCTCGAAGTTGCTTTGAAGCATACTGTGCTAGTAACACTCAAGGGATCCACACGTAAACTTGCTGTTTGAGTTCTTTACCTGGTCGTTTCGCGGACGGCGCAATACTTGGCCGTGGTGGTGGACAGCTGCCCTGGAAAGGTGGTCCACATAAAGAGGCGTTTCTTTACACGGACACAGAAGAGCACTTCAACGGAATTAGCCTTTGGGACCAGTCTTTGTTCAAATTTTGAATTTCAGCCAATCGATCTACTACGTAGATCGGGTTGGCACTCGGGTTGACTCTGTCGACTTCCGAAAGAGAGTAATGGTTTCTAGAATCGGGCATTCTGCTCCCTTCTGTACACAAACAACTTCGTGTGTATGCAATACAAAACTCAACTGGTTCGCGAACGAGTTAATGGGTCGCGATAACGCCTAGCCATAGATCTTAGCAGGCGCTAGAGGTTACAGACCACGTATCGCTGTTCGCAAAGATGAAATATTGACAAGCTACATGGTACGCGTCGTCATGTACCTACAGGAAGTATGGTTTCCTCTTACACGAGCTTACGAGTTTGGCTTAAAAACGTGTTTTAGATTGCAGTCATACGAACTCGACTGCCCATATCGAAATAATGTACTCGAATCTTCGCTGCATAGGGTAAATCAGCAGCTGATGACCAGCTTCGCTAACGAGCTGCAAACTGCGCTAGGGTTTCTTCACACGAGCTCACACTTTAGACATGGCGGCCTCCAAATTCGATGCTAACTCTTGCGTACGAGGATTTTTGCGCGCTGCATCGAGCAGTTTCTTTACAGCCTCGTCAGTGTAGTAGGTTTGCAGAATCTTGAGCATAGACTCCTGTTTGTCGGGGTACTTGGTGTTGAAATCATCTAAATACTGATTCCAAAACTTGAAATCTGCACTGGAAAGGAGGTCATCTGACACATTGTCGATTTGCGTAAAGTGAAGGGTGCCATCAGGATGTTTCTTGAAATGAATATCATCACTCTTCCCAGGCCTATGCAATACGAACGCGTAGAAAGCGCTTTCAGGAGAATTCTCGCCGGCCAGCCAACGATTGTATCGTTCTGCCTGCAGCTCCTTCGCAAGCGTTACAGCTCTCGGGTTCTTCATCGCTTCGTTAATTATCTTCCCCATACCATTATCTTGATAATATTTATTAATCGAAGTCAGGATACTCTCTGTTTTGCTGGGGTTTTGGTCGTTGAATGTCTTCATGTAGCTGAGCCAAGTCTTGAACAACGGGCTGTCTAGAACTGTGTCTCCTGTCTCGTCAAGATTGAACGCTTTGAAGACATACGTGGGAGATTCATTGCTGCTCAGCAGCTTTTTTATCTGCTCCGCCTGCAGTTTTGACGCTAGTTCTTTTGTCGATTCAACTTTCTTCGCAGCTTCCAGTACTCCAAACAAAGCATCGTCGCCGTAATGAGCTGCAATCGGAAATACCATCGAAGTTTCCTTTCCCGGGTGCTTGACATTGAAGTCATTTACGTACTTGGTCCAAGCGACAAACTGCGGATTAGTCAGTAGATCATCCACTTTCTCGTCGAGCATAAACAATTTGAAAACAGTCTCTGGGGTTTTGTCGTCTTTCAGCCACCACTGAATTTGTTCCTTCCTTAGTTTAGTGGCGAGAGCCTCAGTGGTCGGGCCTTTTTTCGCCAGCGCAAGAGCTTTTGACAGGGTTACGTCGCTGTAAGTCAATATAGTCGGGATCATCGATTCTTGCTTCATAGGGTTCTTTGCATTGAAATCGTCCACGTACTGCACCCAAGTGTGAAAGCTTGGTTGATCGAACAGCGTACCATCAATATTTTGAAGTTTGGGAACGTGATTTTTTTCAATTCAAGCAGCTTAAACACTTCTTCTGTTGATTTCCCTTCGTTGAGCCACATCTGGATCTGGGGACTTTGATGCTTGGTAGCAGCTGAAATGCTATTCTTTAGTGGGCTTACTGCATTGAGCACATGTGATAGCGTTTCGTCGGGAATATTATCCTGGGTCGGCTTTGGGTTCGCGGTTATTTTCTTCACCAGAGAACTAATCCATTCCTGTGTTTTCTCGAGGCCGAGAGAGCTGAAATATCCTCTTTCGTCGTCACTCACAACCCTCAGGTAGCGGTTGATCGGATTCTTCGATACTGCGCGATTCAAGCTTCGGACCTTCGATGCAGCATCAACATTTAAGAAGAAGAAAGCTGCAAACAGCAGCATAGCCTGGTGTGGCAAATGCATGATGAAGACACTGTCGAGGCTTGCTGGCAAATTGAAAAGTGACAAGTCCCACTTCCAGTGACGGACCAATGGTCAACACTGTTCGTCCAACAGTGAAGTACCCAATATTAGTCACGTGGGGCTTCAAGTGCGCGATCTTATCTTGTGACAAATCAATTGCCGTGTACAGTTAATAAAAGTAGGCACTGGATCAGAAACGAAAATATATTAACTTACTTATTTCATTTTCCAAACTCTGCACTGGATATCTTGTCCACGATGTGATCATGTTAAATATGTAGCTAAAGTTGGTAGTATATGTCCAATGATTTGACAAAATCACTCCGTGAATGAAAAGATATCCATTTTTATATACCATGGTTTTCGATTATTATCCAGATGTACGATCTCAGCCCTAGGTGACTTCGGTTACGGTCCGTAAGTGAAAAATTAACGGGGCTCTATCACCCAGTTTAAAGAAGGGTTAAGCCCAAACCAGCTCTTTTCCTGGGCTTTAACCTCACAAGTTCGAGTGCGCCTTTGCTGTGCTTATTCCAGTAGTGAAGTCTTCGTCCTCTGTACACAGCCCGGTATATGATTTGGACGAAAATCAAAAATCACCATAAAAAGGACGTACCTCGGACGAAGTTCCAGTGTTAATAATCTCACTCGTCTATTTTAAGGAAACTGACTCCATTATTAAAAGCTCGCCTAAAAGAAAACTTTTAAGGCATTATTCTATTTTTTAGCACTGACTGACGGACTTACTGTCCCCATTTTCGCGGATGCATTGGAAGTGAACTGTTTTGTGCTACAGAATTGAAGTGGGCTGAAAAGTGCCCATCATCTAGTTTAGTTAGCGTTGGTAAAAACGGACATGAAACTGCTCTAAAATGTACTAACTGCTTTAATAAATAACATAGTTTTCTATCCTGTTAGCCCCTTTCTCTTATGTTGTAGGGTACAACATAAGCAAAATATACCCTAGTTGACTTCGTGTCGTATCATATATACAATGTTGGAGGTCCAAAACATTAACCGAATCCGTGCATGAACAGTATTTTAATACACTTGGTATTTATATTAAAATACTGTTCATGCACGGATTTAGTAAATCAAGATATGTTGTAAAGTATAAAACGTCCAAATGCAGGTTTATCTCGAGGGGGTTCGGTTAAACTAGATATAAGAAGGATTACCACATGAGTGGCCGGTAGCCACCAAAGTGTTCATTCTCCAAAACGACGGCTACACCAAAGATGGCTGCTCCGGCTGGAGAATCCCCCCGGCATAAGCTCACAAAAGAAGAGCGGCGACAAAGTCTCGAGAGGCACATGCGACAAATTCGGCGGGCAGAAGGAAATACAATTGCAAAGGATGAGGGTCCTCAGAAGAAGGCTACCAGAAAGAAGACAACAAAGCGCACAGCATCTGCCATGGAGGTAGCCTAGAACAAAGGATCTTCCCCGGAACGTGGTCCGTCTGGTGGGGAGCTGGAGTGTGTGGAGGATGCCGAAGAGAGGGCAAGATCTTCTGGAGAAGCTCCTGACGCCATGGAGACAGCACCAGCAGCGCAGATGGCGTCCCATTTGTCAGACGATCGTGCTGACTACGCCGTGGTTGCTGCCGTATTTGATGACATCGTCGACTATGTTGAAACTACGGAGGCCGCGACACTAGTGAGGCCAATGACAAGTGCTGAGGATGCTTCTCGTCCCGGCAGGACCAGGTCGCCACCTGAACCTGCGTCAAGAAAGTGGTGCCGTGCTATACCGTAGGCCGACAGCGACGGTGACGGCGACATCGACAGCGAGGTGAGTTATGTTGGCATCGACAGTATAAGGATGCACATGAAGAGTAATATTCAACATATCACTAGCCCAAGAACGGCTGCATGCGCAAATTGTGTGTAGGATCTTGCCATTGAAGAAACCGCGACGGACGGAGGCGCTGCCTGCGCAATTCGAGGGTGTGTCGTGAATGCCGATCCAAATTTGATGGAAGGTGGAGCAGATAGGTGTACTGGTCTCAATTTGGACGAGGACGCTGAATTACAGGAAGAACCGGTATGAACAGGACGAGTCCTTGAACGGAGACTGGGATCTCAGCGATCTCAGTGACGAAGAGGGCGAGATGGTGCACGAAGAACCCCCCCCCCCGACTCAAGTTGGGCGTCAGTTGCGAAGGACAATGATCTCATGAAGGAAATGCGGCACATTGGCCCTGTTCAGAAAATCCTGGAACCTGAAACATGGAGAAAAAGTTCCAAGGGTCCAGTTTAGCTCCGTGTTCAGCATATTTCTCGTTGGAATCTGCAGCTTTCGAGACGGCCAGTTCGCGTTTGGCCTCGTGCTTGTGAGGCCAACTCCGAGGTAAGTGCACTGAGACCAAGCTGCTACTGCCAAAGACTGACGCTATTGTGTTTTATGTTTCTTCCTTGTGTGTAGCCACCATGGATACAGATATAATAGTAATGATCTTCGTGTTGGTCAACACGATGACCAAGCCGACGGCTCCGTTCGACTTTCCAAAGAGGAGAGCAGCTGCTATTCAGCACGACACGGAGACGGAGAATCTAGTGTTGATGGAGCTTCTCACTCCTGCGTATCGTGACTGTGTTACTAAGCCGCGTAGTCGTCACTGGGCTACGATGCTATTTTCGTCTCGGCTGTACTTTGACACTAGCGTGAAAGGTCTTTTTCGGATGAATAGCAGCAGTTTCGCGGCTTTACATCAAGCGATCTGCCCGCACTTAGTTGTTCACAGAGATGCTTCTGACGTCGTTGATCCGCCCATGCGTCTGTCGGTTTTCCTGTACTTAAGTGCGCGAGCCGCATCCGTGCGTGCAACAGCGGACAAATTTGCTATCGGTCCCTCGACTGTATCAGGAATCGTGAAGGAGGTGGCTGGAGTCATATGCCGCGTGTTAGGTGGCCTGATCGCATTCCCAGCACTACGTTTGTGTTCTTTACATTTTGCCCAGTCTTGTGGGGTTCCACAGATTGCCGGGTGTATTGATGGATCACACATACCGGTTAGTAAGCCAGCTGAACATGGAGAGATGTATTCCAATAGGAAATGCTGGTACAGTATTGTGCTACAAGCAGTAGTCGACTGGCGTGGTCGATTCTGTGACCTCGATTGCAAGTGGCCCGGTCGAGTGGGCGATAGCCGTGTATTCAGGAACAGTTATTTGGCTGGAGCATTCCCAATAGTTTCGGCAGCTTCCGAGACTATTTCAATACCTACTGGCGTTGAAGCTCTTGCACAAGTGCCGTATTTTTTACTTGGTGATTCTGGATACCAAAACACGCAGTACATGGTGACTACATTTGAAATTGCTGAAACCGAGAGCAGTGACGTATGCAAGTCGCTCAATAAAAAGCTAGCCCATGCGCGATATCGAGTAGAGTGCGCTTTCGGTCGGCTTAAATGCCGCTGGCGTATTTTGCTGAAAGGCATTGGACAAGACATTGAAGTCGCCCCTGATATTGTCTACGCACTTTGTATCGTACAGAACTTTTTAATGGACCATGACGATACATCCACCTTTACGGATGAAGAGGAGAAACAAATACTAGCGAAATATGAGAGCCGCTTCTCCCAGCCGCGGGACGTAGTTGAAAGCGAAGTCAGTGGAAATTTGCGAGATGAATTAAAAAAAGTGGCACGCATTTGTAAAACAGAGATAGCAGTATCCCCGAGCTCAATTAAGACAGCTTCATCACACTAGTTGTTAGTCTTTGCAAGTGTTGAAATAAGAGCCTTCATCAGTTGCAAGGTCTCGTTGTGTTGCTCACGACGCTCGCGCATTTCTTCACGCTGCAGCTTCTCTGTTTGGACCAGGAACGCCTTGGATCTCTCCTCCAGCATGCTACGTACTTCATCCAGCTTCGTATCTCGCTTCCATTTGTTTGTTGATTTGCCAGTGTTGTGCGGGTCGTTATTATCGCTAGCACATTTCTCAAACAGGTCACCTGTCTCGCCGCTCGCTGTCGCAGGTAAGGCATCGGCCTCTGCGAATCGAGGGCGGGCAATAAAGGTGGCCGGTAAGGGTACCGTGTCGGGCTTCTCGCTCAAGAAGTTGTTTAACTTTTCGTAAACCTCTTGGGCTACGTTAGGACTTTTTACACGATACCGAGTACTAAACATTAGTGCAAACAATTGCATAGTTAGAAGGTTTATATGTTATGTAGCTAGATCGCACGTACCGTAATTCCCGCTTCTCCTTTTTAGACAGCTCAAACCAGTCAGGCTTGCCGGTACTCCCGACTATGCGGTTTGCGTTGACGTCGCTGATGAAGCGATACATCTCGCGCAACGCTTGTAACTTGTCTTCCACTGCCTTTATAGAGCGCTTTGTACTAGTGCCCCCCGCCTCGAACGCTTCATAGATCCGGCTGTTGTACAGCGCCGTCTTCTCGTCCTTACGGCACCCTTCCTTGTGCACTTCGTGCCAAGCCTGCGCTAGCGCAAGCGTGTCTGCGTCAGTCCAGTTCCGCTTCGTGAATACTACAGACTCTACAGGACGCGTCTCGGTCTCTGCTGGTTCAGCGGGATCCGCACTTGGCTGGCGGGTGGCCGATTTCTTCTGCATGCTTAAAGCTAAGAGGGATGCTTGGGGGGGCTGGAGAAAATCTGGTTGTGAGGGAGGATCGCGATATTTACTTTTGGAAGTTCCAGATTTCAGTGAGCTCCTTTGGTCCCTGGGAAAATGTCATTCAAGTGAGGAATACTTGGAACTTTTTGTGCCTTTTTTTCGCTGTTCCAGAGGTTTACTGAACACGTTTTGCCTGGAATCTGGAACAATGTCACTAAAAAAAATTCAGATACCAGATTCCAGGCGTTGTGTGAACAGCACCATTGGATGGGAGTATGGTTAGTTTTGCTGTTCATATGCAACATATGAGCGATACATTTTCCATTCGGTCAACATAAGAGCTAACATAACTACTGTTTATTGTATTTGTGCGTGTAGATCCGAGTAAATTTGGATCTGACCCGACCTACAACGATCGTTTTGATGGTGAATTCGGTCCAAGTGAGAGTATTCTCAGCGTTGCCGAAGATCCACTTGCTCTCCTGTTCTATTTTATTCCACCAAAGCTATGGTCTCAGATGGCTGTAGAAAGTAACTGTTATCGGGAGAAGGCGGCACCTGCACGAGCGTCAGCAGCTCGGACGCAACAGCGACAACGTGGAGGCGACGTTGAAGACCTTGGAGACATCCGTCGTCGCTTGGCACGCGCCACTGATATCGAATTACATGAGATTCTACGCGTCAAGGCTCTCCTCATCGCGAGGATGTTGGTGTCGATTCGGAAAGGTGTTGTTGCACATTGGTCCACGAGCCAGGTCGGCGCACTGCCTTACAACCGTTTCGGGCTGTTCATGGCCAAGCACCGCTTCTTCCACATTATGGGGTACTTACATTTTTCATACAACAAGTCGCCTCAAGCCCGCCAAGCCCGGATGTGGAAAATCCGACCTGTTGTGAACGTGCTACAACATACATTTGCGTGTGGATACAAACTACCACCAGTGATTTGGTTTGACGAGGCCACGCTTCCGCCGCGTTCTCGGTGCAACCCTACACGTCAGTTCAACAAGAACAAGCTTCATCGTTGGGGGACGAAGGTATTCGTCGCTGCATGCGCGAAAACGGCTTACTGCATGAGGTGGGTGTACAATGTATCGTGGCAAGCTTCGGCTTGACACGATTTTGTTTTGGCTTATGTGGTTATGTTAACATAACTAACTCCCACTTACTGCTGATCCAACATAAAGTAACATATGTTATTATTCGGTAGGCTCGAAATTTACTGCGGAGCCAAGACTAATCTACGCGCACGTGTACTACCAGACAAAAATAACGGCAAAGCAGCGGCTATTCGGAATATGTACGCACTGATACCACCGTCGCCAACGGCTCCGTGGCGTCTAGTAGTGCCTGGCAGGTTTACACGTCCGTCAAAGTGGCACTAGAGCTGCGGCGCCGCCACATGTACATCACGGGCACAATTTAGACTGACCGAGCGGGTTACGCTAAGGAAATGGTCACCGCGAAGAAGTACAAAACGGTGAACAAGCGCTGGATCATGCAGCCAACCCAGGGCACTATCAAACTGGTACAAAATAAGCAATTCTCTCAGCTTACAGTCGCTATGTGGATGGATCATAACCCTGGCCACCTCCTTTCCAGCGGTGGCAGCCGAATGGCGGCTACAGTCAGTGAGTATTGTTTTATTGGTGGTCTATTCATTGACTTTGACTAAGGTGATATTATGCATGTATTTCAGTGAGGCGTATTGAAGGCGAAATGAAGCCCCTGCCAGCGCCAGATCTGGTCCGTGACTACCATCGATGGATGGGGGGGGGGGGGGGGGGGTCGACGTTCACGACCAGTTCCGGATACAGCGCTACAGTGTACAGTTGGCGTACAAGTCGCGCAAATACTACCGAGCCTTGTTCCCGGGGCTGTTCGGCATGGCCCTCGTAAACGCCTTCAACGTGTATCGCTACCTCACAAAGATGAGCGACAAGAGGCCGCCGAATCCCTTTCCTTTTTTCGAAGAGCTGATGAGGCAGTTGGTGGCGATCGATCCGCCGAGACCTTTAGCGTCATCGAGGTAAGAGCTTATGGTGACTACCTAGTCAACATAAGCAGAACGATCACGCAACTTATGTTGTTACTTATGTTGTTACTATGTGCCAAACAGGAAGCAACAAATGCGCGTGAGCGGACGGCACCACCACCAGCGAGGGAAGGAGCAAGCTCACGAGCGGAAAGTGACCCTGTTGTTGACGGGGATCACCGTATCGAAGAGAAACCGGACAACCGGACAGTGTTGAAGGAGATAAGGGCGTGAAGCGGCGCCAACGGCTATGCAAGGTGTGCGCCCTCTATAAGGTCCATCACCAGGAAGTTCACTACGTATTAGTGTCCAGAATGCTCCAATGGCAACCGACGGTGCGCGCAACGCGAGCCAGACGTCTATCTAACAATCTAGTGTGGATGGTGCTACAGGAAATACTTATGCAACGTTGGAAGAGATGGAAGGGATACCTGCTTTCGCATCTAGCACATCGAGTGGAAGTATGGGAACGAGTTTCTCCCAGCGCTTCTGCTGGCGCACAAGACGCGCGAGCGTCCACCTGCATCACGTCCATTTTAAGAACCGAAGGGGGAATTTGCAGGAGGAAGACGACGGTAGTGCGAACGAGGACGACGTCAATAACAGTGAAGGTGGCGACGACGATAGAGAGGTAGGCACAGCCGTGTACCGGTAGGCATATGTTCTATCTACGTCGACAACAACATGCAATCAATTGAAACCGTCACTTGGCTTTCACATCATTGGCCATAAAAAATAAATAATTCGAAGCTGTTGCATTGTACCTGCAGCAGCTGGACGTGTACAATGTTGCAAAATAGGGTCTTTCTGATGGACAGTACAGCTTTATGTTGGTAAAGGGATCATTAGCATTTTCGTTTACTCATTTATCTACCTAAGACGACTTTATGCTGGAGAAGCCTTCGCTATACCCACCAGTCTATCCCAAAGTGTTCCCTCAACCCTCTATTCAAAACTCGGACTTAATCGACGATGCCTACAAATTCTTATATAAGAAAACATGGGATGCAAAAAATATACCCTCGTAAATTAGCCTGGGAATTAAGGGGTTAATCATGCTGAGAGTACATTGGTCCTACTTATCTTCGCCAGAGAAACCCTCCAGATATGAAGCTCGCTTGCACTACATGTATCAACTAACGTTAGTAATGACCAGTCGCGCTCACTTGCGATTTAAAGATTGGATGCACTGGAGAGTGCAATCCTCGGCTCGCTGCTGGTGAGCTCGGCGCTGGGCCCGCCCCCGCAAATACCACGCGGATTTGCTGCGGCTACGTGACCTCGCACCCGGTCATCTCCGTTGAAAGGCCGCTACTACGGCATTTTGTTGGTACTTCAATTAGCAGAATAGAAAAACTAAGTTATATATAAGAATAATTAGCGCATTTAGAACCGTTTTATGTACGTTATTTAGTCCCTTTCAGTTACAGTATCTAAGGTAATTAATGCTAAGTCACAGCGTAAGGACTAAGGCTAAGTAGATTGCTCCGGTGATTGGATAATTTACATTCTTATTTTTGAAGACGAGCGTTGGGCACTCTATTTGTGTGTTGGATCCGCCACGAAAAAGCACATACATTTTAATCCCTTCGCGTCCTGAAAAACACATAAATATGCTAAAAAAAATGAATTGAAAAAGTGTTTTTGAACTTACCAGAAACCAGGCTACGGTACTTGACGTGGGAGGGGCGCCACGAAAATCAAGAGTCTTGTCATCATCTAAGTCAATAACGAAATGACTTTTATCCATGTTGTATTATAGATCGGGGTCAATGAGACCGTCGTCGAATTGACGCTTTAGACGCCCTAGATGCTCCGCAGCAGACGCGTGGGTGACGCGCTGCTTTTCACTGCTGATTTGCTTTTTTACTATGAGGCGGAGGTAAACAATGTCGTGTCGGTCTGCGAAATCTTGGATTCGACGAGGTATAACTACATTGGTAAAGTTTTTTACCATTAATTTGGAACGATTTGCTGTACACTGGGTGAACACTGTCCTCAACCAAAGTCACCGCAATATCTTATAGCAATCGCGATGACATTTTCACCCCCGCTTTGCGTAAGCGATCCAACTTAGACAATATGATAGGGTACAGCCAGGTTCAATGTTCACCCAGTTTGGGACTGCCTTCACGACAAATTGGCGACGGTACCAGCTCTACTGCGTGCGAGCTTTCGCTGGCGCTCCCCCTCAAGTTGCACCGGAGCATGGCGCTTGCTCCACCAGTCTCGGGCCTTGTTCAGGTTGACGCGGCGGTCATCAGAGCGGAAGTAGGCGCGAAAGGCTTCGATGGCTTTGGCAGGGAGGCCCTTTTCTCAGTGTAATTCTGCTGTCACAGCCATCCACTCCACACACTTGACTCTGTCACTGACAGCAACAACATGCTGCAGAGATCTTTCCATCGGTGTTCATGGGCAATGCTAAAATACGTATAACTGACAGTTATTAACTGCACAGGATCTCGACACCGACTGAGTGTGAACAACTGAACGACTAAATATGGTGTATGACTAAAAGTGGTGCACGACTAGAAGTGGTAATAGTACTATCTTGTCCTTTATAAGTACGAAGTACGACTATATTCGAACCACGACTAAGTAGCGAAAACGGTGTAACAAACTACATCTACTTTGATAGGTCTCCCCTGGTAGAATATCATTCATGCAGATGAAGCTTTCGGATGTAATACATCCTCATTACCTCCGACAAGAATAAAAATAGGTTTCCGAAGTCTTGAAGTTTACAAGCCTAAGATAAAAATACATCTCACCCCTCTCTAAGAATATGGAATACAAATTGCGAAAAATGAGTGTTCTGAGATGTTTAGCAATAGGAAAGTCACTATTGTGCAGCACATTCAAAGTAGACAAGCAATGGCTTGCACCCTTCCTTCTTGATAGCTCGTCTCGTAGTTCTCTCAGCATCGTTCTTAGCCCCTAAACACTTCTGTCCGACACGTCCTGTCGCTCACTAATAGTATCTGGAGGTCGGAACGCCACTTCGGCGTTTGTAGTTGTATCAGCGTTGAAGTCTCCATGGACGCTTGTATTGTCGATGATCAGCAAGCACTTGCGGTGCTGTGTCCTGAGCTTGCATCTTGGTGGCGCTCGCTTGAAAAATTGAAAAATGAGAGAGACTCTGGGAGGACCGCAAACGCAAGGAAATGGAATGGTGCGCGGCTTCAGTAAATGTACCATTTCGAAAGTACACCTGGCTCCACAGCAAGAATACACTTAGATGGGGGGCTCCCAACGCTATGACTACTGAAAGGTTTATCTGGGCTTTTAAAAACTTCAAAATAATATGCTGTACCTTTTCTGAACGCAGTAACCCCTCTTTCCCGAACAGCGTTACAGCAACCTTAATACAACGCTACGACAAGAATTAGAGCAACCTTATTGCCTAAAGCAACCGCCAAGGCAGCTGTTTCTATGTAATTTATTTTAAATGACACATACGTCTGTTTAAATAACGGGACCTTCGCTCTAGATTTAGAGATCAAATTCAGACGTCACGCATCTAATTCACAAAACTGTGTGACCCACATCGTGAGCACTTCGTGATTTTCAGATGCAACAGAACAACAGACCCACTCCATCCTTGGACGAGAGAGCTCTAGCCCGGGCGCTGTTACGTTCGAGGATCAACGAGCTCGCGGACATGAAGTCAAAGCTGGAGAGTATGACCACAAGCCTGGGACAGCTACTAAGACTTCAACAGGACTTTCGGTCGCGAGTTGAGGAAAGCGAAGAACGCAATTACGAGTTGGCAACGACGTTCGATGGCGAAGGAACTGCTTCAAGTGCTCATGACATGATGACATTCGAGGTTCTGCTGGAGATGATCATCAACAGACTGAAGCGCTAGTGTAACAGGTCAGGAGAAAATTATGACAGGCTGTATTAAGTCATCAACAATGTCGAGATGTACTACCTATTTGAGCTCGTCTTCTAGCTTTTGTTGAATCTTCTTGGCATTAAGTGCATCGGAGCTGTTCAAGATATTCTCTTTACTAAGGTTCATGATAACCCACAGCATCCTCAACCGCATTACCTTGATGTCATGACTGGATACCCCGTAGTTCTGCTGCTCCACATTCCCAAAGAGATAGTTGTGAGCTTGTGCGACTACTAAGACACCACAACTAGCTCCGTCAGGTTGCTGTGGAGTTTCAGTCCATTCAATCGGATCAATAATAAGCTTCCGTTCGACCATCGAGGCTTCATGCCACCGTAGCACAAACCCACGTAGGCCTTCCCTTTCTTCACTGCGCTCGTCATTTGGTTTTTTGGTATTCCTACACAGACTTCCCCCATCGCACTGCGATACCCTTCATCAATCAGAGGCTCGTGCATGTAGACGTGTAGCCGCGTCGTTTTTTGTGGTTTTCAGACTGATGATAACAATGCCCCAGTGGTTCCCTTTCAAATTTACAGGATTGACGATGAACTTGACTTCTCCAATTGAAATATGCGGTGTGGTAGGGCAATAACACGGCCCACGTAAGTGATGATAATCCAAATGCACCCTCAACCGAAGCTACAATTTTTTCGATGCAGAAATTAATCGGGCTATCATTCAGCCATCCGCGACAAACCCCACCCACTATGTTTTCAAAGCTGATCAGGCCTTGGCCCGAACGTGTTTTAAATTCAGTACGCAGCCGAGAAGAAGCGAACAAACGAAATCACCTCGTTTGCTAGAACTTGGTGGCGATCGCAGACATCATTCGCTGACAGACCACAAATATTCGGTTGCCGAGCAAAAAGATCTACATCGGACTTGACTTTTCTCCAATCCTGCTCTAGCCACTTGCGGTCTTTAAACCACGCTCTTCCCTTCGCCTTGATGTCGTAGAAGACCGCTGAAGCATTGACATACTGGCTAGAAGCAACGTGGTACAGCAACCATAATCAGTAAAGCAACCCAACTAAAGCAACCGTACTCATAAAGCAACCCTACTAAAGCAACCGCAAGCCTAACGCACCCTTACCCGCTGAACTGCCAAAGCTTTGGATCGATAGAAGCAACAACGTCAAGGACAATGCCCTGCTTTTTCACGCTGTCATCCAGTGCATCGGGTTGTTGCTGCTTGCTTTTTGTAGTTGTAATCGCAGCCTGCATTGAACGCGTGAGATCCGCCGGAATCACGAAGTTGTGCATGTACTTAGATGGCAAGAATGCTTCCCATTGACAGTCGATTGTACGGGACCTCAGATAGGCATCCTCCAGTTGAATGGGGTACTTCTCCATTATCTCGAGCACATACTTAAGATTGGAAGTGCATCGCGCCCATATGACGAGGTGGTGCAAAGGCACAGTAAGGCCACTGGGATATTGATGAACCGCTAGACGCTGCAGTCCCGACGTGAGCTTTGGTTGCCGCAGCTGCTTGGTTGTTGTACGTGGTCTACCGCGACGCTTCGGTTTGGGAGCGCTGACGACGTCGACTTGGCGCACAGTTGTCGCGGCTGGTGGTATATGTTCTTGTATTATTTCTCGAATCTGTGTGGCTGGCAGTGCATCATCATCGTTGCTGCTGTCCGAGGAGTGTTCGGGGCTTGTGGTTTCCAGTACATCCATGAGGTTTGCAGTCCCCATTGCGTCTACAGGATCTAAGACTGAATCTATATCCTCATCGAGTAGATCATGCTCGCCCACGTCTTTGGCGACGGAGTCGGAATTTTTACTACGTAGCCCTATTTCCACAGTATCTTTCCATGCGCGTAGTGCTTGATAGAAATTCACACTCGACAAGTTGGAAAGATGTTCAAGCAATGGTTCTAGCATAGCCTTTGCGTACGAATACTTCTCGGCAGAAGAAAGGACCACCTGGCTTGCTCGTTCATGCCGACGTAACCGAACGTAGGATACCTGCCTTGACTGCTTGGACGATGATACGGCCAAATCTTTGGTCTTGTCGTCCGACGACGTTTTTTTTCGGCGACCTTAACTTGGACATGCGCACAATAGACCCCAAAGCATCCGCCGCGGAAGCTAGTTCATCTTTCACACCCAAAACATCGAAAGTACTCCATCGCTGTTGAATTGAAGACGCTGGAAGCGCTTCAAAGCGGTGCTCTTTGCTGGCCACATGCATCAAATGGCGGCAAGGTAAGTGATTGCTCTTGTAAAACAAGCAGGTGCACGTCCAGTCAACGTCGTGACACGTGAAGGATTGGCGAACCTCCCATATTGAGACCTCCGATCCCCGCTCGTAGGTTGCTGTGGGCATCAAATTCACGAAGCACTCCCATTCTTTTTTCACCTTGTTCAAGATGTTCACTGAAAGCCAACTAGCTACTGCCCGCAAAAACCTTGGAGCTGTCTTAGACACTCGCAACGTTGAGTGCTGCTGTCCAATCTCCGAAATTATCTGCTGCGTGATGGTCATCTGGTGCTGCAGCAACCCCGCAACAGTTTTGTCGATTCTCGTCTTCTGCCCGAGGAGCATCTTTAATTGATTCCAATTAGACTCGATGCGATTCGTAGTTGTGTTACCCGCGGTAAAGTGTTGTCCTCGAGCGAAATTTGGCCACATACCCCGGCAAGAGTTCCAGTTTTTGTCAAAGTAGGTGAAGAAAGCCTGTCTTTTGTTGGTGGTGCAATAATCCTTGAGGTCGCTGTAAGCAGTGTCGTAAGCCTCCTGCGTCGGACTAGCGAACAGCATGATATAAGTTAACCAGTTCTTAAGCAGGGTTGCTCAAATGATAAGTACCTGTAAAGCAGCTTTGTCATCAAAATAAGAAGATCCTCGCGTTGGCCAATCTTGAGTCGATATACTGGCCTCTGCACTGCCTTCTTCCAGTAAGAGATGGCATGGAACTGGCAGAGCAAAATCGTTGCGTCCGGGAAACACTCTATGAGAGCCCGGCATTCGACAAAGTCTTTGTCAATGATCACGGTTTTCACTTGTTGCCAGCACGGATTTTTTCCCTTGAAGTACTCGAGAATGGTTGAAATTGTGACCGCCTGCTCGTTGAGACTTAAAAAATCGACAACAGGGAAACCTCTTCCTGTAGCTGTCATGACAACCAAGCTCCCTACATACAAGCACCAAACACGCATCCAGGCTAATCAGTAAGGTTGCTTTATGAACACTAGGGTTGCTTTAAAGGTTGCTTTAACGGTTGCTTTAAGAGCATGGTACCCGGGTCAACGTACCCAAGTGATACCCGAGGTTGTTAGTCCCATGCGTGAAGTCCATCGCTAACGTCTCGCCCCATCGCTCAAACATTAATTTCTGAAACTTTGTCTGCATGACGATGCCGCAAGTGACCTCCATCTGGTCCTGAATGACAAGGACATCTCTCCCTTCAAGCTGGCGAAGAGCCTGCAACATGTCTTTCATTCGATCTTCGCCTGTGTTCGGCCCCATGATGCTGCGTATGAGGTTTCGTGTCTGCTGTGGTGTCACTTTGCAGCCTATATATCTCAAACAGAAAAGAATTAGCACCACACGATCGATGGGCTATTACCATTTTCCACAACGCACCGATGCGATCATTCAGGAAATTTGTAATGTTTGTAGAGGACACGCGGGCATCAGCCAAAGTCTTCACGTCCTCGATATCTTGGTCATCGAGTGGCAGCGTCTTTGTTGTGAGATACGATGAAGCTTCAGTCTGGGAGGTAGGGTGCGTGTGCGTATGGTTCTTAACATCAAGTTCATGAGAAAGTTAGTGTTACAAGGCAAACAGATTGGTGAGTCTTGCTTTTTCTCGTACCTCATTTCGTATGACAATCGCATACATGTTGCCCACTACCCGTGTTACAGCAGCAGTTAACCGCTTGGCATCCGCAGAATCGAGATTTGCGGTTACGATGACCCTTAGATCGAGATTCTTGTGAAACACCATGTGTACAGCGATATGTTTTGTACGTCCACTCAAAAGCAGTAGGCATTTGATCATCATGCACCCTATAATCAGCAAGAAACACGAGCACGCTCAATACAAACTGCCAAAAGATAGAATTAACAAATGCAAATAGCAAACCGCGTACTTGTTGTTAAGATCCGTCTTTTCAGAGCTCCGCACATGAAACTTCAGGTTGTACTTCGCCTTGTACTTCTTAAATTCACGCTCAAACCCACTCCACGACTCCAGTGGACCAGACAAAAATGACGGCACAGTATTCTTAATCTTGCCTCGTTTGCCGATCAGTGGCTGCACCTCTTCTAGGTGCGCACTCGCACGCATCCGTGGATAGTATTCACCAACGTTTTCATCATGTCCCCTATCCCCTCCGTTGGATTGTTCGCTCAGCGTTCCCAGCTTCCGTTGCTTTGGTAATGGTCCATCATCTTTTAAGACAGACATGCGAGTTGTTATCAATTATTTTCAGCAGCATTAGCGAAATGTGCGTACGGTGTGTGTCGGTCGCGCGTTTCTGGTTTCCAGTCTTCTGCATCCCCGCTTGCTTCTAATGCCGTTTTGGAAATGAGCGGCTCGAGTCATTCGTACTTAGTGAGTACGTTTTGAAATATATTTAAATTACGCCTGGTAATTTTTAAAAACGCTTAAAGCAACCATAAGCATCTAAAGCGACCCAACATGTCTCAGATTTACGGTTGCCGTAACCACTCCGCTCTTTCCCAGACGATAAAACCTGGGTGGGTGGGAGCTACCCTTGAAAAGTCCTTCACCCAAAAACCTGTGCCCGGCTCATGCTTCAATGTGAACAGAAAAAAAAATGTGGCCCACCTTACGTGAGGTGGGTGTATTTTTTTTCGATGTAAAGGTTTGCTTTTGCTATTTCCGCCACTCATATATAAGACCGAGCCTCACACTTTGGTGCCAGCGTCATGCGGAAAGACGATCAAGTAGACTTCGCATTGCTCGCCGACGTGAGCAGTTTCCTGGCGGCCTGCAACGCTACAGCCCCGTCAGTAGACCCGTATCACAAAGCACCAGCGTCTGCCAGCGACGATGGCTTGGTACTGGCCTCCCACCAGCTCCTTACCGAGACTGAGACGCTTCTCTCGTCCCTAGAGACCCCGCAAGAACAGGCAGCTCCAAACGCTCGCTGCCATCGCCCTGACGAACGCATGCGCATCATTGAGCACAAACAAGCAGCCAGCACAGACCAAGTATTGGCTGACAGGAGACGCGAGCATCGTAACGTGCAGGCAGCCAAGCGCCGATCGAAATACCGACAGAAGCTTAAAGACGAGAAGAAGACGCTAGAACGAGAAGAAGTGGAGCTGTCGAGTAAGTTAAACAAGCTAAAAAGAGCCCACGAGGAAGAGAAGATGAGGTATGTGGACACCATCTCGTTGAGTGTGTGGAGAGCCATAGCTACGAGGCAGAAGGAGAAGCGTCTTGAGGCTGAGAACACTCAGAGACAGCTGCGAGCTCAAGTGATCGGACGAGCGAGGATGATCCACCAGTTGAAGGCGCTGCTGCAATGTCCCTATATAGAGGACAATAACAAGTTATGTGGACAGGCTGACGGTGATGGCTCTGTGCTGTTCAAGACTTTTGTTAGTGAGTTGGATGCCATTTACGCACAGACAGACCAGGTCTTGCGAGACGTCAAGTTCCAAAAAATCCCGTTAGTTGACGTTCAAACCGACGCGGACGACAAAACAGGGGGTAGAGCTGTTCGAGAGCGCAGACTCGTCCGAAGTCCCGTTTAAGTACGAAGACACCAGTCGTGCTGTGTCTCTGATCTTGATGACAGACCCGGACGTAACGCCATATACCCAACAGGCCCAAGAACCAAAGGACACAGCCACAGTGAAATACAACGTCAAGTGTTCATTAGAGAGAGGCGAGGTCGCTAAGCTGAAGGTCTACGTAGCAGTGCGAAGAGTCATTGAAGCTGATCGTCTGGTCTTCGTGTGGCGTTCTCTTACAGAGGGTCAAGAGCATCTAGCTGGATACCATACAGACGAAACGGGGTGGTTCGTTCTACGGCCACAACTGATAAACGACGTGTCGTCGACGGTGCTGGAGAGCTACGTACGCTTCATACCCATGACTGTCGGTGATACAGCAAGCAGCTCAATGGATACGGATCAATTCGCGACGGTAGTTGCCAAGACCGGGGAGGAAGAAGTCAACGAGATGATGCAAATGCTGGAGAAAGTGCTGCTTGGAGGCGACTGATGCCACCCTGAAGCAATTGTGACACTATAAGAGAGGCGAATTACTCGATGAGATCAAGGGGTACGATACAGTAGATATCCGTAACATGGAAGGAATAAAATATACGAGCATGAAAGGAGTTTTGCACTGAATGCGAAGCGGTACCTGTAATGTTGGATCAGCACTTTTTTACCAGCATCATTAGAGTGTTGATGACACTTTGCCAGCATTCTGCTTGATGACGATCATACCACGTAAATTAATCTATCGGATTTATAAACAAATCGGTGTAATTTTTTGTATTTTAAATGCTAAACCGGTGTTTTAATGACTCAATCGGTGTACACTAAACAGGTACTAGCTTTTTTATTTTAAGCGGTGTGCCTTTCATCCAATGTCTGTCGCAGCTTCTTCGCGACCCCATAAAGTCTGCTTCACACTTTTTTGTTGTTGCATATGTCGCTGTTGTAAGTCTTGGTGCAAAGCTGACCCAAACGGTTCTTACATCTACGTCGATGAAACCAGAATCCAGAATCTGACTCGTCGACAAGGAATCAATAGGCTGACAGCGAGCATTTTAAGAGCGACGAGAGAGCAATCGACTTTGTGAAAAATGAAAGCTTGGTTTGCGTCATGTACGCCATCGGAAATCACCCCGAAAAATCTGTGGCCAAACAAAGAGTTCCCCGACACGATCTTCGAGACAATGCTGCTGCCGATTATCGTATTTTTATCTACTTCGAAGTATTGCTTATCATAGCTGACACTGTGAAAATAAGTAATTGGTATTAGAGCTACAATAAATTAATGAGCTGTCTCAACACTGGAAATAGATTATCGGATCAGAAAATTGGTGCACTACACGTGCGAGTGTACAAAGGAATGTATGGCAACCGGGCTCTGAGTGTTTAGAGTATTTTGATTCTGAGTGTATAACGTATCTTGATTCATACCGTCGAAGCATTTCTGGGCCTTATCGTATCTTATATAAGGCCATATTAACGCTGATCTAACGTTTCTTTTTTTGCCTTTTTTACAGGGAGAGGGGGGGGGGGGGGGCACCTCAAATTCAGGCCACACAATTCCCTGCCATCCGATAAACGCGTTATATAAAGTCGCCCGCTGTTTCGTATGGGCTTGACGGTCCTCATTGAGAACGCTTGAATAAGATATTAACTTCTCCAAAGCAATGTATATTGACGAAATGGCGACTTGTTATCTTGATAGCACTTCCGATTCTGATAGCTCACAGACCATGACATCCGTCCCCAAAATACCAAAAGTAAATATAATATTATAGAGGCTTGGGGCAAGGTGAGTGTTGTCTTAATCAAAATGAGAACATCGAGCACAGCATCCAACTACTGTACACTTTGATACGTATGCCAATTTCTCACCTGGCAATTCTCCAGCAAAACAAAACATCAAGACTTGACGACGATTTCTCGACCCATGCGTTGCCTCCCTCTACTCGTGTTGCTGATTGCATTTTTTTTCTTTGTCGATGTCGATGCTGCCATAACGGCTGTGAACTCTGAAACCACAAGCGTTTTCTGTCACCCGACCAAGCGGTTTCTAAGGACTGACAACGCGCATCGACGACGAGAGAGGATTCACGGCCAGTACAGCACTTGAGAAGTTTAAGTCTCTGTTGTGCCCAACGAAACTCTCTCCGAGTGAGCAACAGATTTTGCAGATTCGAGGATGGCTCGACAAAAGAGGGTCCTTAGATGAGACCTTTGAGAAACTTCGGCTCCACAAGATTCCAGGCACAGTTTTTGGGAATCCACATTTCGACGATTTAGCGAAGGCCGTGGACGATTTCAATGCGCAGAACCCTACCAAGTTAAAATCCTTGATCCCGACTTTAACGAGAGATTACTTAGGTCCTAAAGGCCTATTAAAAATTCTCGAAGATGCGAAGACGGTTCCTGCCACAGAAGCACTCGCCACGAAGCTAAGGACCGAGCAAATCCAGACGTGGCTGCATAGCGGTAAGTCCCCCAAAAAAGTCTTCGGCTGGTTCGTGCTAGACACCAAAGCGGCTGGCGTACTTACAAGCCCGGGGTTTATCGCTACCTAGATGACTTTAATGCCAAGTACCCTGAAGCCAAAGCTTCCATGGTCCCTGCTTTAACAGCTCATTACGGCGATCATGCTGTGTTCTGGACGCTTGAAGCTGCAAAGAAAGTTTCATCCACCGAGAAACTCGCTGGAAAGCTACAAGCTGAGCAATATCGGGGCTGGCGGAGCAACCAGGAATCTCCGACGGACGTCTTTCATTACCTTGGTCTGGATAGAGAGAGGAAAACCGTCCTAAGCAGCCCGAAGTTCAGCGATTGGCTCAAGTATTTCAACACCTTCAACCACGAGAACTCCAGCAAGAAAAAGAAGCTGCTCGACCCTTTTCAGATATATTTCCAAGCTGACGGCGTGACCAAGATAGCTGACGATGCGATGAAGAATCCAAGTACCAGGGAGATCGGGAGACAGTTGAAGGTCGAACAACTCGACCGATGGCTCGGCCTTGAGTACGACCCGGAAGACGTTTTTCATTCGCTCTTCTTAAACAAGCCTGGTATGCCCTCGTCAGATAGAATGGCTCCTGACGGCACATTTTATACTGTGCGTCTTAACACCGTGCCAGATAATCTCCTTTCCAGCCTGGATTTTGAACTTTGGGTTAAGTATCTACGAGACTTCAACACGAAGTACCCCGACCGGCAAACGACAATGAGTAAGGTCTTCGGAGCTCATTTCACCGACGACGCAGCGGCGAGAATGGTCGGAACAGATACCATACCATAGGGACTACTTAGTACTCTCTAGATTGGAAACAGAGAGCTGTCCATGTCCAAAGGATGACGTAATCACAAAATACATGTATTGGGTTTTATTCATTGTCTTCAAGAAGTAAAGAGTCCATCATGCGGGCAATCTCGGCGCTGCCTTCTTCAACTGAAGTCACAACGAACTTGGTGAATTGGTATCCACCTATAGCGTCGTTTGAAGTATTCGTCACATCCATTGGGATAAACCGCACAAAGGTCTGCATGACGACCGCAAAAGCGGTTCCTCCGAGTTATTCGGACGCACAATACACCACCCAGTCTCATCCGAATGAATGCCGGTGAACTCCCCTTCTCCCTCTGACAGCGCTCGCCACACTACAACCATCCGCTCTTTCTCTACATATCTACGCATTACAAAGTGAACTATCATATGTACGGACTGCCCCGAGTCTCTCGAGACTTGCACGTGTGACTTGACTGCCAGCGTGTTCGCTGGGTCCTTCACGTCATAGTGATGCCACTCTCTCTGTCGATACAAGCGAATCATGGACTGCCACATCGTGTCGCACGTCTGCTCGAAGCTGAAGGGGATCAGCAGCACGTCCAGAGTATCTATGTACTCCACGTCTCCATCCCGTCTTCGCTGTGGCCCCAGTCTGTACGACATTGTCGGCTTCTCCTCAGCTCCGCACGCTCGGAAGACCTCGTCCGTTCGAGGATACATCAGTTCTAAATCGTTTAGAAACTCGTCAAAGAGGATTGAATCGTCCGTATCAAGTTTGAGAGGACTCCGCTTGTCCTGCTCAATGTGCGCTGTATTTTTCGACTCGTTCAAGTTCTCTCGAATCATCTGAGTGATCTCCTCGATCACTTTGGCGCGATTCTCGACGGCATTCTGCAGTCTTCGTTGCTGTTGTTCGGCCACCAATCGTCCTTCTTTTTGACGTATAGCAATGGCCTTCCACGTAGACGTCGCTAGCGTTTTATCTCCGAGGGCTTTCGCTCGCTTTCGAGCGCGCTGAAGCTCTTCCAGCTCGTCGGAAAGAAACTTTTCTTCGTCTTCTAGTGTATCCCGCTCACTTTTTAGTTTCTTCCGATACTTCAGTCGCCTCTTTGCTGCTTGTGCGTTTCTGGTTCCCCTCACTTGCTCGACTGTTGAACAGGTCGAATTTGCAGGTTCGTTTGGGGAGAATAGTAGGGCCTCAGTCTCCGGGAAAAACTGGTCGCTGTCTAGCAGGAGACTGCTAGAGATACCTGGCTCCTGGGACTCTATAGAAGCCTCGTAGTCGTCTAGGAACCCCGTCAATGCGGCCAGGATGGTCGCATCGTCCTGGTCGAACATTTGTTGTGTTTAAATAACAATAAAATGTGAAATAACGCTTGAAAAACTGAAACTAACGCTATTTCAATAACTGACTTCCAAAAAAAAATGACACTTCCGAAGATCATTCTTGAGTTGCTACAAGCACATCAAGAGATAAATTCAATGTTGCACGAACACATCTATCCCGAGTGTCTAATGGAGTGTTATCGGAGTCTGACTCAATGGACGGCAACATAGGCGTTGACGACGAGTCTACATGGACTGATCTGAACGTGTTCCTACACGAGTGCGACGTCCCTGAGCTGCAAACTACATCGTCCGCCACTACGGATTTGTTGCAGGACAGTGATCAACTCTTAGCGGAGACCGAAGCGTTATTAGCGTCCTATGACACAAAAAATGTATTCGTGCAACAAGACCATGCCCTAACTTCACCTAGAAAGACGACCAAAAGTCCAGAGGAGCTACGTCGTGAGCTTAAAAATGCGCTAGCAGCCAAGAGACGTCACCGGTATCGGGTGAAGCTCAAAAACGAGCGTCAGACGCTTCAGGAACAGGAGAAAACCTTGTCAGAAGAGTTAAAGACTTTACAACGAGCAAAAAAGAAGAGTAAGACCATACAAGCGAGTACAGTTGCATCTCCTTTGTGGAAGGTTATCGCCTCGCGACAAATGGACGGTCGCCTGGTAGCTGAAGAGCAAGAGCGACGTCTAAAAAACGCCGTGGCGAGTCGAACGAAGGTGATTCAAGAAGTCAACGACTTGATGCGACACCAACTATGTAGTGCGAATGGGCCTAACCTGGATAAAGTGACGAAGACGTCGACTGACGTGGAACTTGAACCCGATGACGTAGCTCTGTTCGAAGAATATTTACAGGATATGGACATGGTATACAAGCAGACAGACGAGGCTTTCGGAGCTTCAGGAGTCGAGGAGAACCCAACAACATCATACAAAGTGGATCCAATCTGGAAACAAGACGGGGATCTAGAATACTTTGAAAATCTAGATGTGTCGTTAATTCCGTCCAGCTTCGAGAAAACGAGCAGGGCCATGTGGCAAGCCCTGCTCCACGTTCATAGTCAAAAAGACCGACGGCACTACGGCGGTGTCACTGATCCGGACGATACTATCGCTGTGAAGTGTCGGATTCCATCGCCAACGGACACTGGCGAACGTGTGGACATGTTGATCCACTTGGTACTGAAGAGGTTTATAGAAGCGCACCGAATGGTCATCGTCTGGCGTGCCTTGACGGAGGGTGACGCCGAATTTTCGGGCATGCATTCCGACGAGTATGGGTGGTGTGTTGTGCAGCCAATTAACGCAGTAGGCCACGGAGTTGCAACGACTGTTATCCAAACATTCACACGCTTCATTCCAATGACCATCACTACAAAATTCAGTAACAAGGCACATACAGATCAATTCGCCACGTTGGTTGTGACTTCAGGCGAAGAGGATGGATCGGAAATTACGCGCATGATGGCGTCACTCTTGATAGAGGACAAAATAGGAAAGTCAGGTTGTCCAAGAGGGAAAGAGGAACACTATCCATGCACCCGATGAGTTGCGAAACGCAGCTGAGTTAACAAACCGTCCCGTAATCGATTTTAATCTCTGATTAAAAACGTACCGCACAGTCTGACGTGGCGACCGGCGACTACTGCTGTAGTATTATAATTGATTAAACGACTACATGTAGAGCACGTGTCGTTTTGCGGGCGTATTTTTGTTTTAACGTGCACTTCCGAGCTCATGTTTGCTTGGCAACACACCTATAATTCTACATCGATAGGCGTATGAACAAATTAGAGCTGTTCGTTACCATGTTTACATAGCTACCTCACCTCTTTCTGTACAGGACAAAACCATCCCATAATCAGTTTTCGACCCTTGACGTTGTCTTTCATTTACTGTTCTTCATCATGGAGATGATCTCGGACGAAGCTTTCCTCAGAGACGTCGATGGCTTCCTCACTTCATGCGAATCGCCATTGTGCTCTCTTACGGACACCAACGAATCATCGGCCAATATTGAGCTTAAGATAAGCCCATCTTCTCCTCAAAAGATCCCGGGTGTAATGTCCAAGCGTGAGCTTGAAAGGGCAAAAGATCGAGAGCGACGGAAAATGTATCGTGCACGTCGACGCTTGGAGCGGCAGATCTTGGAGCGCCAGGTGAAAGATCTGTCCGGTCAGGTTTGGAGGCTGCAACACGCACGACAAGCAAATTGCTCCTTGTCTGCAGTCGCGTGGAAGGCAATCGTGGAGGAGCAGCTGGAAGCACTTCAAGTAGCTCAGCTAAAGCAGAAGCGCCTGAAAGATGCGGTAGAGTCTGGTTCTCGACTGATTCAGGAGTTGCACCAGCAGGTGGACAGCGAAGAATACCTGTCGAAGCAAGTGAGCTTTGATAAAGAAAAGCACGTCCTCCTTGGCAGCTCCGACGTGGATATCTTCAAGATGTATCTCCAAGAGCTCGATGCGGTGTATGCACAGACCGACCAGGTCTTTCAGACACATACATTGGATTCAGTATCGTTTAGCACACTCTTGAGGACAGGACCCTTCGAATACGCTGACAAACGAGACCTGCCATTCGATTTAACGCTCGCAAGCGAAGTTCTATGGCAACTAGCACACGTTCTCCTTCGTAAAGAAGATTGCGTGCTCTACGAACGTCTAGAAGACGTGAGCAACACGATTGCACTCAAGCTTCACCTTACGAGGTGGCTGCTTTGTGGTCGATCGGTGTCGGTGGTTCAGAGTATGGTGGGTCGTCGCTACTGTGAGGAAAACCGAATGGTACTAGTCTGGCGATCATTCACGGAAGGAGAGGGGGGGGTTTAACGGTCTGCACTCAGATGAAACAGGCTGGTGTGTTGTTCAGCCCTCAAAAACGGGGAAAGGGACTGTGATCGCCATTAACATCCGCCATAAGACGATGCATGTCAACTATAATGAACTCGACAAGGAAACGTTCTCTTGGTTACTGCACTCTCTGGGATCCGAGGATTTTCTTGAAATCACAAATTCTCTAGAGTTTGTTTTATCCAATCAAGCGCGATGCTAAGGACCAAATAATCCAAAAATATATATTTCACAAGAATTCGACATTTTACGCAACCGTTCGAGTGCATTCTCATCTCACACTTCAAGTGAGGTTAAGTTGCCGTCGTCATCGATCTCCAGACCGTCCGTTGCAAGTGCGTCATCCAGAATCAGTCGTTCCATCATGAGTTCGATTTCCCGGTTGTCTTCGGCTCCTGTCTTCACCAACAGCTCCACGAATTGGTCCAGTTTGTCATCCTTGTCTTCCTGGTAATGCAGAAGAACCATTCGAGTACACGCCTGCACCAGTGTCGTAGCAGACTCCGCAAACAAATCCGGATTGCTATCTGGAGAGTGCACAATGCACCATCCGGTCTCATCTGAATTCATCCCGGAAAACTCGCTGTCTGCTTCACACAGACCTCTCCACACTACAACCAACCGGTTAGTCTCAACATAACGTCGTGCAACTTGATACGTGCGCAGCTTGAGCATTTCACAATTCTCTCTTTGATACGGACAGCAGAATTGTAGCGCCAACGAGTTCTCCGGATCGGGTAAGCCATCATACACAAGTCTCCCTTCCTGTCGATGCGGCACCGATAGCAACTCCCATACGGCGTCACATGTTCTCTGGAAACCGAAGGGCACTCTACCCACTCCGATAGTCTCAAAGTACTCGGTATTACCGTTCATCTTCCTAGTTGGCTCTCCACTTAAAATCCCGCCAGGCGTTGGAGTGACTCCCACTTCTTTGAAGACGTCGTCTAGTCGTTCATATAGAGCATTGAGGTTCTCAAAGTAGGCGTTGTAAAGGGTGGTGTCCTTTTTCCCGAATTTTCGCTTCTTTTCCAAAATTTCAGGAATCTCCACTGTCGTTTTTTCGACTTCTCGAACTCTTTTTCTTAATACCGACTCCAAGTCTTGGATCATGACAGCTCGAGTGTTTACTGCGGCTTGGAGTTTCTTTCTGAGCGCTTCTGACTCCTTTCTACTCTCGTATTGTCGCATGGCAATAGCTCGCCACGCTCCGAGGGCTAGCGAATCGTTTGGGGAACTCTGCGTCTCCTTTTGAGTCTTAAGTTGCTTCAACCTTTTCAGGTGCTGGCTTAGGTCTGTATCTTGTTGCCGTAAAGTTGCCCATTCCACCTGAAGTCGCGCGCGATACGCGTCTCTTCGCTGACCAGCCTTCATCCTCGCGATGTCACGCTTGTTTTCGGACTCGGTTTTAGTGGTTTGTTTACTCCGATTTAGCGACTGAAGCAACGCGTCCGTGTCCGCGATAAGCTGCTCGCTGTCCACTTCGTCGAGCTTAAGCGGGGCAGCGGTAGCGTGGTCATGGGGTGACAGGAAATCCCCCACGGCATGAAGTAACTCGTCGTCAGCCATAAGAGTTGCGAGAATGAGAGAAATGAGGTGAGCACTTCAGAAATCTCTGATTTCGGTACGTAAGTAACGTTACCAAACGGAGCTTTATTGACCAATCGAAATACTCATGAGCGATACTTTTTTTTCAAAAACAATACAGTCGTGCACCTCTAATTCGGCACCGGTATCAGTCGATACCCTGCCAGATTTTATGATTACGCGAATCGGATGCGCAATTACCTTTGCCCATCACCACCCTAGCAATTAACCTCAACGGTCTTCCCCTCCTCGCCGAGGGATGACACGCCGCATCGATCTGATTTTAAATTTTGGATCGGACGTCTTCATACAAACACACACTTTTATTATTACCGCCAAAGACAATGGGACATCGCCCTTCCTCCTACATGTCCCACAAAAGCAGTCTTTGTGCGAGAAGCACAAGTCAGATTCTGCATGCTCTCACTCCGAATTTGCTCGTTGGGCAACGGAGCGCTTTAAGACCCCCCAAGCAGTAAAGCGCACTACCGTCCAGTGTATTCTGAAGCGGTCGGCGGAAGTTGCCGCCTTGCCGGACGCCTATCGCGACCGGAAGCGCTGTTGCGCGCCCGCGATTAAGCCAAGATTATGCAGAAGATTGGCGTAAATTTGGTACTGAATTAACAAATAAAATATCAGTGCACTGGATTTGCGTCTGGTTTTTGCTTTACGTTGTGCACTTATGCCCTGGCACTGTTGATATGGTCCGCCCTGCCGAATTGGAGGTGCACGACTGTACTTTCTAAGAAAACTTTTTTGGAAATATTTCTGGTTTAATCTTCAAATGAAAAAAATAGATCTAGAAAAATAGGTAGTATTTATTACCCATGGCCGTGATCTAGAAATAGCTAAGTACCCCAGGATACCGTTGAGTTGTGGCTTACATTTAGCTCTCATCAATTTCCAATATTAGCTACTTCACAACAACGATGTACTCGTCGTTGGGGAAAATTTTCTTGATTGAGATAGACTGTGCACGCTTTCTAGGCACATTCGTCAATCGAGTGGCTACCGCGAAGATCACCGTCTCCATTGACAACCTCCATATTTAGACGGCAATCACATCCATGCGTCCGCGAAGGTTCATCCGTCTGCTATTCGTCGTTTACTGGTCTGCCCAAGTAGCCCAATGTTGTATCCACGATTCTCTCGATCACAAGTTTGTCGTCGGTGCTCAAAGCTACCACGACAGTCACCCGTTCCTAATGTACGAGCGCAAACGGAGACTCATTGATACCAGCGAGCATGTAGAATCAACTACCATCACAGCCTCGAATACCCCAACATTAACATCGACAGCGTTCCAACCCATTCGTATAACACCCTACTACGACAACACCAGTCTTAATTCTCTGTCTGATGCCACCCGAAACACCGTTTTCGAAGTCGTTGAAGAGGCCATTCAGCGTATCAGTCGAGCTCTCCAGGTCGTCCCTGTCAGTGGCAATCTATTCGCAGAGCGCTTTTGCACAGCCACATTTGCTACCACCCCTCCAGTATGCCAATCCATCGCTGAGAATTAGTTGTGTCTTGAAATGCCAATACCCGCTGACCACTTCACGTCGTTAAGATACTGCGACAAATGTACTTCGAATGCGTGCTCGACGGATGCTTGTATCGTAACTCCAGCTGGCACAGGTGTCCCCAATACCGATTTCCTCATCTATGTTCGAGCACAAGACACTGCTAGCTGCAAGAGTAGTAACACAATGGCGTATGCGTCCACATGTCAGCATGACCAGTACGACCGTCCTACATTCGGGATGGTTAACTTCTGTCCACAGAAACTCAGTACTTCGGATTCAGCTTTCGACCGTCAGGTATCCACAGCTCTCCATGAGTTCACACATGCACTCGGCTTCTCATCCCGGTTCTTCCCGTTAATGCGTAAGGAGGATGGAAGCCCGAGAACCCTACGAGATGAGCAGGGCAACCCACCGATCTTTAATGCAGGGACATGTCCGAACCGACAGGAGATCGACTACTACGTGGAGCCTTCTAACACTACGATCCAGTACTCAACCGAGAGGGATTATGTTGTCGCCAAACTAGTGACTCCACGCGTCCGTGCGTTTGTTCGTGATCATTTCAACTGCTCAACACTGGAAGGTGCCGAGATTGAGTCTCAAGACAGCGGCTGTCTTGGTTCTCATTGGGAAGAACGATTGTTCGAACCGGAGTTCATGACCCCCGTGGATAGCTACCACAACGTCTTCAGTGCTCTCACACTCGCGTTCTTCGCAGATTTCGGCTGGTATCGAGTCAATGCATCCATGTCGGAGGTTATGCATTATGGTCGAAGCAAAGGTTGTTCCTTTGCGACGGAAAAATGCATCGATCCAGTGACGCAAGCTCCGATAGCAGCAGATCATTTCTGTACTTCTTCGACGGACTTTCAGGGCTGTTCAGTCGACGCTACGTCTCGCGCTGTATGCTCTCTAAACACTAAAAGCCAAGCCATTCCGACCGAGTATCAGTATTTTCTCGGTAACCCAAGAAAAGGAGGAACTAATACCTTCGCCGATTATTGCCCGCTAGTTGTGGGCTACACGGCTGGCGACTGCTCCATTTCCGCCAACCTTCTGCAACTTGGTGAGACTAACGTCAACGCGTTTGGTGAGACGTACTGTCCCACCTGTAAATGCACACAAACGTCACTCCGTAGCGATGATTCTGCACAATTCTGGACGGTGAGTTCGCCAAGACAAAGTGGCTGCTGCGCCATGCGATGTTTCTCTAATGCGAACGCAAGTATGTTTGTACAACTCACGATTTCACGGAGTTGGACGCAAGATTCTGTAAGTCTAAACTGCACTGGCAAGGGGGAGAAATTATCCGTGCCAGGCTTTCTGGACATATCACATGTCCAAACCCGCTGGTTGTGTGTGAAGGAGACGATGCAAACAGTGATCTGCTAACATTCGACGACACTCCAGCTACCACTAACACGAGCAGCGGAACAGGCAGCGGGACAGTCACGACACGAACAGAGACCAATAGCGTTGGATCTCACCAGAGAGCATCGTTTTGGGTGCTGCTTAGTGCAGCATGGCTTACCGTTGCAAACATTATGCATGTGAACCGCATTGGACGTGGGTAAGTTTCCACTTATAAACGGTCAACAAATATACCTTCCGGTGAACGGTCAATTGCGAGAATCCCTTCACTCAACTGATAAAGGCGCACAAACATTCACGTCACGTAACCACGACGCAAAAACCAAATAGTTCTGAAGTGATGGTGAGGGAGCTTACTAGAATCGGCTGCTGGATTGGCGGAGCTCTACTTTGCTGTTGTTGATATTATCATTATTAGAAAACCCAGTACCCAGTCAATACCACGCTCACCGCTGACAGCATTTCTTAAAGGAAAATCTGCGTAGAGGCTGTTGACGATTACAGGTAGAATTTAGCGATTCATCTCGGCTGCACAGCTACCGGTTGAGGAATATGAATGGATTCAAAGAAGCCAAAAAAACAACCCTCAAGAAACCGTGTCGATTTTAATTCGCAGTTCGTAGTATACGAACTGTCGTTGGGGCGGTGTTCCCGGCGATCCGACCGTCATCGAGTGACCTTCGCGCATCCATCGCGCAACATTTTGCACTTTTTATCACGAGCCCTTGCCGGGGGGGGGGGGGCGGTGCACGTTTGGTCATCGTCCGAGGATTTCTCTGGAAAGCGCAGGGTCTCGTTTGGTGTACGGGTACATCGAGCTCGTGTACGCTACTCAACCCTGCTGGAGGAGGCCGTCATGCAGGACGTTCGCTGACACTCAGGACGCTTCGGGCGTATGGCACCGTACTTGGACTTGATTGCGGGCATGCCAGTCCAGGTGACTCAAAACATCGGCACCGCAAAGGGTGTTGCCAACGGCACGCTAGGCATACTTGAGAGCGTGCACTTCCCGAGCGAGCCGCCAACCACATTCCAACTCGTGCGAGACGGCACAACCGGCACAGTCGTCCAGCTTGGTAGCAAGCCATCCCCCTGACTACGCGTCTCTACAAAGCGCTGCAGTAGCCGGTGGTGAAGAAAAAGACGATGGTGATGAACCGGAAGAGAAAGCTAAGAAGATGATTAAGAAGAGGAAGCAGGAAACTCCGTACATTCCACCGAACAAAGTTCGTAACGTGCAGCGAAAGCGCTATTTCTCTGATCGACGCCCAGCGCTTATCTGGTTGACTGGCCCTCGTGCTGTTGGTAAAGGCGGTGTGCTAAGTCTGCAGATGACGGTGTGGTATGGCTACTGAAGGCTGTGTTGGTGTTTATGCGTTGCTGCTGGACGCTGGTCTCAGTCTCGGTCTCGGCTTTGGTCTCCGTCGCTGCTGGCGCGGCGGTGTTGTAACTAGAAAGGGATTTAGACGCCAGGAGCGTGTGCGCGCTTAGCTCATTGAGCCGCTTCTCTTCCTCAAGGGTGTTTTGCGGTGGTTTCGCCCACTTTGCCAACTTGGAAGTAAAAGGCGAAAGCGAGTAAAATGCGTTTCGGCTCGTCACGCGCGATACGAGCAAGTAACACTGTTGGGGTTTGTTGATTATGTAGTTGCTTGACGTCCAGTCGACGACGACCATGGCGTCCAACGTCTCACCTTGGACCTTGTACACCGTTGACTCCACAGCACATTAGAACGGAAACTGCTGAAGCTTGATCTCGACATAGCGTCGTTGACCATCAGGGGCCAGCGGCAGCGAGATTATTGTCTTTTTAAATGGCTGGGTCGCGAAAAAAACCGGAAAAAAGTTCAGGGTCGACACACGCACGGATTGACACGGCACGAGGACGCGGCAGTCGCAGCAGCGCGTAGTCAGGGGGATAGCTTGGTAACTGGACGACTGTGCCGGTTGTGCCGTCTCGCACGAGTTGGAATGTGGTTGACGGCTCGCTCGGGAAGTGCACGCTCTCAAGTATGCCTAGCGTGCCGTTGGCAACACCCTTTGCGGTGCCGATGTTTTGAGTCACCTGGACTGGCATGCCCGCAATCAAGTCCAAGTACGGTGCCATACGCCCGAAGCGATTGTCGGGTAAGCCGAGCACGTATGCAACGTCGCTGCGACTGAGCTTGTTAAGCACGCCGTTGAAATTGGTCACAACGAGAATTGGGAACGCCTGAGGCGGCAGCCTCGTTGCCGTCTGGGAAACAAAGGCATTATTAATCGCGAGTCGCTTCGTATTCTCGGGGGGTAACAAACACGCCGGCCTTCAGCGTGAGATCGGCCTCAACCTCAGCGTCCGATGGCTGTATTACACGTCTATTGAGGATGTATACAAACCCTTGCGTCCACTCACCAACACGTGCATTCGCGCATCCTCGCCCCCATTCCGGGTCGTTGCGAAAGCGGTCTGACTGGTCGAGTATGACAACAGTCGTGAATCGCCTCCATAGCTCGAAGCCTTCGATATCAGCAGTCGATGGGCGTGTCTTCGTGGTAGGATCAACAAAAATTGCGTCTGCACCGACTGGGGGCATTTGCAAGAAATCACCTACGAGAACGATGTGCACACCGCCGAATGGTACGTTGGGCACTTGCTTGTACCTGCGTAGTAGCTTATCCAGTTTCAACCACTCGGGTTTCGACATCATCGATACCTCATCGATGACAAGCATGTCCAGCGTGGCGAAAGATTTGTCCTGGATAGCGTGCTTGATTCGCATTAGGAAACTGGCCAAGGTCCGTGCGCCAATTAAAGTAGCAGTTTTTCCTGTGAGCGCTGTCTTCGTCAGCGAGGTTTCGCGATGCCAGCTCGTGCAGAACGTGCTGACTGCGTCAATGATGCGGCTTTTGCCCGTTCCACCAGCACCACCGAGAAACATGAGCAATTGCTCGTCTCTGAGCTTCGCTTCAAAGTCATGCCTGCTGTGGTCGCTGATGGCGCCGGTGGCGAGTTCGATACCAGACTGCTCTTGCCGCAGAAAAGTTCGTAGTAGCGCAGTTGCGATGATGGTGAATGCGGCGTGCTGCCGTTGGTTGAGTGTGAACGCGTGTGACACCTCTGTAATTGTTGCGTAATGGTTGACACCTTGCTGGGGTTGTCGATCACTCGCAACCCATATCGCAGCGGCTGGGTCAAGAGCTTTTGAAAGCAACTCAACGACTTCGGTTGGTCTCTCTTGTTGGCAATGCTCAGACGGATTTGATTCGTCCGTCGTTGATGATTCGACATATCGATTGAGCTCCTCAAGTCTAAATGTCGGTGGCTGGGGCAATGTTCCAAATGTGCTGGCGGCTGTCTCGGCGACCGGCGTCAGCAGTGATTGATACATGGTTGTTGAGGAGGTAGCAGACAGATTAGATCACGTGGTTGTCAGAAAGTCTGGGAGCTCGTCCCCGATCACGCAGACGTTGAGATCGTCACCTGAAGGGTCTTCGTATACCGACTCGCCTCCATCAACCATTGCCTCAACTTCGTGGCGAGTCCCCGTCACGTCGTCGTTTTCGTCCAACATGTCGATATCACCGTCTTCGCCGGCGGCTGCCTCTTGCACGTGCTTCTCGACTCGGTAAAAGTCGTCCACGTTTGCCATGATTTGGGAGATGAAACGCGATCGTGTGGGCTCCCATCGTTGATATGCATTGACCCAGGCTGCGTCGTTCCTGACGTCAGCGACGAGATCAGTGGAGGTACGAAAAGGGTGAAGCAACACCAACGCGCAGTGGCTTCGTTTCACTAGAATCTCACTCGGCGACTCAGCATCAACATACGGTATGCGAATGCCGCACGACTGGAACACTATCGGTTCGGTGGGTACCAATGCAGTGCGTGTTGCTCAGAGGGTGTGCAGGCAGAAAAAGGGACGCCACAGGCGCCGTGTGGGTTCGCTTGCGCCGGAAGTGCCACATGACGAACTCATAGAGACATAAGTCGTCAAGCACGTGCGGCCGGTATCAGTAACCATCCAGTAGGGACGCCGCACGGTACACCGCGACCGACGTGTCGCCGTCGTGTAGCTCGACGAGATCGCACGAGTGCTCGTCACCATTCATCAACTCCTTCAAGATGTCTTTCAACGGCAGTGGTGCACAGTGAGAACTCATATAGCAACACGAGCCTCTCATTAGATACAGTACCGCGAGCGGGCCGGCGATCTCGCGGCGGTTAGTGACCGCAAATGTGAGTGACGCCACTCGTCGGCGTCCGACACTTGCTCGGTCAGCGTTGTCGCACTGGTCGAGCTGCTCTCGAGCCTGACGTCTTCGGAAGGAAGCTAGCGCAGCAGCCGTCACGGACTCGATCAATGCTTGCGGCTTTGTGACATACTTCGTCACATAGTATATTCGCAGGAGAGCATCAGCACCGCCAATCATGACTTGGATGTCATGGTTTGACTTGAATGTGGACATCATAACGGTGTTGAAGCCATTCACGTACTCATACCCGAGGTGGCGAGCAACACTGACGCCTTCCGCAGTGTAGGTTGACCGCTCGATACGCTTGCGCGAAAATCCGTACCGACACGTGCCTGATGCAGCAGATCGGTTTTTCTTGAAACAACTTCCAACGTGTGACCACCAGTGCATGTTGAGGAAGTACACTAGCACCGAGAAAGCAAAGGCCAATACGTGTGACGGCCACCGAGCGTCGTCGAAAGACGGTGGCAATGTTAACACGGCTTGATTGACTGAGTCCATGCGGAACATATCGTTTTGAAAGCGCTCGCTGAGCTGTGGCGGACATTTCAGTGACCGGAGGCCGTTCCGTTCACTGGCGGAGTTGTTTTTGCGGTCCGCCAAGTAACAGTCACGGCGGAATATTGCGTTCTTTGCTGCGATCGTCGATCCTTGGCAAAGTGCTTCGCGACTAACCGCCAGCTTTAGCTCGTCTGCTGAATGCTCTCGCCGCGGTGGTGGCCACAGTGGTGGGCGATGGTCAAGAATCACGCGGCGCAAAACGTGTTGAGAGCTAGCCTTGCGGCCACACTGACCACATTGAACCAGCAGCGGCTCTGCTGACTGCCCGTCTTGCCGCCGGTCTGGTCTTGCATAGGCTTTCATTGGGATTGGCAGCTCCTTCAAATGCGCGTACGACTCACCACAAAACTGGCAGTGCGATTCAGCAATATCCAGCAGAAGTGATGTCGTCACGATACTATCTGTATACTTTTCAAGGTTACGGTAGTACTGCTCGCCGTGCGTCTCGATGGCACGGTCAAACGCTGCTGAATTTGGCGGTGCGTCTGCCAACCAAACGAGGAAATGGGCCTGCAGCGTCCCGCCGCCCTGCGTTTCGACCATACCGAAGTACGCAGTAACTTCTCCAAAAAGCCCATCGAACGGTTTGCCTTTCATTGCATCAGGATTCACGCCAAGAACATGATCAACGAATGCATCCATGTTGTGCATGAACAACCGCGCGCTCACAACATCATTTTTCAAGCTCGCACTCTGCGTCACCGACTTGCCGGGCGCTCCTGCAAGCTCAGCGTCAAAGAGCGTGTCGACCGAAGACACACCGGTGTACTGGGCCGTCGCGAATGACTCGGCCACGTTGGGCGTCAGTCTGACGAAGAGCGCGGGCAGGCCATAGCGTGTCTGGTAAGCAAACGCTCGTCGCCGACACTGTGCACGTTCGGCATCACTGCCCCAGATCGCGCCCCCACTGATATCGACTGAGTGCAGCAGTCTCTCCGCAGTCAACAGGCCACTGCGAGGCGCAGCCATTTGACCTTGGCGGTAAAGTTCTTTCTGCTTGAGCGCCTGCGTTAAGTCTTCCTCCGACACGTCACTGAAAGGCTCGAACAGTCCGGGTCTCCGCTTGCACTTAAGCGCTACCTGAGTGTACATTTTCTTCAGCGAAATGTGGTCATAGGCAACTAGCATGAACAGTTCATCTTCAGCGAACCTCCGTGAGCTCAGCATACCGTAGTGCCGAATGCAAGCTTCGCGTGACACTGGAACGGGCCGCGTCTCTCCTGGGTGACCGCGGCCGTATGGGAAAAGATGGGGGAACATCTGGGCAAAAAGCGCTTTACGGCTCGATGAGAACTGGCTGGAGTGACGAACTAGAAAGTGGGGAGCTGACGAAGTCTCGCTGAAGAGCTCAACAGCCGTATTTGCACTATCACCTGAGCCTGTCAGATTGTCGGTGGCGGAACATTCGCTCCCGGTAGCGACCTCGCGGTCGTCAGACACAAACACCACGCGTCTCTCCACTACTTCGTCCTCGGAGACAGTGAAAGCGTTGTCGGAGACTCCCTAAACGCGGCTACCTTCTAAATCAACGTCTTCTGCCTCAATCTCAGCGTCGGGTTCTTCATCTAACATACCAACGGGTACTTCGTCTTCGTCTACCTGTGAGCAATCAACAGCTACGTGCGCGTACAGGGAGTTGTGGATGCGATAAAACCGTAGTAGGTCCTCGACCATTACCCGTCGCACGCGATGCATCTTGCGGACACGAGCTTGTTGTATACTAGTGAATGGCCCCGCCATGATGACACGATAAGATGTCACGCCACGCATTGGCGTCGGTAACAACATCGCCGGTGGTCCTGGTGTCGCGTCAAACGCAAGACAATGAGAACGGATCGCGCGGTGGGCACCTCCACGCATAACCCTGGTGATGGCGATTACAGAAACCAACTGGGTCATCACACGTTCGGGTAATGTCGTCGGCTGCAGATTGGTCGGCAGTGAGCCGATGCAAAACCCGTTCTTGATGGCAAACTTTGGGATCTCCCGCTTCCGCAAGCTATCATCACACTGATTGCAAACGTGTAGACTACGGCCCACTCTGTCGACTCCGCGCTACGAAAGCAGGATACCCTCAAGCTCAGGAAGGATGTCTGAGCAGTCATACTCGCTTGCCAGAGGTGAAGCGAGATTTTCGTCTCGACTCCTAAGGAGCCTTCGAATGCCATTCATTTGCACAAACTCTGAGACACCAACGATGCGACAGTGTGTGCGTACAGCCCATGTATCGCAGACTGTGCACACTGTCTCGTCCAACCCCGACGCGCCCAACGCTCCACGCAGTTGTTCCAGTACGCTTCCTTGGGTCACTGAAGACACTGGTAGCAGTTGCGGGACGTCGCTGGCTCCCCATGCAACCGTTGAGTGCGCGTCATCCTCGTTTACAACAGCGGTAGCAGATTTAGATGTTCGCCTAGGTGCTGGCATTGATGTCGAAGGTGCAGTCGAAAGCTGTCGCCTCTTTCGACGTCGTACAAGCGCCTGTTGTCGGTACCTTTCGCGATCTTCAGGTGTTAATCGAGCACGGTATCGACGCGCAGCTTCGGCATTTTGGCGACGTCGGTCCACCGTCTTCTGCTCCGCACTGTAGTTGCTGAGATCGCTCATGCCGTCTGCTGCAAAATGAGGACCTTAACATCATCTTGAAACATAATTATCTAGTCTCACGTGCACTGTAGCTGCTGAGATCGCTCATGCCATTCGCTGCAAAGTGAGGACTTCGATATCATCTTGAAACATAGTTATCTAGTCTCACGCGCACGATAAACAAACTTTCCGATGCAAATAAACTACGTACAGAGCGTGTTTCTTTAGAACGTCTTTATTACACCGCGCAGTTGGAAAACGTTATTGCCAAGCGAGAGCTTACTCTTCAACGTATGAGCGCCTACAATATCTGGTCGGCCACGTGGTGAGGTACCAGAAAGCTGTCTAGTGTAATTTTGGGTGTTTAAGCAGATAAGGGTAATTGCACAGTTCTAAGTTGAGTGTATTGCCATAGGCTACGGGAAGCCCAACTATCGCTTCGAAAACAAATCGTCGATGGTGAGTTGTACCATTCGTCTTTTCGACTCTGATTCAACACACCGCTGCCGTTTAATTGATCGCTTCTCGATCGACATGCCGATAATACCTCTGCAATTCCGAGAACCACATAGACACTCAATAGAATTCTACAACAATCATTATCAGCACTGCCTCAAACGTGCGTCAATACGAATGTTACGCACCCCAAAATCAACGCATTGCAGCTGATAATCGAACGTAAGCTCGTCACCACACTTAACATCACGAATCGCAAACAATCCGCACCGCTCTCGCCCACGTACATTCCACTTCTCCATTTGACAGTTTGGGTCGCAGCTATGGTTCACAAACCGCATATATCCACCGATTCGTGTGGCATCGATAACTTCATCAGCGCTTACCTGAAGCATGTACACATGCTTCATCTTTTGATAATCCTAAACATTACAGTCAAGTGACCATTTTGTACAGCAGCCAATAGCTTCGAAATCCGCACCTGACAGCGCATCATGGCTTCACTATTGCTCAGCACCTCACCAACGTACTCCCCCACAAATTGCCCAGCTTTGACATCCTCCAACGTGATCACGCCGAGGCCTTTACGACCACAGTCAATTACACCTGACACAAGTGCCGATCCGACTTGTAATTGCCGATTCGAGCATCGTTTTCCACATGGACAGCACTCCAGTGCGCATTCATACCGCATCTGCCACACACCTCGTCAGTGATATCAACATATTTGCATGCAATTCCTACACCACGTACCGCGCGATTAATGCAATCACTGCCACATCCATATTTTGTGTCCTCTTCAATTTTACAGCTGCAAACCGAGATCTCTCCCTGATACGTGAACACAAACTGTTACTAACGGATTCAAAACTATAAACATAATGCCTCTTACCTTCGAACACACAATCCACTTGCCCCCAACAGCAACGTTTGCCGCCACAACGCGAACTAACTTGAACGCTCCCTCCATGTCTCGCTATCAAAACACCAATACTGTTAGCGACCTATCGTCGAAATCACCGCGCCACTATTGGATCCGACAACGCCACCTCCTCTCACACATGCGCTCACATTGAAGAATTCATCTTTAACGCACCACAACCTCCTCCCACATATAACATGAAGTTTAATATCCTACCTATGTGCGACGAGGAAGCAGGGAGATAACACGACTTTTCGTGAAAATACACAGATTCAAGAGCAACACAGGCCATACCTCAATTCGCGTAGCTCCGCCCAGACACCAATCACCCATGCCATCCATCAGATCTTCCAAGCACGAAATGCCGACAACAACTACGTCAGCAACAACACCCGCAACACCAACGCTAGTGACAGTCGTACCCGAACCAGCGCCATCTTCGTCGCGCATACTGTCACCTGCAACACTTCGCGTGACACCCACACCGCTAAAACACAAGCGACCTGACGCAGAATACGTGTCGCCCATCAAGAAGATGAAGAAAACAATGCAACACCAGAAGCGCCGCATTATCGACACCATTGACGGTACATATCCTAATTGCCAACTCTTGTTTTAGTACTAACACAATCAATTGTCAGTAGATCTACGCGATTTCATCCAGAACAACGACGTCACAAACTCAGACATTCGCGAATCCATCCAAATCCAAGCGCGCCTGCTATGGACTGTCAACGAATACATTCACGGCTTACGCTTCCTGCGTCTCTACCTCGGCGAACAAAGAGCACCTGAGTCACTCCACGAACAACAAACGGTAAGTCTCCAATATATATAGAACATCCGTACCAACCCTTCTGCAGGAATACCAACAGGCACAGCGCGACGATCTCTTCCACGCCAACCAATTCCTAATCACTCTGTCGTTGTACGACATTGCAGCTGACAACCCAAGTATCCCGTCCCTTGGCTCCATTATCGTTTTCGTACCAACCAAACTACGCTTGTACTGCCACTGCTGCCAGGTCGAAACCAAGGTATACCACATCGGGACAGTGACCCCACCGTGATTCCACCACATTCATCTTCAACAGCCTACGCATGCATCTCGAAAAAGATCTACGACAACTTGACATACATTCACTCACTCACAACTCACACAGGCATGCGCAATCTAAGTCTAATCAACATCTACTTAGCAACATCTACTTAGCACCGTTACTTAACACCTTTTCTACTGGCCTCCTCATCGCCACCGTTTTACCCTTTTTGCACAGGGTTCGAACTGCGATCCTGGTCCGGTACCCAATTTTGAATTGCTAGGGCTTCAGGGATAACCATCATCAGTAACACCAGAATTTGATAGATAATTATTACTCCTACTTATGGCATTCCTGAAAAGAAAACAAGAACTGTAGTGTGGGGTATTAAATACGACAAATTTTGTCGGATGTTGCTGCCTCGATATTCCTGTGGAATAGAGACAGCTCCTTCGATACATTGCACCTTCGTCTACCGTTATTAATAAGCAAGCCCCGACCCATGAAATGAAAAAAATATTGTGTAGGGACCGCCTAGAATTTCAAGTGGTAAAAATGAGTCACGAGAGTTTAGTCACGCTCCTGGTCTATGTCACATAGTACTTCAAGTATGCATGCACCTACAATAATTCCACGATGACTTGATACTACCGGTATGTGTCAACATCGATGTTGACACATACCGGTAAGGGGCACGTAAAAGTTCCTCAGCTGCCTCAACTGTATTGCAATAGTCCCACCATTTCCCTTAGTTATAAAATAAACAAACGGCTGTAGCTCTGCAATAGAACCGCTACACTTTGCGTTTACCAGTGAAGTACCGCTAACTCATTGCCAGCAAGTCGTCATTATCTTCATTTTTTCTCTTTTATCTGTGGTTCTCCACAAAGTGAATGTCTTTAAAATCATAATGACGTTCAATGTAAGGTGAATCCACCGTTCTAGTTTTGGCTAAGAAAGGTCTTCCCCAATTAATAAAGCTAGATTACAATCATCGAGCTTGTTAAAAGCCATTATGGAAATCACTCCGTCGCCTACAGTACCCAACCTTAATTAGCTGGGTTTTAATACCTCTGTCTGATGCTGTGAGCCTGACACAGCTACCTTACAACACCATCTGGAGCTTAACTGCAATTACAGGGACATTCCGGATTAAAATACTTATTGGTTATCGTTCTTGTGGTAGTTGAGTAGAACGATCCCAGTCGAATGACAGTTCCGCACTCACAACGCTGATACAGGCGCCACTTGGATACCGGTAATGAAAAACTGGCTACCTATTGATCATGGTACGGGCCATTCCGTCATCACGGAAATCCATCCGACCAAACTATAATATCGCAAGCACGAATGAGTGAATAATTCTGTCGTTCAGTTTTAAAAAACTTCGTCCACTCACACACAACCTCAATCAGAATGGCCTCAGACGCAGAGATACTTGAAGAATTGCCAGCTTACCTGAAGATCAACGATGTGGCATCGTCTCGAGTTGACACCATCATTCCTACATTTTGGACCGTCCCCAATGGTATCGAGAGCGAGAGCAGCTTAAGCACCTCGGCGGACGCAGCAATGGCTCGCAAGCGCAGAATTCGGCGAGAGAAGAAGATCATCCGGAAGCAGAGATATCACCGACGACTCAAGCAAGAACGAGAAACTTTGCGGCAAATGGAGAAAACTATGACGGCTCGATTACTGAGAATGAAGGGAACGAAACCACTAGCGCAGCAAATTTATGATAATGCACAGCAAAGCAGGTTTAATCACGTCGACTGGGCTCTGAAAGACTTTGCTGTACGCGAGCGGGAAGAGCGCCTTCGAGCAGAACAAGAGCAGCAACGCCTAGTTAAAGCTGTCTGTACACAAGCCACTTACTTGGCGAGTCTAAAGAGCTTACTTCCGTCAGGCTTTGCAACGATTATTGAAGGAAATAACTAGCTCAATAACTTCGAGCCTTCGTTACATTTAAATCTTGAAATGTATTCTTCTTAAAAAAAGAAGAAGAAATATACTAAGCCCTATTGCAGATATTCAATGATTTCTTCGTATACTTTCTGAGTAGGAAGTAAATAGAAATCTGTGAGCAGTCGTAGAGGTTTTCACTGTAAAAATTACCTTCATCATCTCCAAATGCGTAGCGTCTGACCGGCTGATCGACTCAGTTGTGGTACCTTTATCCAGGAAAAATGGTTTCAACGCTTCGGGGTAATGTGGGGTTTCAGCAAGCCGGTGCAGAGGTTGATATCCTCAACTCCGATCAAGATTGCAGTCTCAACGACAACGAACATTAAACACTCCGACAAACAGGTTCTGAGAAAGAATGAACATACGAGCGAAGAAATGCCTTCGTGATATGGTGGAAGCCAAATAGAGAGCTCTAGTCAATACTACCCGTAGTTGTTTCATGTGGAGAAATGTGGCTAATACGTGGCGTGAGGAGCGACGTGAAGCGAATAAAATAGAGGCTCCCAATTGAGCGGCAATTAATCATCTCCTGCGTCCAAAAATGTGTTCGATTGCCTAGCCCTCACAGCCGAGACTCGCGCAGCTACTTTGTTTTCATCCGCCAGGCGAACGTGCAGGTAAATCATGTATTATTTGCTGAGCACCTCCTACTATTACAATTATAAATTATACTGTAGAAAACCCATCCAATAATATGTATTATTTTAGCTAGGTTTCAATAAAACATTATTCCTTTAGAAACAATTATTATTGATATTGAGATATTTTTATTTTGGCTTTGTTTTTGCTATACTCTTATTTATTAGCAAATATAAAATATGTATATTTATTTATAAATATTGAACCACTTTTAGGCACCAATAATACGAAGTAATAATCATAATGTGACAGATGTCAATAGTAAGTTATTCCGTCAATATAATTAATACCAATAGCAAATGTAGAAAATATATTTCCATGCCCAATACAATTGGATGGAATAGCGAGTTCTGTGATCTACGACGTAAAGCGGTGTCGAGTATTTTCGACATCTGAACAAGTACATGCCTTGAGTCAAAACAGCGAGACGTGGTGGATTCAGTGGCTCAAAGAAGACAACAGTTTAGCAAACCTGGCATATCGCAATCCTAGAAATTCGTTTGGCCTGACCACAGCGATACATTTTTGGACTCTTGGTGGAGAAGACCATGACGGTCTTCAAGTGGAAAACGCTCTCAAAAGGAGAAGGGACGTCTGCTCGTGCATTTATTGAGGAAACAGGGTGGGCGCAGTCGGGCCTAACCAAACGAAACCTCTGTTTACAGCGTGCGTTCACCAAGTCCCTATGTCATAAATAAGGTTTTTGTGATAAGATCATCAATCATTGCCATCTCTCACTCGTAAAAATACCTTGGGAAGGAAGAGTCGCTCAGGAGTGGGCGGCTTAGCGCTAGCAACCCCAGGTCAACAGGAAGAAGAAGGCGAAGGAACTAAGGAATCGCAACCGGAATGGCGAGACCAGGTACAGGGGCGCAAGGCCCTGGCCCTCCGGACACAGGTCAGCTATCCCCGGATCCCCAGAGGCAGAAGACAGACCAAGATGGCACGACGACGACGGATCCGAGCTTAAAGGACGCCCAACATGCAAACGAGGAGGAACCAAACGGACAGCTGACGGAGCGACCTTTGGGGAAAAAACTTGAAACGGATTCAGAAAAACATAGCTCCTCACCCCTACCTGGACCAACTACAGAGGCGGTGAATCCACCACCGAAGGTTGTCTTGTGGAGCGACAAAGTAAAGGCAAATCCACCTTCTGAAGCGAGGATCACTAAAGACGCGGCCCGCAAATCACACATGCTACGCGGGGTCTGGAACCCTGTCCAAATCAAACAACTGATGACCACTATCATGACTGACTGGACCAAGTGTGCCAAGGACACTTGGACAGAAGACGAGAAGAAGATGCGCGCGGAAGCAGAATCCCCTGCGACTGTCCGCAGAGACGACGCTATCAGGGCCTGGACGCAAAGGGAGCAAGCTATTTTCATTAAATATTTGAGTGGCGATTTGGACTTGCAGCACCCACCGAATTTCATCAAGGAGATCCTGGCGAGTGAACATCGGGCCATGGTCGAAGACATGCATGAGACTTACTTTAATGTAACCCTCACTGCTATTGTACCGGCATCCGTGAGATTGTCCGTGCACACCCGACATGTGACCATTCTCAAAGAAATTTTCAACGCTAACACAGACGACCATACCGGACACGCAATGATGAGAGTTTTTCAACAGGATGTCAAACGCCTCAGTTTTGACGGCAATCAAGCGCTTCACGCAGTTTTCTATTCAAAACGAGCGTCAGCGCGTTGGCAGAACAAGACGTTACGATTGAAAGCTGCGGTGATCACACTGAGAGACACGAAACGCCTCCCAGAAGAGAAAGGAGTAGGAGTATACACCAATGCCCAATTGGAATTGCAGTACGCTATCCGGGTGTATGGAGGTACCTCATTGGGTTTAGCCACTCTTTCACGGGTCTTCGCCAGCTTCTCAGGCGCACAAATACTGGATGCGGAATATGCACGAAAGACACGCACCGAGATATATGACAACAGGTATGTTACAATCCGGTTTGCACAGCGCCACTGCCCAACAGAGCTGAAAGGAATATCCAGGATCTTGTTAGACACGGTAGAATTGACAATTCACCACTTCCAGTAGCACTTACGGCGTCCATGCACGAAGTGCCTCAATCCGTGGCATGGGGCAAGTAGGTGCCGCACCAAACCGGAGAATATCGAAGCTGTCCAAAGCAGAACTACCAGGAAACTTACTGAGCCAGTTGTCCAAGTACCGACGGCCACCAAGATTGAGTTTGCGGTTAAAACTATTGATGATCTCGTCATGATGCTGACATCACATCAACCACCAAAAACGCCATCAACCCCTCTCCAACACATTGCGACCGATCACCAAGCAATCGCTCAGCGTTTAGGAGTAACAGGGGATCAGGCACCTCCTGCTACTCCTCGAGTGGAATCGACTCATGCATCGGAGTCTGTACCCGGAGAGGACGAGGGAGCCTTCATACTAAAACAAAAGAAAACACGGAAAGTTACGAAAGTGATGCAGGACAGTTCACCCGACGGGGCAACATCAATGGATGCTACCCATGAAACCGGGCACGAGGATAACGTAACACGGTCACCTGCGCCCTCCTCATCACCGCGGCCTCGCCGTAAGAAAAACACATCAGCCAAGAAGACTGCCACCTCAGACAATGGGCGGAACGGTGGAGCAAGAATGGCCCCACAAAAGACCGATAATCGTTTCGAACAATTTCAACAACATGAAGCTATGGGTATGTTCAGTGTACTCGCAGACTCGGACAGTGAGGCGGATGAAGATGTGAATTCCATGCAAGTTGACGAGGATGGCCTGGACCAATCGTGTCCACTTACACCTGAGCAGGAGGAGGCTCCATATGCGTACCCACAGGAGGAGGACGAAGAAACAAAAGACGATAGGGTTCACGGCTTCGAGGAAGAGGAGCAAGCACAGACTATTGTACAGCGGACTGGGAGTGTCGACGATGGTGCCATGACTCAGGTGACGAACGATGAGAACGGAACTGCTGAACACCGCACGACACCAGCAGTAGAAAACGCAGGCACTGAGGAGGACATCAAGCCCTCGAAGGCACTGGAAGCCCAATCAGCGACTGCTGTGGTCCGAGCGGCAAGAAAAGCGAAGCAACAACTTGGTAAGGTGGGGCTCCAAGCCGGCGCCATAAAAGGCATGCAGGCAAACATGGCGACTTACATCCAAAATAAAACGACCTTCGAAGTAAGGGCTACCACTGCAGAGTATCCCGCTCCTCCCCGAATTAAGGCCGCTGCACCTGCATCCCTGACTGAGGAGGTGGTCCCAGCAACCCCGGATTCTCAGGAGGAACTGACCATGGGCCCGACTCGGACTGGCACGGACGCTGGGGATTCAGACCTTCCTATCCAAGTCGGTCAATGGTTGGCCAGCTTTGACGGTACATTGGTTGAAGTGGAGGCGAATGGGCATTGCGCCTTCCTGGCTTTGTACGCTTCTACAGTGAATCATTCTGCAGCAAAGATCAAGACTACCAAAGCAGTAGTGCGCGAGGCTACCTCACTTAAGGATTCCATCTATGCCTTAATGATGTCCAATATTCGGAAAGATGTTGCGCTGGGGTTAGTGGACCCGATCGCGGAGTACGCTAAACTCTACCCGGACCATCCGGCTTACACGTCCACGGAGGCGGCGACAGCATCCCTTTACGGGCACTACAACCAAGCACGGACGCGGTCGACAGGGGTCAAAGTACCTGCTAGTTTCTGGGCGGGCCCGCATGAACTCCGAGCTATGTCCCAGTATCTTCGGGAGCCGATAGTAGTGTTTGACACGAATACCTCTTTAGACGCTCATGCCCAACGTTATTCCTACAAAACCCACCGACTTGCAGATAACACCGATCACGAGACTGCTCATGTCGAGCCGCTTCCCGACAGGACTGCTAGGGATTATCTCTATGCCTGCTGGTCGCTCCATGTGCTGCCAATTTTCTTGGTACTTCGCCACGATCAAAGTCATTTCTACGGAGTCAGTCACGGTGAGCTCTTCCTGAAGTGGAGATCAGAAGGGGACGAGTCCTTCGCGAAGGATCTACCTGACTCCTATATGTGGAAGGAAGACATCAACTCCCTAACGGACACGGAACGCTCAGTGGACTTGACCACGATTAACCATCTTGCCGACGTCACCGAGGTGAATAAGTTGCTCATTAAACGATTGGAAATGCGGGCACGTCTAGATTTCGTCCATGCAAGACAGGGACTTGCGATCCTTAATGCCGACCCGTTACCTTCTGACTTGAAGGAGGTTCTACATATCGAAGAACAACACATTCACGAAGCCTACGGCATGGACACATACGCAGCTTCGTCCCAAGAGGACCAAAGCGGGGGCCATCAGGGTAGCAGGCTTCCACAGCGATACGCCAAGGCTGCCTCCGGGGACATCATTGACAACACCTATTTTCGTATTCTCCGACAATCAAATTCGGTACCGAAGGAGGAGGTGGATGGTCCTCTAGAAGATCTAATCGCCTTGTCCAACCAAGAGGCATTCATCAAATGGCGTGATCTTTTCAAGGAGGAACTGTCCTTGCCAAAGATGAAACGAAGGAAGATCACCTCCGCCGACATTCAAGAATGGCTTCTCGCTCACCTTGACGCGCTCCGGCATTTCTTCGCCTTCATACCCTTTCCTGAGTACGAAGCGAAAACCAGGTGGTCACAAGACCACCTTCTGCAGTGGGGAGTTATTGAAACGTACGTTGAACAAGTTGCAGCTCTCAACAGATTGGCAAACGATGATAGTATTGATGATTCGACTCGAGCGTTCTGCACCAAATGGCATACAGAGTGCACAAACCAGGCCATCAAACAGTCCCAAAGGAGACAAGCAGCGAATGATCCTGACAAATGGGGACAACTTGCCCAACGTATCCCCAGTAGATATTGTAGGGCGCAACCAACAGACATCGGTACCGAAGCATGACACATACTACACATTCTGCCACACGTGGTGTGCGACTGGGCAGCTACACCAATGGGTCGGGCTCCCCTCGGTGCCCGGTCAACGTGGTACGAAGAATTTCCATTCGTCCGCCAACTATGTCATAGAGTTGTAGAATTCCAGGACTGGAGCGCAGCCTCCTTGGCTCCAACAGGACACACGTGGGATGAGCGTCGAGATCGTTCTCTTGACGACTCTCACCCCACCTATCGCAATTAACGGCACTTCAGTGCCGGATTTCTCGACTCAGGGGGGCCAGACTGAGTCGAGGACACGGTTCGATCTAGAACCAACTCTGCCAAATGCGAGGCCATCCAAGATCCACGAATCGAGAGAGGAGCGCACTCGATCTTCAACGAACTTGGAAAGCTCGCAGCACGATATGATAACTGACACCAGTATTAGATCCGTGACAGGAGGACCAAAACAGGGAGATCTACGCAATATGCTACCGGTGCTCGAAACCGACCGATTTGCCGCACTGGAACAACAATTTGCAGAAGACAAGAAACAACGAACACAAAGACAACGGAAGGCCCGTAAAGAGGCCGTCAGAAGTGAGCGAATAGTTGAGCCTAAACTACACCAGTTGGAACAGACATTTGGGCTGAAAACACAAAATGTAAATGGATTGGGGGCAAACGAAGTGGTACGTGCGAACTGGTTCAAGGCTTTTGGGAACGCAGATGAAAATGGAAACACCGACATCCTCATACTACAGGAGACTCATGTGGCAGCAGCTGAGGTGGGAGAATACACAAGACTCTTTGCCAGTCGCTGGGGGTTCAGAACGGGACATGGTCAACCTGACTATTCTTACTGGAGCCTACGGCAGACCGGAGAGGAGGGGTGGCCATCCTCGCCAACCCGTACGGAGCTTTTAAGACGATGACAGGAACAATGGACCGAGCACGTTATGGCTGTGCATGGCACACTAGATGGCACTCCTGCTTTTGTATGCAATATACGCTCCTCACGCACCTGCACAGAGAGAACGATTTTACGCGAGCCTACAGGCAATCAGCTTCCCCAAGGGAGCGCTCTTGTTTGTCGGTGGCGACTTCAACTGCACACTTGATGTTCAGGCAGACCGCAGTTACCAGACTGGTGCTCAAACACGACTCACATGCCCTGAGGGTCCTCCTAGAGATGTGGAGACTATTGGACCCGATCGCAGTGGCACGACCAGCAGAATGGACGCCAAGTACTCTTCAACGACATCACTTTGAGACCCACACATATCATTACATGGTCCCGGGGCGAGGGGAAGCCTCGTCACGGTTAGACAGGTGGTACACGTCCCCCACTACGTTGGCGTGGGTGGCGGCGTGGAACACAGTACAACTTGGCGCGAAGACGGATCATCTTGGATCAAAAATTTACGTCAGGTCTCCTGAAGACCCCATCCAGATAAGAAGGCCATCGAGGATACACCCAGCGCCAAAATACGCAACAGCAGCCGTCAACGCACTCACCACGCAGCTTTTGGAGTGTTTCTCCGAACAAATGCAGGCGGAGCAGTGCTCGGCGGAGAAGGCGGTTGGAATGTGGGAGGCGCTGAAGACGAAGGTGGTGCGCAGAACTCGGATTGCCATAAGAGAGCGCAAACGCGCCAAAAAGCGCACGCTTAAACAAAAACTGATGAGGTTAGTCAAACAACAAAGGAGAGTTCAAGAGGAGAATGAGGGAAGGTGCCCTTCGGTAGACACTATCACTGATCTATTAGACGGGCTGACGTTGGACAACTCAGTTGGGCCAACCAGAGAGGCACGGCTTAGACGGGCAATCGCGGAGTGTAAACAAGCACGGAACGAATTTCGGCAACGGAAACTTTTTCAGGATGCTACACACTGGACAAGGAAAACAACCATATCCTTCTTCAAGAAGATCTCCAACAAATACAACGACAACATCATACACAGATTAGATCCGGTGCCAGGAGCCCCTGCCAGAGAAGTTCATGACAAAGCGGATACCATGGCGGATGCGTGGACGCCCATCTTGCAGCAAGCTCCCAGTCTACCGCATCACATCTGCGCAGTCGAACAATGGATACCACAGGCTCAAGCACCCACTGAGGCTCAACTGGCAGTGGCTGCGACAATTACGGAGGAAGAAGTACGAGCTGCACTGCGAAAATGCGAACGAGGCAAGGCCGCAGGACCTGACCGACTGGGGAATGGCTGGTACCGTGACTTTGAAGACATGCGTGCCCCTATCCTTACCGAGCTCTTCAACCTATGGTATGACAGTGGAGTTTTTCCATCTACTTTCCTGGATGCGGACATTTTCTGCCTTAAGAAGGGTGGATCGTCAAGCAATGCACTCAACTTTCGCCCCATTGCACTGTTAAACACAGACTATAAGCTCTTCATGAAGATCCTAGCAGCTCGAGTCGGGATCACATTGCCGGATCACATTCATCCCAACCCGAATCGCTTCGTCTCGGGTCGCACTATACATGACACAATTGACTTATACGACGCAGCACAGCACATGGTACTGACTGATTCAACACAGAGAGAAGCGACAGCTCTCCTACTCGACTTCAAAAAGGCATATGACTCCTTGGATAGAGCATTCATGCTCTCCATCCTACGACGGAAAGGTTATCCGGAGAAATTCGTCACGGCGATTGCAAACACACATCACGGGACCCGAGTACGGTTTTTAGTTAACGGAACCAAGTCTCGAGATATACTCCTCACCAGTGGGATCCGCCAAGGCTGTCCGCTGGCACCGATGTTATTTATCCTAGCGCTGGATCCACTATATCGTAAGATTGACGGATTCATGGGCCCACGTGGAGTGATTGTGCACTCAGAGGCAGGCCAATTCGAACTCAGGGTAGCCGGTTACGCTGATGATACAGCAGCGTTTGTCGGAAATCCTGCAGAGATACCTGGGCTGCTCCGAGTGGTGGAGCTCTTTGGACACGCATCGGGCCTACAGATCAACACAGAGAAGACGGTCGCGATAGCCCTCCACCCACATGGCGCGACGCCGAGCATGACGCTACCGCCTCCGCTTCAGTACCATCCTGTGGACGCGAGTTGCAGATACTTGGGAATTCAAGTTGGCAGCAAAATTGACTCTCATCGCTCATGGACAAAAGCAGTGCAACAACTGACGACCCGTCTCAGACTCGCATGTCAAAAGCTCTTGACAATTAATCACCGCAGTCTAGTTGCAAGCGCGGTAATCATTCCAAAGATGCTGTATGTTGCACGGCATGCAAGGCCCACTCCAGCCATTGTGAACGAGATGGCGTGCAGAATAAAAATACGTATGGCACGGGCAATTCACGGTAGAGAAACCAGCTGCGCGAGCGTGGTTGCACGCCGACTTGGCAGCTCTGCCGAGACACCTTGGAGGCTTTGCCCTTCCGGACCTCAGAACAGAACTCCTGGCGCTAGCAGGTACCACAGTTAGTCAGTGAGCAAGCAACGGCACTAGACAGGCCCACATCCGGGGCGACGTCCTCTTCCACAACCACAAGGAGGGACGGGCCTCGACGATGTACATAACTCCAGATCCGACACCAGGCCAGACTAAATTACTCTCTACGCTGTGGGCTACTGGAACGGCTCTCATCAGCGTTGCTGGGGCAGCCAAACTCTTGACAACTATGAGGACGATCACAAAAAAGGTGGTGGCAGCAACTCACGCCAACAGCTTTACATGCTCGTGGGAGAACAACTCAATGCAGATGGACTGCTCGAATTTCCTAAAGGATACGACGGGGACACGGGTAAGTGCAGCATGGAGGAAGTCGCTGCAGCCAAATTTGGAATGGCTGCCTTACGTAGATCCAAATACGGAAAAGGTATATGCACAAGATGGATCCTGGTCAACACTTGCAATGGCTGCCTCACTACCTGGAAGTAACATTACCCGTTTACACGACGTTGTGCACTGGGAGAAGAGATCAAAGGAGGTCATGGGATTCGACTTCTCCAATTCACTCACGGGTCCGACTAAGCGACGACCAGCTGAACGTCTCGCACAGATACCGGTTACCAACTTCCCAGCAAGGGCTTTAGCCCCAGCACACGACCATGAAGTGAGATTCTCGGCCTCCCCCGCAGATCACCCACTCACAGTAATGCTGCGGGGCGACGAGCGGGTTGAGGCATTGTTGCAACTGGATACACAGGGTCCTTCTCGGGGTCAGGAAGTGGACAGTCAATCAGCGCTAACCAGACTCATCACCAAGGAGATGAATACGTCTGCCATAATCCACCATGTACGGTCTCACCCAAAATTGAGTCGCTACACATGCCTGTGGGATGGCGGGCGGCGATGGACACGCACGCGACAGGAATTCAAACAGCGCATCATACATTTCGCCCACAAACGGGGAACTACTAAGGCTGCTTTACGCAGGACAAAATGGACCGCAGTGAGCGGCACTGCGGCAGCAGCACTGGATGACCTGGAATGGAAGACAATTCGTCGAGTCGTGGGGCTTGGGCCGTGGGGAGAGCAACTACTGCTAAAACTCAAATGGTACACCCTCTCGCTCTATGATGTACTACATCAAAAGGTTGGGTGTCCTCATAGTGCCTGTGTTCATCTGGCCGACACGGACCTTTATCACGTTTTCTGGGAATGTCCAGCAGCGAGGACACTGAGAAAACTTCTGACGCGGACCTGGCTCACTCTAGGAATCTAGACCTCGGCAATCGAACACGCGATCTTCAGCATGGAACTGCCACAGACGCCAGCAGGGGCATGGAGAGCAGCAGACAACATGTATGACCAGCGAACCACGCAGTCCAACCACTTTATGGAAGCGGTCACGATGCTGGCCGAGAGATGTTGGAAACTAGGAACAGCAATACTGCTACAACGGACATGGCGATGGCGTGTCAACCACTTCGACCCTGTCAGAGCAATGTCAAGTCGCAGCTTTCAAATCGGCGCTGCGGCAGGGATATAACACGGTGTTTGCACACACAGCGGCACAGCTTCACCCCAAGTTTGGTCCCCTTGCGATCCATCTAATGCGACGCGTGTTGATGTCGGAGCCGATGGTAGACATTCACCTGTTCACTGACAGCGGAGCGACGAAGTATCTGCTATTCTTCGACGGGGGGTCCCGGGGCAACCCGGGGCCCGGAGGAAGCGGAGCAGTCGTTATCCGTACAGCAGATGCTACCATCCAAGCCCAGGTATGTTGGATCGGCACAATGTCGTACGCCAACCCGCGGTTTACCAACAACATGGGAGAACATCTCGGTCTACTTTGCGGTCTTAAGGCCTGTGATAAGCACCACTTTGAACCTCTTCATGTCATCGGAGATAGCGCGATGATCATAAGACAACTGAAACAGCGAAACACCCCTAAAGCCAAACACCTACAGGGGTACTACTGGCAGAGCAGGAGACTCGCAGATAGACTTGAAGTGGTGGCATGGCACCACCATCTGCGAGAGTTTAACAGGATGACCGACACAGTGGCCAATATGACAATGGATTCTACAAGAAGCACAAGTGTTGCTGTCGGAGGAAACTTCGGCAACAGTACGCTGGGAGAAAGTACTTAAGCATCTATCTAGAGACGTAATGCATTGGCAGGAGACGTCACACACTCAGCCGCGTAGCGGAGGCATCGCGACCCCCATCTAGGGGAGACGGAGGGAGAGGGTCAGTCACTGGACTGACCGCATGCACTTACAACGTCCATCGACATTAGAGCGGTGACGTTTCCACGGGTATAAGAAGTCGTTAGTCCAGGCTAAGTGACATCAATACTACTCATTCCAAAACAAAACAATCATTGCCATCTTTAAACTCTTACTGTTTAACAATGTATTATATTATTATAATACGTAGGTTCGTGTTGAGCTCCCGAGGATCATGTAAGAAACTTATTACCAGGATTTAGATCGGGGCAGAAATACATCAGTCGAGCGCAAGTGAACGGAAAGCTAAGATGCTTGTGATCCACCGTTTGATTCGATCAAACACGGAGGAAACTATGGTGCGTTGACGTGAACCAACGTTCGACATGACGTTCATCAAGATTTCTTCGCTGTTTCAAGGATGTGCGGAGCACTTCAGCACCCAGATCACATGATACTGGTGGCGCATCAGGACGAGATGAAATCGCCGGGATCGTTCGTTTTCATCATTTAAAAAGCCTTCACTAACAAGGCTACAAATGACCACAAATTGAATTTTTTGTAATCGAAAACACGATTTCGGAAGTTGATAAAAACGTTCTTTCTAAGTACTCGGCGTAATTTCGCGCGTAATAGCGGTGGCTGCTTGAAGCTGTTGGCTGCAGCGTTTCCAAATGAACTTCGGATAGTGGGTAGACATATTTCACACTAACATCGACGCCATGCTGACCGGCAACTTGGCTGGTATCGTGAGATGGTAACGTGCTTCTCGAAATACTCTATCTGTGTGAGGTAACCTTATTTCCAGCATCGGTTGAAAGAAACATGAGAATGAGAGTTGTTTACGAAGAACATTTGTTGCTCATGAATGATCTTCCGCAGAATGTCATGTACAGGACTTGATTATGTAGCCGCTGCCGCAGCACTTCGATATATTCGAGTTCCACTTGTTTCTAAAGGAGGCCCGTCCACCTGCAATTTACGCTTTGTTAAGCCCTTTCCGCCTTATTCATCTGATGTAGGGTGCAGCAACTCCTCGCAATTTACCACGTTGACTTTTAAATCTGTGTGATAGATTCGGCATTTGTCGCTGTTGCGTGAAGCATGTGATATCTAGACATTGCTGCGATTTATTTCGCTGTAAACAAACGTCGTTCCCGGCACGATCACTTGTTTATCCACTGTTTCGAAATGGTACGTTACCTTGTATGAAAGTGTGAGCAGGCCCCTGGAAGAGCAGGCTGGAGGGGTGGGCGGGGGCAAAAGAAAATGCTCGTTGCGAAAATGCCTTTTGAGGAGCACGATTTCTTGAAAGAGCTTGCTTGTTTCCATACGTATTCCTTCGGCTAATAAATGACTATACTTTTGACTTGAGCATGTATGTTCATATCGCAGTTCTCCACCTTTTGTTTGATCACGACGATACAAATGACGCCAGAGCAATTTAAAAATAAAAAAGATCAGCCAAGATAAGATATACATGTAGTACTGGGTTGATTACTTTTCTTTGCGCTGTACAGATTGAACGCACTTGTAACCCTCTTCTTTACTGGGCGAGATAGAAAGAATATCTGAAAGCCAACCCTATTGCGGAACAAGAAACATGTTAAGTTACTAAAAAGTCATCTGTACACAACTTTGTTTGACCTGGAAAACCTATTTTTTAGACAATATATTTTAATGCTGGACATGATGTATTGGAACACATTGATGGAAGCCCCATATCACCGGCCACGCGCAATAGATCATCAAAGGCTGCTATCATACTGCAACACTACCAGCAGGCAAAACTCTCTCGTTGAGGACAGAGCTGCTCCCAGCAAAGCTTTCACTGGTAGATTTTCGTACGGGCCTTCGAACACGATGCTCCGAGACCAGAAACCGGTAAACTTAAAACAAGAGTGAATGTAGTGAAAGAGCAAATTGAAGTAGACAGCGAGACACTGCATTTCTTCAAATCTTAAGGACGCTGTTTTCGCGCGTGACAAATCAAAAATGCCAAACGTAGTGCCTATTAATAGTAGGCACTGCCTACATACCGGTAAAACTCATTGGCACAAACTGCATTTGTATGGCTACAGAATCCATATTTGTCGGCACAAAAGGGTTATACCAAACTGAACCATTTAACGCTTCATAATTAACACTTTCACTTCGCATCTGCCATGCGGTGAAGTATCTGGAGCTGTTGAGCGGTATGCTAGTATCCTGGTTTCTGCATGTAATTGCAAGTAAGATAAGGAAGCAAGACAGATTCCACCAAATTGGTATCCTATACCATGTATACCGGTACATTTTTTTTGGTCGCTGCAAGACCAATGTTTTCGTGTTTGTATTATGGCGTTCATGTATTCAGCGAGCACGTGAAGCCAGCCGGTACGGTATCCGTGAACATACTGTATAAAAACACTTGTTCTGAGCCAGGACTTCAGTCGCTTCACGCGATCACCGTTTACATCATGCATGATGCAGACTTCGCAGGGGTCACGCACTCGTGACAATTATGTCACAACGCAAATATCAATCGGGAGGAGAACCAAAATTAGCTGCAATCATAGAGCGAGATGGACAGTCGACTTGAAGACCTGGATGCCCTCTTACTGGAGGGCGAAAAACTATTGAGCACGAACGAACACGAAGTGCACTCCTTCGATATATTTCATGATGTCGCCCACAACGTCACTGCCGACAAGCGCATTCCTCGAGGAATAGTCAAGTGTCGCAACTACCGTCTTAACAGGAAGGCCCAGCGCGATCAACTACGACAAGAAGAGAAGGAATTACGTCAGCAAGTGTCGTACCTGCAGCAGTTGAGGAAGGAGGAGAAGTTTAGACAAGACGCCAAACGATCAATGGCTTATCTTCTATCGAGAGACCTTGCAGACCGACTGCAAGTGGAACGCAATGACGCCGAAATCCGGCAGAAGCAGCTCCGTTTTGTCGTCGACAACCAAGCCATGTACATTGAGGCAATGCGTGAGATCTTGGCGAACCGAGTTAATAGCTCGATGGCCTTCTTTGACTCGGAATTAGTTGTGCCGTTTAACTGGTACATTCAAGAGCTGGAGGCTAGACGCCTTCAGATGGACGATGTCTTTGGAGTTTTTCATGGCACCACTACAGCCCCCAAACTCCAAGGAGTTGACACTAGTGCTGACGCGTTCTACCCGCGAGCGAGGGTGGTTCTACCGTCGACCGTGTCTGAAACGAGCAACATGTTCTGGCAGCTAGGCCAGCAGCTTTTCAGCACAAGACAAGACTACGTGAAGTACCAAGACCCCAACTACCCGGACAACACGATTATAACGAGCTTCGTCGACACCGATGTGCTGGAAAACGGAGAGACAGGGTCGAGACTGCAGCGCTTTGTCAGTCGTCGATTCGTCCAAGACACTCAAGTCGTGTTCTGTTGGAAGCTCATTGCCGACGGAGACGGGTACTTCCATGGAGCGAAAGCGGACGAAACAGGCTGGTGTCGATTCTTCCCTTCTGAAGATGACAATGAGCCCGGAACTGAGATGGAAATGTGCGTTCGTCGCGTGTCGATTCCCCGCAAAGGTCCAGCGCCATAGCCTTCCGTTATCAAGGCGTTCCATAAGGTTTTGCATAACGACAGCAAAGGCGTTTTGATGCACATTATGGCTACAATTGAACGCACGCTGCTTGACAAGGCTTTAGATCACATTAGCTGATGGCTCCAAAGTCCATACTTCGTTTGTTTTTTTAATATAAATATTTAAAAAAACATTTTACATTTTCCTGAAAAAAAAAGTAGAGCCAGCGTCTACAGTAAACCTTGAAATGAAGACTATACCGTAGCGTATGGAAACAAAAATAACTACATCAAAATGCTTCTGTTTTTTCTTATGATACGTCGTTGCCTCCGCTGTCGAGTAGATGATCGCCAAGCACCATTTTCCCCATCATTTGCAGCATCTCGTTAATTTCTTCCTCTCCTGTCTTCGCAACCACCTGAGCAAATTGATCGATGCCAACCATGCTAATACTTATCGACCCCCTGACACTGATAGGGATGAAGCGCACATAGCTCTCCAACAGTGTGGAAGGGGAATCGCCAGCTTGTGGCCTCAATACGAGCCACCCAGTTTCGTCCATGTGGTATTCGGATAGATGGCCTTGGCCCTCAATCAAAGCTCGCCACACGAACACCACACGGTCAGCTTCCTCGACCCTTCGAATGGCCGTGTAGACCTCCTGGTCTGCGGCTTTGCCTCGCTCTAGTGGACACTTCACGATGTACTTTGCAGTGACTGTATCTCTCAGTTCCTGGACGTTGTCGTTATGACGAATCACGCCTGCGTTTGTCATCATTAGCGACGATATCGCTCGACTGGTGTCTTCATACCCAAACGGGATCTCGGTGGCGTCAGAGCTGTCGTAAAACTCCACACCGTTCTCTTGGTTCCGTCTAAGATTGTATGCAAATCTCGAAGACACGTCAGCTTTGCCTCCTTGAATCCTAGCGTCGGTCTGCGCGTAAATCGCGTCTAGCTCGTCCACAAAAGTCTTGAATAACACTGAGTCATCGCCTTGTGCTGCGTCGGCCTGGCTCTTCTGCTCGGTGCTATGAGGTGGCTGCAACAGTGTCTTCATCTGATGAATCATCCGCGCTCGTCCGACTACTTCGGCTCGCAGTTGTCGTTGAGTCTGCTGAGCCTCAAGACGCTTCTCCTTCTGCCGAGTAGCAACGGCTTTCCATACACTTAAACACATTGTGTCTACACATCGCATCTTCGCTGCTTCTTGAGCGTTCTGTAACCTGTTTAACTCGTTCGACAGCTCAAGCTGTTGCTGTTGTAACGAGTTCTTCTCGTCTTTAAGCTTCTGACGATGTTTTAGTCGTCGCTTAGCTGCCTGAGCATTGCGAATCTCGCGAGTCTGCTCAGCCGATGTGCGATCCGTGCGGACAGGTTGCTGTTCATAATTGGTGGACGTGCTGCGTTTGGGGATGGATAGAGTGCTAGGAGCAGTCGGTTCTTGTGGCGGCGTCTCCAGAGACGAGAGAAGCACCTCAGTCTCCGCTACAAGCTGCTGGGTGGCCAGGAGAAGCCCATCGTCGCTAAAAGACGGCGGTGTGTTGCTGTGCTGGTCTACGAGAGGAGATGGTGCGTTGCAGTTCGCCAGGAATCGAGTCACGTCGAGAAAAACTGCTGCGTCAGCTCGCTCGTCTTTTGTCATTTTGAAGAAAAAAACGAAAATGAAGTAGTATTATCGATGAAGTAACACACATTGTGAAGTTGTAAAATGTGTCACGTAAATTTTTAGGGTGCCCCAGTATTGGAAATCTACGCCACCGTCTTACCCCGCTTCAGACGCCTAGGCTTTCAAAACAAATAAACAGCCCACTGGGCATTGTATTCGTATATAAAGCCTAGGCTTACAATTGCAGACATAAACTAAAAATCAGAAGAACAGCATCGACAGCATGTCGATTATCCTACACATGCATCCCATTCACCTTCAGCGAAAAGTAGAAGCCAATTTGTGCGAGGTGCACCGTGTCCGTGGGGTTGTCAACAGTGTACATGTACTCTGAGACGACTTTGCAGTCTTCATCCAGAGTCTCGACTTCAATATTCCAGTGGTGCATGTGTGCTGCAGCAAAAAGCTCGAGCTCGCCTGGTAGCGTCTCTCCGTTCTTCAGCGAGGTGATATAGTCAATATCAAACAGACCGTCCAAATCCTGTAAGTTGCTCATGTATTCAGTGAGCACGTCAATATACTCGTGAAGTTGCTCACCGCTACTGTATCGCAGACAGCAGAACAAGCTGGTTCGCATGTCCTCAGGGAGGTACCAGGTAGGTCGAGCAACACACAGCTCTTCACGATTGTCATTCTTATCCACTATGTGCTGATAACGTAGATGCCACTCGTTCATGTCAACTGACGGGCTTAAGAGATCGCAGAGAGGCGGATGCAGATCTTTAACGTCGAACTCCATCTTTGGCACCAGGCCACATAGCGAAAACGCACGTGAGGGCTCAGGAATTGACCATCTCCAGTAATGGCAAAAGTTGCAGTGAACCATTTGTGGTTACTTCCTCCCTTACGCAGCAGAACTTCTCTCACACCACGGGTTGTAATAGTCGACTTCGGCTCGGTCTCGAAATATCTCGGGACTTGGTCCATGTTGATGACGTAACAAGGCTGTATATTGTGTTGTTCGATCAGTTGTTGTGCATTTGTGATAAATCAAGCCAAATTTGGCTGGCATTCTCTGGAAGAGTTCTTGCACTGGTCTGCCTCCTGGATACAAGGTTGTTACGGTCTTTAAATCGAGCCAGCCAGTCCGAGGACGCTTATAACTCGCAACGATCTTCTTCTGGGGCCGAGGCCATCATGGCACGATGGATGTCGAGTGCATGGAGTTGTATGTACTTGTCTTTCACACGCGAACTCTTACGGTTTCGTGCTATCACCCAGTCGTGAACTTGTTGCTCTAGTGCGTGGTGCTCTGGTTTTCTGCCTGCTCTTGGCATCCTTCGTCGTGAACGGGTAGCGAGTTGGCGGTTCCTCGATGCGCTGACCAGCCAGTCTTTGCGGTCCCACCAGTTTCTGACCATGGACGGCGTCACCTTGTGCTTCTTAGCAAGCGCGTGGAAGCCAGAACCGTCAACACCGGCCCTGTACTCACTAATTACACTTAGGTTGAGCTGCAGACTGTAGCTGGTTCGCTTCTTGGCTGTCATGGTGTATAGAAAATGAAAAATGGCTGACTGTTCTGGAGCGGTTTCAGCTCCAATCTCCAGTCGATTAGTTGGTCATGAAGCATTTAAACTGCTACGGGTATGAAATCCAGTTGGTTATGGCTCGCTACCTATACCTTCCAGCTGGGTAGGCGCTCTATTTGACTGGGCGTACTACACGAGGTTCAGCTATCCTCATAATCAACGTTTTTATTCGATTTAAAAGCCTAGGCGTCTGAAGCGGGGTAAGACGGTAGTATTGTAAATTCCGACCAAATTTGCCCATTTTGTCTAAAAGCTCCGTGAACCCCACTATGTCAATAGTGGTTCTTTTGCAGGTGAAATACATGTAACAGTGAGGAGCCAATCAGCAACCAATAGGAAGACAAAAGTTTATTCTGCATATTTGAACCAAGGAGGTCGTGCCATTTTGTGTAGAATGATCCTACAAGAGACTAATTGTTCACTTTTATATAAATGTTTTTTTTTAACTTTGAATAGCCCAGATCGTACTTAAGTGACCGTAAAGCGTGCTTAAGTGGATATTTTTTTCAAGCCAACAATAACAGATCCGCGTCATTGGGTATGTGATTTATTCAAAAGACCGCCCATGCAAATTTTGAGTAGAGCGCACAATACAACGTCACCAATGTGTTTTAGGGCGCCTCTATGACGTAACAGCACCTTCAATAGGATTACTGTCTGATAAAGCATCTAAATCACCTTATGCCAGCGTCATTTTAATCTACCATGAGCTCCCCTTAACGTAGACGAGAAGAGAGCCTTAAACGAATATAAGCGTTTGTTCACTTCAACACCTTATGACGCTTTACCGCATAACCCTTCTCGTAAGACACTTATTTTGATTGGGTTGTGTTTTTGGCTGGGATAAATGCGAATGATAACCTTGTTCACCGCATGCCCAACAGCCGAAATCGTATTAGGATATGTGGCGAAGTGCTTTTCAAGAAATAAGAATACGAGAAGTGACAGTCGGACACTTATATGGATTAATGACAGTGTCGAACCGAGTACGACGATTTGGGCCCAGGGAAAGTGCATCGGGCAGAAGCTGTATTGAATTGAGCAAGGGCGACGATTCTCACTAGGATTCAAGTTGAAGATCACAAGATCACGGATTTGGATACCATGAGATCTGAGATCCAAGTGAGAGAGTGAGGAATCGAGGTAATCGGGGCTGAGATCTAAGATCATCAGGATCCAGGTGTATCCATGCTCCCGAATTATTCCTGATCTGGCGTATACCTGATCGAGGGGGGGGGGGGGTATTTGTGATCGACCAAACATCAATGATTGGGCCACGGATCTGGGGAGCCCGGTGCTGATACAATTGGGGAGATGGGTCAAGGAGAGAAAGGACAGGTATCCAGGTCTGGCAAATAATTTGGTGAGATAAAGACAGAGAAGATAGAGATCCAGGCTGGTGTAGGCTTAAATCAGAACTCTATTATCTTCGGGTTGCGTAAGTGCGTTCCTGCCCTCAAGAATCGGAGCTACATTGCCGTACGAGCACGGTGAAGGTTAGTAATAGCGGATTTAGTGCTGGTAGTAATAACCGGATAATATATTGGCCAGATCCTACCATCTGGTGGCCCTCTTTAGCAAAACTGGGACCCTGAAATCTGAAAAACAAAACCGTTTTAAAGGCTAATTTCGCCGTTATTGCATGTAAGCCACCTGGAACCGCAAACATAATACTTCTCCGGTCTGGAGAAGAATTAATAGTAATTTAAAAAAAAAACGTATGTGTGTTCGTTTTGAGACCATATTATTGGTTAAAATATGTACACCTGACGATTTGTGTGCAGCAGGTTTTGGCACAAAAATAGATCCAACTACTTCTAGTAATATATGACCAGTTCATACTCCTCTTCCTCTTTCGATAGCATATTTTAAGTTTTGATTCCTTATATGTTTCATGGCAAACCGAAAAAACGTTTCCCATTTTGAAGTGGTTCTTTAAATGGTCGTGTAATGGCAGCAATGGAGGAAGCCCCATTAAAAACGCAATCATGCTGAGAACGAAGATCAAGACCAACCACGCTTTCGTTGCAGCAGTACAGCAAAAGCTGTCGCGGATTTAAAGAGCTGTTATATTTTTCCAGGCCAGACAAATAAATAGCAATTCTTGGAATGTATTTAGCAGGTAGCAAGTACTCAAACACACCCAACAAAGGATTGCTGCTCCATGTTTCCCTCTTACTGTCAGTCGCCCCGCCACCACTTGAGCCGAGTCTCTGTTTGTGTCTATGCTGCTGGCTGAGGCCGTACTACTGCCTCTTTCCATAACGGTAGTGCACAGTATCATTAACGTACGTATCCACGCCGAATGATATTAAATCTTAAAAGGACTAATGCTGGTGCTATACGTGTATCGCTTTAGGTATTCTAAATAATAATAAAGTAATGATTTGGATTTTGCTACGAGAGGGGTTAGTCCCTGCAGATCATTGTTCGGGCGAGCCCAACAGCTACTACTTGCGGCGTACGCAATGGAAGAAGAAGTCACTGCTGAGTTAGCTCTACCTGTCGATGGCGCGATGCTAGCAATAGAACGGAGCTCACACTGGACGAAGATGCAGTTTAGCGGCGCTTGAGCACGCTGTTTACTCGCATTTTTCAGCGGCTAGGCACCTGATGCCGTATTGCCTCAATACGTTTGGCAGCTTTTCTTTTCCTTTGCGCGCACGGTACAACGCTCGAAATAACAGCCGATCGCTTTACTATGGGATCATCGACGGTATCGGGCATCGTATGAGAAGTGGCAGCTATCATTTACGGAGTTACGATTTCTGATAGCGTTCTCTGAAAGGAAGATATGTGCGTCTCATTTTGCCGAGCAGTGTCGAACTCCACAAATTGCTGGTTGCATTGACGGCACACATGTACCGGTGGGCAAACCTACTAATCCTGAAGACACATACTATAATTAAAAGGGCTGATACAGCTTAGTTATTCCGGATGTGGTGGATTGGAGAGGGCGCTCTTGTGATCTCGATTGCAAGTGGGCCAGGACGCGTGAGCGATAGCCGAGCGCCCAGGAACAGCGCACTTGGCACATCCTTTCCAGCCATCTCAATCAATTTAAGTGCTGTGTGCCTACCGACCGGAGAGGAAGCAAATGCAAACGTACGTGTATTATGCTGGGTGATTCAGGCAACCAAACACATATACTTTTGTTACAACGCTCGAGCTGTCTGAGCTGCAAAGTGTTATTTGCCAGAGGCTCAAAGATCGCCTGATTCATGCTCGGTACCGAGTTGAATGTGCATTTGGACAACTCAAATGCGGGTGAAGGGTTTTACTCGGTGGCATTCGGTAAGACATTCGTATTGCGCCGTACCTTGGATATGCACTTTGCATTATACAAAACTTCTTGATTGACCGGAACGATACATACGACATGGACTAAAAACAAAATACAACGCGTTTTAAGAAAATTCAAGAGACGTTTCCACAACCAGACACCGAGCCAGAAGAAGCTGCAGATCCAAATTTGAGAGAAAAGCTGAAGCAATGGTATATATATCAATACTCAGTAAGGAAACTATATTCATCTACTTCTTACTTCTTACTTGGCTCAATGGTCACCTTAAACGCACTTAGAAAGCCTCTCAGCAGTCCCATGCGCTCCAAGCGCTGGCGGCGGCTCTCCTGCCGTTCTTCCTCATGAAGTTGTTCGGCTTGTGCAGTTATCGCATCAGATCTCCCCTCCAGCACCTCCCTGAAGTGCTCCTACTTGTCAGCGCACCTCCTTTGGTTGCTCTTCTTTCTCGTGGCATAGGCATCGTTCTCAGCGATCTCGTCTCCAGCGACACGCGTAGTCGCACTAAACGTTGACTGTAGTGGAGCAGTAGCTGCTTGATCAGATAGAAAACTATCTAGCTCCTCAAAAACGTAGTCGCTGATGTTGTGGCTTATGATACGACGATATTCCCTGTCCCATTGAATTGTATAGCATATTACTAGATAGCAAAGTCTGTTTCAAAGTAGGATTTACATGTGTGCCTCAGCTGGCGCTTCTCCTTCTTCGAAAGATCAAGTTAGCCGGGTTTGCCGGTGCTGCCATGGATTCGGTCTACGTTGAAGTCGCAAATGAAGTGATACGTCTCCTTGCGTGTCTGCAGTTTGTCCTCGATTGCGGTTTTGGAGCGTTGTGTCCCCGTGACAACATTTTTGTAGGCAACGATCATACGCAAGTTATGCAAGCTTGCCTATTCACCATCTCGGCGCCCGCTTTTGTGTACCGCACGCCACGAGCGCTCCAGAATGATGATGATCTCCTCTGTCCAGTTACGCTTGCTACCATTTACAAGCACCGGTGTGTAGCAGGTGAACGAGGTGCATGCTCGGTTTCTCCCTCCATCTTGTTAGGGCATAATTTAGATGGATATTCGATATCGCAAGCTCGAGGTTTCAGCGACCTGTTAGGGTCGCAGAAACTTTGTCACTAAGGTGGGGGTATTATTGAAACGTTTTTCGCGATTTCAGGTGAAAAAGGACACGCTGAAGGCGATTGTACCTGGACCCTAAAACAATGTCACTAAAATCTTTCAGGTTTCAGATTCCAAGCGTTTGAAGAGAATCAGTGAGTTTTTTTTGCACGTGTAGATCCGTAAGGTTAATCGGATTTACTACTTGGCCGGGTATACCTAAGAGGCTATCAACTCTCAAGATCCTGCGCAAGTACGACGAAAAGAAACTAAAAACCAAGGGACACCCACCGCAAGGCAACGTTACGGCCATCGCAGATCAAGACCGCCAGATCGTACAAGCTCAAAAGCCCTGCTTGTGATTTGAACCCTACACTGGACGTGGAGGGAATATCTTCCACTCCTACTCCACCCCATCTCCGATTCTTGCCAAGACTCTCCAGCTTGTACCACTTGAACTTCGCTAGAGTTACCAGAGTAGCAAGATCATGCCCTACCGACTGGTACACAAGATGAGAAAAAGTTCGCCAGATCAGAAATCATCGGGGGCCACCTCTGTTGTCGATGTATGCGTACTGGTGGGAAGTCGGATCCAACATTCTCGCAGCTTTTGCTGATTCCGCTACACCACAGACACATTATACAAGTGATCGAGGTAGGTGGTGTGTGGTCTGATACTATTGGCACTGTCAGCAATAGGAGCAAGTGAACAATAAAGCTTGAAGCATGCATTTAGCTCGCTGTGTGAGCAATTTAGCTGAGCGCATTTGATTTAAATTAAGTCATCTAATTAGCTGTAGTTACAATTCGCTTAAGACAAACTTCGCATTCGACAGGGGTTATACGGTAAGCACCTTTCCATATTTCACCGTGTTGCAATAGAGGTGCAGCAACGACTTCGGCCAACTAAGGGCTACATTTTTTACACATTTTCGCGAAATCTACGTACCGATTGGGGTCTAACCCCTTAAACAGAGTGTATTTACTGTGCTTAGCCTGATACCTGTGCTGGGCCTGATACCGATTATGAAACCATGAGCGCTACGCGAGCCACACACCTATTATAATATAGTTCGAATGAAATGATTCAAAGAATCTGAGTTGGCAGATCAGCTCCTAACCGAACGGCTAGATCGTGCAGATATCGCTTCGCAAAAGGAAAAAAATTACAATTTAGAGCTCCATTCTACACATTTCTGTCGCTTCATTACCGACAGCTACGGCATTTGCCGCATGACATTTGCTGTCGGCGTCGCCGACGTTTTATTTCCAGACTTCTTGTCATCCTTTCCGTTCCAATTGTTTTCTAAAACAATTATTAAAAAAATCGTAATAGTGTTTGTCATCCTCCACACATAGAGGATTACCTTAATGTGAAAGTAGGCTACCGCAAGGCAGACACATTTCGATGGCAAGGAAGACGGCTTCACACTTACTCTCCTGCCCGAAGCGTTCATTCATAGAAAGCCTCATGGACCAACATCGATGCCTGACTTACGGTTATTGCTGCTGCCCGTTTCTACATCCCAATGTGTTGCCATGTAATCGCTGTGGTAGCGGAGAGCATGCTTGTTGCCACGGTGATCCGCCAGCTCCTGCAGCTGCGAATACCTTTGGAAGCATTACATTTCGTAATAGCTTTCCAATCAGAGCGAGTAGAGTGACACGGCGTTGATGTTACGATTGCACGGACGAAAGAATGCCTGGGGCGGATGGTGGGGGAGGCCCGAGGCATGATATGCATTGGTTCGACAGGATTTCAAAATATGAGCATGCGTTCTGAGGGAATCACCGTGGCGCTCAAGGGATGATAATTGAAAGGTTATTTAGACTTTCGCAGTTGCTCCCAACACATACCAATTCTCTGTTACAGAGATCAAACTACATATTGTGTAACCTATGCGACCTCAAATTGTAATCTGCTTTGGTTGAAGCGGTAGATTTCTCTTCTGGAGTGCTCTTGCATCGCATTATTATGCATCCATTATATATTAGCGAACTGTAATTCGACCCTGGCTATTTTTTTTTCTGAATACATGTCCTCAGTTTTTAAGACAGCAATGTGGTCCAACGAGCATCCACTTGGACGATGAAGGGCGGTGCAAAAATACACTTTGCGTGATATGAAGGCACAGAAAAGAGAATGTCAGCGGTTGGGAAGATATGGCAAATACTGCAGGGTGTGAGGAACCAGGTGCGGATTGCGTTTGGGGGCTATTACGGATTTCTGAGTTAGTCCTCGTAGGTCTTTAATATTATATTCTGATTAACGATTAAGACGCGATTCTAAACGTGATGACTTTTGCGAAAAAATTAAGGTTACCAGCCTCGCTACGCTTGGCAAGGCGCTTTGGTGCTTCGGCGCCTCCGCTTTTGCAGCGACCGCGATTGAGATAGAATGTACTGGAGATATGTGGTGCTCAGCTCTCTGGTGAAATCGACGCTGGGCCTTCCTTCCCAAATTCCGCGCGGTGTTTGTCCCGTAATTAAGCATACAAGCGGGTTTCCAGGCGGTCGACCGCTGAAAACGAAGTTCCTTCGTCTGCCAGAGTCACCCCGGAGGAGCCCTCGAGGACTTACAGGGCAGGGCGTACGTGTACAGCTCGCTCGGTACCCCAACGCTGCCCAACGCTTCCATAAGTCGAAGACTGATCGCGCAAGGCGCTGAGATGCATAAACACAGCGTAGAGAGTAGTTCCCTTTTAAAGTGCAAGGACGGGTAGAGGCGGTCATCTTTGAGATGATACGAGTCAAGGGAATAAGAGTGCCACGGCGAAGAACGCGCACTGGTACCTACTTGATCTTAGTTCATTGAAGTGTCGTATTTCAGGTAGTTTGGAAACACTTAGGATCTCACTCGTACATTTTCCCTGCCTCTCACAGATCAAGAAGAAGGCGTTAGGCAACAAGAAACTCAACTTTATTACAAAGAGTGATTTTTAGTATATCTGGAATCGAAAAGCTGTCTGATTTGAATAAGACTGGAGGCGGAGTTGATCATGGACATCAACTCCACCCATCCAACGCTGATAGTCGGTCACTAGCTTCGGGAACTTGACTGTAGACGGTCCTACCATCTTGATGCTGTGTTGACAGGAGGCTTAGCCATTCCCGGACCCGTAGCAAGGTAGTGTACAGGTTTTCTGTCCCACCAATGGCAAGCAACCATGGCCGGAATTGCAGCCGGTCGTGAGAGCGCAAACGTGCCTCTCTCAATTACCCGTGGTCGCGTCTTGCGAGTCTCTACAACTTGCTTATCAAACCCGAGCCGGTTGATCATGATTATTCCCACCACGTAGACAGACATCGATATATGTTGAATAGCTAGCGGGATCGAGGAGTTTAATCGGTTGATAACTACTCATCAAAATCTTCCTGAGACTGTTCAACAAGCACACCATTCATGCTTCGAATCACAGCTGCCGCCCCCGTCTTGTTATCGACTGGTTGCGTATCACCATCATTTGTATCGTGTTTCACGATGTACACTTCGAGTATGTAGCAATAAGCTACGACATATCAAAAAATCAAATTGCAACTCGAAGTCATAAGTTACGACTTAAAATCGTTCGAAAAATCTTACCTATGATAGTATGCGCTCACGGAGTCACATACCGTAAATAGCTTTGTTCCGTAGCGGTGGGGGTTGTGGGGCGTGAACATACGTGGAGTGTTGCGCTTCGATGTAGCCGATAGCACGATTTTGTCGCCTCATTATTCACGACATGGAATTCCCGAAGGATCAATATACCGCAGATTCGAGCCATGCATTTACCGAAGGTACCGGCATAAATCGCGCCATCCTCCGTCATTGACCAGTGCCGAGAAAAGCGTCGAGTCATGCGGTTCAGAATTCTTGCCACTACAACCCCAATTGCTAGTAGAGTCTTGTGTGGCTGAAACGCTGGTTCCGCGCGTAAACGACGCTCGATCTGCTTGACAGTCTCCGGTGTTGCAGCGATACACTTTCTTTGCTTTGATCGAATTTGTTTCGCTCTGCCATGCACCGTCTGCTTCTTGTAGCGATTGGTCTCCTTGACAATGCTCACCCACAATGACTTAGGTAGGAAGTAAAACAGCAATAGCATGGGCGAATGGGCCATATCTTGTAGCTCGGGCATCGGCGTGGCGACGTCGGTAGACAGCTGTTGATACCATCCTGTGTCTTACTCGAACTGGGACGACGGCGGGCTCCACTCAAAGTTCCGAAGCGCAACCCTGTCGATTTCCTCTAGCATTCGTTTTGCCACTCAGCACCTCCTCAAACACTTCGTCCAAGGGAGAAACGACTTCGTCTGGGTGGGGCATGTCGTGGGAAATCTCACGCCGCCCGATGAGATCGTCGTCACTATTGTCACTGCAGTCGCTGCAGCTAGAATCGACGCACGAGAACCGGGCCGTCACCCGCCACACTCCCACCCTCGTTAACACTCGCACTTTCCTCCACACTGGCGCCATCGTCGTCGCTTATATCACCGCCATCCGAATTGTTTGACTCGGCCCCACCAAAAGACTCTGAAACGTGCCAGGACCACCTCTTCCTTGGACTGGTCCAAGTGAGCCTCCAAGTCGCTACCCTAGTCGAACATAGCGGCAATGGTGTTGGCAGACAGCGCAATGGACGTGTCGATCTGTGACGCCGTCATCAATTCGTCCGCTGGTGCAACTCCATCGCCGCTCACACCGCTCTCGCTCTCAGCACACTCGTCGACAATGGGACCCGTCTCAATGGTATACTCAACAACGGCATCCTCCCCTACAAATGTCATGTCATCAGATACATCATCCACACATGCATCACTTACCAGTGAAAGACTCTCCAGTCGGCGTCTTATACGCTTAATCCTTTGCGATTCAACCCGAAGGCCGTTTTGACGTCCATCCAACCGAGCGTAACTGACGCCAGAGATGCTTGAAGTCCCTGGCGCGCATGTCCATCGTGCTTGCAACCGCTGACTGCTTTGTCCTCGAGCGGGATCGAATTCTTGCCATTCTGGCAGATTGTGGAATGAGACATTCCTGTGAGTGCGTGCTATTTACCCTTCATCCAAGCAACCGCATGTGATCAGTTCAGTGCTGCACGTCAACCCCTGCCCTACCATTTCTTTGCATTTGCCAATTTGACCTCTTTCGGCTAATATTTTTTGACAGCAAATATTGACTTGATTAAAGTATCATGTCCAATTTTATCGAGCCACTTAGGAGATATACATTAAACATATGCATACTGGAGCGCGGTTGCCACGTAAAACGGCGCTATGATCGCCTAAGGTTGTTATGTTGCGTCTACTTATTTTATTGATTCCAGCGAATGATTTAAGCAGATCCCTTATGCCGACGGCAATTCTGGCACCCCCTCTTTCATTCCAAATGCCCATCGACATCTCTTACCTTACCTCTAATTTCGGAGGCGTTCAGCAAATCGAACCACACGTTTTGCCAAATTGGATGAAAACCACAATAAATATTCTTAATATAAAATTGCTTAAGCAATTCACGTTTTTAGCCAAACACAGTAATCCGTCACAAGATAAAATACATGATTTCGGAGCTTCAACGTGACAACGCTTAACTGGCTACTGATTTTAATAAACCATTGGTGCAGCATCTCAAGTGCCGTGCCCCAGTTTGCATTTTGCCAGCAAGCATCGAAAAACTCAATAAGGAAGTAAAGAGCTAAATCCGAGGAGAAATACCGGACAAAACGCTAACACAATGCAGTGGGGCTACTAAAGAGCAACACAGGTGCTACCGAGCTACAGACTTTAAATTCACAGGTGGCTCGAAGAAGGATAATCTACAGGAAAAGTCCATGAGATGCTTGAGCCTAACAAGCTTATGCTTCCAACACGGCTTTCGGTCCTCCGTAATTCAACATGTGGGTGCAGTACGTGGACAATTTCAATGCAAAGAGCCTATTGACACAAGAATCTATGATCCCAACTCTGATAACTGTTTACAGAGATGTAGATCGGTCAGCAAGGGTCCTTAAGCTGGCAAAATAATTCTCAACTACAGAGGCAATCGTCACCAAACGAGGGGGGGGGGGGGGTCAAAACCAGAGGTGGTTCAACGACGGCAAAAACCCGATCTTAGTTTTGGAATTGTTCATGATCGACGACAACGTGGATATGAACCACTGACGAATCCGCATTTTGTCGCTTGGACCAAGTACGTAAATGAGTTTAATGTCCAAAATCCCACAAGTGAAACTTCGATTGTGCCTCATTACGGCGCTTTGTTTGGCGTGCTGGAAGAGTTCAATCGACCAGAAAAATAGCGTGTAAACTGCAGGCCGAGCAGATAAAGAGGCTGTTGCGCAGTAATGAAGCTTCCACGTATGCCTTCAAGGCGTTCAATCTTGATAAGACAGGAGATAAAGCCTCAGACAGTCCATCGTTCAAGACTTGGTTCAACTACATGAATACAGCAATCTGTCTTTCTTTCTGGCAAGAATCGCACACAGGAAGGGATTGTGCTGCCTCTAATATTTTGAAATTGTCGACATCACAATGTACAAAGGATAGTTGACGAAGTGAAAAAGAATCCAATAACTGTAAAACCCGCGAAGCCGACCGACACCGACGCTGGCTTACTCAAAGGGAACTTAAAACTGCTGACAGGCCTAGTGAGCTATGAAAACTGCTGAAAACCTAGTGTTTGGTGTGGACGGTGCTGACAGATGTGACAACCTAGTGATCTATACCAGGCGAGTTTGATTTACTGGTACATAAATTTCACCTGAATATTTGTACCCGGCGTACATACAGAAGTCGTTTTGTGGTAGAGTGTATAAGTTTAGAACACCAATAAACATTAGCTTTGCATGGTCGTCACTAGGTTGTTATTATGGTCACTAGGTTTTCAGTAGGATTGAGTCTCACTAGGTGGGTCAGTATTTTTCACTAGGTTTTAATATTTTTCCGAGCTCTTATATACGCTTTTTTACGTGTTAGGCCTGGAAAAGATAACTCAGTCCAGATTTCAAACTTTGGGTGAGTACCTGTGTCCAAAATTTGGACACAGCAATACAGAATGGGGCCTATTCTGCTAATTTGCCTTCTCAAAACGGTTTGTGAAAATGTATTTTTACCGTCGGGTTCTTATTATAATACTTCTTCGTCTTCCGCATAGCCGCCGCAGGCATCTGCTGACTGGACATTGCATCGAAACCCGTTAAACGACACCTTGTGGTTACGCCTCACCATCGTCACTGAAGTTCAAGATTGTTCTTCAGGTCACGTGTGCATGCTGCCACATAATCACCATTACATCCGTTCCTACTTTTACGAGCTTCGACCGGAATAAGCTATTTCAGTAGATGTTATTGGCGCAATCGTTTTTATAGAAATGTGGCGTCTGATACAGTAGCTATTAACATGCTGGTATGTCTGACAACGAATCGGCATGCAAGAATCCGGTCATGCCAGTTAAGGTTGATTTAGGCGATCACCCATCGCCAATCTCGAGATGACAATAATCGTCTGCCTACAATTACGCTCCGCATCGTATCGTAATTAGACCACAGTATTGAGTCCAGAATTATGGTGGCAGTTGATGTTTGGACCACTCTTCATTTTGCAGGTCACAACCACAATGATGAAATCAATCACGTCACACGCGTCATTTTTAACGGAGTTGGACGAGTTCCTTAGCACCAACGCCTTCGAGGTGGAGCTCAACGTCGATGAAGATGGAGATTTTGATTTGAGCGGCGACACTGAAACGCAGCATGACTCAGTATGACATCTACCGACTCAAGATCATCGCCTCATCGCATAACGAAACGAAAGCGCTCTCGAAAGCGATCAACATCGAAGAACGAAAAAAGCAGTAAGCCCACCTTTAGAGACGATGAGACGAAACGTCGCCGTGTGTATCGCCAACGACTAAAGCGTGAGCGCGATTCGCTGCAGCATCGAGTGACTGTGATGACCAATCAAGTGGCCAGGCTGACGCAACGTCTTATCAAGACGACGAGCGAGACAAATATGGTGAGCTCTGCCTCAACTTGGAAGGCTCTGGCCAGATACCAACTAGACAAGCGGCAGCAAGCAAGTGAGGTACAGAGTCGGCTGGTAACTGCCGTTAGCGCCCAAGCCTCACTCATCCAAGAGCTTAAGGTGATCGTGTTAAATCATCTCGATATATCTCCTGCCGTTGACGAGAGAGTCCTTGGTGCCCCTGTGCTAAATGGGCGCAAGGATGAAATACTCTTTGGAACGCAATTATCGGAGCTAGACGCGAATTACGCACGTACAGCGACTGTTCTTCGTGCTGGTGGGGTCGATACAATGTCTGTCGGGCTTACAAAGTCCACATTCAAGAATTCAACCGACGGCAGAGTCAGCTACTTCCAATACCGAGGCAAGATCTACTCGTCACTGAGCTTTAACCCTTCCGTTACGAGAGCAAATCTTGAATGCACAGACTATTTTTCACATGCTTGATATCAAGCATGTTAAAAAAAGTCTTAACGTAAAATTTGTATAGGAAAAAAAAGATCGGTGTCTGTATATTTGTACAAGATCCTGCAATCGTACGTATTATGAACCCACATGCTTTATATCGAGCATGGTGAGTAAATTCCGTAAAGCCCACTCGCGACATCATGCATGTGCACATGGCTCTTTTATTGGGAATGAATCGTTTTTGACGGAGTCACGTGCAGAACGGCTACGAAAGCAAATTTGTGTATTGCATCTGTTTGCTAAAAGCAAGTCATTTGGGCTATTACCTACGCAGTTTCACTGTTTCCTACTCTTGGTGCTCTCTCTCTACCGCGTCGTCACCCCCAGTTTCCGTTGTCTCGTTCTGATCACTATCAGAATTTTCACCATCATCACTTCCCTCATTGCCGAGGCCTGCGGCCTCCTCCTCGTCCCCACCGCCCCCCCCTCCTCTTCACGGCCCTTTTGTCCTTCCGCCAGCTTTTTGTGTGTGTGTGTGGGGGGGGGGGGGGGGGAACTCAGCTGGATACCGCGGCCGTGGTGCGGCTGTGGGCGCTCGCTTCCATTGCGCCAAAGTTGGTGCCAAATGGAGAAGCAAGTCTGGTTGTTATTGGGGTAATGTGCTTGTCGCACCTTGTCACACAAGTAGACACTGCATTATACGTGTTAGATAGCAGTAGTAAGAAACATAGAGCATAGCAACGTACCGTTTTGAGCCTTTACTGCAGCCAGGACAGTAGAAGCGCGTCACCTGCCGCTGTGTACTGCTTGTTTTCCGTATAGTACAGACCTTGCACTGCCGTTGACGTCGCTTTCGAATTCCATCACCTCCACCCATTCGTCGTCCATCTTTAGCTGGTGGGTGGACGGTGGAGCGTCGCCATGCAGTGGTGTAACTAGTCTAGGTGAGTACATCTTTGGACACATACAGTAATAGTTAGCAAAGAGAATAACAAGCAGAATAAGCACCTTACTTACCGTGTTTGCAAATTCGGCTGACCCCACTTGTAGTAGCTGGGCTTGCAACTGAGCGATGAAACCGGTTAGTTTGAATGGTCCCCACAGAATAGATGTTCCTCTCAAGAAGTTGTAGCGAGCTTTGTATCTATTATATTAGATAAATCAGACCCTTCTACGATGCGCCAATTGTCAATGATGCCCTTCCAGCGTTCGGCCTCCTCCTTACTTCGTGGAGGTCGCTGTCCCCCGCGACGGTTTGTTGTAGAAGCTGCGCCAACTGCAGGTGTAGAACTCGGTGAATCGCCAGTTGGAGGCGCATCTAGTGACAGTTCATCACTCGTCTCCGTATCGCTCTCGCTTGGAATCTCATCATCCATACCATCTCCAAGATTATCCATGTCCTCGTACCATTCTGCGGACCCAGTGTCTGAATCATCGTAATCCGAATCCAATGCATCACCATCATAGATGGCATCATCGTGACGGGAATCTTGACGGGAATAGAGAGGAGGCGGTGTTGTGGGAATAACACTAGCCATATCCAGTGACCTTGCAAAACCAACAATAATATACAGCATGTTGTCAAAATAAATCTCGCACATGCTTGATATCCATCATGTGACAGCGTACCTGGCAGCCGAAGACCGAGGTGGCGTTAGCGGTGAAGTCTGTTGCGCAGAGGAAGCACCTTCCGATGTCGACATGGCTCCACGATTTGCCTGCGTTGTGTCTGTTGCACATGGCGGAGATGGCGACGTTTCGCTATAGTCCAAATCCCCACCAACAGACGCATCGCTACAAACAATTACAATCATGAAGTGTGAGATACACATCGTACGCAAAACGCATAATCTCCTCACCTGACGGCTTCGTCACCAGCAGCAACGTGTGGGCTCGTTGTACGCGCAGATTTGTCAGCTCTTGATCTCTTCGATGGTGCGCGCTTACGCTTACCTTTTGCTTTGGCCTTGCCAGGCGCCTTTGCCGGTCTTTTCTTCTTCGCCGCCTTCTTCGGTGTTGTGATCTCTGGCGCTGTCGCCATGTCAAACTCGACGTCGTCATTTCCTTGGTCTTCTCCTGTTTCCACGTAATCTTCGTCTCCGCTGTCACTCCCATCCTCATCAGCAGAAGCAGCATCGGCAGCAAGCTCTTCTGCATGCAATGCTGCGACTGGCGCCTTCCCTTTCAATCGCGGCGCTCTTGCCAGCAAATTGTAGTACCCCACTAGTGCACCCTTCTTCTGGTACGTAGCTGGAGCAGAAGGCTTGCGTGAGGCCACTGTCATCCTAGGCCGCCTTCCTGTCGTTGCTGACGTGGGAGCTGAAACAAGCGGTTCACCCGCAACGTCGTCACCAAACTCAGCATCGCGGTCACGCGTACCGTCGACATACGCGCGGTGCTCTTCAAGCAGCCGGGCGCGTTCTGCGCCTTCCTTCCCGTCGAGACGACGCAGGAACGCCTCCGCTTCAGCGCGCGTGACGCGGCGGGGAGGCATCTTGGTCCCGCGTTTCGTTTTGGAGAATGAATGGATGGCTCAGAGGCTTCTCGTTTGAAGCACTGTCTTTACGACAGCGTATCTCCAAGGAACTTTCTCTTTACAGTTAGGACCCCAAGCCCTGTGCATTGGGGACTAAACGGACTAAACGCCCATTCTATGACGATCCCCACATGCTTGATTATCAAGCATGTGGAAAATGTCACATGCTTCCTTATCAAGCCTTAGTGACGGAGGGGTTAAGCAAGCCTGCAAGAACTTCTGGCGTTTAGCTCACATTAGGCATCGACGACAAGATCGAGAGGTCTACGATCGAGCGCAAGAGCTCGCCAATACGTTTGCCGTGAGATTTTGGGTCGTCGTACAGCTACTAAGCGGGTCTGTGTCTCTCCTTCAGCGTTTGACGGTTCGACGATTCGTGGCTGATCATCACATGGTACTCGTGTGGAAAGTGTTTGTCGAGGGAGAAGGTGTGTACTCTGGGATGCATGCAAATGACTCGGGATGGTGCCGACTCCGACCAGAATCAAATGTCCCAGGAGGCGGCACTATCATGGAGCTCTGTGTACATCAGGCGCCAATGCATTTTGGGCTAAACCCTATCGGCGATGAAGTGGCCAACTTTCATGAGGCAGTCGTCAAGGTCAGCAAGGAAAACGAAGAAAAGCTACTCACTGGGATGGAGCTTTAAAGCCTGGTAGTTGGTAACCCCAAGTTTGGTACTATTTGTTTTAAAAGGCGTAGCAGGCCAACCAAAGGCATTGATAGGTATATGCATATCTTTTCGACAAGTTTGATCAAATCTAGCCCGGATTCATCACAGACATACTCAAGTTAAGACAAATTACTCTTCTAACTGCTCACAGTTTTTCGATAAAATTCCTGAGCTTGGAGCTTCAACGTGACAAAGCATAGCTGCTGAATAAACCGTTGGTCCAGTACTGCAACTGCCGTGTCACAGTTTGCATTTTGCGTCAAAAATCTGCATCCTTTACACCGGGTTATCCTACACTTCGCAATTCTCTTCCTTTTTATCTTAAATTCTGCATCGACGATTGACCAAATATCCCAAGGTTCAATGGCGCAGTTTTAATGACTGCTTACAGTGACGTAGGTCTGTCAAGGGATCTTGAGCTGGCAAAACATTTTCAACTACAGACAATCGCGGGGCACCTAAAATGTATTTTAAAATGAACTAATCGCACTAAAACAAGATAATTGAAGTACCAGCGATATCCCTGCGCCGGTCCTGATATAAAACCCATTTTGGAAGTCTTCATTGATTCAACGGTCCACGTGCTTGGGCGATTTTTGGAAGTCTTTCACTTGCATTTTAAACAACCATTGTAATCACCAGCCGCGGTTCGCTTCGCTCGCGACTTAAAAATTGGATGTACTGGAGAGCGTAAAGATCGGCTCCCGGGTGAGCACGGCGCTGGGCCCGCCTCCGCAATACTGCGTGGGTTTGCCACCAAGTAGGGCCAATATAATTTCGTTATGATGTACAGAATAGAAAAACTAAGTTATTTCTTAGAACAATGAGAACATTTTAGAGCACTTTTTAGGTATGCAATCGCGGCTCAAACAAATTACTTCGCACTTTAGTTCCCTTCGGGATAAATGACAATTTCATTCAAAATGACCGGCTTTTAGCAGTTCTCATCGATTCAAGTATGCTCGATTTAAAACATATCAGGTATTATAGTTCTTACAAAATGGGCAGCTACGTACTAGTATCCATTATTTTGGCGGCTGATCTGTTCACCAGTCATGATATGACTAATAAGCGTGAACTGTCTAATGAATCGCTACCAGGAATATATTTATCGGGTTCCCTGCCAGGCGACGAAGGAGGCCATACGAAAGCGAAAGTAGCACCATAGACTGCAGAATGAACGCGAATCTCTCCGTCAATTAGTGAGCGGGCTCTTAATCTAGTTACAGGAACTACGTCCAAGCAATGGGATCTGTACTAGCCCACAAGACATCAAGTCACTGGTCAACGTGAGGAACTCGCTTCTTCGACGACAGCTACGATACAAATCGGAGACTGAGCATATGCACCTCTTCAGGGCCGCTATCCTGCAAGCCAAGCACATCGATAAGCTGCCAGGTATGCACACAGCTTCCCAGTAGTTCGACAGCTCGACTTCAACTTGAAGCTGTCTCTAATCGTCTCTCTTTTCGACTATATAATGTACCGTGCTCTTGTGCAATCTTCCTGTTACGCTAAGTTGACAACGATTTACGCGGGTTTGCTCTCGTCACTGCATTACCGCGAATTAGGAAGAAAGCTCAATTACATTCCAGAGCTTTCAACTACGAGCAGACACAGCCGATCATGCGGAAACTGATCAAGCTGCTTCACAGGCAGCTATGAGCTGACGATTATGATTAAGGTTTTGTCGCGTTCGGCCATTCACGAGTGGAGTGATAGTGTCACCGCTTCAGCGGAACGTGTTCACCGTTTTAGAGAGAGCAATCGCACTCTCGTAGTTTGGGAAACGTTGTCAGGTGGTAATTATCTTTGCCGGTTTGAGCTCTGAGGAAACAGGTTGGCTCTGCCTTCAGCCGTCGGCAGATGAAGACTTGACGTTGGCCAGAGTTTTAAGCTCGATGAACTCCATTCCTTTTGTTGTCCCAAGGGCAGATACTGTTGGCGGCAAATTTGCTCAATTAAGAGGATATGCTCGAGATCTCTACCGCGCAAGACAGGATGTTGCACGTTGGGAGGGATCGATATTTAGCTTCCACAGAATGCGTCGAGCTACTGATATACTTCAGTATTTGAAAATACCAATACTGGAAATTACAGGAGTCAGTCGATACAAAAGAGCTTTATGTAATTGACAAAAATCCGTGTACGTCGAGCGTTTAGGTAGAAGGTTAGCGTTCACAAAACGGAGACGATGTAGGATATTGATCCCCGTACATGTATTGTATTTTGAAGGTCGGTGTAAGCTGCACACTGCTACAGTACTTGCACTTGCAAGCAGTTCATGTTTACATGTAAAAGTACAGTTTACATGTAATATTTCTGGCTCGCTTCAGCAGGCTACATTTTCGGCTATCCAATCTTGAAGATCGCAGTGGCGAGATTGGCAACATTCACTCTCACAATCGCCATCTTCGTTTAGCGCTCAGCATGGCCATGAATGCTGCGTGCGCGGCCGAGGTTCATAAGGCACTGGCCACGAGTAGCCCCTCGAAGGCTGAAGTGCTACACGAGCACGGAGAGAGTGACGGTCTCGCTGTTCCTAAAAATCTCGCACCGTCGGTGGTAAGCTCATGTTTTTCTACAGATGTCAACGCCAACAGAAGCGTCGGTGTGGCTGTTCAACGCAAGACTCGACGAGAGAAGGAGGCCATTCGAAAGCGGATTTACCATCAGAGACTCAAGGACGAACGCAAGACACTGCGGCAAACCGTTGAAGACCTAAAGCTGAAGCTTAAAGAACTAGAGCAAGGCAAACAGACGACCAGTCTGGGCCCTTTTGACTCTGTTTGGAGAGATTTGGCCATGGAAGAGCGTGAAAAGCTGCTACAATCTGAAGCTGAACAACGGCAACTAATTGATGCAGCTGAAGCGAAGGCCTTCTGCATAATGGAGCTGTGTAAGCAGGTACCTGCTTCAATGGTCAAGAGCGTTTCATCGCCGACTACAGTGGACTCCGACGTTTCTGTTCTACCGACTATCCCGCCATTCGACTATACCATGTTCCGAGGCCATCTGCGACGGGTTCAAGAAGCTTACGCTTTAACTGATTGCGTTCTGAATTTCGACTCAATGGTAGATGGAGTTTCTATGTCGAATATACGACGTGAGGTTGACAACGAAGTCGAGTACATCGAACTTCGACAGAAATACTCGGAGCCGTTTAGCTATGCGCAGACCCAACGAACAATGTGGAAGTTGGGTGAAATGCATCATCGACAGCATGACCGAAAGGATTTTAGACAAGTTGCCGACTCAGGGGATATCAGAGTGATCAGGTATCGTACTGTTCAGACGTTGGCGACTGGTCCAACTGTATCAGTGCTGAAGAGGTATGTTGCGCAACGGTTTGTGGAGGAGACTCGGACGGTGTTCGTCTGGAAAACACACACTGAAGGGGAAGGAGCTCTTCGAGACATGCACTCAGACGACACAGGTTGGATCTGTGTCCAACCGGCGACTGATGAAAACGTCACCGACGTTATGGTTTGTAGTCGTCAGGCCCCCGTGAGGTTCGGTATTTCGACTTCCACTGATGCACAAATTGAGGCGTTCCATCAAATACTGCAGAGCAATATCCATGAGGATATGGTAGAGATAACGAGTGCTTTGGACAAGCTGTTACTTGAAGACACACTCGCTGGCGTAGACATGTAACACCTTAATTGAGCTGATGTGGCTACTACTATCATACGTGCAGTGGATGTAGAAAGGCAAGACACATCTCCCCTTTTCGCACACTTTCGGAGCTTGTGACCGCTACAGACACCCGTTCGGCGTGAAATTTGGCTCATTCGAAAGCTCGATGTCGGAAAATAAGCTCCAAAATGAATGAGATGCATCGCAAACGTATTTATTGCGAGAGGTGTATTCATTAAAAACAAACTTCAGTGCAAGGGTTAAAGGGCTAAGGCTCGGTCTTATATCTGCCCACAATAGCCGGATGGGATGCCTGCAATTTCGAGAATCCGCAGGACTTCCAACCCGGTGTTATAGACAGGTGGCTCGTGTCGGCGGTGTGTGCTGCTGTGATATATAGACGATTGGACTATAGATGAGCGGGATTTGTGTATCCCAAGACCGTGCCACACAACGTCCCAGTGGGACGAGAAGGGGTGTCAACCCTACAGGTCATCCCAATATCCCGCAAACTAGATCGCTGATTGGTCCATCCCTCTTTTGGGCCGATATAAGACTGAGCCTAACGGGCTAAAAGGGATAGCGCCAAGACTTCTGAAAGGACACATTTAATCGAAACATTTTAAACCAATTACAACACTCTCCCATCCAAAATTTTAGCTCCCTCCCCCAGAATATGAGTCTGGTGCGAGAGCATACGCTTTTCCAGCCGCAAATATACACTTTTTGGTGAACGGTAGACACAATTTGACACGCCCAAACACTTATGCCTCGAACTGACCGCTGGCATACACTTTTCTGACCACTAGCAAACACTTAGAGAAAGGACGTGGGATTTCACCTCTTTTACGTACGGCTGCACTTTCCGCACGGAACATGCACAAAACGGGCGAAACGCTCATAATTACCTGACTTTGTCAATTAATTGTGAGCCACCCGTTCATAATTACCGCTCCACAGTTCAGTGCAACCATTGAACATAATAATGCTAACCACCAAATCGATAGAAAAGGTATTCAATTTGCTTGGAAAAACGTTTGGTGCTAAGCACAATTTTTATTTGTCCTAAAGAGCAGATTTGCAGGGATATAAAAAGCTTAAGCCCACTTACGCTGAATTTGTCTCTACTACTCCGTCTGGCGAATAATTCTGAACCTCAGCCTAAAGGGTCAGATACTCTCCTACCGGACCACCACCCAAACGTCTGCACGATGCCCCCCAAACTCTTCTGGACCAAGCGTGCCGAGCTGCATGTCGAGTCCGACTTCGTCACGTATCGATGGGATCATTTTTGCTGCTCGAGCATTTTTTCAGTGAGAACAAAATGGTGCAGCATTTGCGCAGGCGATCACGAAATGGCCGAGCGCCGCCTGCAATGTAAGAGTCCGACTTGCGGAGGATCGGGGTTGCCGAAGAAGTGTGCGGTGCAATGTAAAGTTCAACACTGCGAAGTCTCGTCGACGTGGGTCGTCCTCGAGAACACTGAGAAACATTCACGAGGCGATACGCCGTGTGCTGTAGGGCCACGCCCACGCGTTACTCCTGAAATGCGGGAGTACATCCAACGCATGGATGAGAGCGCAGTACCACCACGCTTAATATGGAGTAATCTTCTGCGAGCACCGGAGATTCCTTCCCCAGCGCTAGGATTTCCATCGTGCGCCCAGCGGAACGTTCGTTACAATCGATGTCTGCACGGGTCGAAGAACTCAATACTTAAGACACGCGAGCTGGTCATTTCGAAAGCATTCAGAGCCGATATTGACCCAGAGGCGGCGTTCGGTTTTGGAAATGGACAGGACGAAAGGGGATTTCCGTTTGTGGATAATGGCGAGGACGATGAACCTTTGATTTTGGGTATAATCAGTCTGAAACTCATGCAAACTATTCTGGCGCTACAGCAGAAGGAGAACTTCTTGATTTTTCACCTCGATGCAACTTTCAAACTCAGTGACCTGGGGTATCCAGTTATTACCTGTGGCTTTACTGACCGGCGAAGAATCTACCACCTAGCCAGTATGTTTATTGTGAGCCAGCGAACTGAGCGTGAGTACTATGAGGCTGTTGGTAGTTTCGTCAGGGTTTTTCGGGAGCGATTGGGTGTAGCACTGCGTATCGATGCTGTGATGGGAGACGCGGAGAAGGTTCAAGTAAATGGACTAGTTGCTATCAGTGGGTTTGAGAACAGCATTTACCTGATGTGCTTTTTTCACGTACTATACAACGTACGTAAGTGTATCCAGCAGCTTGCCGCAGCCCTTCGAGCTGTTGTGTACCGCGGAGTTCTAGATATGCACTACACGCTTAGCAGGGACCATGGTGAGGTGGGAGTAAACCCCGAGACATGGGATACGCACCTTCCGGGTAATTACCAGTTCGATACGTGGAACATCACCCCTCAGTACCCGACACCAACGGTGGCCCTGCCCTTGAGGCATACGCGTGGTAGACCTCCGCTACCATCCCCCGCGCTAGATGTTCAATACGTACTGCGCTGAGTTCAGCATACGAATAACATTTCCTTAGTTGAAATGACACATTGCTTTAAATTCTTTCGTGAAAAAGTCTTGTACTAGCTGTAGTCTTACCTAAGCGTGGCATCACGCTCGATAAAATCAAACCTCTGTTACGAGTTGCTAGTCTACTAGTACATGTTGCCGAACGGACAAGTAATTGTGAACTTCTAATGTTCACAATTAAGGTACACTGTTAAATAATTGTCAACATTAGAGTTCACAATTACCAGCCAGTGTCACTTAATTGTGAGCTCTCGGTCCACTATAAATTGACTAGATCGCATTATTGTGAACCGCTGCCCATCTAGAACTTGGCACATTATTTTAGCACTGTCACTTAGTTATGAGGAGCTGCATTGTGTGATAGTATTAGAAATTTAAAGTGCTTAACCGAATAGGACCGGTCACTATAAAAACAAATCCTTCGGACCGGTTCACTTTAAAGAAACATTCAATTTCCTCACTTCTCCCCCCTCGGCATCCCAACGAAATGACCCAGAAGACGAGAGTGAGGGACCAGTGGGCGACCATTCAGTCCCTGAAGCGTCACCCCGAGTGGTCAACTGCGGATGCTGTGCGCCATCTCGGAATAGCCCGACCGAAGCTTTTTACTTGGAAGAGAAAATACTGGGACATGCTGGAGCCACCAGAGGAGATTGCCAGCGCTATCGAGTGAAGGGAGCGGGGCGGCCGTACAAGTTGGCAAGCTACGAGTTTCAGGCCTTGGAGTACTAAGACATAATTTTGCGGGAGGACGGAGTGGTGCACTACGCAGACTTCCTGCGATATAAGAACTATTCCTGAATTTGCCATAATACACCAGGAAACGCAGCGATCGCGAGCAAGACGCTTCATGAAACAATACGACCCCGGTAGCGAAGAGGCTGGGGCCGCAAGAGCTGCTGTGGATGCCGGTGATCCTAAGCTACACGTGGAAGCTGGTACAAGTGGAGATGCAAATGCGGACGGATCATACCCCGTATCAGATGTCGCTATCTGCGAATCAGGCGAAGGCCCTAACCCGGAATCAGTCGGAGATTCCGCTTTGATTCCATTCGATGAATCAGTTTTGGAATCAGACTTGGAGCTCCCAGGACCAGTGGCTAGCGTTGAATCAGGGGTGGAATCAGAAAAGAGAAAAAAAGCCTCAAATTTGCCTTGAAAATCCAACTGGAGATCCCGACACCAAGCTCCTGCAGCAGAGTTCCGGCCCATACAGCCTGAGGCCACGAAATAACCTACTAGCCCCTGTACGCATCTACCCCCACGCCGCAGGTAGGTCCGCAGAGCTTGTCTCGATTCCACTCTTCGCTGATGATATCGCCAGCGTGAAGGAAGGAGCTCCGATTACTAGCTCCGTGGTGGACTATTGTATCTCTCGTTACACGAAACCCGAACCAGAGCTCATGTTACCTGCAAGATCGGCTGTATTTTCCGCCATTAGCTACGCCTACATCAAGCACTCGGGTCGGGAGTCCAGCGCCCCCGACACAATTGGTGATTTCGATTGGAGTGCTTGTGTCACACGCCTTGCGTTGTGTGTATCTCTTTATGCTTGCGTTGAAAACTTCACAGGGATTGTTCGTAGTTGCAAAAGCCCCCCCCCACCACCACCACCACCACCAATGAAAAATCTGCCACCGCCAGAAGCGACTAGCGATCCATTGACTGTAGAAAAAGTTCGTGAAAGTTTCTAGTCTTCCGTCCAGGAGCCATTCCTGAGAAATGCGATTCCACTCCAGATAGAGATGGTCCCTGCTAAGCGTGTAGTGCATATCTAGAACTCCGCGGTACACAACAGCTCGAAGGGCTGCGGCAAGCTGCTGGATACACTTACGTACGTTGTATAGTACGTGAAAAAAGCACATCAGGTAAATGCTGTTCTCAAACCCACTGATAGCAACTAGTCCATTTACTTGAACCTTCTCCGCGTCTCCCATCACAGCATCGATACGCAGTGCTACACCCAATCGCTCCCGAAAAACCCTGACGAAACTACCAACAGCCTCATAGTACTCACGCTCAGTTCGCTGGCTCACAATAAACATACTGGCTAGGTGGTAGATTCTTCGCCGGTCAGTAAAGCCACAGGTAATAACTGGATACCCCAGGTCACTGAGTTTGAAAGTTGCATCGAGGTGAAAAATCAAGAAGTTCTCCTTCTGCTGTAGCGCCAGAATAGTTTGCATGAGTTTCAGACTGATTATACCCAAAATCAAAGGTTCATCGTCCTCGCCATTATCCACAAACGGAAATCCCCTTTCGTCCTGTCCATTTCCAAAACCGAACGCCGCCTCTGGGTCAATATCGGCTCTGAATGCTTTCGAAATGACCAGCTCGCGTGTCTTAAGTATTGAGTTCTTCGACCCGTGCAGACATCGATTGTAACGAACGTTCCGCTGGGCGCACGATGGAAATCCTAGCGCTGGGGAAGGAATCTCCGGTGCTCGCAGAAGATTACTCCATATTAAGCGTGGTGGTACTGCGCTCTCATCCATGCGTTGGATGTACTCCCGCATTTCAGGAGTAACGCGTGGGCGTGGCCCTACAGCACACGGCGTATCGCCTCGTGAATGTTTCTCAGTGTTCTCGAGGACGACCCACGTCGACGAGACTTCGCAGTGTTGAACTTTACATTGCACCGCACACTTCTTCGGCAACCCCGATCCTCCGCAAGTCGGACTCTTACATTGCAGGCGGCGCTCGGCCATTTCGTGATCGCCTGCGCAAATGCTGCACCATTTTGTTCTCACTGAAAAAATGCTCGAGCAGCAAAAATGATCCCATCGATACGTGACGAAGTCGGACTCGACATGCAGCTCGGCACGCTTGGTCCAGAAGAGTTTGGGGGGCATCGTGCAGACGTTTGGGTGGTGGTCCGGTAGGAGAGTATCTGACCCTTTAGGCTGAGGTTCAGAATTATTCGCCAGACGGAGTAGTAGAGACAAATTCAGCGTAAGTGGGCTTAAGCTTTTTATATCCCTACAAATCTGCTCTTTAGGACAAATAAAAATAATGATTAGCACTAAACGTTTTTCCATGCAATTAATACCTTTTCTATCGATTTGGTGGTTGGCATTATTATGTTCAATGTGTATCAAGTCTCCTGTCGCCTGCTTACCGGCGGAAAGTATAGCTGCTTGTGCCTGCTGCGCTGTTTCGCCAAGGTCCGTGTTCTTGGCCTTGTCCGTTACGTAACTCAACACCGTACTAGCCGCCTAAGCAGCCGGACTCACGTCCTGTTTATTAATACACTCGTACTTATGGAGACTCTTCGTATCTCCTCGTACTCGTTCTCGTTCTCGTTCTCGTCCTCGTTCTGGTTCTCGTCCTCGTCCTCGTCCTCGTTTTAATGCCACTACTGTCCGTACAATTCGTCAGCAAGCTGCTCAGGTCCCGTGCCAACACCTTCACGCACTCCGAAACCTCAAGCGTTCCGTAGTGTCGTCGTTCGTGCTCGCACCGCCGTAAGCCTCCACCTGTCACCGCCTCGCCCGTCTAGTCGCAACACCTGTACACACACAGCAACGCGTCCGTCACCGCCTTCGTACTCGTCTCGGTGCTCGTCAAGTCACTCAACTCGTCCTTCTTGGCCTCTTCGCCCTTTTCGTCACACAGACCACTCGTTGTCGACTTTAGCTCGCTCCGTTCGCTTTCACTTGCTCGCTTCGTGGCAAGTTTGGCACTGAGCGATTGCGCCAGCCGCCCCGGTTCACTCGTTACGCTCTTGGGCACTGGATCGCCCTTCGTGGGTTCACCGTCTTTGTCCCTTCCTGGCGACTGCTCTGCTAAAGGTCTCGAATGAGCGGTGCACGTCGCTCGGCACGGCTTCGTAGGCCGTGGTCAGTTACTGACGCCTGCTGCCCATCAGATCTTTGTTGCTCTTCCTCGCCGTCCCAACTTCCGTCTAGAGTGCCGTGTTGCTCTTTAGTGACACGCCACTGTTCGCCACCGCTCTGTTCAGGGTGTGGTTGGAAAACCACCCTGTTACACGCCTTCTCCTTCCTCAGAGTCTTCCACGACTCTGGCGGATGTGAACAACTTCTCGTATTCTTTGACGGAGTACCACCTGCTTCCGTCATCAGCATGGTTCGTTCGTCCTCTTGCTTGTACATGCACTCGGGCTGGCCGTAGCTCGTACTCCAGAACATACTGCCCTGCGCTATTTCTTCGCTTTCGTCGTCGTAGTTCCACCAGGACATCACCCTGTTCGTGTTTGTTGCCCTGACCTGCCACTGCTCGTTTTGTTCGCTTCGTGCCTCGACGCGCCGCGGCAGCATGTACAGGAGCCTTCGCTGCTCCAGCAGTCTCTCTTGACGTCGGGTCATTCTCTTTGCGTTCGAACGAGCCTTCATGCTCCAATTGCTTGGCAATGTCGTCCGCCACAGTACTCAATAACTCCGTAGGATAGTAGTAAGAGACCAAAAATGACACGTGTGCTAAGTATTGCTCACCCTCGCGATCACTGTCTTTACGCTCAACGAGATAGTTGTCGTATCCCGCAGATCCAACAATCTTCAATGGTCCAACCCACTGATGCACAAATTTAGACATTGTCGGGCCCCGTGGGGGTCTATACATCCAAACATGATCACCCAACTTGAATATCTGTTTTTTTTCTCACCCTGCGGTTATAATAACGAGCCTGCCGTTGCTGTTCCCGTTCTCTCGCCTTCGCAGCGCATGCCAAACTACTATTCATAGCCACCAACAATCATCGATGATAGTCTGTAAGCTCACCCGCTTCGGCCACGCTTGCTCTTCGAAGTAATTCGTTCGGACTTCGCAAATGCCGCCCCATCATGAGTTCGCTTGGTGACAACTTTACTGTCGAGTGTTGTCCTGAGTTATATGCATAGACAGCGAAATCTACCCATATATCCCAATCTTTGTGCCGTTCGTCGTTCATATATGTAGCGACGCAGTCTTTCCAGGTTCTATGGAATCTTTCCACTAAGCCAATCAACTGAGGCCGATAGGGAACAGGATTGATCTGCTGGGCCTGTAGCATTATAACCAACCACTCGATCGCTTTGCCTGTCAGCTCTGGTGCACCATCGGCAAGTAGCTATCGAAATGGCCCGAAGCGTAACACGATATTCTTCATCAAAAACGCTGCTACAATCTCGGCCGTGTGCTGTCGCACTGACACTGCGACTGCGTATCTAGTTACGTACTCCACCGCCGCAATAAAAAATCGTTGCCCACCTTCACTATCTGGTAGTGGCCCAGATATATCGAAAGCCCATCTGTCTCCGACATCACGACCGTTCAAGCTCCGTAATGGTGGAATCACCTTCCGTGGTCGTGCTTTTCGACTTCCGCATTCTTGACACCCCAACACCCATCTCTGCACTTCTCGTACCAGCCCGGACCACCAATAAACCTTTGCTATACGGGCGTACGTGTGTGGTGCTCGTAAATGTCCCGCCCAGACCGAATCATGGCACTCTTTAAATACTACCGACCATAAGCTTGGTGGCAATACAACACGTCTTCCGTTCGGTGTCTGGATGAGTACCAATCCGTGTCTTCGTAGTATAGCCATTCCTCGATGTACTCCCGTCTCCGTCAATCGTTGCACTAGTCTACTTCTCGCTTGGGCCTCTACAATCTGGTCATCTGTCAGTTGCAGTGTAGATTCTCGTCGTTGTGCGGCAGCTCTGGTTCTTTGTGATTCCCGTCGTTGATTTGGTGCCGTTGACTCCACTCTTGGTGCCTCCACTTGCTCACCTTCATTGCCTAGTATGGACCCAACACGTCCTTGATCCCCACGCCCGCCTTGCACATCATCTCGTTGTTGCCCTGACGCTCTCTTCCTCCGCGTCGCACTCGCCGTTGTCGGTGTCTGCTGACTTGTTGCCGGTTTCGTATTGTCCACCATACTCATTCGATCCTTCTCAGGCATCGAATATGCCGCCAACGCATCCGCATTCATGCTCCTTTGCTCTACACTGAGCACTTGTTTTCGTCGTGGATTAGCATCTCGTTCCGAACTCACTTCTTTTGGCGTCACTGTTCTTCGTCGAGAAGCACTAGTGTCAGCATGTGCTCCATTGTCAGTCGCAGTCCGTTTCTCTACTAAGCTCAGTGTGATTTCCATCGCCATACTTTCGCTCGTTAACCCGTCCATCGCTGCTCGTGACGCCGTCTGAATATCTTCCTCGTCATTTTCGAGACCACTAGCCGTTGTTACCTCGCGTATCGGTTCGCTTGTTTCACCGCCCTCGTTGCTACGCGTTACTGTTACTTCTGTGCCGCCATTCACTTGTTCTTGTTGCTGTTGTGCTTCTTCAGCACGTCGCTTTGCCGCTCGTGTCCATGGATGCGGTGTTACTGTTGCCATCACCATTCCCTGACGCTGCAATCTTCTCTGGCTTGCACTTGGCTTTGCCTTTGGTTCACTGGCCTGCTCACGTCCTATAGAACAGTAACTCGATCTTGGCTGTTTGTTTCCGTCGTTCGTGTAGCTGGGGATGACTATTCCATCGCAGATCACTGACGTTCTGGGGTTCGCCGCGTTCTCGGAAGTTCCTCTATCTTTAGGGCTCACCTCCATGATTGCTGATCTGTTTTTCGCCAGTGCGTTTTCCACCGACAAATGCGCGTCATCATCCGCTGGTACAACCAATTCCGAGCTGTACACTTCCAGCCGCTGCGTCATCTGGTCTCTGACTGCGCTGTTTCGTTCTTCTCCCACCTCGTCGTCTGCTATCAGGATCGTGGGACCAGCCGGAGCGTCCGTACACTCCACCGTCTGCTCGTCGTTCTCGACCACTCGTGTCCTCACCGTACCACACGTACTTCCTGGTGCCGAAGCCATCTTCGTGGTAATCGCTCTACGTCGTGTCCTTCGTCCTGTTGCCGCCAATACTTAAAAGGCCACGGGAGCCCGGGAGAGTGCGTCTGCCACTACGTTCGTGCTCCCTGGTCGATATTCAACTTCAAAGTCGTACTCTTGTAAAGTCAGCGCCCATCGGTGCAATTTACCAGTTAGCTCGCGCTAGTCATCAACCACTTGAGTGCAGTGTGGTCCGTCACGATGGTAAAGCGTCTGCCAAAGAGATAAGGTCTAAATATTTTTATCGCCCACACGATTGCCAAGCATTCCAGTTCAGTAATGCCGTAGTTTGCTTCCGTGATGCTGTTGACCTTACTAGCGTACGCCACTGGCTGCCATCCATCCCCTTGATCTTGCATAAGGCTCGCTCCTAGGCCCACCTTACTTGCGTCCGTAACTAATCTGAAGGGTAGCCGAAAATCTGGATAGATCAACAGAGGCTTCGTCGTCAATACAGCTTAAATATATTCGAACGCTGTTTCCTGCGCTTCTGTCCACTCCCATGCTGTGTCTTTGCGTGGTAACTTCGTCATCGGTGCCATCAACGAACCAAATCCTTCCACGAACCTGCGGTAATATCCCGCTAAGTGTACGAAACGTTTCACCGCTACTGCGTCCTCCGGTCGGGGAAACTTTTGCACCGCAGTTACCAACCTCTCCAACGGTCTCACTCCATCCGAATTAAGCTGATGCCCGAGGTATATCAAAGTCGTTGTGGCAAACACGCACTTCTTGGGTTTGAGTGTAAGCCCAGCGGTTGCCAACCTTTCTAGTACACACGCCAACTCCAGTACACGTCGCTCTACGCCTCCTCTAGTGTAGATCACGACATCATTTAAATACACCAGGCAAGTGCTCCACGTTAATCCTCGTAGAACGCTGTTCATCATTCTCTGAAATGTCGCTGGAGCGTTAGTTAATCCGAATGGCATTCTGACGAACTGGTAAATGCCCTTCTTAGTCATGAACGCGGTCTTCGCTTTATCATCTGCCGCCATTCTTACTTGCCAGTAACCTGCCTTTAGATCCAGCGTACTAAACAGTAGCACACCGTTCAGTGCCTCCAACGTTTCATTGATTATTGGCAACGGATAAACATCCTTTCTCGTGACACGGTTCAACGCACGATAATCCACACAGAAACGGACTTCTGCGTCCTTCTTACGAACCAGTACGATAGGAAAGCCCCATGCCCCGTTGCCTACACCCGACGCTAGCATTTTACTAACGTTCTCGTCCACCACTGCGTCCTCGGACTGTGGTTGTCGTCGTCTCTTCATCATAATAGGGACCGCATTGCCCGTATCGATATGGTGCTCAATTTCTAGTGCAGTGGCTGGTGGACAGTCACCAACGTTCACGGTTAACCGCCGATATACTCGTAATAGTTTTAGTACTAGTTGCCGAGCACCTTCCTCCGTGGTACCGATGTTAACAGCGCTTTCGTCGTCCAGTGGCTCCATATCACCACCTATTTCATCCAGCCAGGCCATGATATGCTCGCGCTGCAATAGCCATTTCATCTCCAACACCTTCATATCATCGTCCAACGGCACCCACTCTCCGAGTTCTTTCTTGGAAGGTAGTCGCACTTCTTCGCCCTTCGCGTTGACTGCCGGTACCCACGTACGACCATTGTGTACCGTTGTCACCGTTGCCGCCAGCATGATTGCACCCGTACACTTCGTAGGCAAAAAAGACTCCACGCTCCCCGTCCTTGGCCACTACAGATATCTCCACCGGTGTCACGGCGCTAGCCTCGAGTGCCGACTTTCTTGTCAATCTCACCACAGCTATCCGTGCGTTTCCATAGGCTACATCAGTTCGAAATGGCATCACAACTAGGCGTTCGTCGACACGATACTGCACTTCGCTCCGATGAAAGTTCATCGTCGCTCCTTTCGATTGCATGAAATCAACTCCCAGCAGGAACTCATTCGTGCATCTTTCGACGATGCAAGCGTCCACCTGTATGGCCTCGTCGAATACACTGTGTAGTTCGAACCGCTAAACACCCACAACATCCAGCAGGAAACCGCCGATCCCTTCTACATAATCAACAGGGGCTTCGCCATCGATGCGATCACCGTACTGCATCCAGTCCGTCCCAGCTATGGTGTAGCGCGCACAACTGTCCAACTTCACGCACTTTCTTCGCCATCCACTTCCATCATTGCAGTAGGTAGCCCATCGTTCGCACCAATATACTCGATTACATTCTCAGTGTCGACGCGTTGGTCCGTTTCATCATCACACTGATGTTTAACAAGGCTCACCTTTGCTCTGCCTCCACACCGTGCTTCTCGCCCATCTGAGTCTTCTGATCGTTGGCGTCGACGCTCTTCAAGTTTTAGCATGGCAACTTCTGCGTTAGCTTCGCGTGTAGCTCGCTGCTCGGCACGAGCTCGTTGTCGTTCGGCTGTAACAGCTCGTTCCGCACTTCGCCGCTTCGCCAACAGAACCTTTATGCGTTGATGCTTGGCTTGCTTCCGTTTACACCGCCTCTCCTGCCGGGCTCGTTCCACACTGAAGCTTTGCTCGCCGGTACATGAGTGCGTCTCATCCGTGTTCACAACCTCGTAATGACTTGCACCAGTCACAGGTGTTGTCACGGTCATTACCTCGCCCGCAGCTGTTGTTGATTTCTTTCCGCGTTAGCCGCCGCGCCTTCTCCACTTGGGTATCCGGCTCCACCTCCTCTAGCTCGACGCTGACTCCTGATGCCCTTGTCGTCCTCATCATTCTTGTTCCCCTCGTACTGGTCTGCCCGCACGAATCGCACTGACGCCATCGCTGGTCTAACTGTTGCTACGTATCTACCCGCACGTTTCTCGCCACGAGACACGCCGTCCTTCTTCATCTGTTCCACCCACTCGTACGTCATTTTGTCACTCGTGACGCGCCTGCCCGATTCCACCATTTCTACGCTTCCTTTGTCCTTTGTCTCGTCGTCGTTGGGCATAACACACATCTTGGCGTCATCTTCTTTACACTGCATGCCTGCTACTCGTGCTGCAGCCATTCGTACTCGTCCGCCGGGATCGATTGCAAACATCTCGGGGTTTCTCTATTTGCTCCGGACGCCGTATCCCCTCTAACACGCCCGTCACTAGTTTTCCGCCGTTTGTCGAGTGGCTTTACTGCGCTGCTTCAATTACTCGTCGTTGCGCGCCTTGGCTTCGCTGTCAGTGCACTCACATGCGTAGTGAGCCAGATTTCCACACGCATAACACTTTGGCTTGGATGGGTCGGGACACCGCTTCGCCCAATGACCATCTTGGCCACATCGATAGCATCTGGGATCCTCTGAGTGTTCTTTACCACGCGTTGGTGAGTCACTAGCTGGTCGTTCGCTGCCGACAGGCTTTGTGCTGCTTCGCCGTTTATCGTTCGTCGTGGTTTGTCGAATGGCGGCTTTGAAGCGCTTCCTCTGAGGCTTCGTCGCTTCTTCGTTGTCACTTGAATCGGGTACTTGCCGGACTTTCACCTTGGTACTCGTCTTCTCCGATTCGTGGCCACTGCTCGGCTTCGCACTAGCAGCTGTTCGCTTCCTCTCCGCTTTCATCGGTTCATACCAGTACTTACCGTTCTACACGTGACCAGGCGGCTGGTCCCAGGTGCCCGAAAATGTGTTGTAGACCCCCTGCGGGTTCGTGAAGAGAGCCACCGGCTGTACGTCGCTAGCCGCCGATGCACCATCCTCCGCGCTCATGTGCGTGAAAGCTGCCAACCCAGTTCCGCTGATGACAGGAATGACACCTGTTTGCCCCATTGTGCCGTCCATAGGAATCACATACCGGCTGGGCGCCGTTGCCCATGATTGTCCAATATTAACCATGCCCTGGGCTACGTTGTCCATGGGATCATCTATGTCTGTTGCTTTGTCTACTGCTTCTTCTAGCGTCCTTGGTTTCGGATTCTGTTTAACCAAATTCTTCGTGGTCTTATCAAGACACCGATAAATTTGTGCCATAAGTACCCGTTCGCTGACTCGATTCCTACCCACCACATCTCGTAGTCCGGCGGCAAAATCAGCATGGGTTTCACCAGGCATCATGCGTCGCATGCTGACTCGCCACTCTGCCGCCGATTTGTCCAACTTTTTACTATAGCGTCAAAGTAGGGCTTTCTTTAGATAAGTCCAGGTACGGAGGCGTTCCGACAGCCGTCGATCCATATCCACTCACCATTTGGAAGTATTTTCCATAAGTTTGTTTCCTAAGATGAAGTATAACGCCTTGTCCGACCAGGTGCCACGGCCTGACTCTTCCGCGCCCTTCAATGCCAGTTCTACTCGGTCTACCCACGTAGATACAGACACTTTCGGAGAAGGTGTAAAAGTAGGTAGTTCGAGGTCCTTCACACTTCTCTTCTTTGACTGGCTTCCGCGCCTGTGCCGATGGCGCTCACGTCTCTGCTGCTGGTCATGTCGCTCGCGTCGCCCATGTCCACCATGCCGCCCAACTGACTCACTACTAGAGCCGCTGCTGCTGTCCGTGCTTGTGTAACGCCGGCCACCACCATGCACTCGTCCACTGTCGTCGCTCTAGCCATCGTCCGAACTGCTGCTACCTGAAGGAGTGGGACTGGGACTTCTCGCCCGTCGAGATGCCAAGTGCCTTGCTCTGCTTCGCCGTCCATGCCGTCCTTCGCGATGCCTATGTGGATCGCGCCCATATTGATCCCCACGCTGTTCAACATTGTCTCGTGCTCGTCGTGCCCCGTCACGGTCAGCATCCAGAACGTGCTCAACGTCTTGGTTATCACCGGCGTCTTGCTCTCGTCCATCACGCTCGGCTTCGTCCCGTTCTCCCATAGCGTCATATCCTGCTGCTGCTTAACAATCCTGGTCTGGTTCTCCAAGTTCCGCGCCCTGGTGAGCTGGTTGTAGCCTAGCAACTACTGCTGCTAATTGCTGTAACACCGTTGTCATGGCTGTATAGTTCGACGAACCCACCATTGTCCGGCTAGCACTCTCCACGCTGCCCGCTGTTGGTGACGCTCGTTTCGACTCGAGCTCCGGTTGCTGATCTTCCGTGCTTTCGTCATTTTCAGGTCGTTTGAACTCGTCATCGTCGTTACCCATTACTGGTCGCATTCCAGCCACTACGGTCGACAACTGCTGCCCAGCTTTGTTAATTGTAGCCGCATTTTCCATGGAAACCGCTTCGCCGTCGGCTTCTTTTGTTTCCTCGTCCAGTGCTGTCTCGTGCTCTACACGCCGTTCCGCCTGCTGAGTACCCATCCCGGCTGCGTCCGTATCACTGGGTGACTCCACAGCCTTTTGCTTTTTTGTGGCTCGCTTCTTTCGCTCTGCACTCATCCGGGTTCTCCCCGACAGCGCCGTCACTGCTCTCGTAGTCGTCATAGTCGTACGTTTTACCATATGACCACCATGTAACAAGTCTCCTGCCCCCTGCTTACCGGCGGAAAGTATAGCTGCTTGTGCCTGCTGCGCTGTTTCGCCAAGGTCCGTGTTCTTGGCCTTGTCCGTTACGTAACTCAACACCGTACTAGCCGCCTAAGCAGCCGGACTCACGTCCTGTTTATTAATACACTCGTACTTATGGAGACTCTTCGTATCTCCTCGTACTCGTTCTCGTTCTCGTTCTGGTTCTCGTTTTAATGCCACTACTGTCCGTACAATTCGTCAACAAGCTGCTCAGGTCCCGTGCCAACACCTTCACGCACTCCGAAACCTTAAGCGTTCCGTAGTGTCGTCGTTCGTGCTCGCACCGCCGTAAGCCTCCACCTGTCACCGCCTCGCCCGTCTAGTCGCAGCACTTGTACACACACAGCAACGCGTCCGTCACCGCCTTCGTACTCGTCTCGGTGCTCGTCAAGTCACACAACTCGTCCTTCTTGGCCTCTTCGCCCTTTTCGTCACACAGACCACTCGTTGTCGACTTTAGCTCGCTCCGTTCGCTTTCACTTGCTCGCTTCGTGGCAAGTTTGGCACTGAGCGATTGCGCCAGCCGCCCCGGTTCACTCGTTACGCTCTTGGGCACTGGATCGCCCTTCGTGGGTTCACCGTCTTTGTCCCTTCCTGGCGACTGCTCAGCTAAAGATCTCGAATGAGCGGTGCACGTCGCTCGGCACGGCTCCGTAGGCCGTGGTCAGTTACTGACGCCTGCTGCCCATCAGATCTTTGTTGCTCTTCCTCGCCGTCCCAACTTCCGTCTAGAGTGCCGTGTTGCTCTTTAGTGACACGCCACTGTTCGCCACCGCTCTGTTCAGGGTGTGGTTGGGAAATCACCCTGTTACAAATGGTTGCACCGAACTGTGGAGCGGTAATTATGAACGGGCGGTTCAAAATTAATTGACAAAGTCAGGTAATTGTGAACTAGCGGTTCAGAATTAATTGACAAAGTCAGGTAAATGTGAACAAGCGGTTCAGAATTAATTGACAAAGTCAGGTAATTATGAGCGTTTCGCCCGTTTTGTGCAGGCTCCGTGCGGAAAGTGCAGCCGTACGTAAAAGAGGTGAAATCCCACGTCCTTTCTCTAAGTGTTTGCTAGTGATCAGAAAAGTGTATGCCAGCGGTCAGTTCGAGGCATAAGTGTTTCGTCGTGTCAAATTGTGTCTACCGTTCGCCAAAAAGTGTATATTTACGGCTGAAAAAGCGTATGCTCTCGCACCAGACTCAGGAATTTCCATATCTCAGTGATTATCACTGAGATTTTGTTTTTAGATGGGGTTAATTGCCAGTCCATGACATTAATCAGTAGACGCGTAGTAATAGCATTTCAAGAATAAAATAGTAATGAATTGTTATTATCCTACTTAAAGCGTAATACAGTATTACATTCGACAAGGAGTCTCGAGTTAGAAGTGTTGTACGATGAAGTGGGGGGGGGGGGGGGGGGGGGTGAGCTATACACAAGCTGAAAATACATGAAAAAAGAAACGATCGGATTGTAATGGTCTGACCCTCTCCTTCACTTTCATAACGTCCATCCTTCCCGACAATGGCCCCCAACGAAAAGAAGAAGCTATATGACCGAATATGGGCGCGAAACAGTTCCTGTATTAGAATTAAATTAAAATACTCAAAACACTATTAAAGTAGTACTACCTGGACACGAAAAGGTTCTACTAGTGCAGGTCGATGACGTTTGACCAGTCAAGGCGAGCTATCCTTTTAGATCGCTCTAAGTTGGCAGGATTGGTCACCCACACATACTGCCTGCCAGCGATACCCTCGCCGCCCTTGGTCTCCTCGTCTAGTATGACCTCGTGCACCTCCCACCTGCCGACCTTGTCGAGCTGTCTTTTTAGGTGCTGCACCTTGCTCGACAGGCATCTGGCTTTTTTTTCTGCGTGCGGCTTGAGCTGCAACCGCCTTCGGACCGCAACCACTTTTGCGCTCGAGGTGGCTCTTTAGCTTGGTGCACGAGCCGAATGTAACATGGCACCTCCAGGAAGTCTTGGACTTCCTCGTCTTTGGACGACCTGGCTTTTTCTTCGATACACGGCGCAAAACTGGGGCCATTGTAGGAAGTAGATAAAATGAAAGTGTTAGCAGTTGAATACAATACATGCACACGTATATTGCTTTAGCTTTTAACCAGCTTCACTGATGGCTTCCTTGGTCATTGCGATATGTACGTACTAATATAAGTACATGTATAATACTATCACTGACCTCAGTGATTGTAACGTTACTTACTATTTTCTGTAATCTCAGTGATTATCACTGAGATATGGAAATTGCTCCTTCGGCGACTCGACGCCTGATCGCCATACTGACCAATACCCCCACTAAGTGATAGCGGTAAGCTCTAGATCCATCACTCATAGTTTATGCTTCAGATTTAGGAATTGTTTAGTTGGCAATGTCTTTGTCAGATTATCGGCAGCCATATCTGTTGTGGCACAATAAGTTATCTTAAGATGACCAAGTTCTACCAGATCTTCCGTAATTCGATTCCGTATTTCGATGTGCTTGTTTGCTTCGTGGTTTCCTAGGTTTCTGACGATGCTGATGACAGCATTGCTGTCGCACCAGACTTGCACCGGACCCTTTTGTGGAAAGCTCATTTCTCCTAGAAGATGCCATAGCCACTCGCTCTCCTTGGCACCTTCGCTTAGTGCGATGCGTTCTGCCTCAGCAGTAGAGAGCGAAACACCTCCTTGCTTGCTACTACACCACGCCAGGCTGGTTCCAGTCATTTTAATCACATAGCCGGTGACTGATTTGCGTTCTTTTAGTTGACAGACGAAGCTTGCGTCTGTGTACACTTCGTAAGTCACGTCACTCTCTTTTCCATCGAGTAGTAGACCGTACGTCGACATTCCTTTCAAGTATTTGAGGACTCGTCTAGCCGCTTCCCAGTGTGTACGATTGCAGCACGATAGGAACTTGCGTAGTTCTCTCATCGCGTTGGCAATTTCAGGTCGTGTTCCGCGAACCAGGTATTGGAGTGTTCCAGCTGTGCCTCTGTAGTCGAAAGGCTACGCTGGTATTTGCTAAGCATTCATCTTCGTCTCAGCTTCTAGCGTCAACCCTGGTACTTGTGGGGTTAGCACAGGTAAGCAGCTCACCATGTTGTACTTAGCTATCAGCTCAGCGATATACTTGCGATGTGAGATCATCATCACTCACTGCTTTCTGTTGCGTCGCACTTCCTTCTTGAAAATGTAGTGAATGTCTCCCAGATCTTTCATTTTGAACCGTTTTGAAAACTCGGCTTTCAGTCGGTTGATGAGCCCCATGTCACGAGACATGATAGTGAGGGCATTGGCATATACCACGACAATAAGCCATTCATCTCCCACTTTTTGCACGTAGATACAAAACCCTTTGTGAGAACGAGCAAAACCCATCGATGTCAAGAAGGTATGAAGAACTCTATACCAGATGCGAGGGGCTTGCTTTAGCCCATACCTGAATTTATCGGACCGGATGACCTTATCGGACCTGTGCCAAGGTATGGTACATAACAATAAAACCCCTCAAAACAAATATATAAAATCTAAAGTTTAGATGTTGTGGGCCACAAAGGTAAAACTTGTAATAAAAAGAGTCCGGCGTGTGGACGGATGGGGGTGGGTGCGGCGGCAGCAAAGACGGTGGCGAGCGAGCGTGGAGACGGGCGCAAGGGTGGCGGTGACCAAGTGTGGTGACGGCGACGACAGTGGACGGGTGGCGAGTGACCAGCAGCGGATACAGCAGCGGTGGCGGAAGCGTCTGTATGGCGGTGAAGAACTGGGAGGGTGACGCGGTGCGGTGACGATGACTAAGATGGACGTTGTCGGCACATTGCTCGCCAGAGATGCGGTGTGGACGGAGCTCTGGTGCATCGTCGTGGAAGCACACGGCTGGGCCATAGGCACGTCAATGAGCTGGACGTGGAGGAGGATGCGACTACCAAGAAGGATGCGTGCGGAGCAGCGTGGCGTTGCTCCAGCCGAAAGTGCTGCATACAGGATGAGGATAAGGCAAGGCGGAGCGACAGGAGGTGCTTATGTGTACAGGATATTGCTGTGGTAATAACAAAATGCAATTCATGTACTGGTACTTGTACGAAGACTGCACAGAAGTACAGCTCCGCAATACGTAGTATATACTAGCAGCGTTACTGATACGCGGAGGCTGTTACATGTATTAGTACACGTAGTACGTATTAAAATAATTACTTAATAAAATAACACCGATCCACCACTTTGCCGTCAACCCTCGCCATAGTGATGGACGTATCGATATGATTGCACCGGTCAGATAAAATGAAAATATGCGTGATATACGTCGGCAACTTAATATTTGTATGGAGACACACATATTTTCCGGGCCCGTCGGATCTGATACGTCCGATGTTGTGTTTAGATGACCTACCTAACCCTTCTTGCATTTATTGGACTTCACTGACATATTACTTGGACATGATTGGTTATCCAAAACAAAATAATGTTGGATTGGCCATAAATGATGATACTAAACTTAAGAGAGGTCGGATAAGTTATGGTATTCATCCATAGATGTTTTTTTAGAAGTTCCCAGACCAGCTGCTCTTGGCCTCGCTTCGCAAATCCTTGCGGTTGTCTTATGTAGATTTTCTGTTCTCCTTCCATGGTACCGTTTAGGAACGCAGTGTGGACATCCATTTGATGGATATGACAGTCCAGTATGGTCCCAATGGCTGACGGCAAGCGAAGGACTCAAACCTTGCTACCGGTGCATATACCTCGTCACAGTCAGCTCCAAATTCTTGGTCGTTACCTTGAGCAACGAGTCGTGCTTTGAATCGCTCGACAGTACCGTCAGCGTTGTATTTCACCACGAGCACCCAGTGACATGGTAGAGCCTTTCGGCCAGGCGGTAGTGGTACCAATCTCCAGGCTCCGTTCTCAATGAGAGAGTCGTACTCTAACTCTAGGGCCTGTTTCCATTGCTCGCTATGGGATCCACGCAGAGCTTCTCTTATCGTTTTCGATATGGAAGCTTTGCTTTCTAGGATCTCTTCCGCGCTAGCTTTGTCCATGATGGCCTGGAAGCACTGATAGTCCTGGAATCGTTTTGGTCGTTTGGACTTTCGACGGGGTCGCGCTACGGGCTGTGAAGCTTCCACTAACCCTGCGCCCCGTTTTCTTATGGATACTCCCACTGCTTCAGCGGGCTCCATTGGAGGCACAGTAAGAGGTGCAACTCCCACTGCTTCAGCAATCTCCCGATCAAATGCGGTCTGCTGTTCTTCCACTGCTCCGGGTATCTCTCGCAGAGAAAATTAAGTTATGACCTCCGGGTTGGACTGGTCAAAGGCTCGCTTGTCAATGTTTGCTACATTGATTGTGTCAAACAGCACATCTCGAGCAACGATGTTTTTGTTGTTATAGACATCGCATAGTCTGTAGCCCTTGGCTTCTTCTGAGACACCCAGGAGCCGGCACTTTAGCGCTCTAGCAGACAGTTTCTTGTCTTTGCGAAATGCAGCCGGTATGTGGGCAAAGCAGATACTACCCCGCACAGGTAAGCCACTAATGTTGGGTGGTTTCCCGTGCACCATCTCGTATAGTGTCTTTCCACACAAACCGACTCATTGGGGGACGGTTTTGAACATGGGTCATATAGATCAAGGCTTCTGACCACCATCTACTCTCCATGTCAGCATCTTTGAGCGAACAGCGAACTCTGTCTAGTTTGCTTTGGTGACCCCGCTCTGCCGCCCCTTTTTCTTCTGGGCTGTATGTATTTGATGTCTGAAAGACGATGCCCTTTTCCTGCTGAGCTCACGAACTCTGTTCCACCATCGGATCGAATCCTCTTCATTGTGAACTTTCCGTCACGCTCAAGTTGCAGTAGGAGCTCTCGGACCTTCTCGAACACTTATTTCTTGTTCCGCAGAACGTATGTCCAACGCCATGACGTGTTGTCATCAATGATGCACAAGAAGTACTTGATAGTGCCCACGGCTCCGAAGACTCCCATTGTCTTCATTGGACCATTTGTGTCCATGTGTATCGTGCTGATCGGCTTTGCAGCCCTTTGTATTGCGATACGACATCCGTTTCTTCTTCATCTCCGTACATGTTGTACAGAAGAATGGCACTTGCCTTAGATCAGATGCCTTTAGTGTGGGCATACCGGCTACCACCGGTTTGGTCAACATTGTGATCACCTGTTCTTTGTTCAAGTGCCCCAACTTTACGTGCCATACCTTAAGTGCAGTCTCTACTTCGCCCACTCCTGGCAGTGCCAGTGGCTTGCATGGTTGCGCTTTCACTGCATGGCGGAACGCTTATCGTTCCTTTACTGTTTTGGATTGTATATAATACGCCCCGTTAATTGCCTTGGTCACAAAAACTAATTGGTTCTTGTAGAGGACAAATTAAAAGTCGCCATTGGCTGGCCCTAAAACGGATAGCCTCCCCTTAGTAGCCAGTATTCGCTAAGAATATTCGACTTAATATGTGGTACTAGCGCAATGTTTGTGCAATGATACGGTCGGATACCTCCCGGACCATGCAATTAAAGTTTCACAGTGCCAAGGCATGCTTAGACCCTTCTGCAAATGTAAACATGTAACCGGTATCAGGTCTCTTCTCCACGAACCGGGACTCCTCACTGGTTAACCCAAACCCGCATTCTGAATCCAGTACCCTAGCGTCATTGGTCAGAAATGTTTCACTGTCAGGCAGAAAAGGATACATGGATCTTACCGCTTGTTCTATGTCAGCTGCCATCTCGTTGACACCTGCCGCCATACCGGCGATCTGTTCATCACCGGTTGGCGCTTCCGTGGCTTGTCCCGCGTTGACAGGCGTGCCGAAGAGCGACATGGACTCGTCCGTGTCATACCGTGCATAACTTCGTAGTCGGGTGTCAACGTTGACGTTGGCGGGCTGACAGGCGGTGGAGTTTGCAGAGCGGCTAGCTGCACCGTCTCGCACGCGTTCACCGGTTTCGGTAGACAGTCCTGAACCGGGTCCTGCTTGTGGGCTGGTTTCTTGATCTTGGCAGCCGACTTACCCTTTCCTTGCGGCTTCACCCAGCAAGTTCCCACTTGTTTGCCGCGGCTTCAGATGTTTCTACGCTTGACGCCCAGGCGCAAGTCGTACTTTATCTTGGGGAAGACAACAATCAGATGAGGATCGACATCATTCATGTCGTTGAACTCCCCAGCACAGTAGTGACACGATTTATGCCCCACGTTGTAGTGCAGATCGTTTATGGGATCGAGTGCGGCCTTTTGCTTGCCCAGTACACTTGTCTTGTGTTTGGCTGTCCCGGCTTGCACGTGGTTCACCGCAATACCCTTGCCCAGCGCCATGATTTGCGCCTTGCTCTTGGTACCGAAGATAGCGATCCGTTTTTGCTCCACCTTCTCAGCCGTGAAGTCTCCTGATTGGAATTCAATTCCTGAGCCCCACCAATGACCAGGCAGAAAAGCCAGTACTTAGATGAACATGAGATGGGACGATATTACCTGTTCACCCAGTGCCTCGATACAGTTCCTGTTCGCTTGCTTGCGAGCAGCCTTGAGCTGCTGAAACAGATGCGAAACATTCTTGAAGTCCGAGTTGGCCACTCTCTCGAAATTCCGCACCAGCTCTACCACGTCGGACGCAGTGTTGAGACCATAAGGTTTCTCAACGGCTTTCGAGGTCACATAGACCGGCATACGCATGAACCGTTCGTCAACGAAGTTCCTTGGCAGCGACTGGTTCAGATGATCCTTGATGTTGGATTTCTGTCCCCTGAGCAGCGCTTCTTGCAGCTCGTGCGCCTGCCCACAGTCCGCCGTGCGCTCTCCTTCGAGAGGCAGGATTGACGGCTGGGATTTGAGCAAATTCTCGTAGCGCGTCATCGGCTTCGCCCATTTTTTGCTGAAGCTCGGGAATCGTGATGGCATCGCTCTTAGCAGCCAGATGATCCAACAGCTTGTCCTTCCACCCAGCGAAATGTGCCTTGTTCCCGCGGAACTGCAGACTGCTCATGTTGGTCTCAAAAGTATTGTCCATCTTACTTGAAATGTTAGAATGAACGCTGTAGAGTAGCTCTTAAAACAGATTATTTACGTTTACTCCTAACCCCCTATACTCTAGCCTTGTGCTCAGTCTGAGGCAGAAGAAGAAGTGAGTTCTTCCTCGGACTGCGTCCTCGGACGGCATCTCTCCCTTCTGCCTTCAAGTCCTCATCGCACTGGTTGGCAGACAGCCTCTGTCTGCTGGTGCACTCTATCCAAGATCTGTTTTACTTTAGTACTTACTATTGTTTTAATGAAAGTGAATCTTTTATTGTGTTGACACACTTAATTCTGTCCAGCATCTGTCTGCCCTCTACCGAGCTACCTTCGCCGCCCTCGGCTACTCGACGCCTGATCGCCATACTGGCCAATAGAACCTATAAACGAGCATCATGTGCCTGCTGCTAATATGTTCTCATCGAGACCTGGAGGTGTAGGACAGCTTCTGGCAAAATGCGATAACGTCTCCAGAACGATGGTGCACTGGTGGCTACTCATCTCGTACCTGCTGACGAAGCATCGCTCTCAAGCCTCGATGACAGGAGTGAGCTTCCGGACACGCCTCGAAACGTCGCCGCCTAGGTGTCTCTAGTCGTATACCGACCAAAACACAGACAAAGACAAAGAAGCGTCGATACAACACAGGACCAGTCGCTCGATCTTATATACAAACACGACTACATTTAACGGCTAACACCAAGAAGGCGAAGACAATAGATTAAGTATGTGGACTGATGAAATAAAGCGTGCAATTGAGGGTATGTATTACGTGGTGTGCGGCTTTGAGTTGGCATGACCACTTGGTTGGTTATTGTGCTCAAAGTTGCATTCGTTTTAAAATGAAGCGCCAGCCGCCTTCCCGCCGGCCTGTGAGCCGTTCATGGAGAGAGTTTTACGTATTACTTTACCGGTGTTGTTGTCAGAGGCGGGTGATGGCATGGCTACTGGTGGGGTGAAGACGCTGGTGAGTGACAGGGTGGAAGAGTAGCCGAGACGCCCAGAGCGACGAGGCCACAGGCAAGTGCCATTGTGGGGTGTACTACCTGGCGTACGGCCTCGAGATGTGGGCGTGAGCTACATGGTGTACGTCCCCGAGACGGTGGGGATGCGAGATAGAAGGTGGGCTCGAAGTGGCATTCGCCGGACATGTCTGCGTCGGCCTGCGAGTCGTACGTGTACTGGATAGGTGATATTGTACCTTTATCAGCGACAGACGATGCCTTGGGTACTGTTGCAGCGAAGACGGTCGCGAGTAGTGGAATTGCGGAGAAGTTACCGCATCGCCGACGCAGACAAGAATGTGACGGTGGACATGCACTTCATGATGAACGGTGGGCGTGAGTTACATGGCGTACGACTCCGAGATAGTGGGGATGCAAGTTAAATGATGGGTTCGTAATGATAGCGCCGGACACGACCACGTCGATTTGCGAGTCGTTCATGTACGACCTGGCGGTATTGTACCTTTGTTATTGGGGGGGGGGGGGCTACTGCTTGTCAAAAGAAGGAGGCACTGGCAGCTAGTCGTAGCGGACATCTTCTTGCCAAGCGCCGACGCAGTAATGGCGGTACTGCCCAAAAGCGACGCGCTCTTCAGGACACCACGACAATTCAACTTTCAATACAAAAGGCGAGTGTATAAGAGTGGCTCTAAAAATGAAAGGTAGTGCATCGTTCAAAATCAGGTCCACATTCAATTCCTAAGTTAAAACAGTAACTCTTCATGCGTTGACCACGGCTATAGTCCACGAATTGCGCAGCACGATAAGCAAATCATTGGATTCCATGTATTCATCATGTCGCACAAGCCACGATTCAGCAGAGCCAATGCACTACGTACGGCGCATACTGCCGCTAAGATTCCGGTCTTATGTATGCTACCCTTGCCAATAACATACACCTTCAATCGACTGGTATCCTTTTAAGCGTCCTAGATATCTGACGTCTCCATGATCTACGCGCACTTTCATGTCTCCGCGTCGCGCCAGGCACCTCTGTAGCTCTTCCACTAGCCACCGTATTTGCTGCAAAACAGTACCCAAGGCGTCGCCCCCCCCCCCGCGCCTTAGACTGTACCGCTTCCTCCTGTTTAGCAGTCCGACGGGCATCTCGAGCTGCCAAATTCTACAAGCAGCCTCTTCAAATGTTCCATCCAGCCAACCTTCTTGTACTCTCCGGCAAAAATGTACATAGGAGGAATGTAACCTCCAGCAGGATTAACACACACCATTTCACGGTCATGTGAGCGTGTTAGCGACGAGGCCTCGAGAGCACAAAACTCGTATTTTTACTGATCCTTGTGCACATTCGCCGGTCTCGTCACAGTTCCAGACACATTCGGAAGCCACACCACTGATGACAGGCTAAAGCCTTCCGGCAAATCCACGGACAATCTCCTCTGCTGAGTGTTCGACCCGCTTCTCGTCCAAGTTCTATGCCCACCGAAACGACACCACCGTTTTGTGTCTCTAATGAATCTTGATATCCACTGCCGGCTCCGAAATGCTGGAGGAAGGTTTCCACCCGGTTAATGAGCCTACGCACACAGTCGAATAATTTAGCGGAGTTCTGGCTCTTCAATACAAAATCCCATATGAGAGCGAGCAGCGACAACCTTTAGCTCTCCCTGTGGCCCACCGTCAGATACGTACCCCCTTTCTTCATGTGCATGTCGACGACGCCATGAACCCTACGACGAAGTGCTTCCTTATTGACTCCAGGAAAGGTATTTTCAGCTGTCTGGGAGGACATGCCGTGCAGTACGGCGTGAGCAGCATGGTCCCACGGTGGCACGCTGTCGACTATGTTGAGCTGGCCACCGCTCCTCTGCTTGTGGGGAAATTTGGGTTCTGAAAACTGCATTGACCCCCATAATATCTCTGCTCACGACAAGCGCGATCTTGTTGACGAATACGACGTGAAAGGCGATCAGATCCGTAAGTGAAAAAAAACATTGTTTTATGGACATATTGTTTTTTTCTAATGGTGGAACTGGTTCGCATTATGTCGTGGTTCCGTTTATGTAGACCACGGATAATACCACCGCATAGAATATTCAAGGAAAAACGGGAAGGCTGAGCATGAATAATCAGCGATAGGAAAAGAGGTTTAGATGCCCGAGGACTTTATTAGACCATAACCGAATTCACCGCTGTACAAGTAGTGCCCCTCTTCCGTGCCACTTAGCCATGGAACCAAACACTGGAGGATGCGGAGGCGTTCGCTTTAGAGGAGACGAATCAGCTGATAACGCAGCTCAAAAGCCTCAAGAAGTCTACGAAAACGCTCGGGATGATAAAGAATGGGATTTCTACAATTGGGAGTGCATTTCAGTTTCAAGGCGGGAGGGGGGGGGGGGGCAATGATGACAGTGTCGTAGCTGGTAATAGTCGATCAAATGGCGAGCACTTAGCACAAGGCCTCGATTGAGGTTTACTGGAGTGACACACTTTTTATGGGCCAACGCGAGCTCCCTAAAACCATGGCGCGGAATCAAGACCAAGCAATTAGAAATCACTTGCGGATTTCATCACCCTTGGAACCCACCCTCCAGAAAAAAACAATGGCCGTCTATGGCACAGCAGATATCTCTCAAATCACTTTCAAAAGATTTGTAGGAGCTAGCCGTTTCGACAGGGGCATCTTCGCTATATGAGAGCTCCGTTAGAACCCCAGCGCGCACATAAGAAAAATCATACATGTCAGTTAAACCAGATGGGACGCCAAACGGTTCTACGCGGTAGTGGGCTGGGATACATCTTACGTCCACGCTTTGTGAGATAATGGATCGGGTCTATTTTCGGAGCTATAATCTGGAGAAAGCTATGTTCTATCATTCCCGATTTTTTGTGAAAGCGTTCTGCGATTGCGATCTGTACCTGGGATTGAGCTTGACACAGACTCAGCATCGGTTTCGGTCATGGCAGGCCACCAAACAAAAATGCTGCGGTCACCGGAATGTAATACACTACTGATCGTGTGTAGTAATTTCTACACCATGCACGTATTCGCGAAAGCGGTACTCACATTTACCGATGGTGATATGCGCTTGTTGGGTACTGTGCGATTATTGTTTTGGACAAATGGAATCGAGTTGAGATGTTAAAAGTCAAGGAACGCGTTGAGCGCGGCGTGCGGCAGTTGATCGCGGCGGTGGACCCAGCGCCAGGATGAAAAAAAGGAAGATGTACACAACCGTTCTCAGCGCCCAGTACGTTAGAAGGATCGTATCCCGTTTCGGTCAGTCGCTCCTGTCATGATTTCCCCACACGCAGGCGTCGTTATATTCAAGGATTCCAATACTGTTATTTTTATATGAACAATTTAGCTACAACGATGACGCAGTGAGCTGTTTCATCAATCTCTGCAGAAGCCATCGAATGTACGCATGGTCTTCACTCAATTTCCAGTTGGATCGGAGACGAGATAATGCACCAAACCATATTGCAGGTATTGGCGATAATTGCTGCCTACATCATATTTATGATTGCAGTGGATCGAGTTGATCAACGACGCAGTACAACTCCCACCCAGCGAAACGAAACCCTCCTCACCAAGTCTCCTTTAACGTGGTCACTTGACATTTGCATAATCAACGCGTTCGCACTGATGAAACCTCTCAATGACGGACGGACTTCGCTGACACTGCGCGATTATAAGTTGAAGATTGTATAAGAACTAACTGAGCCTGCGCATCTCAAATGTCGTGATCCTAGCAGCCCGAAGAAGCGGGCTAAACCCAGCAGAACACTCGAAAGTGATGGGGAACCTAAACAAAGGGCAATTGACCTGTCCGCTGTGCTCGATGCGGAGAAAAAAAACAAGACTGACACGGGATACACAAAATGTAGGAAATGTTTTCACGTCAACAATTTCGCCGTTTTCCATAGCCGCCACGGCCTTTATTCAGAGAGCTTTACTGTTCAACATGCGCTGCGTGCAATCGCAATGGACCTCGCTGGAACACCACTACACAAAACACGACGACGTCAAACAGACAGAATCATGACACTAGACCTGGTAATTCTGCCTCCCGTACCGATCGTTTCGACTTCCGGTGAAGCAATGTGATACTGTACAAGACCAGAGCGCTCCAGCAAGTACCCGTGTTTTGTTTTCTCGACCAATTCATTTTTATGATCTTCACATCAATACATCTTAATATTTTGAAATCTACTGCTCTGTTTTGCAATGCCCACGTTATGCTACTACTGCGCCTTCGGCTGCTTGCCGCCGTATGCCAAGTAGCGCAGGGTTACCGGCGTACCCTCGTATGCGTTCGCGACGCTCTAGCCGTCTCCGCGGTTCTGCTACTCGCTTTCGTATTGGCTGCGCCAGTACCTATGTTATTGTACGCCGCTGCCAAAGGCACACAAAACCCACGAACCAGTGCATGTACGACTCGCAGGCCGACGTGAACGTGGCCTGCGCTTTCACCACGACATCAGCTACCACCTTGTTCATCCTGACCAGCTCCAGCAGCTCGGAGATGCAATGTCGGTTTCCTCCATTTCGCTTGCCTTCACATCGCTACGGGTGTGGTAGCCGCTCTGCCGCGCCCTACGGGCATCGACTCCCAATTTGTCATGTGCCTGTCTAGTGCCGTTGCTCACCCGTTAGCTTATTGTGTCAGCCACCAGCGCCAGAAGCTCAGTTCTGATGTCCAGTAGGGCAAGGCCTCGAGGATACTCGGCAGCACGGTCGGGTCCGGGTGCAGCCAAGATCGCGACCAATGAACCGCCCGTGCCAAACGTAGTTTTTGATTCTTCGTGCCATCTCGGTTACAATAGCTGGGGTAGGACAGGCATGTCTTGCAAAATAGATCATTTTCGGTATGATCACCGCGCATGCAACTAGACTACGCTGGTCGGCTGTCATAAGTTTGTTACATGCCAGCCTGAGACGGATCGTCAGCTGTTGAACCGCTTTGGTCTAGGTCCGAAGAGAGTCGATTTCGCTTCCAACTTGAATCCCCAAGTATCGGCAACTCGCGGCCGCGGATTGGTACCGCAGCAGAGATGACAATGCCATGTTCTGCGTTTTCCCATGTGGGTGTAGGGCGATCACAACCGTCATCTCTGTATTAATCTGTAAGCCCGATGGCTGCCCGAAAATCTCCACCACCCGTAGCGGCGCAGGTATTTGTGCTGGGTTTCCGACAACCGTTGCCGTGTCACCAGCGTATCCAGCTACCCAGAGCTCGAATCGGCCTGCCTCTGATTGTACGATCACTCCACGTGTACCCATGAATCCGTCGATCTTACGGTAGAGTGGACCCAACGCTAGGATGAATAACATCGGCGCCAGTGGGCAGCCTTGGCGGATCCCGCTGGTGACGAATACACATCTAGACGTGGTTCCGTTGACTAAGAACCGTGCTCGAGTCCCGTCGTATGTGTTTGCAATGGCCGTGACGAATTTCTCGGGATTGCCTTTTTCCGTAGAATGGAGAGCATAAAAGCTCTATCCAAGGAGTCAGATGCCTATTTGAAGTCGCGTAGGAGAGCTGTCGCCTCCCTCGGAGTTACATCTACCAGTACCATGTGCTGTGCTGCGTCGTAGAGGTCAATTGTGTCATGTATAGTACGACCCGAGACGAAGCCATTCTGATTAGGATGAATATGATCCGGCATAATGATCCCAACTCTAGCCGCTAGTATCTTTATGAAAATGTTTTAGTCGGTGTTGCGTAGAGCGATGGGGCATTGCTCGACGAGCCGCCCTTCTTAAGGCAGAAAATGTCTACATCCAAGAACGTAGGTGGGAAGAATCCACTATCGTACCACAGGTTGGAGAGCACTGTAAGAATCTGGCATAGCATATCTTCAACGTCTCGGTGCCATCCATTCCCCAGTCGATCAGGACCTGTGGCCTTGCCTCGTTCGCATTTTCGCAGTGCCGCACGGACTTCCTCCTCTGTGATCGTCGCTACCACTGTCATTTGAGCTTCAGTAGCCGCAAGACCCGTTGGTATCCATAGTTTGACTTCACTGATGTGAAGGGGTGAGTTGGGAGCTTGCTGTAAAATTCACCTCCACGCGTCCGCCATGATATCCGCTTTTTCATGGACGTTTCTGGCAGGGCCCCCTGGCGCCGGATCTGATCCGTGTATGATGTTGTCGTTGAATTTGCTGAAGGTCTTCATGAAGAAGGACTTAGTTGTTTTGTTTGTCCGGTGTGTGGCAGCTTGAAAGCGTTTCTGTTGCCCCAACTCGTTCCGTGCTTGCTTACACTCTGCGATAGCTCGTCTAAGTCCCTTCGCTTTGGTGGGCCCCTCTGAGTTGTATAAAATCAGACCGTCTTCGGATATCAGTGATAGTGGCTACCGAAGGGATCCGACCTTATCTCTCTTCTTGAACCCTCCTTTGTTGTTTGACCAACCTCATCAGTTTCTGTTTTAGCGTTCGCTTTCTGGCACGTTTGCACTCTCGTATGGCAATCCGAGTTCTACGCGCCACCTTTAGCTTCAGCGCCTCCCAAAGCGCAACCGCTTCCTCCGCTGAGCACCTTTCTGTTTGTATTTGATCGAAACAAATCTTCAGTAGCTGGGTGGTGACGGCGGTTACAGCTGCTGCAGCATACGTTGGTGCTATATGTATCCGCGCTGGCCTTCGTATCCGGACGGGGTCGTTAGGAGGTCTGACATGGATCTTGGATTCAAGATGATCGGTCTTCGGTCCTAGTTGTACTGTGTTTTAAGCCGCCACCTACGGCAGCGTGTTAGGGGACGTATACTACCTGTCTAGCGGAGACGAGGCGCCACCGCAACCCGAGACTATGTAATGGTATGTATGGGTCCCAAAATAGTGCCGTTGAAGAGAACTTGTAGTCTAGTCTGTTGGTCGTGCGACTGCAATCGGGTCCAATAGTCCCCACAATTCTAGAAGAACTCGAATTGCATGAGAGTCGTGTCCAAAAGCACCAGTGTGGTAATTGCGGTCGGCGTGGCCATCGAGTGTCCAGTTAAAATCTCCACTAACAAATAGGAGCGTTTCCTTGGGGAAGCTGATTTTCTTAAGGCTCATATAGAAGCATTCTCTGTGTGCCGGTGCGTGGGGAGTGTAAATATTGCATATATAATCTGGTGTTCCATCAAGTGTACCTTGTATAGTCATAAAAGGTTCGGTCGATTGGTCCTGTATGTAAGGGGACATCGCCTTAACAGCTCCGTACGGATTGGCAAGAATGGCCACTCCGCCTCGGTTCGTCGTCGGACTTCAGTAAGAGTATCAGGTTGCCCCGGTCCCGTTCTAAATCCCCTGCGAATGGCAAACATTATTGTATTGTCTCCCACCTCAGACGATGTCACGTGATATTCCTGAAGGATGAGTATGTCGGTGTTTCCATTCTCATCAGAGTTATCAAAAGCTTTGAACCACTTGGCACACTCCACGTCGTTAGCCCCTAATCCATTTACATTTTGTGCTTTTAACCCAAGTGTACGTTCCAACTTGTGTAGCGCAGAATCGGCTGCCCGTTCCATTCTAGCAGCCGCTTTGAGGACTTTCTTGCATCGTTTAGTTCGTGATTTCTTGTCGTCGGTAAATTATGGTTCTAGTAGTGCAAATCGGTCCGTTGCAAGCACCGGAAGCATCGATCGGTGGTCTACCCTCTGTGGCCGTCCTTTCACCGAGTCAATACCTGTGTCAGATATCTTATCTTGTAGCGAGTTATCCAGATTCGATTTCGCTCGAGGACGTTTCTTTCGCGATGATAGGATCTTGGATGATGTCGCTTGTGGCAGAGTAGGGTCTAGCTCGAGCCTTGCAATCGCCTCAGTCTGATCCCCCTGAGGCGATGATTCCGACACCGAGGTGGCGTTAATTCCGTGTGTTGGGATTAGAACCATCGAGAGCTCGGTCTCGACGCTCCTTCCACGTGTGTCCTGTTGGTGCCAAGGTGGCTGCACCCCAGTCCTGAACTTCGAATTCCATGACACAACTGGCGGACAAACGGGAATTCCTCGTACCACGTGGCCCGAGCACCTAGGGGAGCCCGCCCCATTGGTGTAGCTATCCAGTCACACACAACATGTGGCAAGATGTGAAGTATGTGCCATGCTTGTGTACCAATCTATGTTGGTTGAGCTCTATAATATGTGCTGGGGACTCGTTGGTCAAGATGTCCCCATTTATCGCGGTCATTCGCGTTTTGACTTCTTTGTGGCTGCTTAATGGCCGGATCTGTGCACTCCACATGCCATTTTGTGCAGTATTCTCGAATCGAGCCATCAGTACTATCATCGGCTGCCAATCTACTTAGGGCCGCAGCCTGTTCGGCGAAGTTTTCCGTAGCTCCCAACCGTAGGAGATTATCATGGGACCACCTGGGTTTAGCTTCATACTCCGGGATAAGGATGAACGCGAAGAAGTGTCGGGGTGCTTCAGGGTGAGCAAGAAGCCAGTCTTGTATGTCGGATTGAGGAGGCCTTCCTTCGTTTTATCTTGGGCAAGGCAAGTTTTTCCTTGAATAGGTCACGCCATTTGATGAATGCGTCTTGGTTGGACGAGGCTATTAAATCCTTTAAAGGTCCATAGACCTTCTCCTTCGGCCCGGAGTTCGATTGTCGGAAGATGCGAAAGTAGGTGTTGACAAAGATGTCCCCGGATGCAGCCTTGGCGTATCTCTGTGGGAGACTACTTCCATGGTGACCTCTGTGCTGGTCCTCTTTAGTCGAAGCTGCGTATGTGTCCATTCCGTAAGCTTCGTGTATGAGCTGCTTTTCGATCTGCAGAGCGTCATCCAAGTCAGATTTTAGCGGGTCGGACTTAAGGATCGGAAGCCCCAGTCTAGCGTGAACGAAATCGAGGCGTGATCGCATTTCCGGCCGTTTGATGAACAGGTTATTCCCTTCAGTGGTGTCCGAACGATGATTAATAGTAGCCAAGTCTACTGATCGTTCCATTTCCGTGAGGGAATTAAAAGCTTTCTTCCACAGATAGGAATCCGATATGTCCTTCGCAAATTCCTCTGCTCTCCACGTCAGGAAAAGATCACCACGCCTGACTCCGGAGAAGTGGCTCTGATCATGTCGAAGTACCAAGAAAATAGGCAGCATGTGTAGCGACCAGCAGGCATGGAGCTAATTGCTAGCATCTCTGTCGGATAGCGGCACGACATGACCCGTTTCGTGATCGGTGTTATCTGCAAGGCGATGGGGTTTGTAGGAATAGCTTTGCACGTGGCTGTCCATAGAGGTCGAGCACTACGATCGACTCTCGAAGATACTGGGCTATAGCTCAAAGCTCATGCGGACCCGCCCAGAAACTAGAAGGAACTGTTATCCCTACCGTCCGCATCCTATCCTGGTTGAAGTGTCCTTAAAGGGCTGCTGTCGCCGCCTCCTTGGACGTATAGTGGGTTGGCTCGGATAAGTTTGGCGTACTCCGCGATAGGGTCCACTACTCCCAGTGCCACATCGCTCCGTAGGTTGGACATCAGTTATGAGTAGATATGGTTTTCTTAGTGAAGTCGCCTCACGCTCCACCGCTTTGGTAGTTCTGAGGCTTCCTGCAGCGTGATTGACAGTGGATGCGTAAAGTGCCAGGAAGGCGCACTGCCCATTCGCCTCTACTTATACCAATGTTCCATCAAAGCTGGCCAACCATAGTCCTTTTTGGATAGAAAGGTCTGAATCCCCGACGGCCGTACCAATCCGCGTCGGCCATTTCCTCCTGTGAGTCAGGGGTTGTCGGGACTACATCCTCAGTCCGGGAAGCGGGTACTGCGGACTTAATTCGATGTTGGGCAGGAGACCCTGCCGTGGTGACTCTCGCGTGAAAACGCTTTTTATTGGTTTGTATGTAAGTCGCATGTTTGCCTGCATAGCTTTAATAGCACCGTCTTGAAGTTCCTTGGAGTAGCCGGGAAAGCGACTTCGACAGCTACACCCCGAGCAGAACCGACCATGTATCGGAGCCTGCAAACGGGGCTGACGAGGAAGGATTCAAGTTGATACAGAAGTATACACGAAAAGCTTCAAAATCGACTCAGGAGAGTCTCCTTCCCCCTAGGCGACAAGATGGGCGCACCCCATGAAATCGTGCATGAAGGCAATGCTGCCCGGATGCATCCGCACTCCCCCTCAACACGGCCTCGTCGCAATAAAAACCCATCAGTCAAGAAGGATGACACCACAATCAATGGCAGGTCAGGTGGAGCACGAACGGTTCAACAACAGGAAGAAAAAGCGAAAGCTTCGAGCACTTTCAACACTATGAAGCTATTGGTGTGCACAGTGTGCTTGCAGCGCCTGGGCAGGAGGAGGCCCCATACGCATACCCACACGAGGGGGGCGAGGCAACAAATGAGACCAGAGAGGAAAAGGATCAGATACAACCCCTCATTCAGATACCTGCTGGCACAGTAGACGTGGTTATGACCCAGCTGATTAATGATAACGACCCGATTGCGGAGAATTGCATGGTCCAATCAGGCGATAACGCGGTTTCGGAGGGGCATATTAAGTCCTCAAACTATGTTGTAGCCCAATTAGCGACTGACGTGGTCCAATCTGCACGAAAAGCGAGCCGACAGCATGGAAAGGTCACCCGGTGGCATGCTATGTTGTTCCATGTTGATCAGCTGTAGAGGGGTGGGAGGCAATTTTGGCAATTGGTGCGATGTCAGCATCACTACGAGCTTGTCAATAGTTTTAACCGAAACGTCGATTTTGGTGGTCGTCGGTACCTCGACAACTGGCTCCACAAATCTCCGGGTTGTTTTGTTTAGGACAGCTTCGATATTTGCCGGTTTGGTGTGGCACCTGGTTGCCCCATGCCAAGGGTTGAGGCACTTCGTGTATGGTCGTCGTTAGTTTTGCTGGAAACGGTGCAGTGTTAATTCACAATTGCCCAACATAATTCTGGAGATTACTTTCAACTCCTCTTGACAGAGGCTTTGTGCAAACCAGAGTGTAACATACCTATTGTCATATATATCGGTGCGTGTCGTTCGTGCGTATTCCGCATCCAGAATATGTGCACCCGAGAAGCTGGTGAACACCCGTGTATACGTGGCAAAACCCAATGAGGAGTAATAGCGTACTGTAGCTCCGTATGGGCATTGGTAGAAACACCTACTCCTTCCTCCTCTGGGAGGCGTTCCGTGTCTCTCAGTCTGATCACAGCTGCTTTCACCCGTAATGACAGGTTCCGCCATAATTATGTCGCTCGGTTTTAGTGAAATCCGCCTATAACGTTTGATTTCTGTCAAAGCTGAGGCGTTTGACGTCCTGTTGAAAAATTCGCATCATTGCGTGTCCAATAGTGTCATCTGTGTTCGCAATGAAAATTTATTTGAGGATAGTCACATGTGGGGTGTAAGCTGACAGTCGCACGGACGCCGGTATGATGGCGGTGAGAGTTTCATTAAGATAAGTCTCGTGCATGTCTTCGACCATGACCCGGTGCTCATTCACTAGGATCTCCTTGATGAAGTTTGGCGGGTGCTGCAAATCTAAGTCGCCACTCAGATATTTGATGAAAATAGCATGCTCCCTTTGCGTCCATGGTCTGATGGCGTCGTCTCTGCGGGCAGATGCAGGGATTTCTGCCTCCTCTCGCATCTTCTCCTCATCCTCCATTTAAGTATCTTTGCCGCACTCAGTCCAGTCGGTCATAATAGTGGTCATCAGCTGTTTGACCTGAACTGGGTTCCAGACCCCGCGTAACATGTGTGATTTGTGGACCGCATCTTTCGTGACCCGCACTTCGGGTGGTGGTTTTGCCTTTAATTTGTCCCTCCACGAGTTGCCTTGCGGAGTTGGACCCATCGCCGCTGTAGTTGGTTCAGGCATGGAGAGGCGACAGTTGCCTTTTGGGTCCGTTTCAAGTTTTCCTTCTAAGTGTCGCCCTGGAAGCTGTCCTTTTGGTCCCTCCTCTCTTGAGGGCTGGGTAGCCCCTACGTTCGGGTCCGTCCTCGTATTTCTGTCTTGCTCTGCCGTCTGCCTTTGAAAATCCGGGGGTGCTGACCTGTGTCCGGAGGACCAGGGCCTTGCGCACCTGTTCCAGGTTGTGCCATTCCCGTCGCTCTCCCTTAATTCCTTTGCTTCTTCCTGTTGACATGGGGTAGCTTTCGCTGGGCCGCCCACGCCTGAGCGACACTTCCTTCCCAAGGTATTTGTACGAGTGAAACATATATTGTTTTAGCTTGTGCTATTTGTCTAGCTTCAAGCAAGTTCTAGTGATACTGGCCCACCAAAACGGGGTTTCTCTGATTACGCAAAGCCCTAATTGGTTGCTTAATTAACCCTACCAATGCCGTATTCCAAATGGTTTGGAATCTAATATATTTATGTGCATATTATGGTCTCTCGTTTTTACTATACGTTCTGTGATAAGTGCTCCAAGGAAATTTGATTATCCAATAGGAGAATCCGTTTGTTATCTGAAGCATCATATACAGCAACCTGTTTGTCCGTCACACTAAATTGTCGTGCCTGTCACGCTTTTCCGGACAAATCATTGGATAAAATAAATTAAATATTCCGACTGGCTGCCGTGCGCAGTGAAGGCGGTCCCGATTGGCCTAAAAGCTGCCGAGCGCAGCGAGGCGGCCCTAATCGGCACCTTCTGCAACCCTGCGCTAAAGGCAAGCATGAGCCACAATCTGCCAGCCTACCATGCGAGTAGTGAAGCGAGCCGTAGCGAGCGGAACGGAGGCAAAATACAAGGAACGACATTCATTCTTTCCCGCCGTGTAGCGGCGGTACACGGCTAGTTAAGGGCAAAGCCATTTGCAGCTGGATCCTTCTTAATATCATTGCAGGACCGTAATATCAGCAGCTTGTCGAACGTCACTGTCACCTTATCCAGACTACCCTCAACAAGTTGGCTCAATAGCGATTCTTGTTGCTATTGCTTGGGTCCATACGTCTTGCTAGAAGATACATCTCGTGAGTGCTTTTCTCGATGTCCATGAAGCATTTGTCGTCTCTCTCAGCTGCACTTTGTGCCATCCATTTATTGCTTGTCTGTCCCAACGGTAATGTTCAATATTACTATCTTCTAAAATTCATAAATATGTGTAACACTAGTAATATATCCCTTTTGATTTTTTCAAAACGAACACACAAAAATCAACTATTAAGCAACCCCTCTAATACCAGAAATTACGTAAAAGCCCGGTATACTGATTATTGAGTCAATGGCATTTTTTACAGAGAGCATGAGACTCCAACATTCCGTTATTCCGTCTACTGGTGTTTTTTTTTGTAGTAATTTTATTTCGAATAGTGTGTTTCGTCAAAAGGACCAGTCGAATTTTGTTGACGTTGTCGCTGCATCTGAAGCTAGGCGCCATTGGTGTGGATGGCGGCTTGTGGTTGTAGCATGAAACGACTCAAGAAAAATGGTTTCCATCAAGAATCTGTAAGCTATCATGGCTCTACTTATTTGTTTGTTTTTTTACTAAATAATGGGAAAAACAATTGACTGATTAAACACAGCCGAGACATTCTCTAAATGACCAATCAGGTTCAAAGTCAGTGTCCAAAATTTCTATTCTGACATTCACTTCCCATGAAGAGCGTGTAGCTATCCCACAAAAAAACATCGTCTCACCACGCACAATGATGCTTTTATCAAGTCGTTTAGCCAGCAAATCGGGTTTCAACAAGCTTCCACCATCGGTACCACCCACCCCCCCGCGCTTGTACAGGTGCGGAAAATGGTTACGCAATATCAATCGTCAAGCTTGTTGCTGTGGCTATACCCAGACAGTCAATATCCAGCTGTAATAACTTGGGGATACTCAAGTCGCTTTTGCCAATGCCCTGGAAGCACCTAACGGTTACTTTAACTCATCAGGGTTGAATCCATCAGCATACACCACGTAAGCAGCTATACCTTGATTTACGACATCTAGGCCAAACCTCGATATTTAAAAAGGTAGTAATGCCTTTTATATGCTTAATTAGGTAAGATGCCGTATGCTGTATGATTTTTTTCCCCTCAAAAACATTCTAGAAGTTGGCGTGCCTATTATCAAAGATCGTAGCTAAACTTTATAAAACAAAAGGGATGGGTGGCTGCCAATAAATGGCATGCGCGCGTACTGCCGCACAATTTCACAGTCCCTAGTCGCGAGCAGTATGACAAGTACCATCTTTTGCTGTAGGTAATCCGAAACGGGAACGAAGCCCAATAGAATAAGACGATTGCTCGAGGTAATAACGTCGGTTGCTTGTTTGGTTTTCTTTATCGGGTTGTTCTGGAAGAGACAGGGAGCTAGACGAGCAAGGTCTTAAGAGCAGTGGTACAGTTTCACCTAGCTACCTAATATGTTTAAAGACTTTTTTTTAATGAGCGGAAATGAAGAAGGCATAGGTACCCCAACCTCAGACGTTACACCCTGCACCGCCTTGACTCGCTCCTTCTCTTAGGTGGCAGCCATCCGGCTTTGCACTTTAAGGGCGTGTTCATCAAAATCTCTAAGCGTGAACAGCGGTTTGTTTTTTCTCTGGGTTGATACCCTCCGCTGTTTTTGAGAATCCGCTGGAGCCGCATGCGAAACACCCAGATTTTAATATATTTGCAGCGTAACGAAACTCTGTAAAATGATATGTGAGATCCTAAAAGGAAATTAAGCTTATTAGAAAACGAGACGAGAAATATACTAGAAGAGATCTGAGGTCCAATCAGAATCTGAATTGTAGGTACTGCTCTTCCGTATATCAGCGGCTTTCGTCGTCCATTCCATAAAACATGGTTGCCGCGTTTGGTGGAGTTGCTAGTAGCTTTATGAACCTGAAGCGCTTGTGGACAGGGACTTCGTCCGTGAACATAGCCCTAAAGTTTTTAATCACCTCGTCCGCGCAGGTAAGCAGCCGGCTTTTCTTGTGTCGAGTAGTGATATATGCCGCAATCACCTCCTGCGCAACAGACATAACTCTCATCAAATCGCTCTGTTTTTAACCAGTGGTCTTAGGTAGTTTGGGTGAGGGTCCAAAAATTGACCCGCCATCTGTACTTTGACGGCGATGGTCGACTTCTTTTAGCTGTTTCTGACCATACACTGTCGTTATCGGTATTGTGATTGAGCCCTAATATGTTCTGGGATCTGTATCGTTGCTCGACATTGCGTGCATATCGTTCTGCTGCACTTCTATCGTCAATCGAATCCTGATCGCCGAAGTTGCTGCTTAATCCACTCAGCGACGGCCGTGCAAGGCTTATAGTATGCTCATCGTAAACAGCGAATGCACCGGTTCTAGCGGTGCGAGACATAAATATGTCCAGTTCGTGGTACAAAAAGAAAGGTATGCTTTAGATGTCTTTTGCTTGAGGGTACACAGCGATTACTTCGTCCCACACAGAATCTGGAGCCGTAGGCATCCCTGTGGTGGGGTCCCACTCAAACCCACGGTTTGCCTTCATTGTAGCGTATGTCCTGCATTTCTTTTGCAACTCTGCAATCTTGCTCTGCAGTTTCTTTCGATCTCGCGTTTGGCTGGTCAATAACCCGTCGTTGAAGGCTCTGACAATGTGATTCCTTTTCGCTTTCTTGAAGTTTCCCTCGTGTGAATTATCAAGCCGCACAACTTCATCTATATTAGCGTTGATGGAGCGAGCGGTAAGTTATTGAGGCCAGCCAAATGTCATGGTTCACAAAGCTGATGATGATGGCGCTGTGTTGGTTTTTGATGAAGCTGACGCTGTGTTGGTTTTCGACAACTGAAACGGGCCCAGCAATAAATCGTATCCCCTCCCAAAAAAACCCTTGGTTGTCATCTTGGATATTTTTACTATTAACGCAAAGATATTGTTGTGTTTGTAATACTTATATTTTATTTCTATTGTAGACAGCAACCCTCTTTTGCAAAATGAGCTTGAATGTACGACCAGTACGGTAGCCCTGCCATAACGAGCACAATCTGATCTTCTTCTCCGCCATCCGATGTGTTGCATTCCTCATTAGATGCGTCTATAGCACAATCAGGGAGTGGTCCGATGAGCATTCTGGGTACATCGATACTAAGCGGAACTATGGACTACGAGGAGCTGTTAAACAGTCGAAGTCCGATACGTTTCTCGAATATCGCTCGCATGAGGATACATACTTTTCATTTGCTACTTGGTGAATGAGAAGCTACGCTATTGCTATCATCAACGTCTAGAATTTACAGCGGAGAGCGCTTACTAATTTTTCTGTACATACTTACCGGAAAAACGTAATCGAGCAGCACAAGATCGATTCCAACATGGGTCAGCGACAAATGGCCGGATTGTTCGTCAATGTTTAGAATCAGTTGATGCTCGATGGGATTAATTCGTTTGTCTCCCCAACCGTACAACCCCCGTCGAAATTCAGCAATCTACAAGCACTCCCCCTTCTTCAAAAAATGCTTAGGGCTGTAGATGGAACTCACATCCCAGTGGCTCCTTCTACTTCAATTGCTTCGCGGTTTAGAAACAGAAAAGGGTTTTACTATAGTAACGGGCTTGAGGTGTGTAACCTTCCATTCGAATTTGTGTATATCCTCCTTGGCTGGGAAGGGTCTGCGCACGACGGCTAGTACTAAAAGATGCTGTTAGTCCAATTTCCACACCCCAAAAGGCACGTAGCCTCACTTGTCATGATAAAACGTTACATGATTTTTCTTTTGATGCGGCCTGTGTGTTAGGTAAAACACTACTTAGGAGATGGTGGCTACGCGCTAGCCGACAACACAATAACGCCTTATAGAGGAACACGATATCATCTTAAAGGGTTCGGCGATGGTCAGCCCAAATCACAGACGGAAGAGGAGCTGTATAACATGCGTCATTCATCACTGATAAACGGTATGATAAACGTTATCGAAAGAACGTACGGAGCTATCAAATTAAAGTTTCCCGTTCTGCTACACATGACATCATATGCGCTTGCAGATCAGCTAGGTCTAATACAGGCCGCGTTCGCGATTTACAACTTCATTCGTCGCAATGGCGATGAATGTGCAGACCCAGACAGGCCCACCAGGGAAACATACAGTGTAAACGACAAACGGGTAGACGCAGGGGCACACACACGGACGACACGGACAACAGCGATACGAAGAAACTTCTAGATGAAATAGCATCGCTGATGTGGCAGAATTAACTTGTGACTATTGTGGAAGATACGGTGAGGTCGTAGTGAAGTTAAGTTTACATTACGGCAAAATTGAGGTAATGCCCAGCACGTGCAGAATGTTAAAAAGTCGTCAAGTCTATTTAACGCATATCATATTTGCTATTCCAGGGCTTTGTCAGTCCACACGCTAAAAAAAACTCAATCTGATCGAATTTTGGACGCATAGAGGATAGATGATAGAATATTTTGAATCGATTTGCTCTCAAATGAGCATTCGGAACACGCAGAGTTTTGAGTGATCCGCTGGATAGTAAAATTTCGCTGAGATGACCCCAATCCGCTGGAACATGTACCTGCGAAACAGGGCCTAAGTGGGCCATATAATCTACGTGGCGGAGACGCAATGTACATGGTAACATCACAGCACCCCAAACCCTCACTGTAACCTTTAGCGAACCCAGTAGTGTCCTGATACGGGAGGAGCGGTGCACGTATGCACGGTAACCTCGCACCTTATCCTCTAGAATGCTATCCGCCTTCCGGCTACGTAAGTGAACCGAGAGATGTCATCTGCATTGCGTTTCCGCATCTAAGCTGGTCCCGGTACAATCGGACCCTTCGGTAGCGATTGGGTACGAAGAGAACAGTAAACTAACCCAAGCGATGAATGACATTGGATGTCCACCCTTATTTTTTTGCAAAGTCTTCACTACGGTAGACTTATTTTTTCCATAAATGAAAAGTAATTCTCGAAGTAACCCCGTATGGATACCCGTGTCCACTTAGAGCGATGACAGAAATTCCACCAAAGCAGTTTTACCACCGGAGATCCAAGACCGTGTGAAGCAGAGTGCTTCCTTCACTGTAACGGGGTAAGCGATACCGTCACTAGCTTGCACTATAGTGTGGAGGAAGCTCGCAATAGTAAAACCAAGTATTAGGTTTGTGTCAAATTCAACTCTGATTTATTTAGGACCAGGGCGGCTACCCCTGGCCTCGTGTGAGCCACTCAAACACATGTCTATATCTGATTAGTCAATAATTGAGTATGGCTCCTCACTATCAACCAATCAGATGATGACACCTTGGCACACGCTACCCGTGTGCCACTTTACCTACTTATGTAATTGGAGTTGGGCCCATCACGTCACCCTCCTCTTTAAGTTGCGCTTACGCAACATAAGCGCACGGAACACATTTGAAGAAAACTCGAAAACCGACAAGGCGGAGACATCGGGGACAGCGCGAAGGGCGGCAGCGCCAGCGCGTCGCTGGCGGTGGTAACGAGGGCAAGCCCAGGGTCGACAGGTGCGCCACAAGCTCTGGATGTACTGCGAGGACCGTCACTGCGCGTCTCGGTTCCCAGGACACACATCGACGAAGTGTCCAGCGTACATGCGACTTAGAAGACTCCGAGCTGGAGGCACTTGGATCACGGACACGAGGAACCTCACGAAGCCGACTTCGTGGCGCAATGGTCAATGCATGGGGCTCCCAGTCAGAACACCAGGGTTCGATTCCCATCAGGCGCATTCACTCACGCACACGCGAGTGTTGTTTTGCTGCCAGAACGGAGTAGCTTCGAACATCTCAAAGACAGAAGACTTGTCGACGGAAGACAATCACTTGAGCACCCCAAGTGAGCATCACGCTGTCACCACTGGTGTCACCAGAATCAGGTACTTGTTGGCCACCGTGTCGCCGCTGGTAATCGAAGTCGCTTCGGCGCCGTCGTAGCGTGTCGGGTTGCCAACCCACTTGTCACTGGTTCGATGTCGCCGGTGGTTTCTTGTTTTCATTCTTGCACTGACAAGATGTGTCAGTGTTCGCCGCGGCTCACGCCGACGTTGCACGCGTCGGAGCGCGGCGTCGTTGTCGCCTCCTCGTGCAAGTCGTTCTCGTGGCCGTTCTCGATCTCGCTCACGGTCTCCGCGGTGTGACCCGCGGAATTCTTCTTCTCAAGCTGCATTGTCTCATACTCGTGGACCACGTCCGGAACGTCGCGGAGAAGATTGGCGCGGGGCTCCCACGTATCATGCTCTGGGGGATAACCGAGCCAACGTACCAAATAGCGGCACGCGGTTGGAACCGCGCGAGGGACACGACTACGGGCGTTACGTTGGTCGGCCGAGCTGTGGGGGTCCTCGTGGTCAACTATACGCTCCACAATCCAGCGCGCATCACCCATCGAGTCAATTATCGGTGGTGGTCCTTCACGATGATACGGCGTACACCCTGTACGTTCAGGGCGAGGTGGAGACTGTTTCGAACCGTTCGTTGGACACTCAGATTGGAGCTGAGCGGGCGGAAGATCGTGCCTGACAGACGCGTCAGGTTCGTCGGGCTGGTCACCCGACGCATGCTCCGTCTGCTGGCTCGGGTCAGGAATCGTCGCAGGGAAGTACCGCTTCAGTCGCCCGACGTAAAACGTCGGGTGAAGTCTAAGTGACGACGGGATGCCCTGGGTGTAGGCGTCGCCCACAGACTTGGTTACTCGAAAGGGACCGATGAAGCGTGGAGCAAGTTTGTTGGCGCCGAGGTTGGTTACGGCAGAAGCTCGGATTCCCTCGGTCGATAGGAGAACGCGATCTCCATCTTGAATACATTCACGTTCTTTCGACCGTGCTTATCAGATTGTTCCTTTTTCTTGTCCACTGCATTCTGCAGTGTGTCGCGGACGAACCTTGAGATGGATTGCCTTTGTATGACGAATTCCTCAACTGCCGAGCGATCGGCAGGAAGCACCGAGGGTTTCGATGTATAATTGGCCGTGGTAACTGCCTGCTCGCAAATGTTGCTGCCTGGATCGATCAAGTTCTGCGACGTCCATCTCGTTATCGGAGATGCAGTACGCCGAGGAGGCTCGATGGACTGCTTGGACGGAGAGCGAGTCAAGGCGTTCACACTGGCTACACCCGAAGATAACCCTGAAGTCGAGTGCGCCGTCAGGCCTGTTGGCACCGGTGAGGCTACAGGTGCGTGCTGAGACACCGGTTCACGTACCGGTGATGACCACGACACGGACTCATTGTCCGCAGGACTGACCGCAACTTCAGCATCCGTGTCGACCGAATGAGATGCTCCCCCACCAAGGGTGGAGCCGCCAGCATCCGTAGGGTGGCCCACGGCAAGAAGTACCGGAACACGTGGGTGTCGAGCGTTGTTCACGAAGAACGGCGTCATGCCCGTCGAGAAGTGCTCGGCGTTGTTGAGGGCGAACACGGCTAGCGGTAGGAACGAGCTCCAGCTCGTTTATGAAGTCGCGTAGCTGCGGAGAACGTATTTAAGGACTCGGTTGACGCGTTCTGTTTGTCCAACCGTCTCCGGATGTGCCGCAGGCGACATAAACAATTTTGTTCCCAATAGCTCGAAGAGGCGTGACCAGAACGCGGATGTAAACTGCGGGTCGCGGTCGGACACGATGGACTCCGGCAGACCGTGGTGACGAAAAATCATGTCGACGAAGTGGGCCGCGGACTCTTCCGCGGTGATTGAACTGCCACCGGAACGAGATGGACCATCTTGCTGAAACGATCGACGAACACAAGTACACCCGTGCGCCCGGCTGTATCGGGCGGAAGACCGAAGATGAAGTCCATCGAAATGAAGCGCCAGTCTTCCGTGGCGACCGGAAGAGGGCGCAATGGGGCCTGAGACGTCGAAGACGGTTTGACTCGCTGGCAAGTTTCACATGTGCGGACCCACTGGCGTACCCACTTGTACATGTGCAGCCAATAGAAGTCTCTCGACAGAGCCGCGTACGTCTTCTCGCGACCGAGATGTCCTGTAGTCGGGGCATCATGATACTCGTGGATTATGCGCGCACGTAGATCAGCGTCGTTTGGGACGATGACTCGAGGTCCATCGAACCTGTCGATGCTGTACTTGAGCAGATTGCCGTCCAATCGATATCGATCGATCTGATTCAGCGTGGTATTTGACAGGGTACTAAGCGTGTCACTACTAGGAGCACGCAGGTGCTTCATGATGGACCGTATATAGGGTCATCATCGTACGCTCTAGCAATCTTGTCGCCCAGCGGGAGCGTGGGCGTGGTCAACGTCAAGTTGATGCCTGACGACACGCAGACCGCACATTCGTCGTCGTCCTCATCAGCCAGCTGATGTCCTAGCGCTTCATGGGGATCGTAGTCCGGACGCCGAGACAGCGCGTCGGCGAGAATGTTATTCTTGCCCGGCTTGTAGTGAACAACGAAGTTGTACTCGGAGAAGAAGGACAGCCAACGGGCCATCCGTTGCGACAAGTGAGGGCTCTTCATCGCTGTCCGCATCGATGCGTGATCAGTGTAAACCGCAAACGACTGCTCACCGAGCAAGTACACTCTGAATTTGATCAGAGCGTTTCGCATTGCCAGGAGCTCCTTGTCGAGGACTGGGTAATTCGTCTCGGCTGGCTTCAGTTGGTGCGACTGATAGCTGATAACGCGCTCGTGTTTGTCATCATCGAACTGCATCAGCGCACAGCCGATGGTAAAATCGCTCGCGTCGCAGACGACGTGGAATGGCTTTGAGTCTTCAGCAAGCTTCAGGATCGGCGCAGACGCCAAGCGCTTCTTCACCGAGTCGAATGCAGCTTGGTGGTCCGATTTCCACTCCCAGATCATGTCTTTCTTCAGCAGCGAGGACAGCGGCTGGATCAACCCAGCGTAATTCTTCGTGTACTTGTGCAAGTAATTGGGCATGCCAAGCCACTGACGCAACTCAGTTGGGCTTGTCGGCGTTGGCCAAGCACAGATAGACGATACCTTGTCGGGATCCGCGCGCACACCGTTCTTGCTCACGTAGCATCCCAACAACGGAATCCCCGGTGCGCAGAAGACACATTTCTTCAGGTTTGCGTAGAGCTTGTTCTCTCGCATCACCTGGACGACTTGTCTCAGGTGTTTCAGATGTACTTCCACGGCACTGAGGTTGCCCTCAGCGCGGCTGTGCACGAAGATGTCGTCGAAGTAACTCGGCGCGAAGTCTCGAAGCGGGCGAAGCACATGGGAGACCATGCGATTGAAGGTGGCAGGCGCGTTCTTGAGACCCTGTGGCATCACGAGCCACTCCCAGAGCATCCCGCTCGGTGTACTTACGGCGGTGAGAGGCACATCAGATGCTCACATCAGGATCTGATAGAATCCATCGGTCAGGTCATGAAGTCCAGTACCATGTCCTTCCGAGGGATCGGAGTCTGCGCGGGGATGGTGGCATCATTCAACTTGTTGAATGCGTGAACAATACGCCATCCCCCTGTAGCTTTCTTCACACAGAACGTTGGACTGGAATGGGGAAAGGTACTCTCACGCACATGACCCGCCTTTCGGCGGTTCTCGAAGAAGTCATCGATCGCTTTCACTTGATCACGAGGAAGTGACGCAGTCTCTTGGCGCCACCAAAAGGTGTGTGAAGACCTCGCTCACGTCGAATCCACGTCGACGCTTGACTGATTGGGCCAGCCAGTCAATCTCTGGCTGATATCGCGCAAGCCAAGGGATGCCCAGGATGCAGTCAAACGCGTAGTTCATCTCGATCACCAAGAAGTCGTCCTTGCTACGGAAGCCGTCGAACGTGTACGACAAGGACACGTCACGCCGCGCAACGCGGCGAGCCTTACCATCGGCGAGTTTGACTTGAATCTCACCTGAACCATTCCGGACGCGGACGTTTTTGGGTAGTACCGACAAACACGACGCGCGAAAGAAGTTGTTGGTCGCTCCTAAATGTAAGTGTCTTTCCACTTATTATTCCAAAGGGTGGTAAATTGAACTATTTTCTTCAGCACGAGAAACGACAGGCGGCGTTTTTTTTACATAATACTATTCACTTTCAGATTTACCTTTCCAACAACGCTTCTCGTCTTCTACTCTTCCCGCATTCCTAAACGTGCTACAGGTTATGAGCCCAAACCGTTGCGGACCGAATAGAAGACCTGGGGTCGACTTGACTTTACAGACCTCGGGAGTCCACAAGCGATGCCTCCGGCAGCCCGAGCGGAGCGCGAGCACCGACGCAACCTGGCGAATGTGCACTCGGAGCTGCACAAAACGCCACCCCAGTTGTCGCGAAGTGAGCGTCGAGCTGGGATGAGTACTCCTGAGAGCTATAGAGGCTTGGAGTCACTTGGTGATCAGGCAACAATGCCAGCGTCACCGACCACGCCCATGTCTGATGAAGACATCGTCGCTGTACTGACAGCGAGGCTTCAAGACGCAATGGATCTCATTGGTCTGCAGCAGCGCCTCCTCAAGAAGCGTAAACTTGAAGCGGATCGACAAGCTGCAACGCAGCAAGTCCACGTCGTCGTCCAGCAACTCGGAAATGAGACAGACGACAACGTATCCAGCAACTACAACGATCAGCTGCACGGTGCTGCTCAACACGATGGTGAGCATGTACCAACGACCAAACCGCCGAAGATAAAGGACATTCGATGCCGAAAGTTCGCGGGAACTGAGGTGTATCCGAGTCTCGGCGCAGGTCTAGAGGACTTTCTCAACGAGTTCGAGCGTGCGGTCAGAACCGAGAGCCAGCTCAACAGATCAACTTGGACGCCGACACTAAAGGCGTCAATACTGGGCAACTTCCTGGAGGGTGATGCACACAGATCGTATCACGACTTCGCAGGCGATCGTGATATAACGTACGATGAGCTGGCACAGCATTTGATGGGTGCCTTCGGTTGTCGCTTGAGCCAATATGAACTACGGAAGAGACTCGACACTCCGAAACGCAGTGGCGACACCTGGTAGCAATACGTACGATATCTGCAGTTCATTGAGCGTCTCATGAAAGGTGACCAGACGCAGCTACTACTCGAGACGGTGTGCCAGAACGCTTGTCCAGAACTGTTGTCGACGCTACTCAGCAAGATCGACGAGTCCAGCAAGGAATACATGCATGAGCTGGACCGGGTGGTCAAGCTTCAGCAACGGCTGATGGGTGATGGGCGTCGTGTTGGCCAGAGCAAGCAAAATCCACCTCAGCAACAGAACAACCTGAACAGCAACAAGAAGCAGCAAAAACAAGCAGAACAAGCTGAAACAGTCCACGCAGCCGAACGGTGCAAAGACGTCGAATGGTGCAAGTACTGCAACGAGCTCAATGAATACAACAGGCTGCTGGAACTGCGGAGAACCTGGACATCGATCGTTCGAGTGCACCAAGCCCGCAAAGACAGCCGCGAAATCGGATCTCGAAGGCCAAGCGAAACAGGCCATGTCGCACTGCAGTGACAGCGACAAGGATGACTCGAGCTTCACTAGCGATGACGGCGATGGCCAAGCCAGCATGTGGATGGCTGCAGCAGGTATCGACGATCCAGCAAAGAGGACGTCGACCTGGATTGTCGATTCAGGTGCCTCTCATCACATGTGCTCTCGAGAGGATGTCCTGATTGGAGCGGTGCCATTAACGATGACCGTCACAGTTGCCAATGGTGACGTAGTGACGGCTAGTATGAAAGGCTGCTGCCTGATTCGTGTGAGTGACGGCCGTACTAACAAGGTTGTGCTACTCCGCGAAGTTCACTGTGTTCCGGAGCTACACCAAAACCTGCGATCGGTCACGGAGCTCGCTGATCACGGTATATCGTGCCAATTTAACGCAAGCGAAATTTGCGGCTAAAGGACCGCAATGGGAGGACCATTGCTGCAGCAAATCGCCGTGGTAAATTGTGGAAGTTGGACGGCGAAATGGTGGAGCCTAGCACAAACACTGTAGCAATGTTCGCTGATGTGTCGAGCGCTACACTTCAGCACTGGCACAACAGGTTGGGACACATCAACTTCCAGGACCTGCTCAAGATGCACACACACGGTCTGACTAGTGACATGAAGGTGCTGTCTAAGAAGCTCAAGCTCTGTCTACCCTGCGCTGAAGCTAAGCCGACCAAATCAAAGCAGCCAGCCACCGATACTTCGACATCCGCACCAACTGATGAAATAGGTGCTGTACTTGCTGTCGACTTGAAGACCGACATCAAGCAAGACCGACAGGGACCCAGGCACATACTGATGATCGTAGACCATGGTTCAAGCTACAATCGTGTGTACCTGCTGTATACCAAGGATGAAGCGGCCAAGCATCTTGAGGACTTTATTGCTGAGTTCGAGAGACAGTTCGGGGTCACAGTGAAGGTGATTCGCAGCGACGGTGGCGGCGAATTTTGTGGTCGTGGATTTGTGGAGTTCTGCAAGAATCGTGGTATACGACAGCAACTCACTCTTCCAGACAACTCGTCATCTAACGGCAAAGTCGAACGCATGCACCGAACGTAAATGAATGCTGCGCGTGCTATGCTATGGACGTCGACACTTCCCGAGCGCTACTGGGGCGATGCAGTGCTATTTGCCTCGTAGGTGCGCAACTATGTGCCAACCCGTGCTAATGCAGATCACAAGGCACCGTTACATGTATTGCGTCTCCGCATCTAAGCTGGTCCCGGTACAATCGGACCCTTCGGTAGCGTTTGGGTACCAAGAGAACAGTAAACTAACCCAAGCGATGAATGACATTGGATGTCCACCCTTATTTTTTGCCAAGTCTTCACTACGGTAAGGCTTATTTTTTTGTGGAAAGCCGCCATCGAGAAGGGGCTCGCTGACGTGAAGGCCAACGGAACTTGGGAAGTGGTAGAAAGACCTCCTGGCGAAAAGCTGATCTCGTCTAAATGGGATTTCCGTATCAAGTTCAATAGTCGGGGAGAGCTCGAGTGCTTTAAAGCTCACTTAGTTGCAAGAGGCTTCACGCAGCGCTTCGGTATTGACTTCGTCGAGACGTATTCTCCCGTACTAACGTTTTCGAGCGTGCGATTCATGATCGCTGTGGCTGCACAGTGGCAACGTCGGCTGAATCTAGGAGACGTTCCAAATGCCTATGTGAAGTCCGAACTTTATCGACAGCTCTACATGCGTCCTCCTGAAGGCAGTGGCGACGAAGGCAAAGTGTGGCTTCTGCTCAAGAGCCTATACGGACTCAACTAAAGTGGTCTGCTATGGAACAAGGCCATTAACTCATACCTATTGTCTATCGGCTATGTGCGCAGCCAATTGGATCCCTGTCTGTACTTTCGCCGTCATAAGGGCAAGCTTTCGCTGCTTGGTCTGTACGCGGATGACGTTCTCGTCACCAGTAAAAGTGACGAGGACAGCGACTGGGTCATGAGCAAGTTGAACCAGCGTTTCGACATCAGGGAACTTGGAGAAGCGGACAAGTGCCTGGGTATCAGAATTGTTCGTCGCGCTGATGGATTTATTCTCCACCAACGTGATTTAATTCAGCAACTGCTTATCGACATGGAGATGGCAGACTGCAAGGCAATGGCAACCCCCATGGACACCATGCGCCAGTACGACGACAACGTTATCATGGAGCGCAGCAGCGTCATGCGCAAGGTTGTGGCTTCACTATTGTGGATCTCGAACTGCACCCGTCCAGACATCACGGCGGCTGTGAACTACTTCGCGCGCTTCGTGGCACGACCTTGTGAAGGACATTGGGTTGGTGTTAAGCGCATCCAGCGCTACCTGCGTGGCACCATGGACTACGGTCCGTTCTTTCAGTCTGATACTAACGTGGCGACGACGTTCCAGACTACAATCTTCGCCGATGCTGATTGGGCCGGCGACAACCGAGACGCCAAATCTGTCTCCGGTGCGGTAGTGATGCTAAACGACATGCCGATCGAGTGGCACTCGAAAGAGCAGAACTTGGTCGCACTCTCGACCATGGAGGCATAGTATGTGGCGGCTGCGATGGTAGTGAAAGACTGCATCTGGATCAACCAGCTGATGGGTGAGATTGGGCTGTGGACACAGAACCAAGCGGCTCTCCTGCTCGTGGACAATCAGTCAGCCATCAAGGTTATGGAGAACGAGATGGCCACGCAGCGGAGCAAGCACATCAACATTAAGTTTCACTTCATTCGTGATGCTATCGCGAAGGGTGACGTGGTGGTAAAGTATTTCCCCACGCAAGAGCAACTAGCCGACATCTTTACCAAGCCACTGCAACGCGTGCTTTTCGAGCGGCTGCGGCTGCGTCTTCGTGTTGTCCCAACGCCGTAGCTCTCAAGGGAGGCTGTTGGATATCCGAGATTTCGCCATGGACTTTGGGTGACGAGGTTGTGGCAGCAGCAGCTCCAACGGAGAAGCCGTTGGAGATCAAGGAGGTGCAATGCTCAAGTGGGATGACTGATTTAAGTGCCAGCCCAAATGAAGGGCTGAGTTGCTCGTCGGCCATGGGGATAAGCTTGCATGAAGATTTCGTGACTGGTGCCATCACATGCGACGACGAACGGCTTCCGATGACACCAGCACCTGCGTATGAAGCAAGGCTCGTAGGTTAGTCGTAGTGAGAAGCTAACTAGAAGAGTGCTAACTTTCAATTCACTTTCCGATTTACCTTTCAAACAACGCTTCTTATCTTCTACTCTTCCCGCATTCCTGAAAGTGCTACATGGATGTCCACCCTTATTTTTTTGCGTAGTCTTTACTACGGTAGGACTTATTGTTTTCCATACATGAAAAGTAATTCTCGAAGTATCCCCGTACGGATACCCTTGTCCACTTAGAACGATGACAGAAACTCCGCCAAACCAGTTCTACCAGCGGAGATCCAAGAACGTGTGAAGCAGAGTGCTTCCTTCACAAGCCCAGCTGGAGAGGAAACATTCAGCACGATTATCGCTCACTTCATTTTTTTTGCTTTGACTCGGTATAGTAGTTGCTTCCCACACTGGGTCCATCAACTGTACAGATACTTTAGAGAGTAACTTTGCGAGAGTCATCTGGAATTAAGTGTCTTTTCCACTTATTATTCCAAAGGGTGGTAAATTGAACTATTTTCTTCAGCACGAGAAACGACAGACGGCGTTTTTTTGATAGAGAGCCCGCCGTCTCTCTCATCTTAGAATTCTCCTTCAAAAACAGCCCATCTAAAAGAGCTCGTAAAATACACTTTATGTATTATTCTATGGATCCACGAGCGATGGGATAGCACCGACACTATGAAAACAAACTTGCAGCTTTCGTAGAAGTCGCCGAAGCCTAATCACCACCTACCGGTTTGAAATAACCCCTGGCACAGCATCTTCTGCTACCGCTTCGCAGCCGCACCATTTCTTAATTAGGTTCACATTTTCCAAGACAATCATCTCTGGGAATACCGGTACCAATACCGCATTTTTTCAAACTACGATACAATTGATAGTAGAGAACGATGCTTGCGGTAGTTGTGAGTCGATGATTGAAAATTAGAAAGTGAGGTTATTGAGCTAGAAGTCTTAGTACCTATTCCGGCATGAGCATTCGTTAGACGAGGAGGTTACGGAAACATCAGCCTGTCTGATTGGATGAGAATTTCTGATTAATAATGAATGAGTTGATAAGTCACTGGGCACTGCTTAGCGAGCGGCTTCAGTGACAACGCTGGGAGTCGTAGCTGACGACTCGTAGTGTGAGCTCTCCTGACACTTTACTTATGACCGCTATGTTAACAGGAGGTAGACTATGTGCTGAGTGTGCAAAGGCTGTAGCAACAACCTTCGCAGTCAGCACTTAACTCAGACAAATCTGGGATTTATTGCACATTTAATGTGTAGATTGACCAGTGGGGGCTCTATAGATTGCCGACCTGCATGAACGAGTATTGCATCATGGTTACAATAAAAATAAACGGACCCTGATGCTTTATCTGCGCTACGTACTTTTGAAGCTCGTGTCTAAACCTATACAAAAATCATTGAAGGATCAGAGAGCTGCACAATGTCAGCACTTACGATCTTGCCTTATGTACTACGTAAACGGCTGGGCTATTCCTTCGGCCTTTTATTTGTCCCAGCTAATTATCAGAAGCTATTACCTTTTTCTCATGACCTCCTTGCATACAGCAGCTTTCAAATTGTGACTCAATTGGCGGCTTCTAACATGACATGTAAGGCTTATCAATCACAATAATTTATAATCACATTCATCAACTGAATTGCCTTCACACCACTGCCAGTACATATTAACGCGGAAGCACTACTTATATTGTAATAGATAGAGATTGCGGTCCTTTGGATCGCGTGAAGTCGCAACGACGGCTAATGTTTACATGTAATGACGTCACTTTATCGAAGTCAGGGGAGCTTGGGGGAGAGCGCGCCAAAAGAAAAGTGCCGCCCCCGCAGTTCAGACGGATGGAAGCTTCTAGAAGCTTCCACAGCCGTCCTACATCTGCCTGTTTATTAATTACAATACTATACATTCCATAGTACTACTAACAACCCATTGCAATAAGATAATAATATCACCCAATCGGAAACAGTCACTTTTTATTTGGAGCCAATATATTATTGTTTTGAATTGGTAGTCAACATATGTACCAGTATCAATTTACTTGGACTACTGGTCACACTGGGCCATTTTGAGCTATTCAATCGGTGCGTTATCGATATATACCCCCCCCCACGCTCCCCCTTCCACGCTTGTGCCAAAGCTCGTAGACTTGGATTGTCCGTTTTCTACTTGAGTATTCATCTTCCAGTTCTCCCTTTTCTGTGGGTATACGCTATCGATAACGAGTGTTTTGGGCATGTTGCTACTTGAAGCCACACACTCGCTCGACAACAGCGAATCATACTAGGACACCTGCAACTCTTAGAAAAATGGTTTGGTTCTCTTACAAAAAGAATGATGTAACCATTATGTGGCAGTATCGAAGCCATACAACTTCTTCTCCTGTACGATACGTTGAAGACCCTCAAGTTTCCCCTCTTGATATTTACCGGGATCGCTCTGCAGTACATCGTTGAAACAACGAGCCGTCTCGGCGTCAAGCTGTCGATCTTTGTAGTGCAAGATCGTTCGACGTGCGTACAGTTCAATCCACGTGCCAGGCTCTGCTGCATTTGTCGAAGGTCTCAGTCGACACCAGCCCGTTTCGTCGGCGCGAATACCCTGAAAAATACCCCCCCCCCTTGTGCCAATACCCTCCACACTATCACCATCTTATCATCCGCAGCAAAGCGACGAACGGCTAAAAGTGGTCGGATTGACGCCGTCTGCCCAGAAGCATGAGGCTTCGATACACGATGCCAAATGGCAAGAGTATTCTTGACGTCCTTTCCGACGTTGTACACCTGCGCCTCGTCGGCTTGTTTGTGTTGTTTGGCCATAGTCCACATCTCCTGACACGCGGACGCAAACGTGCTCGGGTTCAGCATTTTTGTTGATCGGATGAAATGTGTGACGCTGAGGTCGTTCACGTCTCTATTAGCAGATTGCCATGATCCTTGTGAGTTAGACACAAAGTTGACGTCTTCGAACACTTTGTCGGTTTGGGTGTAGTTCGTTTCCAGATCTCGAAGAAATGCGGCGCATAAAGAGCTGCCGGGAGGCTTACAGCGGGACGTCATTCGTACACGTGGTGCGCTGGCGATTCGCTTTCTCGTGATCCTGGTAAGATCCTCGATCAACTTACCTCGCGACGTGACAGCCACCACGAGTCGTTGGTGTTTGGCTACAGCACGTTCTCGCGCTTCTAGTTCAGCGACCGCGACATTCTTCCACATCGTGTCGTATCTTGGGGCCAATGCGGGCTTGCCAGTGTCTTGAGCAGCTTTCTTGAGTCTTTGAATCGTCATGGACAGCTGCTTTACTTCGTTATAAAGTGTGTTGCGCTCGTCCTTTAGACGCAATCGGTATGCTTGCCGGCGTTTAGCGTCCTTTGCTCGCTGGGTAGCTTTCGTTTTGGACAATCCTGGTCACTGGAGCTACTGCCATCCTGGTCATCATTCGCAATGAGGGCCGGTAGCGTCGTGGCTGTGATCGAATCGAGTTGGAGGGAGGGGGAGTCGATAAAAGCGGAAAGCGAGCTAGCGTCGACACGACCATGCGTTGCGATGTTAGCGACGCTAATAGGGCCACTGTCCAAGAACGCTTCCAACTCTAAGAGGAATGCTACGTCGGAATTCATCTTTGACACACGAAGCCAAACGTAAAATGACTGTTGCTGGGCTTATTAAAAACAGAGGGGGGTATACATGTAGAATGAGGGTAAGTTTTTCCTAGAGTAGCTTAAACTAGGTTTGTCGATTACGTCGGATGGGGTTGCACACAATATGTTTTCAGCTGAAGTGACGAGATCCGATGCAGAATGATTGAGCTGGGCCACGGAAGCGTTTAGTCACAATGGATGAGCAGCAGCACCCTTTCGGATTTTGAGATCGGTGTTTGAGGAGATAGAGCAGCAACAGTGCACACTACAGCTACAGCTAAACGATTTGTTTTATTTCTTTTTATGTAATCTTGTTTTTGTTTGACCCGGTAGCACTCAGGGCGAGCTCTGCATCAGCACCACAAACAAGGGAGCAAACCTAGCGGCGCCAGCTTACGGCTGTGCGCGCTCTTTGTAAAGAAACGAGGTACCCAAATACTTCCTCATCACCGGTTATCCATGTCAGGTACTAGAGCATGTACCTAGTTTTTGATTGTAAGCTAAGTTCAATTTTGTACACTACTCCTAAGGCCCGTTAACTGTGCATACAGATGCAAATGAAAGCGAGGTGCCCATATTGAAGACATCGTCTCGATCCTATACCGTACTGGAATTAGTAATTTTAAGAGCGTGTTTATGGCTGGGAAGGTGATGGAATGGTGCCAGAATTATCACGGCAGAGTTGCCAGGGATGGTCTACAGTACAGTTGTACAGGGACTCTACACGTTCTATACACTGCGCTGTGATCGCAGATCTGTTGTCGAGTTGAGCCAACGAAATGTATTGGGATGATTGAGAGCAGACCCCTTAACCACTCCCAGTTGGAGCTTTCTGCAAGACAGCAAAGGATGAGCATGAGTGCGTGATAGGATCGGTTAAGCCGCCTGCTGCGGTCGCAACTCCTGCTCTCTCGTGTGATCAAAAGACAGGTAGTTTAATACATGTATCCGGATATTGGTATATTTGTCAGAACTCAAGTGGCCAACCGACCCGAAAACCGCTCTTTGAAGGCACAGTTTTGAAGAAAGTAGTAATCCTTCCTCGACATGTATGAACTAGCAGCGATAAGTTCCCAAGCACGGTATCGACAGTTATCCTACCCGCGCTCGACTCCATACTCAGACACAACTATCACGGTGAGATCGACGCTGATCACGACACATTGAGATATTAACCAGGGTTGAATTGCTTAAAGGCGCAACGACGTCCAATCTGTACATGTAAAAGCAATGTGGTTTGTATCTAATCGTATACTATTGCTTAATTGGTGGTTAAAATATGTACCAGAAAGGAGCCCAAATCGTGTCGGACTACTGTTCACTACAGTACTAGCGAGCGAGCCATCTCATCCTAGCCGACCGGTACGTTATTAATATACTTTTCTTTGACGTTTTTTGCTAAACCCCTGAAGTCTTATTGCCGCTTACCAATAACGTCGCAGTCCAGTACCCTTTTTTTTGTCAGATTGTTTTAATTTGTCAGATTTCTAGTGTGACCTCCAAAAGGCGTACAGCTAGACAATACAGCAAAAGTGCATCTGGTGCTACTAATAAGTATAGTGTAAGTACCGCGCGCTCAATATAGTTTGTGTACTTAAGTAGTGATCAGTACCAGCTGGTCGATATGTCTGGTTCAAATCAAATACACTAACTAAAATTTTCGACTCCAAACCTTATTGCTATTACAAGTAGAGATTGGACGTTGTTGTGATTTCTAGCAAGACAAACGGACCTGAGCATCTCCAACAGACTTAGTGTTTCTTGGTCCGAGCTACCGATGTAATTCGGTGACTTGTGATGGATATTCTGGCTTATCTCACAATCATTTTTCTTACAGCCCTGATTGGTGTCGTGATCAGCGTTGATCGCATCGTGGGAGTTATGGCTCAGTATGGAGTCGATTGCTGGTAGGATAATTGTATATTCCGGGCTTTGACACTTTCCAGTTTTAACTACTTGGACTGGGTCGGATGCGTGGGGTTGATCGCTCTAGTTCGTTGATGTCGAGGAGGGCAGCTATCTCCTCGAAGAGTGCGGCTTTCGACGCATTGAGGCCATTGGCTGCTTTTTTTGTTCTTTCGGTATGAAAATTTACGTTTATGATTACATACGCTACAATACCAGTCTATCGATGCTGTAATCAACACGAGAGAGCAGGCGTTGCGAGCGCAGATAGGTACCGTAGTGACCTAACCGATCCTAGCACGCACGCCCTTCGTCGCGTTGAAGAAAACTCCGACTGGGAGTGATTAATGGGATCAGCTCTCAGTCAGCCCAATACATCGCGCTGGTTCAACCTGACAAGAGATTTGCGATCATAGGGCGACGTACACTGTACGTATAAGCCCACATGGGTATATGTATCTACATGAATAACCGCCGATGAGTGAGTCTGTGGGTACCTCGCTTTTTTACAATTAAATATTCTAAACAACGCATGCTGTAGTGTTCATTATTGTCGCTTTCCCTTCTCAAAGACCGAGTATATAATTTTGGAGCAAACCTGCCTAGTGCCACGACCGTTTAGTGCTTCATTGCTCGATATCTTCACTCGAAGTTACTTCCAGAGAAAAAAGTACATTTGTACAGCCGATTACTATTCCTTCTGATTGTGCTCCTTCAATTAATCCCTCGGCGTCAGGCCACAGCGACAGTCATTTTTCTTTTGACTTCGGTGAGCCGACAATGACCTCCAATACAGCATTCCTCACAGAGCTGGAAGCGTTCTTGGACAGCAGTGTTATTAGCGTCGCCAGCATTGTTCGCTTGAGCCTGTCGACACTAGTTCGCTCCCTGCAACTGTCGATTCATCCTACTTTCTCGAACTCGACTCGATGACCGCCACGATGCTACCAGCCCTTGTTGCTAATTTTGAGATCGACAGTAGCTCTAATGATCAGGATTGCCCAAACATACAAACCACCCAACGAGCAAAGAACGTCAAACGCCGGCAAGAATACCGCCTGCGATGTTGGCAAAATGATTTTTTTCTGTTACATAAATAAAACCCGATCAGTCTTCTGGCAAGAGAAAGTCGCTCATATTTTAGAAAATTGAGACAAACGACTTTAATGCGCATCAGCAAATTTGACAGGTAGCGGCACAGCCACTCGCCGACGGAGGGATATTTTTTCATTCGAGATTATGCGCGCCTAGGACACAAGTGGAGACCCAAGACGGTGCAAGCCCGACACAAACAAGTTCGTGACGCCGACGTGACGTCGAGTGACCTTTCCTGGCGGACAATGACGTTCCATTGGCGATACAGACTTTGCCAACTGGAATTAGATGGCACGGGGACTTCATATAGTGCTTTATTTGGCCTTCCATCTGTGGGTGTTTGACCACGCACTAGTCGAACAAAGGCCGGTAGCGATAACTGTGATCGGCTAGCGAGATCTGACAGGAATTTAGCGGCCGCAGAATCAATTGTGTCGCCTTGATCACTGGAGGGGGGAGCCACCATATCGAACTTGGATGCAAATACACGAACTTGTTCACGCCGTTGAGCCTCGGAGACATCGGCAATACGCCTAAGTAACTGGACTGTTGACGACGATGAGGATGCAGAACTGCGTTCTTGGGACACGAACTGGTGTTGCTGGTGTTGGCGTCCAGTCGTTTCCTGTAGTCACTGATTCGGAGGCTCTGCGAGCCCATTGTACTTCTCCGTGATGTACACTTGGACCACGTCCGGCAATTGCTGCGGCCGGAAATGTGCTTGCTTGTTATCGAAGCACCCGCCGTGGTCATCTCCGGAGCACCCGAGGGTGGAGTTGTACTTCATACAGAGTCGTTTGTCGCCTTGGCGGGGAAGAGCAGATAGAACTTCGGTAGGAACAGATGACTGTCGACGTTGGCGTTCCGATCCACGACCTCCGCCCGGCTGGTTGTAGCTTCGCGAGGGCGCGGCGGAGCCGTTGTTGTGAGATCGGCGTAGGTCAAGTAGCTCGAGTAAGTCCTCGTCCATGCGTGAGAATTCGTGGTGAACTTCTTGGGCTGAATCGAGAACGCGAGCGACGACACAGCTACGAAATTTCCCTAACTTTTTCGTAACCCAGAGGCTGATCAGCTTCCAACCGACTACGTCTGAGTCTCCAATGTCTCTGTGTCGCTCGATAAACGTCAGTGCGCTATCGATGAGATCCGTTACGTCCTCCACGTACAATTCCTGAGCAAAACCTCGGAGAGCGCGGAGTGCACTGCTGATATCAGAGCGGTATGTTGCTGAGGGCGCGGCGCGTAGTGCGTTGCGTTCCGAGAAATCGGTCATACTGGTGTTAGAATTCTGTGCTTTTACTTGGGCCCATATACCGGCCGGTCGACTGTGCATCAACGTAAGGCCTCGCGCGGGGAAACCGAAGTCGAGAAGACCACGACATACTGGTGGGGCCGCAGGAACGACGCGTTTCTGGAATGTTGCATTCGTGCTAGCTCATACACAGCAGACTTACCTTGGAAACGAGGCTGGAGAACCGTCTTGCTAACGCGTCTCTGGGTTGCTGACTGCCGGAAGGCTTCGCGGGCGCCGACGCCCTCACTGCCTTCGTCTTGCTCACTATCGTCGAGGTGTTGTCGACTGCGGCGGTCTCGAAGGCTCGGGTCTGTTGCGCGCCGTCGGTTGCCGAGTGTATGGCTCATTTGCTGGACTTCCTGTATGTCCGCATCATCTAAGCTACTGTAGGTCCTTAAAGCGCTATTCGACCGTCTTCCAGCTGGTCTAGCTTCACTCGTAACTGGCGCAGCCTCGTCTTGTCTGTCCGGTATCGTGTCGCGGTATAAATCGAGCGCGTTTCGCTTTCGTTTCCCCATGGAACAATCTTAAATATGCTGGCGACGTACGGACACGACATTCAAAGTAGAGGGTTGAACGAGAGGGATACGTTCGTCGGGAGAAAATGGCACGGAAAATAATGCTCGTACCGATGGAGGAAGAGCGCCCCGCTTCTTGCAGCACGCCCCTATGACCGTGTCCTATTGAAGGAGAAGTTCCTTCGGGTTCAGCGCCATGTCGGATACTGCTGCACCGATCTGAAGTGCGTAGGTAATTGGGTCTGCCTTGATAATACGTATCGGCTCGAGCAAAGGGACAAGGATGGTGTCATCGCCGGAAAGCACACTAAGCCAGGTTTCTTTCGAGTTCACATAGTAGCGAAGAACAACACCGTAAGCCCATTGGCCGGTTCGTGGTCCTCCTGGTTGAACGAACGCTACTGGGTGCGCCAAGTAACTTCCTGGCTACAGCTGTGTTTCCTCCGCTTCAACAGCCCGGAGTTCGAAAGTTGAAATAGGCACCTATATTTCTTGCCCGTCCTCGTCAGAGTCAGGTCGCACGATTTGAGCAACAGGTTCCTCGCCAATTACACGGCGGAGGCGTACATAGCAGAACTCTGTCAGCTCAGAGGCGTGTCCTGGGCCGAGAAAGGCAAGCGTGTTCGGAGCAAGGTGTCTTGGCGACATTCGAGAAGCTTGAAGGAGCGGAAGGGGCGCTTGAAGTGACTGTTGCACTACTCTGCAGAAAGCCGAATGATATACCGCTCCTGCTTTTATCTACAACCCACTGCTAAAAATACGCTTCTGGTCTCGAGACCTTACCGCCTGTCGGAAAACGGATCATCCTCAGGACAAATCCCAGCGAGCTACACCCAAATCGACAAAGTGTATGAAGACGTCAAGTTTGTGTCTAACTCACGAGGATCATGGCAATCCGCTAATAGAGACGTGAACGACCTCAGCGTCACACATTTCATCCGATCAACAAAAATGCTGAACCCGAGCACGTTTGCGTCCGCGTGTCAGGAGATGTGGACTATGGCCAAACAACACAAACAAGCCGACGAGGCGCATGTGTACAACGTCGGAAAGGACGTCAAGAATACTCTTGCCATTTGGCATCGTGTATCGAAGCCTCATGCTTCTGGGCAGACGGCGTCAATCCGACCACTTTTGGTCGTTCGTCGCTTTGCTGCGGATGATAAGATGGTGATAGTGTGGAGGGTATTGGCACAAGGGGGGGGGGGGTATTTTTCAGGGTATTCGCGCCGACGAAACGGGCTGGTGTCGACTGAGACCTTCGACAAATGCAGCAGAGCCTGGCACGTGGATTGAACTGTACGCACGTCGAACGATCTTGCACTACAAAGATCGACAGCTTGACGCCGAGACGGCTCGTTGTTTTAACGATGTACTGCAGAGCGATCCGGGTTAATGTCACGAGGGGGAACCTGAGGGACTTCAACGTTTCGTACAGGAGAAGAAGTTGTATGGCTTCGATACTGCAGTACCATGCACATAATGGCTACATCATTCTTTTCTTAAGAGATCCAAAGCATTTTTCTAAGAATTGCAGGTGTACTAGTATGCCTTCGCTGTTGTCGTGTTTATTCGAGCGAGTGTGTGGCTTCAAGTAGCAACATGCCCAAAACACTCATCATGGATAGCGTTTTCCCACTTGCCAACAATCACTTACTCTAATCATGATAATATAAATGCTAAAGGCATCGATTTTATATGCCCGTGTATTTATTGCAATATATCGCGTTACCTTACGTTTCTTCAGTAAAGTAGTAGCCTAACTTTAGCCTGGGTCATACATTCATTCGTAGCGTAGAATTAGCTAGTCACTGTACATAAGTTTGATTTTTTAGCTTGAAAAGAAAGGACTCGAAGGTGAACACTTAAGTAGGAAGCGGGCAATCCAAGTATACGAGCTTTGGCACAAGCGTGGATGAGGGGGGGGGGGGGGGGGGGGGGGGGGGGGGGGGGGCGTGGGGGGTATATATCGATAACGCACCAATTGAATAGCTCAAAATGGCTCAGTGTGACCAGTAGTCCAAGTAAATTGATACGACGCCAGTGTCTGGTACATATGTTGTCTACCAATTCAAAACAAGAATATATTGGCTCCAAATTAAAAATAACGCCAGTACATGTAAAAATTGGCATTCACGCTATCCAAACGGCCGCAGTCTCTATTTATAACAACATGAGTAGTGCTTGGTCCGCGTTAATATGTACTAGCAGTGGTGTAAAGGGAATTCAATTGATAAATGTGATTGATGATCTGGCGACTATTACAAGCACTTTTTCATAGCCCTGTTAATAGCTCAGTGTGTCGTGATCAGTGTCGATCTCACTGCGAATATCGCTGCTGAGTACTGAGATACTCGATCGCGGGTAGGATAACCGTCGACGCCGGGCTTTGGCACTTTCCAGGGCTAAATACTTTGTCTGCGTTGCGGTGATCGTTGCTAGTTCGTACATGCCGAAAAAAGGCTACTGATTCCTCGAAGACTGCGTCTTCAGAGGGCTCGAGCGAGTGGTTGCATGACTTTCGGGTGGGTTGGTCACATGCGTTCTGACACCTATAACGGTACATGTATTAAAATACCTGCCTTTAGATGCTCTACTCCACACGAGAGAGCGACTGCAGCAGATGATTTAACCGATCCTATCACGCACTCAGGCTTACCCGTTCCCGCGTTGAAGGAATCGCCAACTGGGAGTGACTAAATCTTAGTCACCACAGTACTTCGAAGTTCATTGCGCTGGTTCAACTCGACAACAGATTTGCTACGAGAGGGCAGTGTACAGTGTACTGTACGTATAAACTTACGTGATCTACTGTACTGCGCATTCCTAAAGGTAGATACTGTAATGAATAGTTTCACTCTCACAAGCGCAAAACTGCCGTGATAATTCTGGCATAATCCTATTAGATTTCTAGCCCTATACATGCCTTTAAACTATTTTAAAGTACAATACTATTTTGTTTTTCGACGCATGGCTGTTTTCACAAACGTTGTGTCGAATCTCAGTGAAAATCACATATGCTTTTTACAGTGAATATTATACGCACAGTTCCATAACATTTTAATGTGTAGTCACGCCAGAACATCGGGTACTGTCGCTCATCCTCCAGATGCTACCAGAGTCACCGTGGACCAGCTTTTCCTCAGTTCAGTCTGAAAGTCACCAACACGTCTGAAGCCTGGCATCCCATCTTGCGTTTCTACACGAGCTCACTAAAATTCCTGGACACTGATTCCCTACTACAGGGACTTTCACCGCGCTCGCTGCTGCAAGTTGGTGTAATGGAAATATTGTAAGCCTAGTGTCTAGTACGGACCCAGTCACCGTGACGCCCGTGACTCGCATGGTAGGTAGCGCCATTGTTTCGTTTCCAGCGCCGACCTGTGTCAGCGCTTATAACGCCAATATGCAAGGGGTCGATCGGCTTGACCAAAAACGCTCGAGGTTTTCTATTTCTGACGGTCATTTGTTCAAGCGCTGGCATAAAAAGTTAGCATTGGCGCTTATCGATGTGGCAAGGGCAAATGCATATTTCACTCGGCGAAAATGTGTGGTGCCTCAGTAGCTCGTGTCTCCCACCAAGCCGTCGTGGCAGATCCTGTGTGCGAGCTGCTAAATGGAAAACTTACAGAAGATTTGAGCGAGGTGCGAATGCTGTTTGGGCGCAAGAAGTAACAAGATATGGAGGACCATGCTAGCACGATAGCATCTGCACCTACCATCTTGGGAGCCCTATGACCGACTATTCTTTGGAATCTTAAAAAAAAACGTTTACGCTGACAGGAACCGCAAACGTCGCCGTTGCATCGTGTGCCGATGGGAAATCACAAACTACTGCAATACGCATGCTGTCTGTCTATGTTGCGCTATTCACGGTGATAATATAAAGCCGTGAACGTGCCCGGAGAGTGCACGGACCTGCTGGGAGAAATATCACTGGTTTTACCTCGCCAAGCGTTTGCTTACCGCGAAGTGTAATAATAGTAGAGATTCCGAGATCGCTCAGCTATGTGCAGCAAGTGAACCTACCGCCGTGACCAAACGTACTGCTATTCGACAAATTTCCATGCCGGGTGGTGACACCAGGCCCAGCGAGAATGGCCAAGATAGAAACGTCACTGGTCATGATGGAGAACAGTGTGGTAGTGCGAATTTCGGTGTTGCGTAGTGGTAAGATGAGCGGATGCAAAGATATGGGTGCGGCGACGCTGTGCCAACCCAGCCACACACAAACATGTCGTTGTAGACGAACCCGACAGATCCAAGTCCGCGATTGCCTGCGGTCCGGTAGCCAGGAACACCAATATGATGCCGCCACTCGCAACGGTATTCATCGTGACGGGGTCGAGCGAGTTCAAGTCGTTGGCCCATCACATCGTCTGCGAACCGTAGTTTTCGATGGCATCTGCAATGACCGACCCGTTCGTGGAGAAGGATCCGGCTGCCAGGAAAGTCTGGCCTAGGCAATGACACTTAAGTAGCCGACGTCGATGCTCGTGAACTTACCCAATCTGTGACGCCGGACGCGTCAGTCTTGCAACCTCCTACGGACAACCGATGACACCCTGTTAGTGGAACGACACACGAATTCAGGCGGCTGTGATTGCCAAGGACAAGCATAAGAAACATATTTCGGGAGATGTCGACGTGGCTCCTGCAGCTGTAACTCCCACCGTGACGGCTGCACACATGGCCACATTTACTTCTATAGTGAATCGCTGGAAACGAAAGCAGTAGTTGCAGCTAAATTAACTAGCAAAGGATTCATCGGGCGCACCTCTTACGCACATTTAAAGGTTGAAGATGCAAGCGATACACCTGCTCCGAAGTGATATCGCCAACGCCGTTGTGAAGTGGAAGGCTGCACAAAGTTTGCGCGTTTTAACAATGGTTGCTCGGGTCATGGTGACCGAAGACTCTGCGTTGAGTAAGGCTGCGAGCTCGTAACACAGTTCGGCCACAAATGCAGTGTACATGGAGGTGTCAAATTCTGCAGTGTCGAAGAATGCCGTCGTGCCGTGCCGTCTCGTGATTGTTGCAAGACCCACGGCGGGGAAGTGCGATGTCAGCATCCAGACTGCACGAAAGGTGCTATTTCCGCCACACGGTGGTGGTTCGCGCTGTGCTGAGCAAGATTGCAAGAAGTAGGACCACCGTCATGGATACTGCGTACGTCACCCAAAGTCTGCTGCTGAAGCTGTAGCGGTACCAAGCCCATCTCCCATGACCGATGTTACAATTCAATCATTAGCATGAAGCGTCGACTTAGCCCAACAACAACAGAGCATAGCGAGTAGCGATGACACAATATACAAATACAAACCAGACCGACAAGCATTATTTCAAGCCACTAAGTGACCATATCATACACACATTTGTATGCATGAATACGTTAAACCTGTATGTAGTATTATATTTCCCCAGTATATGTCTTGTAACGTACGTGTATTCCATCAGAAACATCAAGAATATAGCTACCGACACTTTAAGAATTTCGTCAACATATCGGCTGCTCGTATCAGCTGATGTCTTTAAATGTTCAAAATTATGCATCAGTGGTGAGTGCTCGAGTACAAGCCATATTAAACCAACATCGCAAGCATGTTGGAGGTCGCGACTGGCACGAGGAGCAAGTCGATTCAATGATACTACCACCAAACATCAAGCGGCATTGAGACGAAGGCCTCAACAAAGGGCAGTAAGTGCGCGGCCAGCAAACGCAGAGTCGACCAACAGCCGTCCACAGACCGCCCTATCCAACGGAGACGCGAGCCGTGGTAGCCAGTGCGCCGCTTTGACCGACAGAGACCGAAGCAGTAGTAGCAAGTGACCAATGAATACTCGTGCTGCAAGAGCAAATCTGAGCAGATGACAATTGCACCGTATTCTCTGTCTTTTTGTAGAAGATGCCTTCGAATGTACTTTACCCATACAGCGCGTACTGTATGACGGAAATAAGGATAGAAGTAGTGATAGAAGTAGTGATAGAGGTAGTGATATGTGTTTTCCAAACACATACCCCCCCCCCCCCCCCCCACACACACACACACGCACACACACATCGCATTTTCCAACGTGTCGATTGTTTGCATCGAAATGTGTGTATGTATCTAGAAGAAAGTATGATATTTCGATATCGTTCTATTTGAAGTGTTGGTTTATTCACTGCGTATGTACACATACATGGGGTGCAATAAAAAAAAGCCTCCCAGCTGCACATCTACATTTGATACCAAAGTCCAGTATTTACAAAAGGGTCGTGTGCAGGTCGTGCGGTGGCGGGGATATATACACGTTGGCGGCAGACACGACAACGCAGCATCTCGTACGTCTACAGCCTTTTTTCACCTTGGCAAGGCCAGGATGTGATGCCACGTCCCTGCGCAACATCACATAACTCAGGTCGCATTTCCACACCAATACACGCTCCAATATTTGGACCAAAACATTGCCAATGCCGGATCCAATATCTAACATAACATTAGATGGCCTGAGTGAGCCTATGGTGTCGATAGCAACGGCGATCCCCGCGGGCAATATCTCCACATCATTTTCTTGCGCTAGCCCAGATTGTTGTCTGATATCCGCCGTGTTAACATCTCCAAATGTCTCCATTAAAGCTTGAGTTGTGAGAGCGTGCGTATACGGCTCCTGTTCTTCCACAATGACAATTGGCCCTCTAGCCTCATGATCTCCACGTTCGGTATAAGCGTGTTCTTCTGCTACTAGATCTGCTTAAATAACTAAAACCAGCCCAACATCATCATCGAGACGTCCATGTCGATCTTGGTCATCGGAGCCAACGATTCCAAGACGAAACGTGTGAGATTTCGTCAGGGCCAGAAGCTTCAGCATGTTGGTTTTTTGCCTCCAAACATCGATTCCGTGTACGTCCTCATTAGTTCCATCACCATCGTCACCGCCGCGGATAAAGACACCATGAAGCTCAGCGCCACCGTGAGCATCTTTATGCCCTTTGAGGCTTTCTTTCCGTCGACCAGTAGAGCCAGGTCGTCGAGATAATCGGAAAATACTTGGTGGCGCAGGCCCTGTAAAGAAGCAACGGGGGAAACAGGACGCCTTCTTTCCGTACGTTCGCTGTAAGCTCGCCTGGCGCATTTGGAGTTCGCGGCCGGTGCTCTTCGACTTCGCCATAACCCGTGTGTAGTAGGTCACACTGAAAAAACGCGAACACAGTCAGGGGGAGCTGGCACTTCCGTAAGTCTCTTGCCGATTGTATTGCGCTTGCCGGCTTTGGTGTAAAACCAAAAGTGAACTATAACGACATGCACGCCGACAAGCCGCTCTAACTAACTATCACAGCGTCCCAGCGACAGCGTCTTGCAAGGCAACGTCAGGGTAGCTCTCTGCCACGATGTATACCAGCCCGAGCTTAAAAACATGTGCAGTATACAATCTTCAAGTGCGTGTCCTCATCTCATGGGCCACAGCACTTGATGTGCACTTTACTGCGTGCTGTGCCACCACATTGTGGCTAACTATCAACACATACTGCCATAGCTCAGCTACAGAGCTTCACTCACTCTATTGCGTGGTCGTGTTTTGGCTTTCATACTACAGTCCCTCTCTAAGCCCAGTTTCACCAGTCAGCTTTTTGCTTGTGCAAATTGTATTACGAATAGCTCACTACTCAGTGATATTGCAACTCGTCGTGACTAATCACTCGACTAATCAATCGGTCCACGCTATGTGACCTACTTCAACGTGTTGCAGCTAAAGCATACTTGACAATGCAAATCCAACACATAATGACTAAGATAACCACAGAATCAAGGAAAAACCTTAATTTAGTGAAAGTATAGTCATTATACTGAGGGGTATACATGTATACACATTAGCTTCAGCGTCGCTTTCCTGACGCTTCTAGCGCTTCGCGGGGACGCTCAAGCGTAGTGTCTTTGACTGCAGCAACGTAATCACGTCTTTGTGCAGTGCTGCTAGAGGCTCCCATGCGTCCTCTATTGCCTTCAACCCATGCCGCCCTACAAGGATCTCGTAGGCTCGGCTCGTGTTGTTCCACCGATGCCGAAGTAGCTCGTGCACGCGAAGGATGATACCCTGAGCAGCCACGTGCTCCAGGAGCTCCTCAGTCACCTCGAGGTCCATGTCAGCGAAAAATTTGAGTCGCGAGACATGCATGTCAAACTCTACGGCAGTAACGAGGTGCTTCACCTTGAAGACGTTCTGCTGTTGTGCTTCGGTGACAGCGTAGGGTCCAATCCATGTGACGAGTAGCTTGCTCTGTCCTTTCGCAGCCACACGTGATCGCAGTACATAATCACCCACATTGAAGTTGACCACGTTATCATTTCGTGCATTTTCTTGTTCAGTAGTGTCTGCTTGAGGCGGGCATCTGCAACTGCCCTGTGCATGTCTCTCACACTAGCTCGTAGTTGAGCCAGACTTGACTCGATCTCGGCCGAGGTTCGAGTCGGTTGTACACTGGGAGTCACCTCTGGTCCCAGGTATACAGCCTTCAGAGGCGAAGGGGGATCCAGTCCGGCGAACGGCTCACCCGGTGTCTTGCCTGCCAACGACGGTACGGCAGTGTGGTTGAGATTTGCCTGTACAATAGGAATTAGCCTTGGCCAGACCCTGTAGTTGAGATTGTAGTCTAGGATAAGTACCCGCAAAACTTACCCGTTCCACACATCCGTTAATTCATGGACTGTAGGTCGGTGAAAAGATTTGCTTGCACTTCAACCTATTGCACAGCTCGTCGATCACTTTATTCTTGAAGTGAGTCCCTTGGTCACTAATCCAGTTTTTAGGCACTCCAAATCTGCTGTGCCAATCCATGATGGCATCAGTCGCCACTACACTTGTTGGGGTCTCACAATTTACAAGCTCGCAGCATCGTCTTTGAGCATCTGTAGATACTGCAGGTCACCATAGGTTTCACCTACGTAGAGAAAGGCCCAATGTAGCTCTTGATTTCGCTCACTGCATCGGTAGGTTTCACTTCAGGGCCTTGGCACCACCTTCCCCCTTTTACATGATGGCACACGAGGCAGCTTGCCAGAAACCTGTCCACGCATAGTCGAAGGGAAGGCACGTAAATAATGCGGCCTAGGTGTGCCAGCATAGCATCCCGGCCTCGATGTCCTTGAGGGCCGCAGTGTGCGATAATGCACAAGCGGCGGAGCAGATTTGTTATTTTCGCTGGAATGTACAGTCGATTGGTCCTGCGTCGAATCCCGGCATCACCTTCCTGCATGCGCTGCATCTCAGACTTGTCCCCGAGTTTGCGCTGGGCATCTGAACTGAAATCTAGGTCAGGCCATACAAAGCCTTCGGCGTCGAGTGGCCGTAGTGATAGACGATCATGTTGCTGTTGTCCACGGGTTTAGCCGTTGCGTATACTAAGGAACTTGGTGGTCGAGCCCACCGAGTTACCATATCAGCCCATACGCTGTCCTCGCCTGCGATGTGGAAGATGTTGTATCGAAATTCATCAAGACGCATTGCCCACCTCAGTAATTTGCTACGGATATGTTTCTTCACATTGTCGCTCGGAGCGAACACGTTAATAAGGTTTTTGTGGTCACAATATAGTCGAAAATCACGCGGGCGAAGAAGGGGGTTTGGCAGCTTGTCGCATGCTGCCACAATGGCAAAAGCCTCCTTCTCAATTACGCTTCTGTTAGCTTGCGATCCTGTAAATGTACCACTCAGACTGTGACGAAGACGATGATTTTGCTCTCAAACAGATTGATCTCCTCTCTTTGTCTCCACGTCGGTCACTATCACACTCCACGCTTCGTCGGAAGTATCGGTGAACACTGAAAGTACTCCGTCTGGACCTGGATGTGCCAACATTGCAGCATCGGCGAGGCACGCTGTGACTTTATCGAAAGCAGTCGTTTGTTTCTTAGTAAAACTGACTGGTAGTCGAGCTGAAACCCGCTTAGTCCGTTTTCCATTTCCCAGAGTCAGGTCAAGGCGCGTCTGCAAAGCTTTCACATTGCCTGCATAGTCTACGAGACTGTCGCGCATCCAATTGCACGCGCACATAAGCTGCTCCAAATATCCCTCAGTAGACGGTAATGACATGGCAATGCTGCGATTCGCTCAAGGTCATGGCGAACGCCTTCGCCGTCAATAATCTTGCCGCACCACTTGACAGAACGCTGGAAAAGAGAGGACTTGGCTGCGCTCAGCTTAAGTCCGAGCTCATTCACCGGCGAGAACAGTTCGTCAAGTTTCTCCAAATACGTATATACGTCCTCTGCATACAGTAATAGATCGTCAATCCATGCAAGCAAGCGCTTGTAAAGCAGTTCAGCGAAACAGTGCTCCATTGTCCTCTGCAAATGCAGGGCTGCGTCACTACAACCTTACGGAACGCGCGTGGGTGTGTAGACCTTGGCATCCGCCATGTAGCTCAGGATCTCTTGGCTTGCTTTGGCGAGAGCCAACTGCCAAAAGCCTTTGATGAAGTCGAAAAGGCTAAAGAAAGACATTCCACGCACGCGCTCAGTTATCACTTGAAGAATTGGCATGACACCCGCAATCGGCTCCGTTTCCGCATTAACGGGTCGATAGTCACTCGTCTGGCGAAACTCGTTCTTACCTGGCTTCTTGATCGGTAGAGCAGGGCACGCCCACCGAGTTAAGCCGTCCTCGAATACACATCCGAGACGGACCAACTCATCGTTAAACGCCTGCAGCAATTTCCGTATGTGCGGCGGGTACACTCTCGGCTTACACCGAAATGGCGTAGCACCCTTCGTCAGTCGAATTTCCAATGGCGGGACCTTCGCAGATGGGTCTGGTCCAAGCCGGATTCTCCATACATCGTACATATACACAATAGTTCGTAGTTTGTCCTCTTTGTCTTCTGGAAATTCGTTTTCAATCGCAGTCACGATCATGCCTTCAACAGCTTGGCGAACCTCCTCATCAGGTGTACAACCCGCTCCGAAAGCGTCCTCAACTGGTATTGGGTCGTTATCATCCGCTGAAGTCTTCTCAGCCAACTGCTCCAACTACCAATCAATATTGATGCCAATATCTGTGCGTATATCTTCGCCCATGATGAATTCTTCTTCATCTTCATTAATCATTAACGCTTCATACGGCTTGACTGGTCTTACAGGCTCAGCAGCTGTATGTACCATGATCCATAGTAGAACGGAGCGACTCGCCATAATCTAGTGTTTTCCGACTGTCTCACAGATGATAGGCGACGTCATCGTGGTGGCTTTCCCAAAACTTCCTAATTTTTTCAGCTTAATCAGCTTCCGAGCACTGATGATGCTCTTTGCCGCCCCGGTATCGGCGCAGTAGAGCATGGGCAATCTCTCTTCGAGAACGACAGTCCTTTATGCGCTTTAATCTTCACGCATGGTTATTAGCACGTTTGCTATCGCAGCGCTCATGCATCTTGCGAAAAGCTCTTTCTTCTCATCACTGCTCGCAATCGGGCTGCGAACAAGCCAATGATCGCCTTTACACTTAAGACAACCGCATCTTTTTTCAGAGCACGCTTTTTTGGCCCTGCTTGTTGCTCGTACTGATGTATTTTTTAATTAATTTACCGCCATGCTCGACCTTGGGGTATTTAGCAGGAGGCTGGTTGGTATTGCTCTTCGTCTGTCTCTCCTAGCGCTTCGTCTCACTTGGGTCTCGGCGACGTGAACGCTTGCGGCGCTGGAAGTCACGGTCCTGTTCAAACGCCTTTTCAAGTATCAGCTTGAACAGCTCCTTCTCATCTTCTTTCGCTGTCCGAGCTTGGTACTTAACGACGGCTGTCACCTCTTCACAAAGGCTGCGAGGCTCAAGTCCTTCAATCAATAGCTTGCATTTAAGCCTCACACCCTCATTTCCAGTAAAAAAGGATTACCAACCTTGTCCAGCGATGAATTCACGACTTCGGACGAAAACTTGCATCATTATCTCCTTCACGTCACTTTCCTTTATGTCGATGACGACATTTTCTTTTAAAAAGGGCGGCGACGTACGGAACAGCGTTGTTTTTCTACTGACGCAATGATCTCGTCGATTTTCGCCAGGATGAAGTCGTCAGTGACGTTAGCAACGTCGACGTCCCACTCAACGTCGCACCATGCAGTTAGAAGTCGCTTGTCCAACTACTCCTTAACACTGATGTAAGGAAACGCGATCACGTACGGGTGCAGCACGACAACAGAGTGACGAAGAACGGAGTGGCGTGCGCGAAGGCAGGCAGCTGCCGGATCACTGTAGGACGAACAATGAAGAGAACGACGACAGCTGGTTGAAGTACCGCGGGCCAGACCCGGGATCTGTTGGGTCGACACAATGGTGTACGGCCAACGGAAGACAGAGAACGGAATCTGGTGCGGAGAAGACAGTACGAAATCTGCGGCGTAGAGCAGAGGACGAATTCTGCGATGAAGAGCGCGGAACGAGAAACAGTTGCGGCGACGGGGGACCGAGTGCCCAGTAGCCGATCGGACAAGAGACGAACGCCAGTGAGTGACTTGACCCGTGAGTCAAGCGCGCATTGGACGAACGCCAGCGACCGACTTGGCCCGTGAGCCGAGTGTGAGTTGGACCAGACGAAACGAACGCCAGCGAGCGACTTGACCCGAGCGTCGAGCGCGAGTTGGACCAGACGAGCGAACGGACGGACTTGGTGTACCGCGGCAACAGAGTTTGGTGAGTGAGCGGCAAAAGGAGCTGTGTCTCCCCTGTGAACGGCGCATATAGCGGTACCTCGAGGGTGCGCCGAGCTTGAGTGTCTAGTAGCAGGACAACTGGTCATTCGGGCGCAACGGCGTCAACAGACTGAGTCGTAGGGCATTAGGTAGGACGATTGCATTTGATTGAGTAGCTGAAACGAAATAAAGTAGGTGTTCCTGTCTAAGAGGCAGACACCGGCGCGGAGCACGAATAGACTCCGTCGGCCATCCGGACTTTGGACGTAATCAGCGCTGGGCGACCAACCCCGGCGTGCAGGGGAGCCGAAGACACGTTACATGGTGGGCATACAGGGGCAATCAGCAAAAGAGAACGACTTACGCGACGCTTGACACTTACGAGATCGACCAGCCTTACGAGACCGACGACTCGGATAAGTTACGAACAGGTTACGGATCGCTGTACTACGATTCACTATAGTGGTCAATGAGGGGAAAACGACGAACGGCAGTGGCCAGCAGCATGACCACGGGGTCTAGACGCGGTACGGGCCACGCAGCGACGACGCGAGAGGCGACGAGGAGAGCTCCGGAGGCTCAAACGACGGACGCGGCGGCGGATGCAGGGACAGTAGGGAGTGCTCGACAAGCACCCGCAGCTGAGACGGCGACGAGAGGCAGCGGTGACGCAGCACTCTTAGCCACTTTGAACAGGATGATCACGACGGTAGCTAGGTTGGAGTCACGGGTAGCAGGGATGGAGACCACTCGGGCATCGTCACGCCCAGTACCCATGCCATCGACCGGACCCACCAATACGCTGCGATCAATTGATACGAGGATCGTACCGCCGCATGCAGGTTCCTCGGCGTCCTCGAGACCATCGTCGGGTAGAGCGACGAGGAACAGGGCGAACTCGACACCAGCACGCACGAGTGGAGGGCACCAGCACCCGATGGAAGTGGCGGTGGCGATAGCAGTGACGACAGCGACGACAGCAGTAGCAGTGACGATAGCTACGATAGTAGCAGCGATGACGCCGAAGCTGGCAACGGTGGACGACGGCGGCGACGGAACCGACGCAGGAATCAACCACGACGCAGGCGCCAGCACCGGAAGAATGTGAAAGACTTGGCGTTGACGGCGTATAAGCCATCGCCGACGATCTTTGTCTCATCATGGATCGCCAGGGTGGACTGAGCGGTAGAAGGAGCGAAGATCTCTGGACGAGGCGACTGGACGGACAAGGAGCTCTACTTCATCGTTGGCAACAAGTTGCAGGACAACGCGGCAAGTTGGTGGGCTCAAATGAACCAGGAGCTCCGAGACGAAGACAAGACCTGGACCCACTTGAAAGTGGCGCTGATGCGGAGGTACGGTGAGCGGCCGGACCAGGCAATGGCTGAATGGCGTGTGTACCAGAGGATGATGTGGCCGGGAGAGACGTTTGCGGATTTTGCTGCCGGATTGCGGGCAGTCACGGGCCAGAACCACGTCAGTGAACATACCCTACTGGCACAGTTCTATCGCAATCTGGACAAGACGACGAGGATGTTGGTGAAGCAGGAACCGGCGCCTACAACGCTGGAGCAGGCAGTGGACAAGGCGACGGCTATCGACGACCCGATCGAGAGCGTAGCGCGCGGGATGGTGAACATTGGCCAGCCCTGGGCGACGGCAACGAACACGTTTGCGGTGCCTATGGACGGTACGACAGGGAGAGTTGCGATTGTTCCAGGCGTTGGCACGGGAGCGGTATCGATGGCGGACATGTTAGCGGCACAGACGGGTACGGAAGGTGCGGAGATAGCATACTTCACCAACCCCCAGGGCGTTTATAACAAGTTCACAGGCACATGGGACGTCCCTGAGGGCAGGCTCTGGAACGGCAGGTATTGGCAGCCGTCAACGCGCAATCAGACGAGGACCCGAAGTGATGATCGCTCAAGTGGGAAGCGGCACGGCGGATACAGCAGTAAGAAGGCGAAGGTCGGACTGTTGCAGGTGGCGACCGAGTCGAGTGAAGAGTCAGAACCCGAGGAAGCAGCACCGTCCCCGAAGCAGAAGAAACGGAAGGCCTCAGTGCGGCAAGCGACCGGCAGGGATCGGTCGACGACAGTAAACAGTGACGAGCGACGAAGTTGGGAACCCATCAGGTGCTTTGCCTGTGGTGGCGAGGGCCACATGGCACGGGAATGTACGAACGCAGAAGCAAAGGCTCGTAACGACGCGTATCTAGCGGCCCGCGCTGAAGCGGAAGCCAAGAAGGCGGAAAACGAGAAACGGGCGTAGTCGGGGGACGAATGCGTCCGGTAGAGAACTCGGTTCCCCGGACGACGGCGCCAAGAGAGGTAGAGGGTGACGAGCAGACGGTAACAGTGAACAGCAACAAGACCGACGGGGGCAACGAGGCTGTGGTGGAGGCGGCTCGGGCTCATTTGGAGACAGAACTGACGGAGAGGAGCGCCGACCAGGCGCGCAGGAACGTTGTGATGGTGACGGCGGCGTTGTATTACGTGCGGCCGGTGGCTGAGGAAGGCGGCGAAGCGACGATGGTCGACGACGGAGTTGAGACTGAGGAAGGCGGCGAGCGACAGATGCCCACGCACGACGCAGTGACCGAGGAAGGCGGCGAGCGACGGATGTCCACGGACGACGCAGTGACTGGGGAAGGCGGTGAGCGACGGATGCCCACGGACGACGCAGTGACTGAGGAAGGCAGCAAACAGGGCGAAAACGGCGGCACGAGTGGTGGCGACACTAATAACGCAGAAGACCAGGAATCCGCCGAAACCGTGCAGTATGTGGACGCAGCGACTACAGAGGTCAGTGTGGCTCAAGTGCGCGCTGTTCGACGGAAAGCGAAGAAGGTGATGAAGCGGCGACGGGTCCTAAACGCGCAGAGGAGAGCAAGGACGGCGAATAGTGCTGGCGATGAGGTGGACGCAGCTATTGCGACACTGGACGCTGCACAACTGGATAGGCGACGACGACAGTCTGAGGTGGCGAGAGCCTCACTGGCTCAGCGACGGCAACAGTATCGTGGGATGCAGGTGTATTCGATGGACGAACGTGCTAGGGTGCGACTAGTGCAGCGCACACAGGAACCAGCAGCGGGTGCAACGCTGGATCCCGACGTGGAGGCGGACGTCCTGACCGAGGATGGTCTGCCGACGGCGACGATGATGGTTGAAGGCGAGCGGTTGCCCGTGAAGCTTGACAGCGGTGCGCGTTACTCGGTGGCGGGTGTAGACTGGATGCTGCGGGGCGAGAAGCTTCGTGAACCAGCACCGGTGGACCTCGTGGAAGGTATTGGTGGGTTTGCTCTTGATGTACTCGGACTATGGGCGTTCGAGATGCGTAACGTATTCAGGCAGACGATCACGGTGAAAGCATGCATCATTGACGGATGTACGGACGAGTTTCTGGTGGGAGTGGACTTCCTAAAGCAGAACAAGGCGACGATGGACTTCACGCGCAACGAAGTGCGTTACTACACGAGAAACGAGCAGATAGTGATCCCTTTTAGGACCGACGATGACGAGGGCGGTGCCAAAGTAGCAGCGGTGCGGCTGATGCGCCGGACCCGACTCCGACGGAGCGCAGTGACGCCGGTGGAGGTGTCAGTTGCAGCCTCGGATGGTGAAGAAGGACTGTTCCAACGCAGAGTTGTGGGGCTGTAATGATGGCCACAACGCTGACGCGGGTGAAGAACGGGAAGGCGTTGGTGCCGGTGGTCAACACACACGGAGGTCGAGTGAGACTGCCTGACAAGCGCGAGTTAGGCACGTGGATTCCGCTGGAAAAGAGTATGCAAGTACTGGAAATGGGCGGCGCAGTAGATCGCGACAAGTTGGATGAGTGGCTAGCTACTCTTGGTGACAGCGAAACACCGTTGAACAACGAAGATGAAGTTGTAATCAAGACGGAAGACGATGGTGCTCGGGCGCTGATACTGCAACTGCTGAGGGCGTACCGGAAGGTGTCAGAGGGTACTGGTGATTGTCCGCCTATGACAAGACTGAATGTCCAGCACCATATCGACACGGGAAAGGAGTCTCCGCTGATGCTGAAGCGACGACGACAAGCTCAGTCAGAAGACTTCATTATCGAGGAGAATGTTACGAAGATGCTGCGTGCTGGGGTGATTGAAGCTGGTGACGGTGCCTGGGGATTCCCAGTCGTTCTGGTACGCAAGAAGGACGGAGAAGTACTTTTCTGTGTGGACTACCGAGCATTGAACAAGATTACGAAGCGAGACGTCTACCCGCTGCCACGGATTGACGAGACACTGGAGGCGTTAGGAGGCGCCAAGTTGTTTACGACATTGGATCTGAAAGCTGGATACTGACAAATCGGAGTAGCGCCTGAAGACCGTGACACGACGGCGTTTACTACAAAGCATTATCGGTTCGTGAGAATGCCTTTTGGACTGATGAATGCACCGTCCACCTTTCAACGGATGATGAACGGTGTGCTACGCGGGCTGACGTGGTTAACCTGCTTGGTATATCTGGATGACATCGTGGTGTTTACGCGTGGCGGTATGGAGCGGCACATTGTGGAGTTGGCGACAGTCTTGGAGCGGTTGTCGTCCGCAGGCCTGACCCTGAAGCTGAAGAAGTGCGTTTTTGCAGCGAAGTCCATGGAGTACTTAGGACATGAGTTAAGTGACGAAGGCGTGCGACCGGTGCAGCGACTAGTAATTGCGGTGACGGAGTTTCCGCGACCTCGTGACCCAGTGGAAGTGAAGAGGTTCGTGCATTTGGCGGGCTATTACCGGGAGTTTATCGAGGCATTCGGGTCGATTATGGCTCCGGTGACGAGACTACTCAAGAAAGACGTTGACTGGGAGTGGACTGAAGCGCAGGAGTTTGCATTTGAGAGGGTAAAAGCGGCGATGACTACAGCTCCGCTGCTAATCTATCCGGACTTTACTCTCCCGTTTCGAGTGGTGACAGACGCCGGTGCGGTCGGTCTGGGCGCGTGTCTTATGCAGGACCAGGGCCGTGGGTGGCAGCCAATCGCTTACGCAAGTAAGGTGAACAGTAATGCTGAGGCTAACTACTCCATCACAGAGCTCGAGTGTTTGGCGGTGGTATGGGCTGTCAAGTTGTTCCGACCGTACGTGTACGGCCGGGCATTCACGATTGTGACAGACCACTTGGCACTGAAATGGTTGATGACGCGACCCAACCTCGCGGGCAGGTTGCACAGGTGGTCGTTGACGCTACAGGAGTATGAGTTGGAAATTAAGTATCGCCCCGGGTCCACAAACGTGGTGGCGGACGCTCTCTCTCGTGCACCAGCAGCAGTGAAGACGGTGACTGGACGGGGGCAGCCGATCAGACGCACGCTGGTTGCGACCCCACAGACGACAACGACGAATGAGGAGGCGAAGACGGAGGACGACAAACCGCCAATGGCTGAGACGGCGACAAGCGGTGACATCTTAAGGGAACTACGGAACTTGACAGAGGCGACAACAACGACGGCGACGAGAGCGACGCGTATCGACAACGGAGGCGACCAGGCAGTAGCGACGACGGTGGAGTGGTTCGAGGACCGGCCATTGACACGAGCAGCACGGCGACGACTGGAGGCAGCAGCAGCGACAGCGAGCACGGCGGGAGTGAACAAGCAGCCGGACGGCAGCGTGACGGCGAACATGAACGACAGCGACGACAAGTTGCAACCGGTGGTAAGTAGCACAACGGTGGACGTGAACGGCGCAGAACGAGCGGAGACTACGTCAAACTCGGTGTCTGGAACGACACAACCAGGCCAAGGTAGCACACAACAGCAGCATAGGACGACGAATGCAGTGGAATCGCGGTGGCGAACGGAGACGACTGGGACAGCTCGACCGGAACGGCGCGCGCACTGGCTCATGCCACTGCACGACACTGAGAGCAATACGAGAAACGGGAGCGGCGCTGACGAGGTAGACGAGCAGCCACCGACGGAAATGACGCTGCAGGTTACGAGTGAAGAGGTGGCGACGGCACAGAAGCGCAGCAAGTTCTTGAAGAAGTTGTTGCAGGAGGGCACCTACAAGAAGATGCGAGTTGATCAGACGCACGGACTGGTGGTTATCGAGACGCCACGTGGGAAACGTATAGTGCTGCCGCCGGCGATGTGGCCGGTAGTGTTTAAAGTGAACCACGGGTCAGTCTGGGTAGGGCATCTGCGTGGCCCCCACACCTATGGCCGCGTGGCGCAGAGGTACTGGTGGCCTGGGCTTCAACGAGAAGATAACAAGTTTGTGAGGGGGTGTCCCGAGTGTGGGAGCAGGAAAGCGCGACCGCGCGAGGTCATTCCTCCCTTGCGGAGTTTACGAGGAGGTGACGTTGGTGATCGATGGGCCTTGAATGTGGCTGGGCCATTTCCGGTGGCTGGAGGCGGAAGTCGGTATGTGATTGCCGCACTTGAGTACGTTACCCGATACGCAGTGGCGAAGTGTGTGGCAGAGCATAAGGCGGTGAACATTGCGGCGTTTCTGATGGAAGAGGTGGCCCTTAGATTTGGCCCATTTCGTGAATTACTGACGGATGGAGCGCCTGAGTTGGCGAGCAAAGTAATCGAGTCGTTAGTGATGATGTTGCGGGCCAGGCAGACAAACCCTGTGCCTTACCGCCCACAGATGATAGGGCTTGCTGAACGATTTCACAGGTCATGGAAGGACTGTGTAGCTACCTACATGTCTAGCGAGCAGCAGAACGATTGGGACCTCTGGGCCAAGTTTGCAGTGTATGCGTACAACTCGGCACCACACACGACGGTGCGGCTGACGCCGAACGAGCTGATGATGGGTAGGCGACTACGGGCATCTAATGAGCTGCTAAGTGAGGCTGAGGTTACGGAGGCCGGAGACCTTACGGCATATCATGTGAGACCGGTGCAAGCGATGAGAAGAAGTCATGTGTGCGCTGAGGAAGCACGACAGAAGGAACAAGAACGACAGGCACGCTACTACAACCGAAAAGTACGGCAACGACGGACATTCGCGGTGGGCGATCGCGTCTGGGTGTACAACCCGCCACGAGGAGCGAAAGCCACGAAGTTTGTTCACCAGTGGATGGGCCCCATGCGGATAGTGGAGCCCGCTGGCTACGAGAACTTTATCTTACGACGCGAAGATAAGACGGGAACGCCTGAGACGATAATAGCGCACTCTTCGTTCCTGGTGAGTTATTATTATCCGACGGCAGGGCTGGAGAAAGCGGCGCAGGACATTGACGACGAAGTGCTGTATGAAGAACAAGTCTACGATGAAGTTGAAGACGGAGGTGCAGTCGACTATGATGCGGAGACAGGAGCGCCTGTATTTGCAGCGACGGCAGGCCGGCATGCAGGTGCGACTGGAGGAGATTCGAAGAAGAGAAGCCGAGCAGTGGGCACAGAAAGGAAAACTTTCGGTGCGAGTGGCCAGTTGGTGGAGTTACGACGACGACGAAGACGGAATCGAGCTGGGCAATACGTCCTGGAGTACGAGCTCCGCGGTAGCAACGGCGAGCGAGGGGCGAAGCGGAATGTTGGATGACGATGGGTGTCGGCCGAGGAGTACAATAAGCTGCTCGACTCCGACAGGGTCGTGGAAGGCCCTGATGATGAGGAGGTCGTGTAAGGAGACGCAATCACGTACGGGTGCAGCATGACAACAGAGTGACGAAGAACGGAGTGGCGTGCGCGAAGGCAGGCAGCTGCCGGATCACTGTAGGACGAACAATGAAGAGAACGACGACAGCTGGTTGAAGTACCGCGGGCCAGACCCGGGATCTGTTGGGTCGACACAATGGTGTACGGCCAACGGAAGACAGAGAACAGAATCTGGTGCGGAGAAGACAGTACGAAATCTGCGGTGTAGAGCAGAGGACGAATTCTGCGGTGAAGAGCGCGGAACGAGAAACAGTTGCGGCGACGAGGTACCGAGTGCCCAGTAGCCGATCGGACAAGAGACGAACGCCAGTGAGTGACTTGACCCGTGAGTCAAGCGCGCATTGGACGAACGCCAGCGACCGACTTGGCCCGTGAGCCGAGTGTGAATTGGACCAGACGAAACGAACGCCAGCGAGCGACTTGACCCGAGCGTCGAGCGCGAGTTGGACCAGACGAGCGAACGGACGGACTTGGTGTACCGCGGCAACAGAGTTTGGTGAATGAGCGGCAAAAGGAGCTGTGTCTCCCCTGTGAACGGCGCATATAGCGGTACCTCGAGGGTGCGCCGAGCTTGAGTGTCTAGTAGCAGGACAACTGGTCATTCGGGCGCAACGGCGTCAACAGACTGAGTCGTAGGGCATTAGGTAGGACGATTGCATTTGATTGAGTAGCTGAAACGAAATAAAGTAGGTGTTCCTGTCTAAGAGGCAGACACCGGCGCGGAGCACGAATAGACTCCGTCGGCCATCCGGACTTTGGACGTAATCAGCGCTGGGCGACCAACCCCGGCGTGCAGGGGAGCCGAAGACACGTTACACTGACATGAACTTCGGCCATCTTGGTCGGGTCGTTCTTGCAGCGCATGGCTACTTTGGCCTCGTACTCACTGCGTAGCTTGCGTCACTGGACGAGATCTGCATCCGAGGTGCTCTTAAGTTAAGGTGCTGCGAGGGGCATGAACAGTGCCATCGGCACTGTAGACGAATCTCCCGCTGCGGTGCTAGCCGGTGAATCGGTCGTCGGGTGGCTCCTGCTGTACGATTGTTTGAATTAATGCAAGATTGGTCATTTTGGCAAATACTAAAACTAAGTAGTTTACTCACACAGCGAAGCGTTTCAGGCTATTAAATCAATGACAATTTATTTCAGTCAAACATGAAATACTCTCCCACCCCACCCCCACCCCCACCCACCCACCGCGCAAAATGTGCTACGCTAACGGGACCTCTTCCAGAAATCAGTACAAACCGTCATATGTTTCGCTCCTAATTTAACATTTGTTGAGGTATAAATAGAGGTCCAAGTGGACACCTACCAATTTATTAAAACGTCAACTTTTGCAAATCATTTGACTCTATTATAGCCAATTGCGGCTTAGCAATTTTATCTAGAGAGGGCAAATCCGCCCAGTAGCTAAAGGGTGAATAACTCGGGATCTGTTGATGATCATTTGGATATATCGAGCTTCGTGCGTGGGTTGACGAGCTACCCTGCGACTCAGCTTCGTTCACCAGTCTTCATTTTGCCTTCTTTTTGACACTTGGTTGCGAACTTCATGATCAAGTTGATCATTTTTGCTGCAACGGTCGCACTTACTACCCAATGTGGCTCTAGTATAGCTGCAGACGACAGCTGCGTGCCGATAGACTTCACTGCCGAGAAGACAGCGTTTTCTGACTTAAAGGCTGGAATCAAGACAGCCAAAACTGATAGACTTCTGGGCTCTATTCTTGGAAATCACGACCCTTTTATTCGAAGCAAAATCCCGCTCCGGTTCAACTATAACTTTAAGCTGAGGATGCTGACGTTCTCGACCACCATTGAATCGCTTAATATCACCGGTCTTACAAGTTTCACCCCGCAACATATCCATGCGATTTCGCCGAACTCCGTTTTAATTGAAGCTTCCTCGAATGGCGAGGTTATTGTCGACACCGAGTTGAGTGGCGTGGTTGAAGCGATGGACAAGCCTGTCACAGCCCACTTGCAGTTTGTGCTGAAGCAAACAACGATTTCTATCGAAGTATGTACGCGTGCGCGCCGGACGTATCTAGCTCAGTGTGTTTCAACTTGACAGTTGCGGATCTTCAGACTGACTTGGAAACCGCGACTACAAAAAAGACTATGCGATCACTACGAAGGAGGTGCTGACGAGGTTCAAGGACGCGTCCGTGAAATCATTGTCTTTCGACTTCAAGTCGATGTCGAGTTTCAATTTAAGCTTCGATAGTTCTAGTTTCGCTTTGCGCATTCTCCTGCGACTCATTCCAAATTATAGAGCTGAGTACTTCAACACTGAAGACATCATCAAGAAACAATTCGTGGAGATGATAACCCGTCGTGCTCCCAAGCTGCTAAACTACCTCATCGATGACACGCTGAAACCTTCGTTCGGAGCGACGTGTCTGTTCGAAAAATAGTTTGGAGCTTGCAGATTCAACCATGAGGGTCGTTAGAATTAATTCAGTTCGGAGTCTGTCCGAATGACAATGCACGAGCTTGCTTTCTACTTCGAAGTAGCTAAAAGCCATGTTTTCCATGCTCTACATGTCATTGAGGGAGGAGGGGGTTATAAGATCGGCAGAGCTTAAACCTCCGATCTATCTCGGTCCCTGAGCTATTTTTTTTTTTAGCAAAAGGTTGCAATAGAGAGCTCTCTGGATTTAATATTTAGAGTCTTCTGCTCGGAATATAGGGTACAGACACATATTATTCACTTCTTTTTATAATGGATCATAGTGTCACACCGTTTTAACGTGCCGTTCTCATCACTGTTGTTGCCACTTGGAGGGGGCATCGTGACTCGGCGTTTTGCGCAAGTTTTGCAAGTTTGATCAAAAGTCCGTACTTCCAGGCCTTGCGTATGTGTACCGGTACAGTATGAGCGAAGCTATCCCGCACGATTTTATATTTTTGGTCCGAAAAGGATTTAAGCTTACATTTTGCTTTACTCAACTACCCGTGGAGATGCTCTCACTGTACGTGAGTTAAGAAAACAGAAATGTACCATGCAAGTTGTACATTATGACTTCTGAAACGATTTTTCTAACAGAGGAAAGGATCCGATGTCGATTCGATCTGGGTGGCAGCGCTGCTTTACAAGTCGCCTTGGTTTGTTACCCTGGACGACTACACTAGACTGGGATTCCTGGTACATCTGGGACGACCGCACCAATTTCGTGGAGACCGAAATGCTCCACAATTCGCGGAACCTTCAGACGCTCTACAAAATGTTCACGATGGTGAGACTTCATGTGTACGGGCTTCTGGGATGGATGCTCAAGTGCAGTATAATACAGACTGCCGGGTTGGATGCCTGGTGGATTCGAACAGTGTCTAGTGCCTTTCATTTCGCTGCTGCATTCTCGCGCTACTGAAATCCCCGATCTTGAGGAGGTTACTACCGTCAACGCTAGAAATCAACGCGAGTTCGACAAATGGGAGGCGAAGCGACCACACCGCAACAAAGTTGGTTTTGTTAGGACAATTACGTACTTTAAAGTACTAACTAGCAACACATAGCGTCACTACAGTATACGTAATGTATCACCTTTGTTACTCAAGCAAGTTTGCCTTTATAAAAAAATTTCCCAAAAACAGAATACAACCAATAAAGATACAGCAACTCTTTTAAAAATTAAACTTGTTTCCCATTAAAAATAATGCAAGATGCGTAATTGTCATTTTTTCTTGTATCGTTGACTCCACTATACACTCAGTATACACCGACAGCTTTTACCATGGACGCGGCGAAGGCACTTGAGGAGGAGGATCTGGAGACCGAGCCGGACCAGTTTCTTGCAGACCTGCCGCCCTCTGGCCGTGCCGAAGGGCTGACCTCTTCGTCGTCTTCCGGTCTACAGCCGACGCCGTCCGCGTCGTCGTCCGGCGCCTCAGAGCTGCAGGAGCGTCGTGCCCAGGTCGGAGCGAGTCCGTATTTGGCCCCGTTCACGCCTAGTGGGTCCCCTCCGCGGCCAAAGACGCCGTCCACCACCGGTGGACGCTCCTCCACTAACAGCAGTCGAGGCGTCAAGCCTCAGCTCGTGCCGATGGGTCGAGGAGCAGTCGGAGGAGCCTTCGGAGCAGGCCCAGCATTACCCCGAGACGACGTGGTGAAGCATTTGCCACCCAAACTGCTTGAGACGTTGGTGGACGTCGTGCGGACGTTAGATCAGCTGGCGGACGGCGTAGCGGACTTCCGGCCAGACCAGTTGGGCTTTCTCAGCGACAAGGCCCAGCGATATGTGGAGCTGCTGCAACAGGCAGACAAAGCGGCGGCCGACTACAGTGCTGATATCCCCTTGCAGGTGCTGAAGATGATGGAAGACGGCTCCAACCCCGAGTTCTTCACAAAGAATCAGCTGGACAAGTGTCAAGAGGAGAGCGGACAGACTGCAGCCAAGGTCGAGACCCTCGAGATGCTAAAGGGGGCGCTGCAGACCGAACTGGACGAGCTCAAGTGAAGCAAACTCGATTATACGCCCAGAGAATGCTTAGGTTGGAAAGAGAAAATATTTACAAAGTAAGATGCCGGATTCTGTGGGTGTTCATTAAAAGGAACTACATGTACTTCACGCTTTAACGCTACTGTAGTACTTAAGCAACAACACGTTTGGTTTTAATCTCGATTTTGGTTCAATCAAGGTGTGTGGCTTTCTCGTGGCTGACCTTTAGAGGCTAAGCGAGTTACCGTCACTTGATCGAGTTTTCGAGTTTAAAGCGCCTGGCCATCGCCATCACGCGAGAGGATGCCAAATAGGACGACACAACGTCACCATGCTGAATTTGTTGTCATCAGCCCAGACCTATTTAAATGGAGTCAACGGAGTTTGTCGTTTGAAGATCTTGAGCTGCATGACTGGCCCTATTACGGACATGCCAGCAGCAGCTTGTCTCGATGCAGCTCCATTCTCGAGATGTATCTCCACACAGCCAGTGTTTAAAGCGTTTTCAGCAACTTGTCCGCCCCTCTACGACAGAACGCGAGAAGTGGCTTGGCTGCGGTCAATGAGAGCTAACATGGCAGAAACACTGACGCAAACGTATCCAATCGCCCAGCATAACGTTGCAGTCGCTTTACTTAGGACTCCACATTCCCAGGCGCGTGTCGAACTGCATCCGGAGGAACTTATTGTAGCGCACAAGGTGCCGTCTGTCATGTGTCTTGACTGCTTCATCAACGCCTAAGATTGCCAGCGGCCACACACCCAACGTTACGCCCCAGAAAGTGCAAGGCACCGACTGGCTCACAAAATGCCACAGAGTGACTCCATCAGCACCAACGATCCCCGCACGGAGCATACTCAGAGCAAACTGGAAGCACAGTAGAAGACATGCTGTCGCCACTCACATGACGTTTCGGAAGGGAGAAAGCTCAAACATACTCTCGCATCGATACAGATATCCACAAGACGAGGTCACCATGCAGACGCCAATCAGCAGCAGCATCCCAGCTTCAGCGCGATCCACCGCAGCCGAGACGACAGCTGGTCTCGGCATCATCGTCACTAACTCGCTGTCTACATGTAGTACGAAATCCGTCCATCGATACTCACAAAACTGTTCTCCAAAGGCGCTCGGATCAGCAACGTTCGATGCTTGCAGAGAAAAGCCCAGCAAGCACTCGAACACGGCGATAGATAGCAACACGGAAGGCACATGACGCCCGACAAAATAAGCGACTAGCCGCGGCAGATCCTCTTCAGTATCAAACTCTTCATTCTTGCGTGGAGTCTTCTTCATGATGCCTTTCTCGATTGCAGACGCAAGCATGGACAGACCAAGGGCAGGCACCAAATTCCACAGCAGCCAGAAGACAGAGGCGCACGAAAGCTGCGGCACGTGCAGGAATGGAATCGCGTAGGACGCAAGGATGATCGTGGCGATGAAAAGCTACGAGACGAACATGAACGTTTTCATCTGATGGAAGTTGGAGAGCATTCGTCGTCCCAGTCGGATAATCTCAATTAGATGAGCCACACTCGCAGTCCCATCCGTAGTTGCATTATCCTTTTCCTTGCCGTCAGTGGCCTCAGAGCGTGCCTTGTTTTCGCTGCTAGCGTCATCCGGAGCACTCTTGAGACGAAAGGCACACGCCAGGGTGTTGAGAATGTGACTGAGTTGGACATCCTCGTCAGAAAACACAGGAAGCTCCTTCCCGTGCGGAATCGGCTCGTCGAAGAAAGCGTGGACACCACTCTGCAAAGCTACTGCCAAATCCGCCTTCGAGAACAATGGCGCGTTGCTTTCCTTTAGTGACGAGCCAACGCCCATGACAGCCTCGTGATTCTCCTGAAAGATCAAGATCATCTCGCTGATCGTGTCCGGCGTGCTGTCCGTGTAAGGCGACACCAGCAACGGGACGTTATCCACCTCAGCCAGATGTCGCTTGATCGCCTCAACTCCGTGCGGTAGTCGAGCCTTCACGTCCCAATTCGAGTAGTTCGATGTCATGCGATGAGGGTCTGGGCCGTCACTTTCCAGCGGACGCAGCGAGATTGCCCAATTCCAGTTCGTCTCGATTCCCATTTTCTCGGCGTGTAGTTCCTGCGCATGTTACGCGGCGAGAAGTACACGAAGCGAACCCCACACGCGTTCAGGTCTTCGATAAAGTCAGGCGTGTGCTGCTTCGGTTGGACGCCAGTCGCGACCATTCCCAAGAAGATCTGGTCATCCTGAATACGCCAGAGCATGGAATCCTTCTCTTCAGTGCTTGTTTCGGATGGATGCAGCCCCACAGACGACTCTAGGTCGCTGATTGTAAAGTTTCCAAGTCTTTTCGAAGGTGGAGTGATTTGGCCGCTTGGGGGAGCCCCAGCGGACTTGGCTGCTCGTACTCCAGAGATCGATTCTTGGTCTAGCGACATGTTCACGGAGTCTGGGGAGGCCAGCGGTGATAACGGACCCGATTAACTCCTGCGTCTGGTCTCTCGCCCAATTCCTTGATCTTCACTCATGCTGCTTGAAAACGGCATGCTGTTCCGCGGAGCAACTGAGTGCGGGGAGTTCAATTCACTGGCCGCGCTGTCGTCCACGAGATACACTGGCGGCAGAGTGCCACCCAATCTGCGGGTCGGTCCAGTGTTTGGCGAGTCGACAAAACTCCCTCCGTTGCTGCTATAGCCAGTACGACTGAAGAGACTATTGAGCTTGTGAGGGACGGGGACGTAGGCAAACGCGATGCAGTCCAGATCCTCCACACGCCACTGGTTGTACATGTCCAGAATGGTGTGTTGTTTTTCACTCGTGAGCGGACAGATAGACTTGCCATCCCAGTACTCGCTGCAGTGAGCCAACACGACGGTAGGATGGCCACGTGACAGTAACTGGTGACGGTGCGAGCGCTTGTCAAGCACCACCGTTGAGTAGAGATGCGACTTGAGATTCCCCCGGTATCGCGTATCTTCCTGGCCCTGGTCGTGGTGATTGTTTGTGTGTTCGTGGTGCGCCAGTCGAGGGCAGATAATACGATTGGACTGTCGCCCCTGGAACGCCGTCAGATCATCAGCCACGGAGAATTACCTTTCCTGAGAGAGGTTCAGCAAATGCTTCGGGAAGGGCAGCATCCGAATGTGAGCTGGCAGTCGCTGCTGCATGCAGCTCCGCAAGTATGGGTCCCTCGTATCACCATCACCAACAGGACAGAGCCCTTCGTTCACAAGATAGCGGATGTTCTCGTCGCAGTGTCGCGCCGGATTCTCGTCATCGTTGACCATAATAGCCAAGCCAATCGGTTTTAGCGATGGCAGGTGCTGCTTCCACTTCGTATCTTCGAACTGTAGTCCAGTATCGCAATTACGCTCCGCATGCATGTTCAGAACTGTGGAATTGTTGCCCTGTTTGTCGTTCAGAAGAAAAATCTCTTCCACCGACGGAACTTGCTCGCATAAAATATCGTCGTCAAAGCAACACAACATTGTGACGTTTCCCAGGCGCTCCAGGAGGCGGAACGAGCGAAATGGCACAGGAAGCTGCCACCGGTCAGATACATGGGCAACATCACAGTGCACAACACGGAATCCGAGCACCACGTGGGAGTACTGCAGCAATCACATGGTTGCCGAGTGCTTCTGAGCCTTCTTGGAGCGCAGCTTATCACGGTCTTCAACGTCGAAGATATCTGGCGGCGCAAACGCTGTGGCTTTCAAGATCGACGCCATCGCACTATCGATACCAGATAGACGCTCGTCTTGGCGTGGGTATTTATTGGACGTCTTTGGCGTGCCTGTATTCGCTTTTGGTGGAGACTTTCTCAGGTGTTTCTTCCTCATTAGACCCATCACCCACACCCTGCTCCTGCTCGTGGCTTGTGCTTTCTTTCGGTGCCAAGATGTCATTGAATGAGCCTAAGATGGATGCAGTAGCCGCGGCTTCCGCGACAAACAAGACTAGTGGCGTGTTCAACGACGCAAAGCTCAGCCAGATCCCAACAGGTCCGAGCAAAATGTGGCTAAGCGTCGTGTCCAGCGACCGATGCTGTACCCCCACACGCAGTCCGATCGCCACGAGCACCAATACGGAATACAAGGTGCAAATAGAAATGGCCAGCTGTCTCGCTTGTGCCTGAAGCTTCTGCGTCGGCGTCTCGGGTCTGTTTATGCGGAACAAGGCGTCTTCAATATGTTGCGTGAACCGGTCACGAGCAGCGCTGCCATCAGTGTAGGACCGCCCGTTGGGCGGGGACCGCCTTCTGGGACGTAGGGGTTTCGTAACTGCTTCAGTGAGCACTCTAGGAGACAGCGTAGTCACAGAAATCCCCCGATTCATTCTACATCTTTCCTCATCCAGAACACTACCCAAGTCTCGACCGACAACGCCAGCCACTGCGTACCACGGAGGTGGCGTCGTGCAACAGGTTTTGAGCCCAAACAAATCGGCCGGAGGCTAAATGCTAAGGATCTCCAACGTTTAGATAACCACCATCGGTGGTTGAGGGCGAAACCTTGCACTGTTGAGAACAAGTGCTAATCTGCTCGAGGAGCCGACCGTCTACACCAACTACGTTCTGCGAGGCAGCGCGTAGTTGTGACAACAAACCAGTAACAAGCTGGAGCCTGAAGAAAATCAAGAGGCCGGCAGTCGTACCAACCTGTCGGACCTACTGGAGAATTTGACCTTCGACCCACCCCAACAGCCAAATCTTGAGCCATTCCCACTATCCCCATTGTCCCTACCTGTGCAACCTTTCACCAACACCCCAATGGATACTGCAGATCTGCTAAAAACTATTGCCGAAATGCAGGAGGAGATGCGATCATTGCGCGACCAAAATAAAAAGCTCGAAGAATCCATGTCCGATGTCAGCATGCACACTGCACCACCTTCACCACGAAATCCAAAGATCAAAGATATACACTGCCGTAAGTTTGATGGCACCGAAGTCTATTCAAGCCTTGGAGCAGGCTTCGAATACTTCTTACGGGAGTATGAACACGCAATACGCACGGAATCGCTGGTAAATGGCTCTACCTGGAACGATGAGCTAAAGGCATCTGTAGTGGTTAACTTTCTCGACGGCAAAGCGGCTAGGTATTATCACAAGAAGAGTGCTGAGTGGATGCAGAAATATGAAAAGCAGATGTCGTTCGAAGCTCTTACAAAGATTCTGCTGACCGAATACGGTTGTCGTCTTACTCAACTTGTGCTCAGTGATCGATTGAAGTGCTACAAACGTCAAGGCGACACCTGGAGCGATTACTTGGAGTACCTTAAGTTTATCGAAGGCCTTATGAACGGTGACCAAACCCTTCTTCTCCTTCAGGTGTTCTGTAATAACTCCTGTCCAGAATTAGCGCCGGTGCTTCTTTCGTGTGTGGACACTGAGAGTACCGACTTGCTCGGTCAGGCTGATAATGCACTAGCACTACTGTATAAGCTGCGGGGCGATGGACGCAGATATGCCGCCCGCCGTCCGCAGAGCTTACAGGACCAACAACGTCACCAACGTCAGCGATCAGAGCGACACCATCGCCCACAACAAACCATTCCACACCTAAAACTAGACTCTGGTGGGGAAGGAAACGCGGCTCGAGGAAGCTTAACCTGTTTTGTCTGTGAGAAAGAAGGCCACAAGATGATGCACTGCCCACTTGTTGAGAAGGCAAAACAGCTTGCTAGAGGAAGTGCACATGTGGCCGCCGTCTCGAACGAATGCCAAGGCGAGAGCGATGAAAGTGAAGAAGGTGAAGTCTGGATCACAGATGCTATCGCCTTACGTGACGTACTGGAATCTCCACCCCGACGTATGACTAGCGACAAGACCTCTTGGCTAATTGATTCAGGTGCTACCCATCACATGTGCAGCGATCGTTCGTTACTATTTGGCCTACAACCAGCCCGGCTCGACATCAAAGTTGCGAACGGAACAATCATTTCATCCCAGCAAAAGGGAAGCTGCGTCATCACAACCTTCGTCGACGAGAAACCGAAGGCCATCCTCTTGACGAATGTTTACGTGGCTGACGGACTCAGCCAAAACTTAATCTCCGTGAAGAAACTTGTCGAAAATGGTCTCTATTGTCTCTTTGGTACGAGGTGTACCATAATCTGCAATAGCGGAAACGTCGTGGGTACCGCTGATGGTGACGGCAAACTCTGGAAACTCGACGTTGAGCCAAGGATGGGATCTGCTCAATTTGCTAAAGTTTCAGACGGAACGCTGCGCAAATGGCACGAGCGCCTCGGCCACCTAAATTACCAAGATCTCCTCCGGCTAGTGGATAAGGGACTCGTGGATAGAATACGACTATCCAGCCGCAAGGCTGAGTTCTGTCTGAGTTGTTCAGAAGCAAAACAGGCTCGACGACCCCAGCCACGAATCGACACTTCAGCCTCTGCTCCAACCGACGTTGTTGGTGCCACACTCGGGATGGATCTCGAGACAAATCTCACTCCGGACCGCAATGGACATGAGCACGTACTTACGATTGTCGACTATGGCTCCAGCTACAACCAGGTATACCTGCTGAGACGCAAGAACGAGGCTGCCGACAATATCAGAACGTTCATTAGCGAATTCGAGACTCAGTTTGACTTATTAGTCAAGTGTGTCCGCACGGACGGCGGTGGCGAGTTCATCAACCGGGAGCTGCGTGAATTGTTCCAATCTCGCTGAATTATCCACCAGCACAGTGCTCCGTCGACTTCGGCTTCGAATGGTAAAGCCGAACGATTCCACCGAACACTTATGGATTCATCAAGGGCAATGCTCTGGGCATCTAATTTGCCAAAGCGGTTTTGGGGAGACGCAGTAAAATATGCGAGCTACATTCGTAACAGACTGCCTACTCGAGCGAATCCGGACTACAAGACTCCCTTGGAACTACTTACAGGCAAAGTACCGGACGTTTCTCACACCCTCAAGTTTGGATCTCGCTGTACGACGCATATTCAGCACAAGACGGGCAGAGCCCTACAAAAGCGCGCCGAGAAGGCAGTCGTCATTGGTATCAACACCCAGCAGAAGGGTAATATTGTCTACATTCCGCGCACAAAACGTATAAACACCACCAGCCACGTCCAAAATATCGACCGGCTCGATCCCCAGTCTGCTGCCACTCTTCTCGACGACGTCGCTACAGCAAACAGCCCTGCTACCGAGACCAACGGAACAGATCCACGTGAAATCAGCTCAGGTCACCTGGGTGACGTTATTGACGGCGAGCCTGTGGACGCCGGCCGCGAGATCTCCTCCCGCAGCATCCAAGCCGTCTTTGGCGACAGCAGACGCACCCGCCCACTCACGGAGGAGGAGTTTCAGCTACCCGATTCGTTTATCCGCGAGTTCGTCAAGCCAGCGACGGCTATGCTGACGTTTGAGTCTCTTGGTGCAGTATTCTCCTCTGAAGGTGCTTCCGCAACCTTAACAGTTCAGCCGCGCCAGCTTTCATCAGAGACGGCAACAAATATATCGGAACCTCGGAGCTACGCTGAAGCAATAAATGGCCCGTATCACACAGAGTGGTAACATGCAATCCAGGAGGAGCTGTCAGCTATCGAAAAAAAATGGCACATGGGAAGTCGTGGACATTCCGCCCGGCACATCAACCGTATCCGGAAAATGGGTATTTAAGGTAAAGTTCAACAGTGTGGGAGAGCTCGAACGATTTAAAGCAAGGCTGGTTGCACGAGGTTTTACGCAGAAGTTTGGCATAGACTTCAGCGAGACGTTTTCCCCCGTGCTCAAGCTAACAAGTCTGCGCTTCCTTTTCGTTCTAGCCGCGATCTGGAGGGTCAAGGTCCGACAAGGCGACGTTCCAAACGCCTATCTGAAGGCGGAACTCGACAAACCAATACTAATGCAAGCGCCACCAGGACTAAAGCTTCCCAGAGGAAAAGGCCTTCTATTGAAGAAAAGCCTTTACGGATTAAAACAGAGTGGCCGACTCTGGAACGAAATGATTCACAAGTTTCTACTTGAATGTGGATTCCATCAAAGCCGACTGGATCCCTGCCTGTACTTCTCAATGAAGAACACCAAGCTAACAATCCTAGGACTATACGTAGATGACTTGTTGATCGTGAGCCAAGACGCGAAGCACGCAGACCAAATCATGATCAAACTTCACGAGCGGTTTGACGTGAAGGATCTTGGCATAGCATCCAAATGCCTTGGGCTTCACGTGGAGCAGCTTGACGGAGGGATATTTCCACCAGCAATCGAACATCGCCAACCTACTCTCAAAGACTGGTATGGAGGATTGTAAGGCTGTCAAAACACCAATGATGACTCGCTGTAGTAGCCCAGCAAACAGCGACGATGCCCCCTTCTTCGATACCCAGCTGATGCGCGAGACTATCGGATCTCTACTGTGGATAAGCGACTGTACCAGACCCGACATCACTGCATCCGTCAATTATCTGGCGCGATTCGTCACTCGACCTACCTTGAGTCATTGGCGTGCAGTAAAGCATCTTTTGCGGTACCTGAAAGGGACTTCAACTACCGGCCTATTTTTCCAGTAGCCATCAAGCCAACTCAGCACTGCACCCTGTTATGTACTCTGATCCGGAGACCAACACGACGCCAAGTCTACCTCCGGAGGAGTGCTTATCCTAAATATCTCACCCATTGCCTGGTACTCGAAGAAACAAACGACTGTCGCCTTATCAACAGCTGAAGCGGAATACATAGCAGGTGGAACAGCTCTCCGCGACTGCCTTTGGATTCAGCAACTACTGGTAGAACTACGTTTACGCCCACATGATGCTCCAGTCACCCTCCGCGTAGATAACCAAAGCGCGATGAAGACAATGGAAAACGAGCTGACGTCGCAGCGCATGAAGCACATAAACATCCAGTATCACTTTATCCGGGACGTACTGAAGAAGGGCACAGTACAGGTAGCTTACTGTCCTACAACTCACATGAAGGCTGATATACTCACTAAACCTCTCGGACCTCAATTACACCTGCAAATGACGAACGCACTACACTTGATAACACGCGATGCGAGCATGACGCGAGGAGGAGTGTTGCGTGAACCGGTCACGAGCAGCGCTGCCATCAGTGTAGGACCGCCCGTTGGGCGGGGACCGCCTTCTGGGACGTAGGGGTTTCGTAACTGCTTCAGTGAGCACTCTAGGAGACAGCGTAGTCACAGAAACTTGCATCTAATTCCCCGATTCATTCTACATCTTTCCTCATCCAGAACACTACCCAAGTCTCGACCGACAACGCCAGCCACTGCGTACCACGGAGGTGGCGTCGTGCAACACAATATCCCTGACCACAGGCGTCTCCAGCTTCTCAAAAATTCGCATCTCACCGCACAAATCCAGCAGCATGGGAGGATCAAACGTCGCTGTGCATCTCGTCGTGTCCTTCGCGTGTCTCCTCGTCCAGGGCGGCAGCTTGCATCCTCTGGGAAAGACTTGCTGCTCCTCGCTCCCATCCCCTTCCGCTGGTTGCACTTCTCCCGGGGCGATATCTCCACTCATTAAGCCTACGACGTCTCCTTCTACCAGCAAATTCATAGGTAGCCGCTGCCACTGACTGTCTCGATAACACGCGACGTAGCTGTTGGAGGGCACCAGCACCGTCGGCTCCGGTCCGCTGCCCAGCCAAATGGGTGGACGCTGGTCCTCTTCCCGCTCTTTCTACTTGCCACTATCTCTCTGCATCTGCTGTACAGCCACTCGAACTCTCTCAGCCATCTCTGCATGGCATCGACGCTTCTGCGCCATGTCGAGCAGCACGTTGCTAGCTGCTGCGGCCACCTGGAAGACTCCTTCTGCCACTGCAGCCGAGCCTCGATACGTCTCCATCTCAGCGAAGCGTCTGGCTGCGTCAGTGAGTCGGAAGGCGGCACACAGTGTCAGCAGTAGGGAGAAAGGGTCTCGGAATTCGGTTGTGACGTTGGACGAGCTCTCTTTGGCACTACCTAAGAATGTCCCCCGTTCTGTCAATATCCCCAGCTTGCAAGTAAGGCGTGAGGCCACCAGGCACAACACACATCGAACACTTTTCGAAGAGCACTTAGCTTTCACAGCCTTCGATTTGTGGGCTCCCATGCTGTCCCAAACCAAGCATTTACGCTCACCGTGCATCACAAATGGAATAGCCACATCAATCCACTTCTTGAGGAGCGGGGTTGGTGGGCCACGAAAAGTGGCCCTGACTTTGTTTTCAAAAGACGGTGAGCATTTTCCTTTCCAGACCAAAAGTGGGGGCAATTTTCCGGAAAATTGTTCCTCTATGTAAAATGAATGGTCAGTAAGTTTGTAATACATTGGTAGTTTGTCTAAGGACTCTATTCGGGAGAGCCTTGTATTTAAAAGTGCAGGCATGTTGAACCCCACAGGCAGAGGTTAAAAGTACCGGCGCTTTTTTGGTTTTACTGCCACCAGTAGTTTTTTATGTTTATAATAGTTACTGTGTAGAAGTACTATAGTACCGGCGGAAGTACTGCCCTTCGACCTTGTCGATCGACACGACGGAGCTTCCGCCGTGCGGCTCCATCCGATTAATTTCTGAACGGTTCTGCTTGAGCAGGACCTGCATCTCAGCACGTTCGTTATCAGTGCTCGTACGCCGCGAGCTCATTACCAAGCCACTCGTCGAAAAGACGCGTTCTTGGAACGCGTTCGAGGACACGCAGCCAAGCCAAACGCGAGCAAGAGCGGCAATCGAAGGAAACTGCTTGGCGCCGATCTCCTTGAACCACCGGAGAACATCTACATGTTTAAAGCGGCCCTGTAAACTCCAGCGCACAGTTCCGTTGCGGCGTACCAGTAACAGGCTTGTCATCGCCTCCGCCGCCATGCCCTTGTCATCAGCCTGCTGCACAGCTACTTGAACCCAGGGTACGTTGTGGCTCAGCCACCTGTCCAGCACCTCATCCGCCTCCTGATGAAGAGAGCTTAGGGACCGCCGACTCGCATCCTCCAACGTCAGCGGCGCTCCACATAGCACCTCTTCGTCTTCCATCGACGGCATGAGGTCCAGGTTCGGAGACATCTCCCCTGCGCCGTCGTGTACTTCATGCGCTGCAGCATACATAGCTTGGAAGACGGCGCTGTGTGCGCGGCGAAGCATAATCCGTCCTTCCTCAATCGTACCTTCCTCTTCCGTCATGTCGACGTCGCCGGTGCCCGGGCTATCCGTACTGCAATGCACCAAAGAATCAATAAAGTCCTTCGTCCTTGGATCCAAGAGCAACACTACGATTGACTCGGCGGAGACATTAGCCAAGCGCTTCTGGACTTGGGCCTTAATACGATTAAGGCAAATCGCCGCTTCAACACAGAGTGAGGTCACTTCAGTTGCCGTCCGAGGCAAAGTCTTGACGGTGGTTCTGGGTGTGCGAAGTGCGTCGACATCGTAGGGGTGGAACCGGTTTGCGTTCAGCCGATCACACGCCAGCCGCATGAGCACCAGCAACTCGGAGGAAATCTGGGCTTCTCTCTGGACCTCAATTCGTGCCAAGTCTGTCAGCATGTGCGTTACCGCCTCACAATGGGTCATCATCCGCCTCTTTCGATAACTTCGAGAATACCTTGGGATCATCGTAGGTCTCGCAGCGTTGAAAGTAGGCCTTGAATGCGGGATAGTTCAGGATACTCTTATGGAGCAGCGTCACCGTCGAAGCCACACGCGTATCACAGTCCACCATAGCAGCGAGTTCGGGCAGGCCGTAGTGCTGTTGGACACGCAGCAGCCTCTCCACACGTTGCGGAGTCTTGAAGTAGTTGTTCAGATCCCGGGTTTTCTTCACTAGCGCTGCGCCTTCGGGGAAAGGGCCTCCTGGCGTGCACACTTGCCGCTGCTTCTGTAATTAATTCGTGACCGGGTTGACCACGTGGCAAGTCTTAACGTTCTCCCTCATGCCCAGACCGTACACGAGACACAGGTTTAATACATGCATCGAGCAGTTCACTGGCACTGCGTCCTCATAGAGCTTTGACACTTTGCGAGCAGCAGGGGCCGTATCCGACATGACGAATTGAGCCATACAGCCGATGTCGACGTCATAAAGCTCTTCAATACGACTCGAAATCTTCTTTTGCACAACGCCGGAATCGTGAGATTCGTTGAAGACTGTCACTAGCAACTCCACGTTGCGAAAGGTCCAGTCCTTGTCGATGAAGGACATCGACGTGCCGATAACGTCCTTCTTCCCGGTACCCACAGTCCACATGTCGTGCATCAGGTTCAGAAACGGCCTCTTGTACGCGGATGTGTACTCCATCTCCAAGAGGCGCTTCGTCATCTCGCGGAACCTCAAAAAGGAAGCCGCATATACGTCGTTGAACGTCTGCGCAGAGAGAACAACCACGTCCGGTTCCCTGTAGCAACCTCCATTAGAGTTCGGAAACTCTCGCTCGTTACAGTGTTGTAAGGTAGCCCTACAACCAATAATATAACGAGTCAGTAACCAACAAGTCAATAGGCAGCATTGATTTGCTTACCGTCGTTGATCAGCCACTTGGCAATATATGCCTTGAGCTGCATGTTCGACGGCCCCCATAGCTTTTTGAGCGCTCCCTGCTTCATTGATCCCTTTGCAGAGTGGTCAACGCTGGCCGTGTCGGTTGCCATCGAGCCAGGCGCTTGTCTAAACGCGTCGTCGAGTTGTCGACGCGCTCGCTTGACTCGCTTGGTCGCCTCCGCTTTGCCGATCGGGTGTGAGCTGTGTTTCGCCACTAAGTGGTCCTTGACATTCGAGGTGTGATTAAACTCCCGTAGTGCACCTTCCCACGCGTCCTCGGAGGCATTAGGGTGGCTGGTTAACCTTAGCGCGCAGAGCACACACACACGTGTGTGAAGCGTTCAGCGTCATCGTCATTTCCAGTCGCATACGGCGACGACAACACGTGGGCGATGTCTCAGACACCATCTCGCTTCCCGAGCTGACGATAGTGATGAACCTCCACCGGGATACCGTAGGCATCCACTCGCACACGACGGTCACTTGTCGAATCAACCGACGATTGACTGCATCCACTGTCTTCTGACTCCGTGATGGTGGATTCAGAGTCTTGACTGGCAAGCTGCCTGAGCGACTGGCCAGGCCCGACGATCTCGAACGCATCTTGGTCGTCGTGCACTGACTTCTCTCCAGGCTGAGCCTTCCAGCTGGACACGCACTGCGCACTACAAAAACTAGAACTAGTCGTTAGAGCAGTCCATAAGCAGGTGAATATAAAGTTACTTACTGCACCGCAATGTTCTCGGGGTCGAACAAGTCGTTTGAACACAAGTGATGAACCGGACGCTCGCATACAGTACACGGGTACAGCGTCGGGAGTTCAAGGTTTACACAGTCCACGAAGGCGCACTTCATGAGGGTACTGCAGACTTGGTTTGCTTGTTGGTCAGGTAGAAACTTGGAAAATGAGTCGTCCAAGGTTCACGGGCCGTGAAATACGGCAGCCACCAGGATTCGTTCTGCAGAAAGTTTTAATGCCGCAGAAAGCAGCTCTTGTACGGCCACAGAAGCTCTGCCAGAACCTCCACCAGCACAAACAGCCCCGCATCGTGCATCGTTGACGTCGCCCAGGGCCTGAACTCGCCGTGAAGCGTAGAAACTTGTGGAACACGCACGCTATGAAGACCGCAGGTTCTTGTCCCTCGCCCCGACACCACCCACAGCGGTGGTCTAAAGCGGAAAGGGGCAGGTGCGCTTCTGGATTTCAAGCAGTAGAAAAAGTACTTTTCTAGCGTCACGATTAATTACTGTCTACTGGAACAACAGTAACTTGGCTTTTCATCAAATTACTGTTTGTTCCAGTAAAAGTACTATTACTGTAGTACTTTTTTCTACTGGTTAGCGGATTACTTTCAACCTCTGCCCACAGGACACTATTCGGAAGGGGGCTTTTATTCGAGCGCATCCGTTACGTAGTATACCTGTCACATATCCCAGAACAGATTATATTAAATCAGAATCAAGTATCTGTTCCCACAGGTAATTGCAGGACGGATGTCACGGTAAATCTTCAAAATTAGCGAAGACTGGGAAAGAAATTCACACCAAATTGCGCACTCCGAAGTATACCTTGGGAGCGTAGGCGTCAATTTAGCCTTGCCTTTCCTATTGGAATGCTATAATGACTCCCGTTACGGGAGTCCCGTAGGCGAACTCTCCAGCCAGGTCGATATTGGTCTGCTGCTCGGTTCGACACCTTTGCCAGGTCAAGATGGTGCTACTCCACTTCAACACGGATTTTTTTTAAATACGAAAACAAAAAAATGATTAGGAAAAAGTAGCACTAAAAAGGAAATTCAAAGTGGTGAAAACGCAGAGCAAAGTGGTCCTCTCAGGTTGAGCTGCAGCTAGGTGCCGTACTGCATGTCCCCCATGCGCTCCGCGGCAGCAACGGCATGCGGGCAATGCAGTGCTATCCTGCTAACAAGGCGCAAGTCGATACATCCGATGCGGCGCCTCGCCGCGTGCTCCAGTATCTCCATCCGAGCAGCCGCAACCGTCCCGCGAGGACGCTTCACAACCAGCTCTTCACGGGACAAGGCAAGGTCGGCCTTGATCTTGGCCTTGAGAACACTGAAACACCCTGTAGTACCAGTTCAAAAGTCGATTAGTTGGCTATTTAAAAATACACGGTAATACAGTATACTGCGTACCTTCAATGGGGTTACACATTGGAGAGTATGGAGCCAGCCGTAGAAGTACGAAGTCGGCTCGCTCAGCGACGCGTGCTTCCGTTTAATTATGGGCAGGGGCGTTGTCAAGAACGACAACGATTTTCTTGCCCTGGAAGTGCTCTTGAAAGATTGGCGAGGCCTTGACTTTAGTGTAGATTTCCTCAACGAAAGCAGCGTTAACATCCATGCGGATGCTGCCCCTTTGTAACTTATAATGCACCAGCCCTAAATCCGTTGAAACGGCGCACTCTACTTGTAGGTTAGCGCCCCTAGATGGCGGTAAGACAATCGTCGCCCGCTCGCTCCTTCTGGCACGCCCTTGGCTACGTTTGCAATACACGTTGTAATTTGTCTCATCGTAATATACGATGAGGTTTCCTGCATTCATGTGCTCGTGCAGCTCTTTGGAAAACTCCATTCGCTTTGTTTTGCTGACTTCGCTGTTGCAAGTCATCGGATCCACGCGGACCTGTTTCATTTTATTAAAATTAATATTTAAAATAAACGTAGTTATTAATTTTACTATTGTAACATACCTGTTTGGTGGTGTACAACTTGTCAATCAGCTTGTTGCTGATTGTCGAGGTGCTCAGGTCCACGCCGAAGTCGAATTGCACCATGTCTCTCATTGCACTGAGAGTGTAGGTGCAATTTTCTTCGAGGTACTCCTCGAGTGCCGCTTCGATCTCCGGAGCGCATTTGAAGTTGGACGGACGGGCTCCTCCACGCGGGAGCAGCTCCACCCGTCCTACTTCCACAAATTTTTTTCGACGTGCTGTGGTGGCCGGGATGCCGTTGTGGGCGGCCCCAAGCATCCAGTCACCGCCGGCGTGGTGGCTGTCGAGGACACTAGATCTGGCAAATGCAGGGTGCTGGGCTCCGGGCATCTTGGGGTAGGTAGAGGCTTGGGGCTTGGGAGAATATTGATAAGTGAGAGCGAGGAATGGCAATGAAGTGCTTGCGGGCACGGGGGTTGATCCTCTTTGAGTTGCAAATAAACCACTGTGAAGTACGGAGTGCGATTACTCAACAAATTTGTGAAGTGACATAAATTCTAATGTAAAAGTTGAAAATAATTTTCAAAATGTTTTGGTTACTTGACCACTTTGAAGTGGAGTAGCACCATCTTGACCTGGCAAAGGTGTAGTGACCTCACCTTGGAGAACGTCGAACGGAAGTAAATAGTCGTGTCCGTGGCTATGGGATGTTGACCTTCTTCCTGGAGTGTTTCGAAGAGGAAGCCGTGGGGCCGCCGCAGGCCTCCGGGTGCAGCTGCTTCGAAAACTTCTCGACGAGAAGAAAGCCTTGTGCTCGTTTCTTCACGTTCCATCCAGCCTCGCGGGGTCTAACGAGGCACACGGATCACGTCAATAGCGAACGTTGGGTTGCTGTGGGGCAATCACCTTGGCAGGCGTTCTCCACGTGCTCCGACATGGCGTAGTTGAGGATGGAACCGTCCTTGGCTGCACCGTCGAGCTCGATCGTTTTGACGTTCATGGTGAGCTTGGACACAGTGAAGACAGCGTCGCTGCTCAGATTGTCCTTCAAAGGCCCTCGCCCGAAGCCATAATCGTACCAGCACCCGACAAAACGCAGCTGGGATGGACTAGCACGGGGTACTGCGCCTCCTGCACGAACTCAAGAGTGTAGTTCAGGTCCGTGATCTCCGTCCAACGCGACTAGTCCACGTTCAGCGTGTCCAACAGAGCAGAGAATTTATTGCAGTCCTTGCACTGGTCGACGCTCTCCGGCGACGTGCTCAGAAGATGTTGACGCCGGCCTGGGACAGCGGCATGACCAGGTTGTTCGGGATCTGGCCACCCACAGACACGATCACACCCTCCGGGTTCTCGCGGCCCCAACTGTGCAGCTCAGAACGCGCTCCAGACTCGGCTCGTCGAAGTACACAGACGGTCGCTCTCGTCGTAATCCGTGCTCACCGTCTCCGGTTTATTGTTGACCACGATCGCCGCCTTGTCCGGCTCACGCACCCTGCGCACAGCACACACGCCACACCATTCAAACTCCACAGACGAGCCGATGCAGTTCGCGCCGCACCACAATGGCTCCTCCGAAGCCGCTGTTCGTCATGGACAGGTTGTGTGACGTGTACAACAAAGATTGGGAGCTGGGACCCCCTGCAAATGCCTACTTGTATTGTCAGAAGCAATTTGCAAAGTAACCTAGTTTGTCTACTTTGCCAGCACTCTCTCCTGCCTCCATGGCAGTCCAGGGAGAATACCTGTTGAACATCAACTTGCTGTAGCACGAACATGTGCTTGCCGTTGGGTATGCCTCAACCATATTGCGGGTTGGAGGAGCTGACGTAGAGATGCAATCCTTGCCATCGCCACAGGTTGTTGGTCTGAGCCGGGAACTCATCAGCCAGCGTATGGATCTGTTTGACACACGGCACAACGCCCAACCGCCTACGACGCTCACGTGCCTGCATGCCCGTGCATTGGTAGCCCAGCGGATGCTCTCGATGGTCGTGGTGGGTCACCAGGGCCGTTTCCGATGAAGATACCTTCGTACTACAGCTCACTGTTGGGCAAGTCGTGGTCGCAGGGCACAAGCAAGCCCTTGGGGGACAAGTACTGCACGATTTTGCTTGAAGCACTGCTTCATACCGAAGTGAAAGGCCACGATCTTGGGAGCCACGCCCTTGTCACCTCCTTGGCGGTCCCTTCGGCCACGAGGTTCACCTTGTTTGGCCACGGGTTTGGCAATCAAACACCGAGCGACGGTCGGGCTCGGGGCGAGTGAGCTACTGGCTGCCAACCTATAATAACCTTTATATGTCCCGTTCTTGTGTGATGCTGCATCAGTTCTGTTTTGCATCTGTTTGCGACACGAAGCTTGCTCGTCGCCGCCTTCGACAAGGTTTGACAACACTTCGATAAAACATTAAATAAATAATTCGGATGTCGGATACATTTCAGAGGTTTACGTATCAAAACACGTGCATAAACCTAACGAGCATGTCGTACTTATTTCAGCTTAATACAAAATAACAAATAAACGCTTGACAAAGGATCTGACATGTGACGGGGTCACACAGCACCTTGTGCTAGAGGAAGTTAACTTCCGAGAGTGTACAAACGCTCAGTGAACGGCAGCTCACAGGTCCCCTCTTTATTTTAAAGAGAGCGAAGTGACCTAAATAAGGTAGATTGTAAACTGAGTATATTTATAGGTAGGTTAAGTTTGGGTTTAATACAAACTATAAGTTATCTATAGAAATGCAATGTCGTTTGATCAATGGTTGGCTTTGAACGACCTTGGTACCTTGTACCAAATATCCCGGAGTATGACGTGTCATACACCTGAAGTGTGAGGTGTCACACTTCATGTAACCAGGGTACACTTAGGGCTACGTACCCCGTTACATCCTCCCCCACTTAGGTTCGGTTTACCGACCAATCAGAATGAAGAGGTGTTCGTCACAAACTCTCATTCTCAAAGTCGAAAACCATCGACTTGGCCGCGCGAGCGCGGCGGAGGCTCACTCCACAGTTAGAGCCTCGAGCAGCAACCTGTGCGCTCTTCGTCTAGGTCTCCAATTCGACCGTTACCATGCCTCGTGGAACTGCAAAGAGCGGTGCTAAGACACGCTCCAAGGCTGCTGCCGGTAAGGCGCAAGCCAAGAGCACTAAGCCTCACGGCAAAGGCTCGGCACTTAAGGAGGCTACTCAGGTGGCCTCCGAGGCGATCGGTTCCTCGGGTGACGCGGCTGTGGGCAAGCTCGCAAGCAAGCGCCGCAGCCTCGCCCTCGGCCTCTCCAGACAACCGTCCGAACCCTCGGTTCGTAGAACGTGAGTTCGACTCTGGTAGTGAGGGCGAAGCCGAGTCCGAGAGCACGCACGATGCTCCTGCGGGCTCTGTGGGAGGGCACAGCTCAGTGCCCAGTGAGCACAAAGATGACAGCGTGCAGTCGCTCGCTAGTGATCAAGGTGATCACAGTCCCAGAAAGTCTGTGCGCTCTGAGAGTCCGGCCGTCAAGGCTAAGGGCGCTCCCAAAGCCGGTGGCGATGAGGAAGAGAATCCTCGCAAACGTCTCTCGCTTGCCGAGGGTCTTGCGCGTGCTAAGGCCACTAAAGCCGAAGGCGCCAAGCCCTCAAAGAAGCGTACAGCCTCTAAGTCTCCACTCTGCGAGGAGAAGGAGACTCAACACTCTTATCATAGTATCTTCGACTCCTCGGATGAAGAGGAGGAGAAGGAGGAAGAAGAGGAGGAGGAGGAGAGTGCTATCGTTGAGCCCCGGGAGGTCTCGAATGACCTCGACCAGCAGCAGGAGGAATTCCTAGCTGCCCAGCGTGTGCGTGGGGGTTCGGTGGTGGCACCCGTCAGCCAGGGAGCTGCCATCAACTCAAGAGGGTATTGGCCTCCCGAGGAGAGCTCTGGGGCTGACCTCTTCTTAGAGATTCTCGTCGCTTCTCGTGGCCTTGTGGGCGGCCACACTTCTAGGGGCATCTATGAACGAGCCCTTGTTCAGAAAGAACAGTCGTTCGTTGACAACTTGGAGGCTGCTCGGTGTGTGCTTCTCGCGCAACACCGCATTCCCCTTAAGGACTTCACGACTTGTCGTAAGAAACTCGAGACCCGGGGTGGTCTCTATCCTCTTTGGGGATACCCCTTGGTTATGCCCGAGAACTGTCCCACGTGGAGTTCTTGTGAGAACATGTTCTGGGCATGGGTGGGGACTCTTAAGTACTCACACACGGAGTTACGGGAACGCTATGAAGATCAGCTGCTGTCCCGCATCCTGGACCAGCGTGATCTTCGTGTGAGGTTTGCCCAGTTGATCAGCAAGCGCATGCTGCCAAGGGACATCCTGAAGCGCGCGGCTTCTAGCGCTCACGATGAGCGCGGGTACGGAATGTATTCATCGTCCGTACCCCGTTCGGGCAAGAAGCCCCGGACTACTTATGAAGCTGCCGCCGCTTCTGTTCCTAGATTGCGACAGCCTTCGGGCAGTCAATCAGGAGCCGTTCAATCGGCTCCCACGAGTTCTCGGAGTGGGCATAACCCCTCCACTTCACGAGGAGCTGTCGCTTACCGCGCCACCGTTGCTCCTGGAGGATCCGCTCCACATGGAAGTGGATCTATCCATTCCGGTCAAGCAGGGGCGGAGGTGCCCTCGTACGAGTACGAGTACTCGGCGCCTCCCGAAAGCCACTCTCGTCCGAGTGCTCCGACTGCGGGTCCGACACAGGGCCCTGAGGTTGACCGCCTCCGTCAACGTGTCCTCGTGCTTGAGATTGCACTTGGCCTTGGGACTGGCGGTGATGCTGCCGCCCAGGCCGGGAATCAAGGCGAGCTCGCTCGTCTTGCGGGCCGCCTGGACCTGTTGGAGCGAGAGGTCGCGAGCCTGCACCTGCGGGTGGATCGCTGGGCCCCTTCGTCCGATCTGGACGAGGCCTTTCGCATGATCCGACGGATCGAGGCTTTGTTGCCACGTCCGGAGCCGCCTGCGGCACACTCCCAGACGTACGCGTATGGTGCGTACCCGGCGTACTCAGCGTACTCGGCGTATGGCGCCGGGGTCCGTTCGTATGTAGCCCCTCCGGCGTACGGTCTTGACCACAGCATTGCCGTCCCGACCGAGGCTTGGGCGCCTGCTCCGACGTTCTCGTCGACGACTGTGACCGGCCCTCGCTTCGAGGAGCTGGGTCAAGGGGGGTCTGCGAGTCAACAACCCCCTGCGGGTCAAAATACCGCTTAAGACGTCCAACATAGAACGTCGGGTGCGTCGTCATTGACTTTGGCAGGTCGATGGTGTACGACGCACCATGTCTGGCCAGGACTACAAATGGTCCGATGAAGCGGTGCTTCAGCTTGTTGCTGCCGACAGAGCTGACAGTGTCAAGAGGTAGGTTCCTCGTGTCTAGCAACACTAAGTCCCCAACCTCAAATATACTTAAGTTTCCTCTGCCATGTTTGTCTGAGTACTCCTTTTGTTTATCTTGGGCCGCTGCCATGACATCACGGACCCTGCTGACAGCGCTCAGCTTGGTATCCATAAAGGATTCCACCTGTTTCCCCAGTGAAACTGGTCTCACATCCGAGACCTGGGAGGAAAGGGCTTTCCGAGCCTCTCCCCCACTTAGAATAGAGGAGTCAGTGTCGTGAGAGGCACTCTGGAGTGGCGGAAGCCGTTCAAGTAGAACGGCGTGAACCCCGTGGACGCTTGCACCGCGTTGTTGAGCGCAAACTCAACAACTGGAAGCTGCGTCGACCACGTACGTGGTGCTGCCGCGCACACACTGCGCAGAGTGTCCTCGAGCACTCGATTGACGCGCTCTGTTTGGCCGTCTGTCTGCGGATGGTCCCCAGTGGACATCTGCAGACGAGTTCCCAGTAAAGGGAACAGCGTTTTTCCAAAACGCAGCAGTGACCCGCGGGTCTCGGTCCGAGACAATCGTCTCCGGGAGACCGTGATAGCGGAACACGCCATCGACGAACAACCGTGCGGTTTGTTCGCCCGTAACAGTGACGGGAACTGGAGCAAGATGTACCATCTTGCTCAGCATACACACGAACACCAAAATTCCGGTGTTGCCGTGTCCGTTGGCGGGAAGCCCAAAGATGAAGTCAAGACTCATCGACTTCCAACAGTCAGCCGGTACGGGCAGGCTCTGTAGTGGAGCCGAAAAGTGCCCGGCGGGTTTGACCCGCTGACATATTTCGCATGTCTTAACGTACCGGGCGACCCACTTGTACATGTGGGTCCACCAGAAGGACTGAGAGACCGACAGAAAGGTCTTCCCGCGGCCCAAGTGGCCGCTGGAGGGCGCCTCCGCGAGGATATCGAACTTCAGATCCTCGTCGTTGGGTACGACCACCCGTGGAAGATTATTGGGCTCCACCCGGTAATAGAGGAGTCCATCCTTCAACTCATATTGGTGGAGCCCTGAGCCTGTCGCGACGAGAGCCAGTCGGACTTCGCGCTCGTTCCTGCCATAAGGAACTTGACGATAGGCGCGACAGCCTCATCGTCCCGATACGCCATGCGTATCCGATCATATAGATCCGTTGTCACCCGCGTGATGTGGGCCAACTCATAGTCAGGACACCGAGTGAGGACGTCTGCAAGCACGTTGAGCTTGCCCGGCTATTATTCGACGCGGAAGTTGTATTCCGCGAAGAAGGACAGCCACCTCGCCATCCTTTGGGAGAGGTGAGGCGAGTTAGTCGCCGTCCTCAAGGACGCGTGGTCTGTGTAGATCACAAAGGACCTAGAGCCCAGAAGGTAAACACGAAACTTCACAAGGGCATACTTCATTGCCAGGAGCTCCTTGTCGTGGACAGGGTAGTTCCGCTCGGCGGCTTTGAGCTGCCTGGACTGGAACGAGATGACGCGTTCGTGTCCAGCCGTGTCGGCCTGCAGCAATGCACATCCGATGGCGTAATAGGAGGCATCGCAGACGACGCTAAACGGCTTCGTCTCGTCCGGCAGGGCCAGGACAGGGGCCTCTTGGAGACTGGCCTTGATGCTGTCAAAAGCATCCTGGTGCTCCTGCTCCCAGCGCCAGTCGACGTCCTTCTGAAGGAGACTCGACAAAGGCTTAGCGAAGCCCGCGTACCCTGCGCTGTACTTGTGAAGGTAGTTGGCCAAGCCCAACCACTTTCGAAGATCCTTCTGGGATCGGGGCGTCGGTCATGCTGCTATGGCCTTGACCTTGTCTGGGTCAGCCCGAACGCCCACGTTGCTTACGAAGCAACCGAGAACTTTAATCTCTGGTGACGCGAAAACGCACTTGTCCATGTTGGCGTAGAGCTCGTTCGCTCGCATCACATCCAACACTCGACGGAGGTGCCCCAGATACTCATCCATGGCCGTCTTGCCTCCCTCGGCACGGCTATGGACGAAGATGTCGTCGGAGTACGTCTGTACGAAGGCACGTAGTGGCCTGAACAATTGCGTCACCAGGTGGTTGAACGTCGCCGGGGCGTTAGACAAGCCTTGTGGCATGACGAGCCACTCCCAAAGCATGCCGCTTGGAGTGCTTACCGTGGTGAGCGGGATGTCGCTCTCTCGCATCAGGATTTGGTAGTATCCGTCTACCAAATCCAACGCACTGTAGAGTACGCTCCCGGCCATGTTGTTCAACAACACATCATTTCGTGGGATTGGTGTTTGGGCCGGCACCGTTGCGTTGTTCAGCTTGTTATAAGCGTGAACCAGACGCCACTTTCCGTTCGGCTTCCGAACGCAGAAAGTCGGCGTCGAGTGCGGGGATTTCGACTCCCGCACCATGCCTGCCTTCGCTTTCGCGGCGAAGAAGACATCAATGACCTCGCACTGCTCGCGCGGGAGAGGCCATTGCCTCGTGACACAATACTTTGTGCCGGGCACGAGATCAATCTCGTGCCGTACGCCTCGATCCGGTGGGAGTTGGGTCGGTGGGTGTTTGTTCACCACGTCCGCATACTCCGTCACCAAAGAATACACCGGATCCTTGGGGTTCTTAAGGATCTCAGAACCCAAGCGCGTCTGACGCTGCTTGTTCAGGTCTTCCAGGACGTTCTCGTCCAAGACAGAGGAGGAGTTCAGCTCCTCCCGAGTGGTCTCAGGTCTCATGAGTCCCATCTCAGCAATCTCTCCAGCCTTGAGGTTGGTCAGGAACGACTCAGCCGTCATATTTCCTCGAGGTTCAGTATCTCTGCAACCTCTGGCAACGGTTCCAAATGGACACCAGATGCCTTGACGGGTAAACCGGTCTCGCCATCGAAGATGTAACAACACTTGAGGCGGCGGCGTCGTTGACGACGGCGACCGTGACGTCGAGCTTTGCTGCCCACGTCTAGGGATGTCGGCGCTACGACATCCGAGGCACTCGTGGCCTCGTGGGGTACAATGGTATCCACACAGGAAGCGGGTTCAACGCCTTCCTCTTCAGTTAAGGTCTGGGCGACCGCGTGTGGCACTGTGTTACCCACACAGGAAGCGTATCCGACGTCTTCCTCTTCAGTTAAGGTCTGGGCGACCGTGAGTGGAACTCTGTTACCTACTCTGAACACGCTGTTCTCAGTGTTCGTGACAGCTGCAGCTGTCTGCGGAACTAAGTTACCCGCCTGTGGACCTAAGTTACCCACTTGGCCAGCGCCTCTTCTGGGCGCTGCCACCATCAAAACATCATCGGAGTCGTCATATACGTCGACGACTCCCAAGTATCTGCCGGATGCTTTGGTACCCTGGCAGCCCTTGCGGGAGCCCCGGGTCCTGACAGAGGTGGGAACATGACTCACCAATGCTCTGTCGGACTGCGCAGGGTGGCTGGCACCGATTGCCTTGCCTCGCCAGTCGATCCAGGGCTCGTGCTTCTCAAGCCAGGGCATGCCCAGGATCATATCATATGGATCCATATCGAGAACAGTGAACTGTTCGAGGCTGTCAAAGTCTTCAAACTTGACGGCCAGATCCACTTGGACGTTGGGAACAGTGACGACCTTCCCGTCGGCCAGTCGTACTGACACCGTCCCGTTGCCCTTGCTTTCTCTAAAGCATCGGACAACTTGTTGCTGTTGCGAGCAACCGTCTGGCGGCGTGCGAAATTCTTCGACGCCCCAGAATCGATCAAGGTTCTAAAGGGATGATCGTATCCCCGTACACATCCGTGTACTACGAGCAACCCGCCGCTGCTCTTCGCCGATTCGAGAGTGCGAAGACTCTCAGGGGCTAAGTCCCCGTGGTACGCGCCACCCGCGCACCCATCACGAAGACTTAGTTCTTCCCCAGTAGGGCGCCCCGCCCCTACTGGCTCCCAGCGTTCCCCTGTCCCCGGGATCCTGGCTTCTGCCAGCGACCCTTGAAGACGGGCTTGGGAAAGAACCGTCTGCGGAGTCTTTCTGCGGGACAGTCGCGCTTGAAGTGGCCCATCTTCCCGCAACCGAAGCAGCGGATGTCACGCTGTTCGGTGGACCCGAGTTCCATGGGAACTGGTCCGTTGGGGCTTGTTCGACCGGGAACCGACAAGGAACTCCCAGGCTATGCTGAGGCCGGCGTACGCGCCTGGTGATGGCTGTACTCTTCTTGAAGAGCCACTTGAATCGCCTCTTCAAGGGTGCTTGACTGCACCCGGAACAGCTGAGTGCGTGCGGGGCCCACTCGAAGGCCGTCCATGAACACAGTCATCTTGATGTGTTCGTTGAGTGGGTTTCGCACTAGGGACGCCGTGAGCTCCCGTATCTCTTGCATATACTCATGCAGCTCGCGCCTCCCTTGTTTACACGAGAGGAAGCGCGAACGCTGGCGGTACTCGTAGTTCGCCGGGAGGAACGCGGCTCGGAGCTGTTCACACAGCTGAGCCCAGGATGTGAAACATCCCGGGGATGTTCCTTCCCGTGTGTACACCCAACTCTTAGCACGGCCGCTAAGGTTGGAGAGTGCAAAAGCAACACGCAGTTGCTCGGTCGATGTAACGAGGTTACATGGTGTGTAACACACAGGGGTACGAAGTACCCGGAGAATTAACAAACTCTCAGTACATAAGTTGGAGAGTTAACAAGGTCTCTCAGTACGTTGGCCGAAAGCCACACGTTATGCATTTGATTAGGTTTAACTATGCTAGATAGTTAAACAGATACATTTACCCCTAGGCGGCTTGGCCGCAATAATAGTAAATAAAACACTTCTGGTTTTGAAGCATTAAAGTTAAGGTATTAACTTTGAGCCCTGGTCTTGGGCTGTAAGTGTCCTTTGGATAAGGAACTTAGTATTAGTGACTCTTTGAGTCGAACGTCTTCCTCTGACGCTAAAGCTACGGCAGCCCCGCTGCACTTGGTAGCACTTGTAGTCAATCCCGCTCCTGAGTCGGTTGACTATATCCTCTGCGAGGATGGAACACCCCGTGTTCGCGAATTTGCCCCCGGCGCAGCAGGACGCGCTTACTAAGCTTATGTCCTTGCTTGGCCCGGAGGGCGTGGCTCATCTTGCATCGCAAGGTCCAGAGGCGGTCACTGCCAGGCTGGAATCGTTCTCCCGCTACGAGAACGCGCTCTTGGAGCATGTCCAAGAGAAGATGAGCGCCGCAACGGCGGCGGCGTCGATGACGCGTGAAGCGTCTATGAGACTGAAACCGCTCATGGTGAGCGTAAAAACCTTCGTGGGGAAGGATGGAGAGAATCTCCTTCTCTGGACCCGTGAGGTCGAAATGGCCATGGGATCGGCCCTGCTCCAGTCTGAGCATCAGCGCGTGGCGCTGGCTATCTCCAGGCTTGGAGGTCGCGCTCGCGAATGGGCACTAACGTGCGGCACGTCTGTTGACGCTGCATTTCCCACTTGGGATCAGCTGAAGCAACAGCTTTCGCGCGTGTTCGCGCCGCCTAATCAGGCGTACCGTATCCGGTCGAAGTTCCTTGCTACCCGCCAGGGTAAGAAGGTGTTATTGGACTATGTCCAAGAGTTGAGAACTCTTATCGCCGGAATGGCGGCGGACCCTCTTCCGGAACTGGTCAGCGTGACCGTGTTCATGGAGGGACTTCGTGTGAGCGCAGCTCGAGCGGAAGTGTTCCGTGTACACCCTAACTCTTTCGAAGAGGCGGTGAATGTGGCATTAAATGCCGAGCACAACTTCAGGTCGGCTCGACCTGGTTGGAGCGCTAGTAGCGCAAGCTCTTCGAGCGGCCCAGAGCCGATGGACCTCAGCTATGCTGAAGACGAAGAAGCGGAGCTTCTTGCTGCGGAGCAGCGTGCCGGCATCCGCCGATGCTTTGTGTGCAATAGCACTAAGCACTTGAGGGCATATTGCCCTCTGCGCAAGAAGCGCGTGGCTCCGGCGAGCCAACCCTCCGGGTCATCGCCGGGAAACGGCAATTCCCAGTAGGCCGCCCCGCGCCTACTGGGGGAGAACTGAGTTCTGTTGTGCCTCGAAAAGGTAGAGGGCAACGGGGCTCAGCCCCGAAGAGAGCTGAGCTCTCTTACGAGAAGAGTGTGTGCAAGCCGGGCTTGCTGGTCGTTCAAGCGAACGTGAAGGGCTTTGCAAAGCCATGGAGAGTCTTGATTGACTCGGGAGCCTCGGGCAACTACGCCCGTCGCTCCACACTAGAAGGGAGGCAGCTGTATGCTGAGGCACTGGAAGTGCCAACGAGAGATACGATCTCTGTCCGTCTCGCGACGGGGACACTGGTAACTGTGTCGAAGGTCTCTGTCGACCTTGGAGTGAAGTTTGAGAACTTCGATAGCGTGGAACGCTGCTTGGTCTTAGACCTGGATGCGAGGTATGACCTCATCCTTGGCATGGCATGGCTGGAACGCCATGAGCCATGGATCGACTGGAAGTCGAAAACGCTGGGTGCGTCGCACCCTGCTCCTAGTGGAGCTTTGGTGAGTCATGAACCCACCTCTGTTAGGAAGCAGAAGCGCTTTTGGCGCGAGCACGAGGCCGAGCCGGCCGTAGTGCTGGACATTGGTATGTCCGAAATTGTTAGCAACGAGGTTGCTGTTTGCCCTGAGGGCGTACGTGGTGCGGCACGTTATCCGCTGAGCGGTGCAGGTCAGGTCAATGACCAACTGCTGGGTCCTGGTGAGGACGAGCGCGGAGTGGCGCGTAATCCACTGAGTGGTATGAATCTGGTCGATGACCTACCGCTGCGTGACCCGAGGGTCGCGGTCGACTGCGAGTCGAGGCATCATGGGCGTGGCCCAGACGATGCAGGTGAAGTGACACCTAGTTCACTGTGTGAAGGTCGAGGACCTCTTGGCTTTCAGCCGAGTGTCTTGCGAGACACTGTATCCTCTTCGAGGAGTGATGGTGCTGCTGCACCCGGTGGTGGTGACGGAGATGTCACCACACCGTCCTCATCCGGCCGGGCTCGGTCGCGGAGGGAGAGGAGAAGAGGACGCAGGGCGTCTGTGACGTCTTCGACGTCGGACGATGTGTCCAACGTGACGGGCGGTGAGGCTCAACGTGATTGCTGTGAACAGCTGTACACACTCGTGAACGGAGTGACGGGAGAGGTAGAAGGTGACATCAGCCTTGACACTCTGCCCGCTGCAGATGCTCTGCTAGAGCTGGACGAGATGTCCATTGCCGAGTTTAGCGAAGCCTTAAAGGCAGGCGAGCTAGCCGAGGTGGTCCTGCTGGGACCTGAGGAGGCGTTGAACTCCTCATCCGTCGTGGACGACGCGGTCCTAGAGGACACCAAAAAGGCGCTGAGCGCAAGAAGTGGATCGGCGATCCTCAAAGATCCTTCGGATCCCTTCTACCCGGTGGTGAAGGAGTATGGAGACGTTGTCTCGAAAGACCCACCAACGGGCCTGCCTCCGGATCGAGGCGTGTGTCATGAGATTGACCTGGTTCCTGGAACCAAATACTGCGTAACAAGGCAATGGCCTTTGCCGAGAGAGCAGTGTGACGTCATTGACGCATTCTTCCGTGCGAAGCACGAGGCAGGGATGGTGCGCGAGAGTAAGTCTCCGTACTCGACACCCACGTTCTGTGGCAGAAAGCCGAACGGCAAGTGGCGCATTGTTCAAGCTTTTAACAAGCTAAATGCGGCCACTATCCCGGCGCAAACGCCGATTCCTCGCAAGGATGTTCTGCAGAACAACATGGTAGGCTGTACGTTGTACAGTGCGCTCGACTTGGTCGATGGTTACTACCAATTGCTCATGAGAGCGAGCGACATTCCGCTGACAGCGGTGAGTACTCTGAGGGGTATGCTCTGGGAGTGGCTGGTCATGCCCCAGGGGCTGTCGAACGCACCAGCAACGTTCAATCGTCTTGTGACGCAGTTGTTTAGGCCCCACCGGGCGTACGCTCAGACGTACTTTGACGATATATTCGTCCATAGTCGTGCCGAGCACGGAAAGTCAGACGTGGATAACCACATTGACCACTTGCGAGCGGTGCTCGAGTGCATACGCACTAATAAGCTGTATGCCAACTTGGACAAGTGCGTCTTTGGCGCGGAGGAGATACCTTTCCTCGGGTGCTTCATTAGGAAGCGTGGCTTACGGGAAGATCCTGCCAAAGTCAAGGCCATCGTGGACTGGCCGGTTCCCAAGAACCAAAAAGACTTACGCAAGTGGCTAGGCTTAGCCAATTACTTGCACAAGTACAGCGCGAACTACGCGGAGATGGCTCGGCCATTATCAGATCTCCTTAAGAAAACGCACCATGGTGCTGGAACGTCGAGCACGACGGAGCCTTTGAGGCTGTGAAGGAGAGCCTCCTCCAGGCTCCGATCTTTGCGCTACCGGACCCGGATAGTTCGTTTAGCGTCGTCTGTGACGCCTCCAATTTTCCAATCGGTTGTGCTTTACTACAAGCAGACGCCGAAGGGCGTGAACGCGTGATCGCGTTTGAGTCTCGCCAGCTCAAAGCTGCAGAGAAGAACTATCCAGTTCATGACAAAGAGCTACTTGCAATGAAGTATGCTCTAGTCAAATTCAGGGTACACCTGCTAGGCTCTAAGCCTTTTGTGATCTTTACTGATCATGCGTCGTTACGCACTGCGACACAGTCGCCTCATCTCTCTCAGAGAATGGCAAGATGGCTTTCCTTCTTTGCCGAGTATAACTTCGAGGTGAAGTACAAGCCGGGGCGGCTTAATGTAGTGGCCGATGCGCTCTCGCGCAGGCCGGACTACGAGTTAGCTCATGTCACGACAGTGACGTCGTCAGTGCCTGACTTGATACGCGGAGTGTATGCACAAGACGACATGTGCGTAGCGCTGCTACGGGCTCTTGGGAGCGAAGAGTTTAAAGATTCTGACAAGGAATTGTCTGGGTGCTTACGCGCGAGGCTGCATCGATACTCACTCGATGGCGGCCTGCTGTACTACAGCACCGACTCTGAGGATAACCCTCGTGTAGTCGTTCCTCATGATGAGGATCTAAAGTATCGAATCCTCTACGAGGTTCATGATACGCCCGTGGGCGGGCACTTAGGTCGGGAGAAGACCTATGGCTCGGTGAGCTCGATGTACTGGTGGCCCAAGATGTATAAGTGGGTCGGCACCTATGTACGCGCGTGTGAGACGTGTCAACGGACAAAGTCCGCGCCGAGCACGGCAGCGCCATTGGCGAGTTTGCCTGTCCCCAAGGGATGCTGGCAGTCCATGAGTATGGACTTTGTGTTTGGCCTTCCCAAGGATAAGGCGGGAAACACGGGTATAGTGGTCTTCGTAGACCGATTGAGCAAGATGGCTCATTTAGCGGCAGTGCCGGACACCATTGATGGTGAAGGTACAGCTTTGCTGTTTTTAGACCGAGTCTTCCGCCAACATGGCTTGCCTGAGGCAATTGTCTCGGATCGAGACCCGCGCTTCACCGCGAAGTTCTGGACGTCCCTCTTCAGAGTGCTCGGCACTCGTTTGGACATGTCCACAGCGGACCATCCGCAGACCGATGGTCAAACCGAACGCGTGAATCGCGTTGTGGAGGATACCCTCCGAAGCGTATGCACCGAGGCGCCAAAACGCTGGAGCCAGATGCTCCCACTCGTTGAGTTCGCATTAAATAATGCAGTGCACGCCTCGACAGGCTACACTCCGTTCTATGTGAACGGCTTGGTTAACCCTCGCGTCCCACTGACGCCGCCACGCAGTGGCTCAGGGCTTGATGGGGGAGGGATAGCCGAGCGACTAGCTGATGTCAGCCCTGTTGCGGTTCGCAAGCAAGTCGATGACTTTGTCTCTTTGAGACTGAGCGTAATGCGTCAAGTACGTGACGCTATGGCTGAAAGCCGAGACACGCAAAAGGAACATGCAGATGCCAAGGGCAGAAGCAATGTTGAGAGGTTTGAGGTCGGAGACCAAGTTTTATTAAACGCTAAAAACCTACCTACTCATGCAGTGTCTGCAGTCTTCAAAACGAAGTTAAGACCTCGGTTCATAGGACCGTTTAAGGTCGTGGCCAGGAAGGGCCTAGCGTATACGCTCAACCTTCCGAAGAAGATGCGCACGCATCCGGTCTTCTATGTTGGCTTGCTTAAGCCATATCAAGACCCTGCTCAGGTGAGCGCGGAGGCGTTGGCACCAACGGTGGCTGGACCACGGACAGCTGCAGGGCAGCAAGTGGTAGAGCCACGGGAGGCTGAACGACAGCAAGTGGTGGATCCACAGATATCTGATCAACAGCATGTGGCAGAGCCACAGGTCGCGGAGCGAAGTGCTCGAGATGCAGGAGCAAGCCAAGCTGAACGCTCAGCCGAGCGACTGGACGCTCAAGGTCCGAGACCTGGTTGTGAGTCAACAGTGGTGGCTCTAACCTATCCACAAGGTGGATCATCTCTTCGAGATCGACCGATGGGCGGTGAACGGGAACGTTCGCGTCGTGGACGCCGGCGTCGTATGGACGCAGACGCCGTTCCGGCAAGTGCTGACTCTCCCCGCGAGAGCCCAGCTGAGGCAAGGCCTCCTCCAGCTCTGCTCGATGAGCATGGTGAGCTCCACTTTCACGTGGAACGCCTTGTGGCGTGGCGTAGACGCCAGGGTCGTACCCAGTACTTGGTGAAGTGGAGGGGTTACCCTCACTCACAGAACTCATGGGAGTTTGAGGCTATCCTCCGGCAAGATTGCCCTGACGTCGTTGACGCTTACGACCGGGCACATCATGTGCCGAAGCGCCACCATGGCGTGCGACAGCGTCGCCAGGCGCTGGGCGCCTCCCACTAAAGTGGGGAGCGATCAGGTCAGTAGTTGAGCTCAGGCTCTGACCAGTGGCTGCAGCAGCCAGCTCGTACGTATGAGCGGTGCTCGCAGCGGGAGCAGGAGGTGGAGAGACCTCGTAGTGTTAGGGACATGGTCCCGAAGGAAGCAGGTGCTTCGTGTTGTGCTGAACAAGGTTCAGGCACAAGCGTCTCGATAGACGTATAGTTGTTTTGAAACAACTTGCTCGATGAGCATGATCCAAATGTGGATGCGCTGTAACAGCGAAAGTGGTGTCCCGGACGGGGATCGAACCACTGGCCTTTGGCTTGACAGGCCGGAGCTCTACCATTGAGCTATAAGGGCGATGCCCGTACGTCAGTCCGAGAACGGACTACTCATGGTATGAGAGGGCTGCGCCCGGGTGGATTTGAACCACCGACCTGTGGCTTCCAAAGCCAGCGCTCGACCACTGAGCTGAAAGAGCGTTGCTCTTAAGCTTGTCCTTTCAAGGACAGCAGTTCATGGAACGAGAGGGCTGTGCCCTGGTGGGTTCGAACCACCGACCTTTGGCTTCCAAAGCCAGCGCTCGACCACTGAGCTAAAAGGGGATTGCCCTTAAGCTTGTCCAAGCGTGGACAATCGTTCATGTAACGAGAGGGCTGTGCCCTGGTGGGTTCGAACCACCGACCTATCGCTTGTGAAGCGAGTGTTCAACCGCTGAGGTGTTGTTGACGACTCGAATGAGTCAAGAGCATTGCTCTAAGCGGTTTGCAACTCTTGGAGTAGGCGCCGGAGCGCGAGCGTAGGTCTGAGACCGCTTGAGAGCAAGATGCGCGCTGCGCTTGAAACATTGGGCCGTGGGCCGACGACAAGAAGTTGGGCATCAACGATGCGTAGGCGTTTGTGAGCTCACGGAGCTGTACAACGCTGGTGTGAGGTGTAGTAACCTCCGCCGTCTTAACAAGACGTGACCTCGCTGAGGAGAGTTTCGAGAACGGAATGTTCTCATCTTAGTGGGGGAGAGTGTAACGGGGTTACATGGTGTGGAACACACAGGGGTACGAAGTACCCGGAGAATTAACAAACTCTCAGTACATAAGTTGGAGAGTTAACAAGGTCTCTCAGTACGTTGGCCGAAAGCCACACGTTATGCATTTGATTAGGTTTAACTATGCTAGATAGTTAAACAGATACATTTACCCCTAGGCGGCTTGGCCGCAATAATAGTAAATAAAACACTTCTGGTTTTGAAGCATTAAAGTTAAGGTATTAACTTTGAGCCCTGGTCTTGGGCTGTAAGTGTCCTTTGGATAAGGAACTTAGTATTAGTGACTCTTTGAGTCGAACGTCTTCCTCTGACGCTAAAGCTACGGCAGCCCCGCTGCAGTCGAGATCAGAGCCGCATCCATCGCGAGCTCTACTTCTCGGACCCAGAAGTGAAGGTTCTCGCATTCCTTCCCTTCATACGGCTTAACCTTCAGCCGTATTGGCTTCGGGTGAGGCGGATTTGCTTCCGCCGCCGGAGCTTGCAGGTTCTCCCGCACATGCGCGATGAGGCCCTGCTCGTACGCGTCGAATGCATTGACGCGCTCGAGCTGCTCAACCGGTGTTGACACCACCAGGATCTGCAGGGCCTCCATCCCGAAGATGCCTGCCATCTTCCGAACCGACTCGAACTGAGAGTCGTTCATATGGGAGAAGTCGTTCCTATCCATGGCAACGAACTTCGAAGAGGTTCAGGCAGTCTACCCGCGGTGGCGTGGATTGACTACTAGTGCTACCAAGTGTGACGGGGTCACACAGCACCTTGTGCTAGAGGAAGTTATCTTCTGAGAGTATACAAACTCTCAGTGAACGGCCGTTTACAGGTCCCCTCTTTATTTTAAAGAGAGCGAAGTGACCTAAATAAGGTAGATTGTAAACTGAGTATATTTATAGGTAGGTTAAGTTTGGGTTTAATACAAACTATAAGTTATCTATAGAAATGCAATGTCGTTTGACCAATGGTTGGCTTTGAACGACCTTGGTACCTTGTACCAAATATCCCGGAGTATGACGTGTCATACACCTGAAGTGTGAGGTGTCACACTTCATGTAACCAGGGTACACTTAGGGCTACGTACCCCGTTACATGACATGTTTACTTGTCGGTGAATGAGGGGTTAAACTATTGCAACAGCTGTAATATAATACTGCTTGTAGTACTAGATTTTTTTGTGACTGCTATAGTAGAAGTGCTGGTGACTGCATGGCTGCCATCTAGCCTCTTTGGAACGATTTACCGAGTTAGCAGAGAGGAAGAGGAATAATATTGGTACTAACTGGGTTTCTTGGTCCAGCATCGCCAGAGTCAGCAGGATAAGATCCCACCACTTGAAGAGAGTGTTTTTATTGGCCATCCAAAAGGAGCTCCTGCATGAGTCTTGCGAGCTCCAATTTGTCTTTCTGAGAAGAGCGTACCACTGACTGCGTGAAAACTTCGATGTCAGTGGTGTCATTGTATCCTTCAAGTTGTTTCTGAAGACTAAACTGAGTTGGCACGAAATGGATGCATGTTCGTACGTCCGTGGAATCCACAGCGCCGGAAGTTGCGGGTCTGAGCACGCACCAGCCTGTCGAGTCCAAGTACGTGCCGGCGAAATAGCCTTCACCCTCGACAAGGCCACGCCACACAAGAACCGTCCGACCAGGTTCTACGAATCGATGCATCACAAGGATCAGCGCCAGAGGAAGCACGTACCCTTCTTCAGAGTGGAAGACCGTTCCAAACTTGACAGCGATCGTGTTGGAGAGGTCCTCCATTACCTCAAAGAGTCTTCGATGCGGGTTTTGTCGATGAATTTGACGCATGGAAACGAACATTGCGTTTTCTGCATCTGGATACTTACTGGGCAACACGAACGACGAGGTGCTCTCGAAGAAATCGACGTTTCGAAGAGCATCTCTCATACGAGCTGGCTTGTAGAAACTAGTATTCGACGAGATCGCATCTCCTAGACCACATTGAGACAGTACCGCGTCTGTGCGAGCATGAGCTGCCACCACTTCGGACACGAAGTTCTGGTACAGATTAAAGTCGTCCGGTTCCCATTCGTACACTTGGTCGTATATTTCTATGGGGTGGGAGTCGATTACTTCTTGCAGTTTCTGCATCATAGCGGCTCGACGCTCGAGGTCGGATTGAACCCGTTTCTGTTGTGCTTCGGCTTGCACTCTTTCCGCCAATTCTTTCGACGCTATTGCTTGCCACTTGAATTGAGTAAGATTGTCATTGGTACGAAGACGCGCTCGTTTCAACGCCGATAGCTGCTCACTTAATTCGACACATTGTAATCGTAATGTCTGCCACTCGGCTTTCACTCGTGCGCGGTGTCGCCAGTTTCTGAGCTTTGTCGTCCTTGGAGGATCGAGTACGAGTTTTGCTATTTTCGTCGCTGCTTGCACTCGGCACTGATGAGCTGTAGGTATCGAGAGCGTTCAGAAGCGCCTCCTTGTCTTCTTCTTCCAGCTGTAGAGTACTAGAAAACGACATGGGGGATTCTTCAATATGGGGGCTTAAAAAGTCGCTGTGTACAAGTAGCTCCGTGCGGCACAATGAGGGTTTCGAAGGAGGCGTTGGGAGTTCGCATTCCTGCAGAAACTGTGCGAGAAAGTCTGCGTCTACATTCTCCATTTCGTCGTTGGTGTTTATGGCATCCACCCAGTTTCAAAATGAGTGAGGGATAACGTTCGGTAGCGATCAGATCGACACACCATGCGTGTCGTCGTCAAAGCTAGGCATGGCGTAAGCCAAATCACAGGTGTCGTAAAGAGTGAATGGCTCTCAGTATGTTTGGGCGAGGCGTGTTGAGTCACGCTTACGCTAACAACAGTCAGTACTGTACAGATTTGCAAGTGCAAATTCTCCACCGCAATTCAACTTTTTTGTCCATTTGCCATTCTTGAAGAAGAATTTCTTCTGCTCGGAATATAGGGTACAGACACAAATTATTGAAACACATTCACTTCTTTTTATAATGGATCATAGTGTCACACGTGCCGTTCTCATCACTGTTGTTGCCACTTGCAGGGGGCATTGTGACTCGGCGTTTTGCGTACTTGCAGGCCTTGCGTATGTGTACCGGTACAGTATGAGCAAAGCTATCCTGCACGATTTTATATTTTTGGTCCGAAAAGGATTTAAGCTTACATTTTGTTTTACTCAACTACCCGTGGAGATGCTCTCACTGTACGTGAGTTAAAGAAAACAGAAATGTACCATGCAAGTTGTACATTATGACTTCTGAAACGATTTTTTCTAACAGAGGAAAGGATCCGATGTCGATTCGATCTGGGTGGCAGCGCTGCTTTACAAGTCGCCTTGGCTACCCTGGACGACTACACTAGACTACCAATTTCGTGGAGACCGAAATGCTCCACAATTCGCGGAACCTTCAGACGCTCTACAAAACGTTCACGATGGTGAGACTTCATGTGTACGGTCCTCTGGGATGGATGCTCAAGTGCAGTATAATACAGACTGTCGGGTTGGATGCCTGGTGGATTCGAACAGTGTTTAGGGCCTTTCATTTCGCTGCTTTGTTAAAGAGAATTATCTGGCAAGTTTGCCTCTATTATCCCCCCCATAAAGAATACAACCAATAAAGATACAGCATCTCTGTTAAAAATTAAACGTATTTCTCATTAAAACTAATGCAAGATGCGTAAGTGTCATTTTTCTTGTGTCGTTGACACCACTATACACTCTGTATACACCGGCAGGGACGCGGCTGAGTGGACAGACCGCAGCCAAGGTCGAGACCCTCGAGATGCTAAAGGGGGCGCTGCAGACCGGACTGGACGAGCTGAAGTGAAGCAAACTCGATTAAACGCCCAGAGAATGCTTAGGTTGGAAAGAGAAAATATTTACAAAGTAAGATGCCGGATTCTGTGAGTAGTTCATTAAAAGGAACTACTTCACGCTTTAATGATATTAATACTGTAGTACTTTAGCAACAACACGTTTGGTTTAAACCCCGATTTTGGTTAAATCAAGCCTCAAATTCGACATTCTGATTCCACGTGACATCTCCTAAAGCTCGATAGAACTCGTTTGTGTCCTCGACCACTGCGTCCTGCATAATAGCACGGAATGTGTTAACTACTGGGTCGTCGGCGTTGTCTGATATGTACTGCACGGGGGTTTGTCGTGAGCAGGCCTCAATCAGGGCTGATGGGCTCGATCCAGCCAAGTATGGCCGGACACGACCCCACCTTGTCTCGTTGACATCCATCCCACTGAAGACGCCTTCTCCCTCGGAGAAGATTTTCCACACGATCACCACTTGATTGCTGTCTCGAAATCGCCTCGAGAGGACCCGCTTCAAAATGGATACAGTGGATCCATCAACGAGAGTCCTTGTCAAGCGGAACTTGAAGGCGACCGTATTGCCATCACCCGATAAGTCTTTGAAGACTGCACGGTCGAGTTGTCTGTGTGGCAACTTGGAGACCTCCCACATGCCGTTACACGTGCTGTCGAAGTCAAGCGGATACATAAACTTGTTCGCGTACTGAGTGTAGTGTACGTTGCCATTGGGGTTGTGCGGATGGATGCAGCTCACAGCGTCTATAGGCATCGAGTCAATGGCGCACTCTTCGAACACTTTATCGACGCGAGAGTAACTGTCATTCACTTCCTGGAGATACACTTCATACAACGTGGCATCGGACGACTTCAGTCGTAGCCACTTGATGTCGTCGAATCGATCCACAGTATCAGTACTAAGCTCAAGAGTGTTGAAGGAGCTCGGACATTCGCGCAGTCCGATCCCCATGTTCTCGATGTATGTATTTTGTGCGTTGATGATCTGTAGAAGTCGCTTGTGCTCTGCTTCCACTCGGAACCGTTGCTCGCGTTGCTGAGCCGCGACTTGCTTCCAGAAAGATTCAGAGAGCACCACGTCTGTCCGCGCTGTAGTCTGCGTCCCTTTTTTCGCAGCGATAAGCTCTCGTAGCTGCAGTGAAAGCTCACCCAATTTTTGGTCCAGGTCTTGGCGTTCATCTTTAATTCTCTGACGATACTTTTGGCGGCGGTCTGTCCCACAGCCGGTTATTGTCTTCGTAGGTAGTGGTCCACCGTTTGCGCTTGTGTATGTACTACTCAAATAGTTCTCGAGTTCAATTTCTCGTATGTCGTCGTCGAGCGAAGAAAGAGGAGAAGCGGTTGCGCAATGGAGTTGCTGAAAGCTTCCTCCCACAGACTTGCCAGGTGTAAGAAGCGCCTCCGTGTCGAGGAACGCATTTACCTCAACGAGGAACTCGGTATCGGTTAGCATTTCTTTTACGCTACTGGCAGGTGAATCCGTGACTGCCAGGGAATCACGGTGCTTCAATGCACCGTCATCGAAGTCTTATCGAGCGGCTGTCCATGGCTTAAAATTGTAGGATAACAAATGTGATCTGTCAACCTGACACAGTCACTGACAGTCTCTTTATAACCGGCCGTTGTCCGCCAGCTGGTAAAAGCCGTAGCCTAAACAAAATTAGCTAGCGGATGTGACATCTCGGAGTACAGGACACGCCATCAAAGATGTGCTGTACAAATGGGTTTCCTGTAAGCATATTAAACAGCAGTACTACTAGCAACTGAAACAGCCATTATCTCATTGTTTGTTGAACAAACACTGCCTACGTTATAATGTACAGTAGCTGAGTCGCCTCTGAACACCAACCCGAATTCTTCATCTTGTATTGGTGATGCTAAATACCGGTACACTGTGCTGTCACTATTGTGAAGTCAGCGGGAAAACGTGCTTTGACAACCCACTGACATCGGCATCTCAACATTTAATAACGGTCACGAGACACAGTGCTGATTACCATCGCGGCGCCTCGGTGGCGGCTGCTGGCATATAAACCATTACGGCGAAGTGTCAACTACATCCCACGCTTTTGTTCGACAGTCACGCTTCGCATGCTTGGGAATCTCAAGTTGGAATGCAGGAATAAGAAAAAAAAAAAAGTAAATGACCTAGTAGAGTTATGAAGACTGACGGTCAATGTATATTAAGGACAAAGGTCGACGTTCGGTGAGCCACCATTTCGCAATAACTCGCCTAATAAACGGGCGCACTCTCCAGCGTCCTCGACAGCCGTGTCCTGCATCATAGCACGAAACTCCTTCACATACGTGTCTTTGACCTTTGTCCTTATATGCTGGACGGGGGTTTGCCTTGAACAAGCCTCTTTCAGCACTTTAGTGTTTACTCCATCGAAAAATGGTCGGATACGGACCCATATCGTCTCACTGGCATCCATCCCACTGAAGAGTCCTTCGCCCTCGGAGAAGATTTTCCACACGATTACTACTTGATTCCTATCGCGAAAGCGCTTCGACAAAGCGCGTTTCCGGACCGATACCGTCGATCCATTGGCGAGAGTCTTTATCACTCTAAACTTGAAGGCGACAGTGTTGCCAGCTTCGGATAGGTCTTCTTCGTACACTTCGCGATCAAGTTGTCGATGCGGCAACAACGAGACCTTCCACATAGCATTGCAAGTGCCCTCGAAGTCGAATTCATATACAAACTTGTTCACGTACTGAGCGTAGTATATGTCTCCGTCCAGATTCTTGCGACGGATAGAACTCACTGCACCCACAGGCATCAAGTCGACATCACATTCGTCTAACACCTTATCGACGAGAGCGTAGCAGTCGTTAACCTCTTGACGATACACTTCATACAGCGTTTCATCGGACGACTTTAATCGAAGCCACTTGAGGTCGTCTATTCGATCGTACAGTCCATCGTCAGTAGGAAGAGTATTAATTGTGTTCGCGTGCTCCTGAAGTACCAGCCTCATCGAGTTGATGTAGACTCCTTGGGAATTGACGATCCCCAGCAGCCTTTTGTGCTCCGCTTCAGACCGATACCGTTGTTCCCGCTGATTTCTGGCAGTTTTTCTCCAGAACGTGTTTGAGAGCACCAAGTCGGTTCGAGCCGTGGTCTTCGTCCCTTGTTCCACTGCGATAAGCTCTCCTAGTTGCTTCGATAGCTCGTTCACCGCTCGGTGCAGTTCGTCGCGTTCAGTTTTCACTTTCTGTCGATGCTTTTGGAGCCGGTCAGCTCCACTGGAGGCTTTGGTCTTCTTGTTTTGTGGTATTTCGCCCTCGCTGGTACAGTTCAGATAACTCTCGACTTCAAAGCTGCTTAGTAGCAAGCTATCGTCGTGCAGCGAAGAAACTGGGGAAATATGTATCCAGTTGTGCGTGCTACCATCGTGCTCTAAACTGTCTCCGCAGGACTTGCGAGGCGTATAAAGCGCCTTCTCTTCGAGGAACGCGGTCACTTCTTGAAGGAACTGGAGGTCAGTCGCCATTTTTGTGCTCACTGGTAAAATCGTGACTGATCCTCAATCGAAGTCCTATTATTAAAAATACCAATTGGCTCCTTGCGCGAATGTGTACGATAACATATGTGATGTGTCCAAGTGGCAGAGTGCTAACAACACTGCAAATCTTTTGCTTGGATGGATCTGTATGAACATGCATACCGCACCGCTCCTGTCCTAAGCGAAGTTTTGTCCTAAGCGAACTTCGATTATGGCCAATGGAAGCGCTTTATTTAAAGCAGATGGCTGCACGTTAATGTGTCCTTGTAACTTAAAGTAAATTAGAGCAAATCATACTTTGCTCGACGCATTTGATCAACTATCTATGTTTTCTACACCAAATATTACTAAGTCATTATAGTGTGGGCAGCATTTGCTCGCAGCAAAGCCTATATGACCGTCTGTGGCGACTTCCAAGATCAGATATGCCTATCATTACCCTTCTACCACACTAATTAGGCATCATGCATGTACGTGTCCATAAGCCACCGTGATAGTGTCGTACACCACCTCTAGGGTCGGGTAGTCCGCGGCTGTTCAGGGAGTACGGTCTCGAGTAGTGGCAGGAACGGTAGCACAAGATAACTTAATATATCAAAAAGCTTCTTGTTTCTTTCTCTCACTCAGCTTAGGCAAGAGGTAGTAAATGTAAGACTGAGACTAATGAACGAGGGCCTACCGCCAACTCGCTCTCCTATACACGACACCGCTTAAGTATATCTTGATCAAAAGAGTCCTTCTCCATGACATCCGTCCTCGTGCGGCGACAGGAAGGTCCGAGACGCGGTCCACCTTGCGCTTCCGGCCTTGTCCCCAGCCACGTAAGACGATAGGAGGGAACTCGCACACCGTTCCTGTACTCCATCGTAGCGTTCCAATACAATCACACCATAACTTCACCAGTCTCATGTGCGAAGTAAGTGGGAGCTTGCGGGGTCAACGGGAACCAGCCGCCCGCCGTCGCAGCTCGTTGACCTTCGCCGAGATTCCTTGTCACAAAAGCCTGCCCGCCAGCGCCTGGCACGGCACCTACATTCCCGGGTACGGGACATACTCCCCGACTTGGAGTTTGCCGTCCTCGGCGAACGGATGGCCAATGCTGGCGGCGCAGGCGAGCCATTGTTTCTGGCGCACCCGAAAGGTCGATAGGATGGTCCGGCGGTTGCTCGGTTCCATAGGAGTTACCCAGGAACGCTTCCGTAGCAGGGGCATCTTCTTCTGCCGCTTGAAAGTCGTGTAACACTTCGATACCGTCCTTGTACCGCAAGCGTTCCAAGCAGAGAGCCTCGGCACGCCTGCGCTTCGAAGCGTTCAGTTGAGTGTTAGCCAAAGCTTGAACGACCACACTCTGGGGAGCCATCGAAAGCAGCGGGTTATCCCCTTCGCACAGACGCAGTGCGTGCGAAATCACACCGGTCGCTACGACGATAAGGGGCCCTAGCAGGTCCCAGCGAGTCCATTTGACACAGTAGTCTTACGTCACTAGCAGCATAAGTCCGACGGCGACACCGATAGGTCCTTGTAGGACGAACTCCACTAGGTCGTAGAGGGTAATAGGTACGAACAGCAGCAACGACAGGCACAGCAACGCGACCCAGCAGACGAACTCGCCAACGCCATAACAACGAAGTAGAGTAGCCCGGCTGGCTTCCCATGAAGCGTTCTAGTAACGCTTCGCAGAGTCCTTGGTGTCCACGAGCACGTTAGGTAGGTACTCGGCGAAGGTGACCTTGCATGCCGTCCACCAACTGCGGAGCGTCCTCCCATAAGCACCGTATCTCGCATCCTCGTCCTGAAGGACCCAGGTAGGTGCGTTAAAGAAAACGCTCCACGCCGCGAAAGCGTACACCGAACCGCGTAGCTGGCGGAATTCACGGTCTTGCAGAGTGTGTCGGTAAGAAGAGGCACACTCTCCACAGATTTCGAGGTTGATGGATAGAACGCGCCAAACCTGCGCCAGGAACACCCACCCGACGCTCCTAATGGGAGTCGTCAACACCCAGGCGACGATCACGCTGGTGTATACTGGCCATAGCTCCCACCGCGCGTATTCCAGGACGAGGCTTGCTTGAACCCCCATTCCTTGTGAAGAACTTTCACAAATGAGAAGAAGACACGTCCGACTCCGCCGCGTACCGTTCCTCCAACTGCGTGGTCATTGCCCATCAATCGGTCACAGTCGACACCTGGGAGAGGGCAGTCGACAACCAACGGCGAGGTTCTCGAGAAACGCCAGAGAGACGGAGGCGGCAACCAGTCTGTTAATTTTCCGCCTCATTCGGCAATTTGCCTCCACGCGACGCGGACGCCAACACCCGACGACTCGTCTCCCAGCACCAGCACCAGCGGCATAGTCGGCTCCGGCGATAAGGATCGCTACAAGAAACTCCGTCAGGTCGTCGAGGAGGAGTCCTCCGACTCGTCTGAAGGAACGCCTCGACCGCAGGACTCCGCCGCCGATGTCTGCTTCTGGCTGGCGATGCGCGACGTGCTCGCCATCAACGAAGGAACGGTGGGGATGGGGATACTGGACGAGATAGCGGCGGCCATCATCCAGGGCAGCGGTAAGGCCAGCGATGCCTTGACTGGTCCAGTTATGATCCTGCCTTCGCCCTCGCGACAGCACGCCCGCGGAAAACCACCTCAGGATCACCGCTTCGCTAGAGTCTCGCTCCCTGCGCCACAGAACGCTAGACCGGGCTCGGGAAAGAAGAAGACGCAGGGCTCTCAAGGCACGTCGTCGCAGGGGCGCAAGGACCGGTCTTCTCCTCCCTTCGACTTACCATTCGAGCTCGCCGACAGGACTCCCCCGCGGGTGCGCCACGATCTCGAGAAGATCTATCAAGAGGCCGTTTTGCTCGGGCTGGAGCCGTTCATGTTGGCTTTCCCGTGGAGAGGGTCCGTCCTCTGGTACAGTCCCTTCGATTTTCCTTTAGTGCACGTAGCGCATTGGCGCTTCTGGAACAGGAACCGCGCCCGCTTCTGGGACTGGCAGCTCAATGCGCCTCTCAAGAATTCGTAAGGCTAAGATGTTGGCTCTCGTGGCCCGCGTGCGCTTCCTTAGTGTCTGCATCGAAACGTGGGGTTACTACGGCTTTCTTGAACTGCTCGAGAGGTGCACGAGCCGGCGTCGTTTAATGTGGATGGGCGGGCAACCAGGCCGGAACACTCCTGATGCCAAGTCGTACCGGGGGCCCGTGATCGATAGTTTGACTCGCCTATATCAGCACGACCAAAAAGGTTACGTTCGACGCATCCGGGGCGCTCTGAAGCCTTTCGGCATCGACGAGGGCGGCTTTGCTACTATGACGGAGCTCTTATTCCACACTGGCGCCCTGGATCCGAACAGCGCGAAGGCAGACAGTCAGCTCTCGGATCGCGCCTTGGCTCGGGTACTTCACGACGTCAAGTCCAAGGCCAAGCACGCTTCTCATTGGGTTGGAGATCTCTCAGACGGGGTGTGGCACGCTCTTACTCACTGTCCACGCCTCAAGAAGCTGGAGGTCAAGATAGCCCGCGAACTCCGCGATGGGACGCTCAAGGCACCTAGGATCGCTCCCTTTGATTCCTCTGAAGCTGATCAGGACGGGTACGCATCGTTCGAGCGTACCAACGGAGCCTTCACCGCGTCTTGGGCAGGGGCGAGGAAGAAGACGCTGAATCGGAGGAAGAAGAGTCCGAGAACGAGGACGACGGACCCGACGGAGTTAACGGCAAAGACGTACGAGGCTACGAACCCAGTTCGGACGAGAGTGGGGCCGGTGGCAAGCGTCCCGTCAAGCGTCTGCACTTGTCATGTTCTCCTCCTCCTAAGTCGAAGAAGTCGGCCAAGCGCTCCACGTCACGCTCTCGTTCACCGCGGCGTTCGTACAAGCGGAAGAGTCGCTCGCGGTCGCGCGAGCGCTCACTTACGCCCGAGCGACCTCCTTTCCCCAAGCGCGCAAGCGGCAAGCGCAAGGCTAGCATCTCGTATTCGGAGCGATCGCGTTCGCCTACTCCAGTAAAGAAGAAGTCCCGACGCACACTGTCGCCCAAGCGTTCTCGCCATCCGTCACAGGCTCGGTCACGATCGGCGTCTCCGGAGAAGAAGAAGTCGAGACGTACGCTTTCTCCTAAGCGCCCGGCGTCGCAGTCCAAGTCGTCGACCAAGCGGGATTCGGCGCAGGCCACTCGACAGCGTTCGGCGTCTAAGTCTCCTCCTTCAAAGGAAAAGGGGGCGGCGGAGACTGCTTCTTCGAAGCGCTCCAAGTCACGATCGCGTTCGGCCTCGCCTGCCAAGCAGACTCGACGCGCGCATTCGCCCAAGCGTTCGGCACCGCCGGCGGGGTCGTCGTCCAAGAGGGGAACTTCGCGAGTCTCGCGTCGGCGTTCAGCTTCGCGTTCGTCATTTGCGAAAGAGACAAAGAAGGTTTCGTCTCCGAAGCGTTCCCCACTCCGTTCGCTCTCTCCGCCTCCTGAGACGAAGAAGCCCAAAGAGTCGCCAGACAAGCAAGCAGCGGAAACTCCGTCGGCCACCAAGAAGAAGTCCGAGAATCCCGAGGAGCGTGCCGAGTCGCATTCACCTTCGCCTAAGAAGGCTACAGTGTCTCCGGACCGTTCGTCGTCCAAGTCGCCACCATCGAAGAAGTCAGCGTAGTCACGCTGACCAGCGTTCCTTTCCCACGCCCGCAGAGATCCAGACCGTCCCAATTAGAAGCGGGTAGGGGGAGTAGTGTCGTTTCATAACTAATTTTTCGTTTTGTTTTTCTTTCAACAAGCCTCTTGTAGAGTTCATCTCGCGTCCGATGACTTGTTGGTCTCTCTTCGTAATGCATGAGGCTTGAAACCGTTTCGTAATATCCAGAAATATGCAAAGTAAAAGTAGGAAGTGTTTCACTGCACACTCCCCATCAAGACTGACTTTAGAGTCCACCGTGACTCGAAAGACCAATCTCACTCCACTACTCTTTAGAAGAGTAGTTCATCTTCGTCCACAGCGGCGTTAGCTTCTTCCAGGCGCGCGCTGCGGCGAAGTTCCGGAAGCCCAGCCTCCTTCCTTCTCGTGTCTTCGAACGCTTTAATCAGAGCGGCGTAAGTAGGCAGTAGAGTATTTCTTGGTCTCCATAAAGTCTCGTAAGTCGCCAATAACACTAGGAGCGGTTCCTCTCGATTTTTCTTGCGTCTCGCAACGATGTCTATCACTGGGCAAGGTACACCTGTCAAAGCCGTCTCCTCACCACCAATGAGCAGTCTTTCCACGTAACTAGTGGAAGGGAGATCATCTTCGGTCAAAGGACCGTCGTCATCCAAGCTGGGGTTGGTCAGTACTCCCTCCGGCACTTCAGACGGGAACGGTCTACTCCAGCGTCCACGGAAACGCTTCAAGCGGTTGACATTGATGGTCACCACTCGGTTCGGATGGGTAGGAATGGCTATACGATAAGCGCTTTCACCCACTGTTCCCACCACACGATAGGGACCATGCCACGAGAAGGCTAGCTTCTTGGTCGTTCGTTCGCCACGTCGAGCCCTGAAATACTGGTACACCCACACCGGGTCGCCTTCTGCGAACTTCACTGACACTTGACTGCCCAAACGTTGTTCGTGCCGACCTTGAGCTTTCAGAAGTTGGCGTTCTACCAAGCGTCTAGTGTCACGGAAAGACAAGAACAGCTTCCGACGATAGCTAGCGACCTCGTTGCTCTTCCACTCGTTGTTCGTATTGAGGAACGCTAGATCCAGAGGCAATACCGGGTCTCTACCATAGAGACTGAAGAAGGGCGAATCCCTCAACGCCTCATGATAGGAAGTACGGTAAGCAAACAGTATCCGCGGCAAGTACAAATCCCAGTCGGTCTGCGACTCGTTGACGTACATTCGTAACATTCCCAAGAGCGTACCATTAAAACGCTCTACCAGTCCTTGCGTCTGAGGATGATAGGCAGCGCCGAACAGCTTCTTGATTCCGAGAGTCTCGTAGAAAGATCGAGCCAATCCCGAGATGAAGTTGGAACCTTGGTCACTGAGCAGCCGCTCAGGAACACCATGGCGGGAGATCACTTCGTTCACCATCACTTTTACGAACGTCACCGTATCAAGCCGAGCCACCGGGAACGCCTCCACCCACCTAGTGAAGTAGTCCGCGAAGACCAGAATGAACTTGTTACCTCTAGAAGTAGCCACCAAGGGGCCTACAGCATCAACGACCAACAAGGAGAACGGTCCAGATAATTCCTGCACAGGCATCTTCTGCATGAGACCATTCTTCCACGGTCGATAACCTTTACCACTTCCACAGACAGTACACTCCCGAACGTACTCAGCTACATCCTTCTTCCAACCGTGCCAATAGGCATGCTTACGGACTCGATCCATCGTCTTGGTAACTCCCACGTGTGCCGATAACACATCCTTATGACAGTGGTGAAGAACGGTGGAGATGAACGGTAGCGGAATCACGGGCACTTCGAGGTTGGACGCGGGTCCAGCTCGAGCCTTCAGATGTACTCGACGCATCAAAACACCGTTCTTCACAGTGTAGTTAGGAGCCATCATTAAGACCTTCGTCCGTAGCTGGGGATCCAAGGCGAGAGCTCCGTCGTTCAGGAACGCGATCATCGCCTGGATCCAAGGCGTCCTCTTCTGTTCCTCTAAGAATCGAGACTGCTGAAGTCCAAAAACATCGACCGGGGACACCAAGAGCTGTTCCTCAGGCTCGTCCTCCTCCGCAGGCGCGACAGGGTCAGCACTCGCAGCGTTCTCGGTACCGGACTCCACCACGACGGGGTCTACACCGGGAGTCGAAGACTCCCCGACTTCGACTGAACCCTGCTGAGCGTCGTTCGCATCGTTAAGCAGATCCGACATCGAGATAGCACTGATCGTGTGAGAGTGAAGCCGAGATAGACCGTCCACGTGACCCATGGAAGTCCCAGGCTTGTGGAACACCTTGAAACGCAGTTGAGACAGCTCCATCGCCCACCTTGCCAGTTTAGCGTTACTAGTACGGTTGGTCTCGTTGAAAACCCAGGTCAACGCCTTGTGGTCAGTATACAGATCGAATTCACGCCGGTCCAAATAGCAGCGGAACTTTCGGGTGGCCCAGACAATTCCCCAGCATTCAATCTCCGAGGTGCCGTCCTCCTTGCGAATCCAGTTCTTCTCTGATCCTACTAGCAACTTAGAAGCGTACGCCACCACTCGCTCTCGCCCATCGACAGTCTGCATCAAGCACGCTCCAACGGCTAGCTTCGAGGAGTCTACATACAGCTGGAAGCGTTTTGAGAAGTCAGGATACACTAGGATAGGAGGTTCCACCTGTTTGCGTTTCAGTTGTAGGAATGCTGATTCACAGTCTTCGGTCCAGACGAATTGAGCTCCCTTCATCTTCAAGTGTTCGATCGGAGCCGAAATCGCAGCGTACCCAGCAATGTAGCGTCTGAAGTAGCTCGTCAGGCCCAGGAACGCTCGAACCGTATGCAGATCGTGAGGTCTCTGGACGTTCATCACTGATTTCACCTTTTCAGGGTTGGGCAGGATGCCAGAAGGAGTGACGATGTGTCCCAGGAACGCCACTTGGTCCCGGGCCCACTTGCACTTCTTCATCTTGAGCTTGAATCCAGCGGATCGGAAACGTTCCAGTACTTGCTTTAGCCGTACTAAGTGAGTAGGGAAGTCTTCGCTGAAGACCACACAGTCATTGAGGTACACCAGACATGTTCTCCACTTGAGATCCACCAGAACCGTCTCCATTAGGCGCTCGAAGGCCGGAACAGCATTGCACAGCCCGAAGAGCATCACCAGCCATTCGAACAGTCCGTACTTATAAGTAAAAGCTGTTTTCTCCACACTATCAGCAGTCATAGGTACGTTCCAATATCCAGAGGCAATATCCATAGTGGAGAACAGTTTGGCGTTCCCTAAAACGTCCAGGATATCGTCTATAAGGGGCATGGGGTAACAGTCCTTGATGGTGACAGCGTTCAACCTTCGGTAGTCAATACAGAACCGTATCCCTCCGTCAGGCTTGCGGGTCATCAGAACGGGGCTGGCCCACGGACTGGTAGACGGTCGTATGAGGTTCTGACTCAAGTATTCTTGGATCTCAGATTCCATGACGTCGCCCTCGGCCTTGGACACTCGGTAAGGAGGTTGTTTAATCGGCGCGTGGTCGCCCGTGTTGATCGAGAATTCCAGCAAATCAGTACGGCCAGGACGCATAGAGGTCTCAACGAACATGTCCTTGAACGGTTGCAAAACTTCGCGGAACAGTTCTTTCTATTCGTCTCCGAGCTTAGAGCTCTCCAAGTCGACTTCCAACTCTTCCGCGGGGTCACGGTCCGGGTCAGGCGGAGGCGTTTCAGTGTTCTCAGGCCTCGCATCCGCGGCACCTTTGACAGAGTGGATCCAGTCAGCAGGCTCTCTGGGGATAGCGTACGAGGGTGGCTGCGGTAGCTGAGGGATCGACTTCGCCAGACTGTTCGAACCGCGCTTGATAGTCGAAGTTCCCAGCGAGAAGGCCGACTCCGGGACTACCGTTAAAGAGGCCAACAGCGTTCCCCTTTTAATAACCACGTCTTCCTCCGTAGGGTTGCACACTTCTACAATCACTCGACCCTTACAGACTGTACACAGTGAGCGAGCGATCTTGACAGTATCATCCAGAGTCGCGAGACCCTCGACGAGAACGGTCGTACCGTCTTCGACCTCACCCTGGACGTCAGCGACCACAAGAACTTGCGCTCCACGGTAGACACGAACATTAGAAGTGATTCGAGACATGTAGCACTCTTCGACGCGAGGAGAACCGATCGGGAACACCTCTCCAGTGTCCTTCAGCGTCACAGTGTTAGCGTCCAGATCTACCACGGCCCTGAAATCCCGTAGAGCGTTAGTCCCTAGGATAGCATTCACGTGTAGAATATCGACGACTGCGAACGGAATTCTTCTCTCGACGGATCCTAGCGCCACCGTCAGGTTAATGACACCTCTGATGGAAATAACGGATCCGGACACTCCCTTCAGGCTTCCAACATAGGGCTTCCTTGGAGCGTGGCTTAGACCTAGGCGAGCTAATACGCGGCTGTGCACCAGACACGCTACTGCTCCAGAGTCGATTAGCAGTTCAGCAGGAGTGGCTTCTATGAAACCCCACGATAACGCTTCTACTCCGCCAACAGATCCAATCACACGCTTACCATTCGGGACCACTAAGTCGTCATCTTCGGTCGAGGTGTCCTCCATAGAGTCAGGCACTTCTTGGAGTCCAGGATTTCGCTTCGGAGCGGGTCGGTCGGCCACAACGTTCACGTAACCATACAAACCATTTTCTGAGTCTCCCGACGAGCAGCGTGACCTAATAGCTTCAGAGCGTCGGCTGAAAAGAGAAGAACAGTCAAAACTAACCCGTTTCGCGAGGGGTGTCTTCTCAGGGTCAGGTTCTTTTGGACGACATTTGCGGCAAGGGGACCTCCGCTCTATGATCTTCACGCGCTGTTTGTCTCCTTCCTTCCGATATAGCTCCATGATTCTCCGCACCAGCAGATTTTCTAGCTCGACTGCAGACGGATCAAGGAAACGCTTGAGAGTGTCCCGTGTCCTGACCTCAAGGTCCTGCTTCCATATAGGAACGCTTCCCACTTCCATCAGTTTCTCGGTCCTCACCGTTTCAGCATGGCAACCGGGGCACTGCGATCCCTTCTGAATTTCTTCAGTCTTCACGAAATAATAAACAGTCTGCCAGATTAGAGCACGCCACCGTTCAGGCACTATTCCGTCAGCGATGAGAGCATCGTGGTCCTCCGCGGAAGCACTAGAGGGGTTACCCGGTTGTCGGTTGAAGTCTAAGGCGATATTGGCCTCGATCACGGTAAGGTCCACGACTTCCGGTTCCTCCGCAGGGGTTGACCCACTCGATTCAAAAAAGTGAACGGTTTCCACCTTAATCTCCTTGAGGGGATACACTTTGGGATCGGTTCCTCCCCCCTCGTCTCGGCCATCCGAGTCGGTCGCCACTACGGAATCGACAGTGGTTTCCACCTTAATCTCCTTGAGGGGAAACACTTTGGGGTCGGTTCCTCCACCCTCGTCTCGGCCATCCGAGGCGGTCGCCACTACGGAACCGACGTGATCCGGAGGTTCTTCCTTGAAATTACGGTTGGCACGCTTGGCCGCGCCCGTCGAGGCCAGCGTCTTGCGATACCACTCCAACCAGTATTCAGGGGTAGACAACCGTCCGGGTGAAGACTCACGAGTCCGTTCCAGTTTCTCCTCAGGAACGCCAAGAAGTGTACTGAGCTCGGCTAGGGACAGTTCCCTAGACCGTTCAGCGTTCTCCTCTTGTCTAAGTTTCAGCTCGACCTCGTCCAGGGGAAACAGTCTATCTTCGAGCTTTTTGTCGTATTCCTCCTTCTCGTCAGCTACTCCAATGTCCTTTCCTTCTTGTAGGGCATCCAGTTCCTCCTCTGAGAACACTCGCGCGTACGAAGGCGTTATCTCGGGTTCTTCGGCAGGGGTTGCGATCTCTTTAGCGTTCATCTCCGGGCTGGTGTTCTCATCCCGGCTAGTCTCCGAGTCCGTTCTTTCTAGTTCAACGCCACCGGCTGGAATGCCTTCCTCAGCGACCATAGGCTCTTCCGGTTGGGTTTGAGCGTACACTTCTCTTTCTTCTTGACTGTGTCCGCTCCGACCCAGGTGACTCCTCGGGTCGTTAATGATGTTAGCAAGCTTACTCACACTCGACTCCATATTCTCGTAGTTATCCTTCACTATTGGGACTCCTCGTTCCGCTGCGTTCTCAGGTTGTAGTTTTATCTCTCGCAGGTAACACGGTTCCTCAGTTATTGTTCTCTCGTTGCGTCGGCCACTCATCTTGTTACTGTTACTGTCTTCTTCTTCTGCACTCTCTTGTACTGCACTCTATCGTTCCACACTCCACTCTTGGCTTGCTCCGGGGACCATCGACACACCGTCTCGTACGGGCTCGAGGGCTCCAAAGGTCATAGGTATTCCTTTCTCCACTTTTCCAGTTACACACTCTCTTTCTTCAGGGATTCACACTTATCCAACACGGTGGGTTTTACTCCACCCAGCATAGGACGCACTTCATACCTCACGGTCGACTCCTCCAAGGAGTTCAAAGTGTTCCTACTTGTGTCGTTCCATTGACAAGAGGAAGGAGCGACACTCCCTTCCCCTCCCTCTCGCCCCCATCACTGCTGTCGGGGCGTTTGTCCTTGGACTGGTGTAGACGCTTGAGGAGCAGCCGTTCCAAGAGTCTTCAGAGACGCCTTCAAAGGACAGTCCGAAAGCAAGTGACCAGGTTCGTCACACAAGAAACATTTACGACTGTTCCTCGGCGGGTTGTTCCGATAACCGTTCGTAGGAGGATGTTCACACTCGACGCTGATATGACCCGCAGTCTTACAGTTGGTGCAAGTCGCCCTCCCTCGACGACAGTTGAGCCGGTTACATCCAAGAACGTGACACCTACCACACACAATCTGACCGTCTTGAGTGTACAAGTCCGGGCCATGACGAACGCCACGGAACGGGGTAGTAGGGGTGGTCGCGGCCGGTTGAGCCTGAGGTATCGGAACACTCTGAGCAGGAGGAGAATAAGCAGCAGCCACATTCATGGCAGGAGCCGGGTAAGCAGCAGCCAGAGGACGTTTCAGCAACGTTGCTGCTGTTGCTGTTGCTGCACTAGCAAATTCTGGGTCTGTTGCATCATGTTCATCATCCGTTCCAAAGCAGCGTTCTCGGTGCGAATCTTCGAGGAGTTCTCGAACGCATCGTCGTTGTCGGAAGGGAGATGCATGTTCTTGAACAGTAACTGCGTTACAGCACCACGGATAGAGTCAATCATACTCCCGTCGAGAGCGGCTCTCCACTGCTTGTTTCGTAGTCCCGTTAGGAAGTACTGGTAGCGTATTTTCTCGTCGTAACACTGAGCGTCGTCACACAAGCCCGAGATCATGTCGCCCCACACTTCGGCGGACATTCCTCGCGGACGCTTAGTGTTCTGGAGCTTCTCGATCAGCTGCAACGGAGTCTGGCAGATAAACTGGTTATGGAACCGGGTTCGGAGAGTGTCAAAAGAGTTGATACGAGAGTACGTCCACCAATCCTCACCAGCCTTGCCCTTCAGGCACTCGCGGAAAGCACTTAGCCGAATGGATTCCTCCAGACCCACAGTAGCACGCTCAAAAGAGTCCCAGAACGTCTTCGCCTTCTCGACCGACGCTCCATCTGAGTAGAACGGCTGAATCATGCGGATAGCGTTCCGGATGTTAGTAGGCATCCCAAAAGGCACCACAGCAGTCGACGACGCGGGATGACTGTACCCAGAGGCGTAGTTACTGCCATAACTTCCGTTAGGGCCGCCCCATGGAGCACCTCCAAGGTTCGCCGACGAGTAACCAGGCACAGCGGTCCCATATCCTCCAGCCGGACCAACTCCAGCAGCAGAGGGTTGAACAGTTGGATCGAATCCACTCGTCGTCGGGGGAGTGTTTACCGGCCCCGGACCTTGGTTAGGCTGAACAGTCACGAAAGAGACGGCAGGCGCCCCTTGTGCTGGAACTCCAGGAGACACTTGGGACGCTTGAGTTACCACCGGGGGAGACCCCACGCCTACTCCACTGCTAGGAGCCTGGGCGTTCCAGCGAGCAGCTCCGGGCCCACTCACCAACGAACTTGGGGCGACGGTCACAGGAGTGCTTCTCTGTGTCGCGGCCGACGTGAGGAAGGGATCAGTTCCTAGTCCCACTGTCGCCGGACTCTGGATAGTGTACCCTTGACAGGACGGTATCGCCATCCGGACTCTCGCAGGGGAAGGGGTCACTTGCCCACCGTTCGGGGGCACACTTCCCGTGTTTCCAGTGTTCCAAGGCTGCGAGGGCTGCTGCGAAGCACCAGGGAGGCTCGCCGCCACCTCAGGAGGCGCCATAGATCGGAGCCATCTACACGCGTTAAGCCAGCCTTCAGTCGAGTCGGTAGATCCGGGCGGGAACGCCACGAACGAGTCAGGGTTCGAGTCTTGAGACGCCGCGGGAACGCTCGTCGAGGTGTCTCTCGGGACCGAGCTTTCTTCAATCCTTCCAGTACCCGCATCCGGGCCACTCTGACCACGTATTCGGACACCGGCACGATGTACCATAGAGTGCACGGCCCCAATACCTTCAGTAGTAGTCAAACTCGGTCGGGGGGGGGGATGAGTTAGGATCTCCTGCGGTCCAGCGACCGTTTCTTCGTCTCCAGACTCGTCGTAGACGTCTTCGTAAGGGCCTTGCACGGAAGACATCTCAGCCCCAATGTTTCTCCGTCGAAGTAGTAGTAGTACACGCTCTTCTGCGAGTCTTCACTCAAACGGGACCTTCTCCAGCAAGCAGAGTACCCTGCTTCTCCACCAAGTGTCGTACACCACCTCTAGGGTCGGGTAGTCCGCGGCTGTTCAGGGAGTACGGTCTCGAGTAGTGGCAGGAACGGTAGCACAAGATAACTTAATATATCAAAAAGCTTCTTGTTTCTTTCTCTCACTCAGCTTAGGCAAGAGGTAGTAAATGTAAAACTGAGACTAATGAACGAGGGCCTACCGCCAACTCGCTCTCCTATACACGACACCGCTTAAGTATATCTTGATCAAAAGAGTCCTTCTCCATGACATCCGTCCTCGTGCGGCGACAGGAAGGTCCGAGACGCGGTCCACCTTGCGCTTCCGGCCTTGTCCCCAGCCACGTAAGACGATAGGAGGGAACTCGCACACCGTTCCTGTACTCCATCGTAGCGTTCCAATACAATCACACCATAACTTCACCAGTCTCATGTGCGAAGTAAGTGGGAGCTTGCGGGGTCAACGGGAACCAGCCGCCCGCCGTCGCAGCTCGTTGACCTTCGCCGAGATTCCTTGTCACAAAAGCCTGCCCGCCAGCGCCTGGCACGGCACCTACATTCCCGGGTACGGGACAGATAGCCGATTTGGTCATCACAGTAGCTTGTCGACGCCTTCTGGTAGTCGTCCTCCATGGCCTAAAGAGCTCAGCGGAGAGTAGTGCCAGTGCGCTGTCATTGGCACACTTTGCCGCTATGAAGAGCAACTATCAGCTTTATATGTTTAATTAAAGGCATCAAATTGCGTACTGGTCTCTCAGACGCTCCGTACGTGCATACTGAGTTGTCTGCCATAGCGTTTTAATGTGCGAGCACTGCTGTGTAGGCTTATAACAATTATTTGTGACATATTGAGTGGACATGCATAGCACTAACGAACTATCTAACATCAATACAAAATAATAAAGCGTCTTAAGTTGGACACATACTTGCCGTTGCCAGCAAGACACGGCAAGCATGTGCCCAAATCAACACGGACAGTATGACGTTCTCTAGGTAAACCTATCAAACTTTATGAAAATCGCATTTGCGATTTTTGCCATACATTAGGGGTTATCACGGTTGGAAAGTAAGTATGTTTGGTCAGCCAATCAAGTCAATCCATCCAAAATCGTGCAGAAAAGTGAACCTGGAACTACCGCGTATTCAAAACCAACCAAATCAAACCTTCTGACACGGTTTTTTACCAATCATAACTAACCTTCACTGGCGGTTACAGAACAACCCAATGCAGCAATCTGCCGGGTGATAAACGGTTTAATTACGTCACGTGGTTGAAGGAGGGACAAATTCTGTTCCTAATATTTGGATGCCTCAAATCCCTGTAGAACCGGATTTAAGTTCACAATCTAGATTGAGAATGTCCAATAAGTGACGACTCTTCACTATAAAGGTATTCATCATTTTGGCTCTTTTCGTTTTATCGTTTCTTGGTTTCATGAAGAAGCAACGATGGCACGTTTGAACGTGTTTGAACAATCGAACATTGAACCATTTATAGAACCGCGCCATCGACATCACTGTCTTCGAACAAAGGGCTGATTTCACCGTCGTTGTCTGTATCGCTGTATGGACAGATCAATTCGAGAGTGTGCAGACCACCCTATCTGTAAATAGTCGGGGGATACAAGTTTTAGAGCAAGCATCTTGCAAACCCTAGTTTTCATTTACATTGACGGGGCATTTGTTTTAGAAATAAATAAATTTTTACATGTGAAAGGAACATTGCACCACTGTGGAATTGCCTTACTCCAGCCCCCTGCTTACTCTGTTGATGATTCTTACTAGACATAATTAGGGATTATTGTAGCGCACAAGTAATGTTGAGCGGGTGCTCGCTCAGCTCAAGCCACTCGAAGCAGCTCGAATAAAACGAAAGAAGCCGTTGAATTGAATAGCAAATAATCCCGAAGCTTTCATAGGTTGAAAGTTTTATTTAAACCTTTGCCGCCTTGCTCGAGTCCACAGAACACGAAAGACAAGCGGTAAGGATCAGATCTAGGACATCGAATTAGTTGCATATTGGCATATATAGTCCTACTTGAAGTTACTTCTATGCTATCAAGATGCTAAACTAGTCACGGTTTTTGAAATGTATCTCCTGCATTTCTGCTGCTACCACCGAACTGGGTGAAAAACAAAATGCAAACCAACTCCTTGCTATTGATAATATGATATACATGCACATGTACAGCTGTGCACAAATGCAGTACCAAAGAGGTACCGCAGTGTGTCGCTAAAGTACGACAGTGTACCACGAAGGTAATAGAGTGGACCACCAAGGTAATACAGTCTACCATTAAGGTGACAATGTGTAATCCGATCAGCTGGTTTGTTATGGCTTCGTATGTGCACGAATGTGCTCCACTGATAGACATATTGCGATCCAACTGTGTTTCATAAATCTTTGAAAGGAGCGCGTGTAAGACATCGATGGCGTAGTCGGAGCTGTGCGCCTTCTGCATAAAGTTTGCATTGTCCATTTCGGTGGGTTCTGTATGCACCGGATTTTTAAAAACGAAAAGAATCCAGAGGTCGCGGCCACACACACTGGAGGGAGAACGTAGTTGTATGACTTCCAGTCAAACCGGGGGCTCAACGCTTCAATCAGGCGCAGTTTCTTAATTGGATTGCGAGCAAATCGTGTTATCTTCATGTCTGCGTACAGTTCGGTCCCGTTTGCGTAAACTAGTTCATCTTCTCGAGGCATATCGACTGAAAGATGAAATAATTCAACACTGATGATGTGAGAAAGCTGCTAGCTAGCACGCTATCCACATTCCCTCGGTACACGTGAACAGTCATTTACTTATCCGGATCATTGGCATATATTTCAAGACAAAGATAGGAGTGTCTACGGGGACTCTCTTCCTTAAAAACCAATCAGAGGCATTCACTTTTTTCGCCACTATGTCTTCCCCTTAGAGACCGCGTAAAACCTGTTTCCCGCGTTTAGTCCATTACTAGCGTTTTCACCACAGTCTTTTTCAGTGCCTTGTACCTCATTACGACCGCCTCTGTAACTACTGGTAGATCGACTCCCCCACCCATTACCATCGTGATTACCCTGCGATTGACGCAGTCCATGTGTGGGTGCAAGGTTTACTGGCTCAGTGCGTTAATCTCCGCTTTGTGGTGAACATCTGCTGCACCTGAACTAAGTGCGGCTACAGCGACTAAGTCCGTCAACGCATCATTGGCGCCGCAATCGTCGGAGCTATTGTGTCTGGAATGCCCAGCATAAAGATTGGAGCCCGCGACAATGAGCTCTACTGTAGCTTCACCGATACCAGTAGTCGTCGGTGCACGATCCATCCAGTTGAAATGTTGGATGAATCCCATCCCCTCGTCTTAAAAAGCTTGGGGACATACATGTTCTCAAAGGGGGGACTAGACCGCACCGAATCTAGCACACGAAACTGCATAGAGCAATGCCGGCGGTGTGGGCGCTACGACGGCCTTCAAGACTCACTCATCATCTGTATGCATGCATATCTGCATCCTGGTAGCCCTCCGATGCTGTACCACCTCTCTCGTAATATTGAGAATGCGTGCTCGATTAGCGTCTTGCATGCCGGTGGCAATATGATTGCCGATGCACTCAACCACGCAGCCGAACTCACCACGACCTGGTGCAGGTTGCGTTACCTGTGTGCGTATGCCAACATGGTTTGCTCTGCGATATATCCAGCACGGATGATCCCACAACAATAATCGTGGAATGGATTGACTTGATCGTGCTTACACGCCTTGGCTTGCAGAGGGCGCTCCCGGTGCCAGGACTCTCCTTTCTAGAGATAAAAGTGAGAATGAATTAACATCAAAACCTAGATACTTTGTGCTACTCCTAACGCTCCTGTGTTTTCACCTAGATTCATTATGTATGTTGTTCAATCACGTCGCCTCTCCTTCTCCTCCTGGTGGGGACGCTGCACTGCAGCCCCTGTCGCTTTCGTACACCACCATGGCCATGTACGTGTCCCTGGACTCATACGTGTCATTCTTTCCCCATGAAGCTGTGAACTAGCACGGGAAATCCGTCGTATGCTAATCTTCTGTGTTGATGAGCCTCGGTCGACTGTGACCGTGCCATTGTCATGTACTTGACGGATCATGTACGGCCCGTCAGCAGCTGCATTAGCCTTGCTCCGTTGTTGCTTCGGATCCCGAATCATGACATGATCTCCCGTGTTGTAGAAGTGCCCCAGGCGCCTCTCGTTTTCTCGATTGTTGTCGGACAAGATAGCCTTAAACCGACGCTTAGACATGTAGCTCCAGCTGGATTTGTAGAGCTGTCGCGAGATCATGTCCTGTCCAAACAGAGCTTAAGCAGGAGATGCATTCAGTACACTGTGGTAGATTGCACGCATTGCAAAAGCAGCATAGTAGAGAGACTTTTCCCAGTTCGCATCGCCATAACATCGAACAACATTGAGCAGTTCGAGATGCACGCGTTCACAAATGGAGTTAGCTTGTGTGTGTGTGTGTGTGTGTGTTTTGCCGTGATCGGCTTGGCCTTGATGCCATAGCTTCTGAGAAGTTCCTGGAGCTCTGCGCCTGTGAATGCACCTTCTTGGTCGTGCAATACTTCACGTGGTTGTGGATATCGACACAGCCATTCTCGGTCAAATGTCGACCGCATTGTCTTGTATTGACGCGTGGCCGCTGGATTGTCCAACTTCTGGTGGTACCAATCCATAAGATCTTCTCGCAGACTCTCGGGAACTACCACTCGGTGTTGGTAAGCTACTAGAGTACATCCTAGTAGGGGCAGTAACTGATAGTCTATATTATTCTTCCCAGCCAAACATGCATTCTTGATCTGCTGAGACATCTCTTCTTGTCCTGGTGCTGCTGAATCACAGGACCATGCATCACGCATTCGGGCTCAGAGTTGATTGCACAGATCTCATCAGCCGGTGTCATCTCGCCTGTCAAGCCCTTAGGTACCAGCTCTTCCGGCTGCACCGCACCTTCCAATACGGCCTTTGATCCGTCCACATACACATCTTCCTTTGCTCCCTGGTCTACAGCGGATTCACCGGTGCGTCCTGTGTTCACAACTTTAGCATAGCCGTCCCATTGCACCACTTTCTCCATAAATTTGAGTACCAAACTTAATCCTTTCAGAAGATCTCGACCGAGAATCATAGTATCGGGACTGTCTCCGATAACTTCAAATCGATATTTAATAGCTGCTCGTGGATTTAGCTTTTCAAATCGAAATTTCACGATGACTGACCCGCTGCTGGTTACATCACCGCTCATGGTCTCGAACACTGTCGGCGACTTGGCGACAAACTTACCGCCCAGCACTTTAATTTTATCCACTGTCGCCGCATTGACGATACTTTTGGATGCTCCACTATCCAACAGAGCATCCAGCAAGACACCATCTTGTAGTTGAACTGCAATTCGCAATGGCGCTTTTGGTTGTCACGGCTGGCGCTGCATCAGACGAACTAACTTGTACTCGTTATCATCCGACTCACTGTCGTCCGAGTCTTCCGTTAGACGTTGGCGGGATGCACGCGACGTCGACGTAGTGCGCGCGCTTCACAACCTTGCGTTTCTTGAACGCCGCTCTCACAATAGAACACTCCTCGGCGGCTCTTGACGACGACCGTTCGAGATCAGGCGACCTAAATTTAGCTCAGGCTGTTTTTTTCGCGACGTTTAGCGTCAAATTGGAGTTGTTCACTATAGTTGCCGTTGTTGATGGTAAAAAATAAATAAAAAATGGGATTCATTTTTATGCATATTATGTTTTGGGGCTCTCTGGCTCAAAGTCGTTGTCTGTACCGGTGGGAGCACGCATGACGCTGAAATAGTTTTGCAGGAACGCAGTATTTCATTCGCGAGCTCTTCACAAACACTCTAGTGATGCCAATGTGCGAGACGAGGGAAGACTACAAGACAAGTATCCGAAAGAATGGGCTGTGTTAGTCGATAAGGGCTACCAGGGTATGGCGCGTGAGTACCGAGCAATTCACCCTATTAAAAGCGGGCGTCTGCAGCCGCTCTCGCTCGAAGACACCCGCTTTAACGACGAGCTCGCGCATGACCGTGTCATTGTTGAGAATTTCTTCGGTAGATTGAAGTCTCTGTGGGGAATTTGTTCCGACAAGTGGAAGGTTGACGAGACCTCTTACGACCTATACTTTCGGGCTTGTGTCGCTCTTACAAATGTCAATGTTCGATTGAGGCCTCTTCGGAGCGATGACGGAGATCACAACACCAAATACGACACTCGTTTGCGCGAAGTTTGGAGCAAGTACACTCGAGAAGCAAACAAGAAAGCGGAAACGCTATCAAGCCAATCGACAGGCAAGGCTTCGTACGGCATACCGTCGGCGGACTAGTCTCTCATGCTCCATTTATATGGGAGCTGAAGAAGACTGTAGCGACGACGATACACAGTTGTGATATTGTCACCTATATAAGCAAGATACGGAGTAGTATTTGTGAAGTTAGTACGAGTCAGCGTAATTATTGGAGCATTCGTTCCGATAGACCACCATATTCGTTAAGTGCAGATCAAAGCCAAAAACTACCTTGAATCTAGCGATATACTAAGTACCGATCTAAAATACGAATTTGCTACGAATTTGAGAAATTGTACAATATTCTGTCATATTCCAAGTAAGTAATTTTGAGCCCTACTAGAAAAAAAGTTTCTACATGTATAGCTCTCCGTGCACCCAAAAAATACGAATCGTGGTGGAGAATTTGCACTTGCAAATCTATATGGTACTATTGTTAGTGTAAGCGTGACTCAACACGCCACGCCCAAACATACTGAGAGCCACTCACTCTTACGACAGCTGTGATTTGGCTTACGCCATGCCTAGCTTTGACGACGACACGCAAGGTGTGTCGATCTGATCCCTACCGAACGTTATCCCTCACTCATTTTGAGACTGGGTGGATGCCATAAACACCAACGACGAAATGGAGAATGTAGACGCAGACTTTCTCGCACAGTTTCTGCAGGAATGCGAACTCCCAACGCCTCCTTCGAAACCCTCATTGTGCCGCACGGAGCTACTTGTACACAGCGACTTTTTAAGCCCCCATATTGAAGAATCCCCCATGTCGTTTTCTAGTACTCTACAGCTGGAAGAAGAAGACAAGGAGGCGCTTCTGAACGCTCTCGATACCTACAGCTCATCAGTGCCGAGTGCAAGCAGCGACGAAAATAGCAAAACTCGTACTCGATCCTCCAAGGACGACAAAGCTCAGAAACTGGCGACACCGCGCACGAGTGAAAGCCGAGTGGCAGACATTACGATTACAATGTGTCGAATTAAGTGAGCAGCTATCGGCGTTGAAACGAGCGCGTCTTCGTACCAATGACAATCTTACTCAATTCAAGTGGCAAGCAATAGCGTCGAAAGAATTGGCGGAAAGAGTGCAAGCCGAAGCACAACAGAAACGGGTTCAATCCGACCTCGAGCGTCGAGCCGCTATGATGCAGAAACTGCAAGAAGTAATCGACTCCCACCCCATAGAAATATACGACCAAGTGTACGAATGGGAACCGGACGACTTTAATCTGTACCAGAACTTCGTGTCCGAAGTGGTGGCAGCTCATGCTCGCACAGACGCGGTACTGTCTCAATGTGGTCTAGGAGATGCGATCTCGTCGAATACTAGTTTCTACAAGCCAGCTCGTATGAGAGATGCTCTTCGAAACGTCGATTTCTTCGAGAGCACCTCGTCGTTCGTGTTGCCCAGTAAGTATCCAGATGCAGAAAACGCAATGTTCGTTTCCATGCGTCAAATTCATCGACAAAACCCGCATCGAAGACTCTTTGAGGTAATGGAGGACCTCTCCAACACGATCGCTGTCAAGTTTGGAACGGTCTTCCACTCTGAAGAAGGGTACGTGCTTCCTCTGGCGCTGATCCTCGTGATGCATCGATTCGTAGAACCTGGTCGGACGGTTCTTGTGTGGCGTGGCCTTGTCGAGGGTGAAGGCTATTTCGCCGGCACGTACTTGGACTCGACAGGCTGGTGCGTGCTCAGACCCGCAACTTCCGGCGCTGTGGATTCCACGGATGTACGAACATGCATCCATTTCGTGCCAACTCAGTTTAGTCTTCAGAAACAACTTGAAGGATACAATGGCACCACTGACATCGAAGTTTTCACGCAGTCAGTGGTACGCTCTTCTCAGAAAGACAAATTGGAGCTCGCAAGACTCATGCAGGAGCTTCTTTTGGATGGCCAATGAAAACACTCTCTTCAAGTGGTGGGATCTTATCCTGCTGACTCTAGCGATGCTGGACCAAGAAACCGAGTTAGTACAAATACTATTCTTTTTCCTCTCTGCTAACTTGGTAAATCGCTCCAAAAAGGAACCTTGCAGTCACCAGCACTTCTACTATTGCAGTCACAAAAAAACTAGTACTATTAATAGTAGCAGTATTATACTACAGCTGTTGCAATAGTTTAAAGATTGTCCCATTCGAGCTGCAATACTGATAGCTGTATTAGTGATGTTACCTTGGGATAAACCTATTGAAGACTTAATAGCCTCTCTCACGAATGCAGGAGACTTTCCTACACGTCGAGAATTGCCAGTGTATCTTCAAGCAGCAGGCCTTCCATGGCGCATCTGATGGCTTCTTCGTCTTCGGCGATTTTGTCTTCTAGCATTTGCCGAAACTCTCCGACAAGCGCGTCCTCCGACTTGAAAGAAATGAGGAGTACAGGCACTTGGCGGACCATGACTTCGGTCCACGTTCCAAACCCATCCGACGTTGGCCGTATCCGAGCCCAGCCCGTCTCTCCCGAGTGCACTCCGCGTAGAATACCTTCACCTTCCGAGTAGATTTTCCAGACATGGAACACTCGGTCGTGTTCAATAAATCGTCGAAGAACGAGCCACTGCTTCATAGAAACCTTGGTACCAGTAGTCAAGGTCCGTTCCAGACGGAACCTGACAGCGATGGTGTTCGCTAAGCCTGCTGCTCCACGGTAGACCTCTCGATCAAGCTGTCGATGCGTATGACCCGCCACTGTCCATGCAGAGGTGCAGGTGGTTTCGTAGTCGAATGGCTGCATCCCCTTATTGACATGGTGGAGATATTCCACCTCACCGCTCTCCTTATTCCGATGCACTGTGTTCGTGATGCCCATAGACAACTCGTCCATACGACACTCTCGTAGCAGCTCATCGACGCGTGCGTAGCTGTCGTCAACCTCCTGGAGGAGTGCCGTAAACACGGCGTCATCGGATGTCTCCACGCGGAGCCGCTTACAATCCCTGGTTTCTGGGACCCAGCTTCCCTGCAGACTGGCACTCGCCCGCCTCTGTAGTAACTGAGTAAGTTTGTCGATGTAGGTGGCTTGGACATTCGTGACAGCTACAAGACGCTTCTGTTCCTCCTCTGCTGCGAGTCGCCCGTCGCGCGCTCTAGCTGCACAATCTCTCCAGTAATAGTTGGAGAGTTGCACACTCGCACGGGTGGTGCCTGCATTGCTCTCGATAGCTTGCTTCAGTCGTTGCAGCTGGAAGGCTAAGTCGAGAGCTTCTCTCTCTAGACCGCCGCGTTCGTCCTTGCGTCTCTGTCGACGCCGCAACGCCTCCTTCTGCCGCCGCAGTCTATCGCTCTGTGTGTCATTATCAGCGGCGAGCTCATCGTGGAAACTTTGGCTGCTGGGGTAGTCGATTGTGGATAGAAACTCGATCGATTCAGGACTTGCGCCAAATACTTGGAGCGGGGCGAACGGCGTGGCGGTCATCGTTGCTTACTCGTTCGTGTCGAGGAAAGCTGCTACTTCCTCGAAGAGTTCGGCTTCCGAGGGCATCCGAGCGAGTGGTTGCATGACTTTCGAGTCGGTTGGTCACTTAAGTTCTGACAAATATACCGGTGCATGTATTAAAATACCTGCCTTTTGATGCTGTTATCCACACGAGAGAGCAGGAGTTGCCACCCAAACCATGTGGCTTGGTCGATCCTATCACGCACTCATGTCCACCCTCTGTTGCGTTGAAGGAAACACCAACTGGGAGTGATTAAAGGGATCTGCTATTAGTCATTCCAGTACATTTCGCTTGTTCAACCCGACAACAGAAATGCAGCACAGTGCCATATATTGATCGTGTCAACTTAAAAATGCTCTTGGCTCCGTTATTTACTTTAAGTCACTGTTACAAATTGTGTCTTACAATACAGTACTTAAACGCTGTACTTTGCAGTATAGAGTCGTATCGGTGACGGCATACATGTAGTAGTACCCCACTGGGATAACCAGCGATGAGTGAGGCTATGGGTACCTCGCTGCTCGATGCAGCCGAACAACTAAAGGCATAGCTGTAGCGTTACTGGTGCTGTTGTTGTTCCTTCTCAAATACTGAGAGTACAATACTCAATTGTCCAATGACAATTTCGTGGCTCATTGCTGTCATTCAACGATTTTTCTTTGGATCTCGTCACTCGAAGTCACTTCCAGAGGAAGATTACTTTTGTGCACGCACATCAGCCGACCATGGGAGATTACGATTCCTGCTGATTGTGCTGCAACGATTAATCTCTCGGCTCCAGTCCTCAGCAACAGTCAGTTTTCTTTTGCCTTCATTGTGCGCCAAAGACCTCCAACACAGCATTCCTCACCGAGTTGGAAGCTTTCTTGGACACCAGTCCTATTAGCGACGCCAACATTGTCCCGCTTGACCCTTTCAACTCTAGCTCGCTTCCTGCTATAATTGACGCATCCTACCCTCTCGAACTCGACTCGATGACAGCCACGATGCTACCGGCCCTCGTTTCTGATTATGACCAGGTCGACAGCAGCTCGAGTGATCAGGGTTGTTCACACACTCAAACTGCCCAACGAGCAAAGGAGGCCAAACGCCGACAGGAATACCGCCTGCGTTTAAAAGACGAGCGCCATAAACTTATCGATGAAGCGAAGGAGCTGTCAGCAAAGCTTCACAAGCTCACCAAAACTGCCCGAGACACTGAGAAGCCTGCATTGGCCACAACATCTAACGAGATCTGGAAGAATGTCGCTGTCGCGGAACTAGAAGCGCTAGACCGTGCTGAAGCCGAACACCAGCGACTCGTGCTGGCTGTTACAACTCGAGGCAAGTTGATCGAGGATCTTACAAGGATCACGAGGAAGCGGATCGCCAGCGCACCAGGTGCACGCAAGGCCACTCGCTGTCAACCTCCCAACAGCTCCTTATGCTCCGCGTTCCTCCGAGACCTGGAAACGAGCTACGCCCAAACCGACAAAGTGTTCGAAGACGTCAACTTTGTGTCCAACTCGCAAGGATCGTGGCAATCTGCTCACCAAGACGTGAACGACGTCAGCGTGAAACATTTCTTCCGATCAACAAAAATGCTGAACCCTGGTACGTTTGCATCCGCGTGTCAGGAGATGTGGAGTATGGCCGAACTACACAAACGCAAGGACAATGTTGAGGTGTATAACGTCGGAAAGGACGTCAAGAATACAATTGCCGTCAGGTACCGGGTATTAAAACCTCAAGCGTCAGGACAAATTGCGTCGATCCGGCCACTTTTAGTCCTGCGTCGCTTTGGCGGGAATGAGAAGATGGTACAAGTGTGGAAAGTATTGGCGGAAGGCGAAGGCGTTTTCCAGGGTATTCGTGCTGATGAAACAGGCTGGTGTCGACTGAGGCCTTCGACAAATGCAGCAGCGCCTGGCACATGGATAGAACTGCATGCGCGCAGAACGATCTTGCACTACAAGGATGAACAACTTGACGCAGGTACAGTTCGTCTTTTCAACGATGTACTGCAATGCGATTTGGATAAAAATGAAAGCGAGGAATTCGTAGGAGGGCTGCAACGTATTGTGCGAGAGAAAAAGCTGTATGGTTTTGATACTGCAGTACAATGCACGTAACGATGCAGAACTTCTTTAAAACAAACAAAAACATTTTTCGCAGAAATCACAGCTCCAGTCATTTATATTATTTTACAGGTATCTGTCGAGTTCTCTGAAAGTTTTTTCAGTCCAAGTTAGGCCCATATTTTCCAGTGCTGCAACATTACGTTGTACCGAGAGACCTTAAGACGGCGAAGGACCCCTCATACACGTTTGCTGTCAAAATGGGGGGCTAAGTGCATTTGCGATAGAACGAAAACCCACTTGACAGTCAACAAGGTTGCTTCTCGTGGTGGTGCCTCGCAACCAGGTATATAACGGGGTGATGCGTCCTGAACTCTTCAACTTCCACATCGCTAGACTCGACTGACCCAGTCCTCACACCAAGCGTAAGGAGAGGAGCGCCTAGTACGTTCAGCGCTTTGAAAATGCTGTAGCGCGCTCGGCCCTGGAAGACACGATAACGGTTGAGTATTTGATGGAGCAATCTCTTCTAAACAGCCAAAGAGTTGAAGCAAAGTTGTGATGGACCTTAGCGCACCGATTTACATCGCTATAATGACGACACGACTATTCTCCGACGAAGCCTTCGACGCTACATCCGCTTGAAGAAGCATATCAAGTTTTCCTGAAACCGCTTGTGCGTCTTGTGCTACCGCTTCTTCCATCATCTTCTGAAAATCTTTGACTGCCGGGCTAGTGGCATTTGCTACTAGAAAGGGCACTGGAATCTGTCGAGAACAGAACTCCATCAAAGTCTTTCGCTTGGTTCCGTCGTTTATTGGGCGAATAGAGACCCACGCCGTTTCGTCCGTATCCATTCCGCTGAAGACCCCTTCTCCCTCAGAGAACACCTTCCATACGATCACAGCACGATCTATTTCAATAAATCGACGGACCACAACGTGTTTCATGATCGATACAGTAGAAGTGTTGGTCAGTACCTTCCATAGGCGGAACTGAACAGCAGCAGTATTCTCAGGGTCAGAAATGTTGCTGTGCACCTCTCGATCGCTTTGTCGGTGCACCACCGTCGCTTGCTCCCACATGATTCGACAAGTCTCATCGAAACCAAAGGGTAGTAGCAGACGGTTCTTGTGTTGAAAGTACTTGAGCTCTCCCGTGTCTGTGTAGTGGTACGATGCATCGACCACTCCAACAGGTAAATATTCCATCTCAGCATCTACAAAGACCTGCTTGACTCGTTTATAGCTGTCGTTCACCTCCTGGAGATTCGTAGTATACAACGTTGACACGGATGACTTGAGCCGAAGCCACTTGAGGTCGTTGATTGGCGCATACACGTCGGCAACTTTAGCTCGAGTGTTTTCGTTGAGATCTAGCGAATCAGACCCTTTAAAAAATTCATGGGACTTTGTCATGCTCTCAATGTATGAGCCCTGCGCGTTGACCATCGCCAATAGAATCTTGTGGTCGGCTTCCACGCGAAGTCGCAGCTCGCGTTGTCGCGTTGCGACTTGCCTCCAAAACGACTTGGAAACCCTCAGATCCGTCCGAGCCGTGGTGCTCCTCCCGTCTCGCGCATCAAGCAGCTCGTCCAGCGTTATGGACAGCTCGCTGGCTGTTCGGCGTAGCTCATCACGTTCAATTATAGCTTTCTGCCGATAGGTCCTACGACGGGCTCTACTAATGGGATTCCAGCGTTTGGTTTCCCTAGCCGCTGTCTTCTCTCCGCCGCTGCTGTCGCTCTTATCATGACCGAGCAGGGATGAATCATCCGATGATACGGCTGTCGAATCTTGCTGCAAATGGACTGCGGAAGGGGTGTATGGAAGAGTTTCTGTGGCCGACATTTCTGTCTCCAAGAAATCAGCCATATCGTCAAGAAACGCCAGATCTACTTTCATCCTGACCTCGTTGGTTTCGGCAAATGTCGTAATGGACTGTTATACCCGATCACGGATCGTCGGCGATCAGGCTTTCTCACGCCATCACTGATGGCTTGCAAACAGCTGAGATGCTGTTGTCATTTTGTCAGCTTTAAAACAAAATATGCTTTTGGAACTCGGCCATTCAATGATATATGTAGTAACTAATTTAACCAGTAGTGAGTAGCGACCATCGATCGCGACGAAATGGACGGCGACCGCAGTATACATGTAGATCGCTCGCACAGATTAAATATATTAGTGGTACATATTATCATAGTCAGATTATCCCTCCCAGAAAAATGAAAAGTTTCCCAGTTATTATTAATAATTCGGCAGATTGGGGCAAACGATATGCACACTTGTTGATTATTAACCTGGAGTGCCCAGTGTGGTTTTACTAGACCATTTATAAAGAACAAAAGCGCAAAGCAGGCGAAGCGCGGTAAGATTTTTTCAGTTTAGACGAGTGTAGTGGGCGAGGCGCACGTAGTCTCATCCAGCCGCCACAATGGAAGACAGTGCGGATATTCGGATTGGCTGCGGCAGGGCTACCACTCCAAACAATCAAGTGATGGCAGTGATTTTACTGAAAACATCACAATGTCGCCAATATTTCACAGCATATCCGTTATTCCGAGAGCTCCAGCTGCTGATTGTCACCAGTGATGGCGTGAAAGTCACCTATTGTATTACTATGTTGAGATCATTCGCAAAGTCACGTCAAGCAGCACGAATGTCAGCAGACCAGGAGTTTTGCAACGAGCTGACCGCTTTCTTGGAGACGGATATTCTCGTACCGGATATTTCAACGCAAAGCTCTTCGCCGAGTTGCTGTAGCGCTAAAAGGGATCTGAATAGAAAAGACAAACGATAACTTGACGTTGCAGTCCAAACGTCGACTCGGATGTACCGCCAGCGTGAGAAAACTACGCACAAGAAGCTACTTCAACAGTTTCGTGGGCTTTCAATACAAGTACAGACTATTCTAGAGCCGAGGACAGTGCCAAAATGAGACCGCGTCAAACAAAATAATACTAATGAACCTAAGTAAGAATCGCGTTTTAATCACACCGCAGGAAAGCGGGACGTGTCTTCTATCTTTTGAGCACCTGGTTAGCTTCCAGGACTGAGATCTCACTGTGTTATGAGCCGCCAAAAATATTATCTCGTTTCAAAAATTGAAAATGAGATTTTTTTTTATTTCACGTTCCGACGTAAAATTGTCGCGCGGAGTTATGGTGTTGTCCGTTTATTCTAATTGTTACTGGAATATGTGCAAACGTTTGGTTTTTTTCCCACAGTTTCACATTGGTGACATGGTACCATAAGTATCATTTTGAGTTATCATTTTGACTAAACAAATTGTGTCTGCTGCAGAATTTATCTGCTTCATTAGCAAGCCTTCTTGGGAGTACGACGACTCTCATCCTGAACGTCCCTGCCTCGGCGGTCCTGTTTAGCCTTCGCTGTAACTATTGAAGCTCGCTGATCTCGACGAGCTTGTTTGGCTGCTTTAGCGTCTTCCTGTTGCAGCTCACTTGGCTTTGCATAGATTGGATTATCCTGAAACGCTTCCGGCTAAATTTGGTGTGCAGATCTAGCATATTTTCGCTGTTGAGGGGAGGAGGACTCAGGTCTTCCTGAAAGTGAGTGAACATGCGATCACTTTGAAATCATCGGCGGCAATTCCATCAACATTTCGATGTGATGATGTTGACATCATACTATGATGTTAGTGTCCAACAGGTAAATCAAAATGGTACTTAGGTGCTCGAATCTCATTCGGCGAGCTGACTCCGTGTACGTTCACATGAAGACCCAAAGCCACGTACCTGTGCATTTCTTCATACAAAACGTCCCAGGTAAAGGTTGCGAGTAAAATGGTGGAGTCTTCAAGACTATAGTACTTGTTCACCACGCCGTCTTTAGCTTTCTGCGTGCGAACCCGCACTGGTACCACATCACCTACCGCAGCAGCGAACTCTTTAAACCACTTGACCAACCAAACTGCATCTATGGCGGAGGCATTCTTGTTGGGTCGTTGCTTCACAGTGCTGCGCTACGGCGTCCGCTTTCACTAAGACTCCGTAACTTTACTTAATAATAGACACCACTAGCTGACAGGATCCATTTGACCCTGCGCCGGAACGTTCACCACTTGTGCCCGCTCCTACGTTTTTTTAAAACAATAAGCTGCTTTAGCCATCTGCTAACGCAACCTACACACTCAACCAGGACTCGTCCTTGGACATCGCGTACGCTGGATTTCCCGTCAGTGCACACACCGCCATTGTACTCGCCCCAGCACTCAAGCAGTGCACACTGGATTCCCCGTCAATGGATCCACCACCAACAAGCTCAACGACGGGATGGATTCCCCGTCAGCACACGCCGCCTCGCCTCAACTCTTGCGACCCCTCGATCGCGCACTGCCCGCTTCCGCAGGCCACACACACTTGCTCCGTACCGAGCTGGTTCGTTTACTCCCCACCGCGTAGAGCTACTTGCTCTCCTCTGTTCAGATTTACTTGCGCTCTACCGAGCTGATTCTTTTGTTCTCCACTGAGTAGCACCACTTGCTCTCCTCTGCGCAAATTCCTTTGTAAGCGGCCAAGACCGCCTCTCAGCACCTGGCGCACTGGATCCCCCGTGATGCGCAGGCACGCACTGCACCTCAATGCCACGGTCTTCATTTGGACATCCTCCAGCGCCATGCGCTGCTTCACAGAGCCCGACGTCTCCGTACGCGGTGACCTTCTGGCACGCCACGTGCCACTTCTGCCGCGCTCCATCATCATCATCTGGACCCGCTGTGCTGTGGTCTACACCACGGCACGGTCCGTTACAGTTTGCTGCCCAGTTCTTTGGCTGCAATATTTTCCTCTCCAACGCGACGCTTATATCGCTGAATTGTAAGTGGCTTTACACCAAGGCAGTGAGCGAAGGCTGATCGGCAAACTTGGCTGACGAACGGCAAGTAGTAGTGAAACTTCTCGCGATCACCATTGCCATGACGTCTTGTTGCGACATCCGTCTGCATCAAGACGCCTACCAGTGTTAAGATGCACGTCGTCTTCTCCGGATTGGTCATGTGGCCAAGCGAGCACGTTAGCCATTCCAGCTCGCGTGACTTTCCATTCAGACAACCCTTCTCGCACTCGTCTCCAGTAAGCAGGTCCCTCACGCACTTGCGAAGATCATTCTCAGTCAAATTGATACTTATATCCTCCTCAACTTCACTCCCCGCGCTTTCTCCAGTGATGACTTCTACGTGATCCTCGTCGGGACTCCGGTCCTCCATCGTCACTGTCCTCGAGAGGTTCATTTTCGTTCTCTTCGATCTCGACTTCACGAACGTCGGCTTGACTAGACACAGGTGCTGCTCGCTTTTGACTGGACGCAGGCGCTGCATTCTCTCAACTGGGAACAGCCTCGTCAATGTTGGTGTGTTAAGATGGCTGGACTCTGAAAACTTGCGAGTCTTCCACACACTCGCTGGGCGTCACAGCACTAAAGTCGCAAGCGGAGAGCTGAGTGGCTGCAGCATCTTGAGAGTGCGGCAGTGTGGAGGGGGGGGGGGGGGGGTCGGCGGCACGGGTAGTTGGCGAAGCATTGTGGACACTGATATCTTCTTGAAAGACGTTTGGCATATCGCTTTATGTGGCCATTTTTCCTTTTTAAACGGGTCTTAACCCAGGATGTGCTGATTCCTGTATCGGGTTTGTACATTTTGGAATCGTGTTTTGCACTTTGTGCTCAGTCTTTAAGCTGAAACTGCCGAATACTTTTTTTATGTATGAAGGATAGTCTTCAGACACCGAACGGATTTCACCGTCGCTGTCTAATAGTTGTCAAGTAGGCGAATGCGCCTGTGATACACTGCCTTAAGCGGGTTCGATCTTCACAGTACATCACCTAAGAATTAAACAACTGCATCTCAAATATAGCAATACTTAAATTGAGATAGTTATAATCGAGTACATGCACTTGAAAAAAAAAGCAGTCCTAGCACCTGCCTATTGTCATCTAATCTAGATTGTCTGGTGCATAAGCTTAGATACACGGCATTTCCAGATAAGGTGCCAAGGTGTCACCAGTACTTACTAACTACTTCAGAAGAATTATATTTTCAGCAATGAGCAGCTACTGGTTGCCCAACCAGCGCTATTGAATTATGCTTATCGTAATACAGCGTTCATCTGCTAATATAAGATCGCAGCCACTACCTCACTTGTCTGTCAACTGGAGCAGCGTGTTCCTGCTTGTCGACGCTATCCTGCAATTACTTACCCTTGTCCTGGCTTCACTAATGCATCTTCTCCTCCATCTTGTCTCCAACTGGTTATCCAGATGCCTCCACACGTAGTTGGCCCAGCTCGTGAGAAATAACTAGACCTACTACTAAACCAATGAGAGCGTAGAATAGCTAATTTATCGACCAATCTGGTGCCCATCAGTAACCATGTAGCCCCCCGGACGGTCATCATGGTGCTACCGCAGTTTCAACATTTAAAACAAATATCATGGAGCACAACAACCCCCCCCCCCCCCCCCCCCAAAAAAAAAAAAAAAAAAACTGTGCGGCTACTGTCGTGACGCGTCTAGCGAGTGGTAGCAGACTCCGAATTATGACGCCCAATCAGAAGCGTCGCGAACCGTGGCGTATCAAGCCCACACTCTTGCATCTCTACTTCTACCTCAAGCATGGCTCGCTTCGCAAGACGGGGGATACTGTCGTTCTGCTGTGTGTCAAAAAAGGAGATTGCAACGCCACTATCAGGTAATGTGTTCCTGCAATTAGAGAACTGTAGTTTTTGGATTTGGAGTAAGACATATCTAAGCAAAACACCGGGATTAGCCAAAAATAGATTTCCGTGTGGACATTTTGAGAGGCTCCAATACTTAAGCTCAGTTGAGTTAATCAGGTGTTAGGTTTGGGCAACGTGCCGAAACCCTCGATTAGATGCATAGGTAAAAATTAAACTACAATTTTCTAATAGCGAATAACTACGGTAGCTCTAGCTGATCAAGATATGTGATCATCTTGTTCTTTTTTAGCAGTGTTTGGGCCGGTGCACCTTTTGTGGCTACAGCGCACAGCGAATCCAGAGCAGACTGGACAGCGAGAGACGAAGATGACAAAGAGGCTCGGCAGTGAAACGCAGAAATGCATGGGAGCGGGGAAGCCTCGGTGGCATCCTGTGCAGCCAGATCAGTTTTTTTTCGTGAACCCTCTCATTAAGCACAAGTAGCACGAGCGTTTGTCGGTTTAATGCTGCCGTAAGCTTGGCGTTATAGCTTTAAAGCTTTTTTGGCTCCTAACACTTGATTCAGCGACTCTCTCGGTGCAGGTTGCCGTCGGTATGCCTTTTCTAGCCGTGTACGCTGAGCCACTGTCAACTTGTCTACGACACGTCGCTTGAATTTGCAAAGCATCCTGTTTGATGCGGACAGTCTTGTAACCTTTGAAAAGTGCGCAAGAGCTTTCGTTAGTGCTCACTTCATAGGCCATGTAACAGTGGCATATACAATCGCTTCTTCTTGCGTCGCTCCGGATTAGTACTTATCAGCTTATCCCCACTGTCCACTCCTTCATGAACAGGCTGTACGCAACCACTGCAGCAGGTTCCTGGAAGGTTTGGCGATCCAAAACCTGCTTCCCCGTCCAACGACGAAGCGGCTCAAGGCCATGGCACATCCATTGTGCTTCAGGGAACCACCTCGAAGTACCCGCTATGACGCGGTACCAGCAAGGTTAGTTCTAAAGAAGATCACTGCGAATTTGATTTGAAATACTATGTGTCCGGCATTGCTCGTATTTTTCATGGGTGGAACCTAGTCGTTATGAAAGTATGAAACGAGCTTCTTCTGGGTACGTTTGTGAACCTCCTTTATTTTAGTTGCTCTCAGCCAGTTACCAGCTCAACTGCTGTCGACGAGAAATTCGATCTGGAAATGTCTTTGTCACGTGGCTGCACATCACTACCTGGTATCCTTTCGCTTTACAGGTACATCCACTCGCCCTATTGTCCGCAATATTGGTGTGCGCAGCTCTGTAATAACACTTACGTATCGCTCGACGGGCACTGCTTGCGCCCGGATTTTCGGATCCATTGCCCTTAACTGAATAGGCATAGACTTCTTAACCAAAACCCTAGTTCGGTTTGTAAAACATACCCACCCTTGCCCCAGGGCGAGCCTTTGCTCGCACAGAGATCTCTGCCAAACTCAGTTCACCACCGGTACAGCAATGTCGGTGAACTTCTGCTGCACCGGGGCTAAGAATTGTCTGCTGCGCCACATGGATCCTGGCCTCGGATCTCCATGTGAACACTGCCTGGTGCATACACCTAAAAGCGAGCGCAAAATACTTTTTAAACCGGGCCCGATCTATTGTTTTAAAGCGTGGAGATGGTCAAGGAATTGCTCAAGAGACCAGATCGTTTTGATCTTAGTTAGCGCAATCATACTCACGGCAATCTTTAAACTATTATAAACATTGATATCAAATACTGAGGCGTTAGACTTGCCCTTATTAATCAGCATTATGTTTGTCCAGCTCTGTAAGGGGTCACCAAATTTACGCGTAAAAACGAGCGATAACAATCCTATCTCACCGCACTCTTCGAAAACTGTCTTGACTGTTTATTACGGGTTATGTGCAGACCACTTTTACGAATTATACCACTGTGTTAGTCAGCTTGCGCTGGGCTACTAGAACCACCTCGTAGCCACACACGCAGCATCACAATAAGAGTTGCCGTCTCGCGCATATCTACTGGAACCACCTCGTAGTCACACACTAACCGAACTGCAGTCTCGCGCATATCCACTCCTCCTCCACCTCAGAGCTCTTGAACTGCCATTCCGCAGCGCCTGGATGTCCATTTCTGTTTAGCATGAAGATCGTATACTAGAGTGGCCCGAAGCACGAGCCGACCATTTTTGCCTTCACGGTGATCCACTAGGTACCTGTTCATCTTGATCACATCCACGCCTAAACCTCTAAAGCTGATATTCGACTAATCAACGACGGCCTTTTGTCAGTGTTGTGATGTACTGGTCCTCACGGTTGGTGCCGAGCCGACTAAAGGCTTTGTTGTTGAGGGTGTGTCACTGAGGCAGTTGGCAAAGGTGAGGAACGTAGTGAGAAAACATGATGATGGAAATTGAGCTAGACGAAGAAAGAGAGAAAGAAAATGGTAGAGCCCACTTCACAAATTACAAACAGCAGCACAAGCTACCTTTCCCACCAACTTCAAGTGCGCTGCGTTTCTTGCTGCAGGTGCAGACGCTTACTTACCAGTGCAGTTTACAAGTGTTAGTCATGGACCCGCTGCGAATCTACAAACCTGCTCAATTTGGGCGGTAGAACAAGGGCTAACCCTTTCACTAATGCCAACCCTCATCCTGAAAGACAGACATACAATAACATACAAAATGCACATGGTGCTGAAAGTGTCGGCCCTCTTCACAGCAATTGGGGTGACACCTGTAATATGAGAGTTCGCTCCAAATGAACTAACCCTTCTTGCCCTTGTAACGACGGAATTGCGTCTTTTAGTAGTCGGTCGTGACCTTCATCACGCAGGCACAAGGAGATATTATCGATTGCCAGCTTCGACTCTCACAGATCAAACTTTATAATTTGGAATAAGAAAAGTAAATTTTAGATCTTGTCTTGGTACTAGCTCACGGTCTTGCTCATACTAGACACTCATCTAACTTTCGAATTAGCGACCGACTGCTCAACCCGACGCCGAATAAAACAAGCGTGGTGACTGGGAGTGAACAACGCCGACGGGATTCAATTCTTGCAAGAAAGCATTAGTTTCAAGATACAGAGTCGATTAAGCGGGGTCTGTACATCCTTCATACAGGCCATGGTCGATCGACCCGATAATCCAGGGGGGGGGGGGGGGGGGGGGGGGGGGGGGGGGGGGCAGCCAAAGACCGTGCGGATATCATTGATCTCTGCACACCTTCTGAGAACAAAGACGACATTTGCATCGAGGATCTTGCACGTCGAGAAATTGGGAAAAACGAAGAAACAAGCACGGAGTCTGGCAGTTAGAAGCTTCTGAATCGGGGTAGAGCAGAGCCACAGCCGAAACAAGATGAAGAATCGAAAACTGAAACATTTGACACCCAAGAGGATGAACTGATGGTGAGGGGGACAGATCAACGAGTTGACGGCTCGAATGATTAGCGGTCGTGGGACGACGACACGGATCAGCCATCGTATGAAGTCGAAAGAGGGGAAGAGCTGTCATTTACGGAGATGTATAATTAGATGCACACTGAATTAAAGACATGAAGATCAACGAAGACAAGGAAATTGCCAGCGCTTCCGAGTACCGTCAGAGTATGTTCAATCATGTCATCTCTACTCATCCGAAGAAACAACTTGATAGAAGCAGACAACGCTACCCTGATATGACCAACGAAGAAATCAAGGTAATGCTTCGACTCTTTATACTCGATGGCCGAATCGGTAGAGTGAAAGCAAGTAAATGGCGAGGAAGACGGTCGGGCTGTATACAAATCAAAACGCACTTCCAATTTAGCGCGCGACTGCTCAAGACTCCGGCCTTGGGACTAGGAAGAGTAGCAACCAGCCTTTCCGGGGGGGGGGGGGGGCGTGGAAGGGCGCCGTAACCCCCAGGGCATACACAGACAAGAGCACAGCGAAGGCGCGAAGGCAGGCAGAGACAGTTCGATTTCGAGGCATGACAACGAAGAGAGGGAAACCTATTGGAAAAACGGGGACCCAGAGCTTGGGAGGCATGGGACGCGATTCAACAGCACATGGAAAGGGAGCCCAGGACTGGCAGGTGGTAGACCACACAAGAGGTCGGAGTTTGACTGAAAGGAAGGAAAAGGAAATCCCTCGATGACTCCAGCGAACGCACCCAAAGGTCCACGGGAGGACAGGCAGCCATCCAAAGCGACAAACAAGGAGCCACGAGGACACAAGGGGAAATAAAAACAATATAGCGACCCAAGATCCGTGGAACCGGATCAAGGTGATGGAACCGTGGTTACGCACAACTTCCGACTTACCTAGTCAGCGATGCAGCGCCGGAGTATATCCTGTAGACGGTATTGCGCTTACCGGAGCTAGCCAAGGAGCGTCGATGCCAACGGTGCTGGGATGAACACGCACATGAAGACGACGAGACGGATATGATCACTTGAAGAGCAGGATGGAAGGACGAAGTGCCACCCAAGATGCTCGAGAAATATCAGTGTATCGTGAGCCATTGGGATTGCACTCAAGAAGAACACGTGGAGCGATTCGCCACACTCATGAGAGAGTGGGTGCTGCAAGGAAATATGGCGCAAGACGAGTCGGAAACGCGCTTACGACTTTTCCATTTCCAACATGATCCAACCGATAACAAGACTATCGAGGGGACTACGACTTCTGGTAAGTCTTACAGGGATGCAGTGGGGGGCATGGAGAAGGACGCATCAACCAAGGAGGGCTTGGCTCCCACAGATCAAAAGAAATGGTACGAAATGTGTGTGAAACCAGCTGAGCCCGTCAGAGAGCTGAGGGAGCGGTCAGAAGAGGAGAACCAGACTCTAGTTATGATACTCAAGCATTAACTGGAAGTGCCTGTACCCCCGCGATTCCTGGTTCAATCGATGACAGTAGTAGAGCTGGCAGCATTCACCGACATATTCATGGCGCTTGAATACCCACTTTACGCTCATCTGGCACCGGGCCAGAGATATGGTACGGGGTAGGGCAAACAGAGCATCATGCAAATGATTCAAGTGGGGGGCGAGGCAGCTCCACCCCAAAAGCAGGAAATAGCGGAATTCAAAGCAGCCATTGCTCGAATAGTAATAGACCCGGAAATACGTTTGGTCATTGTCATATTCAAAGGAAAAATATCGACGTAGAAATGGGTAGGGTGGAAGATGTCGATGGGACTCCGCATGCTATCTTTACTGGTCTACGAGCAACAGCGAGAGGGAGCGCAGAGGAGCAACAAAATGGTACCGCTGGATCTCTATACATTTACAGCGCCAGTCAGAAAAGGAGCACTGACCTCAGCGGACATGTACTGGTTACTGACGGCCAGGTTGGAGCTAGAGGTTAAAACGATGGCACATGTAGAAATCGAGGGCGCAGGGATTAATGATAAGCAGTGGACAGTGACGATTGCGGCGAGCGCCTGCCCGGTGGAAATGAGGTAGATGGTTTATGTCGTGATAGGGGCTCCATCGTCCAGTTCCATCACCACGCAGTGTTCGTCAATTGGCCCGCGTGCTGTGTGGGGCACCAGAGCATCCGCCAAAGCATTGCAGGACAACTGTGGGGCAACAGCAACGGAAAAAACGTGGAGCATACGCGTACCATAGAGGCACAATTACCGCCCCAACGGGCCACGAGTGGGAGGACCTATAGCTTGGCCAAACATCCCACTACTTTGGCCCAGCTGATGGCAAAGATTCAAAGTGAGGTACTGGCTGCGCACGAAAGCGATGCAGAGATTAAACAACGAACCGAGCCCCTAGTGACTCCTCACATCACGAAGAGGTACAATGGGACGGCAACAGGAGAGAATCGACCAAAGCTGCCTGGACACTGGGAGCAAATTCAACGACGCCAGCACGAGGCAACCTGTTCACCGAGCCCAACTATGATGGTTCACAGTGAGCAGGAGGCGGGGAAGGGCATTCAGAGGAAGAGAGAGGTGAAGGACCCCCACAGCACGCACGGAAACTCCAACAGATGCACCGCAATCAGACCAAGTCAATGACCATGTGACAGGCGTGGAGATGGAAGAGGATCTAACCGAAGCGATAGCGGGAACACCAGGTGAGACCGAAGAAACAGTCAGCAGTATTTTCACGATAGGCACGCTACGTGGCATGGGAACTCCTTATCCCAGGGGGACGTCCCCCAAGCCACTCATGAGAAGGACTGGACGAGGTGTCAACACTGGCGGGAGAGACTACTTCTGCCCGCAGGGAAGCCAAAGGACGACGATAGAAAGACCTCAGTCGGCCAGGCGTCCTACCGCAAAGGCAGCCGGCAACACCGAAGTGACGACTGCGAGAGCGAGATCAACATCCCCGAAGCACAGAGCACCGGAGGACTGGGAGAGAGGCGACGGGCACGACTCGGATGCCACCGGTATCTTACCCGAGAAGACGCATAGAGAGGCAGCGGCAGACGATGTGCGTCAGAACAAGACGAGCGAGGCAACCATGGGTGAGAAACAAGGGAAACCAGTAACACAGCAGTACATGCATCAGTATCTGAAGCAGGTAGGAGACATAGTGGACTACTTCAACAAGGAAGGACAGTCTGAAGAACGACCAGCAACAACATGGGAGCCACATGGCTACATGATCGGTGGAGGGACGGAGGCCACGGACAACGGGCAATCACTACACACATGGCTAAACATTCTGGACAGAAGAGTGACTGATGTCCCGGCTACTGGCCAACGTGGATGGCTCGCATTCCATTCGGCCCTGCACAATATGGAGGGAGGCCGTTTTCCGATCACGTCAGAGAGAGTGGAGGAAGTGAACGCCCTGAAAAAGAAAATACTAAATGGAATTATTGCAAACGCGGCTGATGAAAGACGGCTGCACCTGGAAGACTTTCGGGCGGATCTGGAGGCAACAGGGAAGGTCCAAACAAACCGTCTCACCGATGAAGAAAAACCGCAGATATTGGTGGATCATCATGTGGAGCAACGTGCGAATTCGGTCAAGACCACGGTTGCGATGAACTACTGGGTGCGACCCTCACATATCAAGGCCATGACAATGCATGCGCGAGAAATAGTGTTTGTACTGGATGTGCGTCAAGATGATAATGCCATGCTTCAGGGTTATGTGTATCAAGAGGTGACACACGACGAGGGGGCAACGGTGGAAACGGGCACGGTGGTGCCACTACCAACGGACGTGGATAGTCACTTGCTAAAAGACCTAGTCAGGGCAGGCACCCTTCCAGTAGTCATGATACTAAGATACAGAAGCCCCGGCAACCAATAACATACGACCAAGCAAGATTCACAGAATACTGCAAAAGATGGGAGGAGCTGGCGAGGTCACGTAATGACGTACTAAAACAGTACGGAGGCGGTTCACTTGATCCACACCCATTCGATGTACATAAGACAACGCAGGCTGTGGCATAAGAGCTAAACCTTATCAGAAAGGCAGCCAAACTCAGCAGGAGGACGTTACAGCGCCAGATAGGGGGAGAGGAACGAGACACAACCGGAGATAACCGCCAATCTAGTGACATTCAGGTTCAAAAGGTGACCACCGAGGAAGGCATGCCAGCCGAAACACCGTTGCAGTAGGAGCAGCTAAGATACGAATTAGGCACCACAACACTGAAATAAATGGCAACAAAGGCGGAGGTGTACACGACAGTCCAGCAATCGCTCCAGACAGCGACTAGCCAGGGAACAACAGAGCAGCGAGTTCTGATTCATCGAGCCCACTACCCACCCAATCCATCAATTAAGCCCAAGGTGTAAGGAGCTTTAGCGTAAACCAATCAAGGAGAAGAGCAAACCAATACAGAAGCCGGGGTAGAGAGACACATAGCTGCACCCAAGCTATATCGATCCCATGAGAGGAAGCATTAAGCAAGGGATTTGTCAAGAGGACGAGGACGAGCAGCGGAGGGGTGAAGGCTCACGGTCACTCCGAGGATACTTTGACAGGTTAACGCAGCCGACAAAAGCGGAATTTAATACCTTAAGACGGCAACACGCAAGAATAGCTAGAACGACCACAAAACGGAAGATCAAGCTACAAGTGCCTCAACATAGGCTAGACAAAACAATTGGATGCGCCACTTACAACGTGAGAGGCCTTGCGACGCATATCCTAAAGGCGAGCACTTACCTTCAAGGAATCAAAGAGAAACATGAGCGAGGACAGAGAGACATCATCTTTGTCCAGGAAATCAGGAGGAGCACACCTTGGCTGCTACATAGTATGCGGCAATGTGGGGTTTTAAGAGCCAATCTGGGAGTGACCTGTCTCTGTGGTCATCAGGTGGCCAACGAAGCGCACGGGTGGCGATCCTACTGAACCCGTACGGGCCAATCACGAATATGAAACCGTGGCAGGTGAACCTATGGAGCGAATACCTAATTATGGCAACAGGAGAAATTGCGAGCGTACAATACCTGTACATCAGTATCTATGCGCCGTCCCACGGGTCCTCACGTTCTTCAGACAACTAAGACGCATCGTTTTCCCAGAGAGCGTCAAGATAATCTGCGGCGGGGACTTTAATTGCGTGCTGCAAGGAGAGCTAGACAGAAGAGGCGGATCAAGCAGAATAGCGACAGATGCAGCCGAGTTGGAGCAGTACATACAACATGCAGAGCTGGTAGACGCAGGAGGCTACAACTACCCGGCGTCGACGACTCTATCAGAAAAGGCTGATTATGCGCATAAGCATCATACATATCGCTATCAAATAGGCAAGGATCTATGGGAATCATCGCGATTAGATCGGTGGTACATTAGTGGATCAATGTGGTAGCAACTAAGAGGACTAACGACCGAAACTGCCCCATGCCCAACGGATCATCGCGGAGTGCTATTGGAGCTCCACTACCCGATAGGAGCAATCCGGATACGGAAGCGCAGTGTACCGTACCCATGTCCGAGACATGTTCAAGCCGCAACGAAGGATTTGATAGAGAAACGTCTAGAGAGCCACGCTTTCGAAACAGACGCATGCCCAGATAACCAGGTGCCTCAACACTGGGAACGGTTCAAAAAGGACATATACAAGGAGATGATAGCACTCAAAAAGACCGCCGGGCAGCGGACAACGTCTGGGTATCGACAGCGGATCCGAAGACGGAAGAAAAGACTTAACATAGGATTTGAAGACGAACGGCAAGAAGAGGAGGCGCGGAAACGCCTGATTATACAGCTCAACGCAATCCGGGAACAGCATCGAGCAATCAAGAGACGAAATCTATCAAACCAAACCGCCTGGAGCTCGACAGCGTCGACCAAGTTCTTCTTCAAACGCATATCGACGAAAATGGGGGACAATACGATTCCAATGCTCCGAGGAGAACAAGGTGTCAGGCAAAGATCCTGCCATGACAAAGCCAATACCTTCGCCGATGCCTGGTGTTTGATGGAGCACCGGAGCATTTAGACGACATTCGGAATTACGTGAGCACTATGACAACGTCCAAGCGCAAGACGGACTTAATGGAGATAGATGAAGCAATCACAGAAGCGGAGGTCAGCAAGGCCATCACGAGGTGCAAAGCGGGGAAGGTATGCGGCCCGGACGGACTGGGGAATAAATGGTACAGGGATCACAGTACTCTCCTGGTTCCTCTCCTCACCCGCCTTTACAATATCTGGCTGAGCACAGGAGTGATTCCGCCGTCATTTCAAGAGTCCTACATCTTCAGCATCTCGAAGAGAGGCAACAAAAGTAACCCGCTAAACTACAGACCAATAGCCTTACTCAACACTGATTACAAGATCCTCACACGCATTCTTGCGTGGCGGTTACACACGCACATAATGCTTCTGGTACATCAAACTCAATTCGGATTCGTCCCAGGTCGGAACATCCACGACCGCTTTGATCTACTCGAGTCTGCAAAAGTAATCGCAAACGGAACACCGGAGCTTAGCCATGCCCAAGCATTGTTACGCGACTTCGCTAAGGCATATGACTCATTGGATAGAGAATTTTAAACGGAGTACTAGAAGCTAAACGTTTTCCACCCAAATTTGTGCCACGGTTCGGTTAATGGCAAATGGAGACCTGTCCAGGCCCATAACAGCCAGCAGGGGAATACGGCAGGGATGCCCACATGCACCCCTACTGTTCATTCTCGCTGTGGATATCCTATACGATGCCACCTGGGCAACACAACACCTCCACGGCATCGATCTTGAAGCGAAAGGTGGGCTGCAACTCAGAGTAGCTGGATATGCGGACGACACAGCGGTGTATATCACAGATAGGACCATGCAGGAGCAAGTACTGACGGTAGGCCTTTTCTTTAGAATGTCAGGCTTAAACCTGCACATCAATAAGTCAGTGGCGATTAGACTGGAACCAATGGTAGCCAACCACGAAGCGGGACGCATTCAGGATGGCACAGGCCAGACAGCTGAGCGGATTGAAGTGACGGGTGGCACACGCTACTTGGGGCATATTGTTGGATCAGGTAGCATGGTGCGGACAGCATGGGCGAGAGCGTTCGCAGCTCTCACAGTAAGACTAGCGCTACCAGCAAAGAAAACCAACACTGCCCGGGACAGGGCCACCATAGCGGCCACCATCATTATGTCCAAAATGATGTACGTAGCGAGACGCGCGTTGCCGACGAAAACTATTATCCCCGAAGCGGACTGGATGGTGCGGAATTTGTGTGGAACTCGAGTTTCGCGTGTCCGCTAAATCCGCCAAAAGGGTGGATCATCGCCGACATAGTTAAGCCCCCAGTAAAATATGGAGGAATAGGATTGTCAAATGTCACCACAGAACCCGTTGCAATGGCAGCAACGGCAGTGGGAAAGTGGTCCATGTCCTCCAACGAGCTCAAAACAAAGTGTGGACATGTGATAGAAAGGATGCAACGAACGAGTACTCGGATATTACCCCAATACGTAAGCGCTACTCAAAGAGAGTCACTGCGGACATGTGGAGTACAGGGCAACCACTGGTGACGACCTGGTTTGGACCAGAAGAGGTTCCGATAAGCGACAAATACCAACTGAACAGGACTTACGGAAGTTACTGAGACACAGGAACGGACTAATAACACAGTGGGGAACCCAAGGTTTAAGATGCGAATTTATCCACTTAGCCAATGGGCCGATGGAGAAGATGCGCAGGCATCGCAGGATTACCCGAGGAGACTATATTCATCACGTAGTAGGGAACCTAGGGATGCGGGAGACAGTGGAGAGACGCACTCGGAACCATCAAACCTGGTTCGGCTTACCGATCACTACTAAATGGTACGAAATGATGCAGCGTCAAAGATATAGTCCAGGTTCTGGGAAGCAAAGGGACTAGTGACCTTCTCGCCAATGTCTCTACAGCTTCCTATGACAAGCAGTGTGGCTCACAAGTTTAGGGAGCTATGCCTCTCCTTCTTAGCCTAATTTCCCGAGCTGGCGTACAAACCCACCGAAGACAAGGTGCTCCGAGTGAGGCATGGCCTGGATGATCCACATCATCAATTCTGGGTAGATAACAGCGGAGCACGGAAGCAGGTCATGCATGGCTGGAGTACGCATATACAGAAGGTGGCCAAGGACATGGAGCTGACCACAACAATAGCGGCATCCCTACACACAAATGCGATACAGGTATGGATAGTGCCACATCCGTGGCTAACCGGAATGCAACCACTATGTGCGGGAAGAAGACGCTGAGCACAATCCAGGAAAGGTTACATGGAGGTGATTACCAAGCAAAAGAAAAAAAGGCCCATAACAAACTCAAGCAAATAACCGAAAAAGGGGCCAGGAAGAAGAAAGCAATGGTCTCGGCACTTCAATTACTCGAATGGGACAGACTGCACCAAGTGACAGGGGCAACGCCGTATCAGGTACAAATTCTGACGAGGCTGAAACACTGGAGGCTACAGATATGGACCACGCACAAGAAATGCTACGTATGCATAGGGGCTAGATGCACGGAGCAGACGGAAGGAGAAGGCAAGGGACAAGCTCATCTAGTGTGGGAATGCCCGGATGCCATGGACATGTGGGGAAAGTGGCTCCATCTTTTCAGCAAACCAATTCGATAGGGGGATCAATATGAGCGGCCAGTAAATATGAAGATCTCCGATCGATTGGCACTCCAGCTGCCGAGACTGCCTACTTGGCTAGCAGAGTGGGGGTTGACCCAATCAGAGGAACGCTGGGACCATATACATCATGTGGCAGAAGAGATGTGGACCTTGGGATGTACAGTGGCCATATCCGCATTATGGAGGTGGAGAGTAAATCAGGCATACCATACAGAGGGGCTGATCATCACCGCGGAAGTTTTTTTTAAGACAAACCAGCAAGGCAATCATTGAGTCACTGCAGAGGTATTATACAGCACTTTTCCCGGTCACAAGGCGGAGCAAGTGGAAGCTGGAGACGGCCAGGCACGTTGTACAACACTGTCGAGCGGTACAAGGGGTTATATGGGAGGGGAATAAACCCGATCATCCCCTCCGTATAGGATTCTTCGATGGAGGTTTACGCGGTAATTCAGGGAAAGGCTGAAGTGTAGGTGTGATTGTAGAGTACGAAAGACTACGCAAGACAGTGAAGCTGATCTGGGCGGCGGCGACAGCTCTAGGGCATCAGCACGTCACCAACAATCAAGCGGAATTCATCGGTCTACATAGAGTGTTGAAGAAAGCACAGTAAAAGCTATGGTACGGCCTTCAGATTGTAGGAGACAGCGCCATGATACTGGGAATCATAAAGAGGAGGACCTAGCCGAGGGCAAACAAATTGCTGCACTGGCACAGACTGGTACGATATCTGGCAGATAAGTGCAGAGTGGAGTCATGGACGCATCATTATCGGTGCTACAATAAAGCTGCAGACTGGCTGGCAAACTACGCGATGGATAACTCGGTGAGCAAAGTTTACATGTCAATGGGGGGGGGGGGGGGGGGGGGGGGGGGAGCGGGGGGCTACCCGTTGAGCACAAATATTCAAGACCTCATGAAGAGCGATGTCGGTCATTGGGAGCAGTGACGAAGAGATGCAGGGACGAGGACGAAGGAGAAGGAGGAAAGAGAAGGGGCAGCAGCGGCGAAGACCCCAATGTAGACAGGGAAACTCGGCAGAGCGAGACTAGTCTGGCGAGAATGGGTATTAGCGTTTAGGTGAATTAAGGTTCGCCAGTAACACAATACACCGCACTTATTAGTATTAAATTACAAACAAAACGCGAGCTGACACAGATAATAGAACACCGTATCATGACAGCCCAAGTGACCTGGGGTAACGTGTCCAACATGTGGGCACATAGGACCCTTGCCGCACAACGAGGACCCGTGGATCTTGACGTCGATATGGAAGCCGAAGCACCACCGCTTTTCTTGCCCCTTAGCTCGGAATTCGAATCAGAGGAGATATCAACAATGAGGAAGATATGTGAGACTGAGTACGGATTCCCTGTGATGTTGCGAAATCCGAACAATACGAAAAAAACATAAGTAAAGGGGCTCCTTGAAGGAACAATACTATGTGCGAAGCTACCAGACTTCTTGAAAAGAATTTGCACCAATGAAGCACTTAGTAAACTCCAGAATATGATACAAGTGCAAGGCGACCTGGTACTCAAACTGAACGCTGAGTTCCCAATCTACCCTGATTTCCAAACCAGCGCACGCTTGGTAAGTATGATTACCGTGGGCCTAGTCCATGGTCCGCATAACAAAGAGAAAGTCATGGGACTCCTGAACGATGCAAACAAGCCTACGATGACAGCTACATTCACGCAGTGCACCTAATCTTCTGGTCGAGGGAACAGGCGACTAAATGGGGACGGGAACTTCATTCGTTGCCTTTTCGTAATCGTACTTTCACACTCCGTAACGAGCATGCGGTAAATGAGAATGCGCCACCGATATACTTGACAGACCGACACTCAGCCTGGAGTGTCAGGTTGGGGCGGATGGTAGAAAGGATGAGGGAGTAGAAGACGAATACTAGATTCGCTTACTCAACATCCCGCGTAATATAGATGAAGCAGACATTGATGCTTACATCCAGAAGTACTTTAAGGGGACATTTCAACGTGGCAAGAACCAACAGTGGGCAGTCAATGCCTTTAAACTGATACATGGGATATCTACTTCAAATCTCCGGTATGCCCGACTTTCCTTAAAAGCCGCAGGTTTATTAACTGGAACGGAACTAAAATACTAGCTCACCACGTTAGCAGCAAATCCGCATCTCCTTGTTTCCAGTGCGGAGCAAATGGATACAACCGCGATCGATGTCATACTTCCGATAGCCAATGGAAGAGTTCACATTATTGCTTGTACGTAAGTGCAGAGGAAATCGTGACCTTGCTCTGTTCTCCGTCAGATATTATGGATTCAAATGAGATCGAATCTTCTTTGGATCGAAAGGACCGCAAAATGGTTTGTCTTCAAGAGGAGAGCAACAGGAATCACTCAAGCGTTAGTCGAGCCACATCTCAAGCAAGTGGGGAGGCCCGGGAAATCTCGAATGAGCTAGACTGGCACCGGGTGCTGAGTGTCAAAACGACGTGGCAACCAATATTATGCCGATAGTGCTGATTTATCGACCAGACCATTACAACTGGTTGCTGTTTATGAATAATCCAGTACTAAAGCAAATTAAGAGACCTCTCACGCTCGTGGACGAGGAGACGAAGTCAAACGAGGCTCGGGTTGGAGAATCCGTCAACGACGTAGACTTCCCCATGGATGAATTAACGAAAATCGGAAGAGCCAAGAAATCATGATTCGACAAGTTGTCGAGATAACCCGTGACTTGTTACCGAGAAGGTAAGTTTATTAATGAGCTAGATTAACATGCAGTTGAACGTAAGCTGACACTTCTTCTGCAGCCTTAGTGCCTCCTTACGAATTCAAATCCATGCAGCGGCGGACGCGTGCAAGCATCCACCTGAGGCTAGCACCGCGTGCCATTGCGGCCACTAACCTGCTATGCAGAAGCTCCCCGAACCGTGATAGGCGTTTCACCACGTGCCGTGAATCTACCAAACCTGGACTCGTCAGTTTGCACAGCTCAAGCTTGATATTAGCCGTAATCGAGGCGACACAAGTGAAGGCTGTGACAAGGGGCAGGTATTATTACTTCAATTTTACAGCGTTTACAATCGCCGAATTAAATATGAGCGAAATGACGGGCGCAGTGGTTCAAATATGGACAAAAAGGGAGAGATTGGAGTGTCTACATTATGGTGTAGCAAGAAAAAGCAAAGCCGGAAATTGCAGTGTGGAGTAGAGCGAGCAGTGATGATTTGAAGTAAAGCGCACGTGAGAACATCACGACAGTGAATCTTTACCCGGCAGTTATGTGGAAAAAGCTCGGAAGAGTATAATTTGGGTAGTCTCAGCTTCTTAAACTCTGTCGTATGACACAGGGTAAGCAACTTGCAAAAAGGTTTTGGCCGCGTCGATCTAAAACGCCGAATTAAGATTGATCGTGCCAGAGTGTGAGCTACAGACATGACCCATCGAAGATCTTTCTTTACTCTTACGGGTCATGGAAAGCCATCCTCAAATCAATGCCCTTATGCACCAGGACGAAATCACTGCATACTGGCCTCAACTAGAAGTACTTCTGGAGCCGGTAAATGTAGTGGACATAAGATTAGACCCATCTCTGGCGGAATCACGCTTACCAAATTAATAATTTGATATGATAGAGTCGATACAGCCAAATCTCCAGTCTGAAACCGGAGATTATTACACGGAACGTTGTAAACTTGCAGATTTATTTGAATCCAAGCCTACAAAACCAAGCGTTTGCTGGCGGAACAACAACTTAATGATTGCATCGCAAAATCTACGTGGATTCGCACGAAAATCGAGACGCCATTGGCTCAGTGCGTGGAGACAAGGTAAAGGAACAAACACCCCGGACATCATATTAGTACAGGGTGCCCAATTGCATAGTATTGATGATGTAAACGAAGTGGAAACTTAATGGGTACGTAATTGGAGATATTCAAATACATCCACCCCATTCAGTTTCTGGACTACCACTGGTGTCCATACAACTGGGATGGGAATCCTAGTTTCACTCGCAATCAGTGGTCGAATCAAGCCGTGGTACCGTGATATATGGACGTCTCGAATCATGGCCGCAGAGTATGATGATTAGTTAATTGTGAGCACGTATGCACCCGCCCTACGGAGTGCGCAAGGCCGTCTTTTCTCGGAGCTAGAGTGTTGGATATCGCATCATGAATCGATCATTCTTTTGTGGTGATTTTCTCTGCGTAATGAATGAGATAGAATTATAAATAGGAAACCCGGGAATGGTCCACCCGAAAACAGGACTTTGATGAATTTGATTAGCAAGTTGTATTTTTGTGACGCTATACACTACACATTTGGCCGACGAGGATGAAGATTACGATCCACTACGCTACTATACGTTTTGGCGACAGGACGGAGCAAGCCGAATGGAAAGATTTTACGTCAAAGGTGATCCCTTCATGTAGGTGCAGTGGGTCGATATAGCCTCTCCTGCGTGGAGTTCGGATCTCCAAGAAGTTCGTTTGAGCAGCCAAGAATTTAAAACAATCCGAAGCACCTTGTTTTTCTTCATTTAAGACTGGACGACCTAAACGTGTGCATCAGTTATCGCGGACGGAGTGACGACCCTGATGAATAGTTTCTAATCCAGCTCAAACCCAACTTGGGACTGAGATATCGTCATATGAGGTAATCAACGGTTTTGCAGTGACGCGAAGAAGGACAATAGAGACCAGACTAAACTCAACTTCAACAACGTAAGAGCTACAAAAAAGCAACTTATAGAGAGCAGCTGCAGCAAGAAGAACGAACAGCGTCACGTAACACAAAAGCACGATCTTTTGGCCAAAGCATACAGTCCACCAATGGCAATATGCGTATTTATTTCAAACGGAATTCTGGTCGACAGCGAGATCAAACTATTGCGGGTATTGAGCCTTCACCGGGGCATTTCTAGGATAACAACTAACCTCTAAAAGAACGTATGGCATCTGAGTGGAACCACGAATTAGGTCAATCTCATGTTATCATTTATGGAACCAAATGGCAACACAAATTTGGCAATTTTGTGAAGATTCCAGGAAACAACAACTTAAAACCGACATAGTTTTATAAAGATTACAAGGATGAATTAGCGTCGGGGCTTACGAAATTGTTCAACTCTATTCTTAATGAAGACCATAGTTCTTGGAAGCGACCATTGTTTCGCTGCGTAAGAAAGGTAATTCATCGAATGCAATGGATTACCGACCAATATCTTTGCTGAACACGGTGTACAAACCTTTTGGGCGAGTGTTAGCTGAAAGACTCCATAAGTTTCTACCAAACCTCGTAAGTACAGCTCAGCACGGTAGGGGAAGATCCGTCGACAAATCGGTAACTGTCATACGTGCAATTTTTTTCTAGGAGCGGCTTCAATGAGTACATTTCTTGGACACAAGGAGCAGCTGTGCTGTCCCTTGATCTCCGGAAAGCTTACGATACGCTCGATCAGCATTTAGTACAAATGGTTCTACGAAAATATGGCCTCAACGACCAATTCATCCGAGTAATACATTTACTTCATGAAGGAACTAGGGGAACATTTCTGGTAAATGGAAAACTGTCAACCTGCTGGGAGGTTCGATCCCGAATATGTCAGGGTTGTCCTTTAGCTTCCTTGATTCCAATTTAGCGATGGACACCCTCGGAAAAACGATCAACCGTACCCCTGATTTATGTGGAATTGTAGTGCTGGGTTGTAACGATAAAAGGGTAAGTTCTCGAGGTTTGTTGATGATAGCACCGTATACATGGCCCCGCTCCACGAGATCAATACGGTAAACGCAAATCTTACTCAATTTGCGGAGCTGTCGAGACTACAGGTCCAACCTGATAACAGTATCTTGATTGGGCTCAACACAGCTGGATCGCCTACGAGATGGGATGGATATCCAGTGCTTGACCCTCATTCGACTACTACGCAGCTTGGCTATTGGGTCGGTAATTTGGACTTCAGCATGAAGAATTGGGAATTTCGGATTGAGCATATCCAACGGAGGCTGAGGATAGCGGCAACTATTAGCAGCTCTGTACCCCGGCGAATAACGCTATTCAATGTCATTGCCCTGCCCGCAATACTTTTCCCAGGGAAACAATATTTTCCATCCTAGAAAATCCTAAAAATGACTGAAAACCTTGCAGAAACAATTTGTTTGGGGGGGGGAAGCTGGTACTGAAGGAAGCTGTCATAAAACAACGCCAGCACTCCTTTACACCCCTGTTAATGCAGGAGGACTTGGCCTGCAAGACATTGGGATAGCATTAAAAGCGACGAGGAGTAACTTGGCGGAGCGCTGGCTACAAGGCCCGGACGACACATACAGAATAGCATGGCACTGGGGCTTTAAGACACCCAGAATAGCAGGGCGCTTGGGCCCCATAGGGCCTTTGCTTGCCCCCTTCATACAATGTTGATCAATATTGCTGTCAATTTCGACCAATCTCCAAGGATATGACTCGCAAGAAATTACGTGAGCACCTCAGTCTCTCAATACTTAGCTCACAAAGATTGGATCAATTGGAATTGTGGGAAGCCCAATGGGAGTCCTATCGACAGTTCTATCCCACACATGCAAACTATAAAATCCAGAAAAACAAAACGCAGGCAAGCTATTGGAGCAAAGACGGCATCTTAAGATTTGCGCTATTGCAATGCCCTTGGCAATCCGATCTACCAAACGAAGCTATGTTCCTTCTATCAGCGATATGGGGTAATAACGAATGTATCGTAGACGGAGAAGGAAAACAGTTGCGAAGACAGGACTATCCAATGATTCGAATAAGTAGTATCAATGAAATTTAGGTCGATGCGGGAATAAGGCTGTCCGCGATTAAAGAATATAGCATTTCTATTAAGCCATCATTCCTTCTGTCCGATTTCGACCACCACGATATAACTCGAGGTAAATCATGGTGTAAACGTATTTTGTGAAGTTTACCGTGGAGCTTATGGAACATACAACAGCAAGAGGTAAAACCTATTGCATTGCCTGGACCGGTCCACCAACTAAGCTGGAACGCACAATCGCAGGAAATAAGGCCACAATTACCGCACGAGCATCTTCTTCAATCGAGGGACAACAAGCCTTCCACCTGGAAACGGACGTAGCTAGATGACAGTGAAAATATCGTGGGTGAACGAAGAGTACGCAACAACTAATGACTTCTTGGGTCTTAAAACATGGGAACGTACATTTGAATTTACCTTCTCATCTCACCCAGCCACAAGTATATACCCATGGAAGTTGCACGCCACTATCACTATAGCCTTAGCCGGAGCATTACGACGCCAGCGCACCCAAAAATCAAAGAGACAATGTACTTTTGAAAACCTGCAGCCCGTCTTAAACAAGATAACATTGCGAGCAGCTACTTCTACCTGGGGAAAAGCAGCATTACAACAGGATATCTGCCAGCTGTGGAATAAGACTGGCATGTTTACAGAATTTCAAAACTGGACAATTTACGACAGTGCATTAGGAGCGCTGAATTTGTATCGTGCGGGATGGCCTCTTCATCGTTCATGTCCTGCCAGTGAGTGTACTTGCGATGAAGAAACTATCGATCACATATTATGGGGATGCAGCAAGGCCCAAGCTGCATGGCGACGATGTACAGAGGACGAATTACAGAGCCAACAAGATGCGATATCAACGCGGAAAGCGCCACCAATCTCGCTGTCGTTTTTAGCGAAAGCTCAGCACTGTATCGGGCGCTATACTTATTATCACACGGAGGCGATGGCTACACTTTGGCGCGTGTGGACAACCACTACCCCCGTGATGCTGTGGAGGCTACGTAACGTACCGGTCTTTCATAACCAACACCATAACGAACAAACAACGCAAGACGCAACACATATCAGCAGGATCCTTTCAAATTCAGGCTATTGCTAGTGCATGAAAAAAAAAAACCCGGAAACTAAGATATTATGTCTAGAAACGTGCCATCATATTATGCAACTACCATCCGATACGGTGTTACCGGGCACGATTACGGGATGAATACTGGAATGTGCACATCGAATGGAAGAAAAAGGGGAAGTAACTGGTGGATGGGTGATCTACCAGTCTCAATCATCCACATGGTCTGCACATTAGCTGGATATGCATGCTTTGAAAGGAAGGAACCCAAATTAGAGCCGAGGGACGCATAGTCCAGCAAGGGCTAAAGATTCTATCTACGGTAGCCTCTGTATCAACGGCATGTCTACGGATAGTGACTTTAGATTCCTGACTGAAAACACGACTAGAATACAAAAAACAATAGGTACATGACAAGACAGTGCTGAACGAATTACAGCACTCACTCACGAATGTGTTCGCAGTTGTTTGGGAAAAGCGGACCTAGACACGGCTTCTAGCAGCTAAAGTTTTGGTTACAAGCCACACCAACATGATATATGATATGCAGAAACCAATACTGACTCTCGTAAAGGATTACATCCGAAAAACCGAACCAAGGACACCCTACGGGCTTCCATATACACATCGAAAGACGCAAGATATTGTCTTGCGCCTAAACGCATACAAGACTTCTATAGATAACTAAAACAAAATAGAAGGCCACCTTTCATCATCATAAGACCTCGCCTATCATCTCCACATAATTTTACTTAAGTTGGATGATCTATTTTGACATTTGTACAACAGGTCAAAACAAGACCCACTAGAGGATATCTATTGATCACAAGCGGTAAAGATTGTCGAATATGGCTACGATTAGTAGCACTACAAGCGCGTAACTTAACCCTTTCGTGATACACTTATCTCAAGTATACTATACACATCCAATATATTAATTTATCGAAGGACACCCCACGCGCCCTTAAGCGAAATTACCGTACTTGTTTGGTACCATCTCCTGTATCAAATCAGTGGCAATGCATTGATGATTCACCATGATCAGACCTCGTTTAATAAGGGATTTTCCACGATTCTGGTGTTTTTTGTGTGGGTTAATCATGCTATTCAAAGCGGGAAATGTGAAACCTATATTGAATTCAAGTCTAACAACTCTCGGTGGTACGCCGTACAAAACGTTAGTCTTTTCCGCCTCAGTTACCGAGTTGTACTGTGCCCAATAGATCAGATGCCTCCGGATATGGTATCCCCGATACTGCTAGGGACTAAACGTTTTGAAGTATTTCATGGTGGATATAGCTGCATGTATTTTGTTGTCCTTAGTGAGCTGTAGTCTGGGGTTGACGTGTGAAAACGTTGCAGAATCGGTAGAGGACGGTCTCCGCTAGACCAGTCTGTGCATTAGTGGAAGCAACACTGAGAGCGAACTGTCTGGTATAACCCTGTTGAAAGTGCCCCCCCCCCCCCCTTACCTTGGTCGCTTCATAGCGGATGTGCCGTCCATTGTAAATTGCAGCATACCTGCTTCCCTTTGATCTTTTTTCGCACTGGGCTTTGGGGGAGCCGGTCCCACATTGGGCTAATTTTAGGCGGATTTTATATTGGGGTGGGCTTAAACTTCAACAATCCCACGTTAAACGAGGTCGACCATAGAAGAGCAATACAACATAAGTAATGTATGCTGAATGATTACAAATCGCACAGCTTGTCGTATGTTTTGTAGACCGAGCGGAAGCAGTTGAGCTTTTCTAAAAAGACACACCACGCCCTTTGACGACTTGATTCTTTTGCTATAGCACATTAAGGGTGCACCAGGCGCCCTTATGCTACGAACGGATTAACTTGTTTTATGTAATAATTTACCATCTAAACCTACGGATACACGCGCCGCGGAAGCCACCTTACAAGTGTACCTACATATATCTGTTTGGAACACATCTCTGCCAGAACGGAGAATTGATTCAAAAATGTTTTAGGTAATAATACTCCAGATCCCCACTATCGTAAAGATGATTTTAGGGATGTCAATCAAGCTCATCCCGACGTCAGAAGTGATACAGTTGATCCCGAATGAAATTAATACAGTCCGAAAAACGGTCGTGCATCCGAAACAATGTTGTGCATGTCATACCAAATGTGCTACTGTCCAGATATAAAAGCAGCACAGAAAACCAGGTGACAGACTTAATAAAGAAAAAAACAAACCCAAGACCGGAGCGCTTTGCCCCTTCATCACCTGTGGTGTAGTGATTTCTCGATAGTTGCGGATAATCGCCCGTCGACAAAGACGCGACACCGCCCAAGATATTCAAGCGACAAACCCTCGGTCATATGACGTACAGTGCCTTCAAGGTACAAGAGACTCGACGCTCAACAGATATTAGATACGGTCCATATGTCACTGAATCAAGGCTGTCCTTATTATCAATAATGGACTGGCCGGATTCGCATTCAGCGGTCGAGAACTGACCATCTACGGTACGAACCATCGGTGGCGGTTGGGATGATTTCGCGGAAGTCTCGGCGATCATTTGAAGGCACGTTCACCGTCTGGAACAGGGTGCGAGCCGTTAAAGATACTCACGCGACGGGGCAGACGACGCTTGGCGTGCAAGAAGATCCATAACGGATCATTGTTTATTCGATATTTGTATACTTGATTAGGACTTCTTATTAGGAATATACCCGAAAGGGTAAACATAAATACAGAGGAGAAATTCCACTAAAGCCCAAAGAGCGACGTCCGACTTCAAGGTAAGCGTCTGGTCAAGCTTGTTTAAGTGTGTTATGCCTGTTGGTGAACTCGAAGCTCTGTAGCGAGGGTTCATCCGGCAAGGCCAAGAGACTTTGTGTATTGGCCGATTACTATCGGGAGGGTTTACGTGACGGCTTATTGTTGTCTATTTGCACGACTGGGAGTGCTTGGATTGCATCCCTTTAATTCTTCCAACCGAGTGTTGAACACTCGGTGCCCTCGTAAAAGGCTTACCCGTGCCTGGTACCCTTCCGCTGTTTGGACCACGAGAATCCATAACACCTGCTAGCTTTGCTCGTGCTAGTAGCGTGTTCTTATTTTTACTGGTTGGCCTATATAAGTAGTTAACAAGGTCCAGTTTGTCCCGGTGCAAGGGCAGAACTGGCCTTCAGGTCCACCCGAACGATTGTTTACTATCCTAGTAGACGGATTTTTGTGGGAACGTCCTAACTACATTTGTAGCTAAAGTTCACGTGGGAATTCCAACACCACACACCTCCATAGCTCCCTTCGCTTCGCGGTATACTGATAGAATGTACTGGAGAGGGCAATGCGCCCCTCACTGGTGAGCTCGGCGCTGGGACCACCTCCGCAAATAACGCGCGGACTAGCTTTGCGGGCACACCGCGTGGGTTTAGTGCGGCCACACGCGCTCGCATCCGCTCCCCTTAGCCAGTATGGAATGCTCTCGCACTTACTATTACACTAGCCAAGCGCCGCTGTGTGGCGGCGGAGGAGCATTCATGTTAGTTACCGTGTTACGTCGTCGATCCGCTCGCTACCGGCTCGCTGCCCTTCTGGCGTGGTTGGTAAGCTATGGCTGGGGCTGGCCCTTTGGTCCCCAAGGCTGCACCAGGCTCCGTCTTAACTTGCCGTACGCAGCGCGGCGGCAGGTCTACTTCTAGTCAGTAGGAGCCGCCTTTGCTCCGCTCGGCAGTCAATGGTAATGCAGAAATATTAAGTGTTTTGTGTGCCGGACGGCCGGACATCGTGCTATCGTGATATATTAGAAAGTAGTAATCCTATGGTCTTTGCGTTTCCGTTTTTGGGTACATACCCTTAATCCGCCCGCGGAAGTCCTATTAGTCATGAATGGGTCCTGTCGATGGTCCTAAGCACAAGACCTAGTTATCGATGTAGGACGGTTTTGCTGACCGTATTAATATCTCGCATTTAGCCAGGACTCAAATGTCAGTGGTGATACAGGTGATCTATCGGCGAGTGAGTTTTAAAGACGACGAAGTGGCCAGTTTTCAAATATTATCGTACGGCTCATTAACAAGGCAACTTCGAGACCTCACACGTGCAATTGCGCGTGGAACTGATCCTAAAACTTGTTCACGTACGGAATATCGTATGCTTTCGGTTGTTTATTGTGGCAACAGATGAAGCTCACAGCGCCTTCTGACATCGAATCAATATATCAAATACTCTACCATACATGGGCAGTAGCTGTCATTTCTGCACTTCATATATATTGTTTCGCATCTTCTGCTTTATGTCGTCATATCTAAAGCCTTTTGTTTTCAGCTTCGCTGCCTTTAGTATATAAAATACGGATGATTGTCCTTGCATATTGACCACTGTTATCCCCATTATATTAATGCGCGCTTCCTGAGAATTGACGACTTTCGACGCCACGACTCGTGCCGTTTCTTACAGGGCTTTAGGAAATGTGTACGGTTAGTATGTCTATGCTGTGGTATTCATACCTTGCCTCGTTGTGAAAGGCTCGTGAGCTGCTTCGATACCTTGTTCACCATCGTCTCAGTAAGTCGCGTTCATCTTACACTTTCTAACAATTTTTCCGGTGTCAATTTACTGTGTTGTATTGCGTATTTTATATTAACACTGTTGGTGATCAGATTGCTCTCGAATTTGAGGTCTTTAACAAATGAAGTAGACCACCCTTTTAAAACGAAAGGTATCCCATCGATTATTAAACCGACAATCCAGTCAAATTAATGAAAGCATTTCGTTAAAGCCAGATTACCCTTTTTTACCCATCGCACATCAAAACAACTTCAAAAGGCGGGCTAAAATGTATGAAACTAGAAAAAAATGCCATTCTTTTATCATTATGGATTTTAGACCGCCATGAAGCGCCATCTGCAAAGCACCATTTGTGTTACCGCCCTGGGTGTTATAGATCAAGTTGACCTGACAGGAGAATAGAACAGCTGCCTAAACAGCTCATCTCATCAATCGTTGAGATGAAATGGCAGTAGAGTCACCGCAAAACGCATAATTGGTGTTGTTGGATCGACCGGTAACCAGTATAGCGCAGGGCACCATCTTTCGGTCTAATAAATATTTTCGTCATTGCTAGCCTACTATAACTTACCTTTCACGAAACGGCTGAGACCAAATGGCCAAAATGATGCTCGACGCATTGTACATACATTAGTGTGGGTGCGTAAACAGTGTAGCCCACCCTATTTCTGCGTTTCGACCTTCATCGACAAATCAACACTAATTACAAATCCAGAGCAAATGTGTCTACAGCTATGCACATTAGCGTATAGCGCATTCATCAACCACGCCGATTTGCGTACTCAAACATGTTCTGGATGTGGTGTCAGAGTGGCAAACTAGAATGCCGATCTGACGGAGAACAATATTAACACGCAGTGTGACAGCACACTTTGTAAAGCTCAAACGAGCGTCAGAAAATGAAATTTGGACGCAAATGCTACTTTCAGCATGGACGAAGGCTATTTTGGCAACGCCACGGACACTGCCCATTGCGATAAGTCACACTCGGTGCATCGGCGGGATCGATTTAGATAGAATAGCTGTAATTTTGATTTCCAAACAGATCTTCGTCATGATGATGAGTGGGGTAAAACATAAGTACTTTACTATAGGCCAGATCACGCGGGTTCTTGCGCCCGCGATGATCGTGTGGCGAGGTGGATGTTGCCGAAGTAATTTTGAAAATGATTAGATATCTACTCTAACTACTCGGTTTGGCGGCTACGAGCTCAACCGTGACGGTTGGTCCTGTGAGCTTGGGTGTTGGTTGGTCTATAGGACCACAGCGCCATCTGTAGGGTAGGTGAGCTTGGTCAACCCTTCCTTGGGCATCGGGATCAGCCCTTCGGCGTCGCTAACAGATGCCCATTTCCGAAGTGATCTTGGACACGATTATGAGTGGGAAAACTTGGGTACTTCGTTATCGGCACGATCACGCGAGTTCTTAAGCGCACGACGCCTTAGGTTATTGATCGGTTCGTGCTAAAGTACTTGACGATGTCCTTTTGCGTTTTGCGTGTTATAGGCCGGCGGCCGGGGCTTCATGCACGTAAGCACGATTAGCATCGGATGTCAAACGGACCTGCATCCGAATGGTGTCAGTGTCTACCGCAGCCGTGTGCATCACGGTCGCGCCTCCTGGTCTTAGCGAATGTGTCAAGCTATTATTCGGGTTGCTGTTGCAGGCTGTAGCGGCTCTACGCACTAGGGCATTGGTTTTGCTGACCACACCTCGCTGTTGCTGAGCGAGCCGATTGGTGCGCTCTTGGGGACTTTCAGTATTGTAGCGTTACGTTGAAATACTAGAGGAACAAACACTGGACTGGGCCGTTCGATTTTAAGTAGTGTACTTCTGATGCAATTGCCGCCATGATCCGGTATTATCACACTAGATGTCATCGAAAATATCTTAGTAATTGATCCATTGGAATCTTGAACAATAACGTGATTTGTAGGCAGTATTGGTGTCGTTGACCTCGCGATACCATGAATTTGAATCGCCTTAAGCAAAAGAGGAAGCCCAACATCGCAGTCCCACAAAAGACGCGGCGTTGGGTCTTTGACAGGTATGCTGCTTTCACGATCGATTATAGCATGTCAAACCTAACCGCTTCGTGGTGCTGACGTGGGGAGCTGAGCCAGTGCATTCCCTGCAACAGGAGTTCGTGTTGTGGCTGCAATGATGGACGGAATCCTGTGCGCGGGCAAGGACACCATCTGATATGGCTGAGCTTAGCGCCAACACGGCGGGTCTTCGTGTTGGCGTCATTTTTCCAGCAGGTAACAGCGAAAATAGTAAGCAGTAATTACTGGCCTTCTGATAGAACCATTTGATAAGTAGTATCACTGACAAAACAAGCATAATTGCCGCCACGTTTACAGAAAGCGGGTCCTTGATGTGTCTACGAGTGAGCCCCACCGAAGATCGGTAATTTGAGCTTGTATATCTTCTGGATCATGAATAGAGCCTCCTGCTGATTCCATAAACGCATTTAGTGAGCCCACGTTACCAAATTCTCACCCGGCCATGATCTCAAGTCTAAGTCCGCCAGGAAATTCGATGATCGTTGGAGATGTGACGTCGATAAATCTGTAGCTCGGGACATCCCAATACACTTGTCATCTCTGGAGCTGTTGTGGTAATGTGTAGTGTCACCCTATCCATGCGACCGCAGCGGCTTTATCATTCCAGCAGCGAACATGCACGGGCTTGCTACGGTGCCATTGTACGCTTCGCCAAACGGGTCCCCATTTTAAAATCGTCAGCCTTCACTCAGTGTTAATTAAAAATTCCTCGAAGTCGTGGCCTTGATGGCTTGACATTTTGACGTCATCAAACGGTGCTCGAATGTACGCTCGGATTGTTGAGTACAAAATACAACCGCCTGTGCCGCTTGCGTCCATGAATAGATGAACCGCAGGCTCAAGGGTGTCGGCCACGATGCTGGTCGGAGCGCTGTTGGCCACACTCGCTCGTAGTAAGGAACCGATCCACTACAAGTCTCGCCGCGCTACTTGAGCGAGCCGGGGCTTCTGAAATCGTCGAGTTTGGTACCAGTCAGAATGCAGGCGTTAAATGAACACAGACGTCTTGATGTACGCTTTGAAACGATCGGTTTAAGCACGATGTACCAATTGACGTAAATGCAAAGACTTGGTTGTAGGCACAGATTTGACGGCGAAACTCGGGATCTCCGTACTGCTGAAGCAGCTTTCGTGGCGCGGGGCGCAGTGGAGGCAGCTTTACTCTACCGGCAAGACAGCATGATATTGCAGACTCGCCAGACCACTTCCAAGCATTGCAGATCGGACAAACGGTTGTAGCCGGGAGCTTGTGCCGACCATTCACCACGTCGTCACCCGTTACCATGGACGCATCGAAATAAGAGGGTTCGCACATTGGCGTCTAGTGCGCACTCGCTCTAGATCTTGCTGGCGCTCTTCTTCAGTCTGCCCAGCTCGTCGACCGGCTTGCCGTTGTCGGTCTAGGGCGCGCTCAACTTCTCGGGTCATGTTCATTCAGCTCTGCTCTGTGTGAAGTTTGCTTCTGCCGATTTTGCTCCCGTTGTTCCTGAAGCTCTTCTTCACGTAGCCGAGCTCTTAGGGCGCGCTTGCGCTCAGCGTATTTCTTTCTCGATCGATCACGTTGAGAGAGCGTCATATTGGCTCGGCTGCTGCGCATCACCGGCACGTCGTCGTTCTATCTGGGATAGTGTCGCATCACCTGTGCACGGCAACATGAGCGCATGTATCGTAAAGAGCCAAGTTGTTTTTCAAATTGGTGCGCTGAGTCTTGCGATGCTGTGACCACTTCCTCAATTCCCTTTAGAGCTTGTCCACCTTTGACATCTGTATCGATACCCTACGCTGCTCACTATTCCAGAGTAAGCCGAGAGCTTCACGTTCCGTTTCGTAAGACGAAAACTTAGCCTCATTTACTGCCTCAGTCCAAAATTACTGCGACCATACTAAGACGGAGTGCTGTTTCCCCAAGGTGAAGTCGGTTGCCCTGGTCAGCTCCAATTAAAGCGTGGTCGTAAACAGAAACGAATAAAAATGCTAGCTCGTCAACCCGGTCAGCTGGATCGAGAGAACGTGAGCTCTCCCTTGCGAGTAGAAATGAGACTACACCTCCGAAAACGCTATAGTGGGCCGGCGATCCGGTTCATCTGGAGGGAAGCGCAAGGTCGATCACGGCGAGGTGGTTATCGTACGATCCTGAGGCGTGGACAGCTAGACACGACACCAACGGAATCAACCGAAATGCACCTTTGACGTCGCTTTGGAATAACGTGACGCGAAGACTGGGTATTTTTTTGGCGAGACTTTCAGTACGACATGCCAATCGACGAAAGGGTTCATACATGAGCTCTGGGAGGTCCGTCGTTATGAATCACGCATTTGTCATTGAATTACCGGGATAAGAGAGGTCATGGCTGGACCCAATAGCGAGGTCGATTTCTTTCGTAGGAACGCATCCAAAAGGGCAAAACCGTCTTTTTGTTTTCAATGAATAGAGTCAGGTAGCTCCAATAGGAGTTATGTTTCATCCGTCTGGCATTTCGCAATGCTCCGCTCGAGAGGAATCCGTACTCCGTGGCACGCTTGTGATTGGGAATGGGATTTTGGTTTAGTGGGCACGGTGAGCTAAACGTGTGGTCAATCCCATGTGAATCGACAGGAGAAACGCGCTCACGGTTAGCACAGTCATGAAGTAATATGACCAGCCATCCGGGTCGAGAGACTTGCATGGGCGGGAGTCCCATGCTATCTGGTTCCGGTACAGGGATAGCGTATCTTCGATTGAGAGCGAGGCACTCGATACGCGTTTGGATATTGCTTGGCTTAAACGGTGGATGATCGACATGGCAGACTTCTCGTTTTGAATACTGGAATCAATAACAGCGGGTGGCCAGGTTCTCACCCGACGGAGTGCCAGAGAACGATGCCATTCCTGTGGTTCAGCTCTGCACAGTGCAGTTTGCCACGACGAACCGATTAAATTTCGTTAACGGTTCCCGGGGAGAACTTGAACGACTTGTCACGCGGTCGCCGGAGCGGCGAAAGTAGCGGCAGAGCTTCGACTGCCGCAGAGACCGCGGAGACAGATGTATAAAGACTGGGTAATGCGGAATAATGTATATGCGACGGAGATGCACCAATACTTAGGCATATGGACTAAGCATGAACGGCCTGCCAAAGGCTTAATCTCCGCAATTCTGGACGTAAACTATCTAGGTACTTGACGATGGGATCGCTCACTAGATGAGGTAGGGCATCAGAATAAAAATGCGGGTGATCAGAAAGGCACAGCGCCCCGCGGACATAAACACACCTCCATTTGCGGACAGATGCTTCATACAAAGACAGAGAGAGCCGTCCTTGACGCAGTAAGGTTTCAATGACTTCCCGTGGGGTCCTCCGCTGGGGACGTGACGTGTTCCCACGCCGTGGTTGGTCACGCCTTCCCGTTGATGCTGTAATAACCGGGCGACTAAGTTGTGAGGTCAGCGATGAATGGCGATTCGTTTGTATAATGTATAACATGCTCTGCCGATCCGGGACTTGAAGCTATAGTCGTGAGCAGACAAGATTTCGAGTGCCTGTTCCTGTCTAAAATTCAATTTCAGACGCCGTGCGATAGTCCTCCAGCAAGAGGTCAAATCAGAACGTTATCGTTTCCACATCTTGAGTGTTCCTCCGTCGAAACCCATGAAGCTCATCAACAAACTTCCTAGTATGGCTAATGAGCCAGCACGTGAGCCGATTAAAGAACGACTCAGCAAACACATATACCACGGTGAGATAGTTGGTGACATCATCCAATGACCGAGTTTTTGCTGCCTTTGGCAAGGCAACCGATGCCTCGAAGTCGTTAAGATTTACCGAGCTACCAGCGTTCCAAGCTCGTTGTGCAGCAGAGTTGAATATCGCGAAGTGCATTATCGACGGACTGCGAGCACCAAACTCCACATCGTAGACTCTGGTGATAATCGCAGGGTACGGCTTGATCTTTGAGGCCCGAGACGAGATCATAGTATCAACAACGAATGAAGGCTCGTTACCTTCATAGCTCATAGATTAGTGCGTTAATGGCCAATTGAGACCTCGTCGGGTTGAGCGCATGCTTGGACTGTCGCTCGACTCCGCCAGCGACACCCCAGGGAGAATTAAATCTGCGACGTTGCGGTGCCAGCCGTCTGGGCGACTCCGCCGATCACTTGGTTGCCCCTGCGAGGCAAACACCGAAGTAGAAGATAAGGTCCGGATCGTTCGCTACATCGGTGAGTATTTTGGCGGGGTTTGCAGAGTCCATATCAGGATTTCTGTCTGCGCAATGTTTCTCCACATCAAGAGTAGGCTGAGCCGATTGGCTTGCTGCCGGTGAGTCTGGTTCGATTGCGTTAAGAATTTCGTCGAGGTGTAGCTCGTCGCGCCTAGAGTACGTCGGACTAGGAACAGAAGGCTAACCGAAATCGAGGTCATCGTCAAAACAGCCTCCCAACGTGCTGCGAACATTGGAGGTGCCTAAGCGACCACCATCGATGTAGTATGCGTAGTCAGTAACGTGGCGCATGCCAACTGTTGATTCGATCGCAGTGTTTTTTTATCCAGCGCAGCGTGTCGTTGGTTGCTGTCGTGGTGAAATGACGCCAGCGGGTACCCGAGAGACCAATGGAGTGGAACCACGACAACTCTCGCCTACGAGGCGGTGGAGGACGGCATGATGGCGCTGCGTTAGCGCTTTGCGTGGCATAGTGGCTGCACTTATCTCGCTCTTGCCAGTGAGGAAGTACAAAATTGGCGCAATCTCGACTAAATCTTACAATACAGACGTCGTCTCTCCCAAACATGTTCTAATCGAAGCTAAGCTCGTTACTTGGCCTGCCACGTACAGCCCGTTGGAAATGGCGGCCACTATCACCCGCCTGGAGCTCCGTCGCCATCTTCCGAGCCACATTATTTATTCAATGATACTTTTATCGTGGCTCTTACTAAATATACAAGGACACCTTTAGTGTGGCTGCACTAATACCGTAGCCCACACTAATTATTCATCTCGCATCTCAAACCTGATGCGCAAGTACCGTGGGCCACACTATATACACTTTTTGCTGTTGCCACTTTTGCTAGTTTGCTGCAGGAAATTAAGTCATCTACAGCTCGAGCATTTTCATTCCCGAGTAGGTACGTCCGCAGTTTCTAGGGGTCACCACACAGCACTTTCAAGCTGGATATTTGGGATAAACACGCGTTTTGTTTATTCGAAATTCACAAGTTGCAAGAAACTTTCGACACTCAACACTCCTGTACATAAAAAACCTTTTCGACTTCAGCCAGAGTGGTACCTTCACGATGTCCAAATTTGCAGAGTTTTTTTTTTTATAAATGACATGAAAGGGGCCTATGAGCGAGCCGACGATGGGATTCATGTACATGCGCATGTACCCACTATGACCCTGTCCAGAAAACGACACTTGATTTGGGTGTCGAAATCGTCGAGAGTACTTGTTTTGCGTAGCTAGGTGCTGGGGATGCCTTTACCACCCCCAGCAACTACTCAAAAGTGGCTACTGCAATGTTTGCATTTATTCGTACAGGCTACGGCGATAATATCCGCGGTCGCCATTTTTTCATAGTAAAGAACCCTTAGTACACGTTAGCTTTCAAAATATAAAGGTTAGTTTGGCGATGTCTTGTGGAAGGTAGCGGGAAGTTCAATGGCATCTGTCTTGTACGAGATAAATTCACCATTGGGCGTTTTTTTTTTAATTCTAAAAACACATACAAAGAAAGTAGTGGTATACATTCCCACAACTCTCCCGGGACCCACCGTCCTGATCTGGTAATTACCACCGGAAAGTTAGGGATGATACATTCCCACATTTTTGCCCATTTTTCACGATTGAAGATTAAACAAGCCAGTTGGCGAACTAATCCCGCATTCTATTATATCGCTGTAATCCCATCATCAGTGCGGTATGGGGTGCTAAGGGTCCCACAGTCTTCTGCAGAATTAGCATTAAAAAAAGGATGCTGTCTATTTCTGAATCTGAGTTTAAGTCCACCCGCCAAAGTACAATCCGCCCATTCCAGTATTGTGAGCAATAGATTCGACCAACACTACGTCCTTATCTATGTAAATTAAACATGGACGTTTAATCTGAGCGAAGGAGTATTATTTTGGAGTCCAGACTATTTACACTTCTCACAGTATCTATGCCAGGGTACCACCATCAAACTGGCAGCAGCTAGTACCGGTACTGTACCTGGAGGGCTCATTAAAGGAGGGTTTTCTAGATGCGTACTCTTTTATCATGAGCTGCATGTCTTACGCCTACAAAAAAACGACTCGCAGCAGGATAAACAACCAGCAGAGCGAGTCTCTGATTTGACAACTGCATCCGATGCAATGTATCGAGGTAGATTACTGGTCTTCGACTCGTAAACTGTGATTACATTCGAAGTGCTACAATCTTGCCAGCAGTTTAGCCTCACTATTCCTTAATTATGTGAGTGTTTTGCGCTCTACATGTACTGGAGTTAATACGGTTTCGCAGTCGTTAATCGTTGGAAATGTTCTAGTTTGTGACATTTGTGTCGGCAAACAAAATCTAGTCTGTTCTAAGATGTAGGACCGTTTTGCACATTGCTCTTAGTAACGCTGTTTCGCGCATTGGTCCTGACTTGGTCAATTTTGTAAAATAAAAATTCAGCTCGGACTCATTTTTGTGATTAAATACTGATCCCACGCCGAAGACGAAAACTCAACCCTGATCTTGCAAGCCTCACGAGGTGTGAGCTATACCAGGTCTATGGCTTCTTGTGGGATCTAGAGTGACGTGACAAGTCCACCCAAACGCTCATAAGCGACAGCTTGTTGGTCTGGGCTATTTACGCAATAAAATGGTGAATGCAAGTGCACGAAACCCTTTTGTGCTGCACGAAAGGACTTTAATGCAATTTCGTTGTAGTGTAGTTGACTCCTATCTGATCTTTCCTTAGCTCTTAAATAAATTTCATAGAATAATCCCAAATATATAACATTCGTTCGTCAACTTTGGTATATCAGGGAAATCTGATACTTTCAATCAAATACATATTAATCACAGAAATGTTAAATCTTAGTTAAATACTGTATGATGTATAGTAGATGTAAAATATCACTTTTCAGAGCTTTCCGGGCAAGCAAAGCCCAAACTCGATGGAGGAATGTGGACCATAAAAATAAAATACAATTGTGTACCTTCGTCAATTTCGAGTAACCTTTTTATTCTTGCCGTGAGTGCGAAACAATGAAGCCTCTATACATGAAAATTAGAAACATGAGCACGGCTAAATCAATAATGCTCGCTAATATTTATTGTAAGTGTACGAAGCAAGCCGTCTGACGCTCGCCATACTTCTTGTTAGGTGCCATTGACTCTGGGGGTTGAATTTCGGAGCGCAGCTATCCAAATGTACGTATGACTGTTTTTTTTAAAGTAAACATACTTATAGCAGGTCTCCACATATTCGAATATCATAATAGTTTTAGTACTCACGATGGGCACTGCTGGAGCGCCGCATAGGAGATCGCCTGCGATAGCGCCTAATGGGACCGTGAAATTCGGATTGAGTGAGACACTGATAAAAATGAATAAAACGTGCTGGTGAAATCGGACACTCAATCGGAATTTACGGTAATACTTGGATATCCCGATGGCCTCGGTGGCTCATATTGTCGAGTGACGGAGGTATATCTCGTATTTCATCAGAAAAATGCGAATAGCCCATTTAGTTTACATGGATGTTATTCTCGGGATTTTATATCCTGAGAATTAGGAGGCGAGTCATTCTGACCCAAACAAACTCAAACTTCTTATACTCAGACCCCAACCTAACGTTTTCAACTCAACACTTAAATAGTTTTATTACAGCAATCGACACGCATGTTAAATGAGATCTACATTGGATTGTCGTACCCGGTTTTTCTCTAAACGTGCATAGCCTGTTATTTCAGCTTGTATCTGTAACAGCATATATATTTTAATCTATAATAATGGATGTGTATATCCGAATATTACCCAGGTTAAGTTTGCTTGTGGCGGCCAAGGGTAACAATACTGTAAATTACGAATAACCGTAGTAATGTAATCCACGTGAATGTTGCTCGAACTGTTGGTCCCGGTATTCCGAGCCGGAGGCGATGATATACGCAGATGACTTCTGCGGAGCAGGTGCAACAGGTGCGTACGACAGCCATACCGCCAATATATCTCTTGTGATCGCAGTGCGACTCGCACAATGTGATCGCGTTTTTACTTCGGGATACATGACTGCAGTACTTGTAAACATTTTATAGAACGAATTAAAAGAACATACACTTTGAGTATTTATGCTAAGTGCGCCAATAAGGAACGCGAGGGAACTAATATTTCTGTAAAGTTTGAACAGCTCAAATTTAAATGTACGTTTTTCTGGCACTTTGAGAATGTTAAGCTCCTTACTGACACAGTATACTAAAAATCAATGGTGAAGCAACCGCCCAACAAACAGTACTGTAATCCAAAGCTTCTCCGTGAAACACGGCTTTGTGTCACTCGCTGACAAATATCGAAGTTCTTGTCCGAGTTGAAAATATGAAGATAAATTGATTATGGGAAGATTGAGGTGCATCTTAAAATACGAGAGGTCATCCGTTTGTGGCTTCGTGAATGGGTGGTGTGTGTGTGGGGGGGGGGGGGGGGGGGGGCAACATATTAGTTTGCCGTAATCTTAAGGGCTAAGAATGATTACTCGCCGAAAACGGGTAATATCGTGGTCTCGAAAGCAAAAATCTACCCGTTTTTAACATCAAGTGCATATGAAACTAAGTGATTAGGGTGCTTTTTAACATCATCAAAGCTTTTTCAAAAATTCATGCAGGTTCCCACTTTGCAATTTGAGGTCTATCCTCAAAACCCAGTTCATCATGCGTTTTACTCACGTCTTCGCGGTCACGGTGGCAACTCTCCTTATTTCCACTGAAGCTATGTTGGATTCACACCAGGTGCTGACCTCAGCAACGTCTACAAATCCAAGTCATCGCCGTCTGCGTTCCCCTGGTACAACTGCTGGAGACGACAACGATTCTGAAGAAAGGATGCCCGACAAAGCAACGATGAAGAGTATGAAGGATGCCGGGTAAAGCGCTTTTGACTATGCTAGGGCGCTCGGCATTGCTGACGACTTGATAAGAGCTGAAAAGTCACCTTCTCTTCTCGTCGGTCTCATGCAGACCGTAAACTACGAAAAGTACAAAACGTACTTAAACTACTTAAAAAGCAAAAACAAGAAGAAGAAACCGGACCTCATCTACTACGAATAAACTCGAGTAGGCGGGTGCAAGGTCAAGTCAAGTTTAGAACAAGCCATTTGTGAAAGCGCATCGACATTCTGCTTCGTTACACACAGCGAACATACTAATGTATATGATGCACTATATTTTTTTTAAGCTACTAGATGTATTTTTCTGTTTGTTTGTCACGTACCGAGGCGACGAGTGCAATATCGGTATATGCTTCGAAAAACAAGGTATATAATAACGAATAAGCGCCCTTGCTGACTTGGTGGCGATAAGATAACTTCAGTAGTGTATATCGATCTGTCGTCGACGAACTGATCTCTACGGGTTAGTACTGTCTAGCGCCATTTCCCATTTGGCCGTCAATCTCAGAAATTCATTTCATCCTCTGCACGTGACGTTGTTGTGTACGTAGCTCGACATATTACAGTAAGGTATTGTATCCGATTGAGTGAATTTAATATCTTATTGCAATGGGTTACAGTTGTGCACCTCCAATTCGACACCGGTATCAGTCGATAACCTGCCAGATTTTATGATTACGCGAATCGGATGCGCAATTACCTTTGCCCATCACCACCCTAGCAAATAACCTCAACGGTTTTCCCCTCCTCGCCGAGGGATGACACGCCGCATCGATCTGATTTTAAATTTTGGATCCGACGTCTTCTTACAAACACACACTTTAATTTTTACCGCCAAAGACAATGGGACATCGCCCTTCCTCCTACATGTCCCACAAAAGCAGTCTTTGTGCGAGAAGCACAAGTCAGATCCTGCATGCTCTCACTCCGAACTTGCTCGTTAGGCAACGGAGCGCTTTAAGACCCCCCGAGCAGTAAAGCGCACTACCGTCCAGAGTATTCTTAAGCGGTCCGCGGAAGTTGCCGCCTTGCCGGACGCCTATCGCGACCGGAAGCGCTGTTGCGCGCCCGCGATTCGCGCGTCTAACGCCAAGATTATGCAGAAGATTGACGTATATTTTGTACTGAATTAACAAATAAAATATCAGTGCACTGGATTTGCGTTTGTTTTTTGCTTTACGTTGTGCACTTATGCCCTTGCACTGTTGATATGGTCCGCCCTGTCGAATTGGAGGTGCACGACTGTATTAGTAGTACTATGGAATGTACAGTATTGTAATTAATAAACAGGCAGATGTAGGACGGCTGTGGGAGCTTCTAGAAGCTTTCATCCGTCTGAACTGCGGGGGCGGCACTTTTCTTTTGGCGCGCTCTCCCCCAAGCTTCCCTGACTTCGATAAAGGCATATTGTGGAGAGCTGTGTGTTCATCGATTTTGTTTCTATACAACGTATGCTAGACTTCTTTTATAGATCTGTTCGATACATGCCGCCAGCGCAGCAAAAGGCGGGACTTAATATGACCCAGGAAACTATGCCCCGCTTGCATCTTTTCATTGTTACCGGCTGTCACAGACTGGTGGCTTGGCTTATCATCATCTCTGTAGCTCATGAAAGCATCGAGATTATAGTCGTTTCTTCCGATTCGTCACCGTAGCGTTTAACAAAGGAGAAATGCGTAGCTTATGACTACAAGTGCTAGCTTGAGGAGCACAATGTTGAAGGCAACACAAGCTTGTGCTTGACACAAGGAGCTGACGTTGTACAGAAGGTGTTGCAAGCTCTACCCCACGTCTCTAGTTCGAAAATTTCTCAAATGATACCCAGACATGGCGATCTTGATCCAAATCCACAAAACAAAAATATGCCGCAGCATAAAATTAGGTAAAACAGCTGACCGAACCGTAGACTTGGTCAAATAGTACTATTAATACCTAGGGGAGGGCTACCCTTTACTCACGGCAACTTGATTTTTCGTACATGTAACGCAATATATTATAAGTTCATTCTAGTATTGGTATCCATTCTTAAAAATATATTACCACTCAGCAATCATTGACCCTCGGTGCTTTCAGTGCTGTTTTCAAACATCCTCAATAAAATCCCACTAAATAATAAAAATTCCGCTTTTTTACAGCCTTTCTCGCCTCTCTGCCCACAATAATCTATTGGCCAATAGTGGAACCGTTCGGTAACCGTTCCAACGGTCATACCTAACCGTGCTAAGTCGGTGTCATATTTTTTAATACTCTCGACGTACCCAATAAATGTGCACCTGAAACACTTGGGCTCGAGCTTCGTTCGCTTCACGTTGTCGGCGTGAGCGTACCCTCGACATCCGAGCACTCGCAAGCGATCTATCCGAGGCTTCACTTGGCTTGCCTTCTCGTATGGTGTGATATCAGAGCTCGCCGTGTTCACGGAACGATTAATGAGATACACCGAAGAACTCACCATTCTGTCGACTTGAACTTATAGTGTAGCATGTCACGCCCCTTTTCCATGCTAGTCTTGCGCATGCGTTCCGCCACTCCCTTCTGCTGAGGTCTGTATGGAATGGTACGCTGGGGCCATATGCCGTTCATTTGGCATATTTTAGCGACTGTCGTTTTCACGGACTCCATTCCGTTGTTGGAACGTAAACACTTCTGGTAAACCATCCATTAGTGGTTATAGACCGCCTTGAACTATGTTCACTGGGTGGCGTCTTTGCATTTGTTCTTCATTAAATTCGCCACGCCATACCACGAGTAGTCGTCAGGAACTTCAACACGTACTTTCAATCACTCTTCGAAGCCGTTCTCATTAATCCCATGACGTCCGTGTGGATCTGTTCCAGCGCACCCGTAGTATTCGTCATGGTCTGCGAGGCGATCGCTGTCACTGTCATGCCTACATCTAAAGCGCCGTCGGCATTCTTCATTGCGGGATATCGGTCGTGGAACGCTGTAGCTTGGCCAGCGGTTTGTTGTTGTGGTGTCCCAAGCTAGCGTGCCACTGCTCCCACTCGCTCCCAGTCCCGGCGTACTGCACGAGCCGTGCTTCTTCCTGCTGACGGTCTAGCAGGAACACCTTGTCAGCTTTCTTGCCTGAGGCAAATGCACGATAGGTGTTCCAGATCACACATGAGGCTCGCTAGACATCCACGCGCGAACTTCGTTCAGCGGGCTTCCCACGGACAGAAACCGTCATCCGCGCCCCGGAATGTACGTCGACCATACGAATCCGTCTTCCGTACAGATCCATCAGCTAAAGTGTTCCCGCTCCTCCGACGCGCACCTTCTTGCCGTCTGCGATCGTCACGTTGATACCAGTGTCCAGCCCTTTGTACTCGACTAAGACCTTCATTCGAGGGGTCATGTCCGACGTCGCACCACTGTCAACCAGCCACCCGTTCCTCAACGACAGAAAACACGGCATCGTCCTTGTTGACGCCGTTCCCAACGGGACAGCCTCGCTTCATGTGGCCCACTTGGCCACAGTTGAAGCACTTGCTTTGAAATGTCATTTCGACCATTACCACGGTAGTACCTTGGGACGCCTTCTCCGTTGTAGTCTCCGTCTTCTCAAAGCGTTCAGACACCTTGAACAGCTTCTTGTTTATCTCAATAAGCGTCACGACTTTAGCTCCACGATGGATGCAATGCGATCGTATTCATCAGGGAGACCGCTAAGCAGTATCCCGACCTGGCGTGGCTCGTCCTTTGGCTCTCCAAGCGTCTAAAGATCAGTAATCAACTCGTCGAACACGTCCGGATGGTTGGCCATAAGTGTTCCACTCTCAATCTTAACCTCATGAAGGCGACGTGAAATCGTAACACTATTGTGCAGCCTCGTTCGCTTGTAGAAATTTCAAAGCGTTCTCCAAGCCTTCATGGCACGCGAAGCGTTCCGAATCTTGGTCTGGTGCTGTTGTTCCATGCCTTGAACAAGGATGCCGAGAGCTTTCACGTCGTTCACGAGCCACGCCTCGGTATTTGTGGCTCTTGGGCTTGACCACTTGAACATGCACCTGAAACCCCTTCGTCGCCAAGGTCGTGCACATGTAGTACTCCCAGTGGAAGTAGTTTCCACAGCCTAGGCGTCCTTTCGCTCTCTTCGTGGACGTCCTTTTTGGGCACTCTAGATCAGGCGTTTCAGGCTCGGCGTTTCAGGTAGAGTCGCTGTTGCGGCTGTTAACCAATTGGTTGGGGCTTGTTGAGTAAGATCAAAATTAAAAAAAAAAGTAAATAAGTGTAAGCCAAAACTGGCAAGCACGTCTCTCTCATCCTCTTGTTGTCCTCTCGTTGGTGCGGTGTAATCAGCATTGCCATGTGCCGACAATCAATTAGAGCGGTTCAACATGTGATTACCCACTAGCGCTCCAGAACCAACGGCAGCCAATAGTGGAACGGCTCGCTAACCGTTTCAACGACCAAGCCTAACCGTGCTGAGCCAGTGTCATGGCAACAGGATCCGTAAATCAATGTCATGCGTATTGATGTCACGCGTTTTGGCATGTCGCGATGTTAATACTGTTTGTTTTGTCTGCACGATGCCGAATCCATAAAATACCACTTCAAGTAATCGGACGTGCCTGTAATGTTATTAAGGCTCTTGAACTTATTGAAACAACTGTAATTACACGGTTATTCCTAATCATCAATATTTTAACAATAACAACACAACGTCGACCCCCCCCCCCCCCCCCCCCCCCCCCCCCCACACACACACACACACACACGGGCCAGATGTCTCCCGACTTAATCTTGCGAACCACTAAGACCAGGGTTCCAAAATAATATGGCCCAACATTTTCGTAAAAGCATTTGAATTTGATATTTTTTGCTAGAATAGAGTTGTGGTTATATCCCATTTTACGTGTTTTTACGTGAATCTGATCTTGGGACGAATGCCGTTCAATGTGGCTTCATGTGCTCAAAAGATGACATACTCTACAAGTGCGCACGATCAGCGTACCAGCGACTTCATTAAATCGATTTTCAGCGCTTATCATGAACCCACCCCCACCATGTACGACGGAGTACTTCATGACAACATCAATGAACAGATGCCTGACTTGCAGAGTAAGCGAAGTGGTGAAACAGGCCGAGGCGACTGTAAGTCGGCTCCTTTATAAAGCGCGGCAAAACCTACTCGTCCAACGACGACTTGCGATACACGTCGGAGCCTATTGCTTTGGCTAGATCACGTGCTGCTGGCAGGTCCACACTAGAGGGCATGGAGGCATATGCGATGGGCTCACGAATGATGTATACCAGCTAATGAACGTGGTTAGTGAGCCCGGATAGATCTCCGTCCCTGTTAAATATAATAGTCTACTGACCGTGGTCCTTGACAAGCGAAGACACAAATCCTTCTCGAAGCATCCCAACATGTTGAGATTCTACTTGCCACTCTCGCCGCAGTTAGAGCCTGTGGCATTACTGATAGCGAGACCTTTGGTGTGAGGGAGTCGATGGTTGCGTGCACTACGTTCGAATATGCGGAGCGTCAGTTATACTGTGTCTGTAGTGCATGCGTAAATGCCTAGTTTATATTCTTTGTCTACGCATGCTATTGCGAGGGAGTTACTATTTGACAGCTACAGGCTGCCAACTAACTTGTTTTTCGCGTTGCCACATATGTACAAGTCGCGGTGCAAAAAATCTTTTATCAACACGGTCTCCATTTCACCAGCTGCAACGACTTGGTCCTCAATGATTTCAGTCGCCACTATGCTGTCAAATCAGGGCTTTCAAATCGTTGGCGGCCAGCTTGATTTGTTTCGAAGGACAACGTTCTTGCGTGCCTGCTACACCAAAATACTGCTGTCGTGGAGAGCAAAAGGTTGTGCGAGCTCTGGGCGGTTCCTCCCTCCACAATGAGCCGAACACTCAAAAAGGTTGTGATCGCGCTGATGACCGCTTTGCGAGCTGTACCATTGGCCTCTGTGAGATGAATGTCCTGTGAGCTATAAGCGACGTGGGCAAATTAAGTGTCACGAAAAGAGGGGCTTATCGAGGGATGTTTCTACATGCTGAAACCAAATTACGCTGTACAGGCATCCGCAAAATAGGGACACTTAAAATGCCTACTAGAATGGTGAGGATTATGTTGTTTTTTTGTTTTTATATTAATTTATATTCTTTTAGAATGGCTGCATAGTGTTTAGGTGGCAGGGACATTATGCTATGGCTCTGACGGTACACTGATCTGGGGAAACACACAACTTCCCAGGATCTTGGAATGACGGAGAAACAAGCCGCCAATTGCAAAACCGCTTAGCTGATCAATCGAGAGAAGATGCTGTGTGACAGACGCTGCTTTCCCTGTTAGCGATTTATGCTGAATGCAAAATTGTTACCCCGCTAAAAGATGGGAACTCGAACGGGCGAGCCCCCATTGTCATGGAGGATTGCAAGCGATGAGTGCAGCCATAACATCAGTTAGGCAAGCTGCTGAATGGGGTATTGGGTGTGCCCCCGAAGTGCTATCGTCGTTTGTTGCTATCACTTCCATTCGACTCGGAGAACCGAGTTGTACTACTTTGGAATATATACCACTTGTACAATCTGCGCCTGCGTACTACATGAAAAAGCCAGATTCGGTCTGTCTTCGATTACACAAATCCATCATGTTTTGGGTAACGTTTGTTTCCATCCTGTGGTCAAAAAGCCTTGGATTTGAGGATACTCTCATGCATTGTTTTTAAACAGCAGCAACGCCAGTTTTTTTATAAATGCAAAAAAGTATCCAAAAACTGCTATCACTTTCTGATTGAGCTATACAATAGCTCAAGCGACTAGTTTGTCTGCATCGTCGTTTTTGTTCTGCTGGGGTGTCAAATCAACGTTCCCACCTGCTAGACGCGCTAAAAGCAACAACACCATCACTTCCAAATTTGCGCGCGACTGCTCAAGACTCCGGCTGAGAGAGGGAAGCGCACAAGATACACAGAGAGCCGGGGGGGGCGTTTGGGAAGGCCGCAAAAACCCCGGATCATACAATCTTCAAGTGTTCGCGAAAAGTCGCACAAGAGGCACACTACGAAGCAGCAACATGCAGGCGGAGAAGAAGAAGGAAGGTAGCGATACCAAAGCAGCAACATATAAAATGAAAGAAACAGGAGATGCAGAGGGAGAGAGCAACCTCGGATGGACGAAGGTGACGCGCAGAAGACAGCACGCACAAAAGAGCGAATCAGCGGGGAGTGCCGACGGGAAAGCAAGCCGAGGAGAGATAGGGCGGAAAGAGGGGAAGGAAGGGCCAATTCTGACCCACCACGGAAAAGCAAAAACAGCGAATCGGGCCGGAACAGAGAGACTAAACCACACGAGACGCGGGGCGCCAGACACAGGGGACGGCACTATCGTTTACGCGCAACTACGCTCGTACATACTGAATAAAGCCCCCAAGGATTTTATGATGCACACAGTACTCAAGCTGAACGACCTAGCCAAAGAGCGGAGATTCATGAACCACCTCGGAGAAATCAAACAAGAAGACGCACCGGAGGAAGAAAAGAAGAAACTAAGAGAGCTGTGGACTGACGAAGTACCAAGAGGGGCACGAGAAAGGTATGGGGGACTACTCAGCATCTGGGATTGCGCCAAAGAGGGCCACATGGAAAGGCTCAGTGAGCGGATAGGAACATGGTTAAACGGCGAAGCCATTGACCAACAAGAGCCCGAAGCTAGGCTGCAGCAATTTACTTTTATCAAAGATCCAAGGACAACAAGGGTAAACAAGGAAGAGCAGACAACAGTTAAATCGTTCAAAGACGCAGTTGCAGGAGAAGAGGAAACACGCAAGAAGGGGAATGAATCCGAAAGCGAGTATCAGCGATGGCACGACATGTGCATGAAACCGGCAGACCCGATAAGAGTGCTAAGGGGAATGACCGACCTGGAGAAGCAAGCAATTGAGATGATTCTACACCACCAGCTCGAAGTACCTATACCGCCAAGGTTCCTGATTCAGATTATGGACGCAGGAGAGTTGGCGGCTTTCACAGATCTGTTCATGTCTATTGAATACCCGCTGTACGCACACCTTCTCCCGGGGCAACGTTTCGGATCGAACATGACGAAGCAAGTGACTCTACAGCACATCCACATGGGAGCCGAGGCGGCGATCCCTCAGAAACGGCAAATTCTGGAGTTCAAGAAGGACTTGTCGCGGGTTGAAATAAACGCAGACACACGAGTTGTCACGGTCACCTTTAAAGGGAAGCATACAGCCATGAAATGGGTCGGATGAGGGATGCCGCTGGGGATGAGAATGTTAAAACTAGAAGACTACGAAACGAAGAGGGAGGAAGCAACGATCAACAACAAACCGATCAAACTGGAATTTTACAGGTTCACGATTGCAGTAAAGAGAGGATCTCTGACCTCGTCGGACCTGTACCGGGTGCTCACGCAGAAATTCGGTCTCAAGGTGCAGGCACTAGCGCATGTCGAAATTGGAGGAGGGAGTATCAACGACAAGCAGTGGAGGGTGAACATCAAGGCGTCGGCATGCCCCGCGGGGCTACGACATCTTTCAACGGTGGAAGTGGACGGAGTCATCTTGACGGTTTACCGCCATGAAGTGCACAACCACTGGCCATGTTCAACATGCGGCGCACCTGACCACTCAGAGAGATTCTGTAGGACTTTACAAGATCGGGTGCAGGCCACTAGGAAGACACACTGGAGGCAAGCGGAAGAAAAACTACCATCCAACCGAGGCCAAGGAGGCAGAGATTACAGTAGCAGAGAGCAGCCGGTCTCCATAGAGCAGCTACTAGCCCAACTCAGAGGAAGCAGCTCAGGGCGCAAAACGGGGATAGCTGAGCAGCGACCGGAGAGATCTATTCGCAAAGCAGAGAAAAAAGGGAGACCGACCCTACCCAGTGAATGGGAGCAATCCATGAGGGCGCAGCAGGACACAGGAACGGACCAACAAGACAAAACACAGACACGAGTGGAGGAAGCAAAACAGAGCGGAAAACAATTAGAGGAACCCACAGCAGGAGATGAACAAGAGCGACGTAAGAGACCAGAGGAGGCGGACGCTGAGGGAGAAAGCTACGAATACGGAGACGAGGACGACGCAAGGGCCGACAGCGACGAATGCGAGCCAACGTCGACGAACGGAAATGTCGACTACGCGGACAACAACGCACCGATGGAAGACATAATCTCGGAGAGGGAGAGTGAAAGCACAGATCCAGAGAAGGAAGGCAAAACACCCACGCGACATGAACCCACCTTCAGCAGAGAGAGTGGGGATTCACGGCAGAGATCTTTATCACCCAAAAATTAGCTGTCGGACACCTGGAAAGTTCAAGGGGATGCCGAGAGAGGGAAAACATGCAAGGCGCAGAAGCCAACCACCAACGGAGCGAACGATAGTCGGGAGGAAAAGATAGGATACGAGTCCGAGGAGGTGGGTCCCCCGAAGAACAAGAAACCAATCCAGCAGTACATGCACAACTACGTGACAACGCACGCGCACGAGCCTGAAGAAGCACTAAGGAAGCGGACACAACAGGGAGCGCAAGAGGATACCAAGAAATTGGAGAAGGACGGTTTCCTGCTGACAGGAACCAAAAGAGGGGACGACATGGGCAGACATCTGCAAGATTGGGTGGACATAGCTGGGGGAAAGCTCACTGATGTGGCGGCGAACGGGCACTGTGGGTGGCTGGCTTTCATGGCAGCTTTGCATAATGTGACTATCGGATTGTCGCCGCTAACGGCAGACGTGGTGGAATCAGCGAACAGTATAAAAAAAACAGGTTATGAACAACATGATAGCGAACGTAGTGGATGAATACAAGGTGCACGCGGCGGAGACTGAAGAAGCATTAGTAGCGGCGGGGAAATTCGTCAGCAACCAGGACTCAGATAAGGATAAGCTTTGTACGCTGGCCAACCACTACGTGGACCAAAGAAACAGATCTGTGAAAGCTTCGGTCCCAATGAATTACTGGGTCAGACCAGAGCACATCAAGGCTATGGCCATGCACGCCAGGGAAACGGTATTTGTCCTCGACGTGCTGCACGAGGAGAATGCGCATCTACAGGCATATGGATACCAAGATGTGGTGCTGCCGGACAAGACGGCAATAGAGACGGGCGTGGTATTCACGCTGCCTTCGCATACAGGAGCCTACATACTGCGAGATCTAACAGCTGTCGGAACGCTACCCATCATCATGGTGCTCCATTACAGCAACATGGGGAATCATTACCAAGCAGTCACTTACGAGCCTATCAGATATCAAGCCTACACAGAGCAGTGGAGAGATCTCACAGATTGGAGAAACGGCATACGCATCAAATACGGAGGAAGGGCACTAGACGCAGAGCCGTACGATGCGGACAAATTAGCCAAAGTAGCAACCAAGGAGCTAAAAGCCTTGAGAAGGGCAGTAAAAGAGGTCAAGCTAACTCGACCTATACGCGAGCCACCACACGTCGAAAAGGAATTCGACTCAGAAAACAAAATTGACGACGAGCGGAAACTCACAGACTGCGATAAATACGCGCCAAAACAACGGGAGCAAGACCAAGAAGGAAGACGACCAGGATCACAGCTTGCGGAAAGAATTGCAGCAACCAAACAAGAAGACAACAGGCAGGGGTCCACAGCACCGGAGCCCAAACCACCCACAGCACACTACCCGCCGACCGTTGGAAGGACAAACACGAAGACAGCGGAGGGCTGCCGGGAGAAGTCTGCAGAACAAGTCACCACGATCCCACCGAAGGTACCACAACCCACACCGATGCCAAATGACAGAACAACCATATAAGAAGATAAGCAACGGGAGAAAGGAGAAGCGGACAACGGATGAGCGGGGACAACAGACAATAAGAAGATTTTTTAAACAAATATCGGAACTAGACAGATTTGAGACAGTACAAGAGGAGCACAGAAGTTTCAACAGAAGACTAACACGGCAATCAAGGACATTGAGGAGGCGCAAAAGAAGACTAGCAGTGCAACAACATGCCGCTGACAAAACACTGGGGTTGGCGACTTACAACGTCAGAGGGATGGCGCTGCACAGGGAAGCTCTAGGGACATACCTGCAAGCGGTGAAAGAGAAACAAGAGAGAGGAGTCAAGGACATCATCTTCATACAAGAAACTCACCTCATGGAGAAGGAGCAAGATTCAGCAGCGACACAGTACACGGCAATGTGGGGCTACAAACGAACAGGCGCGACGGCACTATCACTATGGTCGTCAGGAGCTGAACGACGGGCAGGGGTTGCCATACTAATCAACCCATATGGAGCCGTGAAGGAGCTAAAAGGATGGGGGGGAGGAGTATTGGACCGAGCACTTAGTTATGGCTACAGAGGAGATACAAGGAAAGAGACATCTTTTAATCAATGTGTATGCTCCGTCACACGGCCCTACAAGAACCCTTTTTTTCGACACACTCAGGGACATTCGATTTATTTCCAGCGGAGCACACACTAGTGTGTGAAGGAGATTTCAACTGCGTAGTGACGGCGGAAATGGACAGGAGAGGATCGGGCACCACAGAAGACATGGGGGCAAGATCTTTACGGAGATTCATACAAGAAAATGCTTTGGTGGACACGGGGGAGTGCTGCATGCCAGAAGTGGTGACTGACCGGGAGATGCAGCAATATGTACAACTCCACCACACACACAGACACACTGCGGCGGATGGAACGAAGGGGTCCTCACGGATAGACCGATGGTACATTTCGGGCCAAGACTGGAAGCAAGTACGGGGAATCACGACGGACGAAGGCATCTGCAATTCGGACCACAGGGGAGTTATTCTAGAGATACACTACCCGAAGGGGGCGGTACAGATCAAGAAGAGGGAAGTGGTGTATCCGCCACCAACGTACGTACAGGCTGCCACGAAGGACATGATAGCCAAGAGAATACAAGATTGGGGAAGCAACCGAAAGCACTTCAGCGAGAACGCGGCAGCGGAGGCCTGGGACAGATTTAAGACAGACATGAAGAAAGATATGATGCAGCTTAAACAAAGGGCCAGACGAAAAATGACCAGAGGATTCAGGCAGAGAATAAGACGCTTGAAACGCAAGTTGGCCACCGGGGAAGGGGAATCAAACGAAGATGATCACAAAAGGAAGGAGTGGTCAGCAGAGCTGAGGAATCTGCAGACACAACGAAGAGCTATCAAAAGGAGAGGACTCATAAACAAGGGTGCATGGTCGTCGAAAGCGTCGACAAAATACTTCTTCAGTAGGATATGCACAAAATACGGAGACAATATCATCCCCACACTCACAAGGGCCGAGGGAGGTTCCACAAGGGGACACCACGAAAAGGCGGACACACTAGCGGACAGCTGGGCTCGCATTTTCACCGGGACAGCAGACAATGCAGGGGGAGCGAGGGAGTTCATTGAGAAGCACATACACACGTGGGAAAAGGTCGACCTAGACGGTATAGACAAGAGGATAACAGAAGACGAAGTAGCAGCGGCGATCAAGACATGTAAGACGGGGAAAGCGTGCGGGACAGATAGCATCGGTAACGAGTGGTACCGAGACCATGCAGAGCTGCTCGTGCCTATTCTGACAAAGCTCTTCAACATATTCATGGAAGAGGGCAAAACGCCACAGTCTTTCGGCGAGGCGTACATTTTCAGCATCACCAAGGGAGGGGATACGAGCAACGCCCTCAACTACAGACCCATAGCATTATTGAATGCCGACTACAAAATCTTCACAAGGATCCTAGCGTGGAGAGTCAGGGTGCACATCACGAAGTTAGTGCACACAACGCAGTACGGTTTTATACCGGGCAGAACAATCCACGAAGCAATTGACCTGCTGGAAGCATCGAAGCTGGCGGCGAAGGGCATGGGTGAGTATGAAAGAGCGCAAGTGCTATTGCTCGACTTCGCCAAAGCCTACGACTCGTTGGATAGGGAATTTTTACACAAGGTCCTGGAGGCGAAAGGATTTCCATCCAAATTCAGAGCGATAGTCAAGGCGACACACGAAAACACGACGGTGAAATTCATGGCCAACGGGACTCTATCAAGGGCAATAGCCGTCACAAGCGGCATCAGACAGGGGTGTCCTCTAGTCCCTCTGTTATTCATATTGGCAGTAGATCTTCTGTACGACGCAGTGCATCAAGAGCAGAGGCTCAAGGGACTAAGATTGGAGAAAGACAAGGATGGAGAAGAGATACGAGTGGCAGGATACGCGGATGATACTGCAATCTACATAGCAAATTCGAACATGCAGAGAGTCGCGCTTGGGGTAGTACAGACTTTCTCAGATGTATCGGGCCTCAGGCTCAACTTGAAGAAATTTGTCGCCCTACAACTAGGGACGCCAACAAGCATGAACACACAGGCGGGGGAAGAAGCGGACCCAGTGGAGGAAGTCAAAGAAACGAGATATCTCGGACACATCACAGGACCAGAAGCCACAACACAGAGTGCATGGACAAAAGCCTTCGCGGCGCTGACCACCCGACTGGCACTTGCAGTGGAAAACCCAACTCGGTCCAAGAGAGAGCTGCTATTGCAGCGGCTATTTTAATCCCCAAACTGCTGTATGTGGCGAGGCATGCATGGCCAACTAAAACACTGACACAAGAGGCGGATTGGAGAATAAGGAGCTTCGTATGGAAATCTTCCTTTGCAAAACCAGACAGACCACCACGAGGATGGATTCAGGCAGCGGTCGCGGAGTTGAGCCCTAGGGAAGGAGACATAGGGATGCCAAACGTCAGGACGGAGGTACTTGCCATGGCAGCGTCGACAGTGGAGAGGTGTGCAACAGCAACCACCCAGCGCACTCAAGCGGCGGGCAGGCTGCTCCAGAGCAAAGAGGGATTACACATAGGGCACATCATGTCCACACAAGAAGGAACAAAGACTAAATGGAAAGCGGGCTTATGGACTACCGGAACACCGATGGTGGATACGGGTTTCGCTCCAGAGAAGATAGACCTCGAAAATGAAGAGGCGGCTTTCTCAGGAAGAAAATGAAACTTACCATGGGGCTCAAGACACGATGCGAGCAAACAGGACTGATGTGCCATGTGGAATCGAGACTTTTGGGACGAATGACGATCGTCAAGCAAAGACGGGAGAAAGCAAGAGGCGAAATGATCCACCAAGCTGTACAAGAATGTCATTACAAGCAGTTAATCCCGAGAGACGCGAGGGGTACAGAACAGAAGTGGACGGCTTACAAGAAACTGCTAGATGGACACAAGGTGCAATCGCTCAAGGACATCTTAACGATTTCTTATATCGGATATGGTAAAGTCCTGTTGGAACCGCAGACTGTGGAGATCCTATGGAAAGCCGACAGGCACATATGTTCCGCGAGCTCGGACTTTCGCTGCTAGCTCAACTCCCGGGGCTCGTCTTCAAACCAGCCGATGCTAACAAATTACGTGTGAAGTATGACATAGACGACCCGCACCATTAATTTTGGGTGGAGCAGTCTACAGCAGGAGCCAGAGTCCATCATGGATGGGCCTTCAAGGAACAGGAGGTCAAAACGGGGGGTAGCAATGAGGAAATCGGCGCAAACATCGCGGCGCTGCTCAAAACGCAAAAAGAAGCGGTCTGGGTAACGCCCCACCCTGCACTGACCCACATGCGGCCAGTATGGGCGGGGAAGAGGAGATGGTGCAGGACGCGGAAAGAATACAAAGGTGTCATTGGGAAAAGCAGCAGGAGCAAAGCAGCAAAAGTACAGGATCTCCTGAATAACAAACTAGCACAGGAGAGCAAGGCTCTTTCCAGGGCCATCAACCAGTTGAAATGGAAGCAAGTACATCGGATGCACGGAGTCACGGCGTATCAGAAGCAAAATGTACTAAGACTGAAGATGGGGCGACTCCGGCTCTGGAGAGGAAAAGCAGAGGAATACGCGTGCGCCGGGGCAAGGTGTGCGAATGAAACATCACAAGGACAAGCCCATTTGGTGTGGGAGTGCCCGGACGCCAGAGCAGTGTGGGGGAAGATGCTGGCAATGTGGGAGATGCCAGCTCCGAGTGGTGATGCGGATACCGATAAGGAGTCGATGCAAGACGTTTTCGCGCTAACACTGAGCAAACTGCCTCCATGGCTAATTGACTGGGGCAATGCACAAAAAGAGGAAACATGGAACGCAATACACGAAGTAACTGCAGCAGTGTGGACAATGGGATGTGCGACGATGATCACAGCACTATGGAGGTGGAAAGTAGCAGAAAGCTTCCCAGACGGGAGCCCCCGGCCCACGGAAGCAAAAGAAATACAACGGACAAGGGCGAGGCTGCAGGAATCCTTACTCAGATACAGGGCGGGGCTGTTCCCGCTAACCGAACAGACGCACAAGAAATTAATGGTGGAGGACAGAATTAAAAGGCAATGGGCCGAGGCACGCCAAAGCGAAGGATGTCCAGAAGGGACGGAGGGGTGAACATTGCTGGGGGTTTTTTATGGCGGATCCAGGGGGAATCCTGGTCCTGGCGGAAGTGGCAGCGTATTGGTGGAATGGAAGCGATATGAGGAAAGGTATAAGGTGGTGTGGGCGGCAGCTACATCGTTGAACAGCAGAAACATGACGAATAACGTGGCAGAATTCGTGGGGCTGCAGCGACTACTAGTGGAAGCAGCGGCAAGGAAATGGAGGGGTATCCAGGTGATCGGGGACAGCGCGACGATATTGGGCCTCTTGAAGAGGAGAAAGGAGCCTAAGGTGAAGCGGCTGAAGCACTGGTATGGACTTGCACGGAAGCTAGCAGATCAATTGCAGATCACGGAGTGGAAACATCACTATCGAAGGCACAACAAAACCGCAGATTGGCTGGCGAATTATTCCATGGACACAGACAAAAGTGCAATATACGGAGCTAGCGATGAGGAGCAGGGGCATGAACTACGTCAAATGGTGGAGCATTGGATAGAAGGTGACTGCAGGCAATGGCAAAGCGAGAGGGACGAAAACGGGGAGCAAGCAGCATCATAGCAAACGAAGAAGAAGCAGCAGGGTACAGGCTGAGTAGGTACAACCCGACCGGGCAAAGCAAGCAAGTCAGGAATGGGTATTCGAGTTTAGGCTGGACACGGCTGGTAACACAATACCCCTCACTTATTATTATTAAAACACCATCATCTGCTGGTTTCTCGATTCACTTTCGTCGCGCTGACGCTGGTATATTTCGCGCTCCATTCGGTATTGCTCCTCTCGTCCTTCGTGGTGTTCTTGCATTGCCTTCATCATCGGTACCATGGGACTTACCTGGTCTGCGGAGCAGCTGCTGAAGCGCACATCGCTTTCCACGTTTTCAATCACTCGGTCCTACTGGATACGGCGGCGTGCGGTTTGGCTGGTGGGGATTTGATCGGGTGACGCGTAGGGTTTTTTTCTCTAGTAATTGGGAACGAATTGCTAGATCCATGGGCTCTAACCCTGCCCGAGCTGTTGCTTGCAGCGGGGTTGAGGAAGCAGAATACATGTTGATCTGGGCCGTTGGTGTGATATTGGGGGGGGGCTATCAGAGTCGGAAGCGGCAGTGCCGCAAAGCATCCCAACTCCCTCGAGATAGTTGTCGTCGAGTGTGCTCTGTCCAGTCCCAATACTGTTGCTCACATTGTCATTGCTAACTATGTGAGGATTCGCATCGTGGAGATCGATCACTGCAATAGATGATTTTATCGCATACTGAAGACGCTTTGCCCGCTGTACCTCATCGGGACGTACACCATTACCTTTATAATAGATTAAATAAACAACACTTAAAAATATTTTGTACTTTAACAGACCTTGATTAACGGCTTTGAAGCCCGCAGGAGCTTCTGAAACTAGCATATTCCCCGTCTCGTTCAGTCCACCCAGTAGATATGTTTGTACTGAGCGGAGATTCAACGCTCTACCACTGCTCAGAGCCAAACGATAGTATATCTTCAACGGTGTCCTGCATTCCTGAAAGACGCGATTAAGTTTAGGGACTTAAACACCAGTAGGTCAACCGTATCCCTTACTTACGACTTTAGCCGTGGCGAAGTTCTTGCCCTTGGACTTGCACTTTGCCATTCGCACCGCTCTTATACTCTCTTTATAAAATTGTAAACTGGTAGAAATCGTCAGGACCCATGCTATCCAAGCACTTTCTGAGGCGAACCCCCTCTGATTCGATTGATTGATCCGTACCAAACTCAGCGCTTGGTTAGACGTCTTCTGCGTCTGGCAGTCGTTTGGTATGACTTGGTACACACATGGTACAGCATAGGAGCGGTTTGGTTTTGGTACTTAAGTTATTTTTGGAAGCGTTCAGTTTCTTGGGCTTCAACTACCAGCCCAAGTATGATAGGAGGTCAAACGGGGAACCCGCGACAGCTGCGGCTGGATGTAGTAGCCAGTAGCTGTGACAGTGTCACACAGCACCCTGCACTAGAGAAAGTTGGCTTCTGAGAGCATACAAACTCTCCGTGAACAGTAGGTCACAGGTCCCTTTTGTCTAAGGGAGCAAATAGTTCAATTTAAGATTAGTTGTATTGTGCTTTGCAGATGGAATGTCCTTCTGTTTTAAAGCCTAGGTCGATCGTAATCGGAGCGTAAATCTACGCGCAAAAATGAGATAGGAAGAGGCAGGCATTAATTTGTTTAGTCTGTGGTTGAATTTCAAAACGGCAAAAAGGGTCGATTTACAGGATATTGATGTAGATTTGGCGCTTGATCGATCTCGAGCGGTCGATTTGGCTGTCGTAGCTCCATTTATCAGTCAGTCTAGTTAAATCAATTTGTACTTTTTAAATAACTCGATTTAATAAAGCGATCTCTATTTATTATAAATCGAGCATCAAGCTAAGTGAAAAGGACAAAAGCGTCAAGCTGTACAATAAACGGAATGCATTTATTGGTGGGCAAAGCTGGAGCTAAATATACATGCTTTAAGTCACTATAGTAAAGCTATGTCATCAGCTAGTGGCTGGCCTCTGACGATCCTGGCATCTAGTTCCAGATGTCCCGAAGTGTGACGCCTCACACTTCGTGTAGCATAGGTGTACACTTGGGGCTACGTACCTCGCTACATCCATCGCCTCTTAATCGGTTTACCGACCAATCCGAATGAGGAAGTGTTCGTGACAAACCCTCATTCTCAAAGTCGAAATACTTCGTCTTGGCGCGCACGTGGCGGAGGATCACGTTACAGCTAGACACTTAAGCAGCGTTGAGGACTCTTCTCTTCGGTCTCCACATCGCCCTTTAGCATGCCCCCGTGGTACTGCGAAGAGCAGTGCAAAAACACACTTCAAGGCTACTACCGGAAAGGTTCAAGCCAAGAGCACTAAGCCTCGCTGTAAGGGCGCTACCCTCCAGGAAGCTACTAAAGTGGCTTCAGAAACGATCGGCTTAACTGGAGACGCGACTGCGGCGCTTGCTTGCACGCTTGCTCGCTGCCGCACCACCCACGGTCTCCCCAGACAATCAGCCGATCCCGTGGTTTGCTGAACGTGAGCTCAATTCAGGCCGTGAGAACGAGGCCGGATCCGGGAGAGCTCACGATGCTCCTGGGGACTTCGTGGGAGGGTACAATCCAGTGCCCAGTGAGCACGACGACGACAGTGTGCGCTCGCTCGCTAGTGACCATGGTGATCACAGTCCAACGACGTCAGTGCGCTCTGAGAGTCATGCCGTCAAGGCCAAGAGCTCTCTCAAAGCTGGCGACGGCGAGTAGAAGAAACCTCGCAAACATATCTCACTCGCCGAGGGCCTTGCGCGTGCTAAGACCGCCAAAGTCGCCAAGCCCTCTAAGAATCTAAGAAGCGCACGGCTTCGAAATCTCAATTCCGCGAGGAGAAGGAGACTGGGTACTCCTATTGAAACCTCTTCGGTTCCTCGGGAGAAGAGGAAGAGAAGGAGGAGCGTGCTATCATGAGCCACGGAGGATCACAAACGCCATTGACCAGCAGCAGGAGCTCTTCCAAGCTGTCCACCGCAGACATGGGGTCCTGTGGTGGCATCCGTCACCCAGGGAGCTGCCCGTGGCTCGCTTAGACACTATGGCGTTCGTGGAAATAATGGTGAACGAGATGATCTCGCGACATGGAGTTCCGCAGAACCTGTTGAGCGACCAAGGCTCCAGCGTTAAATCGGGTCTAGCTCGGTTCCTCTACGAAACGCTCGGAATCAAGAAGTTATTTGGTGCTGCTTATCATCCTCAGACTCGGGGCCTAGTCGAATGCATCAATGGTACGCTGATTGGAATGCTACCGATGTATGTCAACGAAGCGCATAGCGACTGGGTCTTGAATCTACCCCGAGTACTGTTCGCGTACTGTTCGTCTTACCACGACGCTCTTAAAGACTCCCCGTTCTTAAGGCTGTATGGTCGAGACCCCGTGTTACCTCTAGACCTCGCGTTCCTTAGCACGAACAACGAGTGGAAGAGTAACGATGTCGCTAGTTACCGCCGAAAACGATTCCTGTCTCTATGAGATACAAGACGGCTGGTGGAATGTCAGCTCTTATAGGCCCAGGGTAGGCACGCGCAGCGACTGCGTGATCAAGTGTCGGTTAAGCTTAAGGAGGGTGACCCAGTGTGGGTCTATCAGTACTTCCTAGCACGTCGCGGAGAGAAGGCCACGAAGAAGCTCACTTTCTCGTGGCATGGCCCTTACCGGGCTGGGACTGTGGAAGAGAGCTCCTACCGGGTGGCTATTCCTACCCACCCTAACCGAGTAGTGACGATTCAACTCAACCACTTGAAGCGTTTCAAAGGTCGATTGAACAGGTCGTTCCCGTCCGAAGTACCTGATGGAGTACGGACGAGTCCTGGAACCGACGACGACGGTCCTTTGACGGCAGGATATCTCCCGTATAATAGTTTTGTGGAGCGACTCTTGATTGGAGGTGAAGAGACAGCCCTGGCTGGGGTACCATGTCCGGTGATCGACATAATCGCTAGACGCAAGAAGAACCGAGAAGAACGTTTCCTAGTGTTGTTGGCCACCTATGAGATTCTTCTGAGACCTCGGAACAATCGGTTACCTACTTACGTTGCCCTAATCAAGGCGTTCGAAGAACTCATCGTAGGGAGGAGGGCCTACCGGAATTACATCGCAGTCCTCGGTTAGAAGATGCTAACGTCGCTGTGGACGAAGAGGAACTAGCTTCTAGAAGGGAAGAGTCGTGATGACGTAGTCGATTGAGCCTGAGTAGCTCTCGACCCCATTTTCCTCGGAAGTGTTCGGAGGAACACTTCTTACTTTACTCTGTGTATTTTTGGATTTTACATTACAGGTGACTACTCTACCTCCGGTCGAAAAAGAAAACCGCGGGTCGAAGATGAAGAACGATAAATGATGGGATAAATTGCGGATGAAAGACAAAATGAAACTTTGGACGCGATACTACTACACCTACACTCGTCCAGAAGGAACTAAGGACTCTTACGAAATCACGTACTTAATGATGGCCTTTCGCTTAACTGCTTTGTCGGATTCCTTCGTCGGCGAGGAGGGAGCAGAGTGCTCTCCCGATAAGCTTGACTTCTTCGGTGCAGATGGAGACCGCGATGCCGAACGTCTCCTAGGGGACACTACCTTCTTCGAAGGAGACGCTGAACGCGATTGCAAACGCTCGCGAGTATCGTCCCGCGACGTTTTGACGTGCGAACGAGTCGTTGTGGTGACCTCAGTGTGCTTATCGGAGTGGTTTTGTGCCCCTTCACGTGCGAGGGCGATCGCGTATTATCGCGCGGAGCCTCGCCTTTACTACCCTTAGTGGTCAACGACTTAGTCGATGTCTTCGGACGAGAAGCCGAACGCTCCTTCGAGCGTGACCACCGAGACGTCTAAGACGCAGGCGATCTCGATCGCGACCGTTGAGGCGAGGCCGCGCGCGCTTTGCGCTTGCCTTTAGCTCGTGGGGGATAAAGAGATCGCTTATGCACTGAGCTAATGCGAGACTTCTTTAGGGTTAAGGGACTGCGTGGCCGAGAGCGGGAACGCTTTGCACACGACATCGATTTCAAAGGCTTAGGGGAGAGCTTTAGTCGCTTACTGGGACGCTTGTCTTCATCGGAGCTCGATGACAAACGTAACGTTTTCTTGACGAGGCGGGCGTCCTCGGATTCGCTCTCGGCTTCGGCTTCTTCGTAGGATGACTAACCCGCGCTCGCCTTCTCTTAAACCCCCGTATATGTGCCGCAAGTGCGCTCGTAAGCCGCATATCCCGCGGCGTCCGCTTCGGATGAATCGAGAGGAGTTACCTTGGGTGTTCGTAGAGCCCCTCCTTCTCGTTCACATGAGAGCTTAGTCGACATCTTCTGGATGCGAGAACAGTGGCTCAGCGCATGCCAGACCCCTTTCGAACGGTCTCCCACCCAATGTGATCGTGCTCGTCTTTGGACTTCAAATCCAGTAAAGCCAGCGCCAGTGCTCGGTCCGTGCGCTGACTGTCCGGCTTCGGACTGTTTGGATCAAGGGCTCCGATGCGCTCCTACAACTCCTATGATTGTCGTGAAGCCTCCCTCGTCGATGCGAAACCGTTTGAGAGCTTTCTTCATCTTAGGCGAGTACGCTTCCATGTCGCGCGAATAGAGTTTGGAGAGGTTGTCGATAACCGGGTCGTTATAAGACTTGGCGTCTGGAGCGTTCCAACCAGGCTACCCCCCCCCCACCCCCCCCCCCCCCCCCCACACACACACACACATGAGACGACGTCGGTGAGCGCAGCTCTCCAACACGCTGAAGAAGCCGAAGTAGCCCCAAGTCCCTATACAGATGATCAGGAACCAGACGCGAGACACCACCGCCGACATTTTGGCGTTGTGACGTTGAGTTGGAGCGTTGAAAATCTTCCACGGGACGTTCGTCTGCCAAACCTCGAACGGTTCTCGTTCCAGAAACGCCAATGAGAAGCGTGTACATGAGGAAAGGCTTGCGGGTTGTATCACATGTGGGAGCCCGGTCACGGGTAAGCGAGCTGGTACGGTTCCTGACCCAGCTCGGCCGCTTCGTTGTAGATCCTTTTAAGATCGGCGATTATTGGGGAAGGCGTTGTGTCCGCCAGCTTGAACGGTAAGGCGTACGACGACCAGGAATGACTCTGACGCTGCTTGCCGGAACGAGGACTCTCCGTTTGCGTTTTCTTCTTCGCTGGTCCCGTACTGACGCTCTTGAGCTGGAATTGACCGTCCTGACTGAAACGTGAATGCCGAGGCGGCTTTCCGCGGGCGGTCTGACGGGACGGTTTGGGCATGATCACTACAGGTCCTGTCAAGGCATCCGCGGCCTTCCTCGTGCTGTCCAGGATTGCCTTTGCGATGTCATCTAGCAACCGGAGGCCGATGGAGCTTGCGTTCACGACGAGCATGTCCCGCATGGCGACCCAGAAGCGCTCGTCGGTGGGAGTCTTATCGTGGGAGGAATTATCGGAGTCGGAGGCTCGACATTCCATACAGCCTTAAACTTGCGGGGCGTCTTGGTACGCGTAGTGCCCATGTTTGTGTCGTGCGCAGGAGGCGAGATGCGGGGGAAGCGTCTGAGGTCGAGGCAAAATTGCCGAATGAGCCGGAAGACTGACCGGTGGAACCTGGGCCTCCAGTTTCGTCTCTCCCGAGATTTCTGTGAAAACCACATATTGGGTGCAAGATGAACTCTCGCAAGAGACGAAGAACCGGTGTCTTCCTTTCCCAACAACAAGACTTGGTTTATGGTTAACGACTTAGACGGATGGGGATCGACCGACTTCGAGAAGAGTCATCTCGTGGGCACTCAATTCCTTTTTTTTGCGAAGTGTTCTCTTCTACAATGGACTCTTAGCGAGTGTCTTCTAGGAGTACACCCGCTGGGAGCTGTGGCCCGTGTATGTAGGGGCTATAGCGGTCTGGGTCTTAACGACGCTTCTGCGAAACGCTACCTTGGAGCTCCTAGGCCAAGTGTTGCGGGTTGTGAAGATGAACCGCCATATTTGCGGCCACTGTGCCTCGTTATACGGAGGCATACTTCAAGCAGGCGAACTACGACAGCTCCGAGGTGCTACGTGCGTTTATGGAGTGTGGTGTGCGCTCTTCGCTGTGCCTCCCATCGTTCTGCTTAAAGGAGAAGAGAAGTATGGTAGAAATGGGCGAATGCTGCGGAGTTGGTGGATCGCCGGCAAGGTGACTTTCTCCGACTACATCCCTGAAGCCCTCCTTCGTACTAGATAGGCGCCTAGCGCTATTGGCTCCCTTCCCAGAGCTCCCTGTTGTCCCACGAGGCGGATGGCAGGTGGAGCGAGCTCTTCGTTCAAGTGTAAGAGAAGTGGTGTAGTACATGTGAGGAACGGAAGGTGTTAGACCTCTCGTCCGGTTAGCTCTCAGTCTTGTATTTCCCACCTTCTACTCAAGTGGAAGCCAAGTCAATAAAGAAACTTATAGTCATTTAAGGTGTTTGTGTCTACCTTTCCGGCTACTGAACGAGACCGTACTCCCTGAACAGTCGCTGACAACCCAATCCTTGGAGGTGGACTGCGATCACAAGAGATATATTGGCGGTATGGTATGTCGTACGCATCATCTGTGTGAAAGCCGAAGTCCGAGCAACATTCACCCGGATTAAATTACATCGGCTTGATGTAATTTACTGTGATGTTACCCTTGGCTGGGTGAACTCACAGCAAATCTATACTCTTTTAATTATTCAAAGGTAGATTCGTCAACTGTCGACCTGTACGCCGCCTACCAAAGCACTTTCCGTGGTGAGGGTATATTAAATGACCTCTCTGCTCACAAGAATGGTTTCATCAGCTGCTCTATCAGACGAATTCGTCCTTTATATTATAAGTTGCTAGTTTAAAAAACGCATTGAAAATTCGCGACCTTTTGAATAGCTAGCCACTGTGCATAGCGCCGAATGAACTCTTTATTACAGAATAAATGCCACATAACTAGACCCGTTGTGCAACGATGCGTCAACCAATCGGAAGCAACATTCTTGTCGACCAATTGGAGGGTCCGAATTGTTTTGGAGTTCCGTTGAATTATCCGTATGCATTGGTTGATACAATCGACGTTCTCATTGCATGATATAGTAGAGCGCATGCTGCTGTAGATGCCAAATGGCGATAGATCATTGCTTGAAGGGCATGGAGAATGTCCAAGCCAAACGACATTTATTTATAATCATAAAATGCCAGCAAATTGATGAGCTCGAAGTTAAAACTATCCAGAAAAGATGGACATTTCACACAGGATCACGAGGCCGACATGTTGTGCATGACCACAGAAAAAAACGTGAATAGCTAGATTGCGCTACCTATCCCCCAGTAAGCAGTTGTATCGAATGCTGCATGCAGTAAATGTACTGAAACACATTAGGCAAAGTTTTTGACACGTACCCGTCTGTGCAGCAATTGAGTGGGTGACGAAAGAGATTGCAGTTTACAGGGACCGGTGTCCTGACTCGAGTTGGAGACGCGTCAAGTTTACGTCGCCTTTGGTGGAGAGATAATATTATATGTGGATGATTGCTAGTTGTGCATACACGAATTCTACGTCGTTGCGAAGGCGATCGGGGGTACGTCTGCTAATAAGCTGGGAAGAAGCGGTTTTCCATAAGAAGCTGCGTTTCAGCATTGGTTCATGCCCATGTTTGTGCTACACTTATCGAATACAAGTATGATAGGACTTTTACGGTCGCAAGTTATTGCTGCATCTCCTGCGAAGGTAGCTAGAGCATTAAATGAGGTTAGCTAAACTTGAGTGGGCAGTTTCGGCGGGAATTTTAAATGTTTGTTAGCAAAAAAAAGATTCGCTTTCAGTGCCTGAAAGTACAAGCAATCTGTAAGCTCGTAGATAACGTTCCTGAGCCATTAGAAACACTGTATTCAATAGCTGATTAGTATAACGGCAAGTGCGTAGGCGAGGGTGATGCAATAACAACAAGTCCGTATACAAGTCGCGATACATAAATATAAAATTAATGTTTATACGTAATTTAATTCAATATTAATAACATTTAGAACTGTTTTTTAGTTTTTATAATATATTTAGAAATTGATGGAATAATATATAAATAAATTTACGTAAAGATTACCGTTTAAGTGTTTTAAAGAATGTTTTTTCAATAAAATTCTTTCACAAATAACAATCGGTTCGCTCGTGCTCTTAGCAAATGCGTTCTGACCCACACGAAGATGTAAACGTATTGTAGTAGCAACCGTCGTAAGCGCATGTGGCTATTTAGGCGTTGCCACACAGTATCAACCAAACACGCTATGGACGATATAATAAAAAGCAAATCTATACAGATGTTGCTTCGTGAAATATGCCAATTTCTACCTGTACGGTGTGCGTGCCCGCCAAAGAACTTTCTGTGGTAAGCGTATATTGACTGACCTCTCTGTCCACGAGTATGGCCACATCTGCTGTTTTGTCAGACAAATTCGTCCTGTATAAAACACGTTGCATATCAGACGGATTCGACCTGTATAGGACAAGATGCTATTATACAAAAATGCGATAAAAATCCAAACCATTTTTAAGAGCCAGCCACTGTGTATGTTCCCGAAATAAATTATTTATTACATAGTTAAATGTCAGATAGCTAGACTCGCTGTGCAACGATGAGTCTACCAATCGAAAGCAACATTTATGTCGACAAATTGGAGGTTCCCAATATGGTGGTAGCCGGTTTTTCAGGTCAATCTTAAAAGATGGTCATATGTCAAATTCCGCTTAGGTCACGTGACCTATAAGGGACAGATCATGAGTACATGTATATTGAATATGTATCGTATTTTGCTTAAGTACTTCTGCTACGCCATCATTAGCGAAGAAAATGCTTAGGCGACTGCTGCTTTATCCCCATCGTAGTCGAAAGAGTAGTCTGGTTCGACATATGCTTCCTCATTCTCCATGACTTCCTCTTCTATCTCCGAGCTCATTTCACTTGTACACGATTCGAAATCCTGCGCAGCCATGCCACTCTGCTCGTTTTCATCCTCGCTCTCTTCTGAGTCAACAATATCGCTGAGGCGTGAGAACTGCGGAGCTCGGGGCGACTGGAATCTTGTCCGCTGAGGCGGTCTTGCTAATCCTGACTGGACTGCTACGCGTTGGGCCACATATTCTCGAGCCATATTTTCAAGTGTGCTGACGAAGCGTGTCATGGCAGGATGTGGAACTTTAATTTGTGCGTTCAGGTGACGATGAAATCTCTCAAGAGGGTTGTTAGTACGACTAACAACGTCGCGCCTCATGCCGTACACATTCCTGTATGCCCGTGGAAACATGTCGAGCCAGGTCCTTTGAAAGTACCGCCAAAATTTACGCCATTTATTTGTAGAGTAGCTCACTTGTTTGGCGTCACATGTTATTTTTATCTTGCTCTTGACCCAAGCGATTCCTTGAACATCGATTTTGCTAGGCTCTATAACAGTTAGAGCGTCAAAGACGCTCGGCGCCATCGCTAACTTGGCCTCAACTCGTGGTACCTTGTATTCCTTCAGCTTTCGGCGGCACGCCTGCATGAAGTGAAACAAGATGCCAATTATACGGACCTCCGGAAAGAAATCTCGAATCGCACTGATAAGTGCGCTCTCAAAGTCACACACGACTTTCTTAGGAGTGAGTTTCCGCCCAACACAATCCTCGGTGCAGCGTAACAGCTTGATATAGGATTCCTTCTGTATGGACGTAGTAAGAATGAAGATAGCTGGAACGTATAGCTCAGTTGAAGAAACATAATCCATTATTGTGACACACTGCTTGTAGCTTGTAGGCGCACAACGAAACGTGCCATCTACAAACCATGACAGGTTTTCGAAACGCAACAAATTGCGTAGTTCAGGGTGAGCCCATGCTATAACACGATCAACGCCAGCAGAATCGTTTTGAGCTTTGATATCGCCATGCCAAGCGTACTGAAACAGGAAAAAACCTTGCATCGACCCCCTCACCTTTGACATAGGAGGGAGTTCAACGGAGCGATTGCGGTCACCACCGGATTGTTTTCCGCGAGCATACCTCACGCGGTTTTCGACTGCGCGCATCGCTACACCCCTAACTGGAGGTCCTGGCTGCATGTAATATTTCTCCATAACGTGAAACCATATCTCACCCTGGGTCATGTTTGTTTCAACTGCTAGCGGATCAACATCCTGCAACATAGCCTCGCTAACATCCGCGCAGAGGGTAGCACCGGGTAAGCCGACTCCGTCTCGTAATGCTGGATTGGAACGGCATGTATGAGGTACGAGACCACTAAAATCAAAGGATGCTGTTTCGGCCATATATAGAAAACTTGCCTTGCACTTTTTGCGATACGAGCTGCACCGATACGAGATCTTGACACCTGTTATGTTGGCCCGAGTATACGCGTAGCCCTGATAGTACACTTAAGTACTACCATCCCGTGTTCTCGACACTAAAAGACTTCGTGAGGCTGTCGCTGTGGTACAGTGCTGCATGGCTGCATCATCTTCTGTACTCGCCAAGCAAGTTAGAAGCGAAGGTGATGAACGCGTAGTGGGTAATGCTGCTGCGGATTCTGCCGTTGGTTGTAGATAGTGTCGCTTCAGTAGGAGGGCCAATGACGAGTGTTTCCCCTGCGATACGAGTATGCGCTGATGCCGCGTGTGGTGGCATGTTGCCGGTCCCGAGCGCGAGGCTGTCGGGGAGCATTTGAGCATCGGGCTCATTTGAGTGGATTCGCTGGGACCGGGTGTTTCGTCCAGAACATAGGAGAAAAATGAGCTCGTTCAGGTCGAGGCGAGCGTCGAGTCAACGTGTTAATGGGAGGCGGACGAGTCGGTTTAGCTCTACGCCGAGGCATTCGTATTGTTGGATTTGCAGAAGAAGAATTAGGTGGAGGAGAAGAACCGGTTGCTGTGTCGATGCAAAATGATTTGTGGTGAGGAACGACGCGAATGGGAAGCGCTGCGTTAGTTTCATACGATTGAGAAATATCCGACACGCTGGTTTCGTAACTGCATGCATTCTTCCATATGTGACCAGTTAGCATTGGTAACGTGACCAAATTGTAGCTTCCGTGACCTATTTGCACATCCAGACCGTGACCAAGTGCTCGGATTGACCAGTTTTCACTTTTTCGAATATGGTTATACACGGCTCGTATCGGTTGGTAACTTCGTGTACAGGTGGAAAAAGATGTACAGTCTTTGTATTACACGTTATCGCAGTTATGCCTGCCGTACAAGATCAATACCAGAAGATGAAGTGGTGAAAGGCCTACAATCCCCTTTTAGCTACATTTATGGCGGTACTTGCTAATAGGCAAAAGCGCGTGGAGGGTCTAGGACATCTGTTGTACAGGCTGTTGGTGGCTTTGCATGCGTACTGGTGTGTGTTCTGACCTGAGGCTGCGACGTTGGCGTGGAAGGCTGTATTGGTACGGTTCATGTGCTGTGCGCCAAAGAACTTGGGCTCGTATGTGCCTTGCTGTGCACGTCTATTCGATCGTAGTGACGTTGATCATTTACGCTACTTTCTACGATGCGGTTGTTTTGTACGAGATCGTCGAAGGTGTTTGCCTGGGATGGCCAGGAGTTGTGGTCGTAACTGTGTCGATCAACTACAATTTTGCGGAGAGTAAAATCATCGCGGAGTTTTGTGGAGCTGTCGTCAACCGTGGTGATGTGCTACTCAGCGGATGTGTCTTAGTACTGGGAGTGATGAGCCATCTGTGGCGTTGGTATGAGTATACTTCGAAAGGACGTTCGCCGCTTTCTGTGGTCTAAGACGGGTACGACGGTTGGATCCGTGACATTGAGGAGCGTGAGCAAGCTGGCCGTCTCAGCGAAGCATTCTGAAATAGAAGCGCTTCCCCAACAAGAAGAAGAAGTTGGTGGTGTCTGTGGGCTACATGTTCCGATACGACGTATGTTTGGCGAGAAGTTCAAGATGCTGCTAAAGGGTAAGACAGTTTATTTTATTTGAAGAAACTCGTGTGTCTAATAGCGCGCTACAACTGGTGGAACTCGGAGCACTGCGGCGGGCCAACCGTCGAACAGTCGACGTACTTCGATGTATATCTCGCGGTATCTTGCTGGCGAGGTGGGCATGGACATCGTCTACAGTCGCAGCGTGAAGACCAGCCTTTCTCCGGGTGAGATTGGCTACTTGGAGAAGGTACTCGTTGATGAGACCGTCGTATCACCGGAGAACCGTGTTTCTCGTGCTCAAGTGGCTAACCGGTACTTAAGAGTAGTGCAGTTGGCTATCTGGCTCACGTTGCCCTGTAGCACGACGCGTCATATGCCTCACCCTGCAGCAGAGTAAGTCGTATGTTACGGGTCGATAAAAATCATGGCGGCCGGCTTGCGTATCGGAGTAGTGAAACCGTTCTCAGAGACACAGACGCTTAAGGTTTTGCAGGGCGACAGTGACGAGGAGGTGACTGACGTTCGAGCTCTCTGGCGACGACATGTACATGACCAAAAACCTCGAGTTCCTGAAGGTCATTCACGGCGAGAGCGACGACATACGCTATCAGTACCAGGACTCTGTGAGCACGTACGCGTTGACATGCAAGACTCGTGACGTGGCTCTTGCAGACTAGGCTACTACATACTGCGAGCTACTGTACAGATGGGTAGAAAGGAAAGATATTATGCACGTAGACATACAAGTGTGCTTGTTGTGACGACAAGTGAATGTATCATATCGATCAAACGGACGAATCAAGTAGCCTTACTTTTGTGGCGTAAAAAGATACTTTCCGTCTCGCTCTGAGAATACATTGTGCATTTGGTACACATGGTACATGAGGATTACGGTACGAAATGTACACCTGTCTTTGTATTGAGGACGAAGACGGTATTCCTTAAAACGCCATGGACATATTTTGGAATTAATTTAATATAACGGACGTTAAATGGAGTTTCCTCTAGAAAAAAAGGATTTGAATACATGCTCGGATTCTATAAAACCAAAAATTAAAGAATAATTAAAATATATATTCCTCCTCTGTTGCTACGGAGTCCTCCTCTTTAGTAGCTGCGTAGTGTTCCGTAGTACTATCTTATATCGGGTCGGCATAAGAGCCCGAACAGGTAAGAGATAGAAGCGTAAAACTAAGCTTGATTGGTAAAGTTTTTAGTGGCCGAGAAACACCAACCTACTTCTATTCTCTATCTTTCATCAAACTATCCAAAAACCCTCCTTCCTTGACTAGCTCATAGAACACTCCGTGTCCATTTTTCACCAAGTTTCGAGGGGTATCGAGCTCCTCCACCCGACCATTGCTCAACGCCATAATACGATCAGAGTCTAACACTGTAGCCAACCGATGTGCGATCGTCAGCACCGTCGTGTTCTTAAACTCATGCTTGATCATCGTTTGCAGCTTTTTCTCCGTCGTCGGGTCGATGGACGCCGTAGCTTCATCCATCACCAGGATACGGCTTTGAGTAAGCAGCGCACGGGCCATGCATAGCAGCTGACGCTCGCCCACGCCAAAGTTATCGCCATTTTCGCTTAGCTCGTACGACAGCTGGCCTTCAAGATCAGATACATTTGCTTTCATGTCGACTTTCTGTAGTGCAATCCAGATATCGGCATCCATGAAGTCGTCAAACGGGTCCATGTAAGCTCGCAGAGGTCCCTTAAACAATACGGGCACTTGTGGAATAATGGACAGTCTTGAACGTAGCGCGCGCAGTGGCATAGTGGCAATGTCAACGTCATCGATCAGAATACGACCGGAGACCAACTCATTAATCCGGAAGAGCGCCATGATAAGGCTAGATTTGCCAGCTCCTGTTCTTCCAACGATGCCGATCTTCTCGTTCTCTCGAATCGAAAAGGAAATGCCCTTAAGCACAGGTGCGCTGCCTTGTTTGTAGCTGAACACGACGTCTTGGAATAAAATCGCACCTGAAGAAGGCCAGTCAAGGCAGGGTTTAATTGTCAGAAGTTGTTGTCCACCCTCGGGAGAAATGTTCGTATACGCCATAACCCGCTCGGAGCTGATGAGGTTAATCTCGAGATGTGACCAGCAATGAACGAGCGTGGCCAGACCACTATCAATACTGAGAGCGTACGTAAACGCAAGGCCAACCATTCCCGGGGATAGGAAATCTCGCATGAAAAGTAACCCAGACAAAACCAAAAAGACCACTCCCATGCCGATCAACTCCATCCGGATTTGGAACCACTGCTGCACCACTAGATCTGCAACCCAGCACTTGTTCTCCACGTCGTTGAGCGCCAAGTTCTGCGCGATCATGCGATCAGCCGCGTCACAACCAAAAGTGCGAATGACTGCAACACCTTCTTCCGACTGCGTCACGTGGCTCAGTACTGGAGACGACGACACCTTCCATAAGCGCGAAATCTCTCGAGAAGGAGCGAGGAAAAAGTTGGCGATCTTGACGTACATCCACACCAATGGGATGATTAGTACACCCAGAATGTTGACCGTGTACACAGCCACTGCTAGCTGACTCAGTGTGAAGACAAACATGGACACAAAACTCCCAAAGGCGAATGGAATCGAAAAATCCAAAGCCGAAATGTCGTCACCATAGCGATTGACAATGCGCCCGATGGGGTTGGCATCGAAGAATCGAAGTGGAGCTTCCATGAGCGACAGCGTCATGTCCTCAAATAGTCGACGTGACGCTCGAACGCCAGCCACAACCACTGTAGCGCTACGAAGAAGTACCATAAAAGCAGTCCCGGCACCCAGATACGCGTACACTTTGACGTTGTAAACAGTCTCGTCAGCGCTATCCGGAGTGCCGCTTTGATCTGTCCAATGAGCCAGCCAAAGATCACTGGAAACCTGGCATACTTGCCACAGCAACTGTGCTGCGAGCAATAAAGCGCACGTTCGCATGCCTCCCAATGCATTCAAGTAGTGTAAGAACGCCTCTTTGGACACGCGACCTTCGTCACGTTCCTCGTCGTCAATGAGCCGTCCAGCATCTACGTCCACATTCATCTTGCTCCTCTGTTTCTTAATGTCATTTATGGCCAAATCCAGGGACTCCAGATGCCTGTACGACCGACAAGAGGAGCTCCGTCGAGTGACTGTAAGCTTGCCGTTTTCCACCAGTACCGTCATGTTCGCGACCTTGCTCTCGATGATATCCGCACTGTGTGTCACCAACACGACCGTTTTATCTGCCAGCAAGTTGCAGATACAGTCAGAAAAGATCTGACTGTGTACGATTGCATCCACCGCAGCTAGTGGATAGTCAAGCAGCAAGACATTGGCATCGGAGTAACAAGCTCGAGCCAGACAAACACGCGCCTTCTGACCTCCGGAGAGGTTGATGCCTCTCTGACCGATCTCCGTGGCGTCACCCACCGGGAGCTGCGTTAAGTCCTGGAGGAGACCGCATGCAGCTACGACTTGGGCGTATTTCTCCTTGTCATACGGCAGACCGAAGAGGATATTATCTCGAATACTCATGTTCTGAATCCACGTCTCTTGCGAATAGTAGGCGACACGGCCACGGACAAACACCGAGCCGTCCTGTCTGTTCATTTCTCCAAGCAGCGCGCTACACAGCGACGACTTCCCGCTAGCCACGGGCCCGTGGATAATCACCAGATCACCCAGCTCCACTGTGAGATTCACATGACTCAACAAAGGCGTGTCTTCCGTCCATCCGAACGTGCCGTTATCGATCGTTATCGCCACATCCCTCGGTTGTGATGACTCACTTCGAGTGACGTTATCCTGGCTGACTTCATCCAGGGCGAGATATTCGGCGTATCTGTTCATGGAGACCTTGGCTTGGATCAACGTCTGGAGCACGGCGGGAAGCTCTCTCAGAGGGTCTCGAAGCGTGTTGAATAGCGCAATGGCTGTAAATACTTTTGCTGCCGTCAACGCCTTGCCCATGATAACCGCGTAGACAGTGAACGAAACAATCGACACAGCGACCGGAGCGGCCCAGAGGATAAAAATCTCGAGAGCACTAAGATACATGTAGCGCTTGACAGCTGACAGTTCAATGGACCGGTCTTTCTGGATTCTGGCGGCGAATGCGTCTTCCCACGCATTGAGCTTGACGATCTGGATGGCTTTGAAAACCTCCTTAATGGTCTTCATGCGACGATCGGAGAAGGTCATGATGTCGTCAAACGCGTCCCCGGAGTACTTGGCAACCCAGAAACTTATTAACAGGGATGCACCGATGACCACAAGCCCCGCAAACGCAGCAACGCCGATCACATCGTAGAGCATGTACACGACAGCGATGATCTTGAGTGGGATAAGCCACAGACTGCTGATTTGGAAGGCTGCGTACTGTAGATCTTCTACGTCTGAGGAAAAGAGGTTCGACAGATCCACCTCGGTGGATTCCGTCTTGCTCTCAAGGCTACGCCGCATAGCCTTCTGAAACAGCAGCGCTTTGAGCGCCGAAGTGAGTCGAAGACCTATCAGCTCGGCGTTGAAACTCGCTCGTGCCGAGACGAGGAGGTTCGCCAAGCGTGATAGGAAAAACGCTCCAAGCCAGACACTGAGGTTATGCATGTCGACCTCAGGTTTGGCAAAAGTAGTAATCACGTGGTTTAGCACCACTGGGGAGAAAATATCGCACGCCAAGGAGAAGAGTGACACGAGCTCACACACGAGAAATGTCCTGCCATAAGTGCTCAGCATGGCCCTAACAAGAGACTTGTTGTGGCGAGCGTAGTGCTTTGCGAAATCGTCACAAGCTGCAGCTGAATGATTTTCGTCCTCGAGCTCCCACAAATCTTCAATGTCCAGTTGACGTAAGTTGCCCGTACGAATGACTGGGTTAGCGTACGAGAAGAGGAGACTTGACCAGAGCGACGGCGATTTCTGGGAGCGTTTCACCGGTGATGATTCGCTCAAATTCGGAAAAGTAGAGTACTTAGGCGGCTTAGCCTCGTTGGATGACACAAGTGGCTTCATTGTCCGAGCAAAAAGTGCCAATTAATTGTCTCTGTGTTTGGAGCCTTGACAGCGGATTGAGAAATGGTTCTTACTGTCTGCTTTAAAGAAATCGAGGACGTGCGTCGTTACGGAACAGTCTCGTGACTTGACCTCCGCAAGCAACGTTCTTTGTGGTTTTTGTGGCCATTCAAGGAGATTGCGGGTACGTGGGTCGTCATCGTTTTGGAGTTGGTAATGATCACCTGATTTTGGTGAGTACCGTATAGGAGATCTCCTACTTCAGTTAGGATTTGGAATAATATCAAGTTTACTATTTTATAAGAAAACTGATATTGGTATAGTTGTACAGACAACTCTCTTTGGAGTGATATTCCAAACAGTGATACCCTCTAGTTAAGGAGGTTTGAGAGGTCCGTCAGCTTACAAGTCCAGGTTAAAATTACCTCTAATCTCCAGATCGTACTTAGTCATACATGTACAAAATCAGTTTTTAATACTATCAAGAGGTTATTAACTGTGGTGAATGCTCATTTGATGATCCACGTCCGAAAAAGTCCAGTAGCGACATTTGCTTCTCCCGGCCTCGCTTGCGTCCGAAATCTTCCCGAAACGAGCTCTGCGGAGTATTAAGCCCGCTCATTGTTCGAGGGGGAACACCCATCGCATCAGCATGAAGAAGAGCGTGGGCATCCACTGTAAATCGGCCTTGAAGGTCTTCCGGATCCAGCCGTTAGGTGCTCGCTACCTGCAGCATCGCAGCTTTTATCAGCACTCTGCCCGTCGTCATGTATGGCTTCAACTTGCTCGGTCTCATCGTTGCAGAAGTATTCATCAATAGATATGTCTACGACTACGTTCTCTTTTTTTTTTTTTTGGGGGGGGGGGGGGGTTAGCAGCTCTCCGACGAACATCAGAGCTTTTGTGTGTAAGCGCGACATCATCACGTCAAGCTCATCGGTGATGACATCCACCTCTTCAGGACTCTCGTATTCACAACTATGGTAATCCAGAAGACCCGTGTGCTTCCAGCAGTTCACAGAGGCTGATGGGGGTATTGAATTCCAGTACTACACGCTCCATATCAGGGGCTTGTACGTTCACACTGTCCAATTGTGTAGCCGTGGCAAAGTCCATTGCAGGGTCAGTCTTTAACCTGTCAATAGCGTGCTGAATCTGAAGCCGCCTGTAACATCTCTTAAATGCAGCGATTATACCTGTGTCCAGAGGTTGCCGCTTGCTCGTAGTATTTGGTGGCAAAAATACTATTTTCGTGCTCGTCAACTGCGACTCGTCGTATCCCAAATGGACAGTGGTGCTATCCAAAATAAGCAGGCACTTCCGGTTTTGCACCCTAAACTTCGTGTCCAACTCCTTTTACCATTTAGAAAAAAAACCCGAGTCATCCAGGCCTTGACGCTATTGGTGTAGTGGTATGTGGCAGCTGTAGTCTTACTGAAGCATCGCGGCCCTTTCGATTTCCCAATGAACAAAGGCGGGAGACTTTTGCAGACAACCGTTAAAAAAACTGGGGGGGGGGGGCTTTCAATTCCCAAAATTGAGACAAAGCGATACGCCTTAACTCGGATGGCTTCACCCGCCACTGTCACGCCCTTTTCTTCGCACCACGAAGCCCACTTAGCTAGCGCCGAATCGAGCACCGGAAAGTGAACGACTTTAGCGAAAGCTCCTCCACCGAAATTACTTCTAACTCCTTGCGCTGCTTTAAAATCTTCGAGATCACTAGTTGAGACGGAAAAAGGAGGAGACCAATTACCTATTGAGCCCATAGAGCGAGATCATGCTGACTTGCATTTGGAAACTCTTGCTTTTGGCGGTATATCACCAACCGCTGAGCGTTGCTGAGCCCGCTACGGGCTGATGACTTGGTAGGTGAGGGCATCTGGCAAGGACGAGCAAAATTGTCGAGTGTAAGTGGCTCTTTTCGTGGAAGCTCACTAGTGCTTGGAGGGCTAACTGCGCTGAGAGCCACCAGTGACCGGAACCGCGTCGTCAACCACCAGCATTCATGAAAAATCGTAAGATGCACATAGTGAATTTAAGAGAGGCGTAATATAATCTCGCTTTGATTTCGCAAAATGATATCTAGATTTTTTGGTGATCAGAAATCATCAACAGAAATTGTGTTTGAATTCGTAAGACTGGCTTCTTACGAAGGATTAACTACTGTGATTAGGCAATATTGAGACAGTCGTGCATGCACCAGTGGCGGTGGCAGTATACGGCCTCTACAAATTCATCAGCTTGCTTGTCGCTGCCGACCCGCATACTGTGCGCCTAACGTCACGTTCAATCTAAGCTGCAGCAAAAGCTAACCTCAATGAGATTCGTAGCTGAGCCATAACCAACAAAACATCCAAACCCCGAGTCAGTCAGCGGGATCGAAAGCAATGCGGAAGTGCTAATTAGCAAGTGTACAAACCCATTCATTCGTCCTATACATGTATGAGTTATGATCTAAGTGACTCGATTGAATTTGGTAAATGCAAGCGCATAGGCGCGGAAATGGGCAAAGAGCACCTAGCAATAACGTTATACGTTATAGCCTTATTTGTTAATCGTCTCAGAGTTGTCGTATCATACGATTCGTATGAACTAGGCTACCAGCATAACCACATTGCCAGAGATACCGAGGTGCTTGCTGCGACTGTCTTGATCGCTGTAAGGATGACGACATTTGATGGACGTGAGTCCCTTAGACGACGTGACATTGCTGCTACCTGCTGGTCTCGGTGCTTCACCAGTTTTGGCAACCCTTGACGCTCGTGGTGGCTGTGGTTGTCGTCTCGAAGACGACACATAATATTATGCCAATAGCGCCATGGCAGTCATGACCACAGCGATCTTGACTGCAACATATTGTAGTTGGCGTGATAACGCGTAGGCCTCAGAATCTTTCTCTTGAGACCTACGCCTATCGTTGGACTAACCCGCGCAGCCGGACAAACGTCGGAGTCCACAGTTATTGCAGCTTATTGTTAGACAGAGGTTATACTGTGAGAATGTAGAGGTTATATTTGCTCTGTAAACCATCTTCCTGTGGCAGCCACCCGTGTCACCTTTCCTGTGCGTCCGTATAGTCGGCGGCCAAACCGGTCTTTTCTACCGCTGTGAACCGCAGCTGCTCCAGCCGCACAGTCCAAATCCAACACGCCCCCTCGGTCGTCGCGCTCTCGGCAGCACTCGTCACTTCAGATTGAAGATCTCCCGCAGCTCCGCGATCCTTGGCGCCGGCAACGCCTTCGTGAGAAGATCCGCCATCATCAGGCGTGACTCCGCGTACTCGGGCTTCACTATCCCTTTCCTGGCAAAATCACAGATGAACTTCACGCGAATGTCCACGTGCTTCGCACTCGCCATGCTCCCCTCGGATTCTAGCTGCTTAATCGCCGCCTGGTTGTCCATTTTCATGGGCACTGGCTCCACTACCTGGAAACCCAGCTCACGCACCAATTCCCGAAATCCCAGCAGCTCGCGCCCCAAATGCGACGCTGACGTGAGCTCGGCCTCCATCGTGGAGAGCGACACGCCGGTCTGCTTCTTGCGGATCCACTGCACCACAGCCCCGTCCATCGTCACGTCTCCTCCAGTCACCGACTTCCTGTCGCTCTTGTCGGCGGCGAAGTCTGCGTCGCTCCAGCTCTCCAAGGCCACCGCATCGTCCTTCCTCGTCGGCGCCTGCCTGATCAGCTTGACGCTCTTCGTGCCCTCCAAGTACCTTGCGACCCTCTTGGTCATCTTCCAGTCACTAGGGGTCGGCTGGTGTGTCCTCCTCGTAGCCTTATGCACTGCGAAGATAATGTCGGGCCTCGTGCACCGCGCGACCCAAAGCAAGCTTCCCACGAACGACTGCAAACTGCGGATCGTTGGCTCACCCGGCGCACCCACCTTGGTCAACAACTGCGGCTCGTCAACCTCCGCCTCGTTGTTCTCCTCACCAACCGGAACCCGCACACTGTTCGCGCTCGCCAGCCCATTCTGCTCCAGCAGCTCCTCGATCGTCGCCAGCCGGTCCAGCGAGTACACTTTGCTGCTGTCCAGCACCACGCGCATCCCCAAGAATTTCCTCACCTCGCCCAAGTCTTTCACGGACAACACGCTCATGGAGCAGAAGAAGTCGTCCACCAGACTCGGCTTGGACGCGGTGACCAGGAGATCATCCACGTACACGCCCACGAGCGTCATCTCGCCGTCCTCTCGCTTGTAGTATAGGCACATATCCGTCACGCACCGTGTGAACCCCGCCCCCTCCAGCTTCGCGTGCAGGAGCTGGCTCCACAGCCTGCCCACTTGGCGTAAGCCGTACTGCGACTTCCTCAAGCGCAGCGCCAGCTTGCCCTTGACGATCACTCCGAGCATGCGCATTACCTCGTTTCCGATAACCATTCCCTGCGGGATCTCCAGGTAGATATCGAGATGATGATCCTTGTCGGCCTACACGTACGCGTTGGGGATGTCCCTGTGCCTCGCCGGCACGCCCCAGCGACGCGCGAAACCCAAAATTACCTTTACCGTGCTCAGCTCCATGACCGCCGCGAACGTCAGCCCGAAGTCCACGCCAAAGATCAGCTCGTTGCCGCACGCAACGAGTCTGGCCTTGAACCTTTCTATGGCTCCGTCCGCATCAGCCTTGGTCTTGAATACCCACTTGGTGTGCAGTACGTGGCTGCCGATCGGTGGCACCACCACGACCCACACGCCGCTCTCCTCCAGCGCATTGATCTCCTCTGCGATGGCAACAAGCCATTTCCTCCAGCGCTTGCTCCTCTTTGCCTGTCAGTAGTTCTTCGGGTCAGGCTCCCGCACGCAGTTCACCACGTCTGTGGTCTGTTCCACCCGATCCTCATCAGCGCCTCCACTCGCCACCGCCTCAGCGGGCTTCGCGTAGCCGAGCGCGTCTGATGCTTATCCCACGTCCAGCAAGATTTCTTCCGGCGACGCTTCGCCTTAACCTTCGTCTTTGTCCCCGAAGTGTCCGAAGCGCCCGTGCCCTCCGACACCTCGGAGTCCTCCAGGTGCACGCCCTTCAACTGCTCGTTCTGCACGTCCGACAACGTCTCGACGTTGCTCACATGCTGCGTCACTACGACTACCTTATCCCTCGGGAGATACACCCGGTAGCCTTTAATCTCGTCGCTCTTTCCCACGATCATGCCCGACTTGCCCAGCTCACCCAGGGACTTGTTTTTCGCGTCCACGTGCACCGTATAGGGCGGCCCGAACACCACGATGTCACTCAAATCTGGCGTGCTCTTCGTGAGCATCTGTAGGGGCGACTTCGACCCTGAGTTAGCCTTCGTCGGGCTCCTGTTTAGGATATGGGCTGCATATTCTGCAGCATCCCCCAAGAAACTAAGCGGAAGGCCACAGGCGAACACCATGCTCCGCACCATAATCATAAAGGTGCAGTGCATTCGTTCCGCCTTGCCGTTACTAGCCTGGTTTCGCGGCTCGCTAATCTGCCGCCTGGTTCCGGTCTCTATGCAGAAGAAATCCAGGGTCTGGTATTCCCCACCACCGTCCGTCCTCAACACGTGTATACGGCAGCTGAACTGCCACTCAAAGCACGCCATGAAATGCTTAAACTTCTGTGCCGCGACGTCCTTAGTCTTCGCCAAGAAGACCCTGCAGTAGTTGGTACGATGATCAACAAAGTTGACCATGTATCGGGTTCCTCGTCGATCTCTCGGAGTTATCGGCCCCTTCAGGTCAGAGCAGATGACTCCTCCAATCACGTTGATGGGCCCGGTGTCCTTGCACGACTGCTTCTTCTTGGTCTTTTTGCTCTGGGCACAAGCCAAGCAGTTCGCCCCCACCTCTTCCGTGAGTGCAATCCCGGATGCCGGGTCCTTGGCCATCTTAATGATCGTGTCGTAGCTCAGATGCCCTAACCTACGGTGGAAATGCATGAGCGGTCCGGTCTGCACGTCCCTGCCGACATCCGCATCACCTTCCGCCAACACTGACATCAACACATTGCCCGTCCGCCCCGTGTCTCTGGACTCCATTGCACGCACGGTGAGAACTTTGTTTGTCTTCTCGACGTCAAACACCGCCGGTCCGCCGTTGATGCCGGCTACCACGCGGTGCTTCCCTCGGTACGCGAGTCCGTACCCCTTCGCCTCCAGCAACCCGTACGATATGATGTTCCTTTCCAAGTTTTCAGCGTACTGCGCGTTCAGCAGCCGCACTTTGGTCATCTTCGCCATCGCCGTGGTCACGAGTATCACGCTCCCGCACTTAGTTACTTTCAGCGCTCCTCCGTCCGCTGCCACGCATTGACTTTCGTAGTCCTCCGCGTCTTCCAGCAGCTCCGGATCATTCACCAGATGACGGCTGGACCCACTGTCCAGGATCCAGTCCTCCGTCTCTGTAGCCGACTCCTCGACCGTGAGCACGCAGTCAGCGTCCGTGTCTTCGCCCCACTTCTTCTTCTTCTTCGGACAGGCCGCCCGCAAGTGACCAGATTTACCGCACTTGTAGCACTTGCGGTCGTCCTTCTCGTTCTCGTGCACATCGTTAACCACGTCTCGTTCCAGCTGCTTGCGTCGCAGCTCGATCTCCGTCGACTGGGCGAAGTGCGCCAGCTCTTCCGCTTGGCGCAGGTAGTCCGTGCGTGCCAAGTTCAGCCTGGACAGCATCGACACTCGCATCTTCGGATCCGCGTAGTGCACGATGTTGTCTAGGACCAGGTTGTCCGCACCGCCGCACCCCTCGCTAACTGCCACGCGGTATAGGTAGTGCTCAGTCCAGCTCCTCTTGGAGCTCTTCGGTGCCGTGAACATCTTCATTCTCTGCGCGGGGGTGATCTTCGTGGCGAAGGTGTGCAGCATCCGCTGCATCGCATGCTCGAGCGTCGGCACCCCTTACCACCAGCCTTCAACCTGCTGGTCGTAGTACCTCTCGACCATTCCGCTAAGATGGTGACCAAGGATGTCAACCGTGACGTCCTCGGTCCACTGAAACCCACTAGCATGCTCGGTGAACCGTATCTGGCGCACAAAGCGCTTGCCCCCACGCCAGGAAACCGCCCCCTAGCCCATGGTACAGCTCCTTTCTGTCGAACGGGCGGACCCCCAGCTTCCGCTGCCGGGTGTCAGGCACCCCTGCGAATCCCGGTCCTGGCGACGGTGGCGGTGGCGCTGGTGCTTGATACGCTTGCGGCGGTACATAGTGCTGCGGCAGCGCCGGCTGTGGCGCCTGAGCCATCTCGACGCTCGCTGCTGCATCTCGGTACTCACGTTGCTTCATCCCGAAGTACGTGGCCGGCGAGACGGCAGGCGGCGTCTGGTCCTGGGCCTGCCTATCCATGGCTCTGCCCATGACCAGCGACGATCCGAAGACGCTGCTCTCGCGACCCTTGCGCTCTTTCTCCTCCTGCCGCTCCTGCGACTTCTCCAGGCGCCCCACGCGCACTGTGAGGTCCGTGAGTGGGTCTAGTAGCTTGTCCTGTGTCCCTTTCGGCTCTTCGTCCGCCTTGTTGGCCTCATCCTCTTCGCCGTACTGGCTGCCTGTCCTTTCGCGACTAGGCTCTGCTTCCGGCTTGCCTTGGACTTCGTCCGTGGCAACAGTATGAACCATTGGGCTCATTACCTGTTAGACAGAGGTTATACTGTGATAATGTAGAAGTGATACTTGCTCTGTTAACCATCTTCCTGTGGCAGCCACCCGTGCCACCTTTCCTGTGCGTCCGTATAGTCGGCGGCCGAACCGGTCTTTTATACCGCTGTGAACCGCAGCTGCTCCAGCCGCACGGTCCAAATCCAACACTTTTCATCGTACGGGTACCGTGGACAGCGTTGACATCCGGGTGTATCGCTATTAAACTTGATTTATAAGCCGCTTCACTATCTCATTCTACTGGTTTCTATTTCGGCCAATGAGCGAAGCGTAACCAAACGTAGTAGCGATACAATTCAGTGTAGCCATTGCAGTGATGGTACCCTTGTACTGGTACAGCTCTGGATAGTGATAAACAGTGACTTGCCGACGGTATCACTACAAAGAGGATTGTCTGTTATCGAATATTTTGCTGATCATAATCACCGGTCAACACATCATCATCTGAGGACAAGAACCACAGCAAGGAATAAATTGATGTCAGTTCTGCTTTTGCCTCGGACGTGCATGCACACAGCAATGAACAGCTCGGACCTGAACTTACTTGACGGCGTAGGCGACGTGACTCTGTCTGACATCGTTGCACTCTTTGGTGCTCTTGAAAACGATATATCCCATAAATATCGCGATGAAGCCACTCGCCGTGATCATATCACCACATTTAAGCCGCAAGTATCTGCAAGAACTCGTCCGAGAGCAAAAAAATCATCGAGTAAGCCCCCTAAAAAGCGAAAGCACAAACCAGGTTACTCCACGCAGCTTCTACACCGAAGGAAGGCAGAAGCAGTTAACCTCACCAGACAAATTCCTATCCTGGAGGAGTGGCTGGAACGAATAAAAAACCCTCACGCTGTCGACGATAAGCGCGAAACTTCGACCCAGCAGCAGAAACAGGACGTCAAATCGTGGGCAACGACTGCATTGGAAGAGTTTCGCCGTCGTCGTACGGCTGAGACCATCAACAGAAACCTCAAGGCTGCTCAGGCAGTGTATCAAGCTTGGCAAGGCCATGCTCGGAGTCATTAAAGAAGAATCTGCGTTAAACGTACGTGTCCATCTCGTTCAAGAAGAGCTTACTAAAAACTAATATTTCGATCTCGCTGTTTAAAAAAATAGGAAAAGAAGTACGTGTTTACGAAGCCGCCAACAGCTCGAACTGCACTGGCGCCCCAAGATAAGAGCCTCATGCTGATCGAACAGCTTGCCCAAGCCGTACCGCAACTGTACTCGCTGTCCGAGACTGTGTACTCTAACAAAGTTATGCCGTCTTTTGGTTGCCGCATGGAGTCCAGTATGGACGAGTCTCGCGGCAGGATCATTGAACTCGTCGCGCGAGTCCCAGCTGACAGCTCAATGAAGCAGGTTAGCGACATCCTTTGGCAAGATGTCAAGAATCTCAGCCGTTCACCTGACAAATCATACCGCTACGTACGTCCACCTATAAATTGAATGTTCATCATCTGGTCACTTATTTTTGTGCCTCTATAGATGAATGAACGGGGGTCTGACGCCGTGGCCAAGAGCTTTGACTTAGCCATCCGAAGCCCCGGCGACACGACTGCGAGTCACGGTATCGAATACTTGCGCAAGTTGGAGGAGAAAGATCGCATCGTACATATTCGACAAACCAAGTTGCTTCTTCCTGAAGGTCCACAGCTATGTGGTCACGCTTGGACAGTCATCTCGAAAACTACAAGGCTGCAGTGTGACGTGCGATTTTACTTTCAAGTGTTTGTCGAGCGCCAGAAAGGCTCTTTTTTGCGGTAAAAGACGTGGAGTTTATTCAGACCGAGATGCTGAACACGTGGGCGATGAAATTGCGCTCGGATTGGCAGTGGCAACAAGAATTGGTGGCGGGGAATCTTGCGCCTACATTGCCACTGTAAGCGATACTAAAATGATACAGAGATTAATATCGATGCTTTACTCTAAACAAGTTTTGACGATGTCTGCGTTTGAGTTATTAGCTGTGCGTGCAATTTGATTTCGTATGGTCACGAGCTTCGCAATCACATATAATACACTCATTTGAATTCAGCGACTCCATGATTACGGGGTCTTCACGAGTCCATCAACCAACAAAAAACTGGTACGTTGCTTACGTGTTTGCACATCCTGGCTCAGTTTGGCTGATGTGGACGTCACCTCCTTGACTGAAGCACTCGGTCTTGCCGGATTTCTACCAGTTGCACGTGAAATTACCGGTATAGGTACTCCCTGTTCATGTACTCTTCGTCAACGCTAAGCGATATCAGCGATATCGAGAGCACTCAAGAAGTTAATAAACACATTTAACAAAAAAAACAGCGTTGTGTATACTAAGTGAGATACTTAAGTATTGGATCCAATACTTCAGTAGCTTGTGGACTTTAAATGTATTTCTTTTTCAAGCTCCATGTCACCAGTGAATCGTAAGGCGTACAGTACCCAAGCTTTTCGAACCGTGCCAGTTTAGAATCCACAAGAACTATTCTGGATAGTAATAACGTTATACGTCTGCCTCAATTCAAACATCTAGATGCTTCTTTAACCCTTGTTCAAACTCGAGGAGTACGGTTTTCAGAACCACCCCCAAGAGTACATGTAATGTGGATGAGTGAGCGCTCGAATGTAACAAAAAGTGACTGACATTTATGCAGTATTCAGGTCTTTGTAATCGAATGTGGTCAGGCCGCACAATCACCAATCAACTCGTAATCACGTGCTGAGGACGAGGTAGCGCATTTTTCACGATACTGTAGATGTTGCCATCAAATCGGATTATCTCTTCGAAAGCGCCCGCAACGATAAGCAACGTTTCCCTGAATCGATCGGAAGACATGGCAGAGGCGACTCTGTCCGGCATCATCGAGCTCTTGGGGGTTCTTGGTGACGACGCAGGTCTACTCAAACCTGAGCCGGACGCTGTTGCAAAGCATCGTCCGGTAAAGAAGCCAGCAGCGTCCAAACCTGCGAGGAAACGAAAGCACAAGCCAGGTTACTCGATCGAGCTTTTGCATCGAAGGAAGGCAGAAGCACGTGAACTAAGTCGGCAAATTCCTATCCTGGAGGAATGGCTGGAACGGATACGAAGACCTCGTACCAATGGCGAAGGTCGACAGTTGCAGACTCAAGAGCAGAATCATGAGGGCAATTCATGGGCTGAAACTGCACTAGATGAGTTCCTCAAACGTCGTATGGCTGAGACCATCAACAAGAAACTCAAGGCTGTTGAGCAAGATCATGTGAAGTGAAGCTCGGCAAGGACTTGTCCACGGTCATTCTGGATCATCTGTGTAAGTGTACGTGGCTAACTGCACCCCCTGCCTGTGTTAACTACCGTCTAACGTTGTTATCCTCACAGGAGAGAGGCTTCGTGTTTGCAAGCATACCAACAGCTCGTACTGCGCTCTCGAGAGCGGATAACAGTCATGCGCTCGTCGAACTACTCGCTCAATCCGTGCCACAACTGTACTCGCTGTCGTTCTCGAACAAGAACATGCCGTCTTTCGGCTGCAGTATGGAGCCCGGTGTAGACGAATCTCGAGGTAAAACCATCGAACTCGTCGCGAGAGCTCCAGTTAAGAACTCGATGAAGCAGGTCAGCGACGTTATGTGGCGAGATATTAACAGCCTCAGCGATTTGCCAGACAAGTCGTATAGCTACGTAAGTTCATTTGCAGAATATTTTGCAGATAGTTTACTGACACGTTTGCATTCTTTAGATGAATGAACGAGGAGCCCACGCTGGTCGGAAAAATACCTGGGATTCAATAAATTATTGGGTTTTGCAATACAAATTTGAATTAATTGTAGTCGACCTTGACAGTACAATATGGTATTGGACCAATTATGGACAATTAATATGGCAAAAGGTTCATTTGGCATCACCAATCAGATCCGATGACATCATCTTCGCTGCCACCTAAACGCCAACATGAAACGGTGGCTATGATAGTGTCTGGCAAGCTACGATACGCGAGTCACAACTCAAACTTATCTTCAATTTTGAGCTACGATGGTCCTAAACAAGCAAATCACTGCCTACTTCTACACGTCACTTGACCAAGGTCTATTTCGCTGCAATATATGCGGCAACGAGCGAAAACAAGCTAGATGGACAGGCTACTCTAATCTCAAGTCGCATCTGGACGCGAAGCATGCAGGGTACTACATTTCGTTCGAGAGCAGTTTGGGTCGTTCACTGCTATCTTTCGGCTTCGTATCCGAAGCAGCTAGTCATCTGTTCCAGTGGATTCAGTTGATTATCATAAGGAACATGTCCATCCACGAGGTTGAAGCCGTTCTAACACGAGCCATGAGCATGCTACGGCGTGTTGCTGTGAAGGTTGTGAAGAACTGTCTCGAAGGACTGGTAATTAAAGCACAAGCTTGAGAAGGAATTGGGAGCGCACTGCAGCCTCATGTTTGATGGATAGTCACACGCTCGAGTGCACTATGGCGCTTTTTTCTGTTTACGTAGCAGATGACAAGCTTGGCGTGCCTCGCCTGGGCCTTTCCCCCCGGGCAGATGGATCTCAGACAGCAGATGCACATGTTCAACTGTTTGAAAGCATCCTCAACGTTTCTGGGTGGGCTTCTTGGTGGGCAACAGCTGCAACACCAAACAGTCAGTTGCGAGCGAATTGGGCGTTTCACTTGTTGGGTGAGCAAGCTACCGACTCAACCTCGCTGTGAGCAAGTACCTGGCCGCGCATGAGTCGTTGCTTTCCGAAGTGAACGACCTTATGGTCGAGCTACGTCACGAAAACAACTACGCTGGGCTTAAAATGCACACAAAACGCCTTCCTGTAAAGCGGAACGTGACTCGCAGGTCGTCTACGTTTACAAGGGTGCAACAGTATATCCGAATCCGTAGTGAGATCAAAAAGGTGGAAGATGTTGAAGTGCTTATCTCGACTGGTGCGAAGCACCGGGAAATTTTTGACCTCTTCGAGCATATGAAGAAGTTTGAAATCATCTGTCTACGATTACAACGAGGTGAAACGGATATGGCCGAGGTGCGAGTGATGTTTGACGCACTTGTGGCTGACTATCCTGCTACGGATGAACATCTTAAGACCACAGCAAAAATTGTGCACCAGGCTGGTTTTGAGACTGTAATTGTGAAGGTTATCAATGGATATTTACTGTCTTGAGCGGAGGCTTTACAATACCCATACTCGGTCAGCACTAACGTTCGTGTCAGCCTTCGACGTACCTTTCGTGGCAGCACAAGGTACAGAGTCTGAATTTCAATCACCGTCCGCGATATTATGACATACGTGTCAGCATATGTACGGTCTTACACGCTTGTTCACTGCTACGAAACTGTATTTGCTCTTGACTCACATCATTGCCATTGTCGCTTGGAACACGACAGTTTGCTGCTCACAGACAACCCCACATGTCAATACAACAGCTAAACTACGCACGGGAAAGAATATTACCTTCAAGATGCGGAGAAGAAACAATTTAGAAAATAAAGACGTCTCGCGGCGCCGCTTGTCCTCCAACTACTGTAGCTGTTTTCTCGTCTGCTTTTTCTTCTTAGCAGGCTTGGATTTGATGATTTCCCCTTACCTCGCGCCTTCGCCTTCCTCTCCATTCCAGAAAAGGGTACCTCGGTCTCGCGCGAGGTCGCACATAAAGCAGGAGCATTGGCGCGTTTCGTTTTGGCTTTCACCTCTGGTGGCTGTTCGTCCGTGGTAGTAGACGGTGGGGTGTTCGGAGGAGCAGGTCGCTTTCGTTCTACAATTCACGGAAACGTTAAATACGACACCTCGACCTTCAAACATCATAGCGTTGTTACCAATAGCGGCCAATCACTATAGAGATAGAGTGATGTATATACGCACATCCAGCAGCTCACCCATCGTCGAGACCTTGAGCACGGGCATGTGTCCATTTTTCCGAGCGTAGAAGCTTCCTCACCTGCTTGTATACCATCTCGCTTTGAGGCTGTATGGTGGCTAAGGTCAGTTGAATTTTGATTTAAATTTTTGAAGTATATGTCCCGCACGATAGCACGACCTGCTCATAATTGTCCAATAAGATTTCGTATATGATAATATATTCAACCGATCATCGTAGTGATTATGTACAGGTTGGGACGGGACCAATAATTTGCGCATTTGAACCATAGTAAAATCAAGTTCTGTTATGCCTTCCGGGACAGTATAGTGTGTGACAAACGTGTCTGCCGATGGGGACTAAGGAGCTGGAGAAGAGAGCAGCTAAGTTGCCCTGGCGCCAGTATTTCCTGGTAGCTCTTCAGGATAACACGGGATCAGAAGAGGAAAATTCAGAATTCGAAGATGGCCCCGACTTATATGTTGCAGATAGAATATAGGCTACGAAAAATAGTGAAGATGGGCAAAACTACTATTTAGTTTCCTGGGTGGGGTTTTAAGAATTATAATGGTAGCTTTCCACAGAACACGGTGACGACTTTTAATAATGCGGAGCTTGGCGTGGCCTGGCCAGTTGACTATTGGGCCAGCATTCACACACGGGGATCATGACTGGTCCAAGAGTACAAAGACGTAGCTTTTTATCCCAATATATTTAAATTACGGTGAGTTTTAGTTATGGAGGTGCTCATATTAAAAAAAGATTATAACGGCAAAGCTTTGCCACCAATAGATGTACAAAATAGAATTGTATTTTTCGACCTCTGCAGCGTGGGCCACGCTGTAGCCAAGAGCTTCAATTTAAGCATCCGTTGCCCGAGCGGCACGATAGCGGCCCACGGTCTTCAATACTTGCACAAATTTGAGGTAAACGACCGCATTGTTCACGTCCGGTTCCCTGCAAGCGCATATCATGCTTGAAGTCGAGGACGGAGCGCATGAGCTACAAGTGCAAGCCGTCTCGCTCTGCAAAGTCATTGCAGAAAATTTGCGTCGACTTATGCAGCGTTGATGTTGACAACATCTTAAAGCAAGTCAGGTTCTATTGATTATCCACGACGCTACGAGGTACAAGTGGGACTGTTTGCTGGTCTACAGAAACAAGCTATTGAGTTGATCTAGAAGTGAATCCACTGGATTTCCGAATGCGGCCATCAAGATGGTGCTCTGATGGAGGTGGCGCCTTCGCCAGCAAGAAGCTCAAGAACTTTTGCGAGGATCTCGGCATCGACACGCGCTCTTCGAACCTCTCCAGCTCACCGGAGAATCCGATCGTGGAGCGCACGAACCAGATTGTCATGCAAAAGGTTCGCTTAATGCTACAAGCAACATAGACGCCCGTTTCATTGTAGGGAGAGGCATTCCTAGATGCTATTGAAACGACAAGCAAGACTCCAGCGCATACGTTGAAGCAAAAGCTGTCCCCGTACGTAGCGCTGTACTGAGAGCGATCAGCTCTTAGCATATTGCGCACGTTGGAGCACACTCGCATTCCCGAAGGCTTTTGGCAAAAGAAAGGAGAAGCTCACTTCAAGGACGCATATGTACTTACTACTTAGCTACAGCGAGAAGACCGAGGGCAACCAGCTGCTGAACCTGCGCACAGGAGTGACGACGTGTCGAGGTGGGAACATGAATACGCATGGGTAGTATACGGTACGCAGCGTGTACGTTGAACAGCTTTTATTGAACACTTACGAGTACGGGACTACTTACCTGCAGAGATCCCGATCGTGCCGATCGGGGCTATTATGTATACGTACCTGCAGTTGCCCGTAGAGCTTGCTGTAAAGCGAGCACCGCAGATCGAGAAGCTCGCCATTTTTGGTGAGATCCAGGATCGAGTTGAATAGCTTAAGTTGAGTCAGCGACTCAGTACGCTGACCCAGTGTGGACAAGAGAATCCACAGAGAAGCCTGCCGAGCCAGCTGCTTCAGTGGAAGGTTTCAAGCGAAGGAACAGCACCAAGTAGAAAAAGCATCAGTGTGGAGATCGAATGGGGACCTCAAAGACCAAGGTTAGTCGACATGATGCTCACGGAGACGAATTTTGGAGCCACGAAAGGCACATTAGTCGTCGCCGAGCGACAACAGCACCACTGCATCGCGACTGAAGTGGAAGCGGCAGCGGCGCGAGCCGCCCGTCCCAAGGGCTATGTGTGACGAGTGTGACGGTGGAGCGAATTGAGGATATGCAGATTTCTATCCGTCACAAACATGCGGCAAGGTCTAAGAAGTGAAAGGCGCGGAATGACGCCATGCAAGTCGAGATGAGCTCACAGCGGCAGCACGGAACTTGGATGCTTGTGCCGCGCACAGACGCCAAGGGTAGACGTGTCATTTCGTGCAAGTGGTTTTATGCGTTGAGGAGAAACTCAACCGGCAGGATCAAGCGATATAAGGTCAGGTTGGTCACCAAAGGATTTCTTCGGCGCATCAGCATCTACTACAGTGAAGCTTACGCGCCTGTAGTCAGGTTTGAAACTATAAAATGCGTGATCATGTTGGTGTTGTAGCGCAGATAGGTTATTCTACAAGTTGACGTCAAGACCGCGTTCTCGTACGGTGATCCGCCTCCAGGGTTTCGAGAAGACTCTGCGCGCTACATATGCAGACTACATAAGAGTTTGTACGGCCTGAAGCAAGCGTCTTTGTACATGTTTCTGATAAAGATCGGTCTCGAGCGTCTCGACTCTGACTACGAACACTACGTCAGAGAAGTAGGAGGAGAAGTCACCATGTTGCTCACGGTGTACGTTGGCGACATACTGCTACTCGACCCAAGTGGCCTGCGCGCTAATGTTGCTAAAGAGCTCAGTGCGGCACTGCTCTCGGACCAGTCAAGTATCTCCTAGGCGTGAAGATTCTGATCGATCGCCGGCGGCAATACATTTGGGAGCTGCTGAAGCAATTTCAGTTGGAAAGCTACAATGTGCTGCTACGCTAGAGGCGCTGCGCACTGAGACGACCAAGCGCGTCCAAAATGATACACAGTCCTCGTAACGAGAGATCGTTGGTGCATTACAGTATCTGGTCTCATCTTCATGACCGGACATCGCGCACGCTGTGTGTCGTCTCAGTAAGACCTGTTCTGCTTCGATCGCACACAGCTAAACGAGTGCAACGTTGCCTAGCTGGAATCAACAACTATGACTTCGTGATGGGCGTTGTCGCCGGGAACTACGTCGAGCTGACGTGCTTCATCGATGCTGATTACGCGAATAACCTTGACTCCCGAAAGGGTTTGAGCGGATATGTGACGTTCGTCAATACCAACGTGGTGTCGTACGGATCCAAAAATCAAGAGATTAACGTACAGAGCACAATGGCAGCACGGCATATTGCAATGAATGAAGGAACCAGAGATCTACAGTGGCTAATGCGATTCTGTGAGGGGCTATGCTGGGCGTTCGCGACGCGGCGACAACAAGTCGTGCATATACCTGACTGTCAAGCCTGGAAAACCCAGCGAGAGCAGCCGCATTTTAAATATGTTTCACCTAGTGCGCCACCAGATGGGAGCAAGCAGCTACGAAAGAGACCGCCGTCGAGATGGAATGAAGGTGCTGCGCATCGACCGTCAGCACGACTCAGCTCGTAGTGGGAGCCAGCCATTATCGCTGCGCGTGGGGTGTCAGCTTTCGACTGCGAATTTATGCGGGCAAGGAGGAGAAAAAGGAGCGACGTTAAGGACGAAGCGCTGTCGCTGCTGCACAGCCAGCTTGACGGCGTCAAGGACACCGCGGTGATCTCTAAGGTGATCGCGTTGAACAGGGGCAAACGGACGTTTGTAGGTGTCCCATCTGGGCGCACTGGTCCTCTTCTGGTACCCGTAACATAAGCACTAAAGTTATCAGATAGCCGTACCCATCCGAACGACCGATCATATGCATATTTCAAGCTTTACTATGAGTAGAAATTAAAAGTAATCCTCACAAATTTAACACAGCACTTTTCGGGTGGGCGTAACCGCCCATGTTTACATACACATACAAATCGGGTACCCGCACCCACATATGAGACAGATGGGGAGCACCCACGGACGGGTACCCGAAACTCGGGTACCCGAAACTCGGGTACCCGTTGCGACCTCTGGTGCTGAAGCTGTTAGATGCCCGTTCCGTCCTGTTTGAAATCCTTGAAATGCACTATGGGTTTGGGCGTCGGTACTGCTGCTCACTCGTCAGCTTGTGCAGCGCAGCAAGCAGCCGCGCCGCGCATTTTTTCCCTGCTGGAATTTCTTCCTTGCAACTTACCGTGCTCCTCGCAATGGCACATACGCGGAGCAACCAGGTAGAGACCATTACACAAAAACTTTGATGTTACCGTGTGTGCTTGTTCCTGTCACGCATGCATCCGTCATCAATGTCAGCTAAAAACACATAGGCGCAAGCTAGAACACAGACAACTACACTACTACTTTACTTTCAATAGCTCCGTGTCTAGTGTAAATCGGAAACTAAAGCTGGCCCTCGAGCCAACCTATTGATATCGGTGTAAGCAGGTTAATCCCCGCTAATATCACTATTCTGACCTTCAAGAACAGAATGACTTCTCTCGCCAGAATATACTTTCTGCCAACCCCATTCCACGCATTTTACTCGAGGGGTATCCTTCTTCAATTCGGATTTTAGTTGGTCTCAAATGAATGAGCCCCTTACCATTCATGTGTTGACTTGAGTCATGCTTGTGCAAAGTGTGCACACTCTGTCATTCTTCTGAAAGAAAAAAGTTACGATGGCGCTGAGTACTCGCATCGCTATGCATTCAATATGTGGTGGAGATCCTTTCATCGCAAACGACACTTGTAGAGTGAGTGCGCCTAACGTACTGATTTTGAAGTGTATCTTATTCGTGAAGAACAGACAATTCCGGGCAATTCCGGAAATAAGCTGGAGTGTACAACATCTACCCCTAGAGGCTTCTTGCTGATGAGTATTTAGTCATTACTGGAGCCTTATTGGTCTAATTTAAATATTGACCTTCTTATAGGGCTAGGGCCTTTGGACCCTTGCTAAACCCTTACGTGAAAATAGGCTCAGAAAAATGCGATACAATATCGGGTAAAATATTTTGTAACTTACTACTCCTAGGACGATTGCACGGAGAATGTGGTACAATAGGCATGTTGTAGTACAGGTACTGTGACAGATCCATGGATCAGATAATGCCACTATTATTTAAAATTCTTTTCTACCCCAGAACTTTTCCGTATCTGCGTTTCTTAAAACATGTTTTTACGCGTTATCCTCCCCCGCTGCCGCCGCCACACTCGCTGAGGGGGTTCGCTGTGGCTTTTCGTCGCTACGGCTTACCCACACCTGCATCCGGATGCCTCTGCGTTGATGTGGGGTACTTTCACAGCAATGATCATTCATGCACGGGCTTGCTGTTCTTGTGTAATTCCGCCAAGGGGGAAACAATACGTATTGTGAGCACCAGCCATTTTGCCCACGCGAAATGCAGCCGAAAACCCAGCTCCTAACAGATTAGAAGCAATATAAATATGCTATTCTGCACAATGAAATCGCCCTAAATCAGAGCATAAATTGGAGTCAAGTGTTGTTAATGGGAGTTCGCCTATGCCGTTTATCGACTGGTAAAATGCGCGATTCCAAAGTTAGTGTTTTTTCATTCAGCATTCAGCAACATGTACGGTCCTGACTTCCGGTGGCGTGCAGTTACTCTCCACTATGCGTACGCAGTGCCGTGCGAGCGAGTAGCTCGGATCTTGGGTATCTCCGGGTGTTCAGTGAGGCGCTGGTACGACCTGTTTAAATCAAGTGGACACGTCATTTCCGGTGCCAAATGAAGACGAAAAAGCGCGCACCTAAACTGGTAGACTTCATTTCCAGCTACCTCAAAGATCATCCGACATTCTACATTGAGGAACTACAGTGTGAATTACGGCGTCGGTTCAGTGAGCTAAGAGGTGGAATGAGCGCTTCGACGATTCTGCGTGTGCTACGATTTGAGCTGGGATTATCACGGAAAGTGCTAGAGCGACGAGCACGAGAGGCAGTGCCGTTGGAGATAGAGGCTTTCGCGGCAAAGCTTCGGTGTTGGTATAGCTACTTCGAACAACTCTTGTTTCTTGATGAAACATCAAAAAATGGGCTGGATGTCATGAGGCGGTATCCGTGGTCGAAGAAGGGTACTCGAGCTATCGTCCGTGTTCCCTTTGCGCGAGGGCCACGTGTTTCGATTCTTGCTGCATGTGACGTGAAAAGATTTCGGGCGTGAACAACTACACGGGGTACATTCAGCCGACTGAAATTTCACCGAGCGTTCATCCGCCATTTCGTCCAGCAGCTCAACCCCTGGTATCTTCCCCGCTCTATTGTCATACTTGACAACGCCCGTATCCACATGTACAGTGAACTCGAAGAAGCCGTTCACGCGTGCGGTGCAGTGTTATTGTTTCTACCACCATACTGCCCGCAGTACAGCCCAATTGAAGTGATGTTTGGACAGCTGAAACGTTGGCTAGGACGTCATGCAAATCTTACGTTTCCGCTTTATCCGGAAAGGGTTTTGGAGGTGACAGTGCGAGCTTGCGTGAAACCTGAGGAAACTGGTACAAACTTATTCCGTCATTGTGGATACGGGCCTGCTGGAATCAATGATGCTGTTTTTATGCAGGGCCTAGATGCAATGTAGGTATCTTGATTTTGAGCATTCAACGTGAGTATACAAAGAGTCGTTCAATCAACTCCATAAAGTTGGTGACCTCGTCCCATTTTCGAATGCCTCGTCCCATATTGTTTGCCACCCCGTCCCAGACTGGGACGAGGCGCCCTATAATGGGACGAGGTCACCAACTTTATGGAGACGATCGGTAAAATGATCAATGCGGGTTTACTTTTTAAAGCACGCGAGGTGGAAACTATTGATGATCGATGTCTTCAACGTCTTCGGGGTCTCCGGGTGGCTGGAATTCAGAGAAAATATCTTAGGCTGAAAAATTGTAGTTTGGAAGCCCAAGCATCTCTCTCAATTCGCTGACGTTAAACGTGAGGCGCAGTGGTGTCGATCCATTTAAGCTAGCTGTCAACGTCCGTATAGGCTCGTCTCGATCGCTTTGTTGCTGGATTAGAGCTGCTCTGATTGCATCAATATGCTGAGCTTGATGGGAAGTTGCATTGTCAGGAAGTGCAATAGCTGTTTGATCGTGCTGACGAGCATGGGAGAAAGCCCAATGTATCCGGGCTATCTCGCCTACTTGGACGTCAGGATGCTCGCGGAGATGGCTGTCGATCAAGCGTGAAGCTTCTTCCACTCGACTCGTAGTTGCACGCCGAATACCGCTCTGCTCCTTTGCAACAAAAACAATCAGCTCAATAACAAGAGGTCCAGCTAAAGACCGTCGTTGGTAGTTTGCTTGTTCAGTATCGAGATTTGCCCGCCAGTTGCTTGCCGCGACTGGTACCCACTCGCGTTGCGGTGCCTTTAGACCTAGCTTCAAGTAAATGCTCTTATCCAGTCGTACGGTTTTGGGTTCGTATGCTTCTAGTGCTAGTGCAGCTAGTTCCTCAACTTTGGAAACAAGCTGGTCGAACTCCTCCCTCTCTGCGTCGAAGACGAAGGAACTGCCTTCAACACGCACATTCGCTCGACTTGTACGGCCAATTTCTCCTACCTTGACTGCGACTTGGATCTGCATAGGTCCCTTCGGGGCTGCATATATGTAAATGCCTTGATATGCCTACGGACGTCTCGGCATTCTGGGGGTATATAAATCGACCTGACATCCTATAATTAGCAGTGCAATTCGATGCTTGTCCCTCTAAATCATTGGTATGAAGGCGTGTATATATATAACGTTGGTGCCCCAATCTTAATAGCCTGATATAATGGAGTATTTAGAGCCAAAATGGGCAAAATGAATGACGATCACAATAAAGCGAGTGTATGTTTAAAGCTGCTGTATCATGTTCATTATCGAGGAGATAGAATTCCTTGCATGCCACAAAGAACTCTGCCACAAATCGAGTGCATACTCTTATTGGTTTTTATCTTGCCCTCGATTTATTCAATGTTGCCGTTTGATTCGCTAAAAGCATGCTAGCTGCCTTGTTTAGCGTGATCGCTTACTACAATACATATTTAGCATCCAATCATGGGACTTAGCTCGTTTTGCCCCTTGTATATGAAATATGTTTACAGTTAGTCCGATAAAAAAATTCTGGACCGGTACAGAAAGAAGCGTGCAGCTCGAATTTTTGAGTGACCCCCATTCGATTCGAACCCCGATAGGCTGCCATTCGGTGACTACTTCGTTCAGCGCACACGATAGGAGCGATGGCGAGGTTTGGTACCTCGTAAACGTAACTTAGCCAACTTCTATAATACTTATGATTTATAATATTTCGCTTGGTGTTCACAGTAAACATACGGATGGGCAGACTCTTATCTCACTCTTCAATTACTCAGCTCCATCCCAAGTTAAGCTTCCAGAGTTCTCGTCGAGATATCCATGGCCTTCATTACGATCGAAGACTTAAATGCGTCTTTCAGTCTTTTCTGTTGTGTCTACGGTATTGGCACTCAAAAGATGCCGGCCAACTTCTCCTGTGCCGGGCCTTTTTGGGGGTCATCGGAATGGCCTTCATGGCTTTCGCCAATGTCTACGGTGCTGTGTCCATCTGCCGTGTAATGCTGCTTGCACCCACCTCCGTTCGGACTTACGGAGATCTGGGCGAGTGGGCCATGAGAAAACCTGGCCGCTACATCACGGTCGTCGTTCAGGTAACAGGCTGCTTGATCGTACCGTGCGCGTTTTTGGTGCTCGGTGGGACCCTGTTGGATGGTCTCTTCCCAGGCGCTTTCACTACGACGACGTGGTCAGCTCTCATGGCTCTCACAATCACGTCGGTGTGTCTCGTGCCTACTCTTAAGGAAGGAGCTGCATTGCGTTTGTAGGGTGCATGGGCACGTTAGCTGCGGATGCCCTCGGGATCGGGATCTTGATGTATGGCATGCGGGGTCACCCTGGTACTCCTTCTCCAGAGCTTCACTTTGGCCAAGTGGTTCGTGCATTCGGCAGTCTGGTGCTAGCATACGGCTCTGGAATTGTGATCCCGTCAATACACCGCCAACACAGTGACCCTAAGCGAATGCCTCGAGTGGTGGGTGTGACTGTCGGAACAATTTCGATTCTTTTCCTGATCCTGGCCAGCACTGCGTATTCGACCGTCGGTTGTCAGATCTCGGGCAACATTTTGTGGACGATATACCCGGACGCACATACAGGGCTGACAGCACTGGACTATTCACCGCACGGAGGCTTGTCATACTCGCTTACTTGGGAATGCAAGTACACTTAACGGTTGCCTTCTCCGTCATCTTAAACCCCGTATTCTACCTCACTGAGCGCATGTTGTTGGGGATGCACAAACTTCCACCCGTTGACATCGAAAACAACCCGCCCAGCTACGCGGATGGCTTGACGCCAGTCAATCTTACCGACAAGCTATCGCAGTCTCGTACATCCCATCTTCGATCGAGCACCGCCAATAACGAGGTGTACTTTGACTTGGGAGAGGCTGAGGCTGCCGAGTACCGTGGCGCCAATGCTATCAAGCACGTCACTCTACGACTCATCATGATAACGATTCTCGTCATCCTCTCGGTCATATTCGAAGACCATTTCTCCGCATTTTCGGATTTCGCAGGTGCGTCGTGTGGGACAATGACCTCCATCATCCTCCCTATCATTTTTCTACTCAAGAAGAAGTGGGGTGAGCTTCCACTGTGGGAGAAAATCCCCGCCCTCGCAGTTATCATCGTCTGCTTTTGCCTCGGCTGCTACGTGACCATCGTCACGGGTAAAGAACTCTTCAAACCCGTCGAAGAAGAAACGGCGTTCCCCTTCTGCGCACCGGAGTTCGAGAATGTCGTCTACTACAACTACACTGCAGCCCACAAGGATTAGCATCAACCAGCGTGGTGTTTAAAGAAAACGTGGTCGATATAAAAAGAGTTAAGAAGTTGAACTGGTGGTAAAAATCATTAGATCTATCATAATTATAATAAAATTTCATGTCAATAACTCTTTTTTGTAATAAAAACGTTTTAAAGAGCCGACGAATTAGGTCTAACATGTAAAAAAAAACTCAAATTACACAGAATCTCAGTTAAATTTTTTAACATTTAATGTTTCTGGGAGCTTATCACTGATAAAAGATGGGGAATCTTTTATCAGTGATAAGCTCCCAGAAACATTAAATGTACGGTAACCCAATTTACAGCTAATGTGAATACTTACTACTCTACCAGTCTAGCAAAAATTTAAAAAGCTGAAACGTTGGATTGAACATTAAAACGAATTCATGGAGAAAGTTGCGCTTGCTTCTTCACGTCAGCACGGTGCCAGCGTATCGAGCCTCAATCTTTATGAAGAGTCGACATTGGACTCGGCGTAGTCTCCAAACAGAGAACCCCACAATTGATGCACCAGTTTCATCTTAAGGCAAACCGTCGCGTCGCCTCGTAGCTTAAAGTCTCTCTCATGGCGCCGCTCAAGATCCTCATCGTCGGACCTAAAGAGGCCGGCAAGTCCACAGTACGCCTCCATGTAATGAGCCAATTTCCCGGTGTCCACATTTTGCTCATCCCTCGTGTCTTTAGATTGCGAACTTCCTCGCCGAACACACCGATCGTCTCGGCAGTCAGGAACGCTACCAACCGACCGTTGGTGTGCGGATCTTGGAGCTTGAGAAGGGCAAGGCGAATGTGGAGCTGTGGGACGTATCGGGAGATCAAAAGTAAGGACTGAGGTACTCTTTGGACAGACCTTCAGCTAATTGTGTCTACTCTCATGCAGCTACGAGGCGTGTTGGCCGGCAGTGATGAAGGATTCGGACGGTGTCATTCTCGTCTACAACCCCGAGTCGCATGTCCACGAGAGCGAGGCTGTGCTTTGGTTCGTATCGGTCTGACTAATAAAGAGAGGGGGTGACGTACTCATCTAGTATTTGCGTGGTAGGTACGAGTGGTTTATTCAGAATGCAGGGTTGGACAGCTCACAGAGCCTCGTATTCGAGCACACGACGGGGAATAGCAACACTGCCATCCCATTGGCGTCGAAATCCCGACTGCCAAGCCACTTGCGCGTTGTCGCAACTACTTTCGACACCCCCAACGTGTTCAAGAGCGGGTTCAGTCGACTCGTTACGGCTGCTCTCGAACGTCAGCAACGTATGGGCAACCGCAAGTGAGGGCTTCTCACTCTTTAATAAGTCGACGAAAAATAAAAAAAATCACTGTTACTGGACCAAAACTACTCGTTTGTAGACACCGTTAGTAAAGCAATCTCGTCTGTATCTTCTGCGTTGTCCCCTTCGTCTTCTTTAACTTCGTCTTGAACGTTCTCTAAACTGCCCAAGCCTCCGTCGAAGCCATCGCCACCAACGTCAAGATCATCGGGTGGGGCGGGATGACTAGTCTGGCTCACGCCTCCCAAACCCCTAGAGCTGAACCAAGTGCACCTCCTTGACCAACTTCTTCAGGTACGACGGAGGTCTGTCCTGTGCTACCGTAGCGAGCTTCCCGTGTAGGAGACACAACAGGCGCGATCACCTCCAGCGGTGCAAATGCGCGGCTTTCGTCACTCTGGTCCATCATTCGCTTCACGACGTAGTAGCAGAAAGCTTCACAGACAGCAACTAGCACTAGAATGCCGAGGACCCACCAGAGCCACAGCACTTTGCTCATCAGGTCACTGTCGCTATGATAGGGTGGCATCGCGCCAACGTATGCACAAGTGCACACGTACTCGGCTGGCGAAACGTTGCAGACGGCGTTCAGTGGGCAGCAGCATGGAAGTTCATGGCTGGAGCGAGTCATCCAAGTGCCACAGAACTGACCCGGGCCATTGCGAAATGCTTGAGAACAGTCACCAGTACTCGCACAGAGCTGACAACCTGAAGGCGGAGTAGTGACACCGTCAAGATCTCCAGGACTTAGCGCTGGAGCTGGCACGACCAGCAACATCAGCAACAACCAGCAGCTTTCCATCACGAGGTTCGTTTCTTCACAGCCTCGTCCCAACAGATCTGCTTACAAAAGTGCTTGTGATGCCAATACCGGTACATCGGTTAGAAATCCTGGACAATGAATTTCATCAAAGGACCTACTCGGAAGCGCTTTAGCTCTCTTTACAGTATTATAGTACAGTAGTCAAAAGCTGTTAAAACGGCAAGTGGCGGATCACTTGATACCCGAGTTCCCAACAACATGGCTCAAGTGACTTGCACTGCAATTGATAGGAGTGGCAACAAAAATTGTAAGGACATTGCTACGGTGCAACTCATCGACAAGTCCACCGCAAAGTTCTCGCGTTTAGTAGTATTATAATATTAATACATGGACTGGCATAACAACAACGATAATACTATTAGTAGTGACAATGTTGAGCGCATCGAAGTTTACGTGCGCACATTGCAACTCCGAATTGCTTGCATGCCAAGAATTTGTATTCAGACCAATCAGCGATCTACAAATGAATTTTATCCAATCCGAGCTATAGTTTCATTCATTCCAAAAAGACAACTCGATTAGCCATGAGCTTCCTGGAACGCGAAGAGGATATGGATGCAATGCTGGCGGAGGCGCTGGCCTTCATCGACGAGTGTGACAGCAACGGGAAGCGTACTAAGGCTTGCACATCTAAAAAATCTAAAGTTTTTAGCTCAGTCGCGTCTCGGAAACCGCAGAACTCGGATAAAACCCAACATCAAGCGGGTGATTATCACTGCTACTCGACACAATTGCAACACCGCAAGAAGGCAGAACTGCGTGCACTGAGAGAGCAGGCGCTTGAACTCGATGAGCAGGTGAAGCTGCTACTGCGGCGACGTCAACATAGACAACGATCTCGAGCGGAGAAGGAGAAAAACTCAACCACCCAGAACGAGGACGATGACAGTCGGGAGTGGTTCAAGAAAGCGGTGGGTGAATTCCAAAAACGACAGAAAGCAGAGAGAACGCATAGGAAACTCCAAGAGATCTGGGCCAATCCGACCAAAGTCAACGGAGCTTTCCGGCACTTGGTGCAGCGTCGCTCGCTGCTTTATGTAGGTGGCAAAAGGCGTGTTTTATTTGTTTTTAATGGGTTTAATTAAACTACAGGGCAAGGATTTTGTGTTCGAGGATAAAGAGAACACACCACTGGAGCCTTCGGTGGCGGACGAGACGATGAACATCATCTCCCAACTGGAAAAGAGAGTAGAGCGACTGTACTTGAGCTCCGACTCCGTGTTCCCACCAGACCTCCCAGAGACCATTTCGTGCAACACGAGAGTAAAATGCAGCGGCGACACGGCCGGCAATTGCATTGAGATTATTACGACAACGCCCGTATCCAGTCCGCTGCATGTTGCAGCGGATGTCGTGTGGAAAGACCTGAACGTCAAGAGCCAAGATCCCGAAAGAATCTACAGTTTCGTACGTCAAAAAAATCTTTTTATAGTTTTTTTATTAATATCTAACAATAACTTCTTAACACTATTACAGATCCGTGGCCGCAAACCCGATTCATTGGAGAAAAACTTCCTCATCGCCTTACACAACCCGTCGGGTGTATTGAAGATCGACGGCTTCCAGTTCATGCTCAAGTTCGAGGAATCCGACCGCGTTGTGGTCATAAAACACAATATTCTGACGCTACCGCACATGGGACTCGAGTTCCGTGACCGCTGTTGGATCATCATCTCCCGCTCCAAGTCGGACCCGACACAAGCGTCCGTCGCGCGCACATGCTACCAGCTCTACGCTGAAGGCTCTGAAAGTTTTTCATCAAACGAAGACGTCGCACATACTCGGGACTATATCCTTAGTTCGCTCAGTGGGAAAGTGCGACGGGACCACCAAATGCTGCAGAATGTCCTCATCGAAGAGGACCGTCGAGCTGCCAGTAGGATCGTCCCCATGACGGCCTAACATGGCTACATTTTTCTCCGTCGTGTAACAAACACAATATATATACTGAAACGTTTCTTCCCTATTTCTAATTAGACACCGTTAAAATGACGGGGCCCAGAACTCGAGCCGAGATAAAGCGTCGGCGCAGCTCGAGCACCGGAGATGCTACTTGCGGCGTAGAGTACAGTGAGCAACTGTATGCAGCGCTTACGGCGGGCGCGTTGTGGTTCCTGGGTGTCAAAGATATGGTTCAGCTGTTGGGGACGTGTCGGACGCTTCGGTTTGATAAAACCCTGGGTGTTATGGCGCTGAGTAATTGCAGCGTTGGGGTGCATTTACTGCACGGCTGTAGCGGTGACTGGATGGATTTATCCCTACAGAAGCAACAAGAATCGACCGGGGAAGAATCGATCTTCTGGTCCGAGTGCAGAAAACACAGCCATGTTGCCAGGAAGAAAGAGCTGAATCGTCGCTTAATGGAAGATAAAATACCATTGGGTTTTTCACGAGGACAAGCCGCGCAGCTGCTATCTCTTATTGGCAAGTTGGAAAAACGTTTTAAACCATTTTACAATTGCGCCTATGTGGCAACTCCGTTTGGAGATTTTTGTCGTGCTCGACCGGTCATTTTGCCACTACCTGCAAGAACTGATAAAGACGCGAATGCAGCGTGGACGATGGAAGATGCTCGTGACGCATTAAATTCCATGTGGGATCGTTTCGGAGACGATTTCGCCGCGTCAGGTACGGAATACATGCATGTATCAGAGATAGGGATGCACTGGGAAACTATTGCTGTTGCCAAGCGTGATGCCAAGACGAAGTGCAATTTTTGCGAGGCGGCAAAGAAAGCTATTCGGGAATACCGGAAAGAGGCAACTACATTGATGGACGAGTTCACGCGTGTGTTGAAGAGCAAGCAAGTGGAGTGGCGTGCAGAAGGTCTGGACGATGATGAGATGCACGAGCGACGTAGTTTACTAAAGGCCGATATGTTCCTGGAAGACTCGTATCCTGATCCGAACGCAGCTGAGAGCACAGCGGACGACATCCTCGCGCACATTTGCGAGCACGACAAGTTCCCCGTAGTCCCATTCGAAGGGATGGCTAACGGTCTAGAAAGGAAGAACGACGATATTTTCAATGCGCTGGCACTGGAATGTCAGGATCTGTGTGGCTCGTTCTACCGGCCTCTGAAGCAGAATCTGGCGGCAGTCGTGGCCTTTACTGGCCAGCGAGTGCATCGACCGTGGATGGACACGGGCGAGGAAGCGGGAATCATCCGACGCGAGCTCATTGCCGGGCTATCAACCAACGGGTTTCTAGTAGGCGTATACGTTATGAAAACCGTGGAGGACTAAATGTAGCTTGCTTGATACCGGTACAAATAATTTGCAGATTAGTATTTGCAAGATACAAACTTTTGTAGCCATTTCGGGTTTTTGCCCGCGTCGTCCTGTCTGAGTGACATCAGTCGTCCAAATTGCCAGATGGCGAGAATGACTGGCTGGCGGCAGCTGGTCGCATCTCGCCTGATAATGTCCATGTCACATCGGATTTCGACCCAAAGGTGAACATGTTGCCTGTATTGTCTGTACTTGCCGACCATGAGCTCCTCGGTAGTGCACACCATGATGAGATGGAGAGCGTATTGCTGCGCTAGTAATGGTGAGCGCGTCTTAAGGCGTCCAGATAGTCGCGCTGTTTCAAACAGCGTCTCGAATCTCCATCTGCGCGGCGTACCGGTAATGCCATTCTCGTGTTCATGATCCAATGTGAAGATGGTGGAGAGGCGAAAAGATGCTGGGTTGGTATAGGGCCAGCTGCTGCGCTCGCTTCAATTGTCCAGATTGTTTAGCGCACTGCGTTGACCTTGAAAGGCGAGGTGTTGCCACTACTATGCCGGTACATGCATGGAGGCTGAGGTACGCAACAAGCAGCAGCGCTAGTCATCTCATCACGTTACTATCGACGCCGTCTCTACTATGGCAAAAAATCGGCAATCAATTAAAGAGGCAAATTTGCCTCTTTAATTGACCCCATGCCCTGGACAATCTCTGCATTTCGTAACAAGAACAGCCGTTGGTGGATGAAACATAAAATTCAGCAGGTAAAACATAGAATCTGACGGGGAGGGGGGCCTAATTGGGTTGACGGTGTTGGAGCGAAACTGAATTTTGGCCAGAAGAACTGAGCTGGCGCCGCTTTAGCGAAAGCGCTTTGTTGCCTGCACCGCCAGTGCCTCCAAGGTAAGCTGCAGCTTCAACACGCTAGCCGTTCGTGCATTTGTTATGCCGACTTGCAAGTGATTAACCGCTGCGGTGAGTTCTTTGCCTTACAGCAAAAAATTCTTCATTGGCGAAAAGCTCCCCTGTCGCTTTCGACACAAGCCGTTTAGACACCAGCAACAACCAAGGGCGGATTTTCAACACACGTAAGTTGCCGCAACCAACACTCACGCAGTTTTTCCGTCACAATGAACGTCACAGTCACCTCACCTTGCGCTTTGGTCACTTTCCGTCGCTCTTTGTCTTGCAGATAATGAGCTTTTCCAAATCAAATTTGCCACCAACGTTGCCAGTGGCAATAAAAAAGGAGAGGGAGGACCCTTCCTCTCTATCCGGCTCCATGTCAATTCCCGGCAGCAGTAGCAGCATCCCGCGCAAAGACTCCATTGGCTGGGGCGCCGACGATTTCTTGGGCATGATCTCACACACGCCGCCAGCGTTTTCTCCGGGCAGTTTGACAATGCCCATGACTAAAAGAGGGCGCAGTGGCAGCATTTCCAGTCGACTTCTTAGCGCCTCAGACTTGGAAGAGCGCGGGTACATTGACAGATACCAGAAAGGGGTGCTAAAGGTGCGTTTAGACACTCTGGAGCAATGCAAGTGTTGCAGGTATGTATCTAAAACTGTGTTGCCTTTGCCAGGATCTTATTATCAGTGGCGATGAGGCATTGCAAAAAGCGTTGGAAAAGTTTGACGCGGGCGACCCAACCACACTCGAAGCCATGTTAGACAGTGGAGCACTGAACCGGAAGTCGTCGTCTATTGATCTTTTGGACGATTTGGATTTGGGTTTCCTCAACGTTGGTTCCCTGGGCGACACTCCGAAAGATGAGGTTTGTGATTTTTGGGCATTTTCTGTCGTTTCATTTTTGTTGCAATTGCCTAATTTCTGTTATTTCGTTGTAGTTCCAATCAGGCGGACGGAATCAGTCGCTGGACGAATGGGATGAACTTGGGTTCGATTCTTCTTTTGCGGATGTGTCGGCGCGGGATATTCTAGACGGGGAGTTTTATAGCTCTTCGCTGGGTGCATCGTTGCCCAATTCGTTGCCTTCCATGGGTTTGGGTATCACGCCACCCGCAGGTTTCAGTTTTGCCGAAGACTTTTTGGAAAATCAGGTGAAAACCGAGCCAGGAATCAAAAGTGAAGGCAAAAATGACACTGGTAGCAAAACTAGTACTGGCGCCTTTAGCGCCTCAACCAGCTCCTCTGCAGCATCGAGTTTGTCGACGTCTCGACCCATTGGCATTCCTGGCTCTGCTGGTGCTTCCCGCCCTTTCGGGGGCGTCGACAAGGGCAAAGATGGCCAGAAGCAAAACTTCGTGGGCGCCTACTCCCCCGACTCTAGACGGAAGCGTATTGAGAAATTCCTCGACAAGAGACAGAAACGCGTATGGCGAAAAGAGGTCAAATACGACGTGCGCAAGAATTTTGCCGACTCGCGACTGCGAGTGAAGGGTCGTTTCGTGAAAAAGGAGGATGAGCAGTTGCTGCGTGAGCTGCTGAGCTTCACTTAAGGCCTTACCGCATGGGTACCGAAAATTGCAACGCAAAATCGAGCAACTTTTACCTGTCAAAATGACGGGAATGTCGCTTAGGTCCAGTCTTTGATCCTCGTTTTACGCACTATTTCTACTCGGAAGCGGGGAGTGCAGTGGCTGAAAGACTTCAATAGCTGGCGCGATGCGTTAAATCGAGGAGAGAGAGAAACACAAACCGGCGGATCGAGGTGGCAAATGTGGTATGTACGACTTGCTCCGCGTGTGGGCGTGATCCGTTGAAATAGAAGCAGGGAACAAACGAAGGAGGATTTGGAGATGCGAGGAGAAGGTCGGATGTGGTGCGTGAGGCGTAGTTTATTGGGGCGAGGCGACCTCTGGAATGCGTGCATGGATTAGGTTTTGGTCGGTCTCGATTTAGGATAATTTGCACTGCTTTTCATTTTCATTCGTACGTCCATTTTCCTTATATATGTTCTGTAGTAAATGGTGAAGCGTTCGGTGAATAGTCTGCATGAACTGATGAAATGTTGCATCGTTAGATTTTTGCACCACGAACAGCATCACAGCATAATTGTGAGAATGTCAGATAAAGGCGGGACTTTGGACAATGAAAAAAGTTTAAAAAAATCTTGAGGCACACTGAGCTAGCTAACGCGCAGCATTCAGTTTTATCCAGGTAACGTCGCCAATATCCCTCTTGCAGAGTCCGTGATCCGGAAGAGTGCAACGCACTCGCATAAATCAAGTTGAGGCAGCGGCGCAACCGGTCACGGCACCGGCATGATCCTCGCCTGGAGAGGATCATCGCCTGTGTTGACCAATCTAATTGGGGTCGCCATTACAGTGCAGCAAAGCAAAATTGACCAGGCACTTGACGGAGATCAAGCTGTACTGCAAATTGCAGCTTTAATTGATCGTGCTGCTTGGATTTGGCATTGAAGTACGACACGATCTATTTTCTGCGGTCACGACTAGCAACATGGATACAGAGAGAATTGTCACGTCGCACTTGTCAGTGCAGACTGATGATCGTAAGCTGACAAATCGTTCAAGTGTACAAATTTGCTTTAATTTTTGCCCAGGCCAGCCGTGGTGTTGCATACCGATATTTCAAAAAAAAATCAAACAAATTCATGAAGTCTGGTGTAATGTCAGCTAGGATTGTTGCTACTCTCCTCGGTCTCTGCTAGCGGGGGTCATTCCATCATACACCCGCGCACGGAGATATGACCGTCCTTACCAGTATCAATGGGGAACCCCCTTGACTGTTGGGGCTAAGCATGCTCGAGTCGCAGCTGCGTTTCGAGCAACGATAGACGTCCAACAAGATCGGTCGCAACGAAGTAAACGATACTGCGACCAACAAGGTCAAACGCAAAAAGCGAGCCTTCTTCAAATGACTATTCACTCCTGTGGTGTTAATGATTCGCCAAGTGGCCCCACCGCCGCCTCCGAGAGCTCGTGTCAAGATCCCCATCGTCTACCGCGATGGAGAACACAAAGGTCTGATCGTAGGTGGACTACGCGTTCTCTTCTCACGCCTAATGCAGGCAAATCGCAGAAGTGTATTGTTGTCGCAAAAAGATGTGTCCAAGAGGACACCCAACTCGTTTGAGTTCCCGAGCAGACTAGCACGGGAACAATTCCAAACCGAGGATATGCGCAAACGGGAAGATAAAAAGTGGCTCAAGAAAGACAAGTTAGCACGAGAACTGGCCAAATGGGTTCCTTAACCCCTTCAACCCTTAAAAAGTTATCTGAATGTGTACTGCTTCGTACGGTAGCATTTTTTTTTTTGAGTTTTGAGTCAGAAGTCTCCAGCAAAGTCTCCACCACCGCCATAGCCACCCCCACCTGCTCCATCAAAGCCACCTCCATCGAAGCCTCTACCACCTGCATCTCCACCGTGATCAGCTAGAGCGTTTCCGAGCAAAACCCCACCCAAAAGACCGGCTGTGCCTCCCAACGCCGCGTCGGTACCAGCACCCATTCCACGACCCCCTGTGCTTTGACCGTGGTATCTACCATATTGAGGTGTTGCATCAGCGTATCCCTGGTCCACAGGAGCACTGACATACGCTGTCGACGTGGTCCCGTAAGGCTGACTGGAGATACCTTCAGCCACGGGTGCGGCAACCGGAATTCCGTCGGCTGGGCGTCTGTCCCTGACCTGCTTGGACGCCATAAAGCAGCAGCCACAGCAGCATAACAACAGTGCTAGAGACCCCAGCAGCCACCATAGCCACACCAGTCCATATCCTCCATCGCCCGCATGATGCGGGGCGTATCCGCAGTTACAAGCGTAGTTGGAGACCTTACACACGGCGTTGTCCGGGCAGCAGCACGGACGTCGGTCGCTCTGGCGGTCCAGCCAGTTGCCGCAGAATTGGCCAGACTCACCTCGGTAGGCCCTCGAGCAATCGCCTGTGCTGGCACACACCTCACAACCAGACTGCACTTCATCGCTTTGCCCCGAAGCCGCAGTGAACACCACCACAAGCAGAACGGCGACGCGCCAGAGGCTCATTTTGCTTCTATGGCTAGCTGCAAAAGGTGCTTTTACAAGGAGAGAAAGCCTCGTCCCAAATTGTTTTGACAGAATGAAGATGACTAAAAGAAGTTGAAATTTAAAGAACATTTGCTAGGTGATGTTATCATTTCGATAACGTCGTCATCTAACGTTAGACGTAATAGATTTGATCCTCTGGCCGATGAATGGTGGCTTACGCTTTCAGAAGTCTCCTGGGCATATGTTCCTCCACCTCCACCACCGCCGTAGCTACCGCCACCGCCACTATTAAAGCTCCCTCCACCATCGAGCCGAAAACTCCGGTGGCTAGAAGACAGATCTATGAAGCCACATCAACTCAAAACCGAGGGATGACATGAGTGCAGGCACCAGTGCGGCACTGGGCGGCACGGCCGGCTTCGTGGGTGGATATACGCTGGGAGGTGGTCACCTCTCGGACGCCACGATCCAGCACTAACATAGAAATTGTGATAACAAGTTAGTCCAATCAATGCAAACGGCAACCACCACCAACGCCACTCCCTCACCTGCACCTTGTTGCGGCACATATCTAAACAGTTGCAGGCGTAGTTTGAGACCTTGCAGACAGGGTCGTTCGGGCAATCAGTTGCCGCAGAACTGCCCAGGCTCGCCTCGGTACGCCTGCCTGTGCTGGCACACACAGCGCAGCCAGATTGTTTGTCACCACTCTGCCCTAAGCCACGAGCCACCTCGGCCAAGCGAAATTGCGTTGCTCGCAGCTCGCCCGCGCACCACGAAGCAGGCGAACAGTAATAGTGCCAGCAGCAGCAACCACTGCCAATCCGGAAAGCCTCCATCGTCATCATCATCATCATCATCATCTGCATACATGTACTGCGGCGTATTCCCACACTCACAGGCGTTGTCGGAGACATTGCAGATTGTTTCGTCCGGGCAGCAACAAGGTCGCCAGTCTCCCCTGTGGGCGTGCCAGTTGCCACAGAATCGACCAGAATTACCTCGGTAGGCCCCGGAACAGTCACCTGTGCCAGCACACAGCAAACAGCCAAACTGCTTGTCATTGCTTTGCACCGTAGCCACATTTAGCAACTCCATAATGAACACGGGGAAAAAGCAACCAATTGTTGCCAGTTTGCACTTGAGGAAACTTCATTCGCAAGGGTAAAGAAAACCCTGTCCCAGGTTTCCTTAGCAAAGAGAAAATGACCACCAAAAACGGCAACGGATCTCGCCTAAAAAGATGAGCTCAAGTGCAACGAGGACAGCCCAATGCGCATGTGACTGAGGCCAGCGCGAGTCGGACGGCCTTCGCGCCAGGGAACCCGAAAAAATAATATGCGTAAAAATTAATCCTAATTTTTTAATTTAATTATTAATTTATGGCTGCCAACAACGGGAACAACCCCAATTTTGAGTAAGGTCTAGTCAAGTTACAGCGTGGGGACGCGCTGAACGTCGCGGAAAAATTAGCCTGCGCTGAATTTAGGTCGCCTGATCTCGAACGGTCGTCTTCAGGGCCGCCGAAGAGCGTTCTATTGTGAGAGCGGCGTTCAAGAAACGCAATTGCGCACTACGTCGACGTCGCGTACATCCCGCCAACGTCTAACGAGTGTGAGCGCTTCTTCTCTCTCGCTAAGCTGGTGCTGTCTGATCTACGGAAGCGAATGTCTCCAGCCAGGCTCGAGATGATAATGTTTCTGAACTACAGTCGTGACTTGCGAAGTTTTGCAAATAATTGAATTATTAATTTTCTCAGCTCACATCGATGTATTAATCTAAGTATTGCATTTTCGGGTTTCCTGCTTCGCGCCTACATTCTGAGCCCTCATGCAGTAACTCGGACACTTTTTTTCAGCGGAAGGGGCATCCATCTTGTCGCCAGAGGTCATCTTGGGGGCGAGATCAGGTGTCGTCATTTCGCACTGGAGGCACAGTAGAGCCTGTCCGTCAATGGCACTGGAGTCCAGTGACTGGACCACGTGACATGAAACGAAGCACAGCGCGGGGAACTCGCGGTGCTGCAGTTCACTAGGCGGCTTCTCGGGCATTGACTTTTCCAGGACGCTTTGCCATGAAAGAAGAAGACCCTTCTCGCCCGGCGCTGGAAGGTGGTTTGCTCGTCGGCGTTGAGTGCTATTTTACGCGCTTGCAATTGAGCGACCGATTCGACACTTTGGATTTTTTAGCGAGCGCAGGCCTGGCTGCCGAGTGTCCTCACCAAGGCGAGACAAGATGGCGTCGAACAGAGCCGGCTGGGCTGGAATTTTGATGAAGAGAGCATGTACATGTAATAGCTCGGCGCCAGCGGTCGCGTTCCACGCAAACAGACAGCGTGCGTGCGCCGCAGAAAGGGTCTCTAGTCACTCGACTCCGGGCAACCTTTTGGCTTTGGAGCAACGCTCCGGAGCACTGCAACATTATTGCGTGCGTGTACAGTACCTGCTCTCTAAAGCCTTGTAAATGTACAGACAACGACGGTGAAACTCAACCCCCCGTAGACATGCATTTTCAAGTCATTTTTAGAAAGGCCAACAAGACAAAAAAACTCGACCCCTTTCGTGGTATCACCTGCGATTGGTCAAAATTAAACCGACCCAACAGTTAATTAAAAGTAGAAAAAACAATTTAAACAAACACCGTTAAAAAGCAAAAACATGTATTATTTTGCTCTACACCATCACGACAAAGTGTTTTGGGATTGTTTTTTCAAAGCTTTTAATAACACATTCCGTAGATATGTTTTCCCACGCTCTAATTGTGCGTGTTACGGCAGCCAGACGCTTTTCCTTCGCGGTTCTTGTAACTGCCACCTTCTCTCGTAGCCATTCAGCTGTCAACTTTTTCTTGAGTGGCCCCATAACGCCCACGTCAAGGGGCTGACTCACAGAGGTGCTGTTAGCAGGCACGGGGACAGATATGTAAGCAATAAATATTGATTAAAAACACAAATAAAATAGGATAAATTGATAAAACGTTTGATTAAACCAACATATTGGAAAACGAGATGCTTACCGAGCTGCAAACCGCTGGCACATACGCATCAACGCGCTCAATGCGCGCTCAGGAGATGATTTATCGGCTAAATACTGCTCCAGCCAAGCCCCCTGCTCCATCTTCATATACTCGATCATGCCTCCAGTACACAAATACTATATATACACGTTAGAATCTGCAATAAATAATATAACAAAACAAATTTACCTCTTCATCCCGACGGACGTCTTTCATGAAGGTGACCAATTCGTGCTCAAATGTGATTTTAGTCTTTGCGTCTTGTCCTTTTGTCGTTCTGCTAGTTTGAGGTCCCTTAAACTCAAACAGCAGCTTTGCCTTCTTTCTCCAGCCCTTCAACGTACCTAATGGAATATTAAGCGCCCGAGCGGTAGGCTTACATCCCTCCAGAGCCACCCGCTCGAGCGCTCCCCGTCTCTGCTTGACGGTGTAGCTGTTCTGCCGACGACGTTCGTCCATCACTTCGCAGAAACAGCAATAGCGTGATTATTTAAACGGCGCCAGTATGGCGTGCTGTCCAGCAATATATTTGAAAGTATATTATTGGCTAAAATTACAAATAACATTTTTACTTGAGTTTAAAGTTGCACTGTAAGGGGGGTCGAGTTTTTGTGGGGGGTTGAGTTTCACCGTCGTTGTCTGTACCTGCTCTCTAAAGGTTCATTTTTGCCAAGATCTCATTGAAGTCGTTGCGGTCAGTCAAGCGAGGGGAAAGGCCTTGCTTGGTCTGGGACACGCGCGCAAATGAGTACATGTACCATGTATTACGGTTGAAGCAAACGATCCTTGGGCGTTGGCAACGACGGTAGTCACTACCGTCGTTGCCCAGTGGGCACTGCCGGCGTCCATGCTTCCAGGCTGTGATGGCTTGTTGATGCGCGGGAGACTAGTCGTGGCAACTTGCACTGCGAGTCTCGCAGGCAAGCCTGGCCTGCCATCTACCGGTATCATCGGGCCTCGGACCATCTGCGGGTACAGTACCACACGTATCGCAGCGTGGGCCTGGTCCTCTTCCTGCCTTCAGACGCTCCATACTTGCAGTTGCTGCTGCCGCACAATGGATACGCTGATGGCCACGGCCGCAGAGTCTGGGCCCTACGGGTCGTAGGAGTCGTAGTACGACTCCTCGCCAGCTGTCGGCACAGAGCGTTGACTCGAATAGGCACAATTAGTTCGTCCTACAGTGCACGGAGCGGCTGACGGTGCCGTGATGGCCATCAAGACGCCAACACGAAAGCCTTTGCAGCGAGCACACATCTGCTGCGGCGCATTTATTAGGCAAGCCGGACTGCAAGACTCATCCTGTCCCGATCCTTCGCACGCACGTACTCGCTCCTTTACGATGGGGCGACTGACGTACTGGATTGTTCGATTGTGGCTGGGGGAATGATCCGGAGCCGACAGAACGTGCACATACCCGTAGAGCCAAAGTTTGAATTTTGCCGCCAAAACAGCACGGAACTGTAAATCTCTTTAAATGAGGCTTTCGATGTGAGTACTTGCACTGTACCTTGTTGCTAAAATCACCGAATTAGAATTTCTTAGGCCGTGACAGTTGTTGCTTGTCCGGCTCACGCTTCTCGATTATCTAGAGTCCAATCTAAAGAGAAATAAATACTCGGGGGTCGAATAGGGGGTCGATCACCAAGCTGCAGTGCTTACTACACGACTTGGAAAGACGGTGGCTGCATTTGAGGCAGCAAGCTGAGCAATCTCCGGAATACCGCCCCATAGTCCGTTGTGAAAGCCGTTGCTGCCTATCCCGAGCAATAGCGGCATATCCTGCTCTTCCTTCTTGCTCTTTTGAGTGAATCTACCCGCAGCTTTTTCTGCTGTATCGATGTGTTCCTGTGAAAGCCGAAGCAATTGCAAAGCCTCCCAGCCAAACAATTTCTCAAAGAGTCAAAAATAACACTGAAAAGCGAAGGAGCCCCATTTTCAGGGCACATTCTGGCGGCCGTATCATTTTACGGAAAAGAGTGGGACGCCGAGGTACCTGCTGATTCAGAAAACGTGCACATGCCATAAAAGGGCGTGAGATCCGACTCGTCTGCCAAGCCAATTGCCTGTCGGCTGGGCGCCCAAGCGAACGACAGCCGCTGCGGCCGCAGGGTTGTCATTCCGCAAGTTGCTGGCAACTCGACACACATCGCTCTCGGTCGTGGCATTGCTGTTGCTTGTCGACCATCACTCCCGTCGCTTAGGTGTTTACCTCTTCCACATCACATATTTCAATGAGCGCCGAGACGCGGAGCCCCAGCGCGTCGCCCAGCGCCAGCAGCGACAGCGACGCATCTCCCGCCAATAAGCACAGCGCAGCGGACGGCAAGCCCAAGAAGTGCCGCTTCAACGACTGCGACAACCTGGCAGTGGACGGCACCAGCAAATGCGCCTTCCACAAGAACCGGCGTCAATGTTGCGTCGAGAACTGCACCAACCAGGTCTACGCGCGCAAGTTGTGTGTGCGCCACGGCGGTAAGAAGCAATGCCAGGCCGACAACTGCGAGGCGCACGCTCGCGGCGGAGGCTTCTGCTTACAGCACGGCGGCTTTGTGGTCAAGCGGTTCTGTATTGTCGAGGGATGCTCCAAGCAGGCGCACGCGCGCCAGAAATGCGTCCGTCACGGTGGCGGTCGACGCTGCAAGGTGGACGGCTGTATGCAACACGCGCGCGCCGGCGGACTGTGCAACCGCCACTCGCACGGCCACGAGTGCCGCGTGGAAGGTTGCAACAAGACAGCGCAACACTCAGGCTCTATCTGTTTCCGCCACGCCATGGAGTTGCGCGCACACGGCGAGGAAGTGCCCGAGCTTAACATCTCGAAGGGAGGGCGTCTCAGTAGCAAGAAGCGTCAGCAACAGCAGCGCGAGCAGCAGATGAAGCAGGAACAGTTCCACCACCAGCAGATCCAGCAGCAGATCCACGCGCCGCAGCACATGCAGCCACACCCGCTCTCTATTCAGGTGCCTCAGAGTCAACCTATGCCGCAACAGATGCAACAGCAAGGCAACCCGTTCGGTCTACCTCTGAAAATTAATGTGCCAACGACCATGCCAAAGTTCAGTCTGCGCACACCCCTGGGCAACAGTTTCCCAACTCCGCGCAGCCACGAGTTTTCGCTCTTGATGGGCCTCCCTTCGCCACAGATTGACAACTCGCAGCTGCCCAGTGTGCTCGCAATGACCAACTCAGGTGCAAACGCCACATCCAGTGGCCAACGTACCCCCGGTCTTGACAGTTTTCTTGCCAGTGGCCCACCCAGTGTCTCGCGTGGCAATGGCAACTATCTGTCGCTCGGTCTGTTCCCCACGCCTCGCCTGACCGACCGGACGCCTGGTGGAGGCGACGACGCCATGATGAGCGACTACATTAAGCTTATGGGCCCCGACACGCCCATGAACTTCCACCATAACGGCCACTTCGGCGGCGGCACCACGCCACTACTTGAGAACCTTGGCAACGTCTTCGAGCACAACCAAAACAACCAGAACAGCGCCAACCACGCGCTGCGTAATCATATGGCGGCAATGGCGGCCGCCGCGGCTGTGCACGGCAATACGCAACAGAGAATGAAGATGGACTTCTTGTCGCCACGCGGTCTGGCGGCTCACAACTTCCAAAGCCAGGGATTCCCCACTCAAACTTCTGGCGAAGGGATGGGTTCAAACGGTGGTCCGTCCGGATCTTCGGACTACGCGGCCCAATTCTTTGTGGACAACAAGAACGACAAACGTGGCCACATGAAGACATCGAGTGTCTCAGCAGCCACTACCCCCACTCCCAAGCCGACCGGTGTCACCGCCGCCTAAAGGCTGAGAGTCTTTGAGTGTGAAAAACAAAGTGAGTGACCCAAGTGACGTCCACTGTGATGACTAAACACGCACGTGCTCGAGCCCGACGGCTCGAGATTTCCCTCGTTACCGCAACAGACTGCGTGGGAATTGCATTGGCAAGAGCAGAGACCTCCGACTCGACGGCGCATGCGGCGCCTTGTAGAACGGTCGAAGCTCTTGCCGTCCTGATAGAAGAACCGAGTCCGCCGATTCCACGGACATTTTTTTGGTTCACAAAGTTTTGACCCTACAGATAAAGTACGGATGAATAGTAAAGTAAAACTTGACGATTTTGCAGCTTAAAGATTTCCCCCCCCTTTCAATCGATCTTTATCAGAGCAACATATCAAGTCCAAATTCGTTGAGCTTGACACGAGTGCAACAGTACAGTCGATCTTATTCCGTGTGAACTAGCGAGAGGCTCATCTCGAGTCGACGGCACGATATTCGACGGATGAGCCGGACTTGCCAGCTCTTTTTTGTTGTCTGCGTTTAGAGCGCTGGAAAGCCTGAAGATCATGTGCTTGGGTGGTTGTAGGTGTATCGTCGTGTAGGATACAAGTCGTAGCTTGGTCGTGTCCGTCGCTCGCTTCTGGCTTGATGCAGGGACATGTTTACAACGCCATCGTAGCAACGTTCTCCGTCACCAATTCTCGTTGCCACTGCCAATGCGAGCGCAACTTCATCGCCCACGTGTTTAGCACGTCTTCTTGGATGAACTTGATGTCTTTTTCCGCCGCTGAAAACCCTTCCTGTCGTTCGACAAAGAGTTGAAAGAAGAATCTCACCTCGCATTCCTGGGCCGTAGCTTTCGAGATGACTGTCCAAGCGTGACCACATAGCTGTAGACCTTCCGTGGGGAGGAGCAACTTGGATAACCGGACGTGAACAATGCGGTCGTTTTCCTCGAACTTGTGCAAGTATTGGAGACCGTGGGCCGCTGTCGTGCCGCTCGGGCATCGGATGGTTAGATTGAAGCTCTTGGCTACAGCGTCGACTCCTCGTTCATTCATCTAAAGAATGCAAACGTGTCAGTAAACTATCTGAAAAATATTCTGCAAATGAACTTACGTAGCGATAGGACTTGTCTGGCAAATTGCTGAGGCTGTTAATATCTCGCCACATAACGTCGCTGACCTTCTTCATCGAGTTCTTAACTGGAGCTCTCGCGACTAGTTCGATGGTTTTACCTCGGGATTCGTCTACACCGGGCTCCATACTGCAACCGAAAGACGGCATGTTCTTGTTAGAGAACACAGTCTCCGACAGCGAGTACAGTTGTGGCACGGATTGAGCGAGTAGCTCGACGAGCGCATGGCTGTTATCCGCTCTCGAGAGCGCATTACGAGCTGTTGGTATGCTCGCAAACACGAAGCCTCTCTCCTGTGAGGATAACAACGTTAGACGGTAGCTAACACAGCAGTTAGCCACGTACACTTAGCGCAGCTTGATCCTGAATGACCGTGGACAAGTCCTTGCTGAGCTTCACATGATCTTGCTGAACAGCCTTGAGTTTCTTGTTGATGGTCTCAGCCATACGACGTTTGAGGAACTCATCTAGTGCAGTTTCAGCCCACGAATTGCCCTCATGATTCTGCTCTTGAGTCTGCAACTGTCGACCTTCGCCATTGGTACGAGGTCTTCGTATCCGTTCCAGCCATTCCTCCAGGATAGGAATTTGCCGACTTAGTTCACGTGCTTCTGCCTTCCTTCGATGCAAAAGCTCGGTCGAGTAGCCTGGCTTGTGCTTTCGTTTCCTCGCAGGTTTGGACGCTGCTGGCTTCTTTACCGGACGATGTTTTGCAACAGCGTCCGGCTCAGGTTTGAGTAGACCTGCGTCGTCACCAAGAACCCCCAAGAGCTCGATGATGCCGGACAGAGTCGCCTCTGCCATGTCTTCCGATCGATTCAGGGAAACGTTGCTTATCGTTGCGGGCGCTTTCGAAGAGATAATCCGATTTGATGGCAACATCTACAGTATCGCGAAAAATGCGCTACCTCGTCCTCAGCACGTGATTACGAGTTGATTGGTGATTGTGCGGCCTGACCACATTTGATCAAAGACTGCATAATTGTCAGTCACTTTTTGTTACATAAGAGCGCTCACTCATCCACATTACTCTTGGGTACTGTACTGTACATCTCCAAGGGAGAGTTTGATGGAGTTTATTGCCAACAGTACAATACCGGTAATACTCCAGTGCCTCGATATCGTTAACGATGTAAATGAACCTTTAAATAATAATTCCACCTGATAGAAATCCGGCAAGACCGAGTGCTTCAGTCAAGGAGTGATGTCCACATCAGCCATGCTGAGCCAGGGTGTGGGAACACGTAAGCAGAATACCAGTACATGTAGTTTGTTGGTCGATGGACTCGCGAAGACCCCGTAATCATGAAGTTTTGGAGTCGCTGAATTCAAATGAGTGTATTATATGTAATTGCGAAGCTCGTGACCATACGAAATCAAATTGCACGCACAGCTAATAACTCAAACGCAGACATCGTCAAAACTTGTTTAGAGTAAAGCATCGATATTAATCTCTGTATCATTTTAGTATCGCTTACAATGGCAATGTAGGCGCAAGGTTCCCCGCCACCAATTCTTGTTGCCACTGCCAATCCGAGCGCAATTTCATCGCCCACGTGTTTAGCATCTCGGTCTGAATAAACTCCACGTCTTTTACCGCCAATAAAGAGCCTTCCTGGCGCTCGACAAACACTTGAAAGTAAAACCGCACGTCACACTGCTTCTTTGTAGCTTTCGAGATGACTGTCCAAGCGTGACCACATAGCTGTGGACCTTCAGGAAGAAGCAACTTGGTTTGTCGAATATGAACGATGCGATCTTTCTCCTCCAACTTGCGCAAGTATTCGATACCGTGACTCGCAGTCGTGTCGCCGGGGCATCGGATGGCTAAGTCAAAGCTCTTGGCCACGGCGTCAGACCCCCGTTCATTCATCTATAGAGGCACAAAAATAAGTGACCAGATGATGAACATTCAATTTATAGGTGGACGTACGTAGCGGTATGATTTGTCAGGTGAACGGCTGAGATTCTTGACATCTTGCCAAAGGATGTCGCTAACCTGCTTCATTGAGCTGTCAGCTGGGACTCGCGCGACGAGTTCAATGATCCTGCCGCGAGACTCGTCCATACTGGACTCCATGCGGCAACCAAAAGACGGCATAACTTTGTTAGAGTACACAGTCTCGGACAGCGAGTACAGTTGCGGTACGGCTTGGGCAAGCTGTTCGATCAGCATGAGGCTCTTATCTTGGGGCGCCAGTGCAGTTCGAGCTGTTGGCGGCTTCGTAAACACGTACTTCTTTTCCTATTTTTTTAAACAGCGAGATCGAAATATTAGTTTTTAGTAAGCTCTTCTTGAACGAGATGGACACGTACGTTTAACGCAGATTCTTCTTTAATGACTCCGAGCATGGCCTTGCCAAGCTTGATACACTGCCTGAGCAGCCTTGAGGTTTCTGTTGATGGTCTCAGCCGTACGACGACGGCGAAACTCTTCCAATGCAGTCGTTGCCCACGATTTGACGTCCTGTTTCTGCTGCTGGGTCGAAGTTTCGCGCTTATCGTCGACAGCGTGAGGGTTTTTTATTCGTTCCAGCCACTCCTCCAGGATAGGAATTTGTCTGGTGAGGTTAACTGCTTCTGCCTTCCTTCGGTGTAGAAGCTGCGTGGAGTAACCTGGTTTGTGCTTTCGCTTTTTAGGGGGCTTACTCGATGATTTTTTTGCTCTCGGACGAGTTCTTGCAGATACTTGCGGCTTAAATGTGGTGATATGATCACGGCGAGTGGCTTCATCGCGATATTTATGGGATATATCGTTTTCAAGAGCACCAAAGAGTGCAACGATGTCAGACAGAGTCACGTCGCCTACGCCGTCAAGTAAGTTCAGGTCCGAGCTGTTCATTGCTGTGTGCATGCACGTCCGAGGCAAAAGCAGAACTGACATCAATTTCTTCCATGCAGTGGTCCTTGTCCTCTGCAAATGATGATGTGTTGACCGGTGATTATGATCAGCAAACTGACATCAATATCTTCCTCTTGTCCTCTGCAGATGATGATGTGTTGACCGGTGATTATGATCAGCACAATACTGTACTCGAGTACAGCGTTATTCTAACCACACTTTCCTCAGTGTTTATGTGAGAGACCTGCAAAAGTTACATTTTCTAACTTAAAAACCGTAGTTGCTGCCCTTTAAACGGTTTACTTAAGTAGTTGGTTAAAAACAACGCTTCGGCGCGTTCAGCACACGAATAAAACCCAATACCGCTACGTAACTTTGAATTGCGGATTTTTCAAGCACATGGATACAAGTTCTGTGAAAAGTTTATTAGTGAAGCGGTTTAATCGCATACCGGTAATTCACGATTTTGTGTCATTACCGCGGAGTCCCAACAGGCATCTCTCATTGTATGTTCGCAAGGAGCAATTTTGGGACTATTATTAATACACAAACATCGATTTCGTTCGGTGAAAATGGCCACTTTCGTCGTTTGGTAAGCTCGACCGCCAAAGATACAAAGGCGCATTTGACGTGCATGGGTGACAAGCCTATAGTTTGTCAATACTGTGTCAATAATTGTTGTCTTGCCACACAATCGAATCGGGCTCCGTAATCGCTATCGATCTCAGCCGAGAATTGTCCGCCGAAAATTGAACGCGAGAGATCTCGTCTCACGAGCGTAACATTTGCCATGTACCACGTAGTAAGGCAAGAGACCTATGCCGCCTCAAACACTCCAGTAAAAAAAAACTCACTGGATCTGTGTTTTTAACCTTGCAGAGATGCAGCCGATGCCCACAGTATTCGTTTCATGCTGGTAAGCTGAAAGCACAAGGTGTGATCTATAAAGCTAACCTTAATAACCTTAAGCACCATTGGCAGAGTTAGCCGATGTCGGTAGAGGAGTATAATATCAAGTGTGTGTTTGCATTGTTTAAATCATGCAGACCGAACTATTAGAGATGCCAGGGACTGGTCCTACACGTTCAATCCGACCGAAGGTTTCGACGCTGCGTGGGAATCGCGTCCACGAACGTGTCCCCCATATCGTTGGTGGTGTCTGTGTTTTCTTCCTGGGTTGCAGTTTCCACTGGAACGGACGTATCTACCACAGGTTCGTCTGTCTGTGCCGGCGATGTCTCGGTCTCCGGTACTGCAGTAGTCGGACACGGCGTTTCTGCCTCGGTCGTCTGAGTGGGAGTGTAAGCCTCCGGGGTGGCTGTCGTGGGGCAGGGAGTCTCCGTTGGCTCTTCCGTGAAAGGAGGCAGCGGGACGTCCGTGACCGGCTCCTGAGTTGCAGCCTCGGTCTGTGCCGGTGTCGTGGCGCACGGAGTCTCAGACGGCACATACGCCTCCTCCGTCTCCGTCGGGCAAGGAGTCTCGGTTGCCGATGGAGTGTAGGGCGTCTGCTCTTGCTCTTGAGTCTCCGGAGCATCCGTCTCCGGCACCAGGGTGAAGACCGGGCACGGTGTCGTCGGTGCCGGCGTGTAAACATCTGGAGTGGGCGTATCCACGGTCTCAGGAGTGTACAGGGTGGATTCTTGGTACTGTTCCGCTTCCGGGGCCGGCGTCTCCGGCACTAGGGTGAAAACCGGGCATGGGGTCGTTGGTGCCGGTGTTGACGTGTACTCCGTCGATTCCTCAGGGGCATCCGTATCGGGTCGTAAAGTGAAAATCGGGCATGGAGTCGTCTGTGCCGGAACTGGAGTGTAAACCTCAGGGGCAAGTGTGTCCGGCATAAACGTTAAAGGAATATCCACTGCTGTCTCGGTTTTTGACGGGGTAGATTCTTGTTGGTAAACAGGGGGAGACGTCTCCGGTACCAGAGTGATAACTGGGCAAGGGGTGTCTGTCGGGACGTATGGAGTGGATTCCTCGGGCGGAGGGGTCGGCAATACCGGGCAAGGGGTCTCTGTGGGGACGTATGGTGTCGATTCCTCGGGCGGAGGGGTCGGCAGTACCGGGCACGGCGTCTCAGTTGCCGCTGGAGTGGGTACGTATTGCTCTGTCTCCTCTTCTTGTGCCGGAGTGGGCACATTTGGAGCTTCAGTCACAGTCTCTGTAGGGGGCTCTGTCGTCTCCGGGCATGGAGTCTCGGTCGGGGTAGGCACGTATACCTGTGACGCCTCTTGAACCGGAATAGTCGCTGTAGGCGGCTCGGTTGTTTCAGGACACGGCGTCGCTGCCTCTTGGTAGACCGAGGCTTCAGATACTGCCGGTGGAGAGTAGTCCGGGAGACTATAGCCCCCAGCACTGACCACACACGAGTGAGAGGCGCAAACGGCGATGAAAGCAACGAGGTACTTGACGGGGAGCATTTTTGCAGGAGCTTGGAGTCTTTGAGGTGAGTGGCCAAGTTGGTCCTTAGTGGTAAAAGGAGAAATGTGAACGTCGGTGCGACGGTGTAGAATGGTCGCAGGAGGAGCAACACCAGGAGTTTCGTTGGCGAAGATCGTTTCAGCTCAGTGGAAACGGCGCGAATGATCGAGGAAAGGCAAGCGGGCGATAGTCGATCGACAGCACACACGATCACGCCACCTTGTCGCCGGTAAAGTAATGCATCTAGACACGGAAATCAGTGGAAATGAATTTATCTAATACATGTAGGTACATAGGGACGTTGGGTCTGAAAAATCTAGCTCCGTGCCGGTGCAGTGTGCGTCATGTAGGCGAAGCAATAACGTCGGAATCAAGTCGCAACTGATTGGGCGACGCTCTTCGAAGCGGTTATTCCTGCATGGAGGCTGTCTTTTGGTAGTTTTCTTTTCAATTTAGAGCATTAGAACGTCTAACGCGCGAAGCGTGAAGATAAAAGTCGGTTTAACCGACGATGGGTTCATCAGTAACCCCTGTTGACTATTCAGCTGTCGTAGTGGTAACGAGTCGAGTAAATACACTTTTGAACGAGTTGGGGAGGGGGGGGGGGTACAAAGTCATTGCGGCAGTGGCTCGGTAGTCTAGAGCCAGTGTAACTACATCCTCGTCAAATACGTGGCAGTCTAAATCTGCTTTCTGTACTGAATAGTCCACTCCTTCCTATCACACAAAATGCTCTATCAATGAATCAGAAGTCCCTAATGAGCAAGCCTCGCACTCAGAAACATGCGGCTCGTGGATGTACCGAGATGACACCGGCGATATCTTCATTACTGCCGCCGAACACGCTTCATAGTTGCATGGGAGTTAACACAGCACACTGAAGCAGCTATATATCCATCATTCTTACTTCGATACGGATCTATTGATGCGTCCCACAATGCTCGAGGATCACCACACCGATGGGCAGTGTTCCTGACTGCTAATACGATCCGTGCGCTTGGCAAATCAGCTAGCCTTCTAGGAAACAGAATAGACGTCAGCAAGAACAGTAAATCGAGAACGGACTTTCCAATGGTGGACTTGCCGACTTCCTTGGGCTCGACGATGAGGATTTATAAGCGAAAAAGGATGCGTGTAATCGACTTAGAAGAGGAAAGCTTCAGGGGCTTTATGAGTCTAATAATAATAAGTGAGGTGTATTGTGTTACTGTCATTTTCGGACTGAACTCTAATCACCATTCCCGGTAGCTTTTCCTACTTGCCGGGTTTGCTTGATAACCGCAGTTATCTCTGCCTCATCCTTCTCCCACCCGAGCGCTATGTTGTCGGTGTGTATCGCGGCTGCATTCCTCCACTCTGCATGCCTGTCGTCAGCCTGTCGGCTTGTATAGTGTGTGTGTCCATCCAGTGCTTGGTGTCTGATCTTATGTTGCTGGTGACCTGTGCACATATCGCCTGGGCTCCTTGTCCCTTCCCGTCTTTTGTCCACAGCACCGTCCTGCTCGCTCTCTCGTCCATGGCCGTGTTTGCTACCGCGTCCGCCATTTTGTTGAAATTTTATAGTGGTGCCCCCAGCTCTGTATTTGACATTCGTCTGCTAATCTCCGGCATAATCTGTACCAGTGCTGTAGGTTTCTGGCCCGTGGTGGATTTCGAGTTGCCATTAGCCCGAGTATCATGGCGCTGTCACCTACAATGTGTACGCGTCTCCATTTGCACTCGCATATTCGTGTGAGCAGTCTATGTAGTCCCACAAATTCTGCCACGTTGTTTGTTGTTGTCTTCACCGCCAGTGACGTCGCCGCCGCCCATAATGGCTTGAAGTTGTTAATTGAGGCATCGTATTCCACCAGTATGCTGCCTGCCCCTCCAGGTCCAGGGTTCCCCCTGGAGCCCCCGTCGAAGAAGCCAATGCGTATGAGCCCCCGTTGTTTCGTGGGCTCTTGTGTGTCTGGTGTTGAGTTCCATCGTGAGATAATCGCCTGTGCCACTTGTAGTTTGCGATACGTGTGCTGCGTGAGCGGATAGTAGCCTTCCGTGTGCCTCCGGATGGCTTCACCTATTGTGTTCATGCAGGCCACTATCCCCTGCTGTGCCTCGGTTGGGTGTTCCGTGCTTGGGTGTACTAAATCCACTTGTCGTCTCCAGAGTGCCGTTATTGCGGCCGCACAGCTGATCCACCAGCATTCGTTTGCGACTTCGTATATGACGTCCCATATTTCTGCCGGTCGGTATTGTGCCCATTGCCCGAGCCACTGCGGGACCCCGTTCAGTGTGAATCCGAAGATTGTGTCGCACTGGGGTGTTGAGTTTGATCGTGATGCGTTTTGTGCGTTTTCACTCCCCAGGTCCCATTTCCATCCCAAAGTTGACCACAGCCTGACTGCTGTTGGGCACCTCCACACTAGATGTGCCGTTCCCTGTTCTGGTGCGTCCTTGCACATGTCCTCCATGCATCTGTAACCCCTCTCTGTCCCAGTCCATAGCCTGAGCCTGTTGTGTTTGAGTTTAATGATGTTTTGGGTGTGATATGGAGGCACCCCTTCCATCCTCTGGATGTCCCTCCATGAGACCGAGCTTAGCGCCGCTGTAAGCTCAGGACTTCCCCCCTTCCTTGAGTTGGCAGCTTGTTGAATCCTCTTTTTCGCTGCCTTCTTCCGTGCGGCGCTGATGGGGTGCTTGTACTGCTTCCTGGATTGTGTCCATCTTCTTCCTCCTGTCCATAGAGGCTTCATTCGCGTGAATAGTGGGTGCGGCTCGATTCTGACTTTCCTCTGTGGTTGGTCTAGGAAACGCGCCACCGCTGCACTCAGGTGCTCGTTATCTTGTTGCCATTGTATTGTAGTCGTGGTCGACCCCCATGTGTGTGCAACGTGTTTGCTATTACTGTCCGCCGCGATGATAAAAGTGTGATGTGGATCCCCTGTTGCGTGGTGTACCGTCAGTGTGTCCTCTTCTATTCCTGCGAATGCTAGCTCCGGGTAAGCTGCCAATACTGCCAAAGAGAGATCCCTGAACCTGTGCGCTTGCAGACTCGGCAATGGCAGCGTGGCCCACGTCGGCCTGAAGACGATCTCTCCCGTCCTGACGAAGACAATATCCACCAGGTCTCCCAGTCGTTTGCATGTACGCCCTCTTGTGAGCTCCTCGTACTTCTTCCAATTACCCCGCTGCCCCATCGTATCTGTTAACTGTATGCTCTTGAGTGGTAGTGGTGTAAAGCACTTTTGTGGAAAATCCCTCCGACTTGCCTGCGCCATCTTGTCATCGGCACCATTACATCCTCCGCCAGCTTTTTGAAAGTTGTGTGTAGTCCGGCTGTGGTCGATTGCGTTGTCAGTCCATTGGAGTGCTTCAGCTGTCTGCGTAGCTCGGGTACTCCGACTCCTCCTGGCTCCTCTGGGAAATCTCCCTCGCTGTAGAATAACTCGACCCATGGCTGTCCTGTAGTCCAGATTTCATCTGATATGTGCGTCGGTGGCTTACGTCTTGTTGGATTGATGGTTGGGTCGTCATGCTTGCTATGGCCTCGTAGTATATCCCCAACGCGCTGGAGCCTCGTGTTGTCTTCTAGTGCCCACTTCGCTACTGTCGCAGTGCCGAGTGCTATTAGTTCTGTGCGTATGTTTGGAACTCCGAGCCCTCCTTGCATCGGACTGAGCTCCGCCACGTCGGCCCTGACCCATCCTTTTGGTGGGACATCTGGATCCGTGAAGCTGATGTTCCACACATAATTTCTGATCCGTCGATCTGCTTCTTTGATGAGGTTCTTCGTCGGCCATGCATGTCGTGCTATATAGGTAAGTTTGGGTACGATGATGGCGGCTGCTATGGCCGCCCTTTGTTGCGTTGTGTTTGTTTTGCTGCAGGCCAGTTGCAGTCGTGCTGTTAAAGCTTCAAATGCTCGCGTCCATGTCAGTTCTGTGGTGCTTCCCGTGCCTGCAATGTGCCCTAGGTAGCGGGTTTGTTCTGTTTCTTCTATTGCTGCTTGCGTCTGTGTCTGTTGTGCTGTCTTGTCCTCCTCATCCGCGCTGGGCGTGCCAAGTTGTATGGCGACCGATTTATTTATATTGAGTTTCAGCCCCGATACGCTTGTGAACCTCGCCACCGCCTCGACAGCCGTTAGTTGGAGCGTTTTATCTGCGATGTAGATGGCTGTGTCATCTGCGTAGCCTGCGACTTTCAGCTCCCAATTGCCGTCATGTTCTCCCAGTTGAATCCCTCGTAGCCGCTTCTCCTGTGCGATCTCGTCATAGAGTATGTCCACTGCTAGGATGAATAATAGTGGTGCTAATGGGCACCCCTGACGTATTCCGCTGGTGACTTGCAGTGCTCTCGATAGTTGCCCGTTGGCCATGAACTTGACTGTAGTGCCGTCATGGATCGCTTTCACAATGGCGCAGAATTTTGGTGGCAAACCCTTTGCTTTCAGTACTGCCATGAGGAAATCCCTGTCGAGCGAGTCGTATGCCTTCGCAAAATCCAGTAGTAGAATCTGTGCCTTCGTGAGCTTGGAATTGTGCTTACATAATAATTTGGCTGCCTCAACCAAGTCGATAGTCTCGTGAATTGTTCGTCCTGGGACGAAACCTGCTTGCGTGTTGTGTACCAGTTGTGCTATATACTTTCTCAATCTCCATGCCAAAATTCTTGTGAATATTTTGTAGTCCGTGTTGAGCAGCGCGATTGGTCTGTAATTCATGGGGTTGGTTCTGTCTCCCCCCTTGCTGATACTGAATATGTATGCTTCGTTGAATGTTTGTGGTGTTGATCCTGTCTCCATGCACGATTGAAGAGTTTGGTGAGCATTGGAGTTAATTGCTCGTGTGATCCTGGTACCAGTCGTTGCACAGTGCGTCGGGCCCACATGCTTTACCCCGTTTACACCTTCTTATGGCTGCGTTCACCTCCTCTTCTCTAATGTCGTCATCAATGTCCTTCATTTCAATCTCCGCCCACGTGCTGCTGAATTGTTTGAGGTAGTGCTCGATCCCTTCCTTGTCGTTCGCCGCTCCGTTTAAAATCTGGGCCCAACTGTCGGCGAAGATGTTTGCCTTGTCGTGCTCCTGTCGTCCACGTTGGACGGTAGGTACCAATCTACCTATTGTGTTATCCCCGTGTTTAGTGCAGATCCGGTTGAAGAAGTGCTTGGTGGTTTGCCTGCTGCTGAATGCGTTTGCCCTCTGTATGCTCCGCCTCTTGCTGGCCCTCCGTAGTTCTTGTACTCTCCGGATTTCCTGCTGTAATTCCTTTTGCTTTTCGTATCCGTGTTGTGTGTGATCATGACAGAGTTGCATTCTCTGTTTCAATCGTTTGATTTTTTGTCTAAAACTTCCTGTCGAGCGCCGTTGTGCCGCCCTCTTGATTGCGACCATCTCTGCTACTACTGCTGCTTTAAAGTTGTCCCATATGCTAATCGTTTGGCTTCCGCTTGAGGTGCTTAAGTTGTCTCCTACTTCCGCTAGTTTGGTTGCAATTAAGTTTGCTGTGGCAACTTGTGCATACGCTGGAGCCGGATACACTTTGCTTCTCTTTCTTAATCTTAATACCCCTCTTGGCGAATGTAGCTCCAGTAATACTCCTTTGTGATCTGTGTGACACGGTGGGTCCACCACCGTGACTCCTCTGATCAGATGGCGTGCTTCGGTGGATATGTACCATCGGTCTATTCGTGAGGTTGTTTTCGCTCCGTCCGCTGTAGCATGTTGATATGTGTGTTGTGTGTTCATGTATGTTTGTCTCTCGTAGTTATTGCGTTCGTCTGGAAACATTGAAGTGTTTGCATCGATTAGCCCGTGCATCAGCAGTAATTGAGTCAATTGTTTCGCTCCAATGTCTGCCTTCCGATCGGTTCCGCTCCTGTCCAGGTCTGTGCGCTCCACGCAGTTGAAATCCCCACCGCAAATGATGGTGGTGTCTGTCGGTACGGGTATGTGATGCATTTGCTGGAAGAATTGGATGCGCGCCGCCCCCATTGAGGGTGCATAGATGTTAACCAAAAAACAGGGCTGCTGATCGTACGTTCCTGTTACCATGATTAAATGCTCACTCCAGTGTTTCTGGTGCCATGGGCTTGTGTCCTTGATCTTCCCGTATGGATTGATGAGTATTGCTACTCCTGCCCTTCTGTTGTTTTGAGTGGTTGATGACCAGTACGAAAGCGTGTGAGCTTTGGTGTAGTTGTATCCCCATAGCGCAGCGTATTGCCCTGCTGCAGCATCGTGTTCCTTCTGGTGTAGGTGCGTTTCTTGTATGAAGGTTACGTCCTTACGCCCTCTGTCGTGGGTTTCTCTTAGCCCTTGGAGATGATTTCCTAGATGAGTGATGCGTGTCGCTAATCCACGTACGTTGTAGGTTGCGAGTCCTATTGTGATGTCGTGTTTGTGTTGTTTTTGCTGTTTCTGTAGTTGTGCGTTGCGCATCTCTCGTGCTCTGCTTCTCTTTGTTGTTCTCGTGAGTGTTCTGAAATTTTTTCTTATATGGTCTTGTTTTTGTGCGTCTGTTTGTGTATTGTAGTACTGCGTGATGACCTGCTGTCCCTCCACGTTCATGTTTACGTGGGCATTCTTTCGTGTTGTGTGTTTCTGCATTCTAGTCATTCGCTGTGTTTGTGTTTTGCATCTCGTCTCCAATGTCGTTTTCCCCTGGTGTTGCGTCCGCTGCATGCCTTGGCGTGTCTTCGCGTGTATGTCCCGGTTCCGTGTGTATTGTGACCTCTGTTTTGTAGGGTTGCTGTGTGTTGGTTATTTTGTTCCCTGCTTCTGGCATCGTTTGTTTCTCTTGTGTCCGATCACCTTGCGTGTCCAAGCTCTTCCTACCTTCTCGATGCTGCTGCTGTTTCTTGCTGTGGCCTTCTCGCGTGTTGTGATAACCGGGCAGATAACTATCACATCTGTGCAGGTTTTGTTGTGATTGCTCCTGCGTATTCCGCGAGATTGTATTTGTAGCCTCTGCAGTATCACTCCTTAGGTCACTTGTTGCTGTTTCGTGTGTGTCTTCCGCTGGCTGTGCTGTTTTGGTTGGCGGTAGTTGGGCGTTTGCTCGCCTCCGGATTGCTGTTAGCTCTGTCTTGGCTGCCTGTGCGGTCTTCCTTGCATCGTAGGGCACGGCATCTAGGACTCGGCCCCCATGTCGTAGCATGATGGTATTCCGTTTGGCTGCCATCGTGGCCATCTGCGTATTGTAGCTCTGGTATCTGTCGCTGTCGTAGATTACTGCTTGAAAATGGTTGGCTTCCTCCCCGTGCTGCAGTACTAGCATTAGTGGAAGCACCCCTTCTGCTATTAGATCCTCAAGAATTCTGGCTCCGATTGGCGATGATATTGCGGTTACACTTCCTGTTTCGACTGCGTGCAGATCATCCAGTGTTTCTTCATAGTAGACATACGCTTGCATGTGTGCCATCCTGTTCGTGTTGAGATCTAATACGAAGATGTATTCCCTTGCGTGCATGGCCATGGCTTTCAGATGTGCTGTTCTGACCCAGAACGATCGCGGGACCGACGACTTTACTGACCGCTTTCGCTGCTCTACGTAGTGGTCCGCTAGTGTTCGTATTCGCTCCGCGTCCGTAGTGGTTGAGTTGCCCTCGCGTCCGCATGCCTGGAGCTCTGTTATGAAGTCTGGCCGACGTATGGTGGCCTCATCTACCAGGTTGGCTATCATCCCATTGAGCACTTGTTGTTTGGTTGCATTGACTGCATTTGCAACCTGCTCCTGCAGTGGGTTGAGTCCTTGCTGAATGTTGTGTAGTGCTGCGTGGAAAGCTATCCATCCACACTGTCCTGTAGCTGGTACATCTACCATTGTTCCGCCGACGATTGCCATTCAGGTCTCCAACGCCATTCCTGCATCCGTCGCTGGTTTCACTTGCGTGATCTGGCACTCATCCTCCTGCTCCTGTGGATGAATTTGTGATGTTGTCTGTAAGATCGTGTCTTGACTTGGCGGCTCTGAGGATTGCGTGTCTTTCTTGATGTATGTTGCGTCCGTGCGTGTCTGTTGCTTGGCTTCCGTGCTGTGCTGATTTGCTGTGTGTTCTCCTGTTGTCAGGTATTGGTGTATATACCGTTGAGTGATCGTCTTGATGTCTTGTTGCTCTTTCGCTCTGGCCGTCCTCACCGGCGACATTGACCTAGTTTCGTCATTGATTCTTGTGTATTTTTTGTGTATAGAGCTCCCCTGTTGTCCTTGTTTGTCTGCTTCGGATTCCCATTCCTCCGGTGCTTTGCGCTTTGGCGATCTCGATGCTTGAGTAGAGTTTGTGTCTCCAGACCTTTGCGAAATTTGCCCGGTGTGTTGAGGTTGTTGCTTGTTTGGATTCCCATAGGTTTTGTCAGATGCTCTGGTGTTCTCGCTCTTCGCTCTTTGGTTGATTCCTGGCGACTTCGTCCTGTGCGTGCGGTGTCTTTGTCTGGGTGCGCGTTCTGCTGGTCTTCCTCTCCTTTCGTTAAAAGTCTCACCTTTTCCTCCGCTTTGCATGGTGTCGTGATCTCTCGGTATTTCGGTTGTGTCCTCCATTGATTCCACCTCCATGTCTGTGTCGTGCAGTGCTCCTTCATGTGCTTGTTCCCCTTCCGATGTTGCTGGTTGCTACTCTGTCTGTGCATTTGCGTCACTGCCTCCTCTTCTACTCTGGTTTTGTGGTATTGGGGCTTTAGCTTCGTCGTCTGCGTTGCAAAGGTTCTGTCTTGTTTGCTTGTCCTCCGTTACTGATTGTATACTGCTGTCTTTGGATGGCTGTGTTTGTCTCCATTCTTCAGGCAATGATACATTGTACAGCTTGTCCTGCTTTGTGGGTCCGTAAGTAGTTTCCTTGTAGTTTGTACTGCTGTGCTTCTCTTTGACCTCCTTTGTCTGTTGTTTCTGCTCTCTCTGCCCATGGATTAGTGCTAAGAGTTGTTCGAGTGTGGCTGGTGTTGCTGGATGATGATCTCCTTCCGGTTTGTTGGCTTTAGACGGCAATGTGCCTTTGATGCAGAGCGTGTGCTCAGCCGTCATATCTGACTCTTCTGTGGGTTGTTTGGTGCAGAATTTCGTTGGGTGCTCTGGTGAGGTACATGTCCTGCATGGCCAGTGTACATATACTTCGTGATGGTGCACGATGAAATCTACGCTACCGATTGATATCACTGCACACTGGCGTAGCAGCGTGGGGCACGTAGCGCTTCTAATGGTCACCAGCCATTGTTTATCGTTGAGACCCACTTTCCCTTCCGTGTGTACCATGAGTTGTACCTGTAAACCTATCTTTTTAGTTAGTAACCAATGCAAGTCAGCCGATGTGCATGTGCCTTTGTGCAGTGTCATTTTGAGTCGGTAGTAGTCTAGTTTGATGAGAGTGTGTGTTTGCTTCGCCACCTCTCGTTGGGCTTCGTAATCAATGAGTGTTAGCGCTTTGTTGGCGAAGGGTACTTGCCACCCTATCCATTGTGCGGCTGACCTCTTTCCTTTGAACGTAACTGTGAGAACCCTGGTTTCCATGTCTAGGCTTATGCGTGCTACGGCTGCCTTGAAAAGTCTGAGCTCATGTCGCTGTGGTGGCGCAGCCTCCGCTCCGGTGACTACAAGACTGAGCAAGCTATCTTTCGACAGCACTCCGGTGAACTTTTGCCCGGGTTCCAGATGGGCATATAGCGGATACTCTAGTGCCATGTAAATGTCGGTAAATCTTGCCAGCTCTCCGGCGTCCATGGATTGGACCAAGAATCTCGGTGGGTATGGGATTTCGATTTCGTGGGTTAGGACCATTAGTAAAGCCTTGTCTTCTTCGTCCGTCCTCTGCCTTAGCTGCGTTAGAGCCTCCATCGGGGTGACGCATAGCTTAATCATTCGCTGCTGTTCTTCCGTTAGCCCTGCGCTCGTTGTGTTGCCTGTGACTACATTTAGGAAGCTTTGTGGCGTATTTTCGTTTTCTGTGCTGCCTGGCTTCCTTGCGGAGGTGGTGTGGAATTTGAAGTAGTGAATCCGCGTCTCCACGTCTTGCTGTTTCATGTTGTCTTCGAGTATCCAGGACTTCATCAGCTTCTGCATCCGCTGTGCGTGCTCAGGGTTATCTTCGTCCCAATAACTGATGAGGCCGTCGAATGCCTGCAGATGATCTGCTGGGGTAGGATCTTGCCATTTCTCCCTGAGTTCTTCTTCCGATGGTGTTGGTTGTGTTTTTGTTTTTTTGTTGTTGTTGTTGTTTGTGTTCTTTGAATCTTCTGTCTTTTGCTAGTGCTGCGAGACGAAAAACTGTGTGGTAAATGTATGCAGATGATGAATTTGTTTGTAGGTATCGTCGTAGTTGCGCGAAGACCACGTGGCCATTGCCTGTGTCCGCCTCCATGAGCGGTCCTCCTACTTGCCGTCTGCCGGCATCTCGTTGATTGGTTGCTCTGGTTTTCTGTGGAGAGGTTGACCTACCTTCAGTCTTCTGTCGTGCGTATTTGGCCTGACCTGCATTTGCTTTTTGCGCTCTGATCAGTTTGCCTTTGCCTTTTGTTGTCCTGCTGTTGACTTGATACCATGCCCCCGCGCTCTTGTTGCCCTCCTCTACTCCTCTCGAAGCGTCCCGTGGCTGCCCCTGCTGCCCATGACTTTCTTCTGGCATCTCGTCACGGTTTTCTTTCTGTATTTTTTGTTGGTTTCACTTTTTTCACTTGAAGATTGTATACTGGGTGGTTTTGGCGCCCTTTCACTCACGCCCCCCTAGCTTTCTGTGGCTTGTGTTCTGACTCTGGCCTGTTCCTGGGACTTGTGCGGTTGAGCGCTATTTGGGAAGTCGGCTTTATGAGTCTATGATGATGTTGCTGATCTTTCCAATGTGACTAGCTACCTCCAGATACTTAAAGCGCTGTTTGTACAGTTCTTCCTCGTCGAGCCCGAACGTCTTGCAAAAATGCGGCTTAATGTTTCTGGCTTGTGACCACACGTACCAACTCTTCCGTGAGTTGCTTGCTGCCGATCTGAATGCTAATGATACATCAATTGCCTAACGCCATACCTGCGACGTCGGGCTTGCGCGAGACAGGAAGCCGATGACCACCCAGTTTAATGACGCTGATGCTCTACCAGAGCCTCCAGTCTCAATCACGAAGTCGACGCGTTTACCTTCACGAACTTGAGTTCTCGTCCGAGGCTGAAGTAGCCACAAGCCGAAGATGGAGACGCCACCCGTGCCTCGGAGAACCACCACTCGGCCTGAACGCAGTGGAGTTAGACCAGTCACACACGAGAAAGGCGAGCTGCACGAAGTCTAGCTTACAGTCCTTGGGGCAGCTTGAGCTGGCACCGTAGCGTACTGACGCAACATACCACCCAATGTACCTCCTAAATGCGATCCATCGCTAAGAGCGGTGTTTAAGTTAGCAACGTCAAAGTTGGTGATGACACGGTCACCCACTAGAATGCTGTCGACCAGTACTGTCACTACTCTAGCCCCATCGGAGCATGGATCGACGTGCTCCGTCAATGAACCGGGGTAGGTGGAGTTGGCGATGACGAGATCTCAAGATAGTTGAGAGCAGCTCCACGGAGTTCGATAAGGACTTCATTGTCTTTCAAGGGCTCCGTCGAATTTGATCACCGAAACGATAGGCAACGTTGGAAGTCGGCATTTTTAGTTTGAGAGCTCTTTAGGCTTAGCCAAAGTGAGTGAGCTCTAGACAGACGAGCAAATCTTACGGGCGATTGCGTCAAACAAAGCTTTCGCCAACCACTTTCAACCGTGTCAGATAGATTAGATTGCATGTACCCAATTGAAGGTGCTGACAACCATTTTTGGATCCATGTTCAGAGCTGAATGAATGAGCATGTTCAGTTTAACCAGACCTGACCTGCAACGTTAGACCCATCCTTAAAGTGCGTGTTGTCCTCATTTTCAGATGCGAGTCCAAACTCCTAGTCGCTTATGCTCAAGGGAATATTAGATAAAAGCAGAGCGTGCAGGCCTGCGGAGGTCATCCCGCCCATTTGGCAACATCGTATCGTATCGAGCTCTCAGGATTATATCCAGAGTTGAGGGGGCGAGTGATTCTGACCCAAAACTACTCTAAACAGATCCCAAACTAACGCTTCAAGCTCAAAACTTAAATAAACTTACTACAGCACTTGATACGCCTGCTACATGAGTACAAGATCTACATTGGATTGTCATACCCAATATAATGGGTTTACTGTCTGAGCCTGCACAGCGTGTCATTCAGCTTGTTTGGCACATTGTATCTGATATCCTTGCATCAGTGATACTACCCAACATCCCGTAAATTACGACTACCGGTAGCCGAAGTAATTTAATCATGTGAATGTTGCCCGAACAGATTTCAGCTGGCTGCCAAATATCCTTCTTGTGGCCGCAGTGCGACGCGCACAGTTGTGATCGCGTATTTACTACGGTAAACATGACTGCAGGAAAATAGTATTATGTAAGGTGCGGCAACAAGGAACGCATAGGAACTATTATCCTGGTAAAGTTTGAGCAGATCAAATTGACAAGTACTTTTTTTCTGGCACTGAGAATGTTACGCCAGTGCTGGCAGTGGAAAGATACGGCGTCTTTACAATGGACATGTTTAAACAGCGTCTAAAGTGTCCATTGTCATTTGAAGGCAAACAGACGTCTGTTCAAAAGGTACCGTGTGCCATTGCCTACTGTCAGCGACCGAATAGTGGACTTCGCGTGCAGACGCAGGTAAAAAAATCAGAGCGGTTCATTATGAGCAATCAACCGATTAGTGGACTTTGCCCGATTAACCGTCTTAATAAATTCAAGTCAAAACTGCACCCGTAATTACCCGTAGGTGTCTTTTGAGTGTCTGTAAAAAGGGGAATAGACGTTCAGTAAACAATGTTCAAACAAACGGACGTCTTAAACGTTCTTTGAACAGACGTCTTTACCAGCACTGGTTACGCTCCTTACTGACGTCCGTTATAATACGGTGAAGCCAATAGTGAAGCAACCATCCTACACACAGTAGTGTAATGCAGAGCTTCTCAGTGAAACACGGCTTTGTACGACTAGAGTAACATTGTTTTCTCCAGCCTAACATGTCGTCGGGCGCTCACAATTGCAAATCCTCAAAAATAATCGAGCGTTTATCCGAGGACGCCTCTTTACACTGTTCACGCTAATTAGTCGTACCCTGACTAATTGTGGTGTACAGATCGAAGCCCTTTATACTGGGATTTGAGCTGTCCATTTTGTAAAAACTACCTGTCTAATTTTTAAACCGAGCATACTGGAACAAAGAGCTCGATGAGATCTGCTCAAAACCGGTCATTTTCTTTAGATTTGATCATTTTTGTCGAATATCCCGAATTTGTGATGTCACTAAAGTGCAAATCCACGACTAATTGCGAGCTACGACTAATTAGCGTGAACGGTGTACATGTATTAGCCAGCAGTCATAGACGACGAACTACTCGGCATGATCAGCTCGATGCCACCAGTGACAGCGTGAAGTGTAGACGCCGCAGCGGTAGTCGATGCAAAACTCATCTCACGACTTAACTTTGGACAAATTTCTGTTCATAATAACATTTAATCACACTTTAAAAAGCTGCAGTACTGTTTTTGCTTTGGTCCTAGTTCGGAAGAATACGCTACTACTTACAGTACATTACTCCTTAGCCTTTAGTATATCAGTAACGTTTTATAATACTACTACGCAAGAAGTTTAATTATTACTACAGCAGTACGATAAACAAAGATCAAATACGTGCATGCAGTACTGCTTACCGATTACTGAAGTATCGTTTAAGCAGCCAGGAAGTATCAGCCTTACTCTCGCTACATTGGCCACAGATGACAGCCTACATAAGGAATTGTTCTTCAGGAATTGGCCTGGTTCATGGCATTAACGACCAAACCATGTTGCCTACACCGCTCGAATCAGCACGGTTTCTTATCTGACAGCGTGCTTGCGAGTTGCTTCGAAGCCACCGCGTTCCAACATACCTGTGAAGTAGTGAAGGAAATCAATTCTCACCACTGGATGGATCGATAATGCCATAGCTTCAACGGGGGTGAATCGATTTTCGTGTTGGGCCAGCCAATTTTGGAATTGCATTGCTTGCAACCTCTTGAATAGTTGTTGTGCACTTGTATCATAGACCTTATACTTGTAATAAGCGAGTTCAAGTGCCAGGGGAGAACTGCCTAGTCGTTTTTCCAACAGCTTGACAGCTTCAAACTCATATGGGTATTGCCTGAGTTTGTTCAACTTGTCGACATAGGTGACCCAGGTGCTTAATACCGGACTCTCGAACATCTTGCTTCCCTCCTCGCTCAACTTCAGGAGGTCAAAAACTTCGTCTGCGGCTTTTCCATTCGCGCTGCAAACGTTCAGAATAACTTTCTCGGCCTCTTTCGAGCTCGAAACAAGAGCCGCCAGCTGTGAATCGTCGAATCGTGCCCCCAACACTGAGTACATGGCTTTGTATGGTTCTTTTTCGATTTCTTTCAGGTAGGCTTTCCAAGTACTCCATACGGGGCTCTTAAACAACTGGTCTCTCTCCTTATGGAGTCCGATCAGCGTGAAGACGTCCTCACCACTTTTTCTCTCGCCCGACCATTGCTCGATCAGCCTAAACTCCATTTCGCCGGCAATCCACGTCGCACTGGGGTCTTTCTTTGCTGTACCGATCATCCACGCTAACTTCGCATCATTGACGCCTTTTTGTCTGGGAACTGAAATCATATGCGTATATGGGTCGGCTCTGAGCCGACCACCCGCGTAAGACACCCAAGCGGTTAGCAACGGATTTTTTAGAAGATCCGAACCTTCCTCATCCAACTTCAGCAACCGGAACACGTCGTCCGCAGTTTTACCTTCTTGTCGCCATTTCCCCATCAGTGCACCTTCGAGTTTCCTAAACGTGTCGTCATCGGATTTATCCTTTGACATCGCAATCATTTTTAGTACTACTGCGTCGTCGTATTGTGCTCGTAGTTTGAGCAGTAGCATGTCGAGCGGATCTTCCTTCAGCTTCGATGCATAGCTCATCCACGTGCTTAAGGCTGGACTCTTGAGAATGTTTTGGCCTTCTTGGTTAAGTTTTAGTATTCTGTAGACGTCGTCCACACTTTTTCCATCGGCCATCCAGTTGTTAAGCTGAATCGTTTCCAGCCGACTGACTATCGAGTGTTTACCCATCCGCTTTGCCTCCAACAGGTGTGGCAGGAAGGCATCACCATAGTGCGTTGCCAGCGTCGCGAATATCGCTTTGTCTGCTGCTGCCTGCTCACCCTTGAGTACCTTGATGAGTACGTAGCTAGCCCAGCCATCAAACTTGTCGCTCAAGAGCACATTGGACTCCACGCCTTTACCCTTGATCTTATTAAAGCGTTTGGCGATCTTGGTCTGGCTGTCAGGTGCCACCAAGGTCTTTATACTCTTAGCAAGTTTCTCCACACTAATTGTTTGAGCCAGCTCTTTTATACTGGAGACGCCTCTGTCTTCGGGGCTGTAGTTAGAATCAGCAATCAGCATCCTCAACCGCCGATCAAGTCGGATGTTATTCTTCAGGTCCACATCAGTACCCTCCACCTTCAGATTGGCTGTTCCTAACGCCAATCCAACGAAGATCAACAGAGTAACAGTAGCCAAAAACGGACCGCTGTAAACACTCTTTATACGGCTGGATGACACCCATAGAATCATTGTAGACAAGTGCGCTTGGCAGTACCGGTAAGATGCGAAGTGAGCATGAATTTTACTTATCCACTGTACTTAAAAGTCCGTAGGTTTCCTTATCATGCGGGAAGCTGTTTACACGAGTCGATTAGGATTTTTTTAGATTACGTTGTGAGGTACGTGCGGTGCAGCTGTTGCAGACGAAGCAAAAGCTCATTGCCGGACCGCCAGCCTCCAACTTTTAATATTATTAGCAACTGTTTTTTATTTTTTGTTTCCTTTCTCGGGCGGCTGGTTTACTATTGGTTTTACAGTATTATAATGTGCGTCAGGGTTAACATTCTCCAAGTGCCAGAAAAATGTACTTTTCAATTTGATCTGTCGCCTTTGTAATAGGCTAAAAACAAAGTTTTTTTTGGACCGGCTTGCTGGGTTCAATTTTTTTTTGACAGCGCATAAATTTCAAAGTTATTTACCGATCTGATTACTGTATGGCGGCTTCGATATATCCAGGATAGTAACGAAGTACTTCGAGGTAACTGCAGTCGTGCACCTCCAATTCGACACCGGTATCAGTCGATACCCTGCCAGCTTTTATGATTACGCGAATCGGATTCGCAATTACGAGGAATTTCCAGAAAACAGTACTTTATACTGTTTTCTTCCAGTCTGTACAAATTACTCTGGGATATAGCTACCGATCCAGTACATATTTCCAGACAGTTATTGAACAAAAAACCAGTACACTTAAGTTCGCAGCTAATAATTTAATTTACAAACCACTTTTCCAACAACATTTACTATTAATTACTATTAATAGTTTATTTTTTACTTATCTTCAGCTCCTTCGTTTTTCTATAGATCATACGAAGCTATTTTGTCTTTTACTTCGTTCTTCACATTAGAAATGACTTCTCCGACCACAAGCTACGAGCTTCCACCGTTGTCCAAGTACGGTCAAGCACGCTTCGTGGATGATGCATTGGATGTTCAGGCAGCGCGTGACTTGGGCCTGCTACGGGATAACGTTGTATTGGACTCTGAGAATTCTGTAGCAGAAAACTACGGTCTGGTGTACGACCGTCTTTGTATTTTTTACTTTTTGTAATTGCAAACCAAATTTTAGCTAAATATTATCCTTAAAACTTTGCTCCACAAGTCATGTTTTGGAAGCACTTCAGATCGTCCAGTATTGAAATTTCGAAATTGTGATCCGATAACATTTTCAGTTGTTGCCTTGGGGTGTCTATACTAAAAATTGTATGAAACAGTGTTTCTTGTTTGCGAGTTATAAGATCTCGATTGCAGCGTCCCAGACTTGGACATTGAATTATTCAATTCTTTAAGTGTATTTGTGTTTTGTGAATTTGTTTTGTGATTTGGAGACGTCTTCAATACATTTTTTTTTGCAAACGACATCGCTTCTTATCCATTACACGTCCTCAACTATGATAGCACTAGATGCATGCCATTCTACAATTTCTGTTATGGCGCTTTTGAACAAGAGAGGAAAACACACACGCAACTTCCAACGCAATCTCGACGGCTCCTTTTACAGATTGAGAGTCAACCAAAATCTAGCTAATCGGCCTCCCCCTGAAGAAAACCCGGCATTTCGACCGCAGAGAGGCAACGGTTTATTTCGAGGAAGGCAAGCACAAAGAGGGTGGGGAGACATTTGAGGTTGAGCGCCTTTATGGTCCACATTCTTGAATTCTACTAAGTGCAGTGGGTAAACCATAGAGAGCTAGCGTGGGAACCAGCTAGAAACTTACCTTGGCAACTAAAAATGGATTTTGAGCGAGAAACAATCAACTTCGTGTGGCTATACTAAGCTACCCGCGGACGACACCGTCGAGCGCCCCCTGCTACCCGACGAAGCTCCAGAACTATTGTAAGAACGTAGGACGATATTTAAGTTCGTATGCGAACTTAATACATACTGTTTCCAGTACTATGAGTTCACTGTTTGGATTCGCAAGAAAACAGTACTTTGTACTGTTTTCTGGAAATTCCTCGCGCAATTACCTTTGCCCATCACCACCCTAGCAATTAACCCCAACGGTTTCCCCCTCCTCGCCGAGGGATGACACGCCGCATCGATCTGATTTTAAATTTTGGATCGGACGTCTTCATACAAACACACACTTTGATTTTTACCGCCAAATACAATGGGACATCGCCCTTCCTCCTACATGTCCCACAAAAGCAGTCTTTGTGCGAGAAGCACAAGTCAGATCCTGCACTCCGAACTTGCTCGTTGGGCAACGGAGCGCTTTAAGACCCCCCAAACAGTAAAGCGCCCTACCGTCCAGAGTATTCTTAAGCGGTCCGCGGAAGTTGCCGCCTTGCCGGACGCCTATCGCGACCGGAAGCGCTGTTGCGCGCCCGCGATTCGCGCGTCTGACGCCAAGAAGATTGGCGTATATTTGGTACTGAATTAACAAATAAAATATCAGTGCACTGGGTTTGCGTTTGTTTTTTGCTTTACGTTGTGCACTTACTGTATGCCCTGGCACTGTTGATATGGTCCGCCCTGTCGAATTGGAGGTGCACGACTGTATTAACAAATTAACAGCTTCTACTTAAATCGAGCGCTGCTCTTGGTGCGGGTCTGTACGTTTGCTTTGTATTGAAGCACTTCTAATATAACGGATAGTAACCAGGCTATCATAGCGAATACATATTCGGAAACTAAATCGATCGGCGGAATGTACTCCCTGTCAAGCCTTGTGTAACTAAATAACATTGCGCTTATTGCCGAAGGTGGTCCTCGAATTTGAATAGCTGTTGCAACAATGCTCTAATACAAGGACACCGGTATTATGCGTTATATTCAAATTTCCATACCCCAAAAGAAACTTGTAGCAACATTCACATTACGGATGCGCTTGGGAGCTCAGGCCTCGTTCTAAAAAAGAAAACTAAAAAAGGTCTTGTCAAGGTTTCGCTATTATTAAGGCTTACGAACTCGCAGGCTGTGTTGGGTTGCTATACACTAGAAACTAAATCAGAGTTTGCGTGCCTTATAGAAGTCGTTGTACCTGTACCAAACCTGCGCGTCTGGGTTTGTTGTCCATGTCGCCTTATCCATTTTAAGCATTTTCCAGATCACAGTTGGTTTTTTTCCTTCCCGCAGCCACTGACTAAACTGCGCAGTTTGGAACAGTGTCGCTACTTTTGCAGTTTTCGGCACTTGTCTCGCAGCCTCGAGCAGCTTTGCCAGAGCTTCATCACCATGAAAATTCGTGAATGTTTTAATCATTGGTGTACTCTTTCCAGGAGTTTCCGCGCTCAACTTACGCACATAGGCGACCCATTTCGCTAGGTTCGGGGAGGTGAGAAGCGTGTCCACTCCAGCGTCAAGCTTTAGAACCTTGAAGTACTCTTCTTGGGAGAGAGTCTTTCTCGGTCGGCTCTTTGCCACTGCAGTTTCCAGCCACAGCCTAACAAACCTCATACGTCTGACAGGCGGGTTTGCCTCGCGAAAAAGCTTGGACAGCGCGGCATCATCGTAGTGAGATGTCAATACTGCTGCCATCACGGTCTTGGCATTGTCCTTCTCGAGCCTAACCACATATTTGTACCACGAGTTCAGCTCAGGGGCATGAAAGAGATCATTCCCGGCCGTATTCAGCTTAAGAAGGATAAATATTTCATCCGCACTTTTACCCGTTCTCTTCCAACCTTGTCTCTGCTGTAGAGCCAGCGTAGCTGCCACTTTCATTAATTTTCTAATTTTTTTGGCTGGACCTTCGAGCATTCAGCACCGACTCCAGCATTCTTGACAGTGCTAAGTCTCCATAAGTTTTCGTAAGAACGTCTGTCATTGCCACCTTCTTGTCGGGGTTCTTCTTGTTGTACAAATTAATGTAGGTCATCCAAGAGTAAAACTTCGGATTCTCCATAAGTTTTTCCAACCCGCCATCGAGCTTCAGTCGCTTGAAAACGTCCTCTGAGGATTTCCCCCTCCAGAGCCAATAGCGAGCTCGAACTTTGTCTGTGAGCTTTACCCCCATCAACCTGACCAGATCGGCGACCACAGACGACCTCTCTTCAGCATCCAGATCTGTCACCACCTGAGTCGATGGGCTTTCGCGTTTTGCCAAAGGTGATGAACGACCCAGCGACTAGAAGCCAGATGATGTTTTTACCTCATCAATCTCCACAAGAGCAGCGCCATGTGCCAACAAAGCACAAAGAACACTACCAACCAGAAGGAGGATGAAGTAGAAACGCATCGTTGCGACTGACTTGAGAGGAATTCCGGTCTCAAACGTTTCAAAGTAATTGTCAAGCTTCAGAGCAGACGATGAATCTAATTATGACAACTTCGGGCCACGTCGGCTTCGGATAGGACGACTTCTACCATGGGAAATGTCCCTTGTCAATCGGTGGCTACGTCACTGATTACGACAGCGATAGCTACAACGTGTGGTACATGATAATGGCATCCATTGGTCCATCAACCAGGCCTGCTACATGTACTCCGGATTCACTAACTGAACCTAATGATCCAGTTCTTACCTACACACATAGGTATGTTACCTACCGTAGGCAATGATTATAGAAAGAGCTGCGCTGTATATCTGTAAATCGTGTTTTTGGTAGTAAAAATTAATCCGAGCATAAAACTTCACGAGTTGAGCACATGTACTCCGCAGTCATTGTTATATCAACTATTAGGCCCTGGTCTAAGTAAACTTGTTCCGAGAATAGCAGAAGGGATTGGGTAGGATCAGAACGACTTTCAGGTCAGAGTACGTGTATTCTGGATTTGGCTCCGAGACAAGTGTCAGGTCAGGACGAGTTTTCAGTGTTTGAAGCCGGTGTACAAGTATGTGAAATCCAATGCAGTGTATGAAAGCAGAACACTATCTCATTTCCGCTCCACTCTCCTCCAGCTCAATGGACTCACACGACTTAAGACCAGCTCACACCGACCAACTCACGCTCCACGATGGAATTGTTCGGCTTCCGATAGTGCCATCCATTTTGACAAGCTGACTTACTGCCTGATAATGTGTGAACCAAGAAAGCAGCACACAGAGTGGGCACTTGGAGCGAAATATACTGTGGCAGAGACAGCAAACTCGTTCCGACTTCAGAACACCTCCACAAGGTGTTCTGAGAACCCCACACAGAACGGTTTAAACTCGGAACGCGTACCGAGAGTCGCTCTGCTCTCAGCCAATCAAAAGGCAGAATTTTCAGAACGAGTTTCGGTTTTTTCTACTTAGACCAGGGCCTTAATAGCCCGTCCTCGTCATTTCGACTTCGCTCGAGCCACTACATTACGATTGAAACGCCCAAGTCTTTTCACAATGGACGAAGTCAGTGCCGAAGGTGTAACGCAACACAAAGTTTATTACTGTACCGGGACAACCCAGCAGACAGTACGGAATTAGGAAACACTTAAATTAAACTATTTACACCCGTCAACCAGCTATTGTGTGTACTGTTTGACTTTTGAGTCAGCTGAGCCTCGGGGTTTCATTCAATGATGATCGATACCAACATGCTACTAATAGACACTAAGGCCTCAACAACACACTAACAAACACTGCTTGTTTGTCAAACAGTCAGCAAACACAGTTAGTGCTTGTAGCTACGAGCGAATGCTTTTTCGAACTGTTTTCCCGAGTCTAATCTGATCGTCCGTAAATTTTACTATTCGGCATATGGAACGCGACGCAGAGAAGTCAGAATTATTAATTTAAGTCATGGGACACATGCCCATGGGCACTCCAGCAACGAGCTCTGCAGCTGTACAAAGCGGGTCTGGGGATGGCTCGTCATTAATTTGGTGGCACTACCCATTATTCATACGTTTTCTCTCATTTGGGAGTACAGTCGATATTCGCTGCAAAAATACATTTGCATGTTTTGCTTCTTTAAGCCGGCATGCTTCCTCACTTCGTTCATATGCGTGATATTGGCGCCTTATTCAGACCTTCTAACTCTAGCAACGACCTGTTCACTGAAGACGACCTGAGTAACATGATATGCTGCTATACCAGATAGAAGTGTTGTCCACGGGTCATATCAGGTAGGACAGGTTTTACTGTAGTCACTCTCATGGTGGAAGGACTCAGCGTCTGCGATAATGTTTGATGATGCGGCTTCATTTACTTGTCCATCCGGGTCTGAAGCTCAAATCATACGAGTGGCGAGTGATTCTACACTACATGTACCAGTAGAAGGAGTCCACTTCCATGTTTCATGAAACTTATTTAAGCTCCCGAACAGCTTCGAATGGCAGGGGCCCATGGAAACTAAAACCAAATCTCCTTTTCAAACTAAAGAAGATTTTTTTACATGTTAGTGGCGCTGTTGCAGTATTAATAATAGTGTGAGTTTACGATACGATTTGATAATGGTCACATGATGCGACCATCATCAAATCGTATCGTAAACGGTAGTCAAATATCGAATGACATTTTTTTGATAGTAATAGTACTTCGCTACTTTTTAAATATTAATAGTAGCTCAATTTTTCAGATGCTAGCAAAATATTTTAATATTACTAGTCAGAGATACGAAATAGATTAGATAATAGATGATATTTTAAGATAGTTTCCCCACTTAGTTACGTTTCTTGCCACCTTACCCTCTGTGAACCGAGCGGAGCCAAAACCTTTTTCGGTCAGGTTCTAGAAAAGCAGTATGCTTTAAGACTGACGAGTATTTGCTCTAGTATTTCACTGTGACACAGACAAAGGCGATCGCGACGGAAAACTGCAAACGCTTGCGGTTGTTTAACGTCGATAGAGCGAAACCAGACATTTGTTCTTGTTCTCTACCGATTTCCTCGTCCACATCGTGCGTCTAATAAACCTGCTGCCTGTGGCGCTAGATTAATGCGCTGAGCAGTGCCAACACACCACACCGACCTTAAAAAAGAAGAGTTCTACCCTCCATCTATCCCCCCCCCCTCCCCCCCCGGGGTTTAGTGGTAAGCTCGCTGACAAAGATATGATCATAAAATCGTATTGTTGCTAATGTACTCGTTATGTGTCTCGTTAGGCCTACTCATTCTACATGTGTCTGTTTAATCTTCTGGAGCGACATGGTCGTACCGATGTCACACTGTATGACTTTTTTTCAATCTGCAGAGGACGCTGGCCTCTCTTTGAAAGACGTTGCGCTTAACGACAGGACGTCGATCTCTCTAGAGTGTACACTTGATCCTTCAACCTTTGAAAATGCACAGGCTAAGATTGCACATGGGTCGTAAAATTGAATTGCGGCGAGGTCAAAACAAAAAAATCGAAACTCAGCTCAATTCCACCAGGTTCCTGATTCGCTAGTGGAATGCATTTACAGCATCGTGATCTATGTGATGCTGTGCCCGTGCTGTCTGCTAGTCAAATTGGGTGTCTAAGTGGTTTTCAGTCTACTATTGTTCCTGGACGCGAAACCTCTCGACTTCGAGTAGTTGAGTCTGGGAAAGTCATCAACCACGTCGATTTGAGCGATCAGGCGGCTACCGTCTATCGTGCCATTTCAGCAGAAATATTGGCTCGTATATCTCTAGCAGAAAAACAAGTTGGATATGACACCCTAGTCGCGTTTTTGAAAAGGTTTACAGTTTTGAATCCTGGATCGCAAGTTTACTGCCAAATGCACAGTAAGTGTCGATTTTACCGAGTATTTATTGCGATCGGTACTGTCATTTCTCGTATAAACAATGTGCTGCCTGTGTATGAGATCGATGGAACTCACATGAAGCACCCTCAGTATAATGGAGTTTGGCTGACCTTGATTGGCAAGGATGAAAACAAAGGAAATATGCTCGTTGCAGCAGGCTATGTACCAAAGGAAATGTGTTGTAGCGGGATCAGCAAATCGGCGAGATTGCTGGATCCAACTTACCAACAGCGCCCAGACACCGACTAACAGAGGGGGCCCCCCGATGATCCGTGATCTGCTGAACTTTCCTCACCTTGTGTACCCGTCGGTAGGGCGGGATCTTGCTCTCTCGGTAACTTCCGAAGAGTTCAAGTGGTGAAGCTTGAGTGTCTTGGCGAGACGTGGGGATGGGGTGGAGCAGTAGTGGTAAGATCTTCACTCTGCGTCCGTAGATGTCTCTAGATCCTAAGCGAATATCTGAGCTTGGTGTATCCAGGGCCTAGATCGTGGATCTGGCCGTAGGTTGCCTGGCTGGTGTGCTCCCTGCCTTTGTGTTTCCTTTTTGGTCGTACTTGCCGCCTCCTGTGACGGGATCTTGAGAGTTGAGAGCCTCTAGGGTGTTGCCAGCCAAGTAGTAAATCCGGTTAACCCTTCGGATCTGCACGTGTAAAGGAAAGCCCACTAGATTGTAGGATCTGGCCAATGTATTATTCAGTTATCACTACCAGCACTCGATTCGCAATTCCCAACCTTCTCCGAGCTCGTACGGTCAATGTAGCTCCGATTCTTGAGTGCAGGAAAGCACTTGCGTGATACTGTGCAAATTGAAGTCTGTATTGATACTTAAGCCTATACCTGCCTGGAGTTCTACCTTCTATGTCTTTTACCTGCTAAATCCCCTACCAGGCTCGGCTGCATGTCTTTTTTCTCCTTGACCCATCATCCCAGCTGTATTATCATCAGATTCACCTGATCCGTGGCGTAATCATTATGGTCGTCACATTATGGATACACTTGTCCGGATCCAGGCCACCTTGATCCACCTCACTACAAGCATACGCTCATCATGGATCTGAGCTGTCCAATCTTCCCTCATCGTCTTGCGACCGTCTGTGATCTCCATCGTCCCACGAAAGTTCGAGATCCATTGCATCCACCATCCCAATATCCTGGATTCAGGTCACTCCGTGTGGGATCCTCACCCCCTTGGATCCGGACTCGGAAGTGTGGGATCTGGGACATATCGCGGTGGATCTTGCCTTCTCGTTAGTCGTTAATACCAGATCCACCTTCAGATGACACCTACCATCCTTCCTTCATAGGATGCCCACTTGATTTACCTGTACATGGTATATCCCAAATCCCTTAAGAGAACTCAGGTGAGGGTGGATCCGAGTCTCCCCTTGGTGGATTTTACCCTCCCATACGTTATCTATACCAGATCCATCGTCGACCCATACCTGACGCCACTTTATCTTGGCCAATCCACTCCGAGAAGCGTGGATCCATGCCGGGCGATCCAAATCCCTCCGAACCACTTGGAGCTGTCCCTAATTAGGGATAGTGGCCCCTTGTTAGATCTGTTCTCTTATTTCTGAGAAAGCACTTCACCACAATCACCTCCTGTACGTGGTCGGCGCTGCGCAACATCATTCACAATGTACACTCCCAACGTCACTGCTTTTTCAACAGCTTCCTCCTCCACGTGACTCATGTCTCCCACCAAACGCGCGAGCAAATCGCCGGGCAAGGCCCCATCCACCACTCTCCGGTCAGTCTCTCTATGTCGCCTACGGATTTGCGGGCTTTGGCCCAAGCTCTTTCCGATAAAGTACGAGCCTTGACGGTGGAGATCCAGACGGCCCAAGATGCTCGGGACCGAGCTCAACACGCAGAGGCGACGGCTCAGCAGGCATACAAGTCGTTATCCACGTCTTCTTACGCGACCGGACTCCGAACTTTGCAAGTTCAGGTTCACGATCAGGCCATGGAGATACAAAGATGGGAGCACTGCGCGGCTTCTCGTTCGCAGGATCTGCGACTCCTGTTGGCCGACCAAGCAGTGGAGATCCGCGACTTGACTGGACGACTGGATCGCACCTCCCGTCAACATGATGGCTTGCGAGACAACAGCGACCATCTCCTTCGGGGGATGGCGCTCGCCGGATCCGAGATCCACCATCTCCAATCGCGGATCCACGGTCTCGAGCGGGATCTTGAAGATGCCCAAGCTGCTAGTGTGGCTGCTGACGAGAGGTTGGATCGGCTCCGCGACGAATTGCGACTGACGCAGGAAGAGGTGGTTACGAACGATTATGTGGGGTCCGCCCATGGCGGATCCGCATTAGGGTCAGCGCGCAGAGCCCCCCTCACCCCCCCCCCCCCCCCCCCCCCCCTCCCCCCTCCCCCCGCACCGAACCCACCTCCCTCGTCGCCAAACGTGACTCTGGCTCGTCTTTCCGAGGAGCTGAAGGACGCCAAAGAGTCGATCGATAAGTTATCGGCTGGGCGCGACTACGCCCTTGAGGAATCCGTACGTATGACTCAAGCCCGCGACAAGATCCAGGACAAGCTAACGGGTACCAAGCTTCAGCATGACAAGGCAGCCACAGAGTGGGTAGATGCCAAGCGAACGCAAACGGAGCTGGAATCCAAGATCCGTCGCATGAGTACGTGGATCCTCTCTTATTTCCCTCTTATAATCCCATATTTACTCGTTATGTTGATCCAGGTGACAAATTGAAAGATGTCGAGGCCTCACAAGAAGACCCAAGCCTCTTCCGCGGCCAGAGCCCCTACCAAGGCCAAGCCCAACGTCGACTCTGCCCCTAAAGCAGTCCAAAAGACCGGATCCTAATCCAAGCCTTTGGTTTCGTCCTCAAAGTCCGGAGCTGGATCCAAGACTGGATCCACTGCGGCGTCCAAGTCGGGATCTGGATCCAAGACTGGATCCACGGCTGCTGTGTCGAAATCGGGATCTGAATCCAAGACCGGATCCGCTGCTACGTCCAAGTCGGGACCTGCATCCAAGGCTGGACCCACCGCATCCAAGTCGGGATCGGCATCCCAGGCTGGATCAACGGCTGCGTCCAAGTCGGGACCCACATCCAAGACTGGTTCCACTGCTGTGGCGTCGAAGACTAGTTCTGTGGACAAGACTGGATCCGTCGCTGCGGTGTCAAACACTGGTTCCAGCTCTAAGGCTGGATCCACTATCACGACGTCGTCCCAGGCAGTTGCTGCGACCGGATCCACGGCAGTTGCTCCTTCTACGACGGGGCCAGCCACATCCACGGCCAAGTCTAGTTCGTCTGAGTCGGGATCCATTGCTTAACCCTTCCGTGACGGTTGCTACCGCTCCTCGACCAGCTTCTACCGATTCTCCAACTGTCGGAACTGGGTCCGGTTAGGGGAAAACTAAACGTGCTATCCCCACCGGTTGTGAACTCGGCAGCTCGGAAGACGACAAGGAGGAGAGATCTAATTGGTCCGACGGCTCGGGACCTCCTATTCGTTCGTCCTTGATGCATACTCTCTCCACCGGCCACTATTCATTCAGCCCCAACGATGATGACGATGATGACGACGATGACGATGAAGATCCCGAGGATTCTGAGGAGGCCGAATCACCGACGATGCCTTGGAAGAACACACGCGGCGGGCTTTGTCCCAATCCAGATCCGAAGCTCGGCGGATATCCCTCTCGACGCCGACCAAGCAAGTCGCTCGCTCGCCTGGATCTGGGGCCGACACTGCGGGATCCGCGAGCCAGGTCGACAGTGATGATGGATCGGGCAGCGATCGTGGAGGGGGATCACCTCACGGTGGCGGATCCACTGGATCTGCCTTGGTCCCAGCTCTTGCTAGCTCTTCTTTACCAGGCATGCTCCCCGTGGCTCCGTTTGGTCCGGATTCTTGTGCCCGTGGCTTTCGCCACAAAATATATCGAGCCTTGGTTCGCCAAGAAATTGAACCGGGTCGCCATCGCCACCATGAAGATCACCGTCCTGTTCCCTGAATTGCCGTTCCGTACTGACTGGATATTCTCTCGCGAAGAGGATGACATGCCGACGTCCGGATATGTGGATTCGCTCGTCACCGGATCTCACGTGGAAGAGTTACATAATGCCGCACCATGGGATATGTCGACGACCACGCTGGTGAATCCTGTTAGCTTCCGAGGTGACGTCGGTGGACGTCTCGGGGTGTTCGTTGGTGCCTTCCGAGATTTCGTTTCCAAGCACCGAATTGTCATATGGGAAGGCTCTCATCGGCTCCCTGTTTCTCGTGCCCAACTGCGGAGTTCGACATGGCTGTCGAACTTCAACAAGCAGCGCAGCAACAGACGCAATCACGCCGGTCGGGCTTGGAAGCAAGCTATCGTGATCCTCGTGTTGGCAATCCAAGACAATTGGTGTGACGAGGATATCTTGCTGGATCCGTTTTTCTTGCACCTTCCCCGGCGTGGGGATAAGGTGACGTGGTTTCCGGGATCCGTATCTCGTCAAGCCAACTTGGAAAGTCCTGGCCTCCACCGCCCGGAACCTACGAGCTTAGTGGAGGCTCTACAAGAGATTGACGAAGCCGAGCCTTGGCGCATCCAATTTCGGGGGGGGGGGGACCCCACCCAACATCCAGGACACCGGATCCAGCGTCTGGCGGGCAAGTTCTTTAACGTTCAGCCCCAAACCCCCTGATCCACACCTCTCTTTCACGCTTCGCCCCCAGTTTTAGTCTTCGTGGATCCGCTTCGTAGTAGTAATTGGCGGCTGAAAACTGGGTCGATTTAGCCTGTTTGCATAAGCTTTCTTAATCCACTTTTCGTTACCTGATTATGTCTTCTCAAACATTCTCTTGTTCGACTGAGGAGCCAAATCCACCCTTCAGCGTACACCTGGATCTTGGCTAGATCCACCCTTTCAGCGCACAGCTGGATCCGGGCTGGATCCACCCCTGGCTTCAATCCAAATCCGTATCTGGATTCGTACCAACTTCTGGATCCGAACTGGATCCGAACTGGATCCGCGCTAGGATTTGAGTCGGATCCACCTCTTACGGCCGAGTCTCAATTAGACCAGTATGGTCCGAGCATTAAAAAAACTCGTGGTTTTGGTCCAGGACTCTTTGCACGTGAAAACGTCACTCTTTATACATAAAACATTCACCTTTTCCTCCTAATCCACACCCTTCCCGTGGATTCTCCTTCTTTATTCCCTCTAATATGACCAGCTCACATCAGTGATCCCCCTCCTCCTGGCCCACACCCTTCCTGTGGGTCCTTCTTCATTCTCCCATCGATATGACTAACTCATACCCATGGACCCCCCCCCTACTCTTCTTCATGAGACTACATCACGCCGAATCGGTTTTGATTCGTACGATCCGGCAAGATATCATAGACAGCTCAGATCTGCCTCGTCTACCCAACTGGGTTCGTCATATCCACGCCAAATACACCAAAAATTCGCGGCAAATTCGTCCATATCTAGTTCGCTTCCCTGACCTCATGTCGGCGAACCTCTTGACTTTGAACTCGTCGGCTTCGAGATCCACGTTCCAACAATTTTCCGGTAGGAGGACTTCGTCGAAATCCACCCGGTCGGACTCATCCACCGAAAGACGGATTTGCGGCCGGTCCGGATATTCCCTGACCAGCTTCATCTTGGATACATGTACCACGGGGAACAAGCGATATTCGGTACCTGCCGTTTCCAACTTCACGGCGTGTTCACCTATCTTTTCACTTACTCGAACCGGTCCGTGCCAAAGATGGACCAGTTTAAGGGCATATATTTATTTCACTCGATCTAGGTACAGGCACACCTGCGATCCAGCTTGGATTTGATGTGGACGGGCGTCTTCGTTGTGTTGATCCGCTCGACCCTGTATCGCACTTCGTAACCGTTCGTTCACTTAGGATCTGGCTTGCCGGTAGTATTTCTGGACTTGGTATCGCCATCGTCTTGGATCTCGGTTCCTTTTCTTGGTGCTACATACCGGAATGGCCGCTTCTAGGGTGGATTTAGGATCCCACCCATGTACCAAGTAAAATGGAGTATCGCCCGGGTCCTGTCCTGGGCGGTGTTTATTGCGAAGGTGAATCGTTCTGCGTACTCATCTCAATCCCTGTGATCCAAATCCTGAACATACATCCTGAGCGCCCTCGTGATCGTCTGTACCATGCGTTTGGCCGATCCATTGGCTTGGGGACGATATGCCATAGTCGCCCGCTGTCTCTGCCCCAGGATCCGGTTGAAGGCTCGAAAGAAATCAGACATAAATCCTGGCTCCCGATCATACCGGATCATCTCACTAGCTCCAAATCTACGAAAGACACATTCCTCGTACGATTCGGCGATGGTCTGTGCAGTTCTAAACGCGCTAGCTTTGGCTATCACGTACCCGGTAAACGGATTCAACCAGATCAACAGCTCTGTGGTTCCTTTGAATGACCTCGGTAGCGAAGGGATGTGATCCATGGCTATGATTTGGAGCGGGTAAGTCGCTTGGACATTCCCTGGAGACCCCCCTTCGATTGTGGGCCTGCCCTTGCCTGTCTCACAATCCACGCATTCACCGACATATCGCTGCACACGCTTTAATAGTCCCCTCCAGTGGAAACATTCCCGGACCCCTTGGTAGGTTCGACCGATTCCCTGATGTCCTCCTTCTAAGCTAGCGTGATAGTGATGTAGGACTTCCTGTTGCAAGGTTTCCGGCATCACCAATCTCATCAATCCGTCTCGATCCCCGCTGACTCGTTTCGTAGGAGGTCAATAGAAAAGCAAATCGTTCAGATCCACAGCATAATCCGTAGCGATAATACTGTGGGATTTGGCGTCTTCCCGACTCAGGTCTCGTACATCCCCCATCAGATACTTCTTTAACCCCAGGACCCACACTTCTTTGTTCTGTGCTTTGAGAATCCGCTCAATACGGACTCCCTTCACAATTGCTTCATCGAGAATCTGGGGGCAGGATCCAATCCTTCCTCTGGATCTAGTGACACCCATAACCCGGACCGTCCACTACCACTTCGTCTAGTCGGTTTAATGTGACGAGATCCTGACGCTCGACGTCTCCCTCCACCTCAACATCACATTGATTTCGTAAAGCGGCACTTGCCATACTGTCCGCACTGACATTCCAATCTCGCTTGACATGTACCAGCTCGTGATTCACCCAACTACGTAAGTGGACCATCATCATCTGCCGTAACAGCGTTTTGCCCGGGGCCTTGCAGTCAATTACCTCGCACCTGTCTGGTCACCAAATTCAAATCTCCACAGATTACAGCCTTTTCGGATTATCTTCCTTTAGTAGACCCATCCCCAGCAGGAGTCCATTGTACTCCGCTTCATTGACGGTGAGGCCTTCCGCGTAAGTGGATCTGGCCCTTACCACTTCCCATCCGGGCAGTTTCCAGAGAATTGCGCTGTAAGCTTCTCCGCGTCGCACGCGAGCCGATCCATCGAAACTCAGGACGTACAGATCTTCATCCGCTAGTTCCGTCGGGATTGGGATCTGGATCTGGCGTTTGGGCTCTTTTTTAGGAGCGAACCTAGTCAGTGCTTCGTCCATCTTGGCTCTGGCCGTGATGCTCGCGGCCAAAACTCCCAGGATCTCGTCTTCTCATTTCGAACATATTACGATCTCCAGTGTCCATGGTGAAAGTAAAGCTGCCCATTGTCCCAACCGCCCTTGTAGACCGGCCGACTTTGACAACCATACGAGCGTGTGGTGTCTGCAGCGAAAAGGGCGTAATCCTCGATGAACCGACTGTAGTAGTTCAAACTGCCCAAGAAGGATTGCATCGCCCTTAGCGACTGTGGGAATGACAAGTCTGTCAACGAAGACAGGTCCTTAGGTTTCGCCTCCAATCTCCCTTGGAGACTCGACGATCTAAATAATCCACCTTCCGCATCCCCCAGTAACCCTTCACCACACTGATTGAGAGATTCCACTTAGTACACGCCTCCAGTAGGGATGTCACTCTCTCGCACAGCTGATCCCACGATATCGCCGGTATTAGAATGTCGTCGATATAGGATCTGCGTCCCAACACGGATGGAGTTCCCATATCACCTGACACTCCTGCTTCGAATGGAACCTCTTCATCATGACCTTCCCCGGATCCACCTCTTTCGGGTTCCGGTATTCGGGTAACTCCGTAGAGGGCATTATCGAACAAGCGTTAATAGATCTGGGGTGCCTTCGTCAATCCAAACGGCATCCGGCTCCATTCGAATAGCCCAAATAGTGTGATGAATGCGGATATTGCGCGAGCTCGATCCGTCATAGTCACCACCCAAAAATCACTTGCCATATCTAGAGAACAGTTCCAGAGTACTTTATCCAGATCTTCCAATAGCGCATTGATTAAAGGTATAAGATACACCATCAATCTGGTCACACCATTAACCAACCGGTAATCAATACACAGACGTACATCCACTCCATTTTTCTTAACGATGATTACCACAGGAGATGCCCACGGGGAGGTTATGAAACTGATGATTTTGGCTTGTAGCAGACCCTTGATCAGATCCGAGAGCTATTCTCGGAACTGAGACGCCACCTTTCGCACCCTTTGAGCGATTGGCTTCGCATCACCGATATCGATGTCACATTTGACTCCGCGTGCAGCGGGTGGTAATGCGTTTCCTTTGCCAATTAGCAGATGTCGGCTTTCCCAGATCTTCTGACATAGCCGATCCACTTCCGCGGGTTCGTTCGCCCTCGGATCCACTTGGATATCATCAATCGTGACCTCCTCTGTGGTCAGTGGTACCTCCGGGATTACCGCCATACCTTCCCCAAGACCCTCGGCGTGTAGATCCCCGCATTCATGGTAGCAGACTTATTCATCTTCAGTCTTTGTCGGATCCACCATTGGAACCAAGCACCGCGACTCTCTTTCACCCGTCATTCCTTCTGTCTTCGTGGGATCAGGTACCCTGGTACCGGGGAAGTCACCTGTTGGATCGACTTGATCTTCTGGTGAGTTTACACATGGACTTGATCTTCTGGTGAGTTTACACACGACGGCTCCTGTTTAGCCAGGGACACTCTCGACAGGGATCCGAGCATTCTATCCCATGGAAAGTTCGGATCAAACCCTGGGTCAGCTGGATCCGGCGAGCCGCCTTCAATTCCCGGCGATCCCCTATCCACCGACCCTTGGATATCTAGGGATCGGCTCTGGGTTTCTCCAGCCGTCTTGGATCCAACTTCTACCACTTGGATCCCAATCTGACGATCTCTGTGCAGGATCGTTCGCGGAGTTGGGTATGTAGGCCGATCCACCAAGGGGGCAATTGGCTCCGCAGGGAGCTCCCCCCCAGGGATTCAGGCTCGGTAGGCGCTTCATACGCCAGATTCTGCCATTCTCTATAGCGACGGGACCACACTGACACATATCCAAATCACCTAGGGATACCATCCCTCGCCACCCACCGCCCGATCTCCTCATAGTGGTCTAGTAATAGTCTCTTGTCGCTGACATTCGTGACCTGGTATTGTGATCGACCTGGTCCTTGGATTACTGTAGGAGCCCACTTCTCACCCCGGGTGACCCACAGTTTCTCACGTTCCACCCATTTCAACCGATCTGGCAGCTCCCAGGTCTCTCCGGGTTCGATCCAGGTCGTCTTCTCCGCCCTTATGATCCTCATTTCCGCCCTTATGATCCTCATCTCCGCTCCGTACAGCGGTCGCCGTTCACTGATCTGGATCCGCATCTCATCCGGGAAACACAGTGTCCCATCTGCCAGATCCAACCTTACCCCAGCTGGTACCATGAAATCCATCCCGAGGATGGCATCTTAACCAGCGAGGTCTCCGACTCAAATACTAAGCCAATATACCAAACAACCTGTTAGCGTGATCTTGATCCGCGTTCTCCCACTCGTACGGTCCACGCCTTCACCAATCCCAACACAATCTTGGATCCGACTCCCATCCACTTGGCACCCAACCTTACGAGCAAAGGCGGTATCTAGTATAGACACCTCAGCACCACTGACCAGGAGTAGGATTGTTTTTCCATTGTTGATCTTGCCTTCCACCTTGGCTTGTCTGAACCATTTGCCTGGGGCATGGTACTTCCAGTATCCACGGGACTCCCCTGTCAGCAGATCCATGGATCCAACATCTTCAGATCCACGGGATCCAGTCATCTGACAAACCTTGGGTGGATCTGCAGTGACCTCACACTTGGTAGGCTCAAAACATTGGCCATGTTGTCGTTTCTCCCAGTATCCGCGCGCTTCTCCCCTTTGTAGATCCAGGGTTGAAGAGACTTCAGATCCGGCGAATTCATCCACTTGGCGCAAACTAGAAACCTTGGCAACTGACACTTCATGTACTTCACGTGTATTATCGACTGAATCTAGGGGCATGCTACCTGGATCTAGCGATGTCTTGCTTACAAATACATAGATGCAATACCTAGAACGATCGGCTCGTACCGGATTCAAACCCGGAAAGCGTCCTAGTTTAACATCTTCTCTGCCACTTCTAGCAACTTCCCTCTGTGCTTGGCTGGATCAAACCATTGGCGGATCTGGTTGTAGAACTCTTCCATCGGGTACTTGCCGGCGTCGTGGATCTCGCCACAACCGCGACACACGTAGAAGCAATGATCCCCAGGACGACCCTTCTTGCCACACTTCTCACAAACCAGATATTTCCAGCAACCAGCTTCTGTGTGCTTCCGGGATCCACACTGCGAGCACCTGATTGTCATGTTCCATCCGTGAGATCTCGGAATCTGTACATCCCACGGTCCCCGGGGTACGGTATTATTAGTGCGAGAGTTGTCTCCCGTCTCCGCCGTACGATCGTTAGGCGCAGTGAGACAGACTCTGCGATAATTCTCTGGATCGGAGTCCGATCCATCGGATCTCGATTCAGTTACTGAGTCGGGCGCCGCGACTTGGTGGACACGTCGAGCTAGGGCCGTGGGTGTCGGAGCTTTTTGGCGATACTTGCCGGATCCGACCGCCGCCTTCTTCTGGCGTTTTTTCGCGCGATCCACAGCCAGCAGCACTTCTTCAAGCTCATATGTATCTGGAAGACGTAACAGGGTCACCCTGTCGGCCAGATACACATTTCCCAGCGTCTCGATGAAATGATCCACGTGTCCCCGTAGTACCTTGGACCCCCCCATCCTTGATCTTCAACTTGGCCCGTAGACCAGCCACATTTAGTCGATGTAGATATTCCAGCGGGGATTCATCCGATCTGCGGCGAGCGTGGTAGGATTGCCGTGCCACCGACACCCCCAATCCACAGTACTGGGTTTGCAAACTGCGCAGAAAATCCGGCCACTTGTTCCTGGTGGATCTGCCCACCTGCCGATACCAGTTTCTGGCTGGACCCGCTAGCAGATCCACAAAGGTCAGACATTTTTCAGCACCCGACGCTTGATCTCTCATGAGGGCCGACTTGCCTTTGCTGATCCATGTTCGCACTCGGTCTTCGTCTTGATCCTCAACCCCGAGAAACTATCGTCGATATGTGCGTGGCCTACGCAACAGAATCCCACTGAACTGCGTCAGTGGCTGGGTCTCGCAAAATTATATCCACAAGTACACGAAGCATTTCGCCGGGTCGATCCAGCCGCTTTCTTCGTTGTTGAAGAAAGATGTGTCGTGGCCGTGGACTTCCGCACATCAAGCCGTATTCGACTCGGTGAAGAAGAGTCTCGCCGAGGCCCCAATCCTCGCACTCTTGGCTGACTCGAGGCCTTATCATGTCGTCTGCGACGTGAGCGATTTCGTTATCGGCTGTGCGCTGATGGACTTCGATGATGAAAGTCGAGAGCGCGTCGCAAGCAGCCGGTCCAGACAAATCAAGTCGGCGGAACGCAGCTACCCTGCTCACGACAAGGGGCTCCTTGCGATGCGCTACGCTCTAATCAAGCTCAGAGGGTACTTGCTTGGTGAAAATACCTTTGCGGTGTACACCGACCATGCATCGCTGAGGACAACGATGAAGAGTCCCCATATCTCCAAGCGGATGGCCCGCTGGCTTTCATTCTTATCTAAGTGCAACTTCGTGGTCCATTATAAGCCCGGCAAGAACAACATTCTCGCCGACCCTTTGTCCCGACTACGACCCACGCTGTGCATTGGTTCGAAAAGCTTCGCTCGATGAAGACAATGCAGACGAGTGGGCCACGTGCGAGGCGTCAGAATTCAACCTGACTAGCGTCTCCCTGGTAATGCCACCTCGCGACGAAATCCGAGCTGCTTACGAGCATGACTCGACGTACTCCAGTATTCATGAGCATCTCCGCTCTCCCAGCGCCGACACACTAAGAGACCTGTACGAAATCCACCGATATCGTCTCGAGGACAGGATGCTGACGTACAGCATCTACAGCTTCGATGCCTCACATGTCGTTGTCCCTAACGACCCCGATCTGCGCTCACGTATTATCCATGAGTTTCAGGATGCCCGACTGGGCGTTCATCTTGGCTGCGAGAAGACGTTTACCGCTGTGTCACGCGGCTTTTATTGGCCACATCTGGTACGTTAGTGGGTGCGCACCTGCGAGATCTGCGTCCTTGAAGACGCCCTTCGAAGCTACACGACGTCGTTCTGCGGCTGGAGATCGTTTTTGTCTCTGGCCGAGTTCGCGCTGAGCAACGCAGTACATGGGCATCCTACAGCGCCGTGCGTCTCCACTCTGGGTGGGGAAGAAGATGCCGACAAGCTGTCTACTCCAGCTCCGATGTCTCCGGAGGCAACACCGGTACTGGGTCAACAGGTACATACACCGATTGCTTATGATATCTCGAGTATATCCCCTGTTCCCACGTCGGTCAACGCAGTGACACGTCCCGCGTCGAGCCCACTTGCGCCGGCTAACTACGCGCCGAAGCTTGCGGCGCCACCAATCAACTCCGCAGTCGTCTCCGACTTTGTACTACAGCGCCAAGCTGTCACCCGCTATGTTTAAGACGCACTGCAGGACGCAGTGAACAAGCAGAAGGAGAGCGCTGATCAAACTGGCCACAAGAACACGGCCACATTTACGAAAGGTGAGCGAGTGCTTCTGTCAACTGAGGATATCAGAAACTCAGCGGTCACCAACCTCGGCGCGAACGAACTCGCGCTGCGCTTTATTGAGCCGTTTACAGCTACCAAGGTTATTGGTGACGCCTATACACTCCACATTCCTTCGACGCTACGGCTACATCCGACGTTCTACGTCGGACGATTAAAGAAGTTCCATCCGTCCGAGATCCCGGACGCGGATTCGTTCTCGAACGACGCGGCAACTTTCCAGCGAGATGGTCCTCCCCCTTTGATCGATTCTTCGGGCGCTCAGCGTTGGACCGTTCAGCAAATCGTCGACGATGACCTACGCCTGTGTCATGGTACCCGCGACGGTCATACTGAAGCATTATCACAGGGTCGCGCCCTGTGGGACAAGGAACAACACTATCGTGTGCGTTGACTGGGACTCTCCCCCGGTGAAGATACTTGGTAGCCGCGCAGTCGCTTCCTGGAAGACACTCCCGATATCGTGAGCGAATACGAGAAGACATTCACGTTCCAAAGCATGAGTGAGCCGGGTGCTGATATCCACAATGAAGAAGGCGACCATCCTCCGCGGATACACGGAGACGCTCACCAGGAAGATTAAGAAGAAACCTGGAACCGACGCCGGGATCGAGCCGGTGACCAGCTACATATGATTTCGGCACTGTACCGCTGAACCACTAGGTGAGTAAGGCGAGTGAACAATTGAGTGAGTGAGTGAGTGCGTGAGTGGGTGACGCGACGACGAGTGAAACCCAAGCTCACAGGACGCCTAAATTCCGACGTCGCAGTCGCCTGGGTCTACAGCATACCTCTCCGTACTCTGTGTAGTCGCGCATCCTCACCCAGTCAGCTGAGTGAAGTGGTTGTCGTTCCCGTATCTGGGGAATTAAGTACCTGGTGCGCTGTGTGTCGTGATCCTCGTGTCTGCTGGAACATCGTGGACGTCCCATGATGGGTATATTTCTAAGCACAAGGAAGTCTCCAGTCGGCACTCAGCTATTGCGCCTGTGGTGATCATCGTGTCGGCGTTTCCTTGCAAAAACACTTGCACGTGCGCTTGTCGCGGGGATTGAACTCCGTGGGAATCAAAGTCACGCGTACTTCGCGTGAGCAGACTTCGATACCTGCTCGGAAACGACGTCGAAGAGTTCACGATGTGCCTCAGGACATCTGCAAAGGGCCCAGATCCACTCCACCATAGCCTATTTTCGCCTCGCCTGGCACCTCCAAGTCCACGTGTGCCGACACCAGCGCCGTATCCTTCAAACTTTTATCTGAGATGGCTTCTCGCTCTGCACGCTCGCTGCCGAGCGTGGTATTTCTTGTTAATACGCCAGTGTCTTGATATCGCAAGTGCCGCCGCTCCCGTTTCCGCCCTCCCAGCAGTCTTCTCCAATGCTCTTCATCAGCCCTTACGTTGCCTAAGTGCAATTTTGAGGGGAGGGCATTGTAACGGCCCCCTCCATTAAATAAGTAGGTAAATACCTTTACATAAGTAGGTGCATCAGCACACGACTAGCGTGTGCTGAAATGCAGTCATGCCATTGGCTGATTTATAGCGATCCAGATTCATTATTAGCCAATTGGACTATGACATGCATTTGAGTGACCAGGACTGTGGCCTTGGTCCTAAAATAAAGTCAGAGTTGATTATTCCTTAAACCTAAGACTCCGTGGTCCTATTTCGAGCTTCCTCAACACTATAGTTTAAGCAAGTAACGGAGTGTATACCTGGGCCGTTGCACTGACCCCTAAGTAATATCAGGATCTACTCGAAGGATGTGCTCTAAATTTGGCAGCAAGCCAAAACGAAGGCTGGTACGTGTAGCGTTGCACGTTCTAGTAAAAGCCCCACCAAAAGATGAGTGGTAATACTCGTAGCGTCGTAGCCTATTGATATTCTAGAAATTAGTGCATGCCTCATTTCCAAAGGTGTTCTATTTAAAACCATTCGAGGGTACGACATGTGCAGCCGCTTTGGGGACTGTTTTATGAATAGTTGTACGTGCATTAGGAAGGAAAAAAACAGGGAGGATGATCTTAGGGATAACGAGGAGTATATCAAACCCCTCGGGCGAGCGTTCTAGCGAGCAAGTACACAAAGTATATAGATTAATTAAAAGGCTCAATTGTGTTTGGATGTTGTGCTGGGTCGATTTACACATTTTTTTTTTGATATTTCGCTTCGCGGGTGGGTTCTCCTCCATTGTTTTTTATAAAGGGTATCCTAGTTGGTAATGGTTTTAACGACTTCGCTCACTTGAGGAACTTGCAAGAATATCAGAAACTTACGGAATGGGAATGGGAGAGTGATATTTGTGAAATGATCGCAATGAAGTTATCTCGATGGCCTTTAACGTTATCCATCTGCGTTCTGAGTATTGGATTAGTACCAGATATGATTCGCTGTCGCATTTACTGCAGCCCAGGCTGATACATATTCACCGCTACATAATTTTTTTTTGTGTGAGAAGCATGCACATTCCTGAAATTGCCTGGTGGGAGGACTAATCATCTACGTAACTTTAGTCTAGTTTGGGGTTTCGTATATACCAGGGGTCTGTCTGATATGAACACTGGACTGGTTTACGAGAAACGCCTGAATGGGTTTTTACTTATGTCCACGTTAATGGACACTACACATTGCTTTAACTACTGAATGTTCCGCGGACTTAGTACAGGACATTCCTCCGTAAATTACGAATAAATAGACATTAAATCACATGTAATGTGCCTTTCTGTCAAAACGGCCTCAGTTTTAGGGTCCTACGTAGGAGGATGGCCCTTACGGAAGATCGCCTATCTGATCGGGTGCTTCCAACTAAAATTTAGCCTAACCCTTTGACAAAAAAGACGATGCCAATTAAAGACATATTTGACCGGATTTGACATATATTTATTAAAATATTAGTTTGCATTCTGGGCAACTGCTTCGCATGCGCCGTCAGCTAACAGGTGGCGTGGGTTCAATTCCCATGTCTATAGGGAGCTCGATGCTTGAGGTAAGTGTCGTGTGCAAGTCCTTCGTCGGATCAGAGACATAACCAAGTGTTTGGGTCGGCACGCCACATCTCTTCGGGGACGAGTCTCATATGGATCAGTCGGGATAGTATTTCCGGGAATAATTGCACCACCTGGACGTTCTGTTCAATCGGCGTTCGGCGGATGGCAGATGCGATAATTCCCTGGGCATAAAGGTTCTCGATTGGTTAAATCCCTACTTTACTGCAAATACACAGATCATGGTTTTAATACAAATTTTAAGATAGATTAACAAAACCGAAACAGATTATGTCCACATCTTATGACATTTGGCAAAATTACATACCGTTTCGACATGATCTCCTAAATTTTGTCGAGCTCTACCGTGAGTATTCTCCCACGCCCTGGCATCCTTTGGCTTAAAGGCTCGCTTTTAGCTTTACAATGTCGCTGCCACTACCAACATTTTTTACCTGTCGCCTTACCGTCAAGAACGGCCATCCTCTCACTTCGTGCCGAAACAAGATCGAGCCCATCGACTTCTCTTTTTTTTCTTTTCAGATTGACCGTAGATTTAGGCTTTTCAAGTCTCAAGTAGCAACCAAATTCATTCGTCGTCTGCCAAACGGTTGGCAGGATGACTTCAGCGTCTATCTCAAGCTCACCAAGCACGCCCCACAACGTGAATTTCTCGAGTTGGACGAAGACAATTTCTCTAGTCGCGTCGCCAGATCTTAAGAATTAGCTCACCTTCGCCCGCACGGTCAGTCTGATTTTGTTTTAATGATTTTTGTCTATGTTCCTAGAGCACCATAACCAAGAGCCAATACTATTCGTAGAGCAACCGAGAATCAAATCCAAGAGCAAGTTCCCCGTGTAGCAGCTATGCTAACTGAGCGCAATATTTTGAGTGGGTCAGCCTCACAGCTGTACATGGCAACAATGCAAGCTCGACTTCCAGCTGACGCTCCACTACAAGTTCCTGATAACACAACATTTCGACAACTTCGGAACATTGATCAGCTTTCGCAGGAAATGGAGACGAATCAAGATACAGCTCAAGCAACCGCTTACATGAATTTTCAGAATGCTCAGGATCAAAATTCAAGGTGCAGTGATCCAAGTGCAAGTTCATGTTGGGGATCCCGAGGAAATTCTTGGTTTACCGGCCTACAGCCTTCGCCCTCCGTTCCGGGACTCGGTAGATTTTGAGACTCCCGCTCTTGCAGAAGACATGGATGATATCGCTCGCCTTAACGATTAATTCTAAGAAGCGAAGTAGAGGTAGAGTACGATGTTTTCAGTACGAATACATAAATTGCATTAAAACTCACTGATTTTTATACTGCGTTTGTTCCCATCGTACCCACAGTGGCCGTACAATTTTTGCCCTACTTCCTCAGACTGTCTAGTGCAAAAGTACAGCGCAACATTGAGGACCGCAAGAAGATTTTCACGGAACGCCATATTAGCGTGGCGCTGGATCCATCGTTTTATAAGAGAAAATCCGACTTCTATAGGATTCAAGTCAGGTGAATACGCCGGCAGAAAAAATAACAGTGCACCCGTACCGTGAATAAGTTCTTGAAATTCTTCGTACATGTGAATTTTGGTGAATTCCAAAATGACAATTGAATTTAGTAAAGGCCACGGATTGAGAAATGGTAGAATTTTCAACTTGAAAGTCTCGTGGAACGTCTGCCGGGTGAAAGTATCCTCGGTTGTACCCCACGCAAAAAAATCCTTCAACGTCGAGCGCAGCAAGAACTGAGATTCGCTTTCCGCGGGAAAATTGAATGGACACAATCGCTGGGTCTCCGCGCGCGGACCACGCGTGCTTTCTCAGGGAGGACCTAAACCATAGCAATGCCATACAACAAATTAACAAGGTAAGATGTAGCAGTCACAAAATTGATATTGTACATTACCTTCCATCCTTTGAAGTTTCATCGACAAACACGATTTGATCTGGCCCGCTGTAGAAAGGCAATAGCCTGTTCACATACCCTTGGCGCTCTTTTGGGATACTTGCACGAGCTTGTTTAGTCAGCACTTTTCGCGTTAACCCCAAATCGAACCGTAAAGCACGACAAATTGTCGTATCGGAGCAGCAATATTGGGTGGAAAACTTCTCTTTTAATACCTCACGCAGCTCTTGGAAGTCGAAGCAGCGGTGTTGCTTTACATACTCGCGAACAAATTGTTGCACTTCAATCGGCCATTTAGATGACCGCTCATTCTTTGGGGTGTCGTCGACATTTCCTGCTGTCTTGAAGAGATGGTACCATCTCCGAAGGCTTCTGGTCGAGACGCCCAATACACCAGTAACTACGCTGATCTCAATATTGTAGACATACTGCAAGACAATGCCTAGCCAGCGTATGTCTGATGAGTAGCCCATATTTGATTTAAAATCAAACTGTTGTGAATACCTTACGTAAGGGTAAATGGCCGGTAAATACTGGCCATTCAGCCCTTAATTCGTTAAAAGGTACCCTTTAGACCAAATCGGAGCCCTTACGTAGGACCTCCACAATCAAGTATTATTGGATCATAGTCGGCAAAATCAAACAGTGTTATTGGTCAATATCATTTCATTTAGTGGCCTGGCTTAGCAATTCAACTCCAGTTCGTCCTCAAATCCCACCTTTAGCCCTACCCACCCTTGCTTAGGACCAGCCTTTAAAGGTCAGATTGGCCAAAACTTTGGAAAGGCACAATAGAACACTTCAAAAATATGTATGCTATTCAAACATCATTACTGTGCCCAGACGTAGAACCACAAGTGTATCTACGTAAGAATATCTTTGAATTTACAGCAACATAAAACAATGAATGACATCGTGTATTATAAAAGAAGTTTAGTAAAGACCTCACATCTGCAATCACATATATGGCTATCAACACATGAAATAAGCTCAGGCATGGCTTTTACACGTTAGCGGTGGGTGCTGGCTCACATAAAACACAGAGCTGGTCCGACCAGTGGGGTGCGTACGCACACGCTGAAAGCGAAACACTAATTGCATGGACACGCTTGTTATATAGGTCTTCTGACCAGCCACCCTAGAGGGAAATAACGTCAAAACGGCAAACCTTTCCCAACATATTGCTTGTGCGTGAGATGAACGAATGAAACATTGTGTGGTATACGGAAAGGATCCAAATTAAAAAAAAAGATTGATACCGGAGACCCATATACACATTTCCACGCCTCTCTTAGCGCAAAGCATCATTGGCACACTCTGAGACATGGTATAATGATTTGAGGTCAGTCGATCCCGACCGAAACATTAACTTGATTGATTTTACTGTAGTAGGTGCTACCCTCCATTATATCATCTTTTCACACCCTCCAGGACAGCAGCAAGCGCAATTACTAAATCTTGCCATTGTTAGCCACCCTCCACTTATATAAAATTAATCTCGTTCATGCGAGTAAATGCTCTGAGACCATTCCGGTCCTTGACAAGGCGTCTAACGCCTTGTATATTGCCAAGTCAGACGAACCATTTCCAGACACTATTATTGAAGTTATGCTGCGATTACACAAAACGATTTGCGGAGCGCCTTCTTCACTATTTCCTCACTTACATGGCGTACAAAAACCAACACACCCGAACTACGTTTCTTCATATCGGAATAATACGACGTATCACGAGCTCTAGACAATGTCAAGCTTGTGCAGAACCATTCAGCAGAGGTTATCCTTCTCACGTCCTCACAAGCGTGTAGCGCCGTGTCAATGCGCACGGACCAATCCGGTACGCTCTTCTAGCATAGTGCACCGATCCATCGAAAGCGTGTAATTATCGTAGCAGTCTATGAAACCTCACCCAGAGTCCCCACTTCACTCGACAAAAGTGGCATTTCCACCTCTGGAACAGTGGTGAATGTGGCTTACAAAATTTGGTGACACTTATTTCACATAACGGCTCAATATTTTTTGGATAAACTTAATTTTTGTGTGTGACCCGTCTCCATACAAGGCCCTCATTGGCGGTTTGCTATGTTTGACCTTCAACCTGGTGTTCAGCCATAGCGTGGCCACTCGTACAGAGAGGTGACATCTATTTATGCTGCTCCCAAAACGTGTTGTGTTATTGAGCGTTTATGGTGCTTCAGAGAGGTTTTGGTGCATAAACGTAATGAAGTGTGAAAGTGTCGTATATTATTTTACACTTCATTACCTTCAAGCTCATAGTATGAGCTACGGTCCATCTGGTAGATATTCTGATCAGCAATGATACTGTTTAAGTACTGGCCATTTTGACAGCTTGATTTGCAACCTGGTTCTGATCAGTTAAATATCAAATAGAGCTGTTTCATTGGCTGTTAAGAGCTTGAAGCACTGTGGAGCTTGGAGTACAAGCTCAGACTCAACCTTTGGGGAATCTTGTGCTCCACCAAATAATCGTAGACAAGAAGCCGAAGGTCTATTGCCATATTCAGCGTGAACTGCGCTCCAATGTGCCATTACATGTAGCAGTCGTACGCGATACGTTATCCAAAACACGAGTCGTTGGAGCCGTGTTTTGGGCATGCTGATGGCATATTTAGCAATCTAGTCGCGATTCGTTGTCGCTTCGCAAACATCAAGGACATTGACCACGAACTAGTGTGCCTGAGAGTGGAGAATAGCAAACGTACACGGGGAAATATCAGTCCACCAAGAACCACAGTACTTGCAGCAGTGCCACGGTAGTTGAAGAACGACGACTGTAGCACTAGAATTACATAAATGTAGTTTTTGTCCATGGATACAGTAAATACTGGCGGTTCCGGTACTACTGAAAACGTATATCCTGACTCAAATGCTAGTACATGTATCTTTTAGAGAGGGATGATGTGAATGCTTGGCGAGAGTCATTCCACACCAGTCACCGAAGCCCTTTGGCGCGAATAACAGCACACCAGTCATCGTCGTAGCCTTGGGCAGCACAACCCACTCAGTAAAGCTCTCATGCATTTCCCATCCACCTGTCATGGGCAGGTGGCTTAAGATAAAGCAATTCTGGTTTGATTAAGAAGCCCAGTGAGTGTCCGCACATGACACAGGAAGGGCTGGAGGCTTGGGCAAAAGTTTCCTTTAAGTTAAAGAGAGCACCAGCCCAAACGACGGTTTCCGACATCATAAAGAAGGCACACGTGCTCAAGCATGACGACGGCAGCGACAGCAAAAGGTGCAAGACCGTGCGCGTGACATCACCTGCTCTCGCGAAGCAATTATGGGAGTGGATTCAGACAGTCGAAGCCCAGGGCATCTGTCTCTCTCGTGAGCTGATTAGGATTAGAGCGTGGGATAAATAGAAAGAGCTGTGCGACGCGTGGGATCTCGCATTCTCCGACGGCTGGCTGACCTCGTTCGAGCAGCGGCATGGACTACGCAGCCGCCAGTGTCCTGGTGAAGCTGGATCGGCCGATCCTGCTGCTATCGCCGCGGGTCGCCAACGCCTGCAATCAATAACTGATCTCTATAGCCCACGATACATTTACAACATGGACGAGACTGGGTTGTGCTACGCGATGGCATCAGCACGTTCAATCTGTACCAAAGTGGCCCGTGGTATGAAGAAACACAAGACGCGTACCACTCTCGCTTTAACAGCAAACGCCGACAGCACTGATTTGCTGCCTGCACTATTTTTAGGTCGGGCAAGCAACCATATTGCTTCAAAAGCGGTCTGCAGAAGAGCTGGGGTTCTGCTACCGGGCGAGCCAGAAGGCGTGGATGACGGGTCAAGTATTTCGAGAATGACTACGGAATCTCGATAGAGATATGAGAGCTAGTGGGCGTTTTGTCCTGCTGCTGGACAACGCCTCATCTCACAACACGGACAACCTAGTTTGTATTAATGTCCGTGTTAAATTTCTGCCACCTAATACCACTGCTTTCATACAGCCTATGGACGCTGGTATCATTGCGGCGTTTAAGTCTGCGTACAGAGGGGAACAACTTATGCGGGTGTACGACAAGATAAAGCGAGGAGATAACATTGACAAGAAGGCGTACAAATTTGATCGATTTCAGGCAGTGCTGTGGAGCAAAGCCATTTGGCACGAGCTGCAGGAAAAGAAGACTATTAAGAGCTGCTTTTGCCATACTGGGATTGCTTTTAATGGAGTCGACCAAATTAGCAGGGACACCAGCGCTTCCAGCTACGATATCAACTTAGAGTGCTTCTAAGTTGATCATTTAGAAGCAGCAACTCCTTAATAAAATTTCAAATCATTGGATTGGGTCAGACCATGGTTGCGGATTGGATAGCGCTTACTGTATTCGATGAAATAGAGCACGATGATCTGTAATTTAGGCCGCCCCATAGAAAGAGCATTTCATCGAATATATCACCTGCGCGTAAGCTGTAACTCTCGATCCACGGCTGTAATATTACCCCCCCCCCCCCCCAGAGAATTTAGCAGTGGTGTTAGATTCATTGACCGCTTGTCCACAGGATTGTCGTCGGACACGTGCAGATTACGCAGACCAACGGCAGAGCAAGCCGATGCAGAATCGCCCCGGTATATGAAAACTTGGGAACAAGCGACACCACCGCATTGAAGCAGCGGGCTTGCCGAGATAGCTCGTCAAGAGACCTGCCTCGGATGCGTCGTAGTTGTGACGTAGGGTTCGCGGGAGGATTCTCTCAATGCGTCGATCGCTTCTAAGAGTAGGTGCCATTTAAATGCAAAAACACATAACGATCAAGTTTAGAAAAGTAATTAAAGGAAATGCGTAAACGCGAATGTGCCGGGCAAAAGGCAGCGACAGAACCTCGGTGTCCAGTGAGGCTGCTCTTGCGGCTGATCTCGTGTGAGCTGCAGGCGTCAAAATGCAAAATGAGGGAGTAGCCTTTGCCAGAACACCGCTGTTCCGCAAAAGGTAGATTTGTATACACATAGGAAAAAGATCAATACTAAAGCCTAGATAAATGCACTCTCGTTGAGCACACCATTTTGGCAGTGTACAGCCAACGATGTCCTTGTGCATACAGTCCTTGGTATAGCCCTTTGCCATTGCACGTATGTCTACACAGTATAACCGGTTGTAGTGCAGCCGCAAGCTGCACTGCCAGTCGCATGAGTGTCATTGGGATGTGTCTTGCAGACACTGGCAGCGGACGGTGGGCTCGTAGACAGGGGCACTGGACACTGACCGATTGCATTTCACTGGCACTCGACGCTCAGGTATGTACACAAACTCACATTCCTGATCTTGCGGCAGCGTTTGGGTTAATGGTACAGTGTATAGCGATTGCGTCCTACGTGGAGGACACGTGCGTCTTCTTCGGGGTCAATAGAGGATTCTGCTGTGTCTATATACGGCCCGTTTGCAACCCTGACTTGAGTACACTAAATGGCGCTTGCGCACCCCTGCATTTTTCCTGACTTGGACCTATTATTGGGCATGGCTGCAAAACTTAGTCGATCGTGCTACGGTGTATGCAACAGAAGGTGCAAACAATACCCCGATCCTAACATGGTGCAGTCCTCAAATCTGACCAATACGGTCCAATCAGCCAATCAGAGCTCGTAATTTCCATAGTACAACACTGGTTGCGAATGGCTTGGTTATGTACATGTACCGTACCTTATCAGAATTTACGCCAAAAACACATTTAAACATGTTTGTCTATTAAACTACGTGTACAGACAACGACGGTGAAATCCGCCACCATCTGCCTTAGTCCTTTTTTTATTATCTCGACAGGAAATTCGCCAGAACACTTTGATAAAAAAAATTATGGACAAAAACAAATTGAAGGTGGCATTTTTTAATCAGCATTACACCGAACATTAAAATAGGATTACCAAAGCCTTTCACAATGATTTCGGCGAACCTACTATGTGTACACCGTCCAAGAAAATGGCTGGATGGATGCTACAGTGTGGCTAACGTACGTTTTGAGCTTGCTAAAGTACGAGATTGCTGCCCCCTCAGTCTTCTTGTTGGACAGTTTTGACTCGCATATTTCCGAAGCAGGTCAGAGCGTTGTGGATGAAGAGACCTCTGCAATTGTGGTCCCCATGCCTGCTAACAGCACCTCTGTGAGTCAGCCCCTTGACGTGGGCGTTATGGGACCACTCAAGAAAAAGTTGACAGCTGAATGGCTACGAGAGAAGGCTGCCGGTACAAGAACCTCGAAGGAAAGCGTCTGGCTGCCGTAACAGGCACAATTAGAGCGTGGGAGAACATATCTACGGAATGTGTTATTAAAAGCTTTTACAAAAAATCGCAAAAGACCCTGTCGTGATGGTGTAGACAAAAATAATACATGTTTTTTCCGGTCGTTTGAATTGTTTTTGTCTACTTTTTTTATAAACTGTTGGGTCGGTTTAATTTTGACTAATCGAAGGTGAGACAACGAAAGAGGTCGAGTTCTTTTTTGGCTTGTTGGCCTTTCTAAAAATGACATATCTACGGGGGGGGGGGGGGGTTGAGTTTCACCGTCGTTGTCTGTACACTGCGCGCCAGGTTATGATGACCACCTACATTTTGATCTGTAACTCAGTCAGTTTTACGGGTTAGCTGATGCTGTTTAGATATGCTGTTTCTATCGCCAAACGCATTTTGGGACTTATTTTAACGCGTGGGATATCGCAGTTTAGAGATGGGCTAGTATACAAGCGACCATTTTTGTCGCTGCGATAATTATTATGACCACCCGTACCCATATATAAACAAGTAAGAAAAAATGATGGTCAGAATGACTACATTAGTAGTGTTTCTTGTTACCGTGCTTCGTGATGACCGCCTTGCACCTGCGCGGCATTGACTCTATCAAAGAAGCTAAGAATGCTTCTCCGATTGAGTCCCATGCTTCGTATAGAGCTGCGGTTAGCTCAGCAACAGTGGGATACTGTTTACCGTTGGCGTATACGCGTCTTGTCATGATTGACCATAGATCTTCAATGGGATTAAAATCTGGCGACCTAGCAGAACAGGCAAGAACGTGTATATCTTGCTCGTTAAAGAACTCTTTAGTCCTCTTAGACCGGTGAATGGATGCACCGTCTTGCTGGTAGACAAAGTCAGTGCAATAGTGCAGGTGGGCAAACGGAAGCAGATACTCAGAGACTGTGTAGACGTAGTCATCTGAGTTCTGCTTCCCATGCAGCACCGCTAGCTCGGCCTTTCGTGCGGCACCGATGCCCGCCCACACCATTACCGACCCTCCACCAGCTTGGCGTCGCTTAGTCTGCCTAGGAGGGCGGCGGATGTCCCTCCAGTAGGTCTGGAAGCCGGCGGGTCCGTCGAGATTCCACTTCTTCTCGTCTGAGAAGATGATGAACTCCCACGACCCAGTGGCATCCGTGTTAAGGACCCTTGCCTACGCCCAATCTTCCCTTGTCTTCTCGTCTCTGCGGAGAGCAGCAATGTGTTGTCCATTTTAGTGTAGATTAGCTAGTCTACATTGAAGAGTACACGCTGAATTGTGCGGACTGACACCGCCAAATTCAGCTCGCTCTTGAGCTGTCGAGCTGAGAAATCCCCCTTAGCAGCGGTAAGTAGCAGGACCCGGGCCTCCTGGTCCGACAATGCAGCTGTGGGAACGGGTTTCTTGCGCTCTGGCTTCTCTTCGGGCAGGACGCGATGTATGGCACCTCGCGAGCGTGTAGCTCGCCGCTCGATCTCTCGTAGGCTGCACCTTCCTTCATAGAGCCCTTGGGCTCGCCCCTTTTTCTCGTCTGATAGTGGCGGTCCTCTCCCCATAACGCTAGGAATAGCAGTGATCAAACCGAGCTGGCATCACAAAAAACTGCATTTAATGAGTGGCTGGGCCACATTGACCTTCATTATTTCTTACTTGTTTTTGTATGGGAATGGGTGGTCAAAATAATGGCCGCAACGACAAAAATGGTCGCTTGTTTACTAGCCCATCTCTAAACTGCGATATCCCACGCGTTAAAATAAGTCCCAAACTGCGTTTGGAGATAGAAACATCATATCTAAACAGCATCAGCTAGCTCGTAAAACTGACTGAGTAACAGATGTGGTCATATTAACCAGGCACGCTGTGTATTATAGCACCATTCAATATGTGTAAGAGCAAAAGGTTTTCCAAATCTTGAGTTCTGAACTTCAAGTGCTCCTGGCAGATTTGTATGGTATGGCGGGATTCACCGTCGTTGTCTGTACAACAGTGGGATTCGCTGAGTAAAACTACTAGTTGTGCCTGGGCTACTTCACACATGGTGCTCAACATTAGATTGCTCTAGCAATCGACGCAACTGGAACGTCTCACAGTGTTCAAGCGAGCCAAGTACGCCGGTGACGATCCCAAAATAGTGGAGACGACGGCGAAACAGCATTCCGGCAAACATATCCGGCAACGGTGTTGCTCCTAGACCAACGAGGCACTCTAAATACACTTTCTCATCACCGGTCCTGTTGAGTTCCGTTCGCGGCTGTCGTGGCGTCATATTCGTCGGGAATGTGTTAAACATGTTGTTCCACTGCGCCTTAGGCACGTAGTCGATACCCTGTGGGTACGGGTCCAGCAATGCCTTGCCGTTAACGTACAGTATCTCGGCGTTATCAGATGCGTTAGGCATGTACTGCAGAATACTACCGCAGAGCGAGTCTGGGTGCTTGGTCATGTCCTTATTGGGAGTTGACGAAACAACGCTAACACCCCACGGGGAGAAGGAGTACGGCACATGCGCCAGCTCAAACGAGAGCCAGAACGTCTCTTTATCTCCGTGGGAGTACCGAAAACGGAAACGCTCCTTCGTGATGAACCAAAGCATGACGTCAAAAACTTTCTGTCCCGTCCGCATTTTGTCAATAAGAACTATGGAGGAATCCATTTCATGACACGTTCTGCCTGTGTAGGTGAATGATTGCAGCACATATTCGGAAGGTTTCTCTCCCTCTGAGATGTTAAACTTGTCGTAATTAAAATTTCGGAGAAGGCTGGGAAGGTATTTCTCCTTGTCGTCAACATCGTTTAGAAACTCCGTGCAATCTGGTAGCACACGGTCGTAAAAGAACAGCGTTCCCGTTCGCTTATATCCGTCCAGCTCTCGCAGTACAGTCGGGTCCTTGACGATAATATCATCTACGTCCATCAGTATCACATGGCGTACGTCCGTGTGGTACATTGCCAACGGTTTAATCCACCAGTTTTTGAATTCATTGGCCATTTCTTGGGTAACAACTTGTTTCTCCACTAAATCCGAGCACACATCGACCAGTTCGATACGGTTGTCCGATGAGAACAGAATAGCTTTCGACTTGGTGGACAATTCCTCCTGGCCGCAGTGATACACCTGGACCAGCTCCTCGTTACCCAGACACCTTAGCTCCCGAATGAGCGATAGCCCCATTGCCAGCACCTCGTCGTTCATGATGGCGCGATCGCGCCTAATGCTGCGGTCGAACCGCTCGCCTCGCTGGTAGTAGCGTGAGTGAGGGTGGGCGGTCGCAGTGTTTTCCATATCGCTGTTCGTACGGTTTTCACCGCTGTTGAGATAGTTCTTGGTTGTATCTGACGTTGTGGACTCGAAGTTGGAGAAGGTGCTGCTGTTGTAACTGCTAAGATATCGAGTCGCCAGAAAGCCTGCGGTTACACTGGCGACTATGAGCATTGGTAGGACAATCAGCAGGCTGCGTGGCGGCGTCTTGGCAGATCTACTCCCATTAAGCGGCTGAACAGGCGTAATTCCATCTTCCACGTTGTCATCGGCGTGTTCGGTCTCGCTTAACATGCCGAAATATCAGAATGATCGGCCTCAGTAGAGGTGCTCTGTTTAAGAGAAATTCTCGTAATCCAGTACGAGTGATAGTAAAATGGATTGGCATTCTGAGCTTGCAAGATGTACAAGTTGGACAAAATAAATCTAAAATTCGCAAAACGTGACTGGTAAAAATTGTCGCGTAATGAGCCTAAAACAGGACAGTAATCGTAATTGGGAGCAGCACACTAGCTAAAATAGTACTGAATTTTGGAAATACCTTTTTACTGCGAGACATGTTGCTCCGTATAACTCCAGTAGGGTTCTCATTTTTGCTAACAGTTAATTTGTAGAGTATTGATGAGCATCGCTCAGTTTGTTTAGCGCTGAATAGTAAATAAAGGATGATTTGCTGTTTAGATCCATTTTAAATAGTGAAATATGAGTCAAGCCCATTGATTCGAATCTACTACAAAGTGCTTCGATACAATTAGTCTCCCTATACGAGCGAGCCCTGACCAACCATATCTACAACAACCTCGTAATCCAGCACATCGTAATCAGCCGCGCGAATTATGTTTCCTCGTAATCTCGTCCACGGAATCCCTTGTCACCGTAAACAAACTCTACCAGTATTATCCGATAGTCTATCGAGATTATATGGTAGCGCCAAACTGGTCAACAGCACGGAGAAGCCCAGTGCGGTTCGCGCGCTGTAGCAAATATAATAGGATTTATGCATGTTTCTACAGTGTAACAGATGTAAGAGCTGCTGGGAACTAACAAAACCAATTTGCGGATGAAATTAAGTGTCACAGTACTTTATTCGTTTTTAAACTGAAATCCTAGAAAGTGCACAAAAAGGTGTGACAAAAGCACGCTGTTTGTGAGTCGCGCGGCGAGATCGACCGGTTTACACTCTAAATTTTATGTAAGGGATAAACAGTTTACTGTACTTACAAAGTTGCACTGCAATTTATGTGCTGCAAGTCCCATGTAAGGTCAATAGGTACGTACAGTTCCAGTTAAGGATGAAAAATAGTAGGATACATGTAAATACGTAATTCATCTTGATGTACAGTACTTGCATGTTCTGTGGAATCAAACCGTACCATGTCACTTGAGATTTCGATTGTCACGAGCACAATCATCAGACAAGTCTGAACCCATGCCAAATGCCCTGCCTGTGGATGAAAATAAACAGCGATTCGGTATTCAATCGAATCCCACCTGGATTGGGCAGTGTCGGCGACGGTGGCCTCGGGCTCTACTCATAGTAGCGGCGTTCGTCTATCTGTCGGCCCTAGTTATATGGGCACCAAAAACCTTGATCAAGTTCGCCGCCGATCCGAACCGAACGGCCCAGGATACAGCTTCATTCAGAGCTTCCCCAGCTGCTGAAGCGGTTCCACGTCTGCGGTGCGTCGCATGGCGGGCGACAGGCGAGTGCAGGCCAAACGGACCACGTGAACCTCATAACGACAAGAATTGCTCGGAAGATATTGTCGGTGGCATGTCAGGGTTTTGCGAAGTTGAAGGCATTGATACAGAAGAACTATTCAAAGTCATGCGCAGATATTGTACCAGTTTGAAAAGCAACATCAAGTTTCGCTGCTCTGACGCTCTCGACTTTATCAGATATCGAGAGGACGAGAATACAACAATCAGTCAGGCTCTCGTTCCTGGCTTCTCACTGCCTAACGTGGTCGAAAATAGAATAGGAGGCGCCCCTCGGGATGGCATCGTGATGGTAGTCTACCCGAAGTTGCTCGCCAGTGCCTACGCGACGGTGCGTGTCCTGCGCGACGTGCTAAATTGTCGCTTACCTATAGATATCTGGTTTCATGTTCAAGAAATCGGTGAAGATCATTTGATGTTGGCACCGTTGCGACAGCTGGCCAGTGTCGTCGGTGACGTCTCCTTCCATCCAATGTACAACTCGCGCGCTAAAGGTTTTATATCCAAGGTCTACGCTATCTACAACAGCTACTTCGATCGCGTACTCTTCCTAGACGCCGACAATGTACCCGTGCGTGACCCGAGCTTCCTCTTCGATACATCCGAATTCAAATCGAACGGGGCTGTGTTCTGGCCTGATTTTTGGCACCCACGACGCACGCTCTTCAACTTGCACGCACAGTCGATGCTTTGGGAGCTATTGGACACGCCCTTTATTGACATGTTCGAGCAGGAGAGCGGGCAGCTGCTGGTAGATCGCACTCGACACGCTGCTCCGTTAGAACTCGTGTACTTTTACGCTTTCCACGAACCGAATTTCTTTAACAAACTGGACGTTATCTACGGCGACAAGGACTTGTTCCGGCTCGCGTGGATGAAGCTCAAGATTCCATTTCACATGATTCATGTACTTCCGGCGATGGCAGGCAGAGCGATCAACGGCTCTTTCTGCGGCGTGACAATGGTGCAACATGATGCAGAAGGTGAAGTACTGTTTCTGCATCGAAACCAGCATAAACTGACTGGAGAACGCGATGAACGAATGGAAAAGGCCGCTTTAGAGAATACCGTCGTCCCCCCGGAGGAAGCATTCGGGGCTCCACAGCCAGACGGATATCCTGATCCAATGATATGGACACACTTGCTGTCGTTCCGCAAAGACGCTAGCCGATATCTGTACTCAATCGATGCGTATCGAGCTCCTCCTCAGTTTCCGGATTGGTAGCCGTGCTACGGCCGTCGACATGTTGAGAAACAAGAAATATTCGAGCTACACGAGTTTGCAAGCTTTAATTTCGCCGGAATCGAGACGGATATACGTCGATTCGCCAGGGAAGCAGCACATCTCCAACAGGCCCCGATACAAGAGTAATTGGCATCAATGTATCCATCGGGTATGATATATACTACAGTACTACTTGTATTTTCCAACGTACCAGGTATTTCAATTGCTATGATGATACTACTGTAGTAGTACCTCTTTGTCAGTGAAGAAGGAAGACTGGTAAATCTCGACATCCTCCATGTCTAGAAGAAAAAAATATATAATAAGAGCAGGCACAGCCTCAGCTCATGCGGCAGTGTAGTCATGGGAGCATACACGGCTGCGTATGTAGGAGGACATGCTCTGGATCCCGGGTCAGCGAAGCTGTTTGCCCTATAATCGCAAGCACATCATTTTTATCGTAGAGTTAATTCCTCCAGACCACCGACCATACGTCAGTAATACAGGTAAGCATTTAATTTGAGCTACCGTGAATATCGACCATTTCCACGCCCCAGCTACTGCGCGTTACAAGTAGCTTTCAGCATTACTACGGTATGTTAAGTAAATTGATACTAACATTATAAAGGTCACTCAACTGTATCATAATCCGATCTTTGACCCCAAGTGCTTCAGGTGTTCAGTTGTTTGGCTTTTTACAATATCTTTGCACACAAATCACCGCACACCTTACTAAGATATGCTGTGATTTATTAACCCCCTGTAGCTCATAGGTGTAGTTTGCCCTATCAGGTTAATTGCATACCCTATACGTAAATGGAAACCTATGAAGCAAAAACTAATAAGTACTACTGATATTATGAATATAACAACATGCAGACCGACAACTGAAATCTTATTATCGCCTTCTTATTTTGCTACTGGAGCTCCTCGTACATACGCTTGATGCTGTCCTGGAAACGGACCTTTAGCAACTGCCGCTTCGATTTGAATGCAGGTGTGATGAGGCCGACCTACATTGAGAAGGGCTCTGGGTGGAAATGAAGCTTCTTGACTATTAATAACTCGAAGCCACGGAGCTGGACCATTTGTGCTGTCTTCCAGCACGTCTTTTTGGAAGGATGGGTTCTTACGGTCGATGACGCTGAGGGTGCCAACAGCCTATATCGCCAGTGTACAACCAGTCTTTCTCGTCTATCACCTCGGCCGTCTTCTCTGGCTGTTTGTAGAACCCGGCAATGACTAGTGGGCCCTTGGTGAGAATTTCACCACGATGACGACCCTTACCATCTTGGGATGCCAAAAAATTAATTGGTGCTGCAATGATCTCAATAAGAAAGCACCAATTAACTATTGGAGGCTTTCTAAAGAGGAAGACCAATTAATTATTTATGCTCCCACAGAATCACCAATAATCTATTGGCAATCAGCCTTACATTCTATAGTACTTGTGCTCTCGCTGTGTACCAATATTGCTGCACCAATAATATATTTTCTGAGCTGAGGAAGCTCAATAATATATTTTTGGTATAGCCATTTCTCTAACCCAATTATTTATTTTCTGCTTTGATTAGCACTAGATAAAAATGCAATATTCGGCATCCCTCGGGAACTTCTTCTAGACAGACCTGCATACGAGCAAGCGGTGGTCCAACGTGCGGCCCTAAGGGCATGTCACCCGAGGCAAGGCACAGACCAGCTGCCGTCTCGCTGAGAGCATAGCCCTCGACCACATCGCAGCAGAAAGCAATCTTCAGAAACTCCTTCACGTCCGCACTTAGCGGTGCAGATCCTGACAAAACGCACCGCACGCGGCCGCCTCGCACCTTGCAGATTTTAGCGACGACCAGTGCATCTCAGAGTCGTAGCCATCATTTAGGCCCGCTCGCTTTGTGGCATATGCATGATCGAACAGGAGCTTCTTCATTCTCCGGCGTCACCGATACCTTGTGTGATTTTCTTGTGCACGCGGTTGAACAGTCGGGGGACCGAGTTGGTGCAAGCTTCGCCACATCGTCCATCAAAAGCTGCACGTCGCCCTAATAAAAACCGACCACCGCGCCGTTTTCCAAGATGCATCCGATTACCACTCGCTGGAAGACATGTGCGAGTGGCAAGCACGACAAGTGCACGTCTGTCGAGCTCACGTGGAGTTTTTGTCCAGCCAGCGTACTAATGATCGTCACACTGCGGTGCAATAATACCACACCCTTGGGATCTCCCGTGGTGCCCGATGTAAAACACAACATCGAAACATCTGACGGGAGACCGGCAACAGCTTAGCATGTCCAATGAGTTCGAGATCATGTAAACTTGTTAGCTCAATATTCTTGGTCGCAGCTACACATCGTTGCTCCTTTGTGACCGGCTCAAACTGCACGACTGTTTGCAGCTTGGGACAGGCGTCTCTGCAGTCCATGACGACATGGAACTGTTCCAGACCGCAGAACAGCACCCTCAGCTCAGTATGGTTGACAATGTACGGCACCGCATCGGGTCCGAGAGTGTCGTACGAAGGTACTACCACGTAGGCGCGGCAAGACACCACTCTATTTGGTTCTTAGCGAAGATTCCAGCTTTCCTGGCGCTTAAGCATAAATGCATGAGTCATTCCAGATGCAAGATCGTCCATGCGGGTCTTAACCTCGGCGTACGTGAGCCAGCGATAAGTGCCAACCTGTTGTGAGACCGGGTCAACCATGCAGCGACCATAGCATCGCCGGGTGCCCTCCTCGCGGCTCAAGCCACATAAGAAGTTGTAGTGCAACGTCTGGTGTTCCTCATCGACTGGCACTGTACTGGGCACCTCGAACGTGGGACCGTGTGTGGCATCGCCCGTGTTGGACACTGTTGTGTAGCGCAGGCCTTTGTACGACTCGAAATCAATTTGACTCATCGGCGCGGCGGAGCTAAAAGAGGATCCCATACTGTGACGTTTAATGAAGGAACTTGGTGAGGCAGAATGAAGAACGGGTAGTGGACAGTGTTATCGGCGCAAGATTAGCAAAGAACAATTCTGCTTACGGCTTTGCGCATGTATTACATGTAGCTTGAAGTAAGTATTTGTTTACCTATGCACGAACCCTACTGTAGTACTGTAAATGCTGCGAATCAAATTAATGCTTGTAATTTGAGATCCGTGCACGTAACAAGAGGATAACAGCCAGGACCAAGCACCGCTAAGCCGCGCATTTAGTGTAAGGCTAAAAGAAGGGCTGGCGAGCATATGTAGAGCGCTAAAATTTTGCTCGCGAAAGGATTAATTAAAACACTTTTTCCTGTTTAGAACATATTCAGGCCAAATTAGAACAGGAACCGAAATGATCCTTTACCGTAGTTTAAATCGACCCAGTGGACCTAGTCATGCTAGATCTGTCGTTTTTTTTCTTCGAAAACCATTGTTTTATTCCACTGGATATGCGACAGAATCCTGTGAGCACGTAACTCTGGTATGCCGTAATCAGCAGTATGTAATCTTTGCATTTCATATTTCTTCAAATTCTGTACCCACTATTAATAATTTCGTCTTAGCTTCGTCCACTACACAGTATCAAAACTCGGACGAAATTAGCGATTACTGCGTTCCTAAACTTTTTATCTAGTATTTGAAAATGTACAGGGTGTTGTAAAGTTCAAACGACAAAGCTTGACAGCACGTGGGTATTCATTTATTGTAAAAATAAATATTTATTGCTCAGACGGCGTCAAACAAGATACTGTACGAGCTGTTTAGAGTTATCGAGCTTAAAGTTAGCCAGATTATTTTCGCACTTAATCGAGGCTGTGACATTATTCATTGTTTTTAACAAGGACTTTTAAATGACACTTGAATCTAAAAAATTGAGAAAATATTGAGCTCACAACACTCCTAAATGTATCGTCGCCCGAAAATGGAGATACCGGTAATAGTTTCGGGCGATTACCGTTTAGAGTGCTTAATCGCGATTCGTACTTAGGTTCGTAAGAATCCTTTAGTTTGACGCTGTCTCACATTTAATGGACAACATAGCACAAAAACGAGAGTAGAAGACCTCTTAGTTTCATTGTTGGCATTCATGTGTGATACCCACCAAAGCATCACCTTTAAGCCTGGTGGTCCTTAATCGGGTCCCAACCGCTGATGAAGTACTCGTCCAGACTGTCCAGTCTATTCATTTGCGCAGCCGATAGCTTCAGTTTGGCAGCGTCGAGGTTACTCTTGATACGTGATTCCTTTACCGATTTTGGCAACGAGATAAACCCCTTTGAGAGGCTCCACGCGATCAAAACTTGAGCCTGAGTGGCGTTAAGCTCGTTCGCGACCTCCATCACAACGGGATCATCCATCTTGAGCGCGCGTGCCAATGGCGAGTATGCCTCCATAAGAATGCCCTGGTCCTTACAGAACTTCACCGTGTCACGACGAGCCAACCAGGGGTGCAGCTCCACCTGATTGACGGCCGGTTTAACGCGCCAGGTGCTTGCTAGCTTGAGAAGATGTTTTTCGCCAAAGCTGGAGACACCAATATCGCGCACTAGCCCTTCGCTCTGCATATCCTCTAGAGCCCTCCATGCATCTGCACGGTTAGCGCTATTGGACGGAGCATGCAGGAGATACAAATCGATGTACCCAAGTCCGAGCTTCCGGTTGCTCTCACGAACACCGTTGGCCACGCGCTGATAGCTCCAATTCGACGTCTCAAAGTACTTGCTGGTGATGAAAATTGATTCTCGTGGGATGCCCGAGTCGCGGACAGCTCTTCCCACGTCGCTTTCGTTACGGTAGAATGTAGCAGTATCGATGTGGCGGTATCCGAGCTTGAGAGCCGTGAAAACGGCGTTGTAGGCTTCTGCCCCAGGAGTGCTTTCAAACACACCAAGGGCCAGACAGGGGATTGAATTCCCGCTGGGGAGAAGCTTAGAGTGGACAAAAGCAGCCATATTTGCGTCGAAAGAATCTGGAAAGTCCAGGAACTGGTGCTGTTGCAGGCACCTTGTCGAATAAAGTGATCGGCAACAACAATTACAGTAGCAATGCGTAACATGACAGGCCCACAATCATAATGTTTATGCGCGACGCGAGCTGAACACACTGTACACCTCGCGTGGCGCATAATCGTTTTGATTTTTCAGGGTTAATGGTAACTTCAAAATCGGTGGTGTTACAGTTTTAATGGTAACTTCAAAATCGGTGGTGTCAGAGTGACGGCAAGGTTGGTGTGGTGTGTTGGCACTACTTAGCGCATTAATCTAGCATCACAGTCTGCAGGTTTATAAGAAGCACGATGTGAACGTAGCTATCACGAATACATACCTTGATTTCGCTCAATTGACTTCAAACAGCTGTAACCGTTTGCAGGTTTCCATCTCGATCGGCTTTGTCTGTGTCACAGTGAATACTAGAGCAAATACTCATCACTGCTGCTGCTTTAGAGCTCGACCGAAAGAGTTCTTTGGTGACCCCTCGGCTCGTAAGGTGGCAAGAAGTGCCCTTAAGTCGGAAATATCATAAAATATTATCTAGTATCTAATATTTTTCAATTCTCTGAGTTTAAATTAGAGTATTATACTAGCTTTTGAAATACTAAGCTACTTTTTATATTTAAAGTTAAAAATTGTACTATTACTATCAAATATATCATATGATATTTGGAAACCATTAGGTCCACAGGAAACAGGCCCACAATCAAAATGATTATGCGCCTCGCGTACATTAGGCGAGGATCTTGTTCCTCGTACTTAGCATGCTTTGGGCTCCTATTGTTAAAACCACGAGACACCGGCTTTTAGCGTTGGGCCGAAGGATGATAATCGCTGCTGATTATGCGTCAACCTTGTCTTACTATTTTTAAAACTTTGTGCCTTTTTCCACAGGGTTTGACGCAAAACGAAATGTGTTTCCCCATTTAATCTTCTTATTGGAATATAAAGATGTTCTAACGATATTATCAACTGAGTTCGTTGTATTTGCACAAGAAACCTTTTTGCTTAAAAAACACTATTCTGTTGGCGAGGTGCGGATGCTTGGGTGCAGCCTCGTCTACTGTATTTGTCAGATCGGGGGCCACTTACTCCTGTATAAGATACGGTCTTACAGCTACGTTCATTCTGTCAGTTTAATTTAATAAGTTATTCAACTTCTAGTTGGCTCTCAGCGCGCGGTTGTCTTGATCTGCAGCACTTTCTCGTTGTCGAGATGCATGTCGTGCTAACATTTTCCCAATCTTGTGTAGGCGGTGAAGCCTGCTCAAACATCGATACCATATTGGACAAGATATCTAACTTGACCTTCATAATAGTTTGAGGTCAGCTAAAACTAAAAAAAACACAGTATTCTCAGATAAATCAAGAGGATCTATTTGCGGACTCAGCCTCGTCAATCAGTCTGTTTTGCAGGAGTTGCGCCTTTTCTCGTAGTTTGAAGCCCAGATGCTTCAACGCTGCCAAGTTCCGCTCAAAACTTTCGCCTTCAAAACCGGAACTCGCACCAAATGTATCCAGGAAGATTCGTCCGCAGCAATGGATCACCGACGCGTTTCGAGACGTTTCCGAACTAGTGATGATCATCCAGCACTGGTCACGGAACTGCAGTCCCTCGTTGGGGAGTGTGATAATGCCAGACTTGACAATCACCACGCGCTCGGGCTCTTCGTGTTTTCTTAGAAATTGAACGCCCTTGATTGGCTTTGTCTCGTGTGCGCCCTCTACATTAATCACCCAGTTCTTCACAAATGAATTGGGCTGCCTTCCTTTTAGCTATAAAAACAAAACAGATACATAAATCAAGTGAGTTGAAGCTTCGAAAGGCAGCGAGAGAGCGAAGACTTACCCGTTGCACTAAAGCAATATTGGCGGTTAAATCCCCCCACACGAGTTGAGATGCTGATTCTACGGAGCACGGCAACGGTATCGTTGACGTCATTTCAACGATCTCTCCATGTATACTGTCGCTCTTGGTTTTCAAGCTCATGCTGACTCTGGCCGGTGAGCCTACAAGAAGCTGTGACGTTGAATCGCGATAGAGCATCGCTGCTTCTTCCTCCAGTTTCCCGATCGGCGGTGTGCTGTAACAGGGACTTACAGCTATCGTTGCGGTACCAAATGTGTTGTCCTGCTACCCGCAGTTTCAAATAAATTAGAGAGAAGTTGGATTGAATACGAATGCTGCTGGAAAAGTACCTGAGCATCGGGGAGGCTCCCTAAAATCCGACGTAGCGTTGTATCAAGCTTTTGTTGGTGTGCAGCGATCGCCTTAAGTTTGCGATTGTTCTCCTCTGAACGTCGGCGGTCTTGACAGTCGAGACTCGCCGCTTTCCTCCACACTGACTCATGCGCTTCACTCGTCCAATTCAGATCGGTCCCGTCACCAAAGCAATGGCGCATTTTTTTTAAACGTTGAACGCGCATCTCGAGCTCTGCAACACGACTGCGCAAAGCCAAAATCTCTGATTTCCTCCCTTTCTGAACGCGCGTGGAGTATCCCGGCGGGGTCTTCATCCTCTCCCTTTTGACTCCCTTCATGTTAGATCGTTTGCCTTCGCTGTCAGTGGACGCTGAAGGAGGATCGCTCCGGGATTTAATGCAGCGACGGACCATGTCGTGTTCTACGGCAGAAAAGTCGATGGAGTTGATGACCACTGTCGTCTCGGAGAATGCGTCCAATTCTTCAGTGGAGATGGTCGCAAAGTCCATTGTTTTTATTACTGTTCTGCGCTGGGAAGATTCGCGAGTGACTTCTCTCGACCATGGTGTCTCGTGCTTACGAAAAGCCCGAGCAGCCGTAAACGTGGCCATTCATAATCTCCGTAATCAGTACAGATGAACCCTTCCGGAGTCATACATGTACTATGGTTACCGGTATGGAAGGCGTATTTATTCCAGGTAAGACTTTACGAACCATATGGGAGCACTTAGAAAGATTTATCTAGAGAGACGTAGCGCTTCTGTGAGGACTCAGAAGTTGCAAATCAACAACTTAAAAACCTTGCTGCAACATAACCGCTGCTGCTGGTGGTGCACGCGACGTAGCAGCATTTAATTTTAGCTACATGAAGTCTTCTCCGTTTTGATTAGCACTTACTTTCGCTTGTTCTCCTTCTCCAGCTGGGCAGTCACTTTAATGTGAGAAATTGCTACAGTAGGAGAATTGCACGTGATAATACTCTGTACAAAGTTGACGAGTAATCCGCAAGCCCAAAAGAGACTCAGGTAAGTCTTCCTCCAAACGTCTTAGCTTGGGTGACTTCTTCATTAAATCGAAAAGCCCCTGTAACTTGTCCGCTTCGACAAACTTGGAAACGGTTCTGACAACAGATGCGTCGTGGCTCTGAAATAACCCATCCTCTTTCTGTATATTCGCACGTACTTGAACCAATCGTCTCTTTTAAGAGAACATCATGATACATTTTTCTCGTGAGTATAAATTCACGAGATCGTTCGAGCCCCAACGAGCCGCGTAGGGCAATCTCCTTTGAGATCCAATTACTAGTGGGATTTATTAACATCATCTTTCTTCGTTGATAGCGTGATCTTTGACATCACGCCTGGACATACAGATCTACAAGAAGCGTGCTCCACCGACAGCAATGTTGGCCGTATCCATTGATTGAGATTGTACAGGTGGTTCCGTCGTCCCTACCTCATAACTCGCCGAGATAAAAATGACCAGAAGGCCGATCCACAGTAACACGTACGACCGGCGCGTGGCATGAGTGATGACATTGTATCACTGAAACTAATGGTCGTGGACCAGAACAAAGAGAGTAATGGAATGTACATGCAGTAAATTACGGCAATCATGTAACATCGTAAAAAGTGCGTAATTTGGTGATGTAAAAGGCCTGCAAAGCAGATTAACTTGACATGTCTAAGCTTCGTAAAAACTGATTACCCATTTAAGTGCTCTAGAGAGCTTACATGCCCCCCGTGCTGTTTGACGGGGTAGCACGATTTTTCGAAGGCGTTTCTTACGCATTCCCTTGGCGGCTACTTCTCGAAATTGCAAGTACTAAAACACCTTCGTCCTACATGTGTACCTAATCGCTATCATTTAGCTGCAAGCAAAATTTTGTTCAGACGATATTCCTTAAGAAAACAGGGGATTTTCAAGATGACATGCATTAGCAGTTAAACGAACCCGAACCCATTAGCTTCTAACCACCCTCATGATTCATTCGGGTCGTTAGAAGTCATGGCTGCTTCAAACTACTTATCAAACAGGCACGTCGCTCCGAACAAAGGTTTCAGCGTGTTTTCGATCAGGTAGTTCAGCAGTTTGGGAGCGTGACGGGATATCGTCGCCATGTAGCCATTTTTGATGATACTTTCAGTGTTGAAATCGTCAGCTCTATAATCTGGAATGAGTCGCAGGAGAGTGCGGAATGCAAAGCTCGAGCTGTCGAAGCTTAAGCTGAAATCCGACATCGAATTGAAGTCAAGAGATACTGATTTCACGGACGCATCTTTAAACCTCGTCAGTACCTCTTTCATGGTGCTCGCGTAGTGTTTTTTTTGTGATCACTGTTTCCAAGTCAGCCTGAAGATTCGCAACGGTCAAGTTGGAGCACACTGATCCTGATACATCCGGTGCACACGCGTACATATTCGCTTCTAATTCGATTGAAACCGTAGGATTTTTCAGCACAAACTGCAAGTGGGCTGTGGCAGGCATATTCATTGCTTCCACCATGGCGTTCAACTCGGTGTCCACAATAACCTCACCTGACGAGGCAGCTTCAATAGAAACGGAGTTCGGCGACGTCAAATTAATATGTTGCGGTGCAAAACTTGTGAGGCCGGTGATATTAAGCGAATCAATGGCTGTCGAGATCGTCAGCATAGCGTTCAACGTGAACCGAAGCGGGATTTTGCTTTGAACGAAAGGGTCGTAATTTCCAATAACAGAGCCGAGAAGTTTGTCAACTTTGATAGTCTTGATTTCAGCGTTTAAGTCAGAAAACTCTGTCCCTTCAGCAGTAAAGTCTATCGGCACGCATCTATCGTCTGTGGCAATACTATAGCCACATCGGGTAGTAAGTGCGACCGTTGCGGCAAAAATGATCAACTTGATCATGAAGCTCGTAGCCAGGCGTCAAAAAGGAAGCAAAATGGAGAGTGGCGAACATTCCAAGGTCGCTGAATCGTAGGGAAAGTCGTCATCCAAAAACACGAAGTTGGACACCATGCACATCCGGAGTGAAAAGCCAGTGCCAATATTAGATACAGTGCCGACAACCTATCTAATTTAGGATATGATATTAATACCGGTACAGACTTTGATTATACTGGCTTCCCTCCGATATTATGTCGTAAAATGCTACAAAAGTCTTCTAGGCGGTATTTGTCTGTTTTCATATTAGCACGATAAAGTACTTACCTTGCGTATTGTGCTGTGCAAAGCTTTTGTTATTTATCGCTATTATTTGGTGGGAACTCGATTTCTAAGAAATCGAGGTCGTTCTATATTATGTAGGTTTTTAATTTTTTTGAGACATATATATCATTGTAGTCAAAAGCTAATATACCAAGCTACGGCTCGTTGTCTACCTTAGATGTATTGTGCTTTGCGAAGTATTTGTCGCTCATCACTAGGGTGGGTGCTCGATTTTTAATAAATCGAGGTCGTTATAATATAACGACTTCGATTGAGCGCATTGGCGGGTCCTGCAGCGTTTATTTTGGACATGTAATGATTGTTGGTCTGCATTTCCCATCTCAGCTAACAGTGTCCCAGTCAAAGCTAGCCTTTTCTTACAATGTTATGTGTAAACGGACAGTTTTAAATGGATACAAGTATGAGTATATTGTGCGAGATTCTACGGCTTCCGCCATTTTTCAGTTTTGATAAAAAAAAAAAACGGTTGGAAAAAACCGTAAGATTCATAAAGTGGGCTGTCTTGTAGTACTGTTTTACTGTTAGTACTTCAGTAGTACAGCTAAAAGTACTTATAGATTTAGGAGTCTCTCTACATTATTTTGCAATACTATGCTAAAATCGCCTCATCATTTTTTGTTAGCATAACTGCAACGTATTTCTTCAAAATTAAATCTAGCTGGTATTTGCAGTCATACTGCTGAAGTCTTCACAGTTGGGATACTGGCGTATATTACCCTCTGGGGTAATTCGTGCATTGTCGAATACTAAGGCGACATTCTGGAGGCTACCCAACATTTCCGCCAATACAGGCACCATACGGGTCTGTCTTTGAAGCCTGATTACTTGTTTGCTCTCCTCATCCCAGTCAAAGCGGACCAAACATCGGAAAGTAAGATGCTGGTCTCTAAGTCTCGCAGCCGTACGGGCATATTGACTTTCATCTTCGGCTTTGAGCAGATGCGGGAACGCACCACCCATCGCTTCTGCAGTAACGGTGAAACTGATGGTGGAAAGAGCTAGCACCGAGTGCTTCGTAATTTTTTGGAGCTCCTTTAGCTCAAAGTGTACGTCTGGAAACCATTGCGTGAAGAGACTCCAATTCTTCAGCAGTGCGTCGATGCCACTTGCGTCGTCATTTAAAACATCAGGGGACATGGTCGTCCGCAAAAACGCAAGGTCAGTCGGGTGGATGTGGTAGCATGAGAGAATGCCGCGACGAAAGACGCGAAAATACTCGGTTGCGACGACCCAAACTGCTTGGTCTTGAGATAGATGGGACGTTAGGCGGTCCCGGTGCCCCCTGAGTCGGTTCATTTCTTGTTCAAGCTGCCATGTAGTATCCCTGAGCTCTTCCTCGTATTTTTGTTTTCGTTCCCGGTATCGTCGGCTGTAATCGGAGCTGGTAAGGGCAACAAAGCCCGCTTTCTTATCCTTTGTGTGCAATTCTTGAGATGCGGAGTACTTGGGGTCTTTGCGTCTGATTGCGGGACGTTCTAGGGGCAAATCATCTAAATTTCGTTTTGTTCCGATTAAAGCTGCACTATCCGAGATTCCGCACTCTGAGCTAATGCCAACTGCCAAGTGTAGCTGCGTATGGAGCTGGCTCCAGTGGACTTGGTCATTGCCCCCTGCACAGCGAGCAGGCCGGGAGCGTGACAACACACGACCAATTACCAAGTCACTCAGCTTATGGACGCCAGGAGGTAGAAGTGTGGTCTGCATGATTCGTTGGTGGGCGAGGAATGTTGTCGCGCGGAAAAGAGGCCTATATAAATCGAACCGAGGGAAAGATTAAGTGAGAGCTTGTCGTGCTCTGTGTAAGGTTTCTTGCCCGGTAATCAACATGACACGTAAACTGCCAGCTTGCATTATTAATATAATACATACCGGTATCGTTTTAGGTGCAATAAACAAGTATACTTCCCTAACTCGGTAAACATCAATTCTACCAGTATTCGATGGTACATACCAGTTTTTTGCCATTTTCCGCTCGTAATTGAACTTGAGCTTATTTGCGTACCATTTTGTGGTGTTGGATAGACTGTCGATAGACAGAACAAGGTAATGCTGATGGGTTACATGTGATTATGAGCCAGGTTTGCCTATCACGCATGTCATCTCACATACGGATCTTACTTTACCGTACTTCTTTAGTTTTATATTTACGTAGTAACTAATAGTCTATAAGTCAGACGACGTGAAATCTACTTATGATTAGTAGATTATCACCGCCTCTACTTATTCACGTGGTTCCGTTGTTATATGTAGAATGTTTAGAGCAAGAAGGTCTTAATGTGTACTAGTCATTGGTGGAGGAAAGCCGAAACACAAAGAAGCAAAGCCATGGTCCAGCAGGCCTGTATTTATTGAGGTGGAAGCTGTATGTGCAATCTTAAGTAAATGCTTCTCGAAATATTCTTTTCGTCAGAGTGTTCATGTATCAGGAATCATGATGTGGCCGCCTTTCTCACTTTTTTTTGCTCGCTTCCAATTTGCCGATCCCATTATTTACAGATAAATGTAATGCATTGTGCAAAAACAATAATTACTAGACGACGATCAGTGAAGCTAATAATACAAGTACTTGTATGAGCTCGGCAGAGTTATTAATATCAGTGTTTTCGAAATTTCTTTTAAAAAGACAAGCGTGTACGAGATTTTTTGGGGAGTAGTATCAATAAATAAAGCTTCAAGTTCACAGGTGTTGAAGCTCACGTCACCAACTGTTGGCGCACTGTTTACTGATGACCGAGGTACACCCAAACCAAGTAAACAACCTACCCGCCGGATGTGACACCGCAGGTCGCTTCACGCTTTGGGTGAGCCCAGTGACGTTTCCGCGATGAATATAGCAAACGAAGACGACATGCTGACACTGGATGAGGCCTTGGAGTTCATCGCCTTCTGTGATGGCCCCGGCCCGACCTCAAAGCTGCAAGACTGCCGTCATTCTTTTACCATTGAGAGCATTGACGAGCTGCACGACCCACTAGCTCCAGGGCCGGTCTCGATTGCCCCAATCAAGACGCCGTCACTGAGGCACAGCTTGAGTCCTGCCGAGTTGCAATCAGCATCTCCTCTAAGAAAGACAAAGAAGCGCGTTCGAAGTGCTGCCAGCTCTTCAACTGTGTTGCAACGCCGCAGAAAGACTGAGATCGAGATGCTACGCGAGGAGTCCAAGAATTTGGAAGCTCACCTAGCTGACTTGAGCCGATCTGGTGGACAGAAGAAGCCTCTCGCGATAACGAAAGGTGACGAATTGGTGTCAGAATGGCATCGCCACGCTTTCTCGCAGTACCAGCAACGACACGACTCGGAGCAATCCAATCGGCAGTTGAGGGGGTTGTGGGACAAGCAGCAGAAACTCGCAAACAAGCTACGACGAGTTCTCTTCAAACGGAACGTGCTCACCGTAAGTACTATGGAGCTGTGGCTTTCATCAGGGAATGGAATTTGTGCGAACCTTCGAGTCACCAACCTTCGAAACATCGCGTTGCGGCATGATTAACGACGATGAGCTAATGATCCAGCTGGAAGAGGAAGTCAATAGTGTCTATTTTAATTTCCACCGCATCTACCAACCGCCAGTAGCCTCCATGGTATACGGCAGTTCTTCTGAGACGTTCTACGACGAAAACCGAACCTCCAATGCCATGGAAATTACGACGACAACGCCACTGGACTGGCCCATAAGAGCCGCGTTCGATCAGCTCTGGGGTAGTCTCGAAAGGAGCTCGGTAAGTGTTTTCTGTGCGATGATGCTTGGTTAGCGGTCACGTAGATCTGACCTCTTGCTTATGTTTAAATCACAGGATCGAAGTCGCAAGCCCAACACACTGGAGACGAGGGTGGACCTGACCATCCCAGTTCCCAAAGCCGCGTCCTGCCACTTCCACAAGCTTCACTTCATGCGCAAGTACGAAGAGCCCCACCGGATCATTGTAATTTGGGCCGACCTCATGCAGATGACGTCGAAGAATATACGGCTTCGTTCTCTCGCGCATGCCGTCTTCACCCCGTCCAAGATCGATCCGTCCAACGCTAGTGTCATGAACACATTTGTCAAGCTGTACGTGGAGCCAACCTGTGGCAAAAAGGTGTCTCTGGACGATGTGCGATATGGACAAGGAGTGGCTCTGGATGCATTTGGCAGAGTCACGCGCATGTTTTGGCAAGACCTCCAGAACCGACTGCTGGAAGTAACGTCTCGTCCGCATAAGGGTTCGCTCAGATAGATTATAAATACAGTAAATGCGTGGGGAAAGCCATTGATCACATAGTGCTCAGTTTTTGGGCATTTCCAACAGTACTTCAATTAATTTTGACCCCTCCCTGCCCGTATTTTATAGTACCTGAGCTGTTATTCGTGCCGTTAATTCTACTTAAGACTTGTTCATTTAAAAAGTGTGTGAGACGCAGCTTCAACCAGTTACACAGGTTTTAGGCTAATGTGCACCACGTCGTACAAAGTGTCACAGTCAGCGTGCCGACGCCACTCATTTCCCTCATTCGAAAATTTTGCAGAGTTCCGTAAGCATGTCAGGTATTTGCGCCCGCTGGGCTGAACCAAAGAAAGAATAGTGGAAGTCCCAAAGGCCGAGTTGCCTTTCGGTCGTCGTTGGGAGGAAGAGCTGATGCTATTTGGACCGCCTTGATATGGGTGCGCTCTCGCATAAATTTGTTGGCATGTTACGTGTTAACTAATAATGTTCAGAAAGTACTGCGAATGCTAAACAAGTTACGGAGCAACCTGAAGGAGATCAATGTGCGGACCAAGTCATTCCCAAGCATACTACTGTATAGCAAGCCCAAACGGTACTTTGGACAAGCTATCTGTTTTTTAACGTGTATTGTACAATTTTTGCTACTTGCAGTAACACCATACCCATCAGAAATGAGTTCACCGGATGATCCGGTTAGCAGCACATTGACGCATGTAACGGGGTACGTAGCCCTAAGTGTACCCTGGTTACATGAAGTGTGACACCTCACACTTCAGGTGTATGACACGTCATACTCCGAGATATTTGGTACAAGGTACCAAGGTCGTTCAAAGCCAACCATTGGTCAAACGACATTGCATTTCTATAGGTAACTTATAGTTTGTATTAAACCCAAACTTTATCTACCTTTAAATATACTCAGTTTACAATCTACCTTATTTAGGTCACTTCGCTCTCTTTTGAATAAAGAGGGGACCTGTGAACTGCCGTTCACTGAGAGTTTGTATACTCTCGGAAGCTAACTTCCTCTAGCAAGGTTCTGTGTGACCCCGTCACACTTGGTAGCACTAGTAGTCAATCCACGCCACCGCGGGTAGACTACCTGAACCTCTCCGAAGTTCGTTACCATGGATAGGAACGACTTCTCCCATATGAACGACTCTCAGTTCGAGTCGGTTCGGAAGATGGCAGGCATCTTCGGGATGGAGGCCCTGCAGAGCCTGGTGGTGTCAACACCGGCTGAGCAGCTCGAGCGCGTCAATGCGTTCGACGCGAACGAGCAGGGCCTCATCGCGCATGTGCGGGAGAACCTGCAGGCTCCGGCGGCGGAAGCAAATCCACCTCACCCGAAGCCAATACGGCTGAAGGTTAAGCCGTATGGATGGAAGGTGAGCACCTTCACTTCTGGGTCCGAGAAGTAGAGCTCGCGATGGACGCGGCTCTGATCTCGACCGAGCAACTGCGTCTTGCTTTTGCACTCTCCAACCTTAGCGGCCGTGCTAAGAGTTGGGTGTACACACGGGAAGCAACATCCCCTGAATGTTTCACATCCTGGGCTCAGCTGTGCGAACAGCTTCGAGCCGCGTTCCTCCCGGCGAACTACGAGTACCGCCAGCGTTCGCGCTTCCTCTCGTGTAACCAAGGGAGGCGCGAACTGCACGAGTATGTGCAAGAGATACGGGAGCTCACGGCGTCCCTAGTAGGAAACCCACTGAACGAACACATCAAGATGACTGTGTTCATGGACGGCCTTCGAGTGGGCCCCGCACGCACTCAGCCGTTCCGGGTGCAGTCAAGCACCCTTGAAGAGGAGATTCAAATGGCTCTTTAAGAAGAGTACAACCATCGCCAGGCGCGTACGCCGGCCTCAGTATGGCCTGGGAGTTCCTTGTCGGCTCCCGGTCGGACAAGCCCCAACGGACCAGCTCCCATGGAACTCGGGTCCGCCGAACAGCGTGACATCCGCAGCTTTGGCTGGGGGAAGATGGGCCACTTCAAGCGCGACTATCCCGCGGAAAGACTCCGCAGACGGTCCTTCCCCAAGCCCGTCCTCAAGGGTCGCTGGCAGAAGCCAGGGTCTCGGGGACAGGGGAACGCCGGGAACCAGTAGGGGCGGGGCGCCCTACTGGGGAAGAACTAAGTCTTCGTGATGGGTGCGCGGGTGGCGCGTACCACGGGGACTTAGCCCCTGAGCGTCTTCGCACTCTCGAATCGGCGAAGAGCAGCGGCGGGTTGCTCGTAATACACGGATGTGTACGGGGATACGATCATCCCTTTAGAGTCTTGATCGATTCTGGGGCGTCGAAGAATTTCGCACGCCTCCAGGCGGTTGCTCGCAGCAGCAACAAGTTGTCCGATGCTTTGAGAGAAAGCAAGGGCAACGGGACGGTGTCAGTGCGACTAGCCGACGGGAAGGTCGTCACTGTCCCCAACGTCCAAGTGGATCGGGCCGTCAAGTTTGAAGACTTTGACAGCCTCAAACAGTTCACTGTTCTCGATATGGATCCATATGATATGATCCTGGGCATGCCCTGGCTTGAGAAGCACGATCCCTGGATCGACTGGCGAGGCAAGGTAATCGGTGCCAGCCGCCCTGCGCAGTCCGACAGAGCATTGGTGAGTCATGTTCCCACCTCTGTCAGGACCCGAAGCACCCGCAAGGGCTGCCAGGGTATCAAAGCATTCGGCAGATGCTTGGGAGTCGTCGACGTATATGACGCCTGCGAGGATGCTTTGATGGTGGCAGCGCCCAGCAGAGGTGCTGGCCAAGTGGGTAACTTAGGTCCACAGGCGGGTAACTTAGTTCCGCAGACAGCTGCAGCTGTCACGAACACTGAGAACAGCGTGTTCAAAGTGGGTAACAGAGTTCCACTCACGGTCGCCCAGACCATAACTGAAGAGGAAAACGTCGGATACGCTTCCTGTGTGGGTAACACAGTGCCACATGCGTTCGCCCAGACCTTAACTGAAGAGGAAGGCGTCGAACACGCTTCCTGTGTGGGAACCACAGTACCACACGAGGCCACGAGTCCCTCGGATGTCGTAGCAACGACATTCCTAGACGTAGGCAGCAAAGCTCCACGTCACGGTCGCCGTCGTCAACGACGCCGCCGCAGCCTTAAGTCGGATCCGAACTTCGTTTCGATCGACGTCGCTTCAAGCGACTCGGAGTCCAGAGCCCGGGCTCCTCCGACAAGGCCGGTGAAAGAGTGCTATCACATCTTCGATGGCGAGACCGGTTTACCCGTTAAGGCATCTGGTGCCCACTTGGAACCGTTGCCAGAGGTTGCAGAGACACTGAACCTCGGGGAAATGACGGCTGAGACCTTCCTGACCAACCTCAAGGCTGGAGAGATAGCTGAGATGGTACTCATGAGACCTGAGACCACTCGGGAGGAGCTGAATGCCTCCTCTGTGTTGGACGAGAACGTCCCGGAAGACCTGAACAAGCAGCGTCAGACGCGCTTGGGCTCTGAGATCCTTAAGAATCCCAAGGATCCGGTGTATTCTTTGGTGACGGAGTATGCGGACGTGGTGAACAAACGCCCACCGACCCAGCTCCCACCGGATCTAGGCGTACGGCACGAGATTGATCTCGTGCCCGGCACAGAGTATTGTGTCACGAGGCAATGTCCTCTCCCGCGCGAACAGTGCGAGGTCATTGATGCCTTCTTCGCCGCGAAAGCAAGGGCAGGAATGGTGCGGGAGTCGAAATCTCCGCACTCGACGCCGACTTTCTGCGTTCGGAAGCCGAACGGAAAGTGGCGTCTGGTTTACGCTTATAACAAGCTGAACAACGCAACGGTGCCGGCCCAAACCCCAATCCCACGAAAGGATGTGTTGTTGAACAACATGGCCGGAAGCGTACTGTACAGTGCGCTGGATTTGGTAGACGGATACTACCAAATCTCGATGCGAGAGAGCGACATCCCGCTCACCGCGGTAAGCACTCCAAGCGGCATGTTTTGGGAGTGACTCGTCATGCCGCAGAGCTTGTCTAACGCCCCGGCGACGTTCAATCGCCTGGTGACGCAATTGTTCCACCCTTTGCGTACCTTCGTACAGACGTACTTCGACGACATATTCGTCCATAGCCGTGCCGAAGGAGGCAAGATGGCCATGGAGGTGCATCTAGGACACCTCCGTCGAGTGTTGGACGTAATGCGAGCGAACAAGCTCTACGCCAACATCGACAAGTGTGTTTTTTTGTCACCAGAGATTAAAGTTCTCGGTTGCTTCGTAAGCAACGTGGGCGTTCGGGCTAACCCAGACAAGGTCAAGGCCATAGCAGCATGGCCGACGCCCCGATCCCAGAAGGATCTTCGAAAGTGGTTGGGCTTGACCAACTACCTTCACAAGTACAGCGCAGGGTACGCGGGCTTCGCTTAGCCCTTGTCGAGCCTCCTTCAGAAGGACGTCGACTGGCGCTGGGAGCAGGAGCACCAGGATGCTTTTGACAGCATCAAGTCCATTCTCCAAGAGCCCCCTGTCCTGGTCCTGCCGGACGAGATGAAGCCGTTTAGCGTCGTCTGCGATGCCTCCGATTACGCAATCGGATGTGCATTGCTGCAGGCCGACACGGCTGGACACGAACGAGTCATCTCGTTCCAGTCCAGGCAGCTCAAAGCCGCCGAGCGGAACTACCCTGTCCACGACAAGGAGCTCCTGGTAATGAAATATGCCCTTGTGAAGTTCCGTGTTCACCTTCTGGGCTCTAGGCCCTTTGTGATCTACACAGACCACGCGTCCTTGAGGACGGCGACTAACTCGCCTCACCTCTCCCAAAGTATAGCGAGGTGGCTGTCCTTCTTCGCGGAATACAACTTCCGCGTCGAATACAAGCCGGGCAAGCTCAACGTGATTGCGGACGCCCTCTCTCGGCGTCCTGACTATGAGTTGGCCCACATCACGCGGGCGACAACGGATCTATATGATCGGATACGCATGGCGTATAGGAACGATGAGGCTGTCGCGGCTATCGTCAAGTTCGAACGATCGCGAAGTCCGACTGGCTTTCGTCGCAACAGAGCTCCCGTCTCCACCGGTATGAATTGAATGATATCCGCTTCTGTAATCGTGTGGAGACCAATAAACCTTTACGAGTGGTCGTACCCAACGACGAGGGTCTAAAGTTCGATATCCTCGCGGAGGCCCATGACGCGCCCTCCAGCGGCCACTTGGACCGCAAGAAGACCTTCTTGTCGGTCCGTCAGGCCTTCTGGTGGACCCACATCTACGAGTACGTCGCCCAATACGTGGAGACATGTGAAACATGTCAGAGGTCAAACCCGCAGGGCACACTTCGGCTCCACTACAGAGCCTGGTTGTTTCGGCTGACTGCTGGTATTCGATGAGTCCTGACTTCGGCTTTGGGTTTCCCACCGGCGGACACGGCAACTCCGGTAATTTTGGTGTTCGTGTGTCGGCTGAGCAAGATGGTACATCTCGCTCCAGTGCCCCTTACCACCACAGGCGAACAAACCATGAGGTTGTTCGTCGATGGCGTGTTCCGCTATCACGGTCTCCCGGAGACGTTGTCTCGGACCGAGACCCGCGGTTCATGGCTGCGTTTTGGAAAACGCTGTTTCCTTTACTGGGAACTCGTCTGAAGATGTCCACTGCGGACCATCCACAGACAGACGGCCAGACAGAGCGCGTCAATCGAGTGCTCGAGGACACTCTGCGCAGTGTGTGCGCGGCAGCACCACGTTCGTGGTCAACGCAGCTTCCAGTTGTTGAGTTTGCGCTCAACAACGCGGTGCACGCGTCCACGGGGTTCACGCCGTTCTACTTGAACGGCTTCCGTCACCCCAGAGTGCCTCTCACTCTTCGAGGAGACACTGACTCCTCTATTCTAAGTGGAGAAGAGGCTCGGAAAGCCCTTTCCTCCCGGGTCTCGGATGTGAGACAAGTTTCGCTGCGGAAACAGGTGGAATCCTTTATGGATACCAAGCTGAACATTGTCAGCAGGGTCCGCGATGCCATGGCAGCGGCCCAAGATAAACAAAAGGAGTACTCAGACAAACAAGGAAGAGAAAACTTAAGTTTATTTGAGGTTGGTGACTTAGTGTTGCTAGACACGAGGAACCTACCTCTAGACACTGTTAGCTCTGTCGGCAGCAACAAACTGAAGTACCGCTTCATCGGACCTTTTGCAGTCTTGGCCAGACATGATGCGTCGTACACCATCGACCTTCCAAAGTCAATGACGACGCACCCGACGTTCTATGTCGGACGGCTTAAGCGGTACTTTGACCCGCAGGGGGTTGCTGACTCGCAGACCCCCCTTGACCCAGCTCCTCGAAGCGAGGGCCGGTCACAGTCGTCGACGAGGTCGTTGGAGCAGGCACCCAAGCCTCGGTCGGAACGGCAAGGCTGCGGTCAAGACCGTACGACGGAGAGGCCCCGTACGAACGGACCCCGGCGCCATACGCTGAGTACGCCGGGTACGCACCATACGCGTACGTCTGGGAGTGTGCCGCAGGCGGCTCCGGACGTGGCAACAAAGCCTCGATCCGTCGGATCATGCGAAAGGCCTCGTCCAGATCGGACGAAGAGGCCCAGCGATCCACCCGCAGGTGCAGGCTCGCGACCTCTCGCTCCAACAGGCCCAGGCGGCCCGCAAGACAAGCGAGCTCGCCCTGATTCCCGGCCTGGGCGACAGCATCACCGCCAGTCCCAAGGCCAAGTGAAATCTCAAGCACGAGGACACGTTGACGGAGGCGGTCAGCCTCAGGGCCCTGTGTCGGACCCGCAGTCGGAGCACTCGGACGAGAGTGGCTTTCGGGAGGCGCCGAGTACTCGTACTCGTACGAGGGCACCTCGGCCCCTGCTTGACCGGAATGGAGAAGTCCACTTCCACGTGGAGCGGATCCTCCAAGAGCAACGGCGTCGCGGTAAGCGACAGCTCCTCGTGAAGTGGAGGGGTTATGCCCACTCCGAGAACTCGTGGAAGCCGATTGAACGGCTCCTGATTGACTGCCCGAAGGCTGTCGCAATCTGGGAACAGAAGCGGCGGCAGCTTCATAAGTAGTCCGGGGCTTCTTGTCCGAATGGGGGTATGGGCGATAAATACATTCCGTACCCGCGCTCATCGTGAGCGCTAGAAGCCGCGCGCTTCAGGATGTCCCTTGGCAGCATGCGCTTGCTGTTCAAGTGGGCAAACCTCAGACGAAGATCACGCTGGTCCAGGATGCGGGAACAGCAGCTGATCTTCATGGAGTTCCTGTAACTCCGTGGGTAAGTACTTAAGAGACTCCACCCATGCCCAGAACATGTCCTCACAAGAACCCCACGTGGGACAGTTCTCGGGCATAACCCAGGGACATCCCCAAAGAGGATAGAGACCACCCCGGGTCTCGGGCTTCTTACGACAAGTCGTGACGTCCTTAAGAGGGATGCGGTGTGGCGCGAGAAGCACACACCGAGCAGCCTCCAAGTCGTCAACGAACAACTGTTCTTTCTGAACAAGGGCACGTTCGTAGATGCCCCTTGAAGTGTGGCCGCCCACAAGGCCACGAGGGGCGACGTGAAGCTCTAAGAAGAGGACAGCCACAGAGCTCTCCTCGGGAGGCCAATACCTTCTTGCGTTGATGACAGCTCCCTGGCTGACGGGTGCCACCACCGAACCCCCACGCACACGCTAGGCAGCTTTGGATTCCTCCTGCTGTTGGTCGAGGTCATTCGAGACCTCCCGGGGCTCAGCGATAGCACCCTCCTCCTCTTCTTCCTCCTTCTCCTCCTCCTCTTCTGAGGAGTCGAAGATACTCTGATAGGAGTGTTAAGTCTCCTTCTCCTCGCGGAGTGGAGACTTAGAGGTTGTACGCTTCTTTGAGTGCTTGACGCCTTCGTCTTTAGAGGCCTTAGCACGCGCAAGACCCTCGGCAAGCGAGAGACGTTTGCGATGATTCTCTTCCTCATCGCCGACGGCTTTGGGAGAGCCCTTAGCCTTGACGGCCGGACTCTCAGAGCGCACAGACGTCCTGGGACTGTGATCACCTTGATCACTAGCGAGCGACTGCACGCTGTCACCCTTGTGCTCACTGGGCACTGGGCTGTGCCCTCCCACAGAGCCCGCAGGAGCATCGTGCGTGCTCTCGAACTCGGCTTCGTCCTCACTGCCAGAGTTAAACTCACGTTCCACGAACCGAGGGTTCGGACGATTGGCTGAGGCCAAGGGCGACAGACTGCGGCGCTTGCTTGCTCGCTTGCCCACAGCCGCGTCACCCGAGAAACCGATCGCATCGGAGGCCACCTGATTAACCTTCTTGAGTGCCTAACCTTTGCCGTGAGGCTTAGTGCTCTTGGCTTGCGCCTTACAGGCCGCAGCCTTGGAGCGTGTCTTAGCACCTCGCTTTGCTGTGCCACGAGGCATGGTAACGGTCGAATTGGAGACCTAGACGAAGAGCGCACAGGTTGCTGCTCGAGGCTCTAACTGTGAAGTGAGCCTCCGCCGCGCTCGCGCGGCCAAGTCGATGGTTTTCGACTTTGAGAATGGGAGTTTGTGACGAACACCTCTTCATTCTGATTGGTCGGTAAACCGAACCTAAGTGGAGGAGGATGTAAGGGGGTACGTAGCCCTAAGTGTACCCTGGTTACATGAAGTGTGACACCTCACACTTCAGGTGTATGACACGTCATACTCCGAGATATTTGGTACAAGGTACCAAGGTCGTTCAAAGCCAACCATTGGTCAAACGACATTGCATTTCTATAGGTAACTTATAGTTTGTATTAAACCCAAACTTTATCTACCTATAAATATACTCAGTTTACAATCTACCTTATTTAGGTCACTTCGCTCTCTTTTGAATAAAGAGGGGACCTGTGAACTGCCGTTCACTGAGAGTTTGTATACTCTCGGAAGATAACTTCCTCTAGCGCAAAGTGCTGTGTGACCCCGTCACAACGCAGCAGCACCGTGATGACGGTACCAACATAAATCATCTCTATGTTGTATTATTGTATTAGGCAAGGCTACATTGATGGCTTACTTGTACGTGACTCGTTCGATACAGCTACTGTTGCAGATAAAGATGGCGTAGCCAGCGCGTGGAGAAATGGGTCACCGCCGGTGCCTTTACTGGCTACGTCGATCCATATTACCTTAAGTGCACTGAGCGAAACCCCACTTGTGCCAGCATCTTTGACGGACAGCGATGAGTTTAATGGTGGTACATCTGAGTCGGATGTAGGTGAACGTCCTCAACGCAGTCTGGGCAATGCATTTAATGCAGTTGACGATGCCCCGGCTGCTCCAGAACCTCGCCGGTCGGCAGGAATTGCTGACCTGTATATGGGTCTGTTACATTGTTTTTACAGGATATAGATACGGGTTACTAGCATTATCTTGTATATGACGCGTACAATACATGTTAATATTGTTCGAGACTCCGATGACCCAAATGAGTATGAAGCAGTGGTATCAGATGCTGAAAATGACGACGGTGTCGCCAGTGACGACAACTGTTATGTGGATGAAGAATCCGACAGTGAAGATGATGAATCGGATGAAGACGCAACCGAGGATCCGGTTTTCAATGGGTCGCTGGTTGAAGAAGCTGGTGGTATCGCGAATATTACATGTTGCATGATAGACGATGATGCCTTGAAGGATATGTCCACTAACGGATAGTTTAAACCTGCATCATACTGCCCATTATCCTATTTTGGCCAGCCTCACGTACCTCGTACAATTGAATCTCTTCAAGAAGAGTATTCTGGTATTAGTTAAGATAACTAGGGTTCAACACCTCGTGCAGCTTAAGCAGCATCTTCAGTGAGCAGTGCACTGTTTTACTTTTTGCAGCCAGGGTTGTGGAAAGTATTGCTGAAGGTAGCAACGAGTAATTTGAGGAAAAGATTAACGAAAGCGTCGAGGGGCAAGACGAAAAGAGAGAAAAAACACACCAGGTCTCGGAAGTGCTCACGTGCTGAAATCAAGGCGTCGCTGTTAAAAAATATGATATCACCGCTCGAGAGCTGTGCGCATTCGTGGGTCTGCGGATTGTAAGAACTATATCAGCCAGCAAAAAAACGCTGTAAAATAGCTGTGTTTGAGCTTCGCTTAACCTTCGTTTGTGCGACGACAGTTGACCATGATAAACGCATTCACAATAGCAATGTCAACGAACCCCAAGAAAAGCGACTTGTAAAACTGATTGTACTTCAGAGCAAGCTGTAGCGAATATTTAAACGTACCATGAGCTGTTCAGGATTAGAAACGGACTTGTCGCCTGTGTGGTTTAGTTCTACGAAGAACTCAGTCCTGCTCAGCACTTCCGCCGACGCAGAGCAAATTGAGGGGACGATTATCCAACCGGTATACCGTCTTTAAACTTGGTACTAGCTTCGATTCGGCAACAGTATAAGTGCCACATAGTGCATCAGCAGGTCGCTTTTTCTTCTTAAAAATAATCTCTTTGCACAGGCCGCGTCTGGTGGACATCGCCGTCCCAATAGTGTAGAATCTCATCGCTAATAGATGCATCGAGAGTGCAGACGACGTGTAAAACCGGTCGGTGACTATTAACCGCTTCGTAGAAGCCCCACGAATGACTACCGCGGGCCCATACTTAGTGTTTTATCATGCTGATATTCCGTTTACTTGTCGTTTTCCAGCATAAACTTCAAACCTGTATTAGGCAGCATACTGAGTCTAGCGCAGGCATAGTTTGGCTACGCGAACACGTAAACCATTACATTATTAGGCAGCATATAAATAGGAGTAACATGTATTGCACACGATGAGAGGACTTTACAACAGCAACAGCAACAAAAAAACGCGTGCCATTGGGGCACGCTCCACTACTTATCTCATGCAGTAGGCGGTCGATGAATAGCACAACTTGAACAGCTTCGTCCCCCATTTATAAAGTATATCCTTCATGTAGACCCTCGGTTTCTTGAAAGGTGATTGAGAGGGCAGCATGGCCTCATCGCAGACCATGTCTGGTGGAGGCACATTCCTAGTCTGAAACCGATTTTGTAGGGCATCGGCTACGCGTCGTAGCTTCTCAATACGGTCGACAGCAACACGTGGATCGTTGTTGTGGCTGAAGTGGCGATTCCTTAGATTTGAATAATTCTATCCTTCGTCATGAAGAGGCCAAACCGATCTCGTGAATAGCACGTTTATCCGTCATCCTCCATTACCAGGCTCTTAAAGCGGCTACACACCGAGCTGGTACAGCTATAGGAGTTCGGTTAGCGAACTTTGTGCAGTAGCACGCCAGTAGAATCACCAGCATGCACGAGGCAGCACGCGCATGTGTCTGTTCAGGTTGACGAGTGGAGAGAAGGAAACTATGGGCAGTGACGTAGCGCAGGTAGCGAGCTTGTAATGGGTGCTCGATGTTGAAGGGGGCTGATGACGCAAAAGGTGGAGAGATAAAACGTTCAACTGCAGCTCCTGTAGCATGTCCTCCAGCAAGAGACAGCCCACCGCCACTCGCGTGTATCTATGCAAAAAAAGTAAAGCACGCTGTCATCAGAGAAGCTGTCTCCTGCTTTAAAAATTTGGCAGCAGGGCTGGCACAATGGCACGTTACTGCCACCATCGAAGAAGAAGAAGAAGAGGATCCGAGATCGTAGACCGTGACAAGCAACGCAAGGAGCCACGGAGGCAAGCGTATACTCTAGTGAGGAAGAATGTAAATATGTGTATGATAGCGCTCCGCTACCCAAGAGACGACACCGCGTGGACACGATAGTCTGAGCAGCTGGTATTGAAGTCTATATTGTGACATTTTTCTACTAATTGCACGGCGCTTGCGCCCTGTGGTTACGTGTTTGTTCCTTTGTCAGACACGATAACTAAATAGCTTGTATTCGACAGTGCTCTCAGATTGAATGATACCGAATAGTATTGTTTCAATACCTTAGGTGTGAAGTTTAAGTACTGCTATCCTTCATACAGGATACTCAATATACTATATTTACTAGTGTAACCCTTTCCAGAAATACATGTTGCAACGGTGGGGTTTAGGAATGTGAGCGCACGAGAAATCCCTTCGCGGACAAGAGGTTCAAGTTAAAATACCCCAGTGGGTGATTTTCAATAAATCTCTACCCGTGCTCTCCCTGCTACGGTTAAGGTCCAATCACAGTCGCTTCGGTAGGAGCGGCATATTCATGATTTTTCTATAGCTTGTAGCATAGTGGATATTGCCTCTACGAATGCGCGCCGGACAACGTCATGATGAAGAGCACGTTTGCTTGACCAATGCTCTCTTCTAAAGTGCACACTTTAGAATTTACATTCAGCTACTGCGCCATCTTGGCACTCGTATTTGTTTTCTCCACTATCTGTGTTAGCTTTTGGTGGAGATCCTCGCACCGTGGTCCACGCAGTCCAGTCCTGGCAACTCATAAAACCCTTAAAGCTAGAATTACTAATCCGTCAATGGTAAGTGCAGCTATAGCGAGCAGTAGAAGCGTTTTTTAATTACGCATCACGTGCACTGCTTGCGTACCTCAGCTCGAAGTTTTGCGAAGTAAGTAAGTGCTTCAAATATGCAATCTTGAAGTCCATTTACTGATATTAAAAACGCGATTAATTGGTGTAGAATTGATTAATATAAAAAGGCATAGATGTCAAGCTCTCATATTTATCGGTTGCAGGAGCTGCAATAACCTCGCTTTAAACAACGTGCTAAGATACAAGCGTTTTACACGCATAAAAACTCGTATACAAGTTTGTGTTGTATCTAGAAGAAGCTGTATGTGATGCAGAAAAAACATGCATCTTAACAGCAGTACTATGCATTTAAGAATATGTAAGCTAAGAAAAGCGCCTCACGAAGTACGTTATCGTCGCATTGCCAGTGATCAACCTTGGTACACGTTTTTGACAATCGTTTGCTGTAAAAACGACTGAATATAATTGTGCCACATTAACGATGTACCTGTGTCCAGGAGCAAACCGTCATTTTAAATATCAATCGATAATACATTCGTGCTGTATGTTATTTACAGTAATTTTACTATCATTTAAGTTTTCTTTCACTTTCTTTCGAAATCAGAGTTTCCCCGAGTGAAACACGGCATTATTTTGTATTTCTAACTCCTGTTAAGCATTCTTTTTACTACATTAAGTTTACAAATTACATAAATCTGGTTACTTCGCTCCCTTCGACAAAAGGGACCGGTGCACCCCTGACCAGTGGATTTTTACGCTCGGCCGATTTCCTCAAGTGTAAGGTGCTATGTGACCCTGTCACATCTGAGCTGTCACAGAATATGGCAATACCGCTACGAATCCCATGACCACCTCGTTTTTCGAGAGTGGTCAGCGGTATCGCCAGCCGAAGCTGAAGAACAAAGCACCTGTGTGTAGCTGGAAGAAGATCGTAAAACCGTATTGCTGATATGATCGCCGACGTTCACTCAGTATTAAAACTGGAAATAGCCAATCATGGCACTCTAAATGCTGTAATGTTGTAGGTTATGTGCTGACTGACATCATACTAAGTGCAATATAAAACCTGATCAATTTACTGAAGGTGTCCTTTTTGCCTACCAATAGACGGTACTCTCTTCAAGAATATGGCTGTCATAAATCACAGAAGGAATACGGAATTGCGCATTCGCCCACGCAAGATCAGTTTGTACGAGTTGCAATACCGCTTGGGATCGATGAGTGTCGGCGCAATCACCGATACTGACACAGACGCACCAGCTCGTTTTGTTTAACCACATTATAATTTTACCATTCTTCAACACCATTACGAGCGTAGCGAAGTGCAATCCGGTGTACTCATAGATACATGAAAAGAGACCCGTCACTTATGTGGATACCTGGTACATGGTACCAGGGGATCTAGGAACCTATCAGTGTGTAACTACATAGCTCCACTATAGCTGACCTCAAGTTTGTATTAGCACAAGCTAAGCTTACCTAGAAACTAGCTGGACCCCGCCACTTCGTGTAGGCGGCGGATGCATGCCAAATATTGTGTTATGCCTCCGTTTCGCTCACCGCGGGCTTGCTGCACTACTCGCATGGATAGTCGGTAAGCTGGGGCTGGGGCGGGATCGTCTGCTCGCAAGGCTGCTATGTTGGGCTGCATGGCTGCGCTCGACAGCGGTTTGTATTGCTTAAGGCAATGGATGGACCTTCTTCGCTTCGCGTTGCAGCATTTTGCTCAGTGATATGTGCGTAGTTGTGCTAGGGAATGACCGACAGACGGACGGACAGACGGATCCAGTAGGGTACCGAGCCAGACTAGATAGACCACCGACGTTGGTGGCCGTAATTCCGCAATTTTATATTGCTAGAAATTGCTGTTTAAAAATGTAAGAGCTGTGCTTGGTAGAATAATGAGATTTATGTAAATACGCTGCAATTTGCAATCCATCAGGTGCTCAGCATTCAACGAAGTGGGTTTGGCACTGTGCCATATTAGATCGACCACATACCAAATCCAGGTGTACTATGTGGTAATGTAAGTAACTAGCACAAACACACATAACTGAATTTTACATGGGCTCTACGTTTGAACCACGATGGACCGAAGTATGCTTTCTCACTTGAACGGCTCACAGCACGTGTTTCTTAGGAAGATTAGAGACATATTTGGACAAAACGTCCTTATTAGCTCGGCGAAGGCGACCCCGGCCGAGCAACAGGAACGGGTGGTCGCGTCTGAAACCTTCGAGCGTACGCTCATCGCGGGGGCTTGGGGGCCTCATTGGCCGGTGTCCAAGAAACCAGACCAAAGCCGGTGAGACTGAGATTCCCCGTGTTTGAGGGGTAGGAAGAGGAAAGATTTACTTCTGGATCCGTGAGGTTGAGTTCGCCATAAAGGTGGGTCTCATCTCGGACGAGCCATTTCGGGTGGCGTTTGCTCTGTCGAACCTTAGTCGCCGTACTAAAACTTGGCATACACCAGGGAGACGACATATTCCGAATACTTTGCATCTTGGGCGCAGCTGTGTAAACAGCTTGGAGTCGCGTTCCTACCTGGGAACTACGAGTTTCGCCAGCGCTCGAGGGGTTTCACGTGTAAGTAAGGTAAACGAGCTTCACAAGTACGTGCAAGCAATGCGCACGCTGGCGGTATGTCTGGCAGGGAATCCCCTGTCTGAATATATCAAGACAACAGTCTACCTGGACGGCCTAAATGTCGATCCTCCACGCGCACGGATTTTACTAACAAAGGATTAAAATATGAATTCTTAATTTAACAGTAAGCCTCAGAGCATCTCTCATTTTAAGTTAGCGTGCATAAGTTTTGGAGAATAGAATAAATGACGTCATCTAATTTAGGAAAAAGTGGTTTTATTTCACCCACAACACACAGTATAATCCACCCGATTCTAGAAAACGCGCCTAAAATTGCACAAGCAGCATCACCCACCGTTTGTTCCCGTTTCAACATTCCAGGCTAAAATGCTTAATAAATTTGCGCCGCTTGACCTTGTACACAGCTCACACCTTACATGAACGCTGGTGGCGTTTCACCCCCTTCTCACACTGGACTGTATCCGGATTAGCTTCCAGCCTGTTGGCGCCTTCCACTGGATCCGTAGGTCGTGTTCGAGTTGAAGAATGTGATTTCGCTAAAAAAAAAAAAATCATTTTATCTGTAATATGTTTGCTCTCATTAAATATGGTAGCTAGCCGACCGAACTTAGAAGGATCTGACATCAACAAAAGCAACATTATGTTAGCCATTATGTTGGATGTCCCGGTCCGCACACACAATTATTTTGGACTAGGTCAACATAACGTACCGTATTCCCACTTGGTACTTTTCATTGCCTTGATAGCTTTACTGTCCTTTGCTACTGACGACCACACAGATGGAGGAAACTTCTCTTGTAAATCATCAGTATCCTCGTGGGTCAGCTCTCCTATTTTCCAGCCCACAACCCAGGTGCAGTCATCATCTTCCGCATCGTCTTCATCTTCCGCCTCTTCCTCCAGATCTGCATCCTCATCTGAGTTGAGGCCGGTGCACGTCTGCGCTGCTGAGTCCATCATGTCGGTATCACCGTCGACCAAGCACGTCGGTATCGCCGTTGTCGCGTCTGGGTTATCGTCTTCGTCACCACTGGATTGAGCCTGAATTCAAAACCAGTGACGTCTTATGTTAGGCTTATGTTGGCTACCCTTCTTCAGAACAAACCTTATGATGGATATATAAACAAAACGTACCGAAGCGTCTTCACCTTCTTCGCTCTCATCGTGAAGGATACGTCGGCGGCGCTTCCGTGATGTTCTGGTATCTGTGCGCTTGCTCTTCGCGCTGGTGGACGCTTGGACTTCTGGGCTTGTCCGGGTAGAAGAGGCGCCTCGACCCCCCCCCCCCCCCCCCCACCTCGACTAAGGATATAATACCGGCAACCGCTGCTTCTACGTCCGAAGATACAGTATCTTGGGGCTGTGGGTTGGAAGCTGATGTAGCATGTGTCGGTGTATCTTTCCCGGGTGTCAGTCGGAAGGGCACTATTCCACATGGACGGAGCCTGCGCCGGGGCTTTCTTCTTGCCTGGTGACGCCTTCTTCTTCCCCATCACCTTCTCGTCCGCTCGCGGCTCTGGATTTGTCGATGGCGTCTCCTCTCCGTCTGTAGGCACGGGGTTGTCTTCAACTGGAACTTCTATATCTTCTGCCGATGCTTTGTCCCCTTTGGCCTCTTTATCCTTATCCTCCGCCGCACTATCGCCGCCGCCGTCATCGAAGCTGGCTTTCGGTTTCGGGGCGTTTAGCGATTTCGATGCGGCCTTCTTTTTTTTTTTTTTTTTTTTTTTGGGGGGGGGGGGGGGTTCTGTACTTGTGGTTCCTGCACCTCCTTGTCTACTGCTCGTCGATCGCGTCGCTCCCGCCGGAGAGTGTATGTGGATAGCATCCTCCTCTCTTCCTCCGGTTAGAAACGGGGTTTCTTGTCAGTGGAACCGCCATTGTTCGCGCCAGCTCTTTTCCTCAAATGAGTGAAATCAGTGGCTGTCGACCGACAATTTTTGGTGGGTGAGAATACCCTTTTTCTGGTGCTCTACAGGAATGCCAAACCCTATATTTTACACACGAAATAAACTTAATCTTTGTATTCCAGCGAGGTCGATACAAACTAGAGGTAAAAAAATCATTATGTATTATAGTACGGTCCAACCTATAATAGATGCTGCGAGAAAAAAAAAGTGACATAGGGTAAACACCCCTTGTGTTGTAGGGTCTAACATAACGGGACTAAGGAGTTGAGGACTTTTCTTTCACTTTACTGCTGACCCCAACATGTTCGAAATTCGATTTGACGGTCGTGGCGGTGAATGCCAGTGTCCAAGACAACGCGCGTTTAGTATACTGAAGGATGGCTCAGGCGGTCGGTGTATTGTTCCAAATATTGTTTTGCAGTTTGAACCTCTGTTCACTCAATAGTTTACCTAACGTGTTTTCTGAACCTCACTCTCGCAAACAATACATGCTCCCTATAATCCTCTTTGAGGTGATACCCCAAAAAGTGATACCCTCTAGCTAAGGAGGTTGGAGTAGCCTACCCAGTAATTCACAAAGACGGGTCTCGTGTTAAGAATTCCGGATATCCACGCTCCATATAATGACTTGGGGCACGCTCACGCTGTACACTTTGCAGCCGTGCCCATTATAGTCCATAGAAGCCCAATGCGATGGTGCCCTTGTAATGGTACAGCTCTGATCGTGATTTCTTCTTCTCACTACAAAGAGATTATTTGTAAATCGCCATTTCTAAGAAAAATCCCCATTCTACAGGCGCATCAACATGTTGACATCGTAATCATGTTTGTGTGTACATGTACTGAGCGGTACAGTACCCGCATTGTTTAATTATACGACCGCTGAGTACAGCTTCTTCTTAGCTACCAAAGATGAGTCTTTTGGGTGAGGAGGAAGCTGCTATGCCGACACTAGAGGAGGTCGTGGCTTTCATCGACTCGTGGGATACGGGAAGTGCTAGTCCGGGAGACGTCACAACCAGCGAGAGCGAGAACGAGAACCCTCCCTTTAGTAAAGAAGATGTCGATTCTATGCTGCTAGATTCTCTGGACGGTGTGCTGAGAAAAGCGAAATCTCTGCCCGCGAATAAAGCGCAGTTTAGCGACCGAACCATGAAGAAAAAAGCGAAGAAAGCCCCCGGGGCGTCCACGCGACTGCAGCGGCGCAAGAAGACAGAGATCCTGACTTTAAGAGCTCTCGTCGAGCAGCTAGAAGGACGTCTGGCGCACCTCAAGCACAAATCTGATCATTGCGGTATATTACCGGGTGAATGTGGGTCTTCGTGGGCTGCGGTAGCGGCAAGTCAGTTTCAAGAACGACTCCAGTCTGAAGTAATCAACCACAGATTGCGTGGTGTCTTTGCGGACCAATTGAAGGTCAATAATGCATTGTGTGATGTTTTACGAGCACAAACTTCTTGGGGCGTAAGTATATGGATATACTGAAGGATCGAGTCAGGGCTGACGCAAATTTCTCTCTCTCTTTTTTGGATTTGCAGAATTTGGATGGTATTTTCGGGGAACAACCGGGGCCTCCAGTCCAATATCCAATCGCAATCGATTCTTTCGCTACGATTGGCGAGCTTGAAAAGAAGGTGGAGGACTTGTTTATTGATTCTAGAGCGGTATTTCGGTCCAACGCACTCTCTTCTAGCAGCTGCGTACTCCAAGTTAAACAAGAGCAGAATAGAGGCCGGGTGTTTGAGATCTCTAGTGCCACATCTCTACCATGTACTCTACAAGAAACGAGTGCAATGTTCTGGCGGGACTATCTGACTGTTCGTCAAAGTAACGATAAGTGTTACCACTTTGTACGTGCTGTATAACTGGGGCACACATGCTGCTGTTGGTATTAACAGCTATTTCTCGTTTTACCAGCTTAGGCAACGCAAGCCAGCTTCTGTCGAGAAGAGCTTTAAGTGGGTACTTCAAAGTGGAGAGATAGTGATGGAGGTCAACGGGTTTTCGTTCGTGCGAAAGGTCGAAGAGCCCAACCGAGTTGTTCTGGTAGAGGCGGATCGCTTGGTGCTGCCGACGGGCGGCACTCGCTTTCGTATTCAGCGCTGGACTATCATTACACGGCATGAGGCCAGCTCAAAGTCAGAGTCGGCTGTCCGTACGCTGTTCCAGCTCCGTGCTGAGAACGCAGAAGGACTTACACTCAAGACAGAAGACCTTCGAGATGTAGAAGGTCTAGTGCTTGGTGTCCTGAGTACGAGATTTCGAGACTATCTGCAAAAGCAGCAAGATAGGTTTATTCAGCGCTCTCGCGATTGCCAGCAGCGAAGTATACAAGATGTTTAATTTCGCTTAATGTCTGGTTAGTACCTTTCGACAAATGATGGCAGTATTTCTATAATGGGGACAATGGTTTTTGCCAACCTATAAAAAATATATGCGATTAGCATTTTCAACCTTGAGGTAGACAAGTAAGCCGCATTAGAACTTCTGATGGGGCTCACTTGTTCAAAAGATCACCGTAAACGCACACATTTTGTTATACTACGGCAACCATGAAACTTGCTACTTTGGGAATGCGTTCTTTTAAGGCATTTCTCTACATAGTTCTCTGTTTGGAATTTTGTAAGTCCTTCCGGATTATAACGACGTTAGGATGCTTTTGTCGTGGTGCGTACGAAGAAGCTCTGAAATTTCGATCGTGGTTCGTACCGCTGTGTCGTTATCGACTTGGTGACGGTGCGGAAAGACTGCTTCACATTTTTAAATATCCCCCTGACTATCTCTCGTTGGCTTCAGCTCTGCGTCTACACCTCGCTACTTTTTTCCATTGCCTGTAAACTTAACGGATAATTACAGAAATAATCAACACTGTCTAATATAACTCTCTGTTGAGCGAACGTTCAAAGGAACCGAACAATGTTTCGTGTTCTTGGACTTGCTACTACAGCAGAACACCAGCGCTACTGTACTTGCCATTACTGTCTACCCCGAACAAAATGTTTTAAGAGAGTAAGAGCCTCTTTCCGCTAAGCTTATTTATAGCACGCACTTCGGCCCAAATGTCATGCACATTACATGCAGCAGCGGCTTCGATTCGTTTCACGTTGCTCGCACTGTTCTCGTACATAGACATAGGTAAACAACAGGGGCGGAATTCTTGCCGCAGGAATACTATATATGAATAGAGGTACGACTGCAAATAATAATTATACCTTGTTTTGAATCACCCACGTGAATGTTGACCCTGTCAGCTACGGTCCCATCTTCATGCAACATGCAGCTGCAAGTAATTTAGCCTGCTATGTCTTTTACGTATGTGTGTGTTTGTTTTTATAGTGTTGAATGCAGACTCGCTCTGGTTCCAATAGTTTTTTCAAACCTTCATTTAAACAAACACAATAGAAATGGAAAAACGGTTTAATGGAGAGAAAAATATCAGTACAAGTAACATTTAAAATATGCACAAAAAACTTCGAACAACGTCAAAACTTTCGACTCAAAAGCCGAGCTGTCCTGACTATCTGACCACTTAATTTACGATGGGATATCATACATGAGCTAAATCGGTTCCCTGGTAGACTCTGAACTAAATTTCAGAGAAAAGCAACTACTGTCCTATAGGTTTGGTCAGCTTTGTGTTGTTTTAAATAGGGACCAGTGCATACGGACTAATTTAAGATTTGTGCACCGTGCAGGTATGTCCCAGTACAATAATCCTTCTGTATTAATACGAAACATCGCTCTTTACAATGCGGCCTACATGAACTATCCATTGGGCGTGAGTGGGAGCACTGTACCGTATAATACCACCACTGGACTCCAGTATGGAGATTGTAACTGATTACGGGTCATGTTGATTACTTGGAGAGAAACATCGAGCATAAACAATACGTTTTCAACCCGTTACAAATGCACAGGACCACCGCATACTATAATATACATGTTCTTCGAAGGAGTCCGTAAAATGCTACCGGAACCACTCTGTTCCATATGAAATCTCGTACTTTTCCTTTTCGATCGTAAGTTGTGAGCCACAAACTTAATCTAGCTTAGCGATACCACAAATTGATTTTTTGTTAAAGCCAGTCGAAGGACAAAGAATATGATACACTATTCGTTTAACAAGGATATTGCAGTAAAGGCTACATTAGGAAAACTTACTCCAAATTTCACAAAAAACCTAGAATTCACGGCATTTCCCGATGTGAAATCGCTGCTAAGAAACTGTGATTTTGGCCAAGTTTGAAAATACCAAAATAAGGTAAAAATCCTAATTAAAAATTAGATCAATTGATTTGCAGCCGTCTCTCCATTGCGAGATGGGAGTTCCACTAGAACGGAGTACCGGTAGTAGTGGACGCTTAAAACGAGTCCGAGTTTAACGTTTGGCCCAAAATCTGAAGACGTTTGGTGTTGTTAAAACTTTTAAATTGGCGCTATTCCGCACTCTTGGGTCGAGTCTGTCGGTTAGAGAGTAGCAAGTTTTATAAAACTTACAAGGCAATTCAAGGAGTCTAACATTGTGCTGCTTCCTTTCAGTCCAAAAATTGTGATTACGAACGATCAGTTACTGTGATTGACAAGCATGGCAATGCTACAACCACAATCACCTTTTCCGTTTATACAACCTATCATGTCCAAGAGAGCCAGGGGAATGATGTATTTGTTACGGTTGGACTGTTTACAGGGTGGACAACACGTACGGTAGAAAGTAATAAAACTGGCTTACTGTAGAGCAGCAGGATATATACCTCTGGACTCCCCAACGAAGAAGTCCAGACGCCCCAACGAAGTTCCTTCACGCTGATTGGCTAACAAATGCATGACTCGGTGAGGTCATTTACAGTCAAGCAGGTGCTGCACTACGAGGATCTCGCACCTCGTCGGGATGCAGCGCGCCATCACGTGGTGAGTCTGTAAAGTTCATGTGCTAGTGAAGATGCCGAAGAGGTGCTGAAAACTAAAATGCTTTTGCTCGCACGCTACAGGTAAACTGATGCAAAACGAAATCTCGCGAGGTATGAAGCATAACTAAAGCGTGTAAGTTGTCATTTAGATTCTGCTAGCCACTCGGAGTAATCTTACTAACTACTCGTGATAGATGCGTGCTAGAATTAAAGTTCTTCAGCTTCCTGTGTTGGATGAACAACGCCGCAGCTGACTAACGGTGGAATCCCAAGCACATACACACCCGGGGAGATGGAGTCTTCTCCCTCTTCTTCTTGCCCGGTGTACGTGCAAGTAGTTATATTGTGCCCATCTAGCCCACACCGACTGCAATGATATGTGGGCCGCTGCTGTGGCTGTGCTGCAGATAGCTGAGACTTGGAAAACGCCTGTATAAAACGGGGGTCGTCATGCTCGTTTAATTGAGACGGTCGCATCTCGTTCGGTGTATCCAGCTTTGCTTTAGATCGAGATGGACCAGACTCCTCGCCCCTGCTACGGATCCGTTTTTCGCCATGCTGAATGTCTGCATTCCGCTTTTTGCGGGCCTCTCCAGCTTGACGATAAATTGAAGCTGGGAGAACAGTAGGTCCTGCGCCTAAAATATTGTCGACTGGTAAGTTGATGTCCATCTCGGCTAGAGCTGCGTGGATTATTCTAACCAAATATGCCTGATGAAAATATTCGTAGGTGCGATATAAAGGCACTGCCCCAGAGTTTTGCCGCTCTAATTCGATCAGGACAACTTGTACGTGACGGCAGGGTATGTGAAGCTGCTCCCACACTCTGCACGACTCGCACTTACCTGAGCTCATATCTACTTTGTACATCTTTGTTGCAGATGCTACGTTTGATCGGTCAAATGGGTTGAAGACGTAAAACTCCGACAGCTTCGCGTGAACGACGGTGAATTCTGTAACGAGTTTCTCTTCCTTATTAAAAAGTGTCATCGCATGAGGTGTGAGACCGTGATTTGATTTGATCCATTTTTGTGCTATTGCAATCAGTTTGTTGCGGGTATCGAGAGCGCGCAAGCAGTATGCACGCAGTGACCGAAACACCAGATTATTGCGAGTGCGATTCCATAACAGTTCGTTGTTGTCGCCTTCCACGCCGCTAGTAGACCGAACGCCAAATAACGGTGTAGCGGTGCCATATACAGGTGCGTTTGCCCAGTTTTGTTCTAGCCAATTGAGTTCATCAGCACTCAATGTACTGTTACCAATTACAGTCCAATTGATCGGATGTATGCGACGCAGGTACGACCAAACATGCTCCTCTTTCCGTTCCCCCGCCTGAACCACTAACAACACCGGTAGGAAATGCTTTTTCTATAGCAGCAACATTTTGCTCGAATGCTCGAACAGTAGTGGACTTTTGCAATTGCATGATGAGTTTGTTGACACTGTCTTTAGTAACCTGCACAGATTTTAAACTTGTCGACAGTATTGAAGCGGATATGAACCGCGCAGAACTTTAGATTTACCCGCAGACCGACGCGAGCCAGAACAGCTTGTGCAGACAGTTGCTTACCTCGATCTACGAACGTAGGTCGATCATGCATAGCGATTCCAGCAGCAATATAGTTTAAGAAAAACCAGACGAAGTTGTCAATGGCTTCTTTGTGAATAAAAGCAACTGCTACTGAAATAATCCTCTTGTTACCGTCTTTGCCAACTAAGGTAACACAAATTCCATTGTAGCGGGGGTGCTTGATGTGAGTGCCATTGCACTCCCAAACAGGAAGTAGTGAATCTTGAATGCGAACCACAGAGCCAATGCAAAGAAAGCTGCGAAACAATCTTCCAAAACTATCTAATTGGCAGCACACTCGATCCTGGATTTTGGGACGCAAACAATTCCATATAAGCTGGTAGCGCTTGGAATTCATTAATATCATCACTTTCCATGCTCTTCAATGCGTCACTAATTACACGATGTAGCACGGAATGTTTCCTAGATACGTCCACACCTTCCACCTGCTTCAAATTATTAATAATTCGCGCTTTGGAGGTATTGTGACCCTCAACAATGCCAGCACGGAAAGCAGGCATGCGGGCAATTTGGTCTCCAGTCGGGTTGGCGGTACTGGGGCAGCACTGCATGTGGGTCAAATCCATCTTTGAAATATACCAGCTATTGTCCGGGACGTGGCTCAGCGAAGTCTCAGGTCTCTTACGGGTACTCTTTGGGTCCTTCCTGATGCGTTTGCGTGCGAGTGATACAAACCACTTACATTCTAGTACCGTGCACGCCCATCGCCTGTAGTTGCCGTTGTTTTTCGCGAGGAGTACACTCTTGTTGGAATTAGATACAAAAGCAGATACAAATTTCCCACCCACATCTGCAGACGGAAAAATGGCATGTAGAACAACCTCCGAATACCCATAATCACCGACTAAGTCAATTGGCATGCCGGCAGCTTGTTGTCAGGGAACGTCTTTGCTCGACTGCTTTCTTGCCCGAGTAGCACCTTCGTTGCACCCTAAAAAGAACAGTAAAACCTATTGAAATCTAGCCAATCAGCGTGAAGGAACTTCGTTGGGGCGTCTGGACTTCTTCGTCGCGGAGTCCAGAGGTATATATCCAGAGCAGCATTACACCCATAAGATAGATTCGACCGCCTTTTCCTTTTAAATTCCGCAAGGCACCGCGACTTGGATTTAAATTCCCGATGTTCTATCTTCCAAGAACGTAAGTAATACCTACATGTTAAGTAATACAGGAGAAGTAGTAATGGAAGAAAATTTAGCTGGAATTGACTTTAAATTTTATCTTGGCCAAGAAGTGTAGGCTGCTAAATATTGCAAAGGTAATGAGTTCAGCAAACCAAATCGGAGGATATGTGATAATGCGACATCGTTAGGGCGATATATTAATTGTTTGTGCTATCATTTCGTGAACAAGTCGAAACTGTCCTGATAATCTAGGACGAAAACACGACAATTATATTGTATCGATGGATATTTAGTTAAATCTTTCGGTAAACGTATTGATACGTACTTTAAGGAATAAAAAAAACTTAAATCAGTGATGATGTTTGCTCTGTCAAGGTTTCTCTTATTTCTAAAGCCGACAATTCTTTTTGGTAATGACCCAAGCTGTAATTCAGATTTATGTAAAACATGTAAAGTACCAACTAATCGCGACACTGAGAACACATTGTTTATGATTCCATTCTCCAGGTAAAAAACGATACGATCGGACCCAAAGCAAGCATATTAATACCTGGCTTGAACAGTGCAGGCACATCGACCATTCGCGAATTCACCCTACAAGTCGAAGCACATGCGTATCTCCAACGCCATTACTACACATTTTCCAGTCCAAGCTCACAAAGAACAAAACCAAATTCATCAGGAACAAAACCAAATGCACCCGATCCCAATTCAAATGCATAAATTAAGTTAGCTTACAAGCAGTGGTGACCACACTCATGTCGATGTTTGAAATAGGAAGACCTACAAACGAATGCTAAATCCACAAGTCTTTCGTCAAACGCCTCCTCCATAATCATTGACACGTTTCTGTCGCGGGCTTCAAATATTCCGTACCAACCAGCAGAACAACTTTTCCAGATCCAGTGAGTGCAGTCCAATGCCCCGAACATACCAGGAAAACTACGACTGGCATTGATGGCAGTGTGGCGGGCAATGTCGGTAGCAGTAGAATCGCATAGGTACTTCACTCCAACATTCCACTCCAAACCTTGAGACCACCGCCTTTGTAAATCGCGTTAGTCTCTCCGAAGCAGTAGATTCTTCAATTCAGATGTATTCACCTCTTGCTTCGGCAGCTATCCAGTAGCAAAGCATACGCTGCGCTGCAGTACCCGTATGGCGAGGTGAAACCCAAGAACCCCTCGTGCATCGAGACGTTGTGTATAATAGATGTCGGTTGCATCCACCTTTTAACCCCCCAAACCCGAGAGCCTCTATGATACACGATTCCGCGATAAGCTTAACGTGTCTCAGACACGTTAAGCTTTTATACGTAAAAATTGTATTGGACCATACAAATTGTCAGTCAAGAAGGGGAAGGCATCTTTCCTATCTTCCTGCTCAGCAGTACATAGTTATGCGCGTGCCTTAAACTTGGTTTTTCTAAAAAATAAAACATACAGGTTTGATGGGTGTCACACAAATCAGCATAGAGGATTGCAGGTGGAATTCTGCTCCACTCATTTCTCGGTCATTTGAGAATTTCCACCGCTGCCGCTCAGATGTCCGGGTTCAGAGGCCGATGGCGAGAGCTTCTGAAGGAAGGATGGAAATTGAAGACCATATGGGCCTGTCAAATGACTACACGTACCTTATGCCGGGGAAGACGAAGAAGGGCGTGCGTGGCGTGGGCTTTTTCGTTGGAGAGGCTGCGTTGATTGCATATTAGGACCGTATCGCCTTTCAACATCTTTGTGTGGGCTCTTTACTTTTGCTAGAGAAGATGAAGAATTCTGCCGCGGCGAAGCAAAAAGAAAAATCAGCAGCGACTCAACCGACTCCGGAAAGTGGACAGCCTGAAACTGATGTGCTGAATAGACAAAGTGGTGCATTTGATCTTATTGTGTATGTACGTGTTATGATTCTAACGTTATCGTGTATATAGTTGATGACCGACCTGTCAGTTCAGATCTATACACGACGAAAGACTGTTTGTCCGAACATTCAGGCACCACCCGGAGCTGAATCCAATAAGCAAGGTGAGAAATCGTTCCTATGGTGTATCTACATACTACGATTCTGATTCTATTGTGTCTGTGGCAGATGAATTAGTGCATACATCGGATCCAGACCCTGTTGCAACTGTCAATCATGGACCTGCAGCAGCAAACGTAGCAGCAATCAACACCCCGAGTGGCGCCGCGTCTCACGCTGCTGTATCGAGAAGTCCTTCAACCATTCAAGGTATGAACAGCTTATTATGATGTATCTACGCGTTATGATACTTATTTTATCGTGTCTTTGACAGGATCTGCAATCACCCATAGCCCATATCACAATATTTACAGCGGGGATCACGGGCATACTGAAGAAGCCCTCTCCGCGGCTTCGACCGCGTTGGGGTCATTCTTCTTGTTTGCACCTCCCATCTTTGGGAAGACATTGCCGGAGCTAGTGACGACTATTTACGTCAAAATTTGGATAAGCGTGTTGCCGCCCAGGTTGCAAGCAATAAGCCTGCCACCGGAAGGACAACAATTTTGAAGTGAAATCGCTAGAGCAAATCAAGCAAAATTTAGTGGCAACACCCGACATATCTGAAAGAGAGTTTTGTATTTTGATTGGACTACTCATTGCCAGGACAATTGCGCCGAACAAGGAGAAATTTGACCACCACTGGAAGACTACCTACAAACGCGCAATTCAGCCATTATATGACGCGAGATCGGTTTGCTCATCTTTCCGGCAACATGCATTTCAGTCGCAATGATGCTCCTGAGGCAGCGACAGAGCGCGCGTGGAAGCTGCGGCCAGTAATCATCGTACTGCAATATACTTTCCAGCGCAGCTTTATACCACCACCGGTCATAACGTTTGATGAAGCGATGCTTCTGTCAAGATCGGCTTTCAATCGCATAAGGATGTACATGAAAGGCAAGCCTCACAAATGGGGGATTAAGCTCTTCATGATGTGCTGCTCTGAGACGGCTTATTGCATCCGGTACGTTTGTGGCGCGCCTTTGGGCGCGTTTTTTTTGCTCTAAAGTTGTCTTAACGTGCCTGCTACATGCTAACTCTTTCTTTACCGTGTCTGATACAGTTTCGAGGTTTACTGTGGTAAACGACAAATGCAAGACGACAGCACTCCACTTGACGAGAAATCCAGCCCTGCTGCAGTAGTGCGGAATCTCCAGCATGTATTTGGCCCCACGGGACCCTCCGACTTTCGATTGGTTGTAACAGATCGGGTTTACACATCCGTGGTGCTTGCAATGCAACTGCTTATGATGTCTTTCTACATCGTTGGGACGATAACGATGAGCAAGCAAGGCTTGTGCGAGGCCATCCTACCCGCAAAGCAGAAGAATAGCCCTCGAGCGTCAAACAAGCGGCCATCACATATCGAAAGAGGGACATACGAAGCGGCGACATCCGTTCATGTTTCTGCGATGAAAGCAATCCGGTGGTACGACAATCAAGGGGTACAGGTATTAGCAGCTGGTGCAAGTGCGCAACAGGACAAAATTGTCCGACGAGACCCAATTACGGCTTCGGAAGGGGAAGTAATGGCACCAAGAGTGGTAAAAGATTACCAGACCTTTATGGGCGGCGTGGCTGTGCATGGCCGGCTGCGCCTTCAAAGGTAAGCTGTCTTATCGAGTGTAGGCAACTTTACCATTTTGGCTAATCGTGTCTGTTACATGCACCCAGTAGATACTCGTTGCAGTTGGAAAGACGCTTCAGGAAGTATTACAAGTCGTTGTTCCTAGGACTTTTTGATCTGGCAATTAGCAATGCATTTCTTGTCTTCAATTGCCGGCGGGTTAAATATGGTGAGCGAAAGATATCACACGTGCAATATCTCAAGCAGCTTCACCTGGGGTTGTGCCAGCTGAAACCTGAAGCCTGGCAGCAGCTGCTACACCACCGAGGGCTCCAGGCGACACCGACAAAAGCCCGAGAAGTCGCCAGACATGTGCCTGGGCAGACCGACAAGTGGCGTAAAGGGAGCGCCACACAAGCTCGAAAACGCCGTCAGCGCACCTGTAAGGTGTGCTCAGTCCTCAAAGCAGATGGAGAGTCGCGTAGGGGTGAGACTACATTCTTTTGCGGTGAATGCAGGCTGAAAATATCTCTTAAAAATGATTTAGCAGCTCGAGTCTTCCTTTGCAACAACGTGAAGTACTTAGTGAACGGTGTTCCAGCATCGTGCTTCGAGATCTGGCATAAACATTGGAAGAACGGCACATTGGTCCCTCCGACACGGAACAAACGCAAGATTCGTGTCCGTAGGCCGAAGAGATCTACCGATGAGACTGCAGGTGACGCTGATAACTCCGAGAAGTCGGGCGGTGAATCCAGAAGTGACGGATATCGACGCCAGAAGCGATCCCGCAGAAGTGATGACGTAGTTTAGGCAGGCTCCGGCTCTAAATTTTGACTTGCATTAAATATACTGCTCAGCTCACGTATTCCCAGCTTATTTGTATTTCTAAATATTGACAAATAAATGGAGCTTGCACTGTATCGTCTTTGCGTACAGGAGACACAATAATAGATACACCATGTATCAGAAAACGATAGGAAAGTTTGGGGCTGGGGGTATGGACCGGCTTTAGTACAGACACGTTAAAATAAAGCTTGATTATAATGTGGGTGCCCATTTTGTGGATAAACCTTAACGTGTGTAGGTATGTGTGAGATGGTGAGCTATAAACGGCCTCGGACTTGGGGGGTTAAACGATTTTATGAAATAAACGGTGATACATCCGAAAACGATGACGAAACAGCGCTTCTGGAAAGAGCGGTCTCAGTGCAAAGTAGTCTGAAAACAGTAACTATGCGCTGCACCACGCCCACGGTAAATATTTGGGCTTTCTCAGGTTGCGTTTCCCTCTTCGTTACAAAAACCTGGATCTGTCCCTCCGGCGACTGCAACACAAACACCGGCTACAGCCTCTACTTCACCGTCTACGTCGTTAACTTCTTTGTGGATGATAGCAAGGAACGGTTGTAGCCACTCTCTCCAATCCATAGTCCACCCTGCTGTTTGTATGGAACTTCGACGACCATTCAGGTTTGAAGATCACTTTAGCAAGTCATGGGTGCGATCCAGACTCGCAAAAGTCGTAATTTATTTGTTTTGCCGCGCCAAACGTAGGGTTAGTGATAGAGATAAAGCGTATTGGGGCGGAGTTGCTCTAATGCCGACATCTTAACAATACACCACGACCAAGTGCAAACGCCGTAGCGGAAGATAGGGTTTCCGCTGCGCTGGAAAAGTCATTCACCACGTCCGGCCGTCAAAACCAAGCCGTCGGACCTCTCCAAGTGTATACCTGTATATAATAAGTGCCCGGTTCACTACCTGACATACGGACCGCACGATGCAGTATCCGGGATGGTAGGCTTTTCCACGTTAGGTAGTCACTTGGAACAGCTCCATTCATTTGTCGATTCGGCAGCATGGCCGAGGACGGCGGCTCCGGCATCGACTCTGGTGTAGATTCTCTGACGGCACTGATATTCCAATGATACGCATGATTTTGGTCTGTTTAAGGTCGAATTCTTCCTCTCTCTGACTTGCAGAAAGCATAGATCTAATTACCTCGCCTATTTGGCGTCTACTACCTCGATACTTGGGGCAGTTTGTATCCCACAACGGATGGGCACCCTCGTACGTAGATCTACACGGGACCAACGCTACAATCGCACAATTCGATCATTTTTTGCATGAAGGAGACGGCCAAGCATCCGTCCGACCCGCTGTAGCACGGTGAACCGGTGTTTACCGTATACTTGCTTTACGAGCGAGGCTCATCCGACATGGCCGGGGCCTTCGCCTTCAGCGCTCGCAGGAGCTAGCCTAAGCTCTATTCGCCCGTCCGACGGTCGCCTCCTGGTGCTCGTGTGGTCCCCGAATCTCGGCCGATGCCTAAGCCCCAACGCAGCCTACCACATGAACCGCACACAGCCAGTCCCTTACGCTCCTAACATTCTCGCTCTACTGATTCCACTATTCTAGTTGATACTGTAAAGGGTTCCTTCCGAATCGAGGCATGGCCGAGCCTATTATTTATATGGAGCGGTCATCGCCGATCCAAGCTTTCGGGCCGACTCACGATGAATTCATCGTCGCCTCTCGACCAGGCCTGACGAGCCCTAGACTAAAAAAATGGACTGCCCCGCTTCACGATTAAGTTTGACAAGTATAGGAAATACAAGACGTCTGCTATCAAGTACAAACCGTAACTACACGTATCATACGGCTGCGACTCGTACCCTGCCGTTCAGGTTGACGGGCGGATCAGTGGCGGTTCGAGAAGGTTTGGCAAGCCCGATGGTGATTGCAAATACGGTGATCAACCGTTCCAAAGTCTACTTGCAATCTAGATGGTACGAGGAAAAGAGGACCATCGTGTATGCGAGGTACTTACGTGAGCTGACAATCCTAACCTTGACAACTTAAACATTTGTGGCGTGTCGACATCCCTTAACAACGTGAACTACGAAATGAATGGATTCATCGCCTCGAAGTGTGCTGTTAGTGGAACGACTTTTAGATTTGAATCATATTGGCGTCTTCCGATTCGGACTACCACCATTAAATTGACATGGAAACCAGGAAGAGCATTTAATCTCGTCACGTGGGAACAGCTAACGGACGAAGCACGTGACGCTTTAAGTAAGTTTACTTTGAATATCTAAGCTTTCCAGATCCATTAATCAGTTAGGTCACTAAGTGAAATCTCATAATCATTTAAACTGGCTTAAGCCAGGGCAACAATACACACAAGCTATTTATATACTGCTTCTGCCAAGCATTCGACTTTCCGAAAGTGGCTTTCTCAGTAAAAACCCAAATTTCAGAAATGTTGAAGACCTGCAATGATTACCGTTTACTTCAAAGCATAGGCAGGTGGATGCAGACCTAACAAATGCTTAAATATTAATATTTGGTCCAATAATCTATTTTCACACATGTACGATGATGAGTTTGCAAAGTTAAGCATAGCGCGAATAATGTGATATTTGTAAGTCAAAGACGGTAGTGTTTTTCTTTTCGAACCAGTCGTCGTTACCACTTGATTCTTATCCTACTATATTATTAGTATTACCAAGAAAGCAAGTTCCACAGCGAGCTGAGCGTCAAACGCGCCGTGTAAAGTAACTTATTGCGCCAAAATAGGTGTAATCGGCCTAGTAAGAAATACGTTGTATGATAGTGTTTGCGCAGCGAGGCTGTAAGGCTATTTCTAGTAGTATCTGACTAGGGATAATGAAGTGCCACCTCAATAGTGAGGGCGACTGCGTTTTAAGCGATTTTGATTACATGTATACTTGTATATTGGAAATTAGGACCAGCTACAAGTGAATTATATAACAATATGGAAGTTTAGAAGTATATGTCAGGCGCGGCTTCCCACGCACCCGACTTCGACATTACGCTGATTTCAGTGGCTCGTACCATTCGTACTTAGTGTGTTTCGATCTTAACCTGCTAAAAAAGATTTAAAATGTTTCGTAAATGTTGCGTTCAAGCTTATGAAATTTTTAGAGTAAAGTGAAACACTATGACTTACACAGCAACACATATATGTTGTGTCACTCACATTGGTTTATCGTCTTGTTGTAAGCGGGCTGCGGTAACGACTCCGCTCGGGGGGCGGGGAGGGGCTTCGTCTAAAAATGCTCTTTTCTTTTGTATTACGCGCATCGAATGCTACGGGGGGAGTACGAGTAATAGCGTAGCCCGAGGAGCTGCGCTAACACATGAACATTCCTTTGTTGTGACGTGTCTAGTTAAGACGCTGGTTGAGAGAGAAAAACTGCTAATTACGTTAGGTCTGTTCAAATAATTACTTGGGATCCTTCCAGCGACAACGACTACGTTGGTATCATTTTTTGACGATGGATAACGTGGCGAATGAGGAGAAGACATGAAAGCCCTCGAAGAAGAAATAAGCGATGACGGCATTACCAAGCCTGGTTACTCTAGAGCGACCACGACCACGAGCGAGAAGGACGCGAAGTGTGCAGTAACGGTTGAAGAGGGTGCGATAATTAGTCCGGCTGAAAAGAACGATGCTACGTCTAAGAAGGATGCAAATATTTGTGAGAAGGAATTAGAGCATGGCACCCATTATCGTGTGACTGGTGCGGAAATGAAAGAAGCCGCGGGCGCGCCCACGGTCATGCTTGGCTTGGTGAATAAAGATGACGACGCTGCCGCGGGCAACATGTGTATGTATGTGTTAATGGTGATAAATAAGAGCATCTCCAGCGGTTAGACTTATTTGCAAGTCCTATTGAGACGGATGAGACCTCAATTTTTAGGATAGAACTCCTGATTGCATCTTGTCTACAGCGGTTTGGAACTCACCGCGGCTTAACATTTTTTTGTCCAATCAAACGACGATACAAAAGATCTTACTAGATACCGCACTATCAGAAATACACGAAGAAGTGAAGCGCTTCTGGCGACGTCAAGTATGGACGACGACTCGGAAGAAGAGTACTATTTCACCTACATGTTGCCTGAGGGCGGGGTGGACAACACGAGCGCAGTGCGGGGCAAACACGCGGGTCCACCAAAGGCAGGAGAGCAAATAAAGAGCGGGATCGAGAAATGTGGAGTGAACGCCTAATGAGTGACTACTTTGGCGACAACCCAGTCTACGATGATGGTATGTATTTGAGTAAACGACATGTTCTCCTTTAAAACTGTCCATTAATGTTCATGGCTACTCGTTCTGATGCAGATGACTTCCGCAGGCAATTTCTTATGCGTCGTAACCTCTTTGAGCTCATTACCATTGCCCTGGTTGAGGATGAAGAGTGCAGCTACTTCGTCCAGCGTAGTGACGCAACTGGACGTGCTGGTTTCCTACCAGAACACCTTCGTAGTAGGAAACCAGCACGTCCAGTGAAGGTGACGTGTGCTTTACGGATGTTGGCATATGGAGCATCAGCGGATCAATTAGATGAGTTGATTCGTATGGCTGAGTCCACAGTGTTGGAGACCTTATAGCTGTTCTGCAGAAATATTATCCGATTATTTGGTCCAGAGTATCTTTGAAAGCCGACCAAGGATGACTTGGAAATACTTCTTGCCGAGAATGCTGAACGCGGATTTCCGGGTATGATTGGTAGCTTGGACTGTATGCACTGGACATGGAAGAATTGTCCAACGGCATGGCAAGGAGCTTTTCAGGGAAAAGAGAAGTGTTCGACAGTGATCTTGGAAGCCGTGGCTTCTAAGTCGTTATGGATTTGGCATGCATTCTATGGCATGCCTGGCGCCAACACTGATTTGAATGTACTCGAGCGTTCACCTTTGTTGAATGACCTGGTAAACGGTGTTGCTCCCAGGATTTTCTTCACTGTGAATGGTGCGACGTACAATCAGGAATACTATCTTACAGATGAAATTTATCCTGCCTGGCCAATTTTCCAATCCAGTATCAGTGCGCCCCAAGGCAACAAGCGTAAGTGTTACGCTGCCCAGCAGGAAGCCGCTCGCAAAGACGTTGAACGCACATTTGGAGTATTACAACAACGCTTTCGAATTCTTGCCCTGCCCTGTAGACTATGGAGTGTCGATGCAATGAATGATGTGATGCTAGCATGCATCATCCTCCATAACATGATTGTGGAAGACGAGCAGCGAATTACCTCGCTAAATCATCATTACCTGTTTGAAGATGAATGGGTCAGCCCGGCAGAAGTTGGTGTACCGGATGAGTGCCCAGTCGCAATGATAGCAAACGCGATGCAAGTGCTTGAAGACGAAGAACTTCACTATGAATTAAAAACGGATTTGATCGAACACGTATGGCAGTGCTACGGTGATCTCGGCTAGCAAAACGTTTCTCTGGATCCTGTGTAGTAGGTTTTTAAGCTAGACTACGTGCAGAAGCCCAGCTAAATTAAAGTACTGATTTGATTGTCAGCAACTTCACTTTCTTCACCCTCGCCATTATGTAGTCCTGCCACGTGCGGTGCCATGAATGAACGCTCAGGTGTTTCCAGCTCTTCGCTTTGTTGTAACTGCTGGCGCTCTTGTGAATCAGCAAGTGTCTTCCTCATGTTGGCGAGGATGGTTTTTCGCTGCATAGTAAAATAATCCTGTGATGCGTAGCTAGCGGGATTCTGCAAGAAGATAGATAGATGGAGACTTTGCTCCATCACAGCGACCTTCTTTTCTGTGGCAACAACGAACCTGAGGTGAGCTTCACCCCCAATCGTTTGAACTCCAGCACTTCCATGACTCTCATTAGTTTTGGCGTTAGCCGCCTTTGCTGCTTTGCGGCCTTCTGGTCTCTCCAAAGACGCAACGTCACTTGTTCCTCGCTTGACTCCAATAGATGAGGCCGAAGTGATCTTGTTGGTCCACTTGGGCTTGTCCTTGAGCTCCTTCCACGCCGCAAGAAACTCGAACGGCTGTTTGTGTCGCTCTTGGTAAACCTTCAACGCGGCGTCTAGATACATAGCGTCATTCCATCCTGATCGCTCTCTGCTGGTGACCTTCGCATATATACCGCAGAACTTCGTTACTTCTGGCTGCAGTTTCTTCCATCGCCCCATTATCGCGACCTCCGTTCGTGGATCCTTGTCTTCTGGTCTCTTGTTTTCCAGCCAGTGGCTGTACAAGCGACTGCTGAACGTGCTCTTCTTCTGTCCTGCACCACGCACCGCGTCCTCCGATACCTCCAGTCACGACAGGCAAAGCTGTATGGTCTCGCTCTCACTCGACGCTAAGCCCTTCCCCATCATACTGCAAGTTTCCGTGTCGGCACTGAGATCGAAGGTTTCCTTTCGTTAGACTGAGGTTTTATATAAAGTCCTTGGACCAGAAATATAAGTCTTCCTGAAGTTAAAACTAATAATACCACCAACGGGTGGGGCAAAAAAACTTGTCGAGAGATTTATTTGCGCAACTTTTGGGATAAAACCATCGTTAGAGCCTACCGCTGGAGATGCTCTAAGTATATTTAATTGCTTACAATTTTGTACGTCTGTTTGCTGAAGTGATGGATAAGCCTGCCACTGACAAGGCAGAGGACCGCACTCCAGTGTCCTCAGCACAAGGTGACGACGATGACAAGGTTTTGGGTGGGGATGGCGATGAGGGCGCTAGCGGAAGTAACCATGGCGACGAGAATACAAGTACGCACGCTGTGTTGCTTTTGCAATGTTGCTTTAATAGTTGTATTGCTTACTAGATTGCTCTTGCTTCTGTTTTCTGTAGACTATATCCATCAAAGTTTCCGAGCCACTCGAACCGATGGAGTGCGTAAAGCATATGAGGCGACATGAGCCACCGCGTGAGAGATCGGTTCATCCTGAAGGAGCCAGTGAGGATTTTCATACATTCAAACACGCCTGTACTAGTCTCACGAAACCGCTACGAGCGCGAGGACTGTCAACCAACAGCGACCGTGACGTTGTACAAAAGCGTTTGAAGCCCGTGAGAAGATTATAAAGTCGCGTCAAACGACCGTTAACACTAAACCAGACCTGCCCAAGACGGCATTCAAGAACAGGAAAGAATTCCAGGAAATACTTAAGCGTTCCGAGGCCGAGTACTTCATCGGTTTTCCCGTCCGAAGCTTCGAAACCAGGCGCAAGAACAGCATCTGGGACTTTACAATACTAAAAGATAATGTCAGACGTTACCACCACATAATTGCGTACGTGTTTCTTTATATGCTGCTGTTTTTGTTGCTATTACCGGTCTAGTGTCACACTAATTCCACAGCACTTTTCTTACAGCTTCAAGCGAATGTGGTGCACACATGACTTAACACAATCCGATAGAGACGACGGCCTAGATTCCCGGGGTGTAAGACAAGCTTCTTGGCTCGATGTGTCAAGGATGTCAAGCAAGGCATTGCTGCGTGGGGGTGTTTACGTGGACCCAGAAACTGAGGTAAGTTTAATTTTGTAAGTCTAAGTGTTACAATCAAATTTTCGCAACATTCCCTTGTCGAACAACCACCAGAAGAACAGTCTATTTTCGACTCGTACCGTGAAGCAGAGGCCATATCCATTCCGCCCAAGGTATGCCGAGAGCTTGGTCGATTACGGATGTGAAGAGGAGTACGTCGGATATCATTCGATACCTGTCGAAAAAGCTTGGTAGGTACCAGCGGTAAATTATAAATTAGTTGTTTTTGCTTCCGTACTAACTAACTTTAATTAAATTGATTAGCTTCCGTACTACATATCTTAATTTAAACTAGCCGAGCGCCGCCGCTACGCCGCGGTAGTTTAAGTTAAGTTCTACTTGCTTTGGCCTTCCCGCCTCCGCTACGTTTCGGCGGGATAACTATTGAAAAAACCGCTGAACCCATGTGTACCTAAATCGATCTTTTTAATTTTATTAATTTGAGTCAGCGTGATGCTTACCTGATTTAAAAAAAATGATTTTTCTAATGATCTTGAATCGAGATTCTTGATCCAATCTCTTTTTTTATTGCTGGCTATCACTGTATCTTCATCTTCCTCCCAAAACCACCAGCATCTCAAATAGCATTTATACAAACGCTACACAATACGTTTAGTTTAGTGTCGTGCTCGATATCACGGGCCGTTCCTGAGCCACTATGAAACTTAGCTCACCCGATAGTAATGATTTGTCCAGCTTGCACTACTTACCCGCTTAAACTTCCTATTTCAGTTTGTAAGTAACTAAATATTGCTCACTTCTCATATCAAACTCGATGAAAGCTAAAAAATATTCAAATTGTACTATGTTTAATGTATGTAGCGTTCATTTTGTGCTGATTCAAAATTAGCACTCGAATATGTGCCAGTTATGATTGAAACATTTGAATATTGTGTCGCAAGACATTGCTGCTGTTGCTGTTGACGGTAGTGTTTTCTTTTTGATATGTAACGATGATTCCAGGATTATTGGACGTCATTTAGGCTCCAAGTTTATTAACGTTTCTCTATGGGGTCTACTTAACCAGCTATAATTCCCACCTCTCGTGTTTTGTTGTTGTCTTGCCGCTCCATTTAATATCGTATTTTAAGCTCCTGTCGACGACACGTCCGCCAGTTAAGTAGTATCGGATCTTGCTGTCTAAACAACTCTTAGAAAACAATGGTTTACAGCAGTAACACATATGAGTTCATTTTATTCAATCTAAACCTACTATCGTTATGGATCAAGTGACAGAGTTATTTAGCAGCGGCCAGCTTCTGTTTTACCTCACTCTCAGATAATTTATTAATGTTTCTACAACATAACAGTTATTAAAGTCATTGTAACTTGCAGAAACTATTAAGTACAGATTATTACGTATATTCCTTGAAAACACGCATTCCTACGTGTACCTTGCAGCTTATAATAGGAAGCGTCTTTAAGTGCTATTTCATTTGAGAATAAGTAGCTCTGTCTGTTTAACACTCAAATATTAAAAGCAACATGCATTATTAGAATAGTAAATACATCGAAATATAAAAACGATGCCGCCTTCGGATAATGGATAGTTTTGTGCAAATCTCCATATGTGCTCTGTGAACCACATGAATTTACTGAGATAAGCTACATAATTCAGTTTAACCAATCGAAGCCGCCTTCGCTCCGCTCGGCAGCCAATGGGAAGGCTCAAAAATCTGAGCGTTTCGTGTGACGGACGGACGGACACCGTGCTAGCATTGATAGTTTAGGACTAGCCGTTCGCCGCCGCTACGCAGCGGAGTGGCATGATTTGTTGGAGATGAGGTGACCACAAATTTAAGTGCTTCTTGGTGTCGCGTACTTTGTTAGCCTCGTTCACCGCAGTAGGTTTTGGCTTCGTGTACTTAACCACTTACCATTCCGTAGTCTCATGTGGACCCGTATAATATCGTGGTTTGGTACCCGTACTACAGGTTGGATGTCATGTTCTTCAATGGTCGGCGCTCTTCCGTGATCTTCCTGGCTTCGTGGTTCCCTGCTCACCCGTGGCACACGCTGCTTAGTGGTTAAGCGCTTTATCTTATGAGTTCATTCGCTTTAGTACGGCCTCTTTCGTGGCTGCTAACTATTCCCTGCTCTCAAACACTTACGTAGGCTGCACCGGTTTCGTGGTATACAATCTTTCTTGGCCGTTAGCCTCCCATCGCCGGTACCCTAGCCGAAGAGTGCTATTCTGTGGTTTCGTGCTTCCCCGCAGTCGTGTTGTTCTGTCGCTCGTGTTTGGTACTCTCCCGGTATGGCTCCATCGACCGCGTTCTCGCGCTTATCATGCAACCGCGGTGTGGTTATGCTGTCCTATGATATCGTATTCGCGTAGTTTATCTGCGTTTTCCGTATATTATCGTGTTCTACAATGGCTTCGTGCTCGGCTGTGTGCAATCATGGTATCCCGAAGTTCCCCAGTGATTTCGTGGCTGGAATTCCGTCCGTGCAATCGTGTTATAAGGTACTTTCGTCCTTCGTGGCTCGGTGAGCTCAGGTTCTACACTGGTATCGGGCTCCGTGGATCGGTGGTTTCGCGTGGCTGTGTGTTCTCCGATGGTTTAGTGGTTAATGCACCGTCCATGCTATCGCGTTATATCGAGGTGTCGAGGCTAGTCTGTTGTCCGTGCTATTGTGAGCTACCGCTGTATCGTGCTCCGTGGCTCGGTGACCTCCGTTTCCGCCCATGTATTGTTCAGTGATGTTCCGATAATGCTCTCCCGTGGCTTCGTGTTCGTTTCGTCGACCGTGCTTCATGCTTTACCGTGATACTATGGGAGAATTGATGTCCGTGTACTCTTACTGCTACGTGCTCTACCGTGGCTTCGAACGTGCGTGCTCTTCCGTAGCCGTGCTTTTCAGCATGCTAGGGTGACTATGTATTTAGTTCCTTTCCGTGGCCCGTACGTTCCCATCATGTTTTTGTCCATCTGTTCTTTTCATGGCTGCGTGCTCTTTCATCTTTCACGCTACTTATAAAACTTTGTGGTTTGCATCGGCTAAGTCTTCTATCATCGTCCATCGCCTTCCGTGTTTCGTGTTGCTCTTCTATCCCATCGTCTACATAGTGAGGGTCGGTGCTATTTTGTTTTCATGCTCTTGTTTAGTCACGTACCTCCGCGCTAACTTAATCACAAACGCCGTTCCCATTTGTATGTACGCTACATATTTATGTTGGAAAGTTTGCACAATATCTTAAGGTCGCACACTACTACAAAAGATGATGATATTTCTCCCGAAGGCAGTGTGGGGTGCAGGGGTGTAAGCCACAATTGTCATATTTTGAAGGTTTCACAATATTACTAATTGTATTACAATTGTGATATACTATCAAACGCTGATATTATAATTATGTGTACTACTACTACAAATAACTACAAGCAAAAATATGACATGTCTTAAGAATAGAACTACGCAAAACAGTATTGTAAGATTAACTATTAGAAAAGTACTACGAAGCCTACATGTATAACATCATTCTATCTCCAATAAGTACTAAAGTTTCGATTGAGGCCGAAATATAAGTCACCAAAGCCTACAAATATTTTCTACAGCTCCTACGAAGATATAGTACGTGTGTGCTCATCGGCGCCTTTTAATTATGCTAACTAACGCGTACACAGGCAGCGCCCTTTGCGTGTCGTGGCGCTCCGCAGCTGAAAATGAGAGCAAAATGAAATTTGAGCGGTGCATTTAAGTACGATGTGTAGACCACATACAGTGTGTACACCACATAATGCGATTTTAGCCAATCGATGCCGCCTTCGCTGCGCTCGGCAGCCAGTAGAACGCCCGCATTAGCGTGAGTTTTATTAACCCTAGCCCGTTTCGGACGGACGTACGGACGGACGCAGACCAGACTCCACTAGATAGGGTAGATTAATTCGTGTTAGTCTCGTCGTGGAGCATCGATCCTGAAATAAAGCAAGCTAGTAAGCAAAACAAACATTGCTGAAATGCCATTGCAGTATACGAGTGAATGGGTTCAGTTATTACATGTATCGTAGACCAAAAAGCTTAGACAAATGTGTGTCGTCAGCGAATTTTTCTTCACTATTTTTTCAAACTATGCAAAATATTTCTAACACCTCAGCAAACAAGAAATATTTTTCGTCAAGTACTGGGAAGCACGGCTCTTGAGTGTACCAAAACTATTATGGATGCTTTGGCGGATGAGGACGTTGACAACGATGTTCTCTTCGTTGAAGATCAAATGGACATCACGTGCGTGATATGCAAACAGCGATCCAGCAAAAGTGTTTATTTCAGTGACCCATGGGACCAGCAATCGGGGATATCATTTCGGTAATATCAAGTGTCATGGCTAAACTCATATTTATGTATCAGCACAAGGTTTATATCTACGTATACGAATTTTTATGCTACAGGCAATATCATCTACCACCCGTATAGGATTTCCCTTGACTGACTTCCTCGCGCTCGACCGGAAAGCTATTACAGTGTTAAATATTGTCGGGGGGTTCAAGCGCAAAACGCCTTTGTGGAAATAGATCCAAACACTCGTCATCGACAAAGATTTCGCGAAATGGCGTATTTTGGAAAAGGTGTCTCCAAATGCAAAAGTTCTTCTTTGTCAGTTTAATGCGCAGACGCAAAGTGTACAAGCGAGACAAGTTTAACATGAAGGTGATGGAGAGAGATACAGTGGAACCGGCTTTCACTAAACTCATTTACTGGTGCGTTGTTATGCGTTAAAACTTGGTCGATTGAAATGTTTCTCCTTTTTGCACGTTTTGTTGCTGACACACTATGTTGTTTATTGTGTATTGTATCGCAGGACATAGTATGGTTTTGACAACGGGCTTACTACTCTCAAGCAAACATGTGGAGTAAAATGCCACTATCAATGGGATTTTGTTATGGTGTCTTCGTCTCGAACAGTGTGCTTGAAAGGCGAATCTGACGTGGGTGAATGGAAAGTAAGAATTAGAGATGACACACACACGCGCAACGTTCCAGTGTACTTGCTCATGTTTGTTTTACCGTGCCTAGCCTACATCCTTCCGTGTCAACATTTAATGCACATAGTTGGCAACGTGCATGGATTCAAGAGTCTTCCAGTATCGACCTTCCCCCGCATTTAAGTATAATTGGCATGTCCAACATGACCTAAGAATTCACGGATGGCGTGAAAGCGCTCCGGAACATTCAGGATACGATGCGATCCACAGGCGAATCAGGCAAACACCCAATCCTTCAGGTATTACCACACCGCCCGGAACAACAAAACATTTGAGACAACCCAGCCGCCTGAAGCAATACAAGGCGACTTGACAACAACACAGTGTACAACACAGCAACATTGTATGGATCCTTGTGTAGAATACAGAATGCGAAAGTGGATAACTTCGTCGACGTAAATAGTTTGTAATCTACGTAAAACGGCGACGCCATGAGCGTGCAAATGTGGTGGTGATACCATCTAAAGAGAAGTATTGCTAAGCAAAAGCAGCATGTGAGCATACGCTAGAGTAGCATGCGGATCTGTCGAGTCCCACTTCTATGTGGCCGTGGTGATGCAGTAAGGGATATGTCACAGTCAGAGCCATGCGTGTCCGCCATATCAACAGTTCCTAATGCAGACGCGGGGTCAGGTGAAGGGGTGCTCGATGATGAACTGAATACTAACACGGTTTCTGAGATTGAGTCTGCAGATATTTTCGGTACGATTCAAATCATACTGAACATGAAGCCGCATGACGACGGTCGATATGTTGCTGACGCAAAAACACACCCAACACGCGACGCCAAACATCAACGAAGTGAAACCTTGTAGTCATACGAAAACACTGACGAAGACCAGGAAGCCCCCACCGGCTTAGGTCACCAAAGAGTCTGCATTGCTAAAGACGAAATACCCCTCGACAGAAGCTGACAGAGAGGCAAAGAAGATTGTGTCAACATCCGCTACAATCGCTAGGAAACATGAAAAGACTGAAGTTTTTGCAGCTTTCCAAAGTCAAACCGCGGCATAATCAACGAAAGAAGCTGAAACAAGGATGCAGTCAGGAAAGATGCCGCAAAATTTAGCAGATTACATTGCCAGACAAGAAAGTGCCTGTCCTCGCTCTGGTTTTTGGGTGGACCTATAACACTAGCGGCGTTGAGCATGTCCGCGAAGTATTGGCAAATTATCATGTTGGCATGACCGATGACTTTGTGCGAACAAAGTGACCAGTGAACGGCACGAAGGCGGCATTCCTAGGTGCGCACTGAAGGATTTGACTACACGTTCATCGTCCCAATCCTTTGCTGACAAAACTATTGTAGAAGATTAGAAGAAGAGCAAACGACACAAATCCAAGTGGTTCGCCAACGACTCGGATACGGAACACTGCGAAGGCACAACGAATGGGATTCTAGTTTTTTTCTATGGTAGGTCTCCGAAGTTCACCAGGTACGTAATTGCAGTGCTGGTCATGAAACATCTTGTGTTGCTTTGGAATGTTGCTTGAGCTTTGTGTTGCTTGTATTGTTGCTCTAGTATACTAATATTGTGTTGCATCTCTACATACTGGTCTTGTTTATAAAAAAAGGGTAATACAACGTTCATGTCAAGTTTGAAGTTTGGTTTAAAGACATTAATTCGCTTCTATAAACTAAGTGGCAACGTATATACGACACACCGAAGCTGCTTGACAAAGAGACTGGCTCAGATGCGCTACTTCCCTCGGAGGCGGGAGGAAAGCATCAACCCCTGGCCTCGGACATCACTCATGTTCTACGGAGACCTGTCTATTTTCCGAATTCAGACTGTCTAGCGCTCAATGCTCGATTGAGGTGAGCAGTCTTGTGGGAAGTTTGGCCCGAGATAGGATGGTGAGCAACCTCCTGGCCAACTTCAGTATTCGCTACATATGATATACGCTGGGAGACTTCTCCGCGATAAACTCCTTGGAATTCACTGGGATATCATTATCACAAGTCCTAAAAGCAAGACCAGCCTTGCTTCACGCCATACTACTACGAACCGCTGTGCGGCAAAGCATATCGACCGGTAAAAACAAGGTGGATATGTACCTGACAACCGTGATAACTTTGTTACGATACTGGCCCGAAAGAAGCATTTCAACCTTCAGCGACATCTGGGGTTTGGTCGGACCCACCAAACCAGCCTGACGGGACTTTGCGCGGCGTGCTGTACGTCGCACAGGCATACGACATGCTTAACCCCTTCAACCCGAAGGATTTTGAGGGTGACGCGATCTGTATATACATAATACATTAGTATAGAAAATTGTAAACCTCAAGAGTTGGGCAAGATGGTGAATGCATATGTTTGCGGCGTAGAAGCTACGAATATTTGCGTTGTGCTGTAAATACACCGCGAATGCGCTGTATATGAACTGGCATTGTACTAGCATCTTGCATTTCACCTCGTAACACGTGTATAGAACCAGATCAACCCCCCTTGATCTAGAGAGTTGTGTCAAAATTTAACAATAAAGGTGATCCAGAAAATGCAGATCAGACCCATACTGAAATCAAGTATGCTAAGTTGAGATACCGACGCAATAACGTGAAGTGTCTTCACCGCCAACATACAAACTAAAGGTCATATGGATAGAGACGCTCCTAGAGTACAAGCAATCATCACATAAGAATCTCGACTAGTTATCCAAAGAACGCTCACTCTGACTTTTCACTCTGAATATTTCTCTTCTTCGGATGACGTTCGGCGGCGCTTGGCGGGCGAATTGCGCAGACGTATTTTACCCTGCATGTTGTCAGGTATGCCCATACCGTTCTTAAAAAAGTTGTACCAGATATCCCAGCAACTTCGCAGCTCTCCGTCCATACTATGCTTTGGTTTCTTGCACAGGTACACGGGGAGCGAGCTGAAGCATACATCGAAGAAGTATGTAGCTGTCCCGGCGCGTTTCCCGTCCGTCCGCAGCACGGGGCACACTTTGCAGTTGCGTTGTACACGTTTTAGCTGCCCTGTGTGGTTCCTCCACATGTCAATTTGCTTTGCCGAAAGAGCAACACACTCTGCAAGCACCCTAGCATCAGAAGAAGTCGGTACTTGACCGAAACGCGTACTGCAGTCTGCAGGAGGAGATTGGTCTGCAGTAGCAGTATATACATGTTAGTCAAGACCGTATATACAACCAAAGAATAGCATACATACCAGGGCCGAACGTGTTGTCTTCATACATGTCTTCATCATTCATGTTGATGAGGCCTTTGTGCAACTTGCGGATGTATTGGACATGGGTCAAAGGACGTGTTCCGTTCGCTGCGTGAAAAGCCCGGTGTACAATCTAGCCATTGACAATAGCTAGATCCACGGGTCCCAAAACCATGACTTGTAGTACTTGCGGAAAGTCACTGCATGCTGCAAGGAATACCGTTGCAGGCGGAGTTGGTCATGAACATCAACTCCGTCCATGAACTTGGGGTAGTCCTTCACTGCTTTTTGGACAAGCCACTTCATGATGCTCTTCACTCTTCGCTCTCCTCACAATCCTCTCAAGCGCAAGGTCACTCCCGGTACACAAGAAAAAAAAAACTGGTTTGCTGTCCCACCAATTGATAGCAACCATTTGCTTCACTTGATTGGATCGAACGGTAGTGAAGGTTCCCCGTATGATATGCTTGGGTCGTTTCTTCGGGTCCTTCTTCCTTGCAGCGAATCCAATTCGGTTTGTCATGATATTGAATCCCATCAATAGTAACTGGACAGCTAGCACCACACAAGTGTAGAAGCGATCCGTAACCACGAGACGAAAGCCCTTGTCTTGACCGTCAGGAAATACCGCCTTCAGGTTACGAACTACCGCAGCAGAACCCGACTTATTGTCCACCGAAGTCGTGTCGTCAATGTGTTCCTTCTTGCCTACATATCCCTCAAACCTGTATTATACATCAAATATATACAGAATATCATAGATGTAAGATATATTATACAGCTTTTCACCTCCAAACATTCGGCAAGTACTTGATGCAGTACGCAGAGCTCGCGTAGCACAACATAAACACCTTGATCCCCATTTACACGATTTATCCATCATGTACACGTGAGTCTTGTTGAGCGGCGACCGCGATGGTAGCATTCCATTATCGAACACAAGCTCAGCAGGCGGTATAAACCCACGACGAAATATGCGCTGCTGCACATGAACTACTTTTCAAATCTTCCAGGCTCTATCGCCTTGGCGCGTGCAACAAGGTTGCTTGAAAAGTACAGATTCCGGGAAATCTCCATGAAACGGTCTTTTGTCATATAGTTAGAGAACTTTCCACGTCCGATAGCACCTTCATCGTCCCGTTTCCAGTGCTTAGAAATCGTTTCTCGGTTTGGCTGCACGGTCCAAGCGAGAAGTAGCCCCATGTACAACAGAGCTCATGGGGAAGAACAGGCTGGGCTGACATGGGTGTAATACGTACATCTCTTCATGAACGTAGCGGAGTCTTGTCATACGGCCGGCGACGCTGCTGGTTGGTTTTTTGACGCTATAAGTATGCTTCCGAGCGCGCGCCTCTGTCTGCTCATGTTTGCAGCAGTTGCTGCACACATCAGTATGTTGCCAATGTGATACTGGCATAAAGTAGAAGAACAGCGCCTGCGGTGAATCACCACTCTTCATCGCATCTGGCGTAGGTCCGAAAAGCTCCTTCCTCAAGTCCGGGTAGCTGTTTCTTCTCCGACGGCTTCGAATAAGCTTTGCAAGTACTCGTACACATCAGAAGTTTCAGACCCCGATCATCCAGGTTCGCTGTACTCCCGCAGATTCACCAGGTCGTCGCCGACGACATTCCCAGCAAGCACCTTGTCAGGCCCTCCCAGTGATGTGAGAAACATCTTGGTAAAGTGTCGCTCCGCGACAGATTCAACTGAGTTAATATCATCACCATCTGTTTCCTCATCGTCAGCTTCTCCGTGCTCGACACCGACTTCGTAACCCTCGTCTTGTAGATCATCTACGTCAATAATAGCATCTTCATTAAACGCGTCTCCAGCGGCAAGGTCACCAAAGTCGTTAGGGTCTCTCCATTCTCCATTTTGTTAAGATTGTCTTCCACGTGGCTACACATGAGACTATAGGCTTTACGACACAGTGCATATCACATGTTAGACAGGGTAGGCGTGGGTTGTATATACAGGATACAACAAGACGCATCATCCTCGTAGTCGGAATCGCCGTTATCGTCGTCGATGGCAACTTCATCGTCACTGTCATCTTCGTCCGATGAGCTAAAAAGGGACGTCCAAATAGAAGTATGGGCTGTAGGGCTTGACGGAGCCACCCTGTCCCGTGGAACCAACTCGTACTCGTCATCCTCGCCTTCTGAACTGAAAATGCCATCTTTATCATCTGCACCACAAGACATACACACAGTAAGTAAGGCAGTCCAAGTAGACACGCCGAGAGTACATACCGTTCACAGGACTCGAAGAGGCGCTCAGATGCGGAGGGAAATCAGAACGCCCGGCAGTGTTCGATTCGGTCGTATATTGCGATGTCGCCTGCAATTCTTCGACGCTTAAGCCAACTGGAGTTGTTCATTTAGCGACCTCACTGCTCGACGGCGTAGGAGCTAGACAAACGCAATCGGAACGTTAGACAAACGAAATCATCCTGCATTGCCATGTAGCATACGTCTACCTTTTGCAGAGCACGCCGAGCCCAGCGCTTCGGCTGCTACCATTGAATGAGATAACATAGACCAGTACAAAGTCACGTGGCAGCAATACCAGCAAGGTGAAAGCAGCGTTGTGTACATAGTGAGCGCACACTCGATCTTCACCCAAAAACTAGTCCATGCCTTCTAAACCGTTTTGCTTTTACGCCAGGCCGAATAAACTTCCCCCGGGTCTCGATCGAGCTATTGTCCCGGTCACTAAACCTCGGACGGACTTTGCGCTTTTAATTAAGGTGTTTTGCCTTTCTAAAACCTATATCGACATTTAGATATATAGGGTAAAAATAGGTGCTGAGTCCGAATCTGATGTCGGTTTTTGCAAATGAAGTTCTTCTTCTTCATTCTGACTGTCGAAAAGTCCCACAATTTGTTGCAGAATTATTTCCAATTAATAGCCTGCCACGTGCGGCGTATCTGTCTCATCGATTGGCTTAATCAGGATAGCAGCCGGAGATTCAAAATCATTTTTGGATAAATTTCAATAAATGACGCCTATCGTTTTTTTTTTTACCATCATGGTTAACATGATACAGCTGGTGTTTCAATTCCTTTAATATCGCATAGATCAGTCAGTCGTTCAGCCCGATCCGAGATAATCAAATTATTTATGCCTACAATACGTTATACATCTGTAGTACGACTACTGCAATGATATTTTTGATATGTAACAGCAACAGCACGGTGGTCACCGATAGACGATGGACTCGGCCTATAGCTTTCCTCAAAGACGCCCGTATTGGCTCAAACCTGGCGCTACAGGAAGCTAGCATACCACTTAGCATACTGGAGAAAGCCGATGGCTTCAATTTGCGCTGAGCTTAAGTTTTGATAGGTCAAGTATGTAAGGACTCATACCTTAAATCTTTTCGCTATAGAGATAAAAAATTACGTGCACAATTTTGACTATACCGCTCGCATGTAAGACGCGCTGCATGTCTGAGCGGTTTCTTTAGACAGGCATCTAACAAAGGAGGATAAGCACGTCTTAAGCTCTCAGCAGGAAGACGAGATATTATCACATTCATTTAGGCCACCTGACTTTTTCATTTTCCGTCCGAGCCTTTTTGACCGGGACAATAGCTGGGGGCTTCTTGTGCGTCCACCCGCTCACCTTCAGCTGGCTCCAGATGTGGCGCCAGGTAGGCGTACCGCCGTCGCCGATGCGCTCGACCCGACGTTTATCGCGCGCAGCCCACATTGGTCTCCAAATCTGCAAATTCTGAAATTAAGAGAGCTCGACGGCCACCACTAAAAAACCCTGCGATATATGTTAGATGATGTGGCGCTTGTGTGTAAGTCCTACAACAACTAATTTTCAAAAAAATTGGACATGGACTGCACTCATTTCACTCGGCTTTTTCTTCGCCTAACAGACAGAAACTGCGCAACTCATTTACTTCAGCTTTGTATGGCCTGTAACAGCGGCAGGCGTGAAAAATCTACGGGTACACAAAAATCAACTATAGCGTGGTTCCTGGGCTGTATATATACAACTTAGATTGGAGGATTATTCTATCCATACGATTTGCTAACACATCTTATACAGCGCATCGGGTTAAAGGGGTTAAGGACACCTTGCAACTGACGGCAACGATTATTTAGATAACTGGAGTCGCCATCATGGGACTTAGTATCATGTGGGCTATCTTGATGCAACCAGAAGTGTCAATGAGGGCTAATAAACGTACTAAAGTTGTGGAAGCAACCGGGCGAAAACTGTTTAAAGCGTTTAGAGAAAAACAAATAAAACTCTGAGACTGTGTTTGTATGATGTATTCTAAGCGCTTCAATACGCGTTATGCGTAGGAGTGTACTGCAGAACTGTCGGAGTGCCACATCGTAAGACATGACATATCCAGGGTCTTTCGTCGACGCCCCAACAGCATCGGCTAGACGAATCGCTGTGCCGATTTCGTGGGCAGTTATGGTCGTAAATGGTTCATGGGCATTCATCAGCTTGACAGAATACTTGACTAGTCTCCCCAGGCTTGCTACCACCAGCGCCGCTTGGCAGTAGTCCAATACATCTCGAACTTGAGATGTTGCCAATCTCTAAGGGGTACACCATACCGGTGCCATGGATATACGACACAACCCGTGTCTGATCTTTTACTTATGCATCGAAAATCAGAACCAGCACTATTACCAAGAGAACTGTAAAAAAAAACACATGTAGTTAAAAAGCAACGACCAATTTTAGACGAAGGCAAGTGCGCCAATCAAGCCACCGGACTACCGTTTGTTATTAAGGGTGGCAGCTGTGCAGACGTGAATACGGATCGACCTGTGCGCTGGCCGGTACGAAGTGGATGATGGCATCGATTTTGGTATAGACTTCCAGGGTGATCTTGTCGACGTAAGACAGCGCCTTGCGATTCTATTCGATTTGAGACGCACGACTCGCACCCACCAGCACTGTCGACACATTCACGTTTGATACGGCCCAAGCTAGCGCCAATTATGCAAGCGAGCAGCTAAACCCTTTTGAAATGAGCTTCAATTGGTCAACCAAAGCCACACGGTCGTCGAAGGAGTCCGGGAGTTTGGGAATCCGAAGAATTCTAATTTCTTCAAGCGCGAGTCCTCGGGCTGTACTTGCCCGTCACTTTGTCATTGCCATAACGGAACCAAGTTTTGAGACCGATTTGTACTATAAATACAAGCCAAGGAACTCCAACTCGACCTTGTTACGAGTGAAAAGGTTGTACTCCTATTGTCGTTTTGCAGATTTTATGGGCCCAAAATGCTAACCTCCAACCATTGGGCAAATTGCAACTGTCCAATAGTTGCTTGCCAAATAGAATTTGCTGCTAAAAAGCCGCGGTTCTTGTCATTTCACATTTAAAACTCCGAACCCAAATATTCTCAGAACCCGGTTCCTGAAATTTAGGTGTTCTAAGTAATTATCAGAACCGTGGTTCTGGGTTCGGTTCTGATTATGCATGCCTATCCGTACAACTATATGGGCGTTGAGCCTTGCCAACAGCGGTCAACAATGAAGATCGAGAGCGGTTTCAGCGACGTCTGTGCGTAGTCGCTCGGCAAGACCGGATGCTATCTCGTCAACATCCCAGTTCGTCGTATGTCTGCTACTTCCATGTGTCTTCCCAGTGCTCGGTAGCACTCCACTCGATGGGCTGTTCCCACACTCGCTCAGACAGAACTTCCGGTTCATGGCCTTCACGCCGTGAGTCACGGCCGGGTCAGCTTGTTCGTTTTGACTGTCAAGGCTGTTGGCACCATCGCGCTTATCGGACGCATGGGCACCATCATCGCTGACGTGATCAGTGTTAGTATCTTAGAGTGGAAAATGCGGGGTCGCTGCAGGTCCACGATTAAGACGGCAAGTGTACAGGAGGAATCGTTTGCCGAATGCGACCTGCACCTGATGCAGAGAGATGTCGGGCAACGGGGTGACCGAGTGGTCGCGTGTCAAGCGTCACCGAGTACACCGTGGTGGACTTGGAGAGCAACGCCAGCTTGGGCGCTGATACGCTGTCGAACTCTACAAAGCCTGATCAGGAGGAGAATGAACAGAGCGAGGTCCAGCTCTCGGGCTACAACGGCTCTGCCCACGATGCCACTCCCTGACGCCGTATCGCTTCATGACGATCCTGGTGGCCACCGACATCGGCTTCTACTCGCCCTTTATTGACCTGGTGGATTTCACGATCTCAACCTTCTTCATGTGCTGGGTAGTGCCGCCGCTCGAGATCTACATCAAGGGTTTTTGGGTCATCCTATACATATACGAGCGCGTGCGGCACGCTGTGATGGGTGGTGTCTGCAGTGTCGTGAGCGGATTCGTGTCTAGCAGAGCTGGACGTCGTGGAGTGCGTATCGGGGAACGCCAGAGGCGTGAAAACCCGAGTAGGTTTTAAGTTGAATTATCGCACTTCCTCAAAAACCATATAGGTGGTTTTCCAATCTACGACTGTCAGGCGTTGTGTAAAAACAACGAGTTGAGTATGCGTGATCTCAGCGAGTTGGAAGCGCCAACACCTGTAAACAAGCTGGCCATTTGCGTCACGGGCACTCAGGTAGAAACACTACTATCATGTGCTTTGGATACACTAGGTTCTGTGGTGTATCGTGTATTCACTGTGTACTAGCTGATAGAGCCTCGGCGGTAGAACACCTTTTTAGCAGCACTGGGTGCACGGTTGTTCCACGGAAGGATAACCAAACAGGTGAGCGTGTTGTCATCGGCTTATGCGCTCTCGTCTGGCTCAACGTCTATGACTCAATCGGTTTTGACTTGTTGTACGACCCTTTATCCCTACGAGAACGTGTCAGTATTCATGGCCGCCTGTCTTGTCGATAGCGTGGTGTCGCAGCTACAAACCTTCGCTGCAGGGGCTCACAATCGCTGGGTAAACGGTGAAGCAATAATTACAGTGCCGACTGCAATGAGTACGGCTCTCCTGATGGTGATAGCAGTGGGGACATAGCTGTCGATGCGATGGTCCATCCGTTCCAGCAGCCTGTCAGGCAGTGGTGGCGACACCGAACGCTGATAATCCGTGTGTTGAAATGTAGCATTTCTGGGTTAGCCCGGGCACGAAACTATGTCAAACTTCGTGGTGATAGGCGTCTCATCGATCGCCAGCACTTTAATTCGATAACGTAGACACAACCACGCTGTCCATTGGCATGACAATCATAGTAAGGGCATCAAAGTGGCGGGTACATGGATGTTGATCGGAGTAACCCCCGAAGCTGCTGCGACGTGTCGTGCCAGAGTAATATATGCTACCAGCTCTACGTTGAAACCGGAAAAAATTGCTCTGAAGCCGACGGAAGTGGTTACACTGAGCGTCGTCCGTGGTAGTAGTAATCACCGCGCGGGCAAATTTATTATCCTGGTTGCGCTAAGCGCTGGTATCGCGCTGCTAGAGGACGAGAAAGTATAGCTGTCTTTTAGCAAAGCGACATTTCCCAGAGGCTGCGGGTTTAGCTGGCTGGTGGGCATTGTGGTGTGCATTTGGCGGTCGTTCCGGTACGTTGATGACGTTTAAAGGGTGGGTAAGCTGCTGCTGCGGGTGTGGAGCTTTTTGCCGCACGAATATGGCTTAAATGCGATTGTGATAGTTAGCGCAGACCATGGGACGCTTTGTGAAATGGTCGGCTGGCTTTTGCGAGTGGGCTCTCGCGTAATGTAGGCTACGTGTTGGGTTGGGCAACACCGTGCTGAAGTGGTATTTAGTCCAGTTTGGTGGATGGAGCTGTGCATAGGCAAATGTGGCCATGCTTTCATTAGGCTGGGGATGGTACTGCGTGATCGAGCAGACACTACACTAGGGAGGCGCTACTCGTACGCGCTAAATCAGTCCCGATAGATTATGCTGAGATCCGGTCCTGGTAGTAGTATTAACCGCACAACCAACTGTATCATATTGGTGTGCTATGAGCTGACATCACTTAGCTAGAGGGCGGAAACGGTTACGGCCGTGGGTATCGCTGGGAACCTGAGCTGTCGCTCCCGCGACACAGTACATACAATAGTGGGCTCTGCCGTTTAAAGCCTATGAACCTGTCAAACACGTTCACTACAGCACAAGAGTACGTGTCCCCTATTTCTGACACATCAAAGTATGGAGTGGACGCCACGACGGATGAGTTACGGGAGGTCCGAAGTCATCTGCTAGTCGGCCGTCTCCCATTCGCATACGTGATCGATCGACGGCGGGTACGGATAACGCATGCGTCGCAGCAAAAACTATACAGTTATAGCGCGGGTATTGGGCCTTCCTAGTAATCAACATAGGCTAGCGGGTAGCTGATGGCGGTGGGTACTCCGGGCGTCCCTAAATACTGTTGAAGCGCTTCTGTGACGTGAGAGCCTCCTTATGGTGTCAGATGAAGTTTGGACGGGTGGGGTACATTTTGGCCACAATAAAGAAGTAAATGGTGTCTGTGGAGGGTATCCTGGGTATCTATCGACTCGACGTGCTGCCACGGAACACCGCACGGGCAAACACGTTGCGTCTCCGTGGTCGAAGCCGCATCTGATGATTAATTACAAGGTGGTGAAGCCGTTCACTACATCTCGAGAGAATGCGGAAGTGGATACCGGGCTCTAGTTTAACATTGACCGGGTAACGCTGACCGTCCATTCGTTACCAGTCTTGTACGCTTTTCTATTCCGTACTGGACAGCACGTCGCTCAAATTCAACTTTGTGTCAGCCGAGCAGGGCGCAATATAAATAATTTTACAGCCCAGGGACATGTGTGCCCATCGTGCTATTAAATCATGCCGCCGCTCCTTCACGAACACTCCAATCGGTGTCTAGAGAATAGAGGCATCTACCACAGCCCGCGTACAATGCATCATTTGTGTCTGAGCAATGATCATTGAGCATACCTATGGTCAAGTGTCGGGACCGCTTAGCACGACCTTTATCAAGACGATGACCGAGATCGTGTGCGTTCCAGGCATCTTCAGCGTCAAGAGGGAAGGAATGATCGACTCTTCGAGCGTGGTGTGTCGCTCACACCGAATCCGCGGTACTTCGGGCAGATCGGATTAAACCAAAAGATCCCCATCCAGAGCTTTGCGTAGAACGATATTTATAAAGAGAAGGTTGGCGACTTGCTCCAAAAGCGGAACGTTGAGGACGTGAAACAGCGGGGGGCCTCTACTTGACATTCTACTTGTCTGTGCGTCAGCGTTACCTTATCTTAAAAACCAGTGTTCAGGTGGTAGAAATGTATGGGTATGTGGTTCTGAGGAATGTGTCGTGCGCTCCCCCGTAACGTATCTAAACCTACACGCTGTTTACAGGACTGTGCCCAGTTGGGTAAGTCGTCCATCTTCTGGAGTGGACAGAAGGCGATGACTGTCACAATCAAATCCGGTGCGTGGCATTTTTTTTCTTGGTCCAATCCACTGTCAAAGAAACGCCACGTTTTTTTTATGTGTACGCCAAAGAAGCATGGCATCGATTACGTCGCCTATTTGGGTCCAACAACCATGTGGGTGTGCCGTTATTTCGAGAAGCAGGTTCGAGCTAATTGTCCAATTCGTTGTTGAGAGCGAGCAGAAGATCACAATAGAGGATTTAGAGCTTAGTCCACTGAGCGGTCAGAAGCCTGAGCGGTATGCGCGACGTTGTAGGCGTCGATTTTCGACGTCGCGTTCGATGGCTTTCGTATCTCGTTGCTGAATGTATTATCCCAAGAAGCCCTTTTCGCGTCGGTGGATATTACCTATGTGCAATAGGTTCCTGCTTCACTGGAATGGCCGTTGACAGTGTTGCATCGCCAAGTGGACAACATAGTCGCGACTGCCAAATTCCCCTGTGACGATAAGCTCAGTGAATGCCAGCTACAAGGCCAAGTTGGGTAAGGAAGCGGGACCGTTCTTGAAGCTGGTGTTTGATATCAATCGCGAGGCTCGTATGGGAACGTACATGCTGGAGTTCAAAATCGGCGATCTGGATGCGAGAGTGGGTTTCGTCAGCTGCGCGGCCGTCCTTACTGCCCAACACCAACATTGCGCATTACTGACGGCTGACGCTAAAAAGCACGTTCCACCGTCATGCGTCACCGATGCATGTGATACTGGTGACGGTGCACGGCGGCATCCAGACGGATCTCGCATATTTTGACATTCTTCGTATTTCTTTACTGTCTGTGAATTCGAAATCCACGATCACACGTAAAGATGCTGTGTCATCAACGGGCTGGTGTCATTCAGTGATCATTTGTTTTCCGAGGCAGATCATCGGACTGATCGGATCAAACCTCAGCGGCTCCACGAGGGGCAGCTACGGTGAGATCGTGATAATTCGGTGTTTCTCCACCAACGGCTGCGAAGTCTGCTGGTCGCAAACTACGCCCGGCAAGCTGTCAGCCAGGCCTACCATCTTGATGGCAGCACATCACGGGTAATTAGATTGGGCCTGTGGAAGATTTGGGCACATGTGCGGTGGGATACCGAAGGGTGAGCTGATTGGCGATGCGCAGAGTTGTGGTGTGTGCGTGAAGGTTTGGGGAAAACAATCCTTACATCGGTGCGTCCTCTGTAGAAGATCACGGACGCACTAGATGAGTTTATAGGCGAGTTCGCGGACGACTAACCTGACCCTACGGAGGATTCGTCATCTGAAATGCTGGGATAAAGATCAAAAAGGTTAGTGAACGCGGCTATACAGGACGTTTCATCAAGAAAGTTGAAGGTACGATTAAGGGCGGGGTTACTAGAGTAGTACGAGACACGATGTAGGGTATCGCTGGGCCCAGCGCCATCCTACCTATCCCGATTTTGCGTTGGGCGTGCAGTTGACAGTTGTTTCTGATCGCTCGCCGTTCAACGGACATCATCGCAAGTCGAAACATGTTGAGAATGCGAGCGTGATCGCAAAGTTTAGGTCATCACAAACCGGGGCGTTTGGAGCGGAAGGTGATGGGAGCTAGTGGGCAGGAGGCACTGTGAACTGTAATTTCAACGGCGTGGAGAAGGTAGATGATCGACTATTTGCAATGCAGTTGGACTGTCCCTCGTGGTTTCGGCGGCAGCACAGATCCGTATCGTGTCGAAGGGGATCATGGCGCTAGCTTTTCAAATCATCATGGAAACATTATCGATGCTCAGTTGAGCGTGGTGTTTGAGCGCACTTCAAGATGTCGTAAAAAAAAAACGTTTTGGGCCAAGATTGCATGCTTGGATCGACAAACCTGATGACGTCGCTGCAGACGCCGTTGCTGATGATTGGAGGCGTTTGCCATGCAAGGCGACGACGCGTATGCATATATTACACTGATATGTTTCCCAATCCGCCGCGGTGTCATCTGTGGCTACGAGTATGACCGTACAATCGCTTTGACTCACATTCTATTACCACCTTACCCCAACCAATTACCCATAGCGCTTGGTTAGAGACAACGGTGGCTGAAAACAAAACTTCTTCTGTTCTGTTTTCTGTGTTGTCCGGTTAGAGTGGGCAAAGTGACGATGAAGGCGAAATATAATACGACGTCCGTAAAGGTTTCAGGCGATTAACAAAATGAGAAGGTGAAAGCTGCCACCAGTTAATGCGCTTGACCAAACTTCACTGTAGACAAACTTCGTCGAAGTTGGCAGCGCTCAACCGTTAATGGAGAAGACACGGTGGGTTGACATTGTGTTATACACGTATAACGCTCTCACTAAAGACCGACGGTGAAGAAACACGCAAAATCTATTCTCTCAGTATGCTGAGATATCTGGATGCACCAAACTTGCGCGCAGAGTTGATGTTAAGTGAAGGAGACGGAAGGAGCTCCTGTCGCGAGATCGATGCAAGCGTGGATGATCGGTGAGCTATATGGCTGCTTGAAGGGTAATAAAACTGATTGCCTGTACGCACCCAAGCTTGACATTCACAGCAAAAAAAAATCATACACGTTGCATCCGGTCTAGATGACGTCATTTTAGCGGAATTTGCGAGCACTCAGTCTGTAGAATAGCATCAGGTGATACTCTTCTACAGACTGAGTGTTTGCATGTCAATACTGTTCTTTATAGGGAAAATACAAATTTTATGTGGTTTGCTACAAACTTTAGTGAAATCCTAAATGAGAACTATTGTTCGATCGCCATGTGCACAAGTGTATTTGGTACCCATTTTGGATTATTAAATTTCATCCATAGTACAAACCGCTCCACGTCATGCTATGACGTCACCGCTCAGATGTTGATTGCTTGAGTATATTCGTTTCGAGAGGGAAGCAAGCATTGATCACTCTCGCCCCATTACTTTGCCCCCCCCCCCCCCCCCCCCCCCCACGCCACAGACACATTTCCTCAAGTATCAATGATGGACACAACCAATAAGCTTCTACAGGAGAATAACCAGCTTCAAAGCAAACTGAAGGAGCGAGAAAGCGAAATTGCCATGCTTGCCGCTGCAAACCCGCAAAAGGATTAGCAAATTGAAAAAAATGTAGCATCACACCTGGCAGTTGAAACACAACTCTTAGACAACCATAATCGAGAGCGGACAAACCTCGGCACCACACACCGTCGAAAGAAACATATGCTGCTAAACAATCTGGAGTCTCGCCTTATCCAGCTTACGCGGCTCCATGAAGCGCTCCTAGAGCAAGGGTGAAAGCGCGTCATCTTTGCACCAAAATGTTTCGATCAACTTCACGGGTTTGCAAGGACACTCAGACCACTTCGCCAAGAGGGGGGCCATGTAATTCGTTTCGTTGCCGGTCAAGAAAGCTACGTGACGCGAGACATCGGTGGTACTCGAGCGCTTCTGTTCGACTTTACATAGACTGGTAACCAGATAGATCGTCACCAGAATTTTCAGCGAGTCGCGAACGAACGGTGACAGGCTCGAGTCACAGCATACCTAGCTGACAACCCGGTACGGGTCGAGCTCTCGTGTTAATGAGCAGCGCCTTGCAGTTTATAGTGTACGCTAGAGCATCAAGCGCACGTTCCCGACTTTGTCCCGCTCTTGTCACTCGCGATGGGTTGAGAGCGACACGTTCACGCTCGAAGAATTTGCTACGAGCTTCCACCAGAGTTTCCCCTGGCTTCACCCTACTCAGGCATAGACCACCATTGGTTGCGCAAATCAGAAAAGCTTTTAAACGAAACAAATGTGGGGCCAACGTGATGGTAATGTACGCTAGACCGCACTGTCAGTTGCAAACGGTGATTCGCCCCGAGCTCTTCACTTCGACACCGTAGAATAACCCAGTCACTCTTGTTGTCCTCGCATGAATTAGAGATTTAATAGTCGTAAGCAAACACATTAGGTTGGTATTTTACTTTCCAAAGGGAGTCCCCGATTTAAACAGATGCAGCCGTAACGTGTTGGCTTTGCTACGTATTGCTTCGAGAGCTCTAGCTACACTTGGCGTACCAGCATGAAGTTCATTCCAAAAAACCCACGTTAATACCGGCTACATGGTGGCCACGAATACATGTCGTACATCCATATCGCGAGTTTGAATGAATTCCGCGAAGACTACCAAGTTAACAGAGTGCCTCGCCTTGTTTTTCTTCATCAAGCACACGAGCGGTAGGGGTTTGGGACAAGTCATTTGTATTGAACACAGCGGGATGCTTGTCTTTGAAGACATTGAAGCCAACATAGGGCCAAAACGATTTAGTGGGACGTGCACATTCGTTGCTGCGCTCGCCCCTTTCTTACTGCGATATTATGGACATCGCTTACTTTCTTCAAGTATTTGGCATTGACCATGCTTTCCACAGCCGGTATCTATTCCAATGACCCCCGCTTGCAATTCGTACACGTTAAATTAAGTCACGCACTGCAGCCGCATTAAGATGACCAATCCAGTCGGGACGCGCAGTACCAAGCATACGATTTTGGTTGTCCGTCATCATTAGGAGCGCTTTCACGAAATTATGGCAAGTGTCTAGGTTGTCGCACACAAACAAGCGACGGTGACTGGGACAACAATGCTTGCTGACCTAGCATGGCCAGTCATAATGCCAAAGCATCGGCAGTGTCAATTTAAACATCATCTCGCCGAAGGATATTTGTTGCGGGCTTTTAGTCTATGGTATAACGCTGTGTATCGCTGAAAACCTGTTGTCGGTAAGGAACTGCTCGATCCGTTGTCCTAGTGATAATGAATGTACAGCGTCGTCCAGACCACCGACGCATAGTATTATGCTGCAAACGTCTTTGGCTTGAGCGGCATAAATCCCACAGCCAGCGCTCGCGCCTTTGGCCGCCCGCCATTTTCGTCACGACTACTGACTCCGTATGGTACAGCGGTCGGGGCAACTTCCGCTACAATAAGTGTCGGCTGTGGTGAAGGGGGGGGGGGGCACTCAATAGCCTTCCAACCGTTTGCACCGCATTTTTGGTAGCACCATTCAGACACCCGGTTGTTTCGCTATCTACCATTGTCACATTGTCTCGCGTTACTGGGGCGCAGAAAGGCACGCCACAATGACCACCTGTCCGTTAAACGCTCAGTCTGAACGGCCGCATTGCCTAGAAGGCAGCAATCTCTTCCCCCCGCAAGCGGCGACATGCCAACGCTTAGCGCACAAGAATATTATTTTGGGCCGCGCGGTGAATACTACTACCAGGGACGACACTCAGTGTAACCCTGTTCGTCGGCTTCCACGCCTCGGTGATCTGACACTCGGGTTTGACAACTTGAACATATATCAGAAGCCCCTTCCTCGGCTAGGTCATGCGCATGTTGTGCTCCCAGTGGAAGTAGTTCCCACTGCCTAGGCGGACTTCATCTCTCTTCTAAGTCGTCATGCTTGGACGTTCAAGATCAGGCACCCCACATTCGGCGCTCCAGGTAGGGTCGAAGTTATGGCTGCTAACCTATTGGTTCGGGGCTTTTAGAGTAAGCGGCAAATGCCGAAGTGAGTAAATTAGTGTTAGCCTAAACTGTCCAACATGTCTCTCTAAACCTGTTCTCTCTGTTGCTCCTCTTGGCGTCTTCGCACAGTGTGGCGTAACCACCAATTCGATGTACCTTCATCCAATCATAGCGTTCCAACATGTTATTACTTAATGGCGTTCCAGAAGCCACTCCAGCCGATAGTGCAACGGCCCGGAAACCGTTCCAACGGCCACGCATATCCTTGCCGAGTCGGAGCAACTGCAACAGGTTTACACAGATTTTATTTAATATTTATTAAAATCGACAAATAAAGTAAAAATATCATACATTTTAAAAAAATCAATAAACATGTAGCATATCTAGGAAATCGTAGCTTGAAATGTTGTTTTTACTATTGTTTGTTGATAGATGTATCCTAGAGGATGATTTTACAGCCGCAGCTTCAGAGAGAGTTAATTGTATCTTATAAACTTGGAGCAGCCAAGTTTTTAGTACGGTATGAGTACCCGGAGTCGCCGCAATGTTTATCCTGAAAAAAAAGAAGCGATCAAGCTACGGTTTTATCAATATAAAACATTGTTAATACATGATCACCTGGAATTGCATGGTTTACGCGTTTAATCGTAATACAAAATTTAACTCATATCTGCTCTTGACCTTCATGATGAGCTCCGGACCACACGACACTTATTATTGTATACTGTGAGAAACGCAAATTAGACGTGTATATAATGAAGTTTAATACACTGTGTATTCTTTGACTAACTCCTAGCAGAGGATATGATGTATTTCCGTGGGCAGGTTCTTTACTGATGTACGCGTAAGGCTGCAGGATGACAAACACTTCTCGGCCCCTAACACAGTTCTCCGAACTGCGAATATTGAGCCATACCACGCTTCGATGCTAGCCTGGGTGTATACGCAGAAAGGCATTGCATGTGTCGACGCATGCAATGGATGACGGAAGTAGCTGCTGTCGGTCGGCCTACCTGGCGTTGCGCGAGGTGAACACGTCGTGCATGACACACATGAAGTACACGGTGCACTTATGATAACGGATTTTCCCGAATAGAAGCCGGTCTTGTAATCCCCATAAGCCCCTAAAAATCAATCAATTTTGACAAGGGGACTTGTAAACGGGTAAGGGCTTGTATTTAATGAAAGAATTTTTTTCATCAATGGTTGTTCAGTACTAAAACGATATCTAAGCGTCTCCTAACTACGCATTACTCATCAACCAGCTCGACGTCATCCAATGCGTTAGCCAGCTCATCATCCACATCTGAATCCGTGTTCTCCTCTTTCTTCTCTTCTTCATTCTCCCATTCGCGCTGAAATCCTCTTCCGTAGACATCGTGACGCCAAATAAACCATTCCGATTCAATCGGAGAAAATCCGGCCGCAGCTACAGAGTTGTCAATAGTTTCTTGATCAGTGTCCTTCCAGGCCTTTCGCACCCACTGGCACGCGATTTCAGCGCTCGGTGGCTTCGGGTTTCCGGCGCGAGTGTATTCTACAGCGTCAGAGTTCTTCCACTCGTCGATATAGTTATACAGAATGTCCTTAAGCTGCTTGTAGATGCCAATATCACCAGCTTGGAGGTATGCCGTCAGCCCACCTGGAATAACACACATAGCAATATTACGGTCTTTGCATTTGGCCTTTACAACGCGTGATATGTGCGCGCGCATTGAGTCCCAGACAATGGTCTTTCCTTCCGCCTGCAACACCTTAGGAAAGACCATATCGATCCAATTGCATAGTAGTTCGGAGTCAGCCCAAGCCTTTGGCTGGTAGGCTACATGCACTTCACCAACCTTCTGAATGGTTCGAGATCCTTTCTTGTGCTTCCAAATTACGAGAGGGGGAAGCTTGACCCCTGTGGCCGTAACTGCCAGTACCGCCGTCACTCGCATCGATGAGAATCCAGTCGACTTAACGACCACATGTCGTGCACCCCGGACCTCTACGGTTTGTTCGCGTGCGTCCTCAAAGTACACTGCCGTCTCATCCATTAGAATTGTGTGATGGAAATTAAAGGTGCCCTTGTTTTCGCTAAGTTAGCGCATGTATGACACCACACGACCGATAAGCTGTTCATCTGTAAGTGTCGTCAAGTTGGTGCGGCGACGAAGCGATAAGTCATTGCGCTTCATGAACTCGCTAACCCAGTGCGGTGAGGCTTCGAACAACCGGACTTGGTCGTCGGAAACTTCACTGTACAGCTGAAAAGCTTGTGCTGCAATCCACTCTCTGGTAACCTTCTCCTTCTTTAGACGGCGCAGAACAATCATCTCAAGTAGTAAGTCTTCAAGAGCGCCTAGGGCTCGCTTGCGTCCTCCTCCAGCGACTCGCATTTGTGTCGGCTTGGCTGCCCAAATTTCGTCACGCTGGCGCCACCAGCGGCGAGCTGTCGCGGGGTCGAAGTTCCACCCAAGTGAACGAAAATGAGCCGCTGCACGCGATGGAACACCTTCGCCTGTTGTATTGATCCAGTCGATAACCTCTTTCTTCTTCCAGATGCTGATGGAGTTGCGCCTCGATGTCATTGCCCTGATTTGAGAATGAACTAACTTTCAACGTGTAAGTTCTCTCTCGAGCAGAACAAGATCCGAGGACGGGGATGAGCGAGCAACGGCAGTGAACGCTAAAAAAAAATGAACATTTAAAATAAAAATGTTCGCTATACTACGGACTTCTATTTGATACAGGACTTCTATTATTAAACAGATTCTGTCATTTGTGAGTGGACTTGTATTTCCTACAGGACTTGTATTCGGGAAAATCCGTTAGTTGTGGTACGTGTCGCTCACAGTGTAGAAGGTGTACATACCCATAGACCTATACACTATTCTTGCGCATGACCTAGCAGCCGAGTTCAACGAAGATGGCCTCGACATTGTAGATCACAACACGTTCGTCATCTGCGGCGATGGCTGCCGGCAGGAGAAATCTTCTCAAATTATTAATATCACAAACCCCTGAATTTGACATGCGTTGATTTTATTAATGCGTGTAGAAACGTACTGTAGATACGTAGATGAGTAAAAGTAGACGTTTATATAAGTAGCGAAAACCAACCGCAATTGCTCGCCCACCAGCACAGCGACGAGGTATGACCCGAAATTGGGCGAAGGCCGCCGCAGTAGTGGGGTCGCTGAGAGTTTGTAGCTGTGAAAATTCTTCGAAGACTTTCTTAGATTGATTTAAATTGATCATTTCCTCTAAAATCATAATATCCTCTCAAATGAATGAGAAACAAAAGAGGCATTAGCTTATCTAGCAAAACCTTTTTTTTAATCTTTTTCATTTGATTAATGAATAGATTGATATAAGTATAGTGACAAACTAAAAAGTTGATTCATGTAAGGTAGAGAGCAAATTCACAAACCACTACCATCCCGACTATCTTGTAAAGTCACCTAACTCTGTTATTTTAACAAAACAAGGTTTCGCTAGTATTTAAAAAGAAAACACTTATTTCACAAAAGAAGGGTGGAAAGGGTCCCGACAATTTGCAAACATAAGTAATTGCTGACAATGTACTAGACAATGTCCAGATGAACAATTTTCGACCGCCATTTTGTCCTTCGTAGGTCCTACTCCAAACGCTTGGCTTGTTTGGATTGATCAGGATGCATACCACTCTGGTGTTAGCCGCATAAAAATGGCAATATAAAAAGTAAAAATTGCAAAGCAGTTTTTTTGCCAACCTTTTTTAACGCCAAGAACCGTCATCGTCAATGAGTGTGAATAAATAAGTCATTCCCGTACTTGTCGCAATCCACCTGTAGATATTGTAATCGATGTGTGTTGTTATGGCACTTGTGTTTGAGGAGGTAAAAGCTAAAGTGAGTAGATTACTGTTACCCAAAACTACCTCTCCTGTCGCTCCTAAGACTATTCCCGGTTGTCCTCCTTGTTGGCTCCTCGTGAGCGTTTGTGCAAACACGATCCCCGCTGCATCAGATTCAGTCGAACTGTATTGACCAATCATATCCGACGTGGGTCGGCCCGTTATTATCTGAACAGAACCGGACTGGACTGGACCGCACTCCGTTCTGCGATCTGCGATCTGCGTAATTAACTATGTGATGACAACGCACTTGAACACTCCCACGCGCCGTTACGGCATGGTTCCCACTATCTTGATACCGCTCTTCTCGCGTAAATTTTTTTAGGGGCTTGGTACCGAGCGCCTTCGTGAGCATGTCTGCCAACTGCTGCTTGGTCGCAATGTAGTCCACCTGACTGTCCCAATTTCCACATTCTCCGTGTGAAGTGGTGGCGTATGTCGACATGCTGCGTTGGTGCGTGGTAATCAGCTTTGATTGCAAGAACAACAGCTCCTTGATTGTCAACCCAAATCTGTGTAGCCCCACTTGTGTCCGACCTAGATCGCTTAACAGCGACCGCGTCCAAAGTGAATATACGCATGCCATGTACTCTGCTTCGGTCGAGCTTAGATCAACCGTCATTTCATACTTGAGCACCTGTCGTCGATGTTGCTGCCCCAATCCGCAACGGTGTACGCATGGATCGCAATATGATTGTCACCAACTTCGCAGACTATTTCGCGCTACCGCGTCGTCTTCAGGTATTGCAAAAAACGAGCCGCAGCGTTCCACAGTGTTCGCGGCCCGGGCTCTAAAAAGCGAGACTGCTGCGTTACCAAGTAAGATATGTCTGGTCTCGTGCATGTCGTAATCTACAGAAGACATCCGATCAAAGATCGGTAAGGCCTGGATCGCATTTCGGACCTTCCGTCGCTGTTCTTCGGCGACTGCGATCGTTAGAGCTTCCGTCCTGATGCACACGGGTTGTCCACTGCCTTCGCTTGTTGACCAAACCGTTCCACCACGTCGTCGATATACCAGGTCTGCTTTATTGTAAGCGTCCGTGCGGTCCGATTATGATTGATCTCCATTACAAGGATGCATTTTGCAGCTCCGAGCTTCTTCGTGTTCAATGCATTCTTGAGTGCCTCTTTCATTTCGCGGGTCTCGCCGCTAGACCTCGCAGCAATAATCATGCCATCTACGTAGAGACAAACGTACAATTGACGGGTCTTGTCCCTCTTCTTTGCAAACACCCAGCGACTTCCGATAGGTCGCCTGTCCGACCAACATCCACCAAAATGCACGTTCCGTTCTTTGCATGCGTGTTCAATTACGCCTTTACGGCCTTCCGCAATTCCGCTGCTTCTTCACTTGACATTGCCTGTTCATATGTAGTTGGCAAATCCGAAGAGCTCTCAATACTAGCGGCGTATGCTAGCACTGCCCCCGCGATGAGTCCAACGTCATCGATCCTTGCATGTTTGGAAAATCGCGGTCCATCACTTCTGGTCTCCGATCCTCGATCTTCCGTTCCATTCTCCAGCAAAGTATACCTGTTCACGAGGTCACCTCAAACTTTCCGTCTCCGGATGAGAAATAATGCGATTCTCATTGAGCATTTGAGGAGGCGGGTGATACGTTGCCAACCCCAATCTGTACGACCTTTGATCCTTCGGTGCGGCGGCTGAGGAAGTGCGGTCTGATCCGAAGCAATCTGGGCCGGCGTGGTCCGATTTCATGCGAGCTGGACTCGTCCAGGCCGAACCGACCTCATTCAGCTCAACGTCTTGAATTGATTGTTCGGCCGCTTTCATGGACTCGTTTTGAACGGATTGACGTTCCGTCTGGACCGGATCCACTTTTGCCTCACCGTACGCTGTCACATAAATGTCCGTTTCTTGAGCTGGCAACTGCGTGTCGTATATTCAGTCGACCTCACGCTTGTCTAGCCTCACGGTCCGCGAAATCTTGACCTTGGATGCGTCCAGGTCATACACGCGATAGAATTTTATGTTTTCAACGTGACCAGGTAGATTGTAGTCGATACAGCCTCGACCCATTTTTCAGTTGACACATCCTTGTTGTATAGCATACTTCGTGCCTTCTTCGTGATGGTCCGGCCCATCCGTAGAGCCAACCCGTTCTGTTGAGTGTTGTCTGAAACGGACCGCTGATGGATGATCCCGTTTTTCTGGCGTATGTCCGCGACGTTCTTGTTTACATGTTTCGATACATTGTCCGATCGTAGAAACTTTAGCCGTTCGCCCATCTGATTTTCTTAGAATGCTTTGAGCTCCAGTAGCTGACTTGCTACTTCGCTATTGCTTTTCAGGAAGTACCCGACGCCATACCTCGAGTAGTCGTCAACAAAAGTCAAGACGTTTTTCGCTTCACTCTTAGATCGCGTCTTCATTGGTTCCATCACATCTGTGTGCACCTGTTCTATAACGCGCGATGGCTTCGCTGTGGATCGGACCGGGAACGAAGTTATGGCCTGCTTCCCCTCAATGCAGACATTTCCCAAGGTATTCATACCACGACTCACAGTTGGTATATCGTTTGTGACCCGTTGTATTGAAACTTCACGTTCATACCGCCCTCAATCAGTTTTCCCACAGACATTAAGCTTCAGTCCAGACCCGGAATGCACAGCACCTCGATCATCTTAATTCGTATGCGGTCCAGACCGGTCAACGTTACCGTTCCGCAACCTTCTATCCGCAAGCTCTTGCCGTCTGTTATCGTAACCTCGATCAAAGTGTTTAGTGCCTCGTATTTGAAGAGGTCACTTTGGTAAGGGATCCGATGCGATGTCGCACCACAGCCGATCTACCACCCGGTCGTGCGATCCTCACCAGCCGTGAAGGCCGCATCTGCATCGCAATCCCCGGTCCAGGTCGGATATCCTTTTGGTCTGGTGCACCTCCATTTTGGTTTTAGCTGCCCCCACTCCGGACCCTGCAGCCCCACTTCATGTCCACAAAGCTGTTACAATTGTAGGCATTTACCCTGGATACCACCGCTGTTCTTTTGAGACCGGTCTCCTTTCTGCCATTTCTCCGGCCGCCATTGAGCCGTCATACATCCGCCTTGAACGCGCGTTCCGTAGTCTCCTTCGTCTGAAACCGCTTGAATTCTTTGAGTAGTTACTCCTTAATTTCAATCAGCGATACGGCTTTCTCGTTTTCTATGATCGTTCCGATCAGCCCGTACTATTCCAATAGGCTGCTCCGCAGCACGCCCAGCCGCCACGCCGCATCCCCCCCCTCGTCTGCAGACCCACGACGAGCTCGGCGAAATTGCCAGATGCTGGGCCATTGTCGCTGCGTCCCCCAGGTTGAAATCGTTTAGCTGTCGCGCTATCGTGACACGGTTATGCAAGGGCATACAATTGTAGAATTCCCCACGCGTGCATTGCCTGGGTCGTGGACCGTATCTTCGTCTGGTGCTGCAATTCCAATCCTAGAGCGATGGTTCCAAGTGCCTAGACATCTTTCACGAGCCACTCCTCCGTGATTTTGTTCTCCGGTTTGACTGCCGCCATGTGTGTTAATAGCCCTTTCCGGGCCACCGTCGTTTGCAAGTTAAACTCTCAGTGGAAGTAGTTTCCACTACCGAGGAGGAATTCTGCTCTCTTCGCCGACATGGCGATAATTGTACTTGACGCCTGCGTTATAGCAGAGCTTGCGGCGGTTAACCTGTTTGACACTTGTGTTTGAGGAGGTTAAAGCTGAAGTGATTAGATTAACGTTAACCAAAACAGCCTCTCCTGTCTTTTCTAACACTATATTTCGGTTGTCCCTCTTGTTGTCTTCTTGTCAGTTAAATGTGCAAGCACCGTTCCCGCTGCACCAGAGCCAATCAAACTGTATTGACCAATCACATCCGACGTGGATCGGACCGTAATCATCTGGACTGGAATGGACCGCATTCCGTTCTGCGTAATCAAGCATGTAATGACGAAGTACTTTGACAGTGTGGTCTCAACGCTTCACTAGCAAGTAATACCTTTTGTTTGCGCTGGTAAATTCATCCCAATTTGATTGTATAGGTCCGGTGCAGTTGAGCGAAATGCAGCATCTGTGCCAGAATTGCAGTTTCAAAAGTGAAATCTAATATCGTTTTGCCAAAATCGCTTCAAAGCAGAACACGTGGGCACGAAAATTAAATTAGTCACATTAGCTAAATGTCTTTCATTACGTTGCACTATGGCTCTCTCACAAGGCGGGGGGGGGGGGGGGGGGGGGGGGGGTCACCGACTTGATGCAACCGTTGCAACAGATCGCCTACAGTTAAAGTACCTATCACTCTTTCACATCTTCTCAAGTTGACTCTCATTTGTATTCTTTATGAAAGGTGTAAACTCCGCCGATTGTGTATATCCAAGAATATCTGAAATGGTTAAGTCAGGGCTTATATCGAAGGGCTACAGACAGCACAGAGTTGGGTTTCTGTAAATATTCCATACGCATCCTCTTTGTGAATTCGCTCCTTACTCGAGCTAAATTATCGAAAGGCTACAGACAGCATACTGTTGGGTTTCTGAAAATATTCCATACGCATCCTCTTTGTGAATTTGCTCCTTACTCGAGCTAAATTATCGAAAGGCTACAGACAGCACACTGTTGGGTTTCTGAAAATATTCCTTACGCATCCTCTTTGTAAATTCGCTCCTTACTCGAGCTAAATTATCGAAAGAAATTATAGTATTTCTGCTTTTAATTGTTTTTGTCTTTCCCTCGACTGCCTGTAAAACAAACACTAAAACACGGATTTGCAATTCGAAAGTAGCTTGTACAAAGGGGCGCTGGTGAAGCAGGCGGAGGAAATTCGTCAGCACAGGAAATCGTAATAGATACAGTGTGCTAATTATAGAGTTTATTTGGGGAAGCGCGATATCTTACCCCCCCTAGTGGAGTGTGGTCTGCGTCTGTCAGTCCGTCCGAGGGTAAGGTTATTAAGGGGGACACAAATACGCGCGTTCTACTGGCTGCCGATCGCAGCGAAGGCGGCCTCGATTCGCTAAAAAGCTGCCGAGCGCAGCGAAGGCGGCCCCCATTGGCTAAAATCGGCATTGTGTTTTGTGCACACTGTATGTGGACTACACATCGTTAAAAGCACCGTTTAATTTCCAATTTGCTCTCATTTTCAGCTGTGGTTTGCATGGCAACGCTAAGGGCGCTGCCTGTGTGCGCGTTAGTTAGCATTAGTAGAAGGCGCGATGAGCACACACGTACTATATCGTCGTAGGAGCTGTTGCAAAAAGCACTTGTTGTTTTGGAGCGTTTTAGCTTACGTTGAATTGTAGGCCCAGTTGACCTATATTTCGACTTAAACTGGAGATTTAGTACTTATTGGATATAGAATGATGTTTTAGGCTTCGTAGTACTGCTGTACTAATTTAACTTACAATATTATTTTGCTTAGTACTATTATCAAGGGATTTCATATTCTTGCTTGCAGTCATTTGTAGTAGTAGTAAACATAATAATTATATCAGCGTTTAATAATAAATAGCAATTATATTACTATTAATAATAATGTGAAAGCTTTAAAATAATGTGGCTTACACCCCTGCACCCCACGCTGCCTCCGGAAAAAAGTATCGCCTTCCTTTGTATTTGCGCGCGTAGTGTGCGACCTTAAGATATTGTGCGAGCTTTCCAACAATATATGTTGGGAACAGCGTTTGTGATTAAGTTAGCACGGTTGCACGTGTCTAAGCAGAGCACGAAATACGAAGGAGCACCGACCCACACTATGTAGACGCTGGTATAGAAGAGCAACACGAAGCACGGATGGCCATGGACAATGATAGAAGATTTAGCCGATGCAAACCACGAAGTTTTATGAGTAGCGTGAAAGACGGAAGAGCACGCAGCCATGAAAAGGACAGAAGGACAAGAATACGACGGGAGCGTACGGGCCACGGAAGGGAACTAAATACATAGACACCCCAGCATGCCGAAATGCACGGGCTACGAAAGAGCACGCACGTTCAAAGCCACGGTAGAGGGCGTAGCGCTAAGAGTGCACGGACAGCAATTCTCTCATCGCACCACGGTAGAACACGGAGCGCAGTCGACTGACCAAACATGAAGCCGCGGAAGACCATCAACGGGAGGTTGTCGAGTATTGAAACACGATACCAGGGTAGAGCCGGAGCTCACTGGGGAGCGCGATACTACTGTAGATAGCGAAAGCTTGGACGACAGACCAACCGCGACACCAAGAGATAGCATGATAGCATGGACGATGGGACAGCCAGTAATACATGGGAGAACAAACAGCCACGGGAACTCACTGATCACGATAGCACTGTAGAACTTGAGATCGCCGGGCCACTGAGGACTATACTTCATTAAAACACGTTTACCCGGACGGCCGACAAATCGCGGGGAAACGCTTCTGGAGACCACGATTACACACCGCGGAGCACGGAGCCATCGTAGAACGCGATACCTTTGGCAAAACATATGTATTATGCGATCACGAAAACATATACAGCATAACCACATTGCAATTGCACGATAGTGCGATAACGCGGTAGATGGAGCCACCACATGGGTGCGCGGCACACAGGTGACAGAAAACTTGGGAATATCACTCATTGGCGAGGGTACCAGAATTGGAACGCGACCATGAATGATTATGGACACGAAGCCTGTGGAATCCACGTAAACCCTTGAGAACACAGAATATCTAGCAGCCACGAAAGAGGGTCGTACTACGGGAGCGCATGAGACCAAAGGAGCTAGCCCACAACCACTAAGCACTGTGAGAGAATGAGCTCACAAATCCAGGACTATCACTAAGCAGCGTGGGCCACGGGTGAGCAGATAACCACGAAGCCAGGAAGATCACGGAAAAGCGCCAGTCACTGTAGAACATGACATCCAACCTGTAGTACGGGGTAACGGAAGCCTACCAAATATGGATATTATACGTATCCACATGAGACTACGGAATGGTAAGTGGTTAAGTACACGAAGCCACAACGTACTGGGGTGAACGACGCTAACAAAGTACGCGACACCAAGAAGCACGTAAATTTGCGGCCACCGCATCTCCAACAAACCATGCCACTCCGCCGCGTAGCGGCGGCGAACGGCTAGTCAACCCCCCTAGTGGAGTGTGGTCTGCGTCTGTCCGTCCGTCAGTCCGTCGGTAACGGAATAGGGATCTAAAATGAAACGCAAATGCGCGCGCTCTACTGGCTTCCGAGCGCAGCGAAGGCAGCGTCGATTCGCTAAAATTGCAATATGTGGTGCTCACATTATAGATGATCTACGCATCGTACTAAATCCGGCTTTTCAATTTTATATCGCATCATTATCAACTACGGATCGCCACTCCACGCAAAGTGCGCTGCCTGTGTTCGCGTTAGTCAGCATTATTAGGCGGTGCCGATGTGCACAGACGTAATGTCTGATCGCAGCACCTGTTGCAAAAACTTTGTGGGCCCTCGTAACTCATATTTCGTCTTAAAAGGTCATTTAGTATTTTTTGATAGAAATATGATGTTTTAAGATACGTATTACTTTTTTTTAAATAATGCCACATACAGCATTGTTTTGGTTTGTTCTTCTTTAAGTCGGAGTCACGCGAAGCGAGTATGATATGTCAATTGTGCTGTTATCCGCTTAAAACTGATTAAACGATTTATATAAACTTATAGATCACCTTAGCTGTCTTTTATGATAATGTTGAATTGAATAGCAGTCCACTGCCACGGATTTGAAGAATTAAGTAGCGCGACAGTATACTCATACTGCTCTTTGCTACATGATAAACTAACAGGAAGCTGTTTCGTTCTCCGAAGCTTCGCCTTCCCCAAGTGCGGTAGCTTGTCCAGATTGTCTCCTCCTTCTTTTAACAGTCCCAGTATATACACATGTAAGGTAAAACATATTATATACTGTCTTAATCTTCAGATGCCAAAAAGCGTCCACTACCGACGCTATGAGAGCGTTGATACCCTTTCTTGGTATTTGATACTAATGGTTTTACCTGGAGGCGAACGGACCCAGGTCCAAACAGTTGATATCGGGCGAGTTGGGGGGCTGACACAGTAGCTTGATGTCCCATCCTCTTTCAGTTCCGGCCTTCATAAATTCCTGGTATGTTTGCGCTATGTGCGCTTTGCATTGTCTTGTTGTTCGAATATGATTTTATGACGATAATTTCTTGGTCAATTTGTTTTGATCGCGGGGAGTACTTTCGTCAGAAGATAATCCTTGTACACTTCCCGGCATACTTATCGATATCACGAATGCAAAAGTTCAGTGTCTCTGTTTTTGCTTCACCGCTTCGCCTCGTACAGTTCCGTGAAACACCAAATCCCAACTTAGCCATCCAAGGCTGCTTTCGGTGAGTATCGTACCTAAAATTAAAAGTAAAATTTGTCATTTTCCACAAATATAACATATAGTGCAGCTAAAAACGTCGCCTTTCGAATAAACTGCTTGTTCTTTTAGGCACGTGCAGGAAGGTCTTCGCCGTCTAAACCGAGGTATGTTCGTCTGTTGCGGTCTGCGTAGAATCACTTCTCATGTATATGCACTAAATTGTGCAGAAGCTCGAGCTGCAAGGTAGATTCGTTGATTAACGACAACGCGTGCTCTACCCGCCGTATCTTGTTATCATTCGCTAGTGCCGGCTTGATAAACGTGGTTCGCCGCGTAACCTTCCCTTCTGTCACTGCCGATCCTATCCGATGCCTGAGGGGACCAGAGACCGCAGCCGCACGTCTTTTAACTGCTCTATCCTCGATAGGAATACTTTTCAGTTTGTCACGTACTTCGTCTCGATTCTTCCGCCTTCTAGCGCTGTTCTTCTAAATCCGGCTACCCCCCCCCCCCCCCCCCCCCCCCCGACAAAAGACGTCACTGCTTAGCTGTACCGCTTCCAAATTAATATCGCGGTTTCCGGATGTCGGCTTAAAAGAACACCAACCAGCCAACCATTACGAGCGCTCCACGGGGTAGTTCTCCGTTGTTGCTGTTTTATAAAAGCTCGTTAACAACGGCTTTGCGCTTGTTGTCGGTAAGGTTGGACTTCGGTATGCTTGAGAGGCAGAAGCAGGGTAGCGTAGGCGTCGCGTGTCGCACCCCAGGCGAGGCTTGAGTCCTTGAGAGCTAAATATAAAATGGCAGAGGCTACAGAAGTCCGCTCGGTGCAAACCCGTCGCCAAAAAAAGGAGGTGCGGGGTTTTCATTTTGTCCAATCACATGGTGTATTGGGTAAATAGAGCCGTAACAACTTTGTCAAACATCCCTTTTCCCTAATCAATTCCGATCCGAGGAAGTTTTATTTAAAAAAATCTTTTGTTTTGATTGCAATTTTTTGTAGTAGTAGTACATGTAGTTATTATTTTATCGTCAGATAAAAAAAAACATAATCTTATTTATAATTTTAACTTCAAGAAACTTTTAAAATGTGATTATAGTGGTTTCTCTACACACACACCACACCCCGCCGCTGCGAGAAATAGAACGTCTTCCTTTAGATATAATAATTGGTTCGTATTTGCGCGCGTAGTGTTTGAATCTAAGATATTTTGCACACTTTCCAACACGTTTCGTAGCGTTCATCACACGCACTGGGTGATCAAATTGACATGAGTCCACTGATGAACACGAAACCAGATAGGGACAGGAAACACGGAAGGACAATAAATTAGACTATGTTCATGATGGGATAGAAGCCTAAGCACGGATGGGTACGAAACCGCGGAAGGTCACGGTGCACTAACAATAAATGGACAAATGAAGGCCACGAGATTTCTAAGAACGCGAATCACGGAAGAGCACGCGGTCACGAAAACATGGAACGGAACGAATTGCCGGGAGCGGATGAGAGCTGAAATGTTGACACTCCAACATGCTGGAAATCACGCGCCACGGAAGAGCAGACACGCTTAGCGCCACGGTAAACACGCAGCCGTTAGAGTGCATGAAGGTTTTCTTTCCATACCATGATAGTAGAACACGGGCCACGGTCGACCGACCAAACACAAAACCACGGAGACCATAAAGGGGAAATCACCAAGTATTATAACAGGAGACCCGGATCGTACCGAGCCACGGAGTACGATACAACTGTAGTTTACGATAACACGGACGACAGACCATCGACACCACGATGTAACACGATAGCCGGGACGGTGGCCCAGCCATCAAAACCAAGGGAGAGCCACGGGGGCTATAGAGAGAAAATCACCGATCCACGGAGAGCGATACCAGTGAAAGCTGATATTACTAAGTCAGGAGGTCAATACTAGATAAAAACACGATTGCACTGACGGCGGGCCATCCACTGGAGCAATGCTTCGGGATAGCACGAGGCATCACCTCGGATCGTGATACCGCAGTCGAACACGATACGATGGGTGGCAGATAAAGCTCACGATAATACATATATTAGAAACACATCATGATGTTACGATACCACGGTAGACATAGCCATACCTTGTAGCCACGATACATGTGCAACCGGGAAACACAACTAGGTAGAGACACGGAACCATCCCGGAAGGGCAATCACCGGGGTACAGACGGCGGCACGCCATGAACCACGAAAGGAGTTATGGACCACGACATGTGCGGAACCCACGGAACTGATTGGAAGCACGGTGTATCCCATCCACGAAAGAGAGTCGTACTACGGACGAGCATACAGCCAAAAATATACTACTAAAGGGTGTGCACCATGGGTCAGTAGGGGGCCAAAATGCCCGAAAGAACATAGAGTATAACCTGAAGTATGGGATAGCGGAAGCATACGAAACGACGATAATATACGGGGGCTCGTGAGGCAACAAAATGGCGAGTGGCTCAAGTACACTAAACCATACTGTTCTGGGGTGGACGAACACCACGGAGGCTCGAACGCAAGAGAACACACGATACCACGAAATAATTAAGGCTGCAGACACCTCACCTCCAGCAAACCAGGTCACCCCGCCGCGAGGTGGCGAGGACCGGCTATATTAAAACTATCAGCCCAAGCACGGTGACTGTCCATCCGTCACACGAAACGCCTAGATTTTGTGCCATTTCAATTGGCTGCCTAGCGGAGCGAAGGCGGTTCCGATTACTTTAAATAAGATTATGTTGTTTTCATCAGTAAATTTATGTGGTTCACATTGTACATATGGAGGTGCTACTCATTATCCCAATGCGGCATTGTTTTAATAATAGTAACTGCTTTTAATTTGACAGTTTTGTTATATTCGAGTGCTATCGCTTGCTTTTAATGCCTCAAGGTACTTAGCAGACACGTAGGAATGTGCGGATCCGAGGACGTTTTTTTAGTATCTGACCGAGTTATAACCGGCAAGTTACGATGACAATTATCGGCTAAAATATTACCTGACCATAATAGTGGTATTGTAAGATTTTTTTTCTGAGTAGCTTTCTATGAAGGTTCGAGCTTCAAGCCCAAAATGAACGTATTTCAATGCATTAAGACTGTTATAGTTTGAATTTTTTAGCTGTCATTGAGTTTGATATGAGAAGTGATGGATCCTCAGTTAATTACAAGCTCAAACAGGCAGAATACACGGGTATTTAGTGCAAGACGGACAAGCCATTACTATCATTTGCATTGATGCGATCTAAATTTCATAGCGGATCAGAAAATGGCCCATGATATCGAGCACGAAATGTATTGTATAGCGTATGTAGACATGCTATTTGAAGTGCAGGTGATTCTGACAGTGAAGCTGAACTATAATAAAGAGACTGTGTCAAGATCACAAGAATCATCTTTTTAAAGCCTGGTAAGTATGATGCTAGGTGCTAAGTCTTTTGTAAAAATAAGTGCACTTCTTACTGGGAACTCAGCATTTTGTAGCGACTGGTCTAGATTAATTCAGATTTATTAAATTAAAGAAGTTGGTTTAGGCACTCAGAGACTTTAGAATCATTATGCCGCCGAAGCGAATAGGGGGGGGGGGGGGGGGGGGGGGGGGGGGCAAACAACAACATAATATCCACCCAAACTACGGCCGCATAGCGGCGGCACTCGGCTGGTCAATTAGCAACAGCAAACAGTGGTAAAAGAGCCAGCTCAATGTACTTTCGGAAGATTACGTATTCGTGTGTTGACTTGGTCGCTACGGTTCTATACTGCAGAAGTGGTTCGGTTCCTCATAGCCAAATTTTCTTCAGCGCACGCGTTGCTCTGGTGCTCAACTCCAATATGAACCTTGGTGTTTTCCTCGTCGGTTTCCTTCTTTCGATTTTGTCAAGTAACGCCGACATCCCAACAATAAACCATGACCAAGTGCAACCGTTCCCAGAACAGGAACCAGTCACAAACTCGGAGAAGTCTGCTATCAAGTATAAACCGCAACTACACGTATCATACGGCTGTGACCCGTACCCTGCAGTTCAGGCTGATGGGAGGATCAGTGGCGGCTTGAAATGGGCTGGCAAACCCGACGGTGATTGCAAATACGGTGACCAACCGTCCCAAATCTACTCGCGATCTAGATGGTACAAGGACAAGTGGGCCATCGTCTATGCATGGTACTTTCCGAAGGTGCGGAAGGCGGGATTATTTTTGCATCTGGTCACCGTCACCTCTGGTCATTCGCAGTCGTATGGACTGATAATTCGGACCCCAAGAAACGTCCATTCTCGGCGTGTCGATGTCCCCCCTTTATGCAAACTACGGGATGTACACTGTTATTAACGGGACCACAATTAAATTCGATTCGTATCGGGGTGTCTCGCACGAGAATAGCGCCATTAAGTTGACCGAAAAACAAGGAAAAACACAAAACCTTATCACGTGGGAGCAGCTAACGGACGAAGTACGAGAAGCACTGAGTACGTTTGACTTCAATGAAGCAATTTTGGATATGTTCATGCCTCTGAAGGACGGCGTCTTTATCGATATTCTCAAGGAGGCGTACCCATTCCCGTAATTGAACAGCTCGTACTATTTCCCTTGTGCTTGAGATAATATATCCCCAACCACTGTTTAATGTTACTAGTAGTTTAGTTTTTTTTGTTAATTGCAGGATACAACTAAGTTTCCTCAGTGACTTCTTGGATTCGGCACTTGTACCCAGCTCTGACACCCAATATTCAAGACGCATGAGCTGTAGTTGTCATACGACGACCGACAGGTCGTACCTAGTGTGTCTTAATATCCTTGCTGCACTTTTGAAGTCTTACAGAAATATAGTAAGCTTTGATTGGGGCAATTAGAGCTGCGGCTTTTTCGGTCCAGGTGATGCGCGACAAAAATATCAAACCTCGTGATAAAAGGGTGATTAAACAATGTACGATTCAACCGTTTTATTTGGGTTTTGGAAGGCGCCCAATATTAATGGCATCCATCGTATTACTTTTTGTGACAGGAAACACGTCTCCCATGATGGGAGGCCTTCCGAACAACCCTGGGGAGATGTCGAAACAGGGCATCAAAGCAGTTGTAAGCCTTCCGAACAACCCTGGGGAGATGTCGAAACAGGGCATCAAAGCAGTTGTAAGCATGCTTCTCTTCCTGGCCGTACCGCAATACTTCAAAGTTTGCTTATGTCATGTCCATCGTACGCTGAGCCGGAAGCACATCATTGAAGGCTTAAAGGCCTCACTACACCGACTTCAGCTTGACAACGTCGATGTCGTCTTTTGTCATCGCTCCGAGTTGTACACACCCATCGAGGAAACGGTCCGCGCCATGAACTTTGTAATTCAACAGGACTGGTCTTACTGCTGGGGGACGAGCGAGTGGCTCGCTTCGGATATCCGGGAGGCCTGCGAAATTGTGACGGTCTTGGTTTATGTCGGCCCATCGTGGAACAGCCTCTGTACAGCCTGTTGGGCCGTTACAAAGTGGAGTGTGAGTTTGTGAACCTGTACAAGAAGTACAAGCTCGGGTTTACCACTTGGTCTTTACTCACTAGCGGTGTACGCTCGGGCAAGGACAGCGTTGGCAGGCATGTGGCATCGCGTTTCACAGCGTCATTCTTTAAGGATCTCCCACTTGTCCTTCCATTTGAACAGCGAGTGAAAATTGCCGATAAGCTCAAACCGATCGCTGCCGAGTTGGGCCTCGGCGTGGTGTGCTTCGAACGAAAATGTGTCGACTGTACTTGTCTGTGCACGCACAGGAGCAGCTTGAGGAGAGCCTTCAAGCCGCCTAAGTTCGTGATCAAGATCACTCCGGAATTGCAGGCTAAGCTGTATACGATTGTCAACATTGTTCCAACTATCCCCGCTGCTCTCGAGCTGGTGCCGCTTCGTCGTAGGTTCCTTTAGAGAGGACGACATTGCTATTAGCAAGTACTGCTAAAAGTAATCATGACACCCGTAGCTCTGTGCTCACTTGAGCGATTGAATCTTACACTGTAGTCCTTGACTTACTACGAAACAGTTGTTCGTACCGGTAGTAGGTCTGTTGAATATTCTTCACATTTTTTTACATTCTACGAAGTACTGTGATTATTTTCAAATGCACTTTATTTTCAGAGCAGAGGTAGTAGTATTTTAATTGATCGGCAAAAAATACTACTCGTGGACGGTGATTGTGTTGCTGCGGAAACAATGCGCATTCGTTTCAAAAGTTAGTGATATGTCTCGTTTATGACGACGCGTCATCATCAAGACGTGAACTTAACCCTATCGTGGTACGAAGGTAGCAAATTGCTGCCTTCAATCGCTTTGTCGAAAGTTGGTACTCAAAGAGACCCTTAAAAAGAGGCAAAATGCTACGTTGTTTACTTTTAGCCAATTATTTGCAGGTGTGTCGAGGCTACGGATAGTACGAAGGGTAAAGTGCGCGCGACTAGTGAAATGATAATGAGAATTTTGCCGGAAAAACGTACTTTTTTCACCCCTGCTAACGTCTTTTTTGCTTTAGGATGCTAAGTTTGATAATAAATCCGGCGTGCACATCTCGATACCTATCATTTATCGTGTGGAGGACGGGCGCCCGACGAAGGCATCTACTTAGCAAAATACAGCCATACATACTGAAACTTCGACATATTCATAGATACATTGTTCTCGCCGCTATGCGAACAAATTTTCTCAGCGGGGAGGACAAACAGCTTCTATCCCTCGCCTATGAGTGTGAGGCTGCGGGGAGGCGCATTTCATGGAAAGACCTCGCGAGCAGGATGCGGAGGAAACGTCACCCTGGTGAACTGGAGCAGAGGCTACGAGCGTTGAAGCGCACCTACGGGAAAGACATTGCGCGATTTCCACGGTGTTTACGACCCAAAACGGCGATTGAAGACACCCAGTCCGTTAAGCCTTCTACATGTACTCCCCTACTTGCTAGTCAAGCTGAAATGGCCATCCAAGACATCTACAGTAGTGTTTCTGCAGCCGGCATTCGCCAAGAAGCTGGAAAGACGGACGAGAATGCTGGTGAAATGTTGCCCGCGGCAGTCACAAGTATCTTACAGATGATAGGAGAGGTGCGGCAGGAAGACGTGTTTCTCGATGTGGGGGCGGGACTTGGCCATGCTGTCGCGCAGGTTGCTCTTTAGACAAACGCTCATCGTTGTCTAGGCATCGAGAAACGGCATGACGTTGTTAGCGCTGGAGCGAGATGCGTACAGTCGCATGCGTCTCTGTTTGGTCATCTACGGAAAGTACTAGTTTTCACTGGAGATGTACTTGACACTCCACTTTCGACACGCGCGTCTTTTAAAGCAGCAACACTTATTTTTTTGAATGATTTTTTATTCGCTGAAGAGGCGAAGGTTGTTGTCCAAGAGGCGCTCAGTGGTATGCCGAATGCACGAGTAATAGTGTCGACGTCGCTGTATTGTCCTCGTCACAGAGATTCTTGCCGGAATTTATTTTGTGGAAGATGGAAGCGAGCTGCAACTACGTATGGTCATTGTAGCTGGAAGTCTCAGCCAGTTCCCATTTACCTATATGCATCTCGTAATGTTGAGAGCGTGCCGGAGGCGTAAGTATGAGCACGATCGCTGCGAACATAGACCGCAGACATCTTCCAGCGTGGTCATATTCGTGGTACACTTAGCACGATTTTTATGTTCAGGAGATTGATGGAAGACGCAGGCGAGCTGCCAATACGTCACTTGCGTTGTGACCTTCGAGCCAACCGCGCGAATACGTGTGTGGAGTGGTAATCGGTGAGGTTGTTGGGGCTTGGACTGGAGTGTCAGAATAGTGAAGACACGGTATATACACGGAACGATAAATGTTCTGAATTTGCCCCAAAAATGGTGTAATGCATTCAGTATAGCTGAGTCAAAACAATAGGAACTTTTCATTCTGCAATTTGCCACACACTGCGATAGTCTAGTCAGGATAGTGAAGGCAAGATATATACACGGAACGATATATGATCTGACAATAGGAACTTTTCATGCCACACAGCTGAGATAGTCTAGTCAGAATAGTGAAGGCAAGATATATACACGGAACGATATATGCTCTGAATTTGCTACAATAATATTGAAAACACTTTTGCAAAGTTTAATGATATTTTACTCGTTTCATTCAAATATTTGCCGAGCAACGCTATTCTGTTCAGGTACTGTGTCTTTCGTCTTAGAGCAATGCTGTGCCTTCAGCTTTGCAAGTTGCAACGCCCTCCGTACATTGCCTTTCTCGGTGAAAAGGCCGTTTGGTAGGTAAAATCGATGAAACTTATCCCAGCACGTCCAGGTACTCTGTGGGCAAATGTATGGCTTCTCAACCTGATCATGCATAACTCGACATAGACACACTGAGTGTGTGTGACGGTAGTCAGTTACCTCAGTAGGATATCTTTCTTCGTACCGACAGACGACGCACTGTCGCTTCTTTCTGCCAGCGTCTTGAAATAATTGCTTTAACGATACCGATTCACATTGACTATGCAGCTTTCCAACATTTAACAGCGGGGTTTCTCTCCTCGGGGTTGTGCTAGGTGATTCACCTGCCACTTCAGGTAAATTTTGTCTTTTATATACCATCCTGTTGTTGCTGGGGGCATTTTTCCATCTTCCCGAAATGAGCTCCGATATCAGTTCAATCAAAAAAAATCTGTGCGAATCTCGATCTTTTGAAGTTCCAATTGCCATTTTTTGTGACGAGTATGCATTCACCCGTGCAATATCAATGAGAGATAAAGCTAGTTTCTTATACCACTTTTTGTAAGAATGCCCATCTGCGAGCGAAAATCTAGCTCTGAGCTGATCCAAGCGATCAACACCTTGCATGTGCTGGTTATACTGTAATATACAAGTAGGGGCTGGAAAACCCCTGCTCTCATCTCGAATTCGGCGGGTAACTGTGGTAGGTGTAGAACCGTCGGCGTTGGTGACCATCGTCACGATGCTACCATCGCACCAGGAAGCTGCAAGAATACCATGGTCTTCAGCGACGGACTGCTGAAAATTCCCTCGAGATGAGCTGTCTTTGTCGAGAATAGTATGCTTTGGGTTGTGCTTGCTTCCGCTTCTGACTGTTCCTCTTGCATACAATCCCTTCAGTTTGAGATCCAGCAGCAACTGCACACTGGTGTAGTAATTATCCATGTTTATGATTCGTCGAGTGTGAAAGTAGGTCCTAACCACCTCTAGTACGTGCTTCCGTACTTGACTGAGTTTTTCGAACTCCTCTCGAAGCTGCTGAACTTCTTCTAGGCTCGCCAAATCTTGTAGCATATCCGCAATGTCACTGTTGTTGCAGTGGAGACGATAATTTAAAGCGATCCATGTGGTAGCGCAGCATACCACGTACATGCGGAAATGATATTTGCCACCGGGCTTTTGTGGGTTGTATACGATGAGATGTCGACCTTGTCGAGATCGACAAGCAACACTTGCCTCGTCCGAAGCAAGATTCCGGCCAACGTCGACGTATCGTCCACCTGTACACTTCAGTAGATTCAACAGCGGACGAATTCTGGCAGCAGGATCACGTCCTAATGCGGCTCCGGGATCTGCCCGGAAAGAGAAACAGCGGCGTAGTAGTTTGAACCGGTTCAGACACATGATGTTGTCGAGGCTTGTCGACGTACCACCAAAGATAGAGTCCTCCGTTTGTGGTCCCCAGTAGTTTGAATACTCGCCTTTGTCAGTCAGAGCCATGTAAAACATGATACCGAGAAATATCATGAGTTCATCGATAGTAAACGGTGTAGTGATTCGAATAGTTTTGATGGCAGCTTATTGATTTGTCTCCAGCACCACTTGCTTCCAAAAGTAGAGAGGCACGTAGGCGAAGAAGCTGGACGAGGCTGAATGAGCAAACAGGTAGTGATACTCTGGCAGCAACTGAGTCTCCGTGGTTTTGTCAATGCGCTCATACAGATCGTTGGGAGGTGCCATCTCAACGTCAGGTTGGAAATACATGCTTTTTACCGCTTCAACTTCTGCGAGGCTTGCAGGCAGGAACCGCTCAGGGTCATACAGCTCGTAGGAGTCTTGCTGTGTCGAACCTTCGAGCTCATCAACAGGTGTATCTATCCCCAGCTCCCCACCGCCCACGTTGTAAGTCAGATCACGCCACGCCGGGTTACTGGACAATTGCCCCAGCGACTGGTAATTCTCGAGGCCACGTTGTACTACTGATACGCTCAGATTTGCCACTGCGCTCTGGAACTGTGTGTCAAGCCACATCACTTGCAGGATATGCCCATTCGAAGCTCGCTTCACACGCCGAACAACTCGCCCCACAATGTATGCGGTGCCCACACAGCCAAAAATCTTTTTTCTCATCCACGGCGCCTTGGTTGGCGCAAAGGCTACCAATCTCTTTAGAAAGAGCTCTTCCACCATTGGCGGCAGCAGGGTACGTGGTGTGCCGTTTTGATCCGGTATATTGTCACCGCGAGCAATATTTGCAGTCGCCAACCTTTCCGGTGTCCTATTGTTTATACCACAGCCGGCATTTGCTTCGCCTGTAGCCTGAACTCGGACGCGACCACGCCCTCGACCACGCCCTCGGCTACGGCCACGACCACGACCAATGAGATCTGCACTTTCGCGACCTCGTGTATCGGTCTCACCACTGCTACGACGTATAGGTTCCGCACCGACACACGTCCCACCACTGGAACGCAGTTCGCCACCACCAGCAGCATGGACTCGCTCGCCGCCATCAGCACAGACCAGCGCGCCGTCACCACCAGCATGGACACGCTCATCACCACCACCACGGACCAGTTCGACACCACCAACATGGACTCGCTCGCCGCCATCAGCACGGACCAGCTCGCCGTCATCACCATGGGAACGCTCACCATCACCTACTAGGACACAGCAACGCCAGTCAGCACAACACGAAACACGGCCTACCATCCAGCGCCACAGTAACACATACCAGCACGAAGTTCATCGTCACCGTCAACTATCACACCACCACCACCACGGACAAGTTCGCCACCACCAGCATAGACTCGCTCGCCGCCATCAGCACGGACCAGCTCGCCGTCATCACCACGGGCACGCTCACCACCACCTACTAGGACACAGCAACGCCAGTCAGCACAACACGAAACACGGCCTACCATCCAGCGCCACTCGTACCATCCAGTAGTTCACCGTCGCCGTCTACTCGCTCACTAATAATATCCATGAAATACTGCAGAACAGCTTCTTCTCCAAGAAGATAGTCTTCACCCGCTTTGCCACTAGCAGGTCGGCCAGGGAGCACGTACCGAAACCTACTATCGAGACCTCGAGGTGGTTTTGACGTCCATCCTGAGGCTTGAAGCTCACGCCACACGCCATGAAAGTCATATCTCGCAGCCAACCTCCTCGTATTTACGTGAATTGATATCTACCGTATCCGTCGCCGCTTCGGCCGCATTGACTGCGTGTCCTTCACCGCGCGCTTTCCTGGCATAGTGCGAGGCGGAAGAGGGGGGAATCTGGAAATGAGCTGCTTTGTCAACGGTCGGTTTTCAAAATTAATTTTAGCAGCTCATAAATTCGAGCTAGTTGCACTATTTACATGTAAAATATGTATTAAACATGACAGTCTATCGTTTTCTGCAAGAAGAAATCACACTAACATACAAAAACGAAGAGATATACTCGGCAAAGGAGATGCATCAGCTCGAGCCTGATTTTTTTGAGAAACGACTCTGCACGAAGATAGCAGATGGAGATGGGGAATTCACCTTAGAGAAGTTAACCATTCCTCTGATCCAATTGGCTATTCGCCAGCCAATCAGCAAATACACGGGTTTATGACCAATTATAATCGAGATATGATAGTACCGTACTTTTAAAAAAGGAAGCATTCTGCTTCTTTTTTTACGTCATGCGTTCGTGCGGGAATCACGCAAACAAGACCGTAGCTAGCCGGAGAGGCCCATCACCGGCCTAAACGAAGCAGAATGCTTCCTTAAAAATTTGATAATGCTAGTATAGTGAAGGAAGGTGGCTCGCGATAGGGTTAATACTGTTGTACTTAATGTTTAATAAACACCATTTTGGTAAGAAGGTGCCCTTCAGTCGGTCGAAGTGCGTCCTGCATCGCTAGCCTGCGCAGTGTCTATGTCAATATAGTTGCAATTAGCGTTTTCAACGTCACTCTGGAAAGCAAAATTATCATTAAAAAATGACGTGACAATCTCGTTAAGCCGTTATACCGGTACTGGCTCGGTATAACATCGAATTAGGTACGATTAATTGAAGCCTCTTATTTTCGATAAAGAAAAGAAAGAACAGAATGGTGAGGGAGGAAGCGACAGTGCCTTGACGGCGGCGACTTTACGTCCCGAGGAAGGTAGCCCGTAGAAAGCACGACGTGGTGACAAGGGCTGAAGGGGCGACGGCGCATGCAACAACGTGGGAGAGCTCGGCACCGGCGACGCAGGTTACGACGCGGGAAAGGAAGGTACAGGAGAGAACGAGGAAAATGTCCACACTGACGACGTGAAGATGGGTGGCAACGGCGAGAACGTGAAGGAGGGCGGCACGGTCGTGCTCGTACCTGCGCGTGCTGCGAAGGTGCCAACAGAGGCGCAAGGCGAAGAAGGTCGGTTTTGTTGCTATATTATATTGTTACTGGTAATCTGACGCTGTTATTGTCAAAAGATTCGGTGATACTTGTGCCACGTGGCTGCGCAAATGATGGTGGGGCCGCATGTGACGCCAGCAATGCCATGGAGAAGGGCAGCACCGGCGATGTGGGAAACGACAGTCCGATGTTGAACAAACTAAACATGGTGGTGGCGGCAGTTGATGTGTTGGAAATGCCAACACAAAGGGCGGGCGCCGAGAAAAGTCGATGCGTGGAAGTGAAGAAGCTGTTGGAGGTCCTATGAAGAAACGTAAGCAGCTTCGACCTTTCTCTCCGCATGACCCTGGCCATAGTACTTCTTCTGATGCTGATGTTGAAAAAAAAATGGTGGAAGAGATGTGAGCAAAGAAGAGAAGGAGGAGGTTGATCTTTCCAGTGACGACCTGCCGCACCACGTTGAATTCGAAGACTAGAAGCCCCCACGCGAGCGCGTTAGCAAAACAAACTGCGAGCGTGGCGCCATGGCGGCAGCTCGCGTTAGTGGGAACAATCATCTGCAGCCGGCCACGCGCAAAGGTTACGCTTCGTGGAACAGCTGGATTGCTGCTTACGATGGCTACTGCATTTCGATTGATGTTGGATTTCGGATGCGAACCACCGTTTCCATAGACGTCTACATCCGGTGCGTTATTGTCTGTTTTTACTGCTGTTAATTTCTCACATTACTTACTTTAATTTGCAGTGATCACGGCGTTAACGTAAGCAAGCCGGGGTTCCAAAGAAGCTTCGTCAATTATCGGTGCAAGGAAGGTGTTCACCAAGAGCGACGCGAAAAAGGCAAGAGAAATATAGACGTGAACTTTACGGGCTGTCATGCTCGGTTTGACCTGGGTTTAATGGACGTGGCGTCGCCTGGTGATCGTCCACGACACCGATTTGAGCGAGTGGAGAATGCACAACTATGCGACAAGGAGCGCAGACGAAAAAAAACTAAGGGTAAAGTGAATTTCAGCTGGTGGGCCGATGGCTAACACTGCCGCGGCTCTTCATGAGTGCAACGCGTCGTCGGAAAGAATTGCTGGCTTCATGAGGGAAGCGCTGGGTGAGCAGATTTGCCGGTTTTGTGTTATGTTTTTTTTATTGTAGGATTCTATTATGTTATTTATAACATTTTCTAATGAACTCGTGGTGCGCTGTTTTTACCTAATAGGATGTCCGGTTAGCTCGCCGCTCACTCGAAATTTCATCAGAAAACTTCAAAATATATGCTCGGCTCAATTTCGGCTCAAGTTGCTTCTCGAATCACTGGCGTAAGATGATGGCGACAATGTGCTCGTGATGCGTGGCCAAACGGAGGTTACCTGATGTATCGTCATTCAAAGCGCTTGCCCAGAAAGTGGCCTTCGTGCAGTGGGGCAAATCGCTGACGCTAGACTTCACCCACGGTACAAACAATGTCAGATACCTTCTCAGTACGCTGTTTATCAACGCTGACTTAAGGCTAACCCAACTTTATTAACGTTGCGAATCTAACATTTGCATAATTTTATACGCTGCAGGGAGGTTTGTGGCAACAACGCCTACTGGTCGTGGCTTTCCTGTGCAGGATTTGTTTTACATCAAACCAGCAAGCTGTCACCGTGGAGAAATTATTTGGATACGTCAAGAAGATCCGTCCGACTTGGCCAAAAGTCAATTCTTTCGGGATCGACAAACATTTCGTTGAGTGGAGCGTTTTAGAGGCGTGCTTCCCAAGTGCTGACGTGCTGCTATGCCAATTCGATGCCATCACGTATTGGAAGTGGCTAGTAAGTAGCCGCTTCAAATTGAAGCTCGAAGATCAAGATATAGTCCAGTGTCTGTTGACAGCGATGTTGTATAGATATTAACGATGTTAAAATTTTATACTTCTGGTCTGAAGTGTAGTTTAACAAAGTTTTGCATTTTTTCTAGTAATCACTGTGAACAGTTTGACCGAGCACAGAAGGATTTCAGGTCGTTTTGTGAAAATGATCACAACGATGTTCGTCTGTATTTAGATAAGAATGAGAAAGAATATCGGATGAAATGGTCGAACTACTTGCGCAACAAAATGTTCTTCGCTGGTAACACTACCACGAACCGTATCAAATCAAATTGACACCTGCTGAAAAACGTCTTGAAAAAAGCAGTGGGTCAGACCGTAGCCACGCTACTAAGACACAGATCAACATTTCACGGCAAGTTTTGCAAGCGATACACCGAAACAACAGCAGATCTTGAAATGGCTTGTTCGCGACTAGCCACGTACTACCATGCCAGCACATCATGTTTTTGCCGGTACGGACATGGATTGAAGAGATGCCTACCATGACAGTTTCGCATGCCAGGTACGTCTAAGGTGTATAGGCAGATTGAAGAGGGTGCGTCGTCGTTACAGTCGGTAACTAGCTCCGTAGCGCTGCGCAATACAGCTCGGTCTGTCATAGTGCAATGTTATCGCGCATAAGCAGCGTTAGTACTATGAAAATGACCCCCCCCCCCCCCCTCCAACGCCATGTGAGCCTTCGGCGTCAAGATCGTGGTAACGTGGTGCTATTGTCCTCCGAAGAGAAGTACAATCTAGCTAAGACAGTATTTGAGCCTGCCTACAATCACCTGCAAAGTCTGTCTAGCACGAAATTCTTCATGGAGTTGGACAAATGGGGAAAAATTGTAGTTTAGGCGATATACACTTGTTATTCCGCATTTACCACCAACGACGACACTTCTAGCGGTAAATGTAGTATTGAATTGGGATGGCGACTGGTAAGACGTTGATACAATCGGATGTTCAGGTGATTTGGATATGATGCGTGAAATGGAGAAGCTAGAGTGTGGTCTTGACGACGAGGAGGACAAACCCTTATAAACGGAAACAGTATTGTTATCTCAAGAGACAACGCTAAATTTGACAACATTAACTCAAGATCCATCTGTAGGACCTACACAAGTGAACAAAGATGAACACGGTAGCGAGTGCTCTGCAGCTGAGATGCCGCTGTCAGTATTTGCTCCTTCCACTTATGATGCATTCGAAGAATCGTCTCTTTAACAAGTGTCGCTGGTATATTTTAAAATCACCGAACAGTCGCTGCGTATCATTGACGATTCAGAAGTAGACGCTTCTGTTAGAGACGACGAAGCAACAGCTTTAAATACAGCAGCCAGCCCCGTGCTCGAGGAAAAAAGCTCAGGCGTTCAGCTAAACCTACCGCGCCCGTTGCAAGGAAACGCCAGGACGATAAGAAGACAGAACTGGTCGGCTGTTGCGGCTATGGCTCGGTACGTCGTGGTCGACTATCCGCAGAGCCTGACAGTCACCGTCAACGACGTTATCAGGTGGGCGCGCAATACCACCCGTCTCAAAGACGTTGCTGATATTTTGACAAAGTATCCGTGCATCCTGAATGAGCAAACTCTCCGCGGCATACACCGGGTGTAATGGAGGTGAAACAACAGGTAGCCGCTTCGTACTGCTACAGCTACGTCGTTCTTGAAGACCTAGTTATATCATTGCAGGCTGGTCTTGACTATTTCCGCAGACGGCAGGCTGATAAGCGCAAAACCTACTGTGTGGGTCAAGATGTGGTGGATCTCACCTTTACTCCGAGCTCTACCGACGCCGTGACACTGGCTGTTTGGGTCACAATAGAACTTGATCCATTCTCGAGGTACTGGTAGCGTTGTACATTTTTTGTTGCTTTATTTCTAACGCTGCACAAACAACAATAACTGACTGCGGTTTCTCTTTAGTGAGTGTGTTAGCGCTATGATGGCATTCTATAGAACAAGAAAACTTGTGACCGGGGGGGAACGAATTTGAACTGGATTGTTCAAGATTGGTCGAAGGTATCGGGGCGACCTTTCATGTTTTTGCAACTGAGACTGAATCCAATTGCAAAACGGCGCCAGCAGCCAAGCACAAGCTTGCCCAGCTGGCTGAGGCAGCGGTGGCAATATACCTATCGCTAAGCTTAGATACGAAGATATGCAGAGGTGACGCAAGCAAGAAATTTTCTTTGATGAAGTATTGAGAGATGTGGTGGATGGGACTAGGTTGAACGATGCCGTGCTAACCTATGCACTGGATGTAATGACCAAGGATAGAGACGATGTACGCGTATTGTCATCGCTCGGTATTCAGAGCGAGAGCAACCCGACCCCTCCACGGCGGAACCTTTTCTCAATGAAATTCATAGTACTGCCAATTACGAACCCCAATGCGCACTGGATGCTTATGATTGTTGTCGTGGAGAGGCATGGTGTACTGCGTCCGCACTTCTACGACCCTCTTTGCAACGATCACTACAAAGATAGCGTGGACGGCCTATGGACAGCGAAACGTTTGCTATATCTACGGGCGTGGCACGCACCGTGGAGTACTGGGAGGAACGACCGGGAAGAAGTATCCTTTCAGGACAACATTGAGCTAAATTGAGAGAGGTCGCCTACGCAGCCAGATGGAAGCAGTTGTGGAATAATGGTGGCCGCTATGGCCGACTCCTTCATTCATGGAGGACGGGCGTTTACTGCGGACGTGGTGACAAATGCTGTCGTTGATATTATGCGACTGAGATTGCTCTGGATTATTACGTGCCCATCTATGACCAAGTCTATCGATGCAGATAAACAGAATTACGTTATTGCGAGCATTCGTGCAGGGTAGAACTAGTGTATGGAGCTAAAATAGCTAAATTTAAATCCAACTTAAACTTGAATTTGATATAAGTTCTTGTCGCAGTAGTTACACTGCTGTCAAATTGATAACGTCAACCTTTGTTAAATTGACGATTGATACATGAGTTCCTCTGCTGTCAAGTCGATAACGTCATCCTCAGTAAAATAAATGACTTCAACAGAAGCAGTATGGTGCTCTGAGTCGTGTGGCACTTGTGGCTGTCCAGATTACTCTGCCATCGCGGGAGAACGTGGGTCGTGGGGGCGCATACGGCAGGTTCGACGTCGATCTCGCACGCTAATGCGTCGAGGCACCTGAGAATATTGTCTTTCGTATCGGTGGGTCGTGGACATTGTGAATAGCGAAAACGACAGTTTGAATATGTGCTGATTTTCGATTAGCACAGCGTTATCTGGCGGTGTGCAAAATTAGCATGCCGGCATGCAACGTTACAAATGTATCGCAATGTTATTAAATTCCTTTTTCAAATGATAAGTACATGAAACGTTTGGCGGTAACCCAGGTTGCCTCAAATAAAACTGAAGCTGAGAGAAATTATTTAATTTTGTTGGGAATCTCACCTATTTTTGGTGGGGGGGGGGGGATCACTTCCATTCCAAAGAGACCAAGTTAAACAAGAATGCCCCGCCGTCGTAATGGAGGTTCACTGACAGCAGCACCGCATCGCAAGCGTTAAAAAGGGCCTACTCGAACCGAAGCTGCTTTCTGTCGTGCTGTCGACAAACTTGGCGAGGATTCAGTCCAGAAACGTCGCGACGATTGGTATTCCTGGGACACCAGCTATGGTGGTGCTGAGTGGCATCAGTCGGAAGGCGTCGTAATGCACCTCTTGCAGCAGGGATTATCGCAGTGTGAAATGCGTGCTGTTATACCTGTTGGTTGCACCCGTATTGATCGTTTGCGGAAGATCCGTGCATTGGGCCCTGAGGCATGGCACACTCGCAGACCTTGAGCAACACCTTGGCATGCCTTTAGTGGTGATGATATTGAAAGTTTTAAATTACACTGTGCTACTTGGATTTTAGAAGATGCATTTCCTTGTGCTCATCGATGTCCTCGGCAGTATTTTAGGGAGCCTAACTTGACGTGGAACGTAGTCCATGCTCGATACGTTGACGACATCACGCGTAAGGATCATACAGCAAGAACAATGAGCTACTCCAGATTTACGCAGTACGTCCACCTCTATTACCCCGGTGCTAAACTCACACGAACTGTAGAATACGTCTGTGACTGCTGTGTTAGACTGGATATCCGTCTAAAGGACACCGACATCAGTGACACTGAAAAGCAAATTATTCTGCAGGAAACATCCACGCACATCAATGAAGCAATTGCCCAGCGCCGGTTTGTGTCGACTTTCGTTAAATCCTACACGAGTTTGCATGCACCGGACCAGCAACTACCAGAATATATTATTCCCGACACCTATGACACTTATGAAAGTGACAGTGACATACAAGAAGATGCTGACGCGCACAGTATGATTCGTGTATAGATACAAGCAGAGGGTTTTGACGGGGGTATATCTATGCCACATTACGGACATTCACGTCCGTCAGTTGATTACTTTAACAGCAACCTGATCATCCAGAATTTCGTTGTAGCCGACATTACAAATACGCAAAACAGTGTGCATTTTTACGATGAACGTGCACAGGGTAAAGGTGCCGACGCACTTTGAAGTCTACGTTTACGCTATCATTAAACCACCATACAGAACGAAGCTCGAAGTGGAATATCACCAGCGCAGATAAGTTTTAGTCTACTTGACAATTGCGTCGGACAAAACAAATCGAAGGTGGTAATGATGTTTTTTGCAATGATGTCTGTGATGTTCCCGTACAAGAAAGTGGTGATTTGCTTCCTGTTACCCGGCCACTCACACAACAGAGCAGATCGTGTCATTGCATGGTGTAGACGTGCTACACGCAAAATTAACATCTACACTCCAGAACCGCTTGCCAAAGAAGTGAGCAAGGTGAAAAGCGTTAACGGCATCTTCCTTGACCACAATAAAGCAGACCATCCCTTTTTCGAACAATGGTACCTCTCCTCCGGCGGGCTACACCTCGAACTACTTTTTAAAATAGATGGGGGAATTTGTACAGCACGCAAAACTGTAAACGCACCCAAAAGCGAGGCTTTCACCTTTGCCATGATTGAGCAAGATAATATCCATGCCGTGCGGGAGGCCTTTATCTCTGAGCTTTTTGGACCTGAAGTCCATTTTATTTTGGGAAGCCTCAATTCGCAGTGTTCAACTACCTCGCCATCAAACGAAGGAACTACCAGAAAAAAGATGAAGTCGCTATCAGCTAAGTACTTTTCAATCCCGCAGCAGTTCTTGGCCTATTATCCAGCTGTACCGGAGTCTATCGCTAACGCATCGAATCTTGACAACGCAAGCAACGCTGCCAAACCTACTGTATTAGCTAAAGCAAGATAAGCGAAAGCCGGGTCGCCCCAAGAAGAAGAAGAAGTACACTCTGAAGTGCAAACAGCCCTCCATTCTGCAGTTTTTGAATTTAGCGCAGAAGCAATGAGCTAGCCTTGGGTAATATACCATCCTAATACCGATATTTTTCCAGCTGGCGGGGCACGATGGTAACCCGGGTTACCGCCATACGCTTCACATAAGCAGCGTTATATAAGCAACGCTATAGTAGCAATTTGAACTGAGCAACGTTAGCTAACGACTCCAAGCGAGGTCTAGGCCAATGGAACTCTTTGAAAAGTTGCTTGCAGCACTTTTCCAGCAACACATATAGTTTCAGCCCGTAGTTGTAGTCCGTCGGAGTTGTGTTCGTGGCTTTGCTCGCAAGCTCATATGCGAGGTCGAGTTCCTTCTCTAGACGCTCTTGCAATTCTGTCTCGACGGCGAGAAACTTGCTAGTGTAGTCAGCCATTTTTACAAGTTTGTCTCGGATACATGATAGTCATAGATGCGAGGGCGGACAAGCAACTGAGCAAGCTGGCTGGCTGGTAACGACATTGCCTGTCCACTGCTGCATGCGCTGGTTCTAGGAGCCCGCAGTCCTTCATCGCTCTTCTTGCTATGTTTGCTCTTTTTAGTGCTCAATTCAAAGTGATTCAGTGTCAGATTTGAATTGTTCCGGTGTCCATGAAATTTAATGTCAAATATGAAGCTACGTATTCCGCAGCTCGTTTATTATGCAGCTGCTATTGCTGAGAAATCTATCCTGCTGAGAGAGACTTTCCCTAGTAGAGTTTAGCTAAGAAAGCACTTCCAGAAAAACGACATATCTCATTCGCCTTGAACCACGCCAGAATATTGACGTCGTGATACAGCTGCAGCATGGAATGCTTACCAGACGATTGGTTTTGGTAAGACCAGTGTACCTGGAAGCTTTGCCAGTGAGAGAGAAATCAAAACTTCGAAATTTCAGGTTTGGCTAGAACCAAAAACTTAAGATGGCGATGTTATAATGTTCAGAGCCGTTAGTTGGTTTCACGGCGAATCACGGCGAATAAAATATTTGTTTTGGAGTAAATCTTATTTTGTCATCAGTGAATACTCTATTTGGAGTAAGGGATCTGTGATCCTGATGTTACTATCTACACTGTATCATCGAATACTGATATCAGGTATCATCAAATACGGTTCCCGGAGATCTGGTACCTCAGGTTGATATTAAGCCCTGGTGCTATCACGTCGTGTGTACGCTGGTGGACACCAATTCGACACTACAGCCTAATTGAAGCAGTGTATCCTCTCTGTTAGGATGAAATTAGCTAATACTATATCCGAACACTTGTAAAAAGCAAACGGCTTTCAGTCGTTTAGATTGTGTTTCGTCGTGGGTCTCCAATTAACTATTAGCTGCTGTAACTACGAGTGCGGCTATAATTCTGCACCAGTACATATCAATACTTTTTTGTCTCATTACAAAATAACTTCTTTTTGTGCAAAATATATAGCGCAAACGCATTTTATACATTGAAGAGTATTCTGAATAAAGGTTGCAGTACTAAGTCTCTTTGTTCACCTCCTACTGCTAAATTTGAGGGTGCGGCTATAATTTTGTACAAAGCTGTACTACGAATGTAAAGCTATCATATTCCGATCCCTGAAGCCAAGTGCTTCAGGTGTTCCGTTGTTTGACTTTTTACGTTATCTTTGCACATAAATCCTCAAACACAGCTATTCTGACACGATTACACTCAGTATCCGGATCACAGATACCCTGAAAAAGGCCGGTGATATGAAGCCCTGGCTAGCACCCACCAAACGTTTTCAATGATGTTTAAATCTGGGCTTTTAGCTGACCAAGGCATTGTAGTAACCCCTTGATCTTGAAGGAAGTCCTTAATACGACGGGCAGAGTAGATGGACGCGTTATCATGCTGATATAACGTCGAGAAATCTTATGATGTGAGCAAAGGTTTTCAAAGTAGGGAACGATTTTTTCTCGAGGAGGCTTGACGTAGTCTATAGTGTTTTGACGACCCTCTAAAACCACTTGGTCTGTTTTACCATTCCAGCTAACCCCTGTCCAACTCATCACGCTTCCTCCACCACTTACCCGTCCCGAGTACAGCTCGGGTCTTGGCGAACGTCATGCCAGTAGTAGCGATAGCCATCGGGGCCGTCCAAATTGTTTTTTTTTCATATGTAAAAACAACACGTCGCCGATACATATTTTACCTACTTCCTCCGGTTGATAATAATTGCAGGAAGGAAATATGCCAGATTAGTTTTTTTTGTCTGCTAAAACTTATTGTACAAGTGATATATATTTTCAAATCATATTGAAGGTGTTAAATGGATGAAGAATTAAAAAGCGATGCGCTGCCACGACCAGCAGCTTTAAGCAATGCAATTACTGTCTCGTATAGATCCCGGCTACACGACAACATAACAGGCACCATCTTGGCTCGCCGGAGCTTTGCCTTCCCCGTGTGTGGTAACTCGTACAAGTTACCTCCCTTTTGTCGAAGGATTTCAAGCATACAGATGGATAAGTAGGAATATGGCCTTTCACGGAGCAGTACGTGGCTAAGCGGCGAAGCGAGAACAAAGCCAAAGGTGACATTTGCACTCGCAATATCGAAACGGTTGATCGGACAGCGTACAAGAACTACGTGCTGACTAAAGGGTTTCCAGCAATTAAGAAAAAGGACCAAGAAAAGACCACGGGTAGATTATCTTTGTTCAACAGTATAACGCGAAGCCCCATGTTCCACCGTCCGGCCCGGACATCATTGCGGCGGGAACCGAAGGAGGCTGGAACATCAGGATTTGGGGTCAAGCTCCTTATTCGCCGGATCTAAATTGTCTCGACTTAGGGGTATACGCGCCAATGCAGGGCCTTCAGCATCGTACACAAAGATAGGGCATCGCAACTCTTATTGCGTCGGTGGAGGAGGCGTATCGAGACATGAAGATCGACACAGTGGATAACATCTTATTGTCCCTACAGGCATCAGTTGTTTACGATGGGGTCGTACCTAGCCAAAATTATAAAATACAAAAGGTTATAAAAATGTAAAAATATCAAGTTTTACCGTGGGCGGGCCAGTCCGGCCAGGAACATTGTCTTGTGGATAAAGCACTTGCTCTTCCAGGCATGCGAGGGGGGGGGGGGGGGCTTCGCCGTCGAAGACAAAGTAAGAACGCCGGTTACAGTCAGCGTACAACCATTTCTCGTCAGCGTGAACAAGACTGGTCATAGGCTCAAAGTGTAGCATTGTATCGTCGATGAACGACAATGCGTGCACGACCCGCTGTAGCTTGTTTTAACTGGTTAATGCTGGTTTGATGAACGTTTTGTTTGGGATACGATGCCGTCGCTCACCGCCCGATGTACAAGATATCTGGAGATTCCAGCAGTCTCAGCGACGCGACGCTCAACCGAACGCTCTTCAACAGGGTTTCGCAAGTTTCTCTCGCATCTCATCGCGGTTTTTCCGCTTCCTACCGCAGATCTGGCTGGCCCATACACCCCTTACGACACCTTCGGCGATGGCAACGGCGTACCGCTTCCAAATACGACCCACAGTGGTGCGTGCACAGCCAAATTTCAGAATAGTCTTAACCTACACTCCCGAGGGCAAAGAGCTGTTGTCACTTAGCTTTAAAAGTTCGTCAATGATGGCTTTGCACTCGATATCTGTTAGGTGAGGCTTGGACATGTTTTGAAGTGGAGGTGAACAAAATTGCAGTTGTGGCGGAGGGCCCGTGCTCCTCAAGCCAGGGCATAACCAGGATCATATCGTAGGGATCCATGTCGAGAACAGTGAACTGTTCGAGGCTGTCCAAGTCCTCAAACTGGACGGCCAGATCCACTTGGACGTTGGGGACAGTAACGATCTTCCCGTTGGCCAGTCGCACTGACACCGTCCCGTTGCCCTTGCTTTCTCTTAAAGCATCGGACAACTTGTTGCTATTACGAGCTGCCGTCTGGGGGCGTGCGAAATTCTTCGGCGCCCCAGAATCGATCGAGATTCTAAAGGGGCTATCGTATCCCCGTACCCATCCGTGTACTACGAGCAATCCGCCGCTGCTCTACGCTGATTCAAAAGTGCGAAGACTCTCAGGGGCTAAGTTCCCGTGGTACGCGCCACCAGCGAAACCTTCACGAAGACTATGTTCTTCCCCCAGTAGGGCGCCACGCCCCTACTGGTTCCCGACGTCCCCTGTCCCCGGGATCCTGGCTTCTGCCAGCGACCCCTTGGGGACGGGCTTGGGGAAAGTCCGTCTGTGGAATCTTTCCGCGAGGTAGTCGCGCTTGAGGTGGCCCATTCTCCCGCAACCGAAGCAGCGAATGCTGCGCTACTCGGCGGACCGGCGTTCTATGAGAGCTGATCCGGTGGAGGTTGCTAGACCGGGATTCGACAAAGAATTCCCTGGCCATGCTGAGGCCGGCGTGCGCGGCCTGGCGATGGCTGTATTCTTTCTGAAGCGCCACTTGAATCGCCTCTTCGAGGGTACTGGACTGCACCCGGAACAGCTGAATACGCGCTGGGCCCATGCGAAGGCCGTCCATGAATACAGTCATCTTGATGTTTTGGCTAAGTGGGTTTTCCACTAGGAACGCCGTGAGCTCCCGTATCTCTTGGACGTACTCGTGCAGCCTACGCCTCCCTTGTTTGCATGAGAGGAAGCGCGGTTTGGAGGGGTTCGCCTGCTGAGCCGAGAATGTGAAACATCCAGGGGATGTTGCCTCCCGCGTGTATACCCAGCTCCTAGCACGGCCGCTAAGGTTGGAGAGTACAAAAGCAACACGACGTTGCTCGGTCGAGTTCAAAGCCGCGTCCATCGCGAGCGCTACATCTCGGACCCAGAATTGAAGGTGCTCACCTTCCTTCCTATCGTACGGCTTAACCTTCAGCCGTATTGGCTTCGGGTGTGGCGGATTTGTTTCCGCCGCCGGGCCTGCCGGTTCTCCAGCACATGCAGGATGAGCCCCTGTTCGTAAGCGTCAAACGCATTGACGCGCTCGAGCTGCTCGGCCGGTGTTGACGTCACCAGGCTCTGCAGGGACTCCATCCCAAAGACGCCTGCCATCTTCCGAACCGACTCGAGCTGTGAGTCGTTCAGATGGAAAAAGTCGTTCCTATCCATTTAAGGAACTTCCGAGAGGTTCAGGTAGTCTACCCGCGTTGGTGTGGATTGCCTACAAGCGCTACCAAGTATGACGGGATCACAAAGCACCTTGCCCTAGAGGAAGTTGGCTTTCGAGAGAATACAAACTCTCCGTGAGCGGCTGTTCACAGGTCCCGCTTTACCTAAACGGAGCGAGGTGACCAATTTAAGGTAGGTTGTAAACTGAGTATATATTTAAGGTAGATAAAGCTTGGGTTTAATACAAACTATAAGTCACCTATAGAAATGCAATGTCATCAGCCAATGGTTGGCCTTGGACGACCTTGGTACCTTGTACCGAATGTCCCGATATGTGACATGTCACACTTCATGTAACTAGGGCTGCACTGAGGGCTACGTACCCCGTTACATTTGTGAATCGAAAACCTGCACCAATGCTCAAGAAACATCACAAATAGCTCGTCTTCATTTTGCGCATAAAATACTTCCTCTGGTTGATAATGATTGCAGGTTTTAAACATTTTAAACAATAACACCGCCAAACCTGCGTATTTACAACGTCTAATTGGCTTAAACCAAAGCCACAGATCCCCTCTTTCCATAGAAACCGGTTTCACCTCCAACGGATGCATGTAGCTTTTCCCTTTACAAGTTTTGCGCCGCGAGAGCCAAGTGCAAGCTAAAGCCGCACGGATCGACTGGCGAGGCATGACAATCGATGCCAGCCGCGCTGCGAAGTCCGACAGAGCATTGGTGATGCGTGCCCCCACCTCTGGCAGGACCCGGGGCACCCGCGAAGGTTGCCAGGGTACCGAAACATCCAGCAGATGTTCAGAAGTTGTCGATGTGTATGACGACTCCGAGGACGTCTCGATGGTCCGGAGGAGGCGCTGGACAAGTGGGTAACTTAGGTCCACCAGCGGGTAGCATAGTTCCGCAGACAGATGGGCTGTCGCGAACGCTGGTAATAGCGTGTTCAAGGTAGGTAACAGTGTTCCACACACGGTGCCCAGACCTTAACTGAAGAGGATGGAGTCAGATATGTTTCCTGTGTGAATAACACGGTGCCACACACGGTCGCCCAGATCTTAACTGAAGCGGAAGACGTCGGCTACGCTTCCTGTGTGGGTAACGTAGAGCCACACGCGGTGGCCCGGACCTTAACCGAAGCGGAAGACGTCGGACACGCTTTCTGTGTGGGTACCACACGAGGCCTCGAGTGCCCCGGATGTCGGAGCACCGACATCCCCAGATGTGGGTAGCAAAGTTCCACGTCACGGTCGCCGTCGACGACGACGCTGCTACCGCCGAGATTCGGATCTGAACGACGTTCAGATCGACGTTGCATCCAGCGACTCAGAGTCCAGGGCCCGGACCCCTCCGACACGGCCGGTGGAAGAGTGTTATCACATCTTCGATGGCGAGACTGGTTTACTTGTCAAGGCATCTGGTGTCCACTTGGAACCGTTGCCAGATGCAGAGATGCTGAATCACGAGGATACGATGATCGAGTTCCTGACCAACCTCAAGGCTGGAAAGGCTGCCAACCATAAGACCTAATACCACTCGGGAAAAGCTGAAGCCCTCCTCTGTCTTGGACGAGAACGTCCTGGAAAACATGAACAAGCAGCATCAGACGCGCTTGGGTTCCGAGATCATTAAGCTCCTCGTGGATCCAGTATATCCTTTGTTGACGGAGTATGCGGTTGTGGTTAACAAACACCTACCGACCCAGCTCCCACCATATCGAGGCGTACGGCATGAGATCAATCTCGCGCATGGCCCAAAGTACTGTGTCACGAGACAATGGCCTCTTCCGCGCGAACAGTGCGAGGTCATTGATGCCTTCTTCGCCGCAAAAGTGAAGCGGGAGTCGCAGTCTCCGCACTCGACGCCAACTTTCTGCGTTCGGAAGCCGAACGGAAAGTGGCGACTGGTTCATGCATATAACAAGCTGAACAACGCGACAGTGCCGGCACAAACACCAATCAAGCGAAAGGATGTGTTGTTGAACAACAAGCCCGGAAGCGTATGGTCCAGTGCGCTAAAATTGGTAGACGAATACTACCAGATCCTGATGCGAGAGAGCGACATCCTGCTCACGCGTTGAGCACTCCAAGCGGCATGTTTTGGGAGTGGCTCGTCATGTTGCAGGGCTTGTCTAATGCCCCGGCGACGTTCAATCGCCTGGTGACGCAATTGCTGAGCCCATTACGTACCTTCGTACCGACGTACTTCGACGACATATTCGTCCATAGCCGTGCCGAGGGAGACAAGACGGCCAAGGAGGTGTATCTAAGGCACCTCCGTCGAGTGTTGGACGTGATTCAAGCGAACAACGTCTACACCAACATCAACAAGTGCGTCTTCGCGTCACCAGAGATCGAGGTTCTTAACTGCTTCGTAAGCAGCGTAGGCGTCCGGGCTGACCCAAACAAGGTCAAGGCCATAGCAGTATGACCAACGCCCCGATACCAAGACGGATCTTCGAAAATGATTGGGCTTGGTCAACTACCTGCACAAGTACAGCACAGGGTACGCGGGCTTCGCTAAGCCCTTGTCAGGCCCTCTTCAGAAGGACGCCGACTGGCGCTGGAGTATGAGCACCAGGATGCCTTTGACTGAATCAAGACCAGTCTCCAAGAGGCCCGTGTCCTGTCCTGACCTGACGGACGAGACGTAGCCGTTTAGAGTCGGCTGCGATGCCTTCGGCTATGCTATCGGCTGAGCACTGCTGTGGGCCGACACGGCTGGAAATGAACGAGCCATCTCGTTCCAGTCTAGGCACCTCAAACCCGCCATCCTTTCCACGACAAGGAGCGCCGGGTAATGAAGTATGTCCTTGTGAAGTTTCGTGCTCACCTCCTGGGCCCACGGCCTTTCGTGATCTACACAGACCACGCAGCCTTGAGGACGGCGACAAATTGGCCTCACCTCTCCCAACGGATGGCGAAGTGGATGTTCTTCTTCGCGGAGTACAACTTACAAGCCGGGGAAGTCAACGTGCTTCCGGACGCCCACTTTTGGCGTCCAGACTACGAGTTGGCCCACATCACAAGGGTGACAACGGATCTATATAATCGGATACGCATGGCGTATCGGGACGATGAGGCTGTCGCGGCTATCGTCAAGTTCGAACGATCGCGAAGTCCGACTGGCTTTCGTCGCAACAGAGCTCCCGTCTCCACCGGTATGAATTGAATGATATCCGCTTCTGTAATCGTGTGGAGACCAATAAACCTTTACGAGTGGTCGTACCCAACGACGAGGGTCTAAAGCTCGACATTCACGCGGAGGCGAATGACGCGCCCTCCAGTGGTCACTTGGTCCGCGAGAATACCTTCTTGTCGGTCCGTCAGGCCTTCTCGTGGACCCACATCTACAAGTTCGTCGCCCAATACGTGGAGACGTGTGAAACATGTCAGCGGTCAAACTCACATGGCACACTTCGCCTCCACTACAGAGCCGGGTCGTTTCGGCTGACTGCTGGTAGTCGATGCGTTCTGACTTCGTCTTTGGGTTTCCCGCCGACGGACACGGCAACTCCGAAAATTTTGGTGTTCGTGTGTCGGCTGAGCAAGATGGTACATCTCGCTCCAGTGCCCCTTACCATCACAGGAGAACAAGCCATGAGGTTGTTCGTCGATGGCGTGTTCCGCTATAACGGTCTCCAGTAGACGATTGTCTCGGACCGAGACCCGCTGCTCACGGCTGCATTTTGGAAAACGCTGTTTCCTTTACTGGGAACTCGTCTGCAACTGTCCACTGCGGACCATCCACATAGAGACGGTCAGACAGAGCGCGTCAATCGAGTGCTCGAGGACATTCTGTGCAGTCCGTGCGCAGAAGCACCACGTACGGGTCGGCTTCCAATTGCTGAGTTGCGCTCAACCATGCGTTGAACGCGTCCACGGGGTTCACACCGTTTTACTTGAGCGGCTTCCGTCACCCCGGAGTGCCTCTCGCTCTTCGTGTAGGCACTGAATCCTCCATTCTAAGTGGGGGAGAGGATCGAAAAGCCCTTTCCTCCCAGGTCTCATATGTGAGACCAGTTTTGCTGCGGAAACAAGTGGAATCCATTGTGGATACCACGCTGAGCGTTATCAGCAGGGTCCGCGATGCCATGGCAGCGGCCCCAGACAGACAAAAGGTGTACTCTGACAAACGTGTAAGAGGAAACTTAAGTGTATTTACCGTAAGGGACTTAGTGCTATTAGACACGAGAAGCCTACTACCGCTTGACACTGTCAGCTCTGTTGGCAGCAACAAGCTGAAGCACCGCTTCTTTGGATCATTCGCAGTCCTGGCCAGGCATGGTGCGTCGTACACCATCGACCTGCCTAAGTCAATGACGACGCACCCGACGTTCTATGTTGGACGTCCTATGCGGTACTTTGATCCGCAGGGGGTTGCTGACTTGCAGACCCACCTTGGCCCAGATCCTCGAACCGAGGGCCAGCCACAGACGTCGACGACGACGCCGGAGCTGGCACCCAAACCTCGAACGGAACAGCAAGGCTGCTGTCAAGACCATACGCCGGAGGGGGCCCCCGTACGAAAGGACCCCGGAGCCATACGCCGAGTACGTCAAGTACGCCAGGTACGCACCATACGCGTTCGATTGGGAGTGCGCTGAATGCGGCTCCGGACGTGGCAGCAGATCCTAAGCACGTCGCATCATGCGGAAGGCCACGTCAAGATAGGACGAAGAGGCCCGCCGGTCCATCCGCAGATGCAGGCTCCAGACCTCACGCTCCAACAGGCCCAGGCGTCCCGCAAGACGAGCGATCTCGCCCTGATTTCCGGCCTGGGTGGCAGCATTCCCGCCAGTCCCAAGGCCAAGTGCAATCTCAAGCACGAGGACACGTTGACGGAGGCGGTCAACCTCAGGGTCATGTGTCGGACCCGCAAGAGAAAGACTCGGACGAGAGTGGCGTTCGGGAGGCGCCGAGTACTCATACTCGTACGAGAGCACCTCCGCCCCTGCTTGACCGGAATGGAGAAGCCTACTTCCACGTGGAGCGGAACCTCTAGAAACAACGGCGTCGAGGTAAGTGACAGCTCTTAGTGAAGTAAAGAGGGTATGCCCACTCCGAGAGCTCGTTGGAGCCGATGGAACGGCTCCTGATTGACGGCTCGAAGGCTGTCGTAATCTGGGAACAGAAGCGGCGGCAGCTTCATAAGTAGCCCGAGGCTTCTCGCCCGAACGGGGTACGGACGTTGAAGACACTCCGTACCCGCACTCATCGTGAGCTAGAAGCCGCGCGCTTCAGAATGTCCCTTGGCAGAATGCACTTGCTGACCAAGTGGGATAACCGAACAAGCCGATCACGCTGGTTCATGATGCGGAGCAGCAGCGGATCTTCAGAGAGTTCCCGTAACTCCAAGGGTACGTACTTGAGCGACTCCACTTAAGCCCAGAACATATCCTCACATGTGTTCTAGCTGGAACAACTCTCGAAACGAACCCAGGGGTAGCCCCAGAGAGGGCAGAGACCACCCCGGCTCTCGGGCCTATCACGCCAAGTCGTGAAGTCCTTTAGAGGGATTCGGTGCGGCGCGAGAAGCACGCACCGGGCCGCCTCCAAGTTGTCGACAACCAACGGCTCCTTGTGGACCAGGGTACGTTCGTAAACGCCCCTAGAGGTGGGGCCGCCAACAAGGCCACGGGGAGCGACGAGGATCTTCAAGAAGAGGTCAGCCCCAGAGCTTTTCTTGGGAGGCCAATACCCGCTTGAGTTGATGACAGCTCCTGGCTGACGGGTGCCACCACCGAGCCCCATTGCGTACGCTGGGCGGCTTAAAAGTCCTTCTGCTGCTAGGGGAGGTTGTTAGTGATCTTTCGGGCTTGGGAATAGCACCCGCTTCCTGTTCTTCCTCTACTTCGGCCTCGCATTCGAGGAATCGAGGAGCTTCCGATTGGAGTACCCAGTCTCGTTCTCCTCGCGGAGTGGAAACTTCGAAGCCGTGCGCTTCTTAGAGGGCTTGGCGCCTTCTTCTTTAGTGGCGTTAGCGTGCGCAAGTTCCTCGGCAGGCGAGAGATATTTGCAAAGTTTATCCTCCTCGTCGTCGCCAGCTTTGGGAGTGCCCTTAGCCTTGACGGCCGGGCTCTTAGCGCACACAGACGTCCTGGGACTAAGCTCACCGTGATCACTAGCGAGCGACTGCATGCTGTCGTCTTTGTGCTCGCTGGGCACTGGGCTGCACCCTCCCGTAGCGCCTCCAGGAGCATCGTGCGTGCTCTTGGACTCGGCATCGTCCTCACTGCCAGAGTCGAGCTCACGTTCAGCGAACCGAGGGCTCGGACGATTAGCTGGGGAGGCCGAGGGCGACGTTGCTTGTTCGCTTGACCACAGCGTCACCAGCTGAGACGATCGCGTCGGAGGCCACCTTAGTCGCCTCCTGGAGTGCCGAGCCTTTGCCGCGAGCCTTAGTGCTCTTGGCTTGCGCCTTTCCGGCAGCAGCGCTGGAGCGTGTCTTCGCACCGCTCTTCGTAGTGTTACGGAGCATGATAACGGTCTATGTGGAGACTTAGAAGAAGAGCGCTCAACAACTGCTCGAGGATCTAACTGTGAAGTAAGCCTCCGCCGCGCTCGCACGGCCAATTTGATGTATTTCGACTTTGAGAATGAAAGTTTGTGACGTACACTTCTTCATTGGATTGGTCGATAAATCTAACCTAAGTGGGGGAGGATGTAACGAGGTATGTAGCCTAAGTGTACCCGTAGTTACATGAAGTGTGACACGTCACACTGCAGGGTATTTGATACAAGGTACCAAGGTCGTCGGAGGCCAACCATTGGCTGATGAAATTGCGTTTCTATAGGTGACTTATAGTTTGCATATTGAAATCAAGCTTAGCCTACCTATAAATATACTCAGTTTACAACCTACCTTAAATTGGTCACCTCGCTCCGTTTAGGTAAAACGGGACCTGTGAGCTGCTGCTCACTGAGCGTTTGTCTACTCTCGGAAGCCAACTTCCTCTAGCGCAAGGTGCTGTGTGATCCCGTCACAGCTAGCTGGGCAAACTTCGACGTCTTTAGCACTCTAAATACTGTTAAATACTGTACAAACCCTCTAAGATAAAAGCATTCTCTCTCGACAATTTTTGCTCATGAATTGCGAGCCGAAAAATGCGACGAGGGTCAAGGCGTGTGATTTCAGACGTCTTTCGCGTTTGTTTTGCGGGCTAAAGCTTGGTCGGTGCTTCAGGAAGTTGTGGGTGGCCTTCTCGCTGGGACTGATCTTGGTTGCAATGCCCCGGAAGCTCATATTACAGTCCGGACGAGCCAAAATCTTACCCTTCTTTTCATCATATAGAAGCTTGCATCTCGGCATGCTTGCGTTGATCGAAGTGGCACCAAACTGCGCCACAAAATGTAGACACACGTCATAAACCCGAGGTATCCATTGTTGCAAATATAGATGAATTGCTTTAAAGAAAATTAATAAATAGACCAGTGCGGCTATAATTTTTGCACCAGTACCTTATCTCGATATTTCCCATCCTGCGTATCACAAGACCAACTACTTACATTCAGAGCCTTAAAACCTCTCTACAGGCCGCAGATAGACTACTGTTGACGTACAAATAAGTAAACATCCTTACACGGTTTGGTAAACGAGCAAACGTAGAATCGGCCAGTGATTGAAAAAAATTACAACGATTTTTCATAATCACTGATATTGCAGTCTACGACTGCAGCAGCGTATGGTCCTGCAGTGAACATTGCAGTCGAAAGTCGACTTGCCGTTTACACTGCAAGATCTCCACCGTCGTCTTCCTCGCTTAAGAACGATCATGACATTTACTAAGAATAGGGCTCGACGAGGACAGATTTCAGACATGACCAAGTTCTTTTTTACAACTCGAATGGCGAAACTGTGTATACTTGCATTAAGTGCAGATCTACACCAGATCTAAATGAGCATAGTGATGGAAGCCTGGATTCACAAAACTCTACCTGCGGAATCAACACAGTCGAAACGAAATGTGTCAGTTGGATATTGTAGGTAGTATTGCAATTTGGCATTGCAGTGTCGTTTAACCCCCCCCGTTACGAGAGCAAATCTTGAATGCACGAACTATGTTTCACATGCTTGATTTCAAGCATGTTAAAAAAAAATCTTAACGTAAAATTGTATAGGAAAAAAAAGATCGGTGTCTGTATATTTGTACAAGATTTTGCAATCGTACGTATTATGGACCCATATGCTTTATATCCAGCATGGTGAGTAGATTCCGTTAAGCCTATACGCGACATCGTGCATGTGCAAATGGCTGTTTTATTGGGAATGAATCGTTTTTGACGAAGTCACGTGCAGAACGGCTACGAAAGCAAATTTGTGTATTGCATCTATTTGCTAAAATCAAGTAATTTGGGCTATTACTTACGCAGCTTAACTGTTTCCTACTCTTGGTGCTCTCTCTCGACCGCGTCGTCGCCCCCAGCTTCCGTTGTCTCGCTCTGATCACTATCAGAATTTTCACCACCATCACTTCCCTCATTGCCGAGCCCTGCGGCCTCCTCCTCTTCACGACCCCCTTGTTCCCCGTCCGTTTTTTAGGTGGGGCCCTCACTTGGGTACCGCGGCCGTGACGCGGCTGTGGGCGTTCGCTTCCATTGCACCAAAGTTGGTGCCAAATTGAGAAGCAAGTCTGGTTGTTACTTGGGTAATGTGCTTGGCGCACCTTGTCACACAAGTAGGCACTGTATTATACGTGTTAGATACCAGTAGTAAGAACGATAGAGCATAGCAACGTACCGTTTGGAGCCTTAACTGCAACCGAGAATCGCGTCACCTGCCGCTATATACTGCTTGTTTTCCGTATAGTACAGACCTTGCACTGCCGTTGACGTCGCTTTCGAATTCCATTCACCCCCACCACTCGTCGTCCATCTTTAGCTGGTGAGTGGACGCAGAACCACGCCACGCAATGGTGTAACTGGTCTGGGTGAGTACATCTTTGGACACATACAGTAATAGTTGGCAATGTGAACAACCAGCAGAATAAGCACCTTCCTTACCGTGTCTGCAAATTCGGCCGACCCCACTTGTAGTAGCTGGGTTTGCAACTGAGCGATGAAACCGGGTAGGTCGAATGGTCCCCACAGAATAGAAGTTTCTATCAAGAAGTTGTAGCGAACTTTGTATCTATTAGATTCGACAAATCAGACCCTTCTACGATGCGCCAAATGATAATGCTGTCCCTCCAGCGCTCGGCCTCCTCCTTACTTCGTGGAGGTCGCTGTCCCCCGCGACGGTTTGTTGTAGAAGCTGCGCCAGCTGCAGGTGTAGAACTCGTTGAATCGCCAGTTTGAGGTGCATCTAGTGACAGTTCATCACTCGTCTCCGTGTCGCTCTCGCTTGAGATCTCATCATCCACATCAGCTCCGAAATTATCCGTGTCCTCGTACCATTCAGCTGACTCAGTGTCTGAATCATCGTAATCCGAATCCAATGCACCACCAACATAGATAGCATCATCTTGACGGGAAACTTGACGGGAATAGAGAGAAGGCGGGGTTGTGGGAGCCGTAGTTGCGTAAAATAACAGTAGCCATATTCAGTGCTCTTGCCAAATCAGCAGTAATATACAGCATGCTGTCAGAAATAAATCTCGCACATGCTTGATATCCATCATGTGACAGCGTACCTGGTAGCCGAAGATCGAGGTGGCGTTAGCGGTGAAGTCAGCTGCGCAGCGGAAGCACCTTCCGATGTCGACATGGGTCCACGATGTGCCTGCGTTGTGTTTGTTGCACATGGCGGAGATGGCGACGTGTTGCTATATTCCGAATCGCCACCAACAGACGCATCGCTACAAACAATTACGAACCTGAAGTGTGAGAAACACATCGTACGCAAAACACATAATCTCCTCACCTGACGTCTTCTTCATCAACAGCAACGTGTGGGCTTGTTGTCCGCGCAGATTTGTCAGCTATTGGATGGTGCACGCATACGCTTACCTTTTGCTTTGGCCTTGCCAGGCGCCTTTGTCAGTCTTTTCTTCTTCGCCGCCTTCTTCGGTGCTGTTATCTCTGCCGCTGTCGCCATGTCATACTCAGCGTCATCATTATCTTGGTCTTCTCCCGTTTCCACGTAATTTTCGGCTCCGCTGTCACTCCTACCCTCATCAGCAGAAGCAGCATCGGCAGCAAGCTTTTCTGCATACAGTGCTTCGACTGGCTCCTTCTCTTTCATTCGCGGCGCTCTTGCCAGCAAATTGTAATACCCCCCTAGTGCTCCCTTCTTCTGGTACGTAGCTGGAGCAGGAGGCTTGTGTGAAGCCACTGTCATCCTAGGCCGCCTTCCTGTCGTTGCTGACGTAGGAGCTGAAACAAGTGGTTCATCCGCAACTTCGTCGCCAAAGTCAGCATCGCGGCCACGCGTACCGTCGCCATACGCACGGGGAGTTTCAAGCAGGCGGGTGCGTTCTGCGCCTTCCTTCCCCTCGAGACGACACAGGAACGCCTCCACTTCTGCGCGCGTGACGCGGCAGGGAGGCATCTTGGTCCCGCGTTTCGTTTCGGAGAATGAATGGATAGCTCAGAGGCTTCTCGCTTGAAGCACTGTCTTTACGACAGCGTATCTCCAAGGAATTTTCTCTTTACAGTTAGGACCCCAAGCCCTGTACATTGGGGACTAAACGGACTAAACGCCCATTCTATGACGATCCCCACATGCTTGATAATCAAGCATGTGGAAAATGTCACATACTTCCTTGTCAAGCCTTAGTAACGGGGGGGGGGGGGGGGGGGGGGGGGGGTAACTCTGCAGATTGAGTGTTGCAATCTCTGGTCGTTGTGCAATTAAATATTTGTATTTCGATGGTGCCATAGTTGGTCATTATTCTTACAATACCTTTCCGGCAGATAGAACAATTTATTTTTCTAATCGCTGGGTGCGGCTATGATTTTGCACCAGACTGCATCCATTTACTTAAAATACCAAAGTAATGCTGAAAGCTACTTGTACTACGCCGTAGCTGGGGTGTGGAAATGGTCGATATCCAGGGTAGCTCAAATTAAGTACTTACATGTATTACTGACGTATGGACATTTCGGTGGTTTTGAAGGGATCAACTCTACAATAAAAAAAAATGATGTGCTTGCGATTGTAGGGGAAACAGCTTCACTGACATGGGGTCCAGAGCATGTCCTCCTACATACGCAGCCTTGTATGTTCTCCCATGACTACACTGCTGCATGAGCTGAGGCCACGCCTGGTATTAATAGTTTTAAGTTCTCTAGACATGGAGGGTGTCGAAATTTACCAGCCTTCCTTCTTCAAGGACAAGAAGGTATATTTCATAGCAATTAAAATACTTTGGAAAAAACAAGTAGGAGTATATATCATACCCGATCGATACATTGATGCTAGTTACTCTTGTATCGACTCCACTAGGGACTGTTGAGAATGGGATGCTTCCCTGGCGAATCGACGTATGTCCGTCCCCATTCCGGCGAAATAAAAGCTTGCAAACTCGTGTAGCTCGAATGTGTGTTTGTTTCCCAACGTGTTGTAGGGCGTTTGCCAATCCGGAAACTGGGGAGGGGCTCGATACACATCGAATGAGTACAGATATCAGCTAGCGTCTTTGCGGAACGACAGCAAGTGTGTCCAGATCATTGGTCAGGATATCCGTCTGGCGCTGGAGCCACGAATGCTTCCTCCGGATGGACGACGGTATTACCTAATGCGGCATTTTCCTTTTGTTCATCACGTTCTCCAGTCAGTTTACGCTGGTTACGATGAAGAAACAGTAGTTCACCTTCTGCATCATGCTGCACCATTTGTCACGCCGCAGAAAGAGCCGTTGATTGCTCTGCCTGCCATTGCTGAAAGTACATGAATCATGTGAACGGAAATTTTTAGCTGCATCCACGCGAGCCGGAACAAGTCCTTTTCGCCGTAGATAACGTCCAATTTGCTGGAGAAATTCGGCTCGTGGGAAGCATAAAAATACACGAGCTCTAACGGAGCAGCGTATCGAGTGCGATCTACCAGAAGCTGACTGCCCCCCTGTGACGACTGGTGAGAGCACGGCGCAGAGGAACGGCGACGAGGGGAGCGTCGCGTGGCAAGGAGCGAAGCGCAGGTGAGAGTCCAACGATGGGGACTCGAAGGTGAGGCGTAGGAGGCTACTGATGGGCCTCGTAGAAGGTAAATTGGAAAAAGATATTGAAATGGTTAGTTGTTTGTCGGCTTCGAGGAAGTGCTTGTTAGCATTCCCTTGGTACCCTATGTAAGTATATGCATTTCGCTATACTAGATTCTAAGTAGTCCTTAAGTCGAATCTTGAAGTAGCGTAGCGTAGTAGTGAGCAGCGGTTCATTTGAACCGGGTCAGAATCTCCATAGTGAATTCAAATGGAAAGGAATGACTGTTATTGAAGTTCCATGTTTGGCAATATTGCCCAAGCATAGTGATTGCCTTCCGGTCAGGCGTGTGTTTGCCTGGCCGCTCATTGGCAACTTAAGAAGACAGTTGACAGTCAGCAAAGACAAGTAGGAAGAAAATTGAAGAAAGTAGGACGCATTGGTACCAACGTCATGGCCATCAGTGGCTGTGACGTTGGTGTGTCGTTACATCTCCTGCTCGGACATGTCGATAAAGAGCGAGTTCAACAGCTCCCAAAGCATCGAGTGTGCGTGCAAGTTGAAGAGCGTGCGTCGTGGGTGCCAAAATCGCGCCAGAACACAGCCCCGTTCGATTTGAAGTCGGATGTATCGAAGCGGAAGCTCGGGTTACGCACGGGTACATTGTCGGCGTCCAGGAAGAGTACGCGATCGAAGTAGCTGTTGTAGATAGCGTAGACCTTGAGTATATATCCCCTGGGCGCGAGTTGTACATCGGATGGAAGGAGGGGTCGTCGACGACACTGTCCAACTGTGGCAACGGTGCCAACATCAAATGATCTTCACCGATTTCTTGGACATGAAACCGGATCTCTATAGGTGCGACACATGAAACCAGATCTCTATAGGTGCGACAATTTAGCACTTCGCGCATGACACGCACCATCACGTAGGCACTGGTGAGCAAGTTCGGGAAGATTACCCTCAAGATGCCATCGCGAAGGGCTCCTCCTATTCTGTTTTCGACAACGTTAGACAGTGAGAAGCCAGGAGAGAGAGCCTTGCTGATTGTGGTATTTTCGTCCTCACGATTTCTGCTAAAGTCGAGAGCATCAGAGCAACGAAACTTGAAGGTGCTTTTTAAACTGGTACAACATCTGCGCATGACTTTGAATCGTCCATCTGTATTAATGCCTTTAACTTGACAAAATCCTGACATGCCATGGACAATATCTTCCAATAAATCCTTGTCGTTATGAGATTCACGTGATCCATTTGACCTGCACTCGCCGGTCGCTCGCCATGCGACGCACCGCAGACGTGGAACCGCTTCAGCAGCTGGCAGGGGGCTCTGAGTGAAATTGTATCCTGGACCGTACGGTTCTGATCGGCGGCGAGCTTGATCAAGGTTTTAGGTGCTCATATAACTAGCACCGACAGATAGACGAACGTAGCTACTATGAGTAGAGCTCGAGGCCACTGTCGCCGACACTGCCCTATCCAGGTGGGATTCGATAGAAATAGAGAACGCGTCAATTTCACACTACACTACGTTTCGGCACCTTAGATCTGCGGCAGCACCTCAAAAGTTGGGGAACACAACACGTTACGGTAGCAACAAAATTAAAAGTGGGTCTATGAAATCTGTGGCCGTTCTGTGGGTGTGCATCGAGTTGAAGGCAGAGGATAGGAAGAAGCCAATGAGATCTTGGCATAGGGAGGCATCATGAGCGTGACACAGCGTGCGTCGGCAGAAAGTATGCGGACCACTACTCAATGGGGGGCCTTCCAGAACCTGCATGGTGGCCGTCTGACACTCATCCAAATGCCAAAGCGTATCCCGTGGCAGCAGAAGGCCTTCGCAGCCGAGGAGTCCGTCGCAGACGCGTTTCTGGAGGGGGTGAAGTCCTTCGACGTTGTTATGAGTCACGTCATGGCGTGCACTGTGTGTATGGGAGCGGAGCAGCACAAGATGCGCAATAGACTGCTAGAGTGTAGCTCTTCATTATGCGGCGATGGCCAGTCGTTGCCCTGCAGCTGGCGAGGCAAGCTGCTTCATGCGAGGCAACGCAGCGCGTTTCTATCTACGACTATGGTGCGCACGCTACGGAGGTGTCTTCGCCGAAGAAGAAGAAGCTAACGACTGCACAGAAGACGTATTGCAGGGAGAAGGCCGACGATCACATCCGGCCGTTGCGGATCCGACACGGGCTGTCTCGCAAGTTCTCCACCCCGCTTGAGGACCTTCCAGATTTGAGCGTCGTCCAGAACTTTGTAAACCACTACAGTCGCACCTATCTTGACAACCATGATAGAGTAGACGTCATTCGGAAATGGGTGCACGCGAGGAATTACAGCGGAAGGAAATATAAGGACCAGACATTCACGTTTTGCTGGGAGGCCGATGCTCAGGGACTACCTAAAGTGGGGGACGGCTCCGACGAACGACCGTTTATTGTGGGAATGTCGACGAAGGGCTTGATGATGCCGCTGTTGACGCCACCGGACAGCTTCATCTTGCACGTAGATGCCACGTACAAGATGAATCACCGTGGTTACCCGATTATTGTCGTTGGTGTGGCGGATCGTGCACGAGTTTTTCATCTAGTGGCATTGTTTGTGGTTTCTCAAGAAACCCAGGAAGTTTTCGAGGCTGTGCTACTGTCACTGCAGCGCGTATTCTACTTTATTACGCACAAGAATCTGCTAGTTCGATACGCAATGGCAGACGCAGACCAAGCCCAGTATAACGCACTCAACTCGGTGTTTGGCCAGACGCAGGGATTTACATTCCTTATGTGCTTTTTCCATGTTGTCAAGAACATTTACAAGGCGATTAAGAGCTTTCCCTCGGTTGTATCGGCTAGCTTAATACGTGGGGTTTACGATTTACACTTCTCGTGATCCGAGTTAGACTTTCAGCGACTTCGGGGGCACCTTTTAGCAACGTGGTTGGGAAATCCTTACACAGTTAGATTCGCATAGTACATGACTGACCAGGGGCTGTACGGGCGGTTCTGGAGATGACAGCGCTTTTTCACACTGCTTGGTTTTGCTGCTACGAATAATCCGGTGGAGACTTTTAACGCGCGACTAAAACGGAACTACACGCTTCGACGCCGCCTCAAGATGGGTACGCTCCTGCGAGAGTTATCGGCCTGTTGCCACGATGTTTCGTAGAGGATGCGTCCCTTCAGCTACGAGATCGCGGTGGCGCAATCCCTCACACGCAGAGTGTCCAAGATGATCAAAGAGTCCCGAATAGGAGTGTGGACCGGTGCTATTCCACCTTCAGCGTGTGATGTACGCTCCAATACTGTTTACGTAGTATCCAACATGGCTAAGAGAGTGACTGTTACCCCACACAAGAGATCTGAGGCCGGTATTGCGGTGTCTGCGCAGATGGGCGCAAACTACGCTCGTATGGAGGTACAAGGGCAGTCGTGGGGCGGATGGCCAGTAGACGTTGAGCTTCGCTGGTGCCCTTGCGAATCCTAATACGCTTTCGGGGTGTGCGTTCACGTTGTGTACGCCCTTCGCATTACTGAAAGTGTGGATTCTCAGGGTAGGCAAGTGCTAGTCAATCGCACCAAGCGAAAACGACAAGAACCCGTTGCAGGATCAAACAGAGGACGCCCACGTTCAGTCGGGTCAGCAGTTACATTTTAGTGTTCAGCAACTAGACATTGATGTTTTAGCACCGGGCAAATAGCTTTATACATTTACACATGATACAAGATTATTCTTTGACCGAGAATATCTTCAAAAAGCATTCTTACACGCACATCCATGGTGCTTTAGCAACTCCCTCGTATCCACTTCGCACATTACAGTCAGGAGACACACCAATGACTATCTAGAACTAAAGTTAGCTACACTCAGACGTGCAATACACTGCCGAAGCAACGTTATCGCACGTATCTAAGAAACAATCTCCAACACATCCGCACTTATCAAACTCGCCAATGTCCTTGAAAAGAACACCTTTGGGGTTGAAGCAGGAAGCGATTTGCTTGCATCCATCGGGCCACGCTAGCTCCTCCGCTTCATGATCAGCGTCAGCCAGAGGCCCCAGATACGCTGGGCGGTACTGATGAAGTATATTAAGACGATCAAGCACACCAGGTAGCTCTAGAAGAGCTTGCACCTTGCGAGCTTTCAGGGACTTGACGTGGTACAGCTGGGTGCCGCTACGAGTGGCGCCACATCTTGTATGGTAATGACGTTTGCGTGACCTCGGTTGGCTCCACGCATTAGTCCGTTTCTTGGGCTTGGTGACGAATCTTATCGCGCATATAACGCGTCGGTATTGTCTTCAAGTACTCATTGGCGTTCAGAATGTCTTCATCCGTGGCGGTCATAGCAGCCGCAGAAGCAGTGAGGACTGCTTGTTTAACTTTAAGTTACTCAGCGCCAATTCCCTCGCGTGGACGTTGTTCTGCACACGCCACAGCACGAGAAGAATCATTTGCAGAAGACGTCTGGTCAAGAATGACTGTGCTGGAGGCCGGATCAAATAGTAGCTCTACATCATCCCCGACGCCTCCTCCTGCAGTCTCGTCGGCGGAACCCTCGGATGGATACACTTGCATAGACAATTCTGCACTTGGTGCACCACTTTTTGTAGCTCTAGCGGGCACAATAGATGTACTGGACATCAAAATAATGGATTCAGCTGGAATAATGCCATTTTCTGCAACGCCACCAATTCTGGATCTCCCCATTGTGGTTTCCTCGCATGGGCGATCTTGGTCAGTCTCTCTGTCGCCTATATAACCACTCGGAGACACTTGGTTCTGCATAGTAGCTGTTCTGGACGTCGAAGTACCTGACTCCACCGCGTCCTGGTCATCATTACCCTCATCATCGTGGGTGCTCGCAAAACCCTCGCTTTCTAAGCGAAGCTGGCGGCGCGTAGACTTAAATGCATCATTGAGCGCATCTTGTAGTGCTGTCCGTAGCGTTGTGGACCGCGTGGGGGCGTCGAACGTCCCTGGTCGCAATGCGTAGGTTCTCAACGTGCGCCAAAGTGCGTAGCTCGGCTTTTACTTGTTGCCGGCTCCGTCCGACACCAGCCTGCATCACATGCCCTGTGGGAACGGCTCCCCGGTGTCCACAGTGTCTGGGTAGTCGGGGTCGTCGTCAGGAGCAACACGAAGCACGGTTGTAGTCCAGTGCCCGCGCGAATCGAACAGCACAAACGCACGCGAGAAATACTCTATTGTATCACCAGCGGACAGAGTAGCCGGGGGTAGCTGTGAGGCGCTAAGACCTACAATGCCTGAGGCGGAGGTTCTGGAGGGAGCCAAGCGCTGCGACGTCGTGCAGTTGGTGCTACGGGTTCCGGTTTGAAAAGTTGAAATGAAGCTTTCATAAGTAGCTTTAAAAAAAGAGCTACTTTCACATAGAGCTACTTCGAGGTTTTGGCACTACTTTTGGGGCGTCATCGCCTAAGCAGATGCGGCCTGCAGCACAAGCGGTGTGCATTTAAAAGGGCCAGGTTTTGGACAGCGTCTCTGTCTTTTTGTGCTGGGGTTGTTGTGTTGATCAGATCCTATCGGGTGTTTATAACGTTTTCTCATAGAAATAACGAATCGTTGTTCATTTTCATCCACAAGCGTTTTGCCTTTCGATCTCGCTGCGCGACGCACAAAATCCTGCGTGCCTTTTGTCACACCTATTTGTAGGATTTTAGTTTTTAAAAAAATAAACAAGTGTACTGTGACACTTATTTCATCCTCAAATTCATTTTGTTGTTTAAAACATGTGTGCTATGGAAAAGGTTTCTATAAAGAAAGCACTGATGTAGCTCCCTGCAGTTCTTACATCTGTTACACAGAAACATGCATACCGGTATTTTTTTATTTATTTGCTACAGCGCGCGAACCGCACTGGATTCTCCGTGCTGTTGACCAGTTTGGCGCTACTTGTACACCATTTCTCGGCCAAGTTACCAGTTTTACCAACCATCGTGCAAATGGCCTGTTCTTGTGAGATCTAATTAAAGGCTGTGTGGAGACAAACCATTTTTAATTTTAGGCTACGGCATTTGGCGATTTGCAAGAAAAAACCACTTTTCCCACGACTTGCATTTCTGCCCATCACACTTTTCAAGCAGGTTGCAAACCTGGTCAAATACATAGAGCCTACGTTACCGCATCAAAGGCCGTAGCCTAAAATTAAAAATGGTGTGTCTCCACACAGCCTTAAAATAGATCTCACAAGAACGGGCCATTTGCACGATGGTTGGTAAAACTGGTACTGTAACTTGGCCGGGAAATGGTGTACTGTATTAATAGCATATCATCTCGATAGACTATCGGATAGTACTGGCATAGTTTGTTTACGGTGACAAAAGATTGCTCGGACGCGATTACGAAGAAACAAGATTCGCGCGGCTGATTACGATCTGCTGGATTACGTGGTTGGTGTAGATATGGCTCGCTCGTATAGACAGACTAATTGTATCGAAGCACTTTGTAGTAGATTCAAATCATTAAGCTTCACCCACATCTCACTATTTAAAATGGATCTCAACAGCAAGTCATCCTTCATTTACTACTCAGCGTTAAACAAACTGAGCGATGCTTATTAATACCGGTACTGTACAAATTAACTGTTAGTAACATTAGTAACCCTACTGGAGTTCTCGCAGTGATAAGCTATTTTCATAATTCAGTACTATTTTAGCAAGTGTGCCGCTCCCAATTACTAGTACTGTCCACAATACATGTTCTAGGTTCATTATGCGACAATTGTTACCAGTCACGTTTTAGCTGAGTTGTGAATTTTATCGTAGATGATATACAGTAGTAATCGCGAGAGCTGGACGAACGGGAACGCTGTTATTTTACGACCGTGTGCTACCAGATTGCACGGAGTTTCTAAACGATGTTGACATCAAGGAGAAATAACTTCCTAGTCTGCTTCGAAATTTCAACTTCGACAAGTTTAACATCTCAGAGGGAGAACAGCCTTCCGAATATGTACTGCAATCATTCACCTACACAGACAGAACGTGTCATGAAACGGATTCTTCCATAGTTCTAATTGACCGAATGCGGTCGGGGCAGAACGTTTTCGACGTCGTGCTTTAATTTCATCACGATGGAGCGTCCCCGATTATGGTTCTCCCACGGAGATAAAGAGACGTTCTGGCTCTCGTTTGAGCTGGCGCATGCGCCGTACTCCTTCTCCCCGTGGGGTGTTATCGTTGTTTCTTATACTCCCAACATGGATATGGACAAGCATCCAGACTCGCTCTGCGGTAGTATTCTGCAGTACATGCCTAACGCATCTGATAACGACGAGATGCTGTACGTTAACGGCAAGGCATTGCTGGACCCGTACCCACAGGGTATCGAATACGTGCCGAAGGCGTAGTGGAACAACATGTTTGCCACATTCCCGACGCATACGACGCAACGACAGCCGCGAACGGAGCCCAACAGGACCGGTGATAGGAAAATGTATTTAGAGTGCCTCGTCGGTCTAGGAGCAACAACGTTGCCGGATATGTTTGCCGGAATGCTGTTGCACCGTCGTTTCCACTATTTTGGATCGTCACCGGCGTACTTGGCTCGATTGAACACTGTGAGACGTTCCAGTTGCGTCGATTGCTAGAGCAATCCAACGTTGAGCACAAAGCTACATCCACGAGTAGTAGTTTTACTCAACGAATCCCAATAATATTTGTGAAAAGACAAAAAACTAGAGGTAGTTCACGTACCGGTATAAGTTGATAGTCAAACCTGTATATTCTGATAAGGTACGCTGCTGGGATATCTGCTAGGACCGCCAGCAAAACCTATTGTATTATTAATATAATAGAACGTGCTACTGTAATTTACCTGATGCAAGGATGCCCAGATGTTAAAACATGTAGGAGCAGTACATGTAGCACTGTTACTAACAGTACAGTACTGCTGCGACAGCAGATGGAGGCTTAAAAGTTTTAGCTGGCTCGCCGCGAGCGAAAGTCTCCGACACAGAGTACCGGTACAGTACATGATTGGCTACTGCCACTGAGCCTCTCACTTTGTAACTAATCGGTTGCCTCTAACTCGACAAAAAGCAGTCGGCCATGAATCGACTATTTTTTGCAATGCTGGTGTATGCAGGTGCCATCTATGCCAATACCTTTACTGCCTCAGCATCGATTTCATACTCGAAGTCGGACATGTCGAGCTTTACGTCCCCAGACACAAAGAAGGAGATCAACCGGTACCTGAGAGTTAACAACGCGCCTTACGAGAGTGACAGCGAGAGAGGATTCATTGCCGATCTGGAGAAGATGAAAACGTCCTTTATGTCCCCGACCGCGCTGAAGAGTATGAGAAAGCGGTGGTTCCAGGAAAACACGTCCCCAGACGAAGTCTTCAAAAAAATGTTTGATCGGACAGCAGACAATCTTTTCAACACACCCGTATTCAGTACCTGGGTCAGCTACGTGAAAATGGTGAACCAAAAGGACCCAGAAGCGTACATTTTGTCGAAGTTAGCTGATTTCCCTGACGAAAAGATCTCGCTGCTGCTCATGGAAGTGAGACAAACGCTTGGTGCTGACACGACTGTTAGCAGGCTACAAGCTTTGCAGGTCCAGAGTTGGTTGGTCAAGCGAACATCTCCTGAGGATGTTTTCAGACTGCTTCACCTTGACAAGATTACGGATTCATTTTTTGAGAACCCGCAATTTAATATTTGGGTTTCATACGTGGATGAGCTCAACAGATTGAACCCTACAAAAGTAGAGTCGATGATTCCAGCCTTGACGAGCCATTACGGCGACATGCGTTTATCAACTATCCTTGAAAAAGCTAAGAGGAACCGACAGACGAGAGCTTTTGCCACGAGGCTAAGCGACGAACAAAGGCAGAGGTGGTTTGCCGACGGTAAAACCCCGCAATATGTCTTTGATCCGCTTATGCAACATGTTGATGTGCACTGGCTATTCACGGACCCGCGGTTTATCACCTGGACCAAGTACGTGGATGACTTTAGCGCCAAAAATCCCACAGAGAACGTTTTGATGGCTCCCTCTACTGGAAGCGCACTTCGGCGAAGCCTCTATATACAGTGTAATTGAAGCGGCGAAGAAACACGATTCGACAGCGACATTAGCCGCAAAGTTGCGGGCAGAACAAATTGAGGTGCTGTTGAGCAGCAATAAATCTCCCAAGGATGTTCTCAAGGAGCTCAACGTTTACATGTTTCGGGATGATCTTTTAAGCAGCCCGCTGTTCAAAAGGTGGCTCGAGTACTTTAATGTTTTCAGCGCGAAGAATCCTACAAAAGCAGAGTCGATGATTTCAGCTTTGATGCGTCAATACGATGACAAACGTCTGTCCGGGCTCCTAGAGGCAGCTAAGAAAGTCTCCAAGACAGAAGGCTTAGCCACGAAACTACGACATGAGCAAGTCCAGGCGTGGTTAGCCGACAGAAAATTACCACAATCTGTCTTCAAATTCTTCATGGTTGATGATACAGTGGATGGGCTTCTTTCAAACCCGCGATTTATCGCTTGGACCGAGTACGTGGATGCGTTTACCGCCAAGAACCCTGGCGAGAAAGTTTCGATGGTGCCTCCAATGGCAAAGCATTTCGGTGATGACGCTTTGTATGGTGCGCTTGAAGCGGCGAAGAAAACCTCATCGACAGCGGTACTAGCATCCAAATTGCAGGCTGAACATATTCAGGGGTTGCTGAGCAGCAATAAATCCCCCAAAGATGTCTTCAAGGCGCTCAACCTTCATTTGGCTGAGGACACAGCTCTTAGCAGCCCGATGTTCAAAGTTTGGCACAAGTACCTCAAGACCTTCAACAAACATCACCCCGAAAAGGAAGAAAGTTTGCTGGATTCATTTGTTGCGCACTATCAAGAATACGACGTGGAAACGATAATTAAAGAAGCCAAAAAGAACCCGAGTGCTGTGAAACTCGCGGAGCAACTGGAGACCCAGCTCCTCAGTCGCTGGCTACAGAACAAAAGATCCCCTAAATCCGTTTTCTCTATTTCCATCCTTTACAAACTTAAGGGGAAATATGAAACTCGCTTTGAAGAAGCTCCAGACGGCACACTTCGTGCGCTGCGTCTTGACAAGATACCGGGATCTTCTCTCTAGTCCGGAGCTCAAGCTCTGGTCAAAGTATCTTGACGATTTCAACATTATGTATCCCGAGATGCAAACGACCATGCTCACGAATCTTCGTACCCACTTCACCGAAAATGCCTTGGAGCAAATGCTCAGTACGGCATGTAAAAATCCTGCTACCCAGGAAGTAGCAACGAAATTGGAGACCGCGTTGCTCAAAGTGAAAAATACGCATGAACGCCCAAAAAAACGAATCTGAGTAGGCCAGGAAGCAGAGGACATGAATTGTTTTGAGTTCAGCTACAAAATGCCCCCAAAAGTGTCAGCCTTTATCGCTGTAATAATCTTGTCACATGCTAAAACCACGTAAACGGATTTAGCGAGTATTAGGTAGACGACGAAGCTCCCAGTTTAGGAGATTAGTATAAACTTGATTAGTACAAAACAACGAGGATTGAATACTTGATTGGAAGCTTAGCCCATCAACGAGACACTGCATTACAGTCCCTTTCATTTAAAGGATCTTACACTCGATAATCCGTCAAAGTGCACTTGAAAACATTTCGTTTCGGACGCAGATGTGCAAAGTTTAGTGTAACCGGAGGCGCACTTAGTCACAAAACGAGCACTGCCATGGTTGGTGGACACGCATAATAAACAGAAGTAGCACATGACAAGCACTATTTTCGGACAGCTAAATTGTAGCTGGAGGACCACACAGAGATGATGAGGGATCGTGCGGGCGACGTATTCTGGAGCTTCTACGGCAAATCAATGAGCTTTGTTTACTAATTAAATTATTCCATTGTACCGGGCATAATCTGGCAAACGCGCACATAATTTGCAGTCCTAATTGCACAAACGTTCAAGACAGCGCTTGAGCTGCCATTTTAAAGGTTATGCGAGCACAAAAATCTCTTTAGTCCTATGTAAAATGCTACCAGCAATGAATGGAGTATGGATACATAAATCTATCGTGCTAATATAGTTGGTTAAGCAGCCCAATTAGGATTTTAATGTTTGATTACAAAATATCGCCATGGTTAATTATCCATCTTTTAATTGAAACCTCGATAGGGTTCAATGGAGGACAACACGGAGGGAGGAAGAAAAGTAAAGCGCCAGTTGAATGCACAAGCTCTTCTAACTCGCAATACATATGTATCTTAGCATTGTCAAGAATGACAATGCTCCTTGGAAGCGGCCACGGGTTTAAAAACGGCGTAATTTTTTCTCGGACAGCGTTATAAAAGTATTTTCGCGAAAATGTTCCTCTTCTACCAAAACCTCCCGTAGTATCCATGACTGCAAGAACTAAAACTCTCTCTCCTTTAGAAAAAGGAAGATCTACCACAGCTGGCACACCTCTCGGTGACCAAGCGTAGCGACGCATGCAATCACGCTCGGCCTTAGCGGACTCGTCACGAAAACAAAGCTGGTCAGGTCCAGAATAGAACGGAAATAGCTTGTTGTAGTACACTGCAATCTCAGCAGGCGCAGCCTCTCTTGCTTGCTTACTCAGATGTTTGTGGGTGAGATGGAGATCTAACCGAAGCACTCTACAGATCATTGCTTTTGATGTATTTCGAAGTGTCGTAAAGCATGCCTTAATAGCACTGCGGAGCTCGACGATTTAGAAACATGGGTGTGATTCAGCGTAGTCTCCAACAAAACAGCAGACTTCATGCGGCCATCTTGATGTTTTCTGCCTTTTCCAGCGCGTTCAACGGTTCCTCGAGTCAGAAACCACCAATACCATCTCTGTACAGACCGTTTTGAAGCACCCAAAACCATGGCGACGATTGCCACCTCGATGTCGTAGACGTGTACTAGCGTGACGGCACGCCAACGAAGATCACTTGACTTGGTCATTACGATTAGGAATAAAGTGAAGTGAGTGGCTAGTTAGAGCGAATGGCACTAGTCGTTCTCGAAATCACCAATCCCCTCAAAACTGTTAATCGCTCAAGGCTAACCCGTCGCTCTTACTGTCGTACACCTCCACTTCCTTTAAGGGTCGGGTAGTCCGCGGCTGTTCAGGGAGTACGGTCTTGTTCAGTGGCTGCAGGAACGGTAGATAGGAACACTAGAGAGTTAAAAATAAAAGTTTGTTGATTGGCTTGACTTCCTCTTGAGCAGAAGGAGGGAAATATAAGACTGAGAGCTAACCGGAAGAGAGGCCTAACACCTTCTCGACCTTACCTACACTACACTACATATTAAAAAAAGGAAGGATTCACTTCGTTTGTTGTCGGCCTTCGTGGGACAACGGAGAGCTTCTGGGAAGGGGCTTGATGTCGCGAGGTGCTTTTGGTCCCACGACGCCAAGACTCCGGCGTTCAGGGGCCCCCTTATAGGACCACCCTAACGGGCTCGGTCAGGGGAACGTGCGTGGTTGAGTTCAACGGGAACCACCCTGACGGGACGGTGGGGCGAGGAGTGATTCCAGGGTCTCGAGTCATCCCGACGGGAGGCAGAGCTCCTGGAATGACCCCTCCGTTCCCGGGTACGGGACATCCTCCCCGACTTGTCGTTCGTCGTCCTCGGCGAACGGTTCCTCTGCGTACATCTCTCACGTTAGTACTATAGACTCCGTCGTTAGCAACTTCTTCAGACAGGGGAGGTTGGAACGCTTCGTGGTAGTCCTCGGAGCGGTCCTCAACGTAGTTAGGGTCGGCGGCTTGAAAGTCATATAGCACCTCGACATCGTCGTCGGCCCGCAGACGTTCGATGTTCCGAGCCTCGGCCATACTACGTTGAGAAGCGTTGCGGCGGGTACTCGTCAATGCTAGTTCGACCAGCACCTTAGGGGAGACAGATCGGAGGGGGCTCCCCTCGTCGTATTGACGACAAGCGTGAGATACCACACCAGCGACCACCACGACAAGAGTGTCGGCGAGACTCCAGCCGGTCCACTCGAGGCAGTAGTTGGTAGCTAGTAGGAGCAATAGTACAGTCCCAACACCCACTGGTCCCAGGAGTACGAACTCCACCAGATCGAAGGCGTTGACCGGGATGTACAGCAGTAGAGACAGGCATAGTAGTACTAGCCAGCAGGTGGCTTCTCCCACCGCATACAGGCGCATCCACGTGGCCTTGAGAGCGTCCCAGAAAGCGTACCAATAGCGTATGCTCGAATCTCTTGTACGGAGGAGGACTTCGGGGATGTAGTCGGAGAATGTCACCTTGCTGGCGATCCACCAACTCCGCAACATCCGTCCATAACGACCATACTTCTCTTCTCCTTTGAGTAGGACCACAGGAGGCACAGCAAATAGCGCGCTCCATACTCCATACGCGTAGGTAGCACCCCGAAGTCGACGAAGTTCGTTTGCCTGAAGTACGTCTCTGTATAACGACGCACAGTCGCCCCAAATATCGCAGTTCAACTTGATCACACGCCACACTTGGACCATGGACTCCCAGGTAACGTTACGTAGAGGAGTCGCTAGGACCCAGACCGTTACAGCCCCTACGTACACGGGCCACAGCTCTCAGCGGGCGTACTCGTAGAAGACACTAGTATGAGGCTCCATTTAGACGAGAGTACACTCGGCAAATAAGAAACTGAGTACTCTCCTGGCGACCCTTCTCGACGTCATTCGACCTCCATCCGTCTTAGTCGCCACCCATCTGTCAAGTCCAGTAGCTGGGAAAGGAGAACTCCGATTCCTCGCCCTTTTCAGGAGCCTCTCTTGCACCCAATATACAGTTATCACAGGAACCTCGAGAGAGACAGGGCCGGAGGTCCAGGCACCGACGGGCAGTTTTCCTGCTCATTTGGCAATTTTGCCTCGACTTCCGACACACCCTCGGCGCCCTCTCTTTTCACCACCCCAGTATGGGCACCTCGCGCGGAACGGCCACGCGACGTCTCAAGGCCGTCTGGAACGTGGAGTCTTCGGACTCCGACGGTTCTTGTTCAGATGACACTCCGGCCGACGAGCACTTCTGGATCCTCATGCGAGACGTCCTGGCCGTAAACGCTAGCTCCATCGGCCTCGAGCTTCTGGACGACATCGCCGCCGCGATCTTGGACGACACGGGGAAGGCTTCGGACGCTCTGACGGGGCCGGTAGTTATCATGCCCAGGCCGCCTCGGCACCCCCGCTTCACGCAAGATGGTCGCTTTCCGATCAAGAGTGTCAGCACTGGCTCGACTAAGAAGAAGACGATCACGGAGAGTCCTCGATCCGGCAAGAAGCGTCCGAGTCACCCGTGGTCTTCGTTCGCGTTACCCTTCAAGTTATCCGACACGACTCCTTCTCCCGTGGTCGATGATCTGAAACGGGTTTATTACGAGGCGGCCGAGCTAGGTCAGGAACCGTACCAGCTGGCGTATCCGTGGCCGGGCTCGCACTTGTGGTACAACCCGCATGTGCACGCTTCTCACTGGCGCTTCTGGAACGAGAACCGTTCCAAGTTCTGGGATTGGCAGGCGAACGTCCCGTTGAGGACCTCCAACGCGCAGACCCAGCGGCGCAAGGCTAAGATGGCGGCAGTAGTCGCACGCGTCTGGTTCCTGAGCATTTGTATCGAGACCTGGGGCTACTTCGGCTTCCTTCGTCTATTCGAGAGCTGCGCGCACCGTCGTCGCCTTATGTGGATGGGAGGACAGCCTGGTCGGAACGCCCCAGACGCCAAGTCCTACAATGGCCCCGTCATCGACAACTTGTCTAAGCTGTACTCGCGCGACTCAGGAGCGTACTCGCGGAAAGTGAAGAACGCTCTCAAGCCGTTCCGGATCGACGAGGGAGGTTTCACGACCATCCCGGAGTTGTTGGAGCATACCGGAGCCCTGGACCCAAATAGCTCGAAGCCCGACAGTCAGCTCACGGATCGGGCGTTGGCCCTCGTTCTGCTGGACATTAAGTCGAAGGAGGATCATGAACCTCATTGGGTAGGGGATCGTTCGAAGGGAGTCTGGTATGCGCTTAGTCACTGCTCGCGTCTTCAGAAGATGACGGCCAAGCTTTCGCGCGAACGGGAGAAAGGAGCTCTTCGAACACCCAAGGTAACCCCTTTAGATGCGTCTGAAGCTGACTCGGCGGGATACGCGGCGTATGAGCGTACGGACGGCACTTACACGGCGATTTGGGAGGAAGCGAGTGAGGAAGAGTCGGCTTACGAGGAGGATGAAGCCGAGAGCGACTCTGAAGAACTCCGTCCCGTTAAGAAGACGCTGCGCCTTTCTTCTAGTTCCGACGAGAGTTCGGAGGACGACGAGCCTCCCAACAAGCGTCTACAGCTCTCTCACAAGTCTCAGAGGGCGAAAGAGCGCGCGAAGCGTTCCCGTTCCCCGTCTCGCAGTTCTACCTCCCTGAAGAAGCCTCGATTAAGTTCGTCGCGCAAGCGGTCCTCTTCATCTTCACGCGCTAAAGGCAAACTCAAAGCGCGCGCTGCTTCGCCAGAACGTTCTGTTTCTCCTTTACGGTCACGATCGAAGTCCCCAGTGCGCAAGAAGTCCCGTCGGTCACGTTCGGAGGAGCGTCCTGCGTCTCGGTCGAAGTCTCCGACGAAGTCCTCAGCCACCAAGACGAGTAGGGAGTCTCGGCGGGACAAAGCAAGATCACCTTCGCACGCTCGGTCGAAGTCTCCGACGAAGTCCTCAGCCACCAAGACGAGTAGGGAGTCCCGGCGGGACAAAGCAAGATCACCTTCGCACGCGAAGGGGAGTAAAGTTACTTCCGACAAACCGACCGAAGGCAAAACGCCGACTCCTCCGTCAGCTCCAGCGTCGCGGGACGGCACGCGTAAGCGGTCGCGTTCGGTGTCTTCCTTGAAGAAGGCAGTGCCCCCAAAGGGACGCTCGGCCTCGCGGTCCCCGTCAGCACCTCGGAAGTCGAGTTCGCCGGGTGAGCATTCAGCTCCTAGTTTGCCGGCTAAAAAGTCCGACAAAACAGCCTAACGAGAGGCCGTCAAGAAGTTATTGATTCGAACCATTCCAGAACCGTTCCTCACTGGATGAGAGTAAGAGTACTGGCATCGTCTTCCTTTTTAAGTTTCTTTTTGTTTTTCACCACGATTCGTCCCCACTTGTTGTTTTCGTTTTTCTTCTTGAGATCGCGGTAAGATTGTTTTTCTTTTTGGTATGTAGGAGATCAGCCACTTGTGAAGTAGAATCCAAATATATACAAAGTCGTAAGAAGTGTTCTTCAGGACACTTTCGAGGGAGGCGGGGTCGTGAGTTTACTCTGGCTCTTTGGATCGACCCGCCACGATTCCCTCTCCCTAGAAGAGTAGTTCTTCTTCGTCAACGGCGGCGTTAGCGTCTTCCAACCGCGCGCTGCGACGTAGTTCTGGTAGGTCTCCCTCCCGACGACGGGTTTCTTCGAACGCCTTGATCAGAGCAGCGTAGGTGGGCAATAGTGTGTTTCGTGGTCTCCAAAGAGTCTCGTAGGTAGCTAACAACACCAGGAACTGCTCTTCACGGTTCTTTTTGCGTCGGGCGATTATGTCGATCACAGAGCAAGGAACTCCGATCAGGGCCGTCTCTTCCCCTCCAATCAGGAGTCTCTCTACGCAGCTAGTAGAGGGGAGGTCCTCTTCTGATAGAGGTCCGTCGTCGTCTACACCCGGACTCGACTGGACTCCCTCGGGTACTTCAGAAGGGAACGGTCGGCTCCACCGCCCTTGGAAACGTTTCAACCTATTGACGTTAATGGTCACGACCCGGTTGGGGTGTGAAGGGATGGCTACTCGATAGGAGTTCTCTCCCACGATCCCGACCACACGGTACGGACCATGCCACGCGAAAGCGAGCTTCTTCGTGGTCTTTTCCCCGCGACGAGCTCGGAAGTACTGGTAGACCCACACCGGGTCTCCCTCCTTGAACTTAACCGGCACTTGGTTGCTCAGTCGTTGCTCGTGTCTGCCCTGGGCCTTCAAGAGTTGACGCTCTACTAATCGTCTCGTATCTCGTAGAGATAAGAATAGCTTTCGTCTGTAGCTAGCGACTTCGTTACTCTTCCATCCGTTGTTCGTGTTGAGAAACGCGAGGTCCAGAGGTAACACCGGGTCCCGGCCATACAGGCTAAAGAATGGTGAGTCCTTAAGGGCCTCGTGATACGACGAACGGTATGCGAACAGTACTCGGGGAAGATATAAGTCCCAGTCGTTTTGAGCTTCGTTGACATACATCTTAAGCACCCCGATCAGCGTGCCGTTGAAGCGTTCGACTAGCCCCTGAGTCTGAGGGTGGTAAGCAGCTCCAAACAACTTCTTGATCCCGAGTGTTTCGTAGAAGGATCGTGCCAGGTTCGAGATGAAGTTGGATCCTTGGTCGCTCAGTAGTTTCTCGGGGACTCCATGCCGCGAGATCACTTCGTTCACCATAACTTCCACGAACGTTACAGTGTCCAAGCGGGCCACTGGGAACGCTTCGACCCATCGAGTGAAATAGTCGGCGAAGACGAGTATGAACTTGTTGCCTCGAGGAGTAGCCACTAAGGGACCTATGGCGTCCACCACTAATAGCGAGAAAGGTCCCGATAGTTCTTGTACGGGCATCCTCTGCATTCGGCCATTTCTTCAAGGGCGATAGCCTTTACCACTGCCGCACACGGTGCATTCCCGAACATATTCGGCCACATCCTTCTTCCATCCGTGCCAGTAAGCGTGCTTGCGCACTTTGTCGAGCGTCTTAGTAACTCCGACATGAGCGGCAAGTACATCCTTATGACAGTGATGTAGTACCGTCGATATGAAAGGCAGGGGAATCACAGGAACTTCAAGAGTAGACGCTGGTCCAGCGCGAGCCTTCAGGTGTACGCGACGCATGAGTACTCCGTTCTTTACCGAGTAGTTAGGGGCCATCAGCAGGATTTTGGTGCGCATTTGAGGGTCCAGAGCTAGAGCTCCGTCGCTAAGGAACGCTATCATAGCTTGGATCCAGGGTGTCCTCTTCTGTTCTTCCACGAAGCGAGTTTGTTGTAACCCGAACACATCAACGGGGGACACTAGGAGTTGGTCGGTAACCTCTTCTTCGTCGGGGAACGACTCGGGTCTAGTTTCGCCAGCGTCCTCGGGCAAGGTCCCTGAAGGAAGCAGAGTCGAGTCGAGAGTCGTAGTCTCCCCGACTTCGACAGTACTAGGAGGGGACTCGTCAGCATCGTTGAGTAGCTCCGCCATAGAGATAGCATTGATGGTTTGGGTATGCAGCCTGGACAGACAATCCACATGACCCATCGAAGTACCAGGCTTGTGGAACACCTTGAAACGTAATTGAGACAACTCCATGGCCCACCTAGCCAGCTTAGCGTTGCTCGTACGATTAGTTTCGTTGAATACCCACGTCAAAGCTTTGTGGTCCGTGTATAGGTCGAAACCGCAACGGTCCAGGTAGCAGCGGAACTTGCGCGTGGCCCAAACGAAACCCCAGCACTCGATCTCCGACGTACCGTCCTCCTTATGGACCCAGTTCTTCTCGGAGCCAACTAGTAGCTTGCTCGCATAGGCCACGACTCTCTCGCGCTCCTCCACGGTTTGCATCAAGCACGCCCCTACAGCGAGCTTAGACGAGTCCACATATAGAAGGAAGCGCTTCGAAAAGTCGGGATACACCAGGATGGGAGGTTCCACCAGCTTACGCTTTAGTTGCAGGAAAGCGGTATCGCAGTCGTCGCTCCAGAAGAATCGGGCCCCTTTCATCTTAAGCCGTTCGATTGGGGCCGATATGGCTGCGTATCCCGGGATGTACCGCCTGAAGTAACTAGTCAAACCCAGGAACGCCCTCACAGTGTGCAAGTCGTGCGGTCTGAGCACGTTCATCACCGACTTGACCTTCTCGGGGTTGGGAAATATGCCAGACGGAGTGACGATGTGACCCAAAAACGCTACCTGATTGCGTGCCCACTTGCACTTTTTCATCTTGAGCTTGAATCCCGCCGACCGGAACCGTTCCAAGACTTGTTTTAGTCGTACTAGGTGGGTAGGAAAGTCTTCACTGAAGACCACGCAGTCGTCGAGGTACACTAGACAAGTCCGCCACTTAAGGTCAACAAGCACAGTCTCCATCAGTCGTTCGAAGGCCGGTACGGCATTACACAGTCCGAACGGCATTACGAGCCACTCGAAGAGACCATATTTGCAGGTGAAGGCAGTCTTCTCCACGCTATCAGCAGCCATCGGGACATTCCAGTAGCCGGATGCGATGTCCATCGTAGAGAACAGCTTAGCGTTGTCGAGTACATCTAGAATGTCATCGATGAGCGGCATCGGGTAGCAGTCCTTGATAGTCACAGCGTTCAGTCTTCGATAGTCGATGCAGAACCGTATTCCGCCGTCAGGTTGCGGATCATAAGCACCGGGCTGGCCCAAGGGGTAGAAGAAAATCGTATGAGGTCTTGCCTCAAGTATTCTTGTATTTCCGACTCCATCACGTCTCCTTCCGCCTTAGACACTCGGTAGGGGGGTTGCTGTATAGGCGGGTGCTCTCCAGTATCGATATAAAACTCAAGTAGGCTCGTCCGTCCGGGGCGCATCGAAGTTTCGACGAACATGTCCTTGAACGGTTGGAGGAACTCCGAGAATATTCTCTTCTGCTCGCTCCCCAATTTAGACTCGTCCAGGTCGACGTAGAGCTCCTCCTTGAGTACTCGGTCCACCCCTGGTATGGATTCTTGAGCGACTTCGGTCGTCGAATTAGAGGCGCTAATGACCGAGTGGATCCACAGGTCTTAAGCTCTTTGGTCCCTAGTCTGGGCCTCGCCGGGCAGGGCAGTTTCGTGCTTTACACTCGCAGCGGTTCCTTGCTGAAGCGCCGTCGCTGGGATTACCGTAACACTCGCCAATCGGGTGCTTCTCTTGATGACGGTGTTCTCGATAGAGGGGTTGCATACTTCCACGACCACTAGGTCGTTATACACAGTACACAGGGTCCTAGCAACTTTAATGGAGTCTTCCAGCGCAGAAAGCCCCTCTATGAGGACGGTGGTCCCGTCGCTCAGTTGACCTTGCACCTCCGCAACTACTAGAGCTTGTCCACCAGGGCAGAGTCGAATGGTAGATGAGATGCGGGACAGGTAAGACTCTTCCACCCGAGGAGACCCCAGAGGGAACACCTCTCTCTTGTCCTTTAGCGTGACTGTATTCTCGTCCAAGTCCACCACGGCGCGAAAGTCCTTGAGAGCGTTGGTGCCCAGGATGGCGTCGACATGTAGTTGAGGTACAACGGCAAACGGTATTCTCTTCTCGACAGAGCCCAATGTCACCGGCAAGTAGATTACTCCTTCTATATCGAGCGCAGACCCGGACACACCGTTCAGACTGCCAACGTAGGGCATTAGAGGAGAGTTAGTTAAGCCGAGACGCTTCAATACCCGCCTATGCACTAGGCACGCTACGGCTCCGGAGTCGATGAGAAGTTCGGCCGGGAGGTTCTCGATAACCCCCCACGATAGAGCTTCCACGCCCCCTACCGATCCGATCACTCGCTTGCCGAGGGGAACGATTCCTTCTTCCTCGTCAGCGGACACGTTATTAGTAGCGCTCGGTACTTCTACCAGGCCTGGCTTGGGGCGAGGGTCTGGAGCGTCAGAGACGACGTTCACATAGCCGTACAACCCGTTTTCCTTATCTTGGGAAGAACAGTTCGGTCCGAGGGCTTCGGTACGGTTACCGAATAGAGAGGAGCAGTCGAAGCTGACTATCTTCGGCGCTGGAGAGCCCCTAGGAGCAGGATCTTTCCAACGACAGAGTCGGCAGGGTGAACTCCTCTCAAGGATCTTCAAGCGGAGTTGGTCAGCCTCCTCCTCGTAAAGGTCCGCAATTCTTTTAGTCAGTAACTCTTTCGATCGCGAGTCAGTGGGAACAGCGAGGCTATTGATCCAGTCCTCGATCCGGCTTAGGAGATCTTGGAGCCTAGTGGGGGGCGGGGAGTCATCTTTTTTTTCTTCATCTAGCGATCCTTCGCCAATACACCCTTCACACCAGTCACCTCTACTTGAAGCTTCAGCCTTTACGAGGAAGTATACGGCTCGTCGCACTATGGCTCGCCAAGGGTCCGACACGATACCGCGAGAGTCCAGCAACTCGTACTCGGTTTCACCGAGGTCGGAGGGCCTTTTGGGGGAACTTCCCAGGGTTAGCGCGATATTGTCTTCCACTACAGAGGGGTCCGCGGGACACTCTTCTCCTGGTAGAGGAGGAACTCTCAGCTCCGGGAAGTGCACTATCGTCTTCGGCGCGTCCTGCCACGAGAACCTCTTCGTCGCGGTCCCTCCCCCCTCGTCGCGGTAATCAGAGTCGTCCGACGTCACAGAGTTGATCCGTACTGGCTTTTCCTCTTGGAAATTACGGTTGGCTCGCTTCGCTTCTCCGGACGAGGCTAGTGTCTTTTGGAACCATTCCAACCAGTACTCAGGAGTTGATAGCCGACCGGGGGAAGAATCTCGGGTCCTCGCTAGTTGTTCTTCGGGAATGCCTAGTAAGTCACTCAACTCGGCAAGAGACAATTCCTTCGATTGTTCCGCATTCTCGACTAACCGGCGCTTCAGTTCGACTTCATCGAGAGGAAACAGTCGGTCTTCGAGCTCTTTGTCATATTCTTCTTTCTCTTCAGCCAGCTCGGATGGTTTGCCTTCTTCCAACGTATCTAGTTCCTCTTTGGTGAACACCCTCGCGAAGGAAGGCTCCTTCTCCGGTTCATCCTTTGGAGACTTAGCTCTGGCGACGTCCTCAGAGTCTTTTTCGGAGGCGTCGTCTCTCTCAGGAGGGGTCACGTCTTTCTCCTGCTCGCGTGGGTCCATCTTTGGTACTGGAACACTAGCTTCGGTAGCTCCATATTCTTCTCGGGTTGGGCTTTCGAGTACCTCCGTCACGTCTGGGGGCAACTCCTCCTGTATAGGGCCGTCATTGGACTCACCTTTTTCCTCGTCTTGATCGAGCACGCTCGAAACCACACTCTTGTGGTTCGCTGACGTCGACGGGTAGTCTCGTTCCGTCGAGGACGCCTGAAGTTGCGGCTCTTCCGTCTCTCCTTCCTTGCTTAGTTTTTCGTTCGTTGTTTCGATTTCGCTCTCTTGGCCATCTCTCGTAACCACTCTTAGGTTCGTGTTGGAGCGTTTGTCGACGTGTGCAGCTATTGCGGAACCGTCCCATACGGGTCCCGAGCCTACCTCTTTTACAAACGCTTCTCTCTCCGTCTTCCAACAGTCGTTGGGGTTTGAGACTACCGATACCCCGTTCCACACGGGCGCCGTACGTCCTTCATGCTCAAACGGCAGTATTTCTTCAGTTCTCGTCATATGTTCATTGCTTACGTTCGTTTCATTTCTTTCCGGTAAGGCGGAACTCATCCCACCTCCAACAGGACACACTTCATACCTCTTGGTCGACTCCTCCGCGGAGTTCAAAGTGTTTCCATTTGTGTCGATCCATAGACAAGAGGAAGGAGCGACACTCCCTTCCCCTCCCTCTCGCCCCCATCATTGCTGGCTGGGCGCTTGTCCTAGGACAGGTCCCACCGTCGCCCCTGTCGGACCGCCAAGTCTCTTCAGTGACGTCTTTAGAGGGCACTCCGCCAACATATGACCCGATTCATCACACAGGAAGCACTTGCGTCCGTTCCTCGGCTGGGTGTTCCGAAATCCGCTAGGAGGGTCACGCTCACATTCAGGACCGATGTGGCCCACTTCCTTACAGTGAGGACAGGTGGCTTTGCCGCGGCGACAGTGAATTCGACTACACCCCAGAGTGTGACACCGACCGCACACGAGAAGACCATCTTGGGTTCGCAAGTCCGGACCCACACGAACGCCCCTGATAGACGTAATAGGAAGCGTTCCGGTAGGCGGATAGTGCAGAGAGGGGTTCGGATCAGGAGGAGAGCAGGCAGCAGCTACATTCATCGCTGGGGAAGCATAGGCGGTCGTTAGAGGACGCTCCATCAACTGCTGTTGCTGTTGAAGTTGTTGCTGTTGCTGCTGAGTGAGTAGATTCTGCGTCTGCTGCATCATGTTCATCATGCGTTCGAGGACAGCGTTCTCTTGGGAAGCTTTAGGGGACGGCACATTGTCGAACTCGGAGTCGTCTTCAACCGGACGGTGCATATTCTTAAGGAGCAGCATGGCCACAGCCGCAGGGATGGAGTCAATCATTGTCGTGGTGAGAGCGTTCCTCCAATCTCGGTTCCGAAGTCCAGACAAGAAGTACTGGTAACGCATCTGAGTGTCGTAGCACTGAGCATCATCGCAGCGACTTGAAATCATGTCGCCCCACACTTCGGCGGACATTCCCCTGGGTCGTTTAGTGTTCTTCAGGTTCTCAATCAGTTGCAAAGGGGTCTGACTGATGAACTGGTTGTGGAACCGAGTTCTCAGAGCCTCAAAGCTGTTGATGCGCGAGTACATCAACCAATCCTCGCCGACCTTGCCTTTCAAGCACTCCCTGAAAGCGCTAAGACGCAGGGGTTCGTCCAGCCCGATAGTGGCGTTCTCGAAGGCCTCCCAGAAGGATCTAGCTTTCTCCACCGACGCTCCTTCCGAGTAAAAGGGTTGGAGCATGCGAATAGCGTTTCGGATGTTAGTGGGCATACCATACTGGCCACTAGTAGTCGAAGGCGTGTTACCATACGTAGGCGAGGAGTAGTAGGAGTTACCTCCATATTCCCCATGCGCAAGACCCTGATGGGTTCCGGCAGAAGCCGTAGTTCCTCCGTTTCCTTTTGAAGCTCGGGTTGTTCTCGTAGGGTCGACTCCGTACGCGACTCCACTGGTAATCGAAGTTCGAGACCCCGGGTCTTGGGTAGGAATTTGAACGGTAGGCGACGAGGTCTGGAAAGGAACCCTCTGAGGAACGGGAACGGTTACTGCTGGAGCGTTCTCCCCGCCACCTCGCAAGTTACCAGAGGGCTGGAGACCCCAAGGAGGAGCGTTAGAGGTCCTCGGATGAATACTTGCCGGGGAAGCACGTCCACCGTTTTCAGGGACAGTTGGTAGGGAGAAGAACGGGTTGAAGTCCTGCCCATATGACGTATTCGGGGTTCGGATTGTGAAACCTTGGTACGACGGGATTGCGGTCCTTACTCGAGTCGTAGGAGGGGGAGTCCCCACGAGACCGTTCCCACCTGTTCTCTCCATAGCGGTGGCAATCTCAGGAGGGGCCATGGATCTCAACCAGTTGAGGGAGTTAAGCCAGCCTTGCACCGTACCTCGGCCACCTCCGCCGTTCAGGGTCAGCATCGAGTCCAACTCTTCCGAAGTGAAGGTCGCAGGGACCCCGGAGCCCAAAGCGTCTGCGGGTGGATCGACACCAGTACTAGAGTTGTTCCCCCCAAGTCGGTTAGCCGCTTGGTCTATGATATTCTGCACGTTTTGGAGGCCTTGCGTAGTCGACAGACTGGGTCGCATTCTCGAAGGCAGACTCTCAGTCGGGCCTTCTTCTTCCCGGACAGTGGCGCTCTCATCTTCTCTGTTGCTAGTAGCCGACATCTTGTCCTTCCTTTTGACGTTCTCCGCGAGATTTCACCAGGAGCAAGACCTTCTCCAGCTAGCAGACTACCCTGCTTCTCCACCAGATGTCGTACACCTCCACTTCCTTCAAGGGTCGGGTAGTCCGCGGCTGTTCAGGGAGTAAGGGCTTGTTCAGTGGCTGCAGGAACGGTAGATAGGAACACTAGAGAGTTAAAAATAAAAGTTTGTTGATTGGCTTGGCTTCCTCTTGAGTAGAAGGAGGGAAATATAAGACTGAGAGCTAACCGGAAGAGAGGCCTAACACCTTCTCGACCTTACCTACACTACACTACATATAAAAAATGGAAGGATTCACTTCGTTTGTTGTCGGCCTTCGTGGGACAACGGAGAGCTTCTGGGAAGGGGCTTGATGTCGCGAGGTGCTTTTGGTCCCACGACGCCAAGACTCCGGCGTTCAGGGGCCCCCTTATAGGACCACCCTAACGGGCTTGGTCAGGGGAACGTGCGTGGTTGAGTTCAACGGGAACCACCCTGACGGGACGGCGGGGCGAGGAGTGATTCCAGGGTCTCGAGTCATCCCGACGGGAGGCAGAGCTCCTGGAATGACCCCTCCGTTCCCGGGTACGGGACATTACTTTGTAAGTCGTCATGAAAAGGCTGAGCTATGCCAAAATGCATGAAACGAACAATACATCAAATCGTATCGTAATCAATTGACACAGTAGTACTAATTTGGCAACCGGGATGTATACTGTGACAGTACACATCCCGGTTGCCAAATTAGTCGCTGAGAAAATCAAATTTTAACAAAACTAACATACCCAAGAAATCCACCAACTTCGTTCCCTTGCTTAATTTACGTAATACTTAATGGTGCTGTTCACACAACGCCTGGAATCTGGTATCAGGAAGAAAAAGATAGTGACATTTTTCCAGATTCCAGGCAAAACGTGTTCAGCAAACCTCTGAAACAGCGAAAAAAGGCACAAAACGTTCCAAGTACTCCTCACTTGAATGACATTTTCCCAGGGACCAAAGGAGTCTGGAGCTTCCAAAAGTAAATATCGCGATCCTCCCACACAACCAGATTTTCTCCAGCCCCCCAAGCATCCCTCTTAGCTTTAAGCATGCAGAAGAAATCGGCCACCCGCCGGTTAAGTGCGGATCCCGCTGAACCAGCAGAGCGTAGAGCCTGTAGTATTCACGAAGCAGAACCGGACTGACGCAGACACGCTTGCGCTAGCGCAGGTTTGGCACGAAGTGCCCAAGGAAGGGCGCCATAAGGACGAGAAAACGGCGCTGTACAACAGCCGGATCTATGAAGCCTTCAAGGCCGGGGGCACTAGTACAAAGCGCTCTAAAAAGGCAGTGGAAGACAAGTTACAGGCGTTGCGCGAGATGTATCGCTTCATTAGCGACGTCAACGCAAACCGCACAGTCGGGAGTACCGGCCAGCCTGACTGGTTTGAGCTGTCTAAAACGGAGAAGCGGGAATTACGGTACGTGCTATCTAGCTACATAGCAAATAAACCTTCTAACTATGCAATTGTTTGCACTCATGTTTAGTACTCGGCATCGTGTAAAAAGTCCTAACGTAGCCCAAGAGGTTTACGTAAAGTTAAACATGTTTCTGAGCGAGAAGCCCGACACGGTACCCTTACCGGCCACCTTTATTGCCCGCCCTCGATTCGCAGAGGCCGATGCCTTTTCTGCGACAGCGTGCGGCGAGGCAGGTGATCTGTTTATGAAATGTGCTAGCGATAATAACGACCCGCACAACACTGGCAAATCAACAAACAAACGGAAGCGAGATACGAAGCTGGATGAAGTACGCAGCATGCTGGAGGAGAGATCCAAGGCGTTCCTGGTCCAAACAGAGAAGCTGCAGCGTGAAGAAATGCGCGAGCGTCGTGTGCAACACAACGAGACCATGCAACTGATGAAGGCTCTTATTTCAACACTTGCCAAGACTAACAACTAGTGTGATGAAGCTGTCTTAATTGAGCTCGGAAATACTGCTATCTCTGTTTTACAAATGCGTGCCACTTTTTTAATGCATCTCGAAAATTTCCACTGACTTCGCTTTCAACTAGGTCCCGCGGCTGGGGGAAGCGGCTCTCATATTTCGCTAGTATTTGTTTCTCCTCTTCATCCGTAAAAGGTGAATGTATCGTCATGGTCCATTAAAAAGTTCTGTACGATACAAAGTGCGTAGACAATATCAGGGGCGACTTCAATGTCTTGTCCAATGCCTTTCAGCAAAAATACACCAGCGGCATTTAAGCCTCCCGAAAGCGCACTCTACTCGATATCGCGCATGGGCTAGCTTTTTATTGAGCGACTTGCATACGTCACTGCTCTCGGTTTCAGCAATTTCAAATGTAGTCACCATGTACTGCGTGTTTTGGTATCCAGAATCACCAAGTAAAAAATACGGCACTTGTGCAAGAGCTTCAACGCTAGTAGGTATTGAAACAGTCTCGGAATCTGCCGAAACTATTGGGAATGCTCCAGCCAAATAACTGTTCCTGAATACACGGCTATCGCCCACACGACCGGGCCACTTGCAATCGAGGTCACAGAATCGACCACGCCAGTCGACTACTGCTTGTAGCACAATACTGTACCAGCATTTCCTATTGAAATACATCTCTCCATGTTTAGCTGGCTTACTACCCGGTATGTGTGATCCATCAATACACCCGGCGATCTGTGGAACCCCACAAAACTGTGCAAAATGTGAAGCACACAAACGTAGTGCTGGGAATGCGATCAGGCCACCTAACACGCGGCATATGACTCCAGCCACCTCCTTCACGATTCCGGATACAGTCGAGGGACCGATAGCAAATTTTTCCGCTGTTGCACGCACGGATGCGGCTTGCGCACTTAAGTACAGGAAAAGTTACAGACGCATGGGCGGATCAACGACATCAGAAGCATCTCTGCGAACAACTAAGTGCGGGCAGATCGCTTGATGTATAGCCGAAAAACTGCTGCTATCCATCTGAAAAGATCTTTCACGCTAGTGTCAAAGTACAGCCGAGACGAAAATAGCATCGTAGCCCAGTGACGACTACGCGGCTTAGCAACACAGTCACGATACGCAGGAGTGAGGAGCTCCATCAACACTAGATTCTCTGTCTCCATGTCGTGCTGAATAGCAGCTGCTCTCCACTTTGGAAAGTCGAACGGAGCCGTCGTCTTGGTCATCGTGTTGACCAACACGAAGAGCATTTTCTATTATATCTGTATCCATGGTGGCTACACACAAGGAAGAAACATAAGGCACAATAGCGTCCGTCTTTGGCAGCAGCAGCTTGGTCTCAGTGCACTTACCTCGGAGTTGGCTTCACTACCACGAGGCCAAACGCGGACTGGCGAAGGGTCGCTACTGCAAGGTCTTACCGCGAACTGGCCGTCTCGAAAGCTGCAGATTCCAACGGGAAATATGCTGAACACGGAGCTAAACGGGACCCTTGGCCGACCCTTGGAACTTTTTCTCCATGTTTCAGGCTCCAGGATTTGCTGAACAGGGCCAATAGCTGCCAAATTTAATACCTAATACATTTCTTTTCTGTGTTATCCAGTCATTTGTCTAAAGAAAGCCCTGATTGTCGTTTGCTTTCGGACATCATCTCTTTCTTACTGTAAATCGTCTCGGACTCTGCTCGTAGGCTGTTCAGAACGCTACCTTCCACGTCAGGATGTTCTGCTAGCAGATATATCACCGATCGAACATCGTCAGCATTATCTGTAAGTAACCTTTGGGCCGACGGTGTGTCTGAGTGTCCGTGCTCTTCGGCTTCTTCACTGTCAGACTCACATACCACTTCGGGGTCGTCCTACACCGACGCCAGCAATGCGTGGCTGACAAAACTACTTAGCAATTTATCCGAAGACGCAACTTCCTTTTCAGCTTCTTGCTCTGCAGCATTGCACACAAATTTTTCAATATTGATTGGGCGGCTACGCGCTGATCTAGAGCCTTGACTATCGCTTCTTCGTCCTCTTCCAATGCGCGGCGTGACGTCGTACGACCGGGTACAATACATGTATGACGAAAACCGCTTATGATACGCTCAGTAGATACCATTCTCCGTCAGGCCTTAATCCATCGCATTGCGCTTAGCTGGACAATTTTGTAGTACCGTTTGCGTTCCTTGTCCTTTCAAATCCAGCGCATGGTCAAGCAGACAGCGGTAATATCGCTGCTTGAAAGAGGCAATCATGCGTGCGTCAAATTGTTGTATTCATGAAATAGTATTTGGAGATATGAAGAGGACAGTGGCGTTCTTGAGCTTCAGATTCGAAATGATATGTGCTGAAGCGTTGTCCAGAAGAAGGAAAATTCGACGTCGCTGCCTGGTTATATTTTTATCAAGCTCAAGTCGTTTTCTCGAAGTTTCGCTGTGTGACGATTGATAAATGGTTCAGGCTTGTTAGAAGCGTCATTATTGCAGGCGAAAGCTAGAGTGATACGAGTTATATTCTTTTTAAGCTTCTACCCGTCGCCGGGCAATGGTTTTATCAGGTGCCATGCAGTAGAATATACCCGTTTCATCCATATTGTACATGTCGGCCAGAACGTCTCCGTTGAGGTGCTTTAGAAGGGCTTGCCGCTGAGAGGGGATGTCTTCATTGTTGAGGGAGCCACTCTCACCATGCATTTTGAAGTATTTGAATCCATGTCGCTTCTGTAATGATTGCAGCCAGCCGTCCTAAAACGGCAACATTTGGTCAGGAGGAATACAATCCAGCTCAGCCAGACGCTTTGCTCTAATCGTGACCATGTCCCCATTCAGACAGATCCGTTCAGACTGGCATTGTAGTACACAATTGGCTAGCGCTTCATCCACCACGTCAAAAACAACAACACGTGCAAGATAGCAGACCAAATCGCCTTTTTTAGTGGTAAGATATTGATGACGAGTCTTTGAAATGTAGGGAACTGTTTCTTGTGTCTGTGTTCTAAGAAGTGCGAGCCCATGCAAAGCTTTTTCAGGGATCTTTCTCTGAGTTACGGTGAAATCTTCGTCGCACCATACGCAGATACATTGTTTTTAACAAACGTGAGGCTGCCGACTTGCTAGGGGCGGTTTCCTATATTGATGGTACTCGACGAAATGCCAGCTAAGTGCTTTTAAGAGCCATGGCGGGCGTAGTTTCACTAGTTTACAACCATCCACAGTAAAACTTAATTGTGCTGCTGTACTTAATATTAACGGTTTACACGGGTAGTTTTAATTTTGCGAGGGGGGGGGGGGGGGGGGGGTCTGTACCAGCATGTACATGTAATACATAAATGCTGGTGCTGTGTGTAGTTTACGATACAATTTGATGATGACCATATTTCTACACGTAATACCATTTTTTGTCAATACCATTATATGAGTAAATACGTGAAATATCTTACAGTATGCTAAAGCACGGCGCCATCACCCGGTTCGGTTACCCGGTCCGGACCGTGAATCGGATTACGCTCCGTGCCGTTCTGCTCCAGATCGGTTTACGTCCCGATCAGGAACGATTGTGATTGGATAATAGGCAGAAGTTACAGTATGAATGGCTCAGTTACAACAGGGACGGTGCTTGCACAAACACTTGCAAGAAGACAATAAAGGGGGCAATAGAGGGATAGTGTTTAGAAAGACATGTAGGAGAATTTCGGTTAGCACTAATCTACTCACTTCGGTATTTGCCTCCAAGGACGCAGGCAGCAATTCCACAGGTTAGCAGCTGCAAAAACGCTCTACACGCACGCTCCAATCACGACGATCAAGAAAGTCGAAGGCCTCCTGGGTAGTTGAACCCACTTTTCCTGCGAGTATAACGTGAGAATGACGCCGGTCCGTAAGGATCGGCTTGCGCATGTGGAGGTGGTCAAGCCGGAAAATGATATCACGGAGACCTGGCAGGTCCAGAACGGAAAAGGGCTCGCTATCATCGTTCAAGGCGTAGTGCTCCAACATCGAATGAAGATTCGCTCTGCGACCCGTGTCAGGCAGGTCTGGGGTACTCCGCGTCAAACTACAGTCGTACGACCCCCAATCGCGTCACGATGCCAGGCCGGCTAAGGGAGCTCAAGACGATCGACAATGCGACAATGGTCAAGCATCTGGACGCGTTCGAGGAACTGAACGTCGGATTATAGACACTGGGAGAGCCAGTTGACGATGCACGATAAATGGACGTACTGCTGAGTCGCTTTCCGTCCAAGTACGAGTTGATTTCGTTGATCATCCAAAACAGAACAGATGTGACACTCATCGACGTGAAAGAAAATATATTGAAAGACAACGAGCGGTTGAAAAAAAAGAGGCCGCGGAACGCGCGTTCAAGGTGAGTGGCGTTGGAGTTAACGTTCGAGCGTAGAACGGAGCGAGCCGCGAGAGATCAAAATCAGTTTCAAGTTTAAGTGCTTTAAATGCAACCTAGTCGGTCAAATGAAGCGGGGCCGCCCGGTCAAGGACGGAGATGGTAACGATGGCACCGTATTTACAATGATAGAAGCACGGAAGGTCAGATGACTGATCGACAGTGGTGCCACGTCCAAATGACGCCCCACCGCAATGATTCGTTCGAGTACGAAAATACCGGAGTTGAGATCACTATCGCGGACGTAAAGATACGCTTCTAGCAGTGCAAGGAGCGGTCAGCTTGATCGGTTTGGACAGAGTACACATCAGGATGGTCGAGGGGCTCTGCATCCCCTGCACAGACGTTTCCTTTCAGTTGGAAAATTGGCAGAACGCAGTCGGAACGTGGAGTCCAAAGAGCGTCCTGTACCCTTTGGGGAGCAACCAGATCGGTCGCATAGGGTAAGAAGCTCGGGGAAGCGTACGTTCTGGATTGTCAGTCGGAGGCAATACGGCTTGTGCAGTGCGCCTGCGCTGACAACGAGAGGGAGCTATGACATGTACGGATTGAGCACCCTGGAAGGAACGGAATGATCAGGAACACAGCAATCGACAAACGGAGTGCCGTGGATGAAGCAGGGCTCATATAGGATGTGTGCCGGATGGCTGAGAGGCAAGCAAACGGTAGCACCACATCCATCAAGATATGAAAAGTAGACATCGCGTGTGTTGAAGCTGGTACACACGGATATGATGGGATCTATGCGGACAGTCTCAAAAGGAGACGCACGGTACGTCCTTACGCTGGTGGACGACCACTCAAGATACGTGGTAGTGCTCTTCCTGAGGAAGAACAGCGAGGTGCTCGCAATATTGATCAACTTCAAGACGTTTTGCGAGAACCGGTGAAGAGGACGATTGAAGAGTCTACGGTCGAATTTTGAGATGGGGTTTGCGAATACTATGGTCACGTGGATGTGCATGAAGAACGGGGTCGTGCATCAGAGCTCCGTTCCGTGCAGCCCTCAACAGAATGGACGGTCGAAGGAATGAGACGTATGATCAAGGCAAAATCACGGAGTGTGCTATACTACAAAGGCGTCTACGGAATGGTGAGCCGAAACAGTAAGTACAGCAGGGTACCTGATCAACCGGCTCATCAACACGTCGAACGGGACGGTAACGCCATATGAGCTAGAATTTAAGGCGAAACTACGCATGAACCACTTGCGGGTGTTCAGATCGCAGGGCTACGCTCATGTCGACGACGCGAAGAGGACACAGCTGGAATCGAAGAACGTCAGGTGAGGTGCAATTTCCTCGGATACGCGTAGAATGTAGAAGGATGCCAGTTATAAGACTTGGAGTGAACCAAGGTCAAGGGATCCCGACCACTTCAGCTGAATGAGCGAGAAGTGGACGGAATGTTCGAAATATCCGCTCCAAAACAAAGGACGATCATTTAGATAACTAAGGAATCTGATGACGGACGCGTTCCGACTCGGACGGACCGGAGCGGGAATAGATTCAGGACGAACCAAAGGAATATGTTCAGGGGTCCATCCAGGAATTAAGATGTATGAGGCGGAACCTACTCAAGGCGTGAGTACGAACAAGGTGCTCCTATCAGCAGATCTCCCGACAGGCTTGGAGCTTACGGAATACTGCTTTATATGGTCAGCATTTCAGGACGGATTCCGACCCAATTCGGCCGCGCTCAAAAATAGCAGGTTGTTGTTTTGTCCTAAATTGGAACGGACACGACGGGGTCGTGAGCCCGTACTACTACCTGAGGCTGGGCCGGGAATTAGTAAAAGAGCGAAAATTGGAATGAGGTGACGGACCACCGTCACCGAAGAGAGCCCCAATTGACGAGGATGAACTAATTGCTGAGGCAGTACTGGCGTATGCTGCGAGTAAAAAGAACGAGATGGATCCACCCCGTATGTATGCGAAGGAGATTGTCAGCTCGGATGCAGATGAGTGACACAAGGCAGCGAAGGCACTACTCTCGCACGAACGAAGCATGTATGATTGTTCAACGCAGGACGGAGATGCTGCATATAGGCCGCCGCTGGGCCTTTGCGAAATAGAGAGGTGGGGACGGACGAGTTATCCCATGCAAGACACACCTAGCTACGAAAGTTTTCAAAAAAAAAGTTTACGGTTTTAGGCAGGCTGTAAATCTGTGAAACAGGACATCCACCGCGTTTTCGTCCAGAACGTATTTAGGCGTTGTGGGACAGATCAGTGCGTCTACTTGAATCATTCCAGCAATGGGTTCAACTACATGTGCTTGTATGTGGACGACATGATCATTGCTGCCAAGACGAATGGCAAGATTCAAGAAGTTAAGATGGCTCTCAATGCCGTGCTAAAGACGAAGGCGTTGGACACGGCCAGACCCATTCTTGGGATGGAGATCGACAACAACAGAACGGACGCTCATTATTAAACAGACGCGATACTTCGATAGTGTGGAAGAGCGGTTCAGTCAGCAGAACGCAAAGGCCATGGACAACCCTCGTGCAGCGAAGTGGAAGCTGTCCAAGCTGGAACGGAAGAAGATCGGACAGAAATGCGATCCAAGTCGTTGCGGTCCTTAGTCGGGTGTTGTAATGGGCCCTCCCAAGTTACATATGTAGGTAGTTTTATAGGTTCTTTGTAGTGGTTCACACCATTACATAAGTAGGCAGATTTGCATTACAAAAGTAGGTGCAGCAGCACACGAGTAGCGTGTGCTGAACTGCCGTCACCTTATTGGTTGAAATATGGGAAGCCAGACCCATAATCAACCAATAAGGAGTTGACGTGTATTTGAGTTGTCAGGGCAAGCTGCCCTGGACCTAAATAAAAACAGAGTTGATTTTCCTTCAGACTAAGTACTTGGTTTCAGTATCACTGGACTTGTACGCTTCCTCAACACTACGTGTAAGCAAGTAACGGACACCCCAGGTCCGTTACACCTGGTAGCACTTTGTAGTCCTTCCCATGACCAAGTTCACGATGAGCCAAGGCATGACGTCTGAAACTCCAGGGCCGACCCTGGAACATGCTGCTTTCCCTCATCTCACTCGTGTCGAGTGGGAAGCCCTTCACCGCCTCGCGGCGGTGTCTGGTGAGGCTGTAATCGCGTCGCTGCTGAGCTCAGCGACGTCCGACCAACAACGCCAAGCAGCCCAAGAGTTCATGGAACGCGAGCTAGCCGATGCGAATCGGCGAGCAACAACTCCCGCGCGTTCCTCGAAAAATGATGTCGTGAAGCTAGAGACGTCTACCTACTCCGGTGAAGGAGCGAATCGCCTCCCGCTGAACCGGTCGTTTCGCGAGGTCGACATCGCGATTGCTTCGAGAATGATCGAAGCGCAAGGGTCAAGGGTCAATTTCTTATTGTCCCGGTTGTCCGGGAAGGCCAAGGAAGGGCCCTCGGTAAACTTGTCGTTGATCACGACGCATTCCCCACTCTGGAGTCTCTCCAGAAAGATCTCAGGCTCGCGTTCGAGCCCCCTCAAGACGAGTCCCGCGTGCGTGCCGAGTTCTTCGCCCTTCGTCAAGGTAAAATGACTATGCGCGACTACGTTCAAAAGACTCGCCACCTCGCGTCATGCATCGTGACAAATCCGATTGACACAGCATCGCAGGTCCATGTATTCGTATTCGGCATGCGTGAAGGCATGACACGGTACTGCCTGACCCGAGCGGAACCTTCCTCTCTCGAGGAAGCATTCGCCCTCGCATTACGCGAAGACTACGTTGTGGCAGCGTCTTACGCGCGCGCGATGTCTACGGCAGCTCGTGAGTCAGCCCATGGAGATCGACGCGATTGACGCGCCGAATAGTCACCGTCAGTCGACTTCTCGTGGGCCCAACGGCCGTCCTAATCGCCCGATCACTTGCTTCAGCTGCCGGAAGATCGGTCATCGCGCGGCGGAATGCCGCGCGCCAGCGCCGGTACTCGCGCACACCGCCGAAGTCTCACCTGCCGTTCAGTCAAAAAACGGTCAGGGCCAGTAGGTGCGGGGCGCCCTACTGGCTGGAATGGAGGTCCGGGCCCCCCGGTGGCTACCCAACCTTCTATCCCTCCTGTGTTCCACGCACACTTTGATGCCACCACCACGTCGGGCGACTCGAGGCTGATCATCGTCAGTCTTCATGTCGCCGGCGCCCGGCGACCACTTCGCGCACTCCTGGACTCAGGAGCGTCGAATAACTTCTTTCGCGAATCGTGCTTATCGACGCTTCCAAGCGAGATCGCAGTCCGTAATGGTCGAGGTCAGGTCGTCGTCAAACTTGCTGACGGAAAGCCACGCCACGTTGCGCGGCGCGAGATCACGTTGCCGTACACATTCTACGGCTTCCGCAGCAACGACGACTTCCTCGTGATTGAGATGAACTACGCGTTCGACTGCATCTTGGGTATCCCGTGGTTGTCACGATATCAACCAGAGATTGACTCGGTCGGTTAAACACCGCTCTGGCTTCGATGTGAGTGAGGTGTTCACTCACCTCCTGGTTGCCCAGAAGGACTGGCCCCATGTCAGGGTCGTGGACCGGTTGTCCACAATGCAGGTTGAGCAGAGAGCGAGCGATGGCCCTCTCAGTATGTCTTGCACAGCGCTGTTGCGCGAAAACCCCTCGCTGCGAAGCGAGGTTGTTAACACTTTGGCGGTAGAGCAGGGGCTCCCGCAATCCGAGCAGGCGGTCGAGCATGGGCTCCCGCCACGTAACACGGCGGTCGAGCATGAGTTCCCGTCACGCAATCCGAGCAGGCGGTCGAGCATGGGTTCCCGTCACGCAACACGGCGGTCGAGCATGGGTTCCCGTCACGCAACACGGCGGTCGAGCATGGGTTCCTGCAACACACCAAGGCGGTTGAGCATGGGTTCCCGCAAAACACTCTAGCGGTTGAGCAGAGGTTCCCGCAACGCGATTCGGCGGTCGAGTAGTTGGAGCTCCCGTCATCCACAGCGGTGGTCGAGCAGTTGACACTCCCACCGGCTACGACGGCGATCGAGCAGGGGCTCTCGCCAGTCGATGGCGCGGTCGAGCATCGAGAGCTCCCGCGCACTACCGACACGGTTGATGGTGCCCCTCCGTGTCTAGAGGGGGGGGGGGGGGGGGTGATCCCTCGTCCAGCGATAGCGAGTCTTCTGTCTCGAGCAGCGGTTCGAGACGCCACAAGAAGAAATCCAAGCGACGCCGTCTTAAGCGATGTGGTCAGCCCACCGCCGATATCGCAGTGAATGAGTCCATACACGTCCTGGAACACGTGGACGGAGGCGTCGTTCGCTCACGCACACTTGACATTGAGAGCCCACCTCGCGAAGCATCTTCCATCACACGCCTTCCGGGTCTTTCCTGGAAGCATTTTCTGCGCGATCTGAAGTCAGGAGACATCGAGCAGTTCTGCTTGATCACCGAGTCTGCCTCGGCGGAAGAGATCCACACGGTCGCTACCGACAATCTTCCACTTCGTCCAAAGAACGCTGAGCCGAAGTCGGCGCGCGAAGAGCGCTTCGCTGCCCAGACTCCGCGACTCGGGCAATCCAGTATACGACACCGTCCGCGAGTTCGCGGATGTTTTTCCCGACAAGATTCCAGCTGAGCTCCCTGCTGACAGAGGCATTCGCCATGAGATTGATCTCACGCCGGGTTCCAAGTACTGTGTGACGCGACAGTGGCCCCTCCCACGCGATCAGGTTAAAGCCATTGACGACTTCTTCGAGAGACGCCGCAAAGCGGGTCACGTGCGCGAGAGTACCTCGCCACACTCGAGTCCGACGTTCTGCGTGAAGAAGGCCACGGGTGGTTGGCGCATCGTTCACGCTTTTAACAAGCTAAACGACGCCACCATTCCAGCACAAACGCCGATCCCTCGGAAGGATATGGTACTTGACACCATGGGCCGCAGTGTTATTTTCAGCACCATCGACCTGACCGATGGCTTCTATCAGATATTGATGCGACTCAGCGACGTCCCGCTCACAGCGGTGAGCACTCCCAGCGGGATGCTGTGGGAGTGGCTTGTCATGCCGCAGGGCCTGAAAAACGCACCAGCCACGTTCAATCGCATGGTTTCCCACGTTCTGCACCCACTTCGCGACTTCGCTCCGAGCTACTTCGATGACATCTTCGTTCACAGCCGCGCTGAGGGTGATCTCAGCGCCACAGAAGTTCACTTAAATCACTTACGACAAGTGTTCCAAGTCATGCGCGAAAACAAACTGTACGCGAACTTGAAGAAGTGCATCTTCTGTGCCCCGGAGATTCCGGTGATTGGCTGTTATGTGAGCAAAAATGGTGTCCGAGCGGATCCTGAGAAGGTCTCGTCCATTTGTGCGTGGCCCACGCCGCAGAATCAGACTGAATTGCGTCAGTGGCTTGGCCTCGCAAATTATCTCCACAAGTACACGAAAAACTATGCTGGTCTGATCCAGCCATTGTCTTCATTGCTGAAGAAAGACATCACGTGGTCGTGGACTCCCAAACATCAGTCAGCCTTTAATGCAGTGAAGAAAAGCTTAGCGGAGGCCCCAATCCTGGCGCTTCCAGATGATGCAAAGCCATTCCACGTTGTTTGCGACGCGAGCGACTTCGCCATCGGCTGTGCACTGATGCAGTTCGACGACGAAGGTCGCGAACGCGTCGTGAGCTACCAATCCAGACAGATGAAGCCCGCTGAGAAGAATTACCCGGTCCACGACAAGGAACTCCTTGCGATGCGCTACGCACTGATCCAATTCAGAGTGTACTTACTCGGTGAGCAGACATTCGCGATCTACACAGATCACGCGTCGCTGCGAACAGCGACGAAGAGCCCTCATATCTCTCAGCGCATGGCACGATGGCTGTCATTCTTCTCCGAGTACAACTTCGTCGTTCACTACAAGCCAGGCAAGAATAACATCCTTGCGGATGCCCTATCTCGGCGCCCCGATTACGATCCACGCCGAGATTTGGGTCGTCAGTCACTTGAAGACGCGGACGACGACGAATTGGACTGCGCCACATGTGTGGCTGCAGGTGTGAGCCTGATGACGGCGGTATCTCCAATACTTCCCCTGTGGGAAGAGATCTCTGCCGCGTATCGAGATGACTCGATATATGCCGGTATCCTGGAACACCTTCGCACACCAAGCGATGCCACGCTAAAGACACTGAGCCGTTCCACGCGCGACCAGATTCACAGATACCAACTTGACGGTGATCTACTGATGTACAGTATTGATCGATTCGATGCTCCTCGCGTCGTTGTCCCCAACGACCCCGATCTACGCGCAAGCATTATACACGAATTCCATGACGCTCCAGTGGGTGGCCACTTGGGCCGTGCGAAGACTTTCGCAGCGGTATCCCGCGACTTCTACTGGCCTCACCTATACAAGTGGGTGCGCAAGTGGGTCCGCTCCTGCGAAACTTGTCAACGCGTTAAACCGTCACCGTCATCACAAGATCCGCTGCGTTCTCTCCCTCTGGTGACAGAGGCGTGGCGCTCCGTGTCAATGGACTTCATATTCGGTCTCCCACCCGATACTGACGGTCGTACTGGTGTTCTGGTCTTCGTGGATCGCTTTAGCAAGATGTGCCATCTCGTTCCGGTTCCGGACTCAATCACCGCGGCCGATACCGCGGTGCACTTTGTCGACGCTGTCATCCGACATCACGGCCTTCCTAAATCAATCGTCTCTGACCGCGATCCCCGATTCACATCGGCGTTCTGGACGAAACTTTTCGACCTCCTGGGCACCAAACTCCTCATGTCGACGGCGGCGCACCCGGAGACTGACGGGCAAACGGAACGCATCAACCGCGTACTAGAAGATGTTCTGCGCAGTTACGCCCCGTCCTTCGAGAACTGAAGTTCCTTCCTGCCTCTTGCGGAGTTTGCACTCAACAATGCCGAACACGCATCGACGGGATTGACTCCGTTCTTCGCCAACAACGCGCGTCATCCACGTGTCCCCGCACAACTTGCTGTGGGCCAACCCACGGCGACTGATGGCTTCACTCTGGAGGGGGAGGAATGTGATAACCCTGCCCAACCGGTTCCGATACTGGTTCAACCACCGGTTTCCGGTGAGACAACGGTGCTGCCGTCTACGAGTTCAGCTACTCCTGCAGTAGACATCAACGCGGTGACGCGTTTACAGTCGAAGAAGATCCTCGCACCCGCGCAATCCACGTCGTCGTCGTTAGTTGACTGGACACACCGAACGCTGATCGCTCCAGCACAGCCACACTCGGCTGTGGCTAACTACGCGCCGAAACATCCAGCGCGACCCGCTGACAAGGCAGCGGTATCCGACTTTGTCCTTCATCGCCAATCGGTTACCCGATTCGTCCGTGACGCGCTACAACTCGCGGTTGACAAGCAGAAGGAAAACGCTGACAAACGTGGCCGCAGGAACACAAGTGCATTCAAGATTGGTGAGCGTGTATTACTCTCAACGGATGGAATTCGTATCTCTGCTATTACGAACCTAGGCGCGAGCAAACTCGCGCCGCGCTACATTGGGCCATTCAAAGTACTACGAGTTATGGGTGATGCCTACACGTTAGACATTCCTACGTCGCTACGACTACACCCGACGTTCTACGTCGGGCGACTTAAGAAGTATCTTCCAGCGATGATCTCGGAGGCGGAGCAGGAGCATGCGTTGAGCGGCCCTCGCGATGAGCCTGTCGAGCCAGCGTCCCATCTGCCCCAGTTCCCCGCTCGCGCGGAAGAGTTCCACCCCTCGGTTCGCCAAACACCTGGGCCTCCAGACTACGCAGTCGCTGCAAGAGCTCACGATTCGACTGCCGCAGACTACTCGCCGTCGCCTCGGCGTTCCGAGAGCTCTCAGCCGCCCGCTCGGCCTCCTCCTGTGCGTCCCGAGAAGTGTTCAGCGCCTGCTCAACGTCGTCCTGGTCAACCAGGTCGCGTCAAATTCCACCGCGACGGTCCTCCGCCCATCGTTGACTCGAATAGAGATACGTGCTGGATCGTGGACCGTATTGTTGATCACGAAGATCCTCCCCGCGCGTGTCACTCGACCAAGTCGTCGGCTCAACACGCGGCTCCCGCCGCGCGGAAGTATAAGGTACGATGGCTCGGGTTTCAACCTGCTGATGATACGTGGGAGCCTCGCGCCAACTTGCTTCGTGACGTTTGATGTCGTCCATGACTACGACTCCAGCCTTGAGTCAAACGCGGCCGCGAGCGACCTCGCGGCGATCGAGAACGCGATCGACTACGCGCCCGACGAGACGTCGAATGCGCCGGAGACGGGCTCCGTCGCGAACGCTGTCGGCGCGAGCCGCCGCGAATAGGCGCTTGGGTGAACTCGGAGAGTGAGCGCTTATACTTCTCGATCCAAGCGTGTTCGGTCGGCATGAGCGGATACTCGACAATATGCTGATCCCACTCAGCTTGCGTCGGGCGTCACCCGATGTCACACGAACTGCAACCTTCGCGTACGTTGACATAGCACAAACGGTCTTCGGTCCAAACGTCGTCGCAGACTTTCAGGCGCAGATCGCCGAGTGAATGCTCGGCTTGTAGGGCTTCGCGATCACCGAGCCGGCCGACGACACTTTCTCCAGCCTCATGCATCCGATTCCACCGTCGGATAAATGCGCACCATGATCTCTGCAACGCTTCGTACGTCGCGCCGTCGAGTGTTTTGTTCCGAAGACGCCTGAAGCGCCGAAAGTGGTCCTGCATGGTGTCCAACGCGTCCGGGGTCACCGCCCCGGACAAGTCGTACAGCGCCCACGGCTTCATATCCTCGTTCATTACGCCGGGCCGAACCCCAAGTCAACTCACGCTCTCAGGTGCGATATCAGCGGTCCACCCACTGTTCAGCGTCGTCGCCGACGCTGGAGCCGTCCGCGTTGTTCCGCTTCCTGCCTGGTTCGCCGCCCCCGTCTGCTGCGCCATGTTGTTCTCGTCCGCGCAAGTTGTATTGTACTGCTCCTGGGCTTCGCAGGAGCTCCCGCCCGTCAGGTTCTCAAGCGTTCTCTTCTCCGCCATTTCCCAGTTTTTCCCGATTGTTCTCCGAAGCGCACCCCCGTTAGGTGATTGCTGTCTTAAGAGGGGGGTGATGTAATGGGCCCTCCCAAGTTACATATGTAGGTAGTTTTATAGGTTCTTTGTAGTGGTTCACACCATTACATAAGTAGGCAGATTTGCATTACAAAAGTAGGTGCAGCATCACACGAGTAGCGTGTGCTGAACTGCCGTCACCTTATTGGTTGAAATATGGGAAGCCAGACCCATAATCAACCAATAAGGAGCTGACGTGTATTTGAGTGGTCAGGGCAAGCTGCCCTGGACCTAAATAAAAGCAGAGTTGATTTTCCTTCAGACTAAGTACTTGGTTTCAGTATCACTGGACTTGTACGCTTCCTCATCACTACGTGTAAGCAAGTAACGGACACCCCAGGCCCGTTACAGGTGTCTACTTTACGTTAAGACATGCACACGGACATTGCGTGCGTGGCGACGCAAGCTATCACAATTCCTTGATAATCCTGTAACTCAACCATTGGCGAGCAGCTATTTAAGTGTAATGGTACTTAAAGACGCGCGAGCATGATATCGCTTACAAAGACGGGACGGAAAATACCAGGACGGAAATCCGTGGGACGGAACTAATTGAGCTTGTAACGGGGTTACACGCAAATGGCTTTATGAAGCCACTTGCTTACTAAGAACACTAATCTACAGATCCTAATTTGAATGTACAGAAACGCTTGAATACGGGATACCGTTGGTTAAAACTGTTTTCTTTAGTGGAAAAACCTTGTTTGGGCTCGGGCGTGTTTTAAACGTATGGAGGATTTCGCAGTCGTTGTCTGTAGCTCTACGTTTATATAATATTTTTGTATTGTGCAATTTAAAGCTTTGGTTCTTTTCACTTAACCTCGATTTATAATATTTAGAAATCGTTTTATTTAATCGAGGTCTTTAAAAAAGTACAAATCGATCTAGCTAAAATGACTAATAAATCGACCTACGACAGTCAAATCGACCGCTCAGGATTGATCAACCACCAAATTCACGATATCTTGTGAATCGACCATTCTTGCCGTTTTGAAATGGTACTCCGATCACAGATAAAACCAATGGATGCCTGCCTCTTCACATCTCATTGTTACGCGTGGTTTTATGATCGGACCAAGCTCGATCTAGGCGATAAATGGATGGACATTTCATCTACATAGCACAATACGTTTAATTATATTTTAAACGTAGAACTATCCTTCACGAATCACAAACATTAATTGATTTTACGCGCTAGTTCATAATCAACTTTATAAAATATAAAGCAACTGGGCCCGCTTCCAAAATCCGAGCATGGTATATATATGCTCGGAGTTTGGAGGCGAGTCCAGTGCTGAACTCATCAGGGAGCCGGATATTGAATTCCTTAGGACATCCGTTGTCTTTATCGCAAACTAAGCGAATCGCGTGAAGGTCGCCAGGAGCGGGACTCGTAACAAGCTAGACATTTAAAAGCATCCGATTGGGACTAAAGCAGCCAAGTTGAATTTCGAAGATGAGTTTAACATCTTAAATTTATTAGAGTAAGCATAAAAAAGAAAAGAAACAATCCTAATTTCAAAAATTACCGACTTTTTAATTTTCACCTCTTTGCATAGTTTACCCTCTGGTTCAATTTGAGTGTTGGTGAATACTATGGCTACATCTTCGAGATTTCCTAGCTCCTCCTCCATATGTGAAAAGGTGCGGGAAGGCATTCTGTACTCCTAGTGCTTCAATGGTGAAGCTAATGCTGTAAAAAGCTGCAAGCGAATTCGCTGTGATTTTCTTCAGTTGCTTCATCTGAATATGTGCGTCTGAAAACCATTCCGTGAGAAGGTACCACTTTCTTCACTAGCTCATCTACGCCGCTTGTGATGTCGCTCAACACGTCAGAAGCCATCGCTGCATTTAGAAAGGCGAGGTTGCTATCATTCATGCGATCGTGAAGGTAGACGCCATGACAAATAAATTGAAAATACTCGATAGTGACGAGCCAAACCGAGAGATTACGAGATTTCTGCACAATACACTGATCACGTTCGCGTTTCAGTTGGCCAACTTGTTCTCTTTGAAGTGGTTAGATGTTTCTCGTATTTGCGCTGCATTGTGTGGCGTCGTTAAGAATTGTTCGTGTGGAGCTGCATATTGCTCTATTTGTCTATGGCTCCACCTCGATATTTTCTGGCTAGTGAGTGCCATTGTGTCAGCTGATCATAGCTGTCTTAAGTACGTTGAGTTTAACTCAGAGTTATCGGCTCTGTAGCGTATGGTCGTGGCGTTGGCATATCGGTGCTCTAACGCTCGTAAAAAAACTTGGTTGTTTGTTTCTACAGCAACACCACTTATTTAATAGAAATCGCACAATCGATGCGGAATGGGTTGTACATTAGTCAGGTAAACTAAGCTTAGTAACTGTATTTGTTTGACCAATGTAACAGAACGTTTGAGCAGCTCACACGAAGTTAAGTCGCGTAGACGCAAAAGTGCTAACGCGAAGGCTGGATGCATTCGATAGGCACTTCCGTAGCGGCTGTGCATACCGGCGCAGTGTACGAGCCCAATAATCGTTCCGCTTGTCTATTTCTATCGCAAGCCACGGAAGGCTTAGTGTACCGAAGGTAAGGAGGGAGAGAGGCTCGGAAACGCCTTTCCTTTCTGACGTGAGGTGAGACCAAGCTCCTTACGAAACCAGTTGCTAATATACATCGTCCGCAGACTGGGACGAACAGCTGGATTAGAACCGCGGTAGCTCTTGGTCAACTCGAATCGCTGACCAACGTTAAAGAGGAAAACGTGAACGTGAATATGGTTAATGTCCTTGCTCCTAGTAACAACATACCACTGACATTGTTCGAGGGGCGACGGAAGCCAGCGGTGCTAAGTGCCTAAGAATTGCTGCGCGAATCGGCAGCATTGTGCCTGCATTTAACCACACACGCGAAAAAAGGCAGGCCTGGTGCAATCGCCGCACAGCTCCCTTGGTTATGACTGACATGTCGAGCAGGGTGAATAAAAGGTATCATCCGCTGACAAAGCGGTTGTGAGCGTGACGTACGCAACGCACCGGGTATAATGGACCGTGATGCCATAATTTTAGTATTTTGCACGAGTGCACACCAACTGACCAAGTGTTGGTCGAGGCAACGCACACAGTCGAAGCTGTGTTGGTGGTACTGGTGTTGCGCCAAGCATGGTACCGTGGTGATGACGGTTTGTCTTACCATAGTCTGGTACTGAATGAATACTCCGTAGCAGTGCCAGTTACCAACGCCGCAACGGCATAGTAGTGCGATAAGCCCCATCCACGGTTAAGCACTATTGTGGTACATGGTGACAGACACCCCTACGTTAGTGGTATGGTGGCAGTACGCCCCACCATAATGGAGTGCCATCAATATCATTGGTGTCTATGACAGATACGGGAAGGGATACAATGAATATGCGCAATACTCGATGCTGGCATGGGTGTACACGCAGAAAGTCAATGCACTTACCGTGCACCCGTAGTGTCTGCTGTCGAGCTGCCTAACGGGAGTTCCGCGAGGTGAACTCGCCGTGGAGGACACATTTGAAGTGCACGGTGCACTTATGATCGCTGTGGTACGTGGTGTACATAGTGTACCTGCTGTACAGATCCATGGACGTGTACGCTGCACATGTGTCGTACGTGGTGGGGCACCTACAATGAATGGACAAGCCTATAATACAGCTCAATCGGGTTTCGCCAAGCATGGCAACGTGGTGGTGGACGTAACGCACCATTAATTCATACCGGATGGTACATGCTGTCAATGTTAGCACCCACACCACGTCTGAGTACGATCACGGAGCATGACACCTACGCGTCGTTGGTATGACTACCAAACCCGAGGCAAAGCGTGGCAGAAGCTCCGATCAAAATGAGTTCTGACCAGAGGTGAGTTAAGAGCTCCCTCTACTGCTGGACTAGATGTTGCCCTGGTCGGTGCGGACCCTTGCGGGAGACCCCAGTATCCAGACGTGCTATTAAGGGCTGCCGTTGCCTCCGGGGTGAAGTTTGGTCGAATATCACGTGCTCCGATGCATTGTTAACACCCCGTGCCAAGCGCTGTGCAAGCGCCGTCGGCTGGACGGGCACACACATGTCCAGTTCGATAATTGGTTCGTCGTTTAGGGTCTGCAAACAACATGCAATTCTTCTGCAAAGGCTGCCCTCCGAAATACCGACTTCTGCGAGGAGCTCGCAGACTGAGGCAAAGTGCTTCTTTTACCTCAAGTCGAAGTTTTTCTACAAATGTGATCGCGAGATGTACTTTCAATTTGGAAATAGACATCTGATAAAAATGGTGCTTAAAAGGCGTTAGTTCTGACTTGTGAAAAACGACGTGCTCGAAAGGTTGTAACATATACGACGTAGTTAGCGAGAAAGCCTCTGGTATTTCATAGCTGGAATCCAGTGGTTTTCGAAGTGGACGAGACATAGCCTGCAACGGGGTACAATCCGATGTATCGTAGGCTTCACGAAGAGTGATACGTCACTCTTGTGGGTACCTGGTACACGGTACCAGGGGCACAAGGGGCCAATCAGTGCATAACTACATAGCACCACTATAGGTGACCTCTAGTTTGTTTTAAAACCCAAGCGAAGCTTACTGATTAATACGTCAGTCATACATATATTCTTCTAAGTAGAAAATCGTTCCCTCTGATGCCAAGGACATGTGAATGCACAATAACAAGAGTAATAAATACCCTTTGTCAACTCCGCTGCGCAATGTTCTACGCACCCATACATATACTTCGGGCCCAACACGGGTTCCCGGTAACGGATAGGCTAACGCAAATACCACTTTTGCTAAATCCTAATCCTGGTAGTGCTACGAGTAGTAGTACGTACAGCCCTATAGGGGTTAATTCGAGAATATGTGCACACACTAATAGTAGGTATCGATTCGATACAAATGTCAAAAGAGCAGGTCTTATTTTCCTAATAATTTGTACAAACTTCACAGGATTCACTTCGCAGTAAACGTTTTGCATGGGTATAAACTTTCTGTACAAAACAAAATATAGCTCACTTTTCTCCTCGACGTAAATGCGAGATGTTATCTTAGAATTTTTTTTGTTTTGTTTTACCAACAAGACTATTGTGCAAGATTATCACTATTAATAGTATATCTTAATAGCTTCAAAACGGTCTGTAAACAAAGCTGTCGACGCCGTTGAGGTGTGTGTCGATTGCACGTAGCGCCGACAGACAGCGTGGCATCATCCGTCTACCTGTAGACCTTGCTCGGTAGAAGCTGCATTGGTTCCAATGACTTCCTACTGGCAGGTGATGCAGCGTCGTCGAGACGCCTGGACACTGATTTCGGAGCCCTCCCTCATCATGCATTTTTTTTTTTGCGAAGTGATAGGTCCACTTGTATGTGTCGGTAGACCATATCGGGCCAGCCGCTGCGGGCGTTAGAAGTAGCCATCCCGATTGCCCCCAAAACGCCCCCGAGCCGAGCGGAGATAAGTAGATACGTGGACAATAAGTAGACGAGCAGAAGCGTAGACGTATCATGTAAATAAAGCGGAGATGACCGCAGCATCTCACCCACCGCCGAGGCGGCGAAGTATAGTGCCCTCGGGCGGTTGTCGCCGCAGCTGGAGAGCTCGCTGAGAAGTAGCTGCGAGCTATGGAAAGAAATCGTTTTCCCGGTTATAGAAAATGATAACCCCACTCAAATCGTATCACCTTCTTATACAGATTTAAAAATTGTAGATGTGCTGGCGTATAGTTGGGTAACGTATCTTGTCTTTTTATGATCGTTAGAGCAGGTACGGTAAAAATTATAAGCACTATCAGCCCAATTATGTCGTTAATTGACGATGTTTAACCGCAGGTTATGTAAACAAAAATGTGTCACTTTGATTTTCTATCCGTTAAAACACACAATCGTAGGACCAAGCTGTCGTATACCTCCACCTCAAAGGGTCAGGTGTCCGCGGCTGTTCAGGGAGATCGGTCTCGGTCCGTGGCTGGAACGGTAGGCAGGAACACTTAAAATGAGTATATGTTTCGTTATTGACTTGACTTCCACCTGGATAGAAGGTGGAAAATATAAGACTGAGAGCTAGCTGGAAGAGAGGTCTTACACCTTTCCTTTCTCACATACCCAACACCGCTTCCCTTACACTTCAAGGACGAGTTTACTTCACCTACCATCCACCCTCGTGGAACAACAGGGAGCCCTGGGAAGCGACCCGATCGCACTAGACGCTTTTTCTCACGGCGAACGGGTCTCAGTGCTCCTGGACGGCTCTATAGGGAAGCTTAAACTTCATCGGCCAAGGGCACGCAAGCCGCCGATTCCGGAGGGTACCCTCCTGATGGGACGGCAAGGCGAAGAGTAGCCACAGGACCTCGAGCTATCCGTTTTTGCCACACGACGTCTGAAATACCCCCTCCTCGTTCCCGTGTACGGGACACCCTGCCGACCTGTCGTTTGCCGTCCTCGGCGATCGGGTTCATCCCGCTGCCTCATTAGAGCAACCACAGTAGCTTCGGCATTCGTCAACTCGACAGGTAGTCTGGACGGCAACGCTTCCGGGTAGACCTCGGTACAGTTATATTGGAAGTCGGGATCGGCTGCTTGAAAGTCGTATAGCACCTCGATGTCGTCGTCGGCCCGTAGGCGCTCGAAGCTCCGAGCTTCAGCTAGACTACTCATAGAAGCATTCCGGCGGGTACTAGAAATAGCTAGTTCAACAAACACGTTCGGAGAGATGATTCGTTGAGGGCTTTCTTCGTCATACTGGCGACAAGTGTGCGATATCACTCCCGCGATTACCACGATAGAGCCTCCAGACAGTCTAATCTAAGCAGTAGGTAGAAGCCAACAGGAATACCAGTACAGCCCCAACACCCACAGGTCCCCAGAGTACGAACTTCACCAGATCGAAATGTTGTTCGGCTCGTACAGCGGCAGGGAGACGCACAGTAGTACCAACCAGCAGACAGCCTCACCCACGGCGTTAAGACGCATACAGGTAGCTTTAGAAGTGTCCCAGAAAGCATACCAATAACGCGAATCCCTAGTGCAAAGGATGACATCAGGGAGGTAGTCGGAGAAAGTCACCTTGCCGGCGACCCACCAACTTCGCAGCATCCGCCCATACCGACCATACATCTCGTCTCCCTTAAACCCAACGCTAGGAGGCACAGCGGAGATCGCACTCCACACTCCATAAGAGTACGTAGCACCCCGGAGTTGTCGTAGCTCACCAGCTTGGAGCACATCCCGCTATAGCGAAGCGCGGTCGCCGTAAATATCGCCGTTCATCTTTGTAACGCGCCACACTTGTACTAGGAGCTCCCAGGCAACGTTTCGCAGATACGTCGTTAAGACCCAGGCTGTTATAGCGTCTACGTACATGAACCACAGATCCCAGCGAGCATACTCGAAGAAAACACTCGTCTGAGAACCCATTGTAGGAGAAGAACACTTTGCAAATAAGAAAATGGGTGCCCTCGAGATGGCTCTTTTCGAAGTCGGTCGATCGCCAATGATCTTAGTCGCTAACCATCAATCAAGCTCTGTTTAAGAAAGTAGCGCACCGGTTCTTCGTCTCTTGCGAGAGCCTATCTTGCACCCAACATGTAGGTTTCACAGAAATCCCCAGAGACGGAGCTGGAGGTCCAGGTACCGACGGCCCGTTTTTCAGCTCATTCGGCAATTTTGACTCACCCTCAGATGCTTCATTCGCATGTCCCCTCCTTCGTACGACACCAGCATGGACATTTCGCGTGGCAATTCGCCCCGCAAGTTCAAGGCCATCTGGAACGTCGAGTCGTCCGAATCCGACAGTTTTTCCCTCGACGAGACTCCGGCCGACAAAGGCTTCTGGGCCACCATGCGAGCCATACGCTCAGCGAGCGCAAGATCGTTCGGTATCGAGGTGCTGGACTCCGTCGCGGAGGCAATTCTGGACGACACTGGGAAGGGGCGGACACCTTGAGTGTGCCCATAGTGATCCTGCCTAGTCCATCCCGCTAGATCGCCCGTGGATGACCGCATCGGCATCTACGGCGGTCAATCCCCCGCCAAGAGCGTCAGTACTGAATCAGCCAAGAAGCAAACGCTGAAGGAGAGCCCTCGTTTCAACAAGAAGCGTCAGAGTCATCCATGGTCGTCGCACGTTTTACCGTTTAAGCTGGCCGGCAAAACTCCTTCTCCGATAATCGATGATCTTAAGCGGTTCTACTACGAAGCGTCCGAGCTGGATAAAGAACCGTACCAGCTCGCCTATCCGTGGCCACGCTCCCACTTGAAGTATAGCCCGCAAGCATTTCCCCACGTGCACGCTTCTCACTGGCGTTTCTGGAACGAGAACCGCTCTAGGCGCTGGGATTGGCAAACGAACGTCCCGTTGAAGACTTTCAAAGCCCACACTCAGCGTCTCAAGGCAAAAGTATCGGCGGTGGTCGCTCGCGTCTGGTTCCTGAGCATCTGTGTTGAGACTTGGGATTACTTCGGATTTCTCCGCTTGTTCGAGAGCTGTGCCCATTGGCGTCTTCTCATGTGGATGGGGGGGGGGGGGGGGCACCCTGGTCGGAACGCTCCAGACGCCAAGTACTACAACGGCCCGGACATTGGCAATCTCTCCGAGGTCTATTCGCGCGACACGGAGGGGTACTCGCGTAAAGTGAAGAGCGCTCGCAAACCGTTCCGCATTGACTAGGGAGGTTTCACGACAATCACAGAGTTGTTGGAGCACACCTAAGCTCTCGAACCAAACAGCTCGAAGTTGCTGGATATACTGCTTACGAGCGCACGGACGCCACTTATACGGCGGTCTAGGAGGAGGCGATCGAGGAAAGGCAGCCTACAAAGAAGACGAATCCGAGGACGTCCGCCCCTCAAGAAAACGTTGTGCTTGTCTTCTAGTTCTGACTAGAGTTCCAATGAAGATAAGCGCCCCAGTAAGCGTCCGCAGCTCTTTCGAACGTCTCTGAAGTCAAAGTCCCGTACAAAGCGTTCTTGTTTTCGGTCATGAAGTCAATCCCCACTAAGAAGTATTGCGTTCGTTCTGCGCGTAAGAGGTCTTCTCCTCCCCCACAGGCTAACGGCGAGCCCTTAGCGCGCGCGGCTTCGCCCAGGCGCTCGGTCGCACCTCTGCGGTAGCGATCGAGAGCACCCGCGCGCAAGATGTCTCGTCGGTCACGCTCGGAGGAGCGTTCGGCTACACGTCCGAAGTCATCAACTAGATCCGCGACCACTAAGTGAAGTAAGGACGAGTCACAGCACGAGAAGACACGATCACCATCGCTCTCGAAGTGGCACCGAGCCACCCCTGACAAACACACAAAAGTAAGAACAACAACTAACTTGCCAGTCAAAGCGTCGCCGGACGATACTCCAAAGCGTTCGCAGTCGCTATCAGCATCTTCGCCGAAGAAGGTAGTGTCGCCAGGGAGACGCTCGGCGTCGCAGTCTCTGTCAGCACCGAAGACGTCTAGCTCATCGGGAGAGCACTCTTCACTCACTCGCCGACAAAGGAATCCGATAAAGCAGTCTTATGTAAGGCCACTATCAAGTTCGCGATCCGTAAGTGTCCAGAACCGTTCCGTCCGGACGAGTGTAGGTGTAATAGTATCGCTCCCAACGTTTCCTTTTTTGTATATACACCTGCAATTCATTCCAACATTGACTATATTTGTTCGTTATCTTAAAACCGCGATTTGTTTTTTGACTGGTAGTGGAGTAGTCACTCGTAATATAAAATCCAAAAATATACATAGTAAAGTAAGAAGGATTCCTCCGAACACTTCCGAGGAAAACGGGGTCGAGAGTTACTCAGGCTTAATCGACCAGTTCTTCCCGACTCTTCTCTTCTAAAAGAGTAGTTCCTCTTCGTCCACAGCGGCATTAGTATCTTCTATTCGAGCACTCCGACGTAATTCTGGTAGGTCCTCCTGCCTACGATAAGTTTCTTCGAACGCCTTGATTAGAGTAGCGTAAGTAGGTAACAGGGTGTTCGGAGGTCTCCAAAGGGTATCATAGGTGGCCAACAGCACTAGGAACTGCTCTTCTCGGTTTTTCGTGAGCCTAGCGACTATGTTGATCACCTAACAGGAAAACCCAGTCAAGGCCGTCTCTCCTCCTCCAATCAAGAGTCTTTCGACAAAGCTAATAGAAGAGAGATCTCCGTCCGCTGAAGTACCGGCGTCGGTCGTTCTGGGTACTTCGGGCGGGAACGGCCTGCTCCATCGAACTTGGAAACGGTTAAGCGATTGACGCTAATTGGCACTATTTGGTTCGGGTGGGTAGGAGTAGCCACTCGATAGGAGTTTTCCCCCTCAGTCCCGACCACACGGTAAGGGCCATGCCATGCGAGTGCGAGCTTCTTTGTGGTCCTCTGCCCATGACGCGCTCAGAAACATCGATAGACTCACACATGGCACCCTCTTTGAGCTTCACCGACACCTGCTTACTCAGTCGATGCTCGCGCCTACCCTGGGCCTTCAAGAACTGGCACTCCAGCAGACGTATTGTATCTCTTAGCGAAAGGAACGGATTTCGGCGGTAACAAGCGACTTCGTTACGCTTCCATTCGTTGTTCGTGTTAAGGAATCGCGACGTCCAGGGGCAATACTGGATCTCGGTCATACCGGCTGAAGAACGGGGAGTCTTTGATAGCCTTGTGGTAAGATGAACGGTACGCGAACAGTACCCGAGGTTGATACAAGTCCCAGTCGCTCTGTGCTTCGTTGACATACATCTTAAGTATTCCAATCGGAGTACCATTGAAGCGGTCAACTGAGGGTAGTAAGCAGCGCCTAATGACGTCTTGATTCCCAGCGTTTCGTAGAAGGACCGAGCTAAACCCGATAGAAGTTGGAGCATTGGTCGCACAACGGTTTTTTGGAGACTCCAAGTCGCAAGATTACTTCATTCACCATTATTTCAACAAACGTCACAGTGTCTAAGCGAGCTACGGGGAATGCTTCGACCCATCGAGTATAGTGGTCGGCGAAGACGGGTATGAAATTGTTGTCTCGAGGGGTAACTACTAGGGGCCCTATTAGAACCACCACAAGTAGCAAGAGCGGTCCAGACGGTACTTACACGGGCATTCTCTGCATCAGACTATTCAACTAGCCTACTTGGAATTTCAATCGACACTGGTCAGCATCAGCCGATAAAACCGCCCCTTACCGGGCGTCCAAGGCGGAAGGAGATATCATGGAGTCGGAAATACAAGTGTATTTAAGCCAGGAACTGATACAATCCTCGTGTCTAGGCCTTGGGCGCGTCCTGTGCTAATGATCCGCAAGCCGGTTAGCAAAATACGGTTTTGCATCGACTATCGAATGTTGAGCGCTGTCACTATTCAAAACTGTTATCCGATGCCGCTCATTAACGATATTTTGGATGTGCTAGGGACGTCTGGGGCGCATCGAGATCTCGACGAGCATGTCCCTGAACGGTAGGAGGATCCCCTTGAGCAGACCCTTTTGTTCGCTCCCCAGTTTGGACTCTTCCAAGTCAACGTCGAGCTCCTCCGTGAGCACTCGATCGAGTTCGGGTACGGACCCCTTCGCATCTTCAGCCGTAGTACTAGCGGTGCTAATGACTGAGTGTACCCAATGGTCTTGTGCTTCCTAATCAATTATCGGAGGCCGGCCTGACCTCGCAGCTCCGCGTTCAGCGCTCATTGTAGCCCCCAGTTGAGACGGGGGTTACGGGGATCACCGTAATACCCGTGAACATGGCACCTCCCTTAGTGACAGCGTCCTCTATAGAGGGGTCGCACACTTCCACGATCCCTTGACCGTTATATACTGTGATCAGCGCTCTAGCGACTATAATCGAGTCATCAAGCCAGCCACGTCCTTCTACTAGAACGGTTGCTCCGTCACCCATTTGACCCTGAACATCGACGACCACGAGAACTTGTCCTTCGGGGTGGATTTCGATAGTAGACGATATTCGCGACAGGTAAGATTCCTCCACTCAAGGAGATCCTAGGGGGAACACCTCACCCGGGTCTTTCAGCGTAACAGTGTTCTCATTCAAGTCTACCACGGCTCGGAAGTCTTTGAGTGCGTTGGTGTCTAGGATGGCGTTGACGTGCAGCTTAAGTACGACGGGAAACGGTATTCTCCTCTCAACGGATCCCAACGTTACGGGCAAGTAGAAAACTCCTTTGATAACGAGCGTATATCCGGACACTCCGTTTAGACTACTAGCGTACGGTAGGAGAGGGGTGTTAGTTAAGCTGATACGATTCAGGGTACGCCGGAGTTCTAGGCACACTACAGCTTTAGAGTCAATAAGGGGTTCTGCCGGGAGGTTCTCGGTAACCCCCCAGGACAGAGCTTCTGCACTTCCAACTGATCAGACCTGTTCCTTGCAGCACTCGGTATTTCCACCAGGCCCGGCTTGTGGTTTGACACGAGGGCGTCGGAGGCGACGTTCGCATAGCCACACAATCCGTTTTCCATGTCGCGTGAGGAACAGCCCGAACCGAGGGGTTCAGTACGGCTGTTATACAGAGAGGACCAGTCGAAACGTACTTGCTTCCGTTCAGGAGAGAGCTTAGGATCGGGCCCTTCCAATGACAGAGTCGGTAAGGTGAACTCCTGTCGAGGATCTTTAAGTGTAGTTGATCAGCGTTCTTCTCGTAGAGGTTCGTGATCTTCTTAGTCAGCAACGCTTTCAACCGCGTGTTGGAGGGAGCAACGAGACGCTCAAGTAGTTCTTCAGACCTTGTTAGGACGTCCTGGAGCTCAGGAGTGGGCGGGGTGTCGTCTTTCGACGCTTCTTCTTGTGATTCTTCGCTATCACATACTTCCCACCAGTCGCTTCTGTCAGAAGCTTCAGATTTCACGAGGAAGTACACAGCTCGCCTCACCACGGCACGCCAAGGGTCAGGTACGATTCCTCGAGAAACATGCAAAGCGTACTCGGCTTGACTGAGGTCAGAGGGTCTCTCAGGTAAACCCTCCAGGGCCAGCGCAATGTTGGCTTCCACAGCTGAGGGGTCCACGGGACACACTTCCCCCGGCTGAGGAGGTATATTGAACTTCGGGAAGTGTGCCACCTTCTTAGACACATCCTTCCATGAGAACCTATCGTCGAAGTTCCGCCTCCTTCGTCTCTTTAATCGGAGTCGTCTGACGTCACTGAGTTGATTAGGACCGGTGATTATTCTTTGAAGTTACGGTTGGCGCGCTTCGCTTTATCAGACGAGGTCACCGTTTTTTGGAACCACTCCAGTCAATAGTCCGGAGTAGACAGTCCACCGGTAGAAGAAGCTCGGGTCATCACTAGCTTTTCTTCCGGGATGTTGAGTAGTACACTCAATTCGGCAAGAAAACACCTTCGACAGCTCCGCGTTTTCGATCAATCTGCGTTTTATTTCTACCGCATCAAAAGGGAACAGTCGATCTTCGAGTTCTTTATCATACTCTATTTTCTCTTTCGTCAGCCCAGATAGACCTCCGTCTTCCAAAGCGTCCCGTGCTTTCTCGAAGAACACCCTCGTGAATGAAGGCTCCTTCTCAAGCTCATCCTTTAGAGGACTAGGAAGGGTGACGTCCTCAGAGATCCCTCAGGCGGAGTCGTTTCTTTCGGGAGGGGTCACGTCTTCCTTCCTATCGTTTGATTCCATCCTCGAGACTGGGACAATTGCTTCCGTAGCTTCACATTATTCTCGGGGCGGGGGTTCAAGCACCTCTGCCCCGTCTTGGGGTAGCTCATTTGGAGGAGGTGGTCATCGGACTTACCCTTCTTCTCATCAAGCTCTAGCACACTCGAAACCACACTTTCGTGGATAGTTGGCGTCGTCGGTTAATATCGTTCCGCCGAGGATGCCCGAGGTCGCGGCTCCTCCGCTTCCCCTTCCTTCATTAGTTCTCCGTTTACTGTTTCGCTCTCATTTTTGCTTTCTCTCGCAAGAACGCCTTGGTTCGTACTCGAACGCTCGTCAATACTCGCGGCTATCTGGGGATCGTCCCATATGGGTCTCGAGCCTTCCTCCGTCACAAACACTTCTGGTTTCATCCTCCAGCTGCCGACGGCATTAGGGACAACCGACGCACCATTCCACACGAGCTCAGCACCTCCATCATTTGCAAGCGGTAGTTGCTGCTAAGCCCTCGTCATAAACACGTTATTTAAAGTCGTTTTACTTTCTTTTAGCAAAGCGGAACTCATTCCATTCACAATTGAACACACCTCATACCTGTCGGTCCACTCCTCCGCGGAGTTCAAAAGTGTTCCCATTTGTGTCGATCCGTAGACAAGGGGAAGGAACGACACTCCCTTGCCCTCCCTCTCGCCTCCATCACTGCTGGTTGAGTGCTTGCCCCTGGACGGGTACCATCACCGTCGCAGTAGGAACACCGAGTCTCATCAGTGACGTCTTCAGAGGACAATCAGCAGGCACGTGACCCGGTTCATCACACAAGAAGCACTTGCGACCGTTTTTCTGGTGGCTGTACCTGTTTCCGATGGGCGGAATACGCTCACACTCAGCACCTATGTGACCCATTTCCTTGCCGTAAAGGCAGGTGGCCTTGCTGCGACGACAGTGAATCCGGCTACACCCCAGATTGTGACAACGACCACACACGATTATACCACCTCGAGTGTAAATGTCCGGTCCTAGACGAACACCTCTTACAAGCGTAATATGAATCGTTTCATTGGAAGGATACGTCTGAGAAGAGCCCTGCTCCGGAGAACGTATGCTGCAGCCACTTTCATCGCAGAGGCAGCACAGGAGGTCGCCATAGAACGCTCCATCAACTACCGCTGCTGTTGCAATTGCTGCTGCTGTTATTGAGCGAGTAGATTCGGTGTCTGCTCCATAAGGTTCATCATGCGCTCGAGGACACAACTCTCGTGGGACGCTTTAGGGGACGGCGCATTATCGAACTCGGAGTCATCTTCGACTGCACGATGCATAGTCTTGGATGAGCAACATATCCACAGCCGCAGGAATGGAGTCAAACATGGTCGTGGTGAGAGCGTTTCTCCCATCCCGGTTCTGGGGTCCCGACAAGAAATACCTGTAACGCATTTGACGATCGTATCACTGAGCATCATCGCTGGGGCTTAATTCATGGCACCCCATACTTCGGCAGACATCCTCCACGGTCGCTTAGTGCTCGATCAATTGCAAAGGAGTTTGGCCGATGAACTGGTTGTAGAACCGAGGCCTCCGAGCCTCAAAGCTGTTGATGTGCGAGTACATCCACCAATCTTCAATGCGCGAGTACATCCACCAGTCTTCACCGGCCTTGCCCTTCAAGCACCCACGGAAAGCGCTAAGTCGGAGGGGTTCATCCAGTCCAATAGTAGCAAGCTCACAGGATTCCCAGAACGATCGAGCCTTTCCACAGACACTCCTTCCGAGTAGAACAGTAAGCATACGGATAGCGCTCCGGGTGTTAGTAGACATACCGTACTGGCCACTAGTCGTCGAAAGAATGTTATCATACGTCGGGGAAGCGTAATACGCGAGACCATGCTGAGTTACGACAGAGGCAGTAGTCCCCCCGTGTCGTCGGGAAGCTCCGGTTGTTCCAGAGACGCTTGCGCAGTCGCGACTTGAGCAACCCCACTCCACCTTGCAAGCCACCAGCAGGCTGGAGACTCCGGAAGGGGGGGGGGGGGTAGTGGCTCCCTGAGGAGCACTCTAAGAGGAAGCACTTCCACTGTTCTCAGGGGCCGTCAGTAGAGAGAAGAACGGGTTGAAATTTTGCCCATACGCCGTAGTCGGGGTCCGGATAGCGAAACCTTGGTACGCAGGGATCGCAGGCCTCACCCGAGCCGCTAGCGGGGGAGTCCATTGATGAACGTTCCCATCGTTTCTTTCCATAGCCGCTGCTATCGCCGGGGGAGCCACCGATCTCAACTAGTTGAGGGAGTTTAGCCAACCTTGCATCACACCTCGTCCGGTTAGCGTTGGGCCCGACTCTTCCCTAGTGATGGTCGAAGGGACCCCGGAACCCGAAGCGTCCGCGGGTGGCTCAATCCCAGTACTCGAGCTGCTCCGTTACGCCGGTTATCGGCTTGGTCCATGATGTTCTACACGTTTTGGAGGCCTTGTGTAGTCAACAGACTGGGTCTCGTTCTTGAAGTTAGACTCCCAGTCTGACCTTCTCCATCTCCGGAGGTGTTGCCCAAGTCTTCTCCGGTGATCATAGACACCATCTCGTCCGTTTAGTAGTTTCCTTCTTCCATTTTCAGCGAGTCTTCACTTGTATTGAGACCTTCTATAGCGAGCAGACTATCCTGCTTCTCCACCAAATGTCGTATATCTCCTCCCAGGATCGGGTAGTCCGCGGAGTATGATCTCGTTCAGTGGCTGGAACGATAGGCAAGACCACTTGAAACGAATGTAGGTTTCTCTATTGACTTAGCTTCCACTTGAGTGGAAGATGGGAAATATAAGACTGAGAGCTAGATGAAAGAGAAGTCTTACACCTCCCCACTCTCAGATACCCAACATCGCTTCTCTTACACTTCAAGGACGAGTTCACTTCACCTGCCATCCGCCTTCGTGAAACAGCAGGAATATATGGGAAGGAACATGATTGCGCTTGGCGCTTTAGTCCCACGTCGAACGCGTCTCAGCGTTCCTGGACTGCTCTATAGGGCAGCTTAAACATCATCGGCCGAGTGCACGCGAGCCACCGAGCCCAGAGGGTACCATCCTGACGGGACGGCAGGCCGAGGAGTATCCACAGGACCTCGAGTTATCCTCTCTTGCCGCATGACGCCTGGAATACCCCATGTTCCCGGGTACGGGACAAAACTCTAGCGCCTTGGCTTCGTGACAAAACCATCATTTACACGGTTTTCCTTCTATGGACAGATATAAAATCCTTGTACGACTTGTATCCGGGGTGTGCTTGTTATGATGTCTACCACTGTCCAACAGGGCGGGATTGGGCATTCAAATATGTCACTAATAGCAAACAACTTATGTGTTTTGTCATTTAGCCTGATACAAACAAAACACTTGAGTTCAGTATGTGGATACTTACAAGCGAAGTCTCCATAGTAGCCCGAAGCTAAAGTATGTCGCCCTCCATACAAACGGTAAGTCATTTTTAGTCATTTTCGCTGATTCTAGAGCTAACCTCCTTCTACACTCCTGGACACAATTATTCTGCCCATAACTCAGTTAAAAAAATATTTGACGGTGCGGTTTTCACACAGGTTGCAAAACATGCTGCACAATAGCAAGTATGATCTAACGCTCCCGGTTTTGCACTTTATAGGGAGGCTCGCATACAAAAAAGAGATGTGCCAAGCTGGACACAATTTACGGCCACCAACGGCCCAATACGAAAACCTATATACAAAGAAAACATGTGTCATTTTGGCTGACTAGAAATTTGTATGGTCTGAGTTTCTGTGGGTGGTTAAATGGACACTAGGGATCGATCAACACGTTACATATAATATTATTGTGTATACCCACATGAAGCTACTATGAGCTCTCGATCCCTAGTGTCCATTTAAAAATACCCACAGAAACTCAGCCCATACAAATTTCTAGTCAGCCAAAATGACACATGTATTATTTATATAGGTTTGTGTATTGGGCCGATGGTGGCCATAAATTGTGTCCAGCTTGGCACATCTCTTTTTTGTATGCGAGCCTCCCTATAAAGTGCAAAAACGCGAGCGTTAGATCATACTTGCTATTGTGAAGCATGTTTTGCAACTTGTGTGAAAACCGCACCGTCAAATATTTTTTTAACTGAGTTATGGGCAGTATAATTGTGTCCAGGAGTGTACCACTTTGGTACTTAACTCCTCTAGCCCCGCGATTTAGGGCAAAAGTTACCCTGTCTTATACAGGATAGTGTTTTATCTTGATTTTACTATTTGTGGAGTTTTGCGAAGCTCACAATCCTTACTCCTTATCTACCCTGTTCCGTACAGGTTACCAGTCAATGTACGGGATCTCGTACTCTGTATTAACCAGGATTAACACAATGAAGATGTAGAGAAAAATTCCAAAATTCTACAAATGCATTCACTCTAACGGACTACAATCATTCCAAGTGTTACGCGGTTGACACTTCATACAGCTTTGTATTAGATGCACGCTGTTTCAATACTGCCTACGTCTCCGGCACTAACCTCGATTTCTGCGATTCGTTGGCCGAGCTTTCTTCTTCATCGCTGTTATCAATATTTTCTCCAGTGCGGCGCGAGCTTAAGCCGCTTGGTGAGCGCATGCGAATTGTCCTCAATCCAGGGGGCATACGAGCACCAGCGCCCCAAAGGTTGTGCCAAATCTGGCTGCAAGTTGCTGAGTTTATTGATTCCGACGGGTCGTGCTGGCGAACCTTTTGGCATAGGTAAATATTTCCTCGTGCCCTCGACTGGCGATTCGTCCTTTCCTCTGAGCACTCAACGTAGTAAAACGTAGTCTCCCACGGTGTCTTTGCCGGGCGAAGTAATGAACACACTTTGCATCCGTACTGACGTCTTTTGCTCGATTCTTTTCCGTTTTTTGCTCTTGTCGTGCGAAAACTATCCACTTGGCGAGGTGTGTGATGGGCCGGGGGTGTGTAGCGAGGGTGTGTCGACGGCACAACACTTGTATCAACTAAATATTCGATAGATAGGTCTCCTGCGAAGTCGGCAGCACCCACGTTCAGCAATGCGTCTTGCATAAATCTCATGAATTCTGCGTGCGTGGGTGGAGCACGACCTGGGTTCAATCTTGCTTTGACGCGGCGATGGATGATGTAGGCATTGATTAACGCCATGTCAATGAGTCCGAGAAAGATAGTATGATAGTACTTCTTCATTTTCATCGCTCCCTGTAGTGTACAGGATAACAATTGTCAATATGAAACCAAAGTAGTGTAGGATACAAATAGTAGTACCTGTATTGAATATCGCTGGAGCCGCAACTGATCATGTATATCTGCGCCTCCCATGCCTTCTTGGTAGTCCTTGACGAGCTGAGGTGCTGGGACGTCAACCGTGTCAGCGCCTGCACGTCTTACCAAACTTACCACACCAGTACCGCAGCCCGTGGCAATGAAGTGAACGGGACGGTTGTCCATCCACGAAACGGCCACCATGCTTGGCTCTACCTTTGACTGTGCCATTCGATACAGCCCTCTCTTCATCTTCTTTGGCCTCTTGGCTTGCTTGTATGGAATCGTGTTGCAATATCCGCGCCGGTTTGTCTGAATGGTGCCCACGTGATAAAGACCTCGTTGTAGGAGAATCGAAGACAGCAGCACGCTCGAGTAGAACCGATCCGTAATGACGAGTCGTTTTTTCGGCAGTCCGTCGAGCACATCATCAAGGTTGCGAATTACCGCGGCCTGAGCCTTAGCCGGTGTCGTGGATGCGGTCGTGGCCGGTGACTTGGGCGTCGTCACTGATGGAGTCTTGGTTGGAGCCTTGGGCGGCGGCGTGGATGGGGTCTTGCCAGGTGACTTGGGCGGCGCCTGGCCTGAGGTCGTCGTATACGATTTGCACGACGTCTTAGCTGGGGCTTTGCGTGGAGGTTTGGCTAGTACCGTCGCCGGATATTTGGTCTGAGCCTCCGCTGGTTTGGCCCGGGAGGTTGACTGAGCCTTGATCGGAGGTTTTGTAGTTAATGCAGCAGGTTCCATGTTCAGCTGCTTCTCAACAGGCGCCGATGCAGATGCGGATCGCTTGGCAGGAGGAGCCTCATCATACAAAACCTTTGAATATTAGCCACTAAATTGTAGGTCAGTACGATCCAATCGACATACCTTCCACGGGTAAATGCTTCCATACTTCATCTGGCCCATCGAAGTAGTCGACAAGATCCGTAGCGTTTGGTCTTCTTGACCAGCCTTCTGGCGTGAAGTATCGGTTTTGGTTGGATAGCCCTTTAGGTCGCTCGAATTGCCATCCTAACCTTTTTAGCTTCGTCCAGAGCTTGCCCCAAGTGATTGGCCGGATGTGCTTCCGCTTCGGCATAAGGCCGTCCTTGCTGATGTCCGTCCAATTCGCAAATGGCGCGAAATTTGCGCGCCGCTCGCTCTCCCTAAATCTCGAAAAAGTCGAAGCCACGAATTATTGCCCGGGGGTTAGCAACGTGATTCTAAAACTTTATAATTCAGTGGACACTTGAAGTTTGTATGGAAACACTTCCTTTTGTAATGAGGAAAATTGCCTTTTTGTTATCCTGTAGAATACTGGCCGTGGGGGTTAAAAGGATGTTCGTCCTTTATCCTAGAAAAATAAATTAATATGATATCGCATTCAAATTGGGTCAAACAGATGTTTACTCGAAATCCATCGACAAAAAAAAAATCCATTAGCCTTTTGTTGAGCTATCCGTAATATGGTGTTGCCAACTGGCTTCATTTTCAGGATCGCGCACTCCATGGCTGGCCATGATTTGGCTCACCTGACATGAATTTGTTCCGCTGAGAAGGCAAGCGAATTCGTAGGATATATTACCTCCGCCGGAGAAAGATAACCATTTCAAATTATATTACAGCCTACCCAAAAAAATACCCCCTCTATGCCGATCACTTGTTGGATTTCGAATCTCCCGCGCTTTCCCGACCAGACTGGCTCCCACTCCCAGTTCATTTTGAAAGCTGGCACCTGGGGGAGATCACAGACAGTGAGCGCCAGGCCGTCTGGGAGACCTTACTGCTTCGCAGCGTGGAAGGAGTGCTCAAACATGGAGAGACCGTTCGGGTTGCAGCGTACTTCCGTGTGGGCCGCCAAGTCGTCGAGCGAATGTGGAGGCGTGGAATCGATTCGATGGGAGACCGAGTAGCAGCCGTGGTCAAGTCAAGGAAGAGCGCATGTGGTAGGAAGAAGGTGGATCGAGCTGAGCTGTGCGAGATAATCGCTGCAGTTCCTGTCAAATGAGCGCGAAAACCAGTGTCTGCTTCAGCGCGCGTCCAACATGAGCGGCTACCTGGTTCAGCAGAAGGCTACATATGGCGTGCGCTCGGACAGACCCGTCCACTACTTACACCCACGCACAAGTTGGCGCGCCTCCGGCACAAGGACAAGCAAGTACGAGCTGGCACTCTCCCTACGTCACTACCTTGTGACGCTATCTCACTTGCCAATGCTAACGCGTACATGCTGCTTCTTGCAGCGAGCAGCACTCCACCGCCTACCGCTGAAGTTCTAGAAGCCCCACTGAGCGCCCCTTCAGAATGTGGCGATGTAGTTGCCGTCTTAGATCCGTTTTTGTATCTGTAGTTGCACGGCGGAGCATGAACGCCTGTGCCTTGCTTAGTTTCTCACTGTCAGCTCTCGGTCATAAAGCTAGCTAGCCAGCCTCTCACAAATTAATAAACGCTCAAATGAACGAGGCGGAGCGCTGCGCAAAAAAAAACAAATGGTTATCTTTTTCCGAATGGAGGTAGTATATTGTTTTTTTAACGCACTTACCTATCGTGTCATTTTTCAAGCTGACTTCACATTTGTTTTCACCACTAAAGAGATGATGGTGTAGCAATAACCGTACGTTTTGACTTAATACCGAGAAACGGACGTAGAATTTGAAGTTTCTGTCGAATTCCTGGCGTTTCGCCAGATATGTCCCAGAACAAAACCAGCTAGGCCAAAGAGAATAAGACTCCAGGCAACCTTCGAGTAGTCGCCGAGGCGCCTCCATAACTTTGGGTTCTTCTTGACGACCGCAGCTGCTGCTTTGGACAAATGGAGAGTACTTTGCCCAACCCCCTGTTGAGCTTTAGAAGCTTTAAGAACATTTCTGAGAGCTGCCTCCTTTACATGTGCAGTCTTGTCGATATCGACCGCCTTCTTCAGCGACGCAGTATCCCGAACTTTCGCGATAAATCCGCCAACGGTGTTCCCAACTTTTTCTTGGATTGAAACCTCTGAGACGAGTAGTCGGCTATCATTGCCTGCGTGGATTTCAGCGTGGGTATGCCCGACACAGCCAACTAAGATGAATACGAAAGTAGTAATGGCGCTGGAGATACGCATGTGCTTCGACTTGTAGGGTGAATTCGGGAATGGTCGATGTGCCTGCACTGTTCAAGCCAGTTATTAATATGCTTGCTGTGTCCGATCGTTTTGTTTTTCTGAAGAATGGAATCATAAACAATATGACTTCACTGTCGTCATTAGTTAGTACTTTACATGTTTAAAAAAATCATAAATGTTTTTGTCAAGGTTTCGCTTATTTCGAGCAGACAGTTCTTTTTGGCAATGTTCCCAAGTGTAATATAAATGTATGTAACCTTTAGGTACGTACTAAGTATGAATTCAAATACTTAAATATTTAACAAATATTTCTATCGAAATAATATCACTGTCTTGTTTTCGTCCTAAATTATCAAAATATAGCTTTGACTTCTTCATGAAATGATAGCAGAAACGATTAAGCGATGGCCCTAGCTCATCTTCATATAGTCTCCGAGTTTGGTTTCCTAAAACTCATGGTCTTTGTAATATTTAGTAGCCAACACTTCTTGGCCAAAATAAAATTTAAAGTCAATTCCAGCGAAAGTTTCTTCCGATACTACTTTTCCTGTATTACTTATGTAAAGCGGAAGATAGAACCTCAGGATTTTAAATCCAAGTCTCTGCTTCTTGCGGAATTTAAAAGGAAAATGCGGTCAAATCTATTTTCTGGGTGTAATGCTGCTCTTCAGTAAGCCAGTTTTATTACCTAGAACCGGATGTGCTGTTCACCCCGTAAACATTGATGAACCGTATAATACATCGTTTCCCTGGCTCTCTGTTGGACAAGATACTTTAGATTCGGAAAAGGTGATTGTGATTGTAGCATTGCCGTGTTTGCCAATCACAATAATTGATTGCTCGTAATCACCATTTCCTGACTGATAGAAAGCAGTGCAGTACATGTTAGACTTCTTGGACTGCCTATAATAGTAAGTATTTTAATACTTACTACATATATTATCTTACCGATAGACTTGAGCCCCACACGTTTTAACAGTGCGATATGGTCCAATTTAGTAGTTGCAATAACACCATACATCGACAAATGTTGGGCCACACGTTAAAACTCGCACTTGCTCTACATGTAAATGTCCACTACTATAAGGACTCCGTCGAACTTTAACTTCAACTTGAAATGAAAAGGCTCATCTCGCAATGAAACGACGTCTGTAGATCATTTGATATGATTAGTCAAATAAGAAGTTTTTATCTTATTTTGGTATTATTAACATGTAAACGTGGTCAAAACCGCAGTTTCTTAGAAGCGATTTCACGTCCGGAAATCGATAGGTCTTTTGTGAAAATTGCAGTAGGTATTCTTATTATAGCCTCCACCGTAAAAGCATTGTTGAACCGTATAGTGGATTAAATTCTTTATCGTTCGACTATGCTTTAACCAAAAAACATCAAAATAGAGCTAAGCACGTAGTGGTAACATTAATCTAGATTAAGTTTGTGGCTCATAACTTATAGATAAAAAGGAAAGGTATTAGTTTTGAGATGGAACTGAGTAGTTCTGGTAGCATTTTACGGGCCCTTCGAAGTACATGTATATTATACAGTAGTATGCGGTGTGTCCTGTGCATTTGTAACGGGTAAAAAACATATTTATTCCACTCGATGTTCTCTCCAAGTAATCAACGTGACCCGTGATCAGTTAGAATCTCCAGTGGTGGTATTATACGGTACCGGTACAGTGCTCCCACTCACGCCCAATGGATAGTTCATGTAGCCCACATTGTAGAGAGCGAGGTTACGTATAAATACAGTAGGATTACTGTAAAGGGACATAACTCCACGGTGCACAAAGTCTCTGGATTTTAATCCAGAGTTGTTGTTACAACGGAGGTCTAAATTCTTAAACCAAAGCACCCTTTACATACATAACTTCATCGTAAGGTTGCAATCATTTCACATCGGAAGACGATGTCGCTTGTAACTCTGTCCACATCGAGCATAATGATGGTCACTCATACGAGGGACATCCTGCGGAAATAATCGAAACTACGTTGGACTCTATTTTTTATCTTTTGTTTAATAATGGAGCTCTTGTAGAATCATTCTACACATAATGGCACGACCGCATTGATAGTCTCGCAGAACAAATTTTCGCCTCCCATCATTTTGGTCCGAAAAAAAAATTGTGTTACATACATACTGACTAAAGACTGGTTGCTTGCAGCGATTACCAGCCTTGATTGCTCGTAGGAGTGCGTTTCACGGCCATCATTCTGTTTAATTTGTACTTTGTATTGAGCTACAAGGCACGTGTTTGGTCCTGATTCAGGACTCCTGAATGTCCGTAAACATGCACATCATACGTCACTTTTATACATGGATAATTCTTGAGTCCATGATGGACCTTTTTCCTAACGGACCGATCGTGCTGGTTGGTGCGGGCTCTCCGAGACCACAGGTGACGGACTAGAACGATCTAAGGCTCGGTCTTACTGTATATCTGTCCACGATAGCGGGATGGGATGCCTGCAATTTCGAGAATACGCAGGAGGTGTTATAGACAGGTGGCTCGTGTCGGCGGTGGTGCTGTGGATATATCCCAAAACCGTGCCACACAACATCCCAGTGGGACGAGAAGGGGTTTCAACCTTACAGGTCATCCCAATATCACGCAAACTAGATCGCTGATTGGTCCATCCGTCTTTTGGGACGATATAAGACTGAGCCTAATTAATGCTCCATAGAACTACACACTTCCTTTTTTTCAACCCAGTAACAAGTCTCCGACATCCAAACAGCCACCCAAGTACCACCGATGCGTCTCGTCTGCTTCCTGTTTGTTGCTTTTTATTCTTCCAGCACTGCTAGTGGGGTTGTCTCAGGCGACACTCTGACTAAGGTGTCTTCAATTACTTCGACCGACTATGCGGTTCGTGGACATGCTTTCGACGCCAGAAGCGTGAAGAGGGTTTCGCGTTCCTACGATGACGAAGATGACGAAGAAAGAGTAAACCCGGCGCATTTAGATGAGAAGGCCCTCGCCGAGTGGACGGCAAAGTGGGCTCAGACGATGGATGATTGGTTTCGACTCACTGGTTTCAGGGAGCAGATGACCCTAAAGAACGGTAGGAAGTTCTACCTCTTCATGGAGAAATGGAATGAGGCGAATCCCCGCGGTCGTGCTTAAACCTCATAGCGTGCTCTAACATACGTAGAGTTTTAGAGAGTTGCTGAATTCTCGACAAATGAAGCGATCCAAACTGTTAGTTCTGTCACGCTTTATATATGACATGTGGCTCGCGAGCAAAGTGGTATCCCCCGAGAATCGGGTTCGCAGCAGCTATTAATACGGTCTCAAAATCAGACGTACAGCACCAAAGCGAGCACGCACGCAAAACGTTATTCTAATGGCTTTCCTCTATCTCCTTGTGTTGTACATATTCTTTAATGATGGCCATCAGCAGAGCAACAAGCGATAATACTGCGTCTGGCGTCGGCGTTCTTTTTTTGAGAAGCTAAGTACAGTCACGTAGTAGTTCGGTCAAGAGGGTTCGTTTTTTTCTAAGAAGACGAAATACCATCAATTTTTCAAAGGCATGATTATTAATAAGTCGAAATACCATCAATTTTTCAAAAGCATAACTATTAATCATGCTATAAAAAAATTGATGGTAATATTTCGTTTTCTTATTGATTAGTCCTAAAATGCCATGTACAGTACCTAATCAACTTGAGCTCCAAAGTTTTTAGATCAATTCTCTGGATTTTAATCCAGAGTTGTTACAACGATCTAAACGAAGGTCTGAATTCTTAAGCCCTCTAATACTGCTACTGTTCCGGGAAATCCGTAACTATTATCATATAAATTAAAATATACCGAAAAATCAGAAGTTTATATCATGTATCAAGCCCTTTCGCATGACACGTGGAGCTAATAGCAATTTGCTTCTACGACTCGCTAGCGCTGCTCCTACGACTCATTATCGTTGTCACACACTTTCGGTCTGCGCTTATCGATGAATGGGATCTTGTCCTGGTACTCAGGAGGAATCGCGGTCCCATTGCGCCACGTTTGATGCCAGATCTGATCGCAGGTGAGGCTGCTGCCGCGGTCAAGTCGTCGTGCCTTGTTGCACAACGACACCCTCCCTCGAAGCGAGCGACTACAGGCCGCACAGAAGTAACTGGTCTCACAACTACGCATACCAGGACCCGAAAACGCCAAGCACACCTTGCAGAGCCATTGACGGTTCTTAGTTTTTGCCTTATTCTTTTCCTCGAGGTTTTGGAGGGTGTGAGGTTGACGCGGTAGCGGCTGCGTGACCAGCTCCTCTGTGACGGGGTCACACAGAACCTTGCTAGAGGAAGTTATCTTCCGAGAGTATACAAACTCTCAGTGAACGGCAGTTCACAGGTCCCCTCTTTAATTAAAGAGAGCGAAGTGACCTAAATAAGGTAGATTGTAAACTGATTATATTTACAGGTAGGTTAAGTTTGGGTTTAATACAAACTATAAGTTACCTATAGAAATGCAATGTCGTTTAACCAATGGTTGGCTTTGAACGACCTTGGTACCTTGTACCAAATATCCCGGGGTATGACGTGTCATACTCCTGAAGTGTGAAGTGTCACACTTCATGTAACCAGGGTACACTTAGGGCTACGTACCCCGTTACATCCTCCCCCACTTAGGTTCGGTTAACCGACCAATCAGAATGAAGAGATGTTCGTCACAAACTCTCATTCTCAAAGTCGAAAACCATCGACTTGGCCGCGCGAGCGCGGCGGAGGCTCACTTCACAGTTAGAGCCTCGAGCAACAACCTGTGCGCTCTTCGTCTAGGTCTCCAATTCGACCGTTACCATGCCTCGTGGCACTGCAAAGAGCGGTGCTAAGACACGCTCCAAGGCTGCTGCCGGTAAGGCGCAGGCCAAGAGCACTAAGCCTCACGGCAAAGGCTCTGCACTCAAGGAGGCTACTCAGGTGGCCTCCGAGGCGATCGGCTCCTCGAATGACGCGGATGTGGGCAAGCGAGCAAGCAAGCGCCGCAGTCCGTCGCCCTCGGCCTCAGACAATCGTCCGAACCCTCGGTTCGTGGAACGTGAGCTCAACTCTGGCAGTGAGGACGAAGCCGGGTTCGAGAGCACGCACGATGCTCCTGCGGGCTCTGTGGGAGGGCACAGCCCAGTGCCCAGTGAGCACAAGGATGACAGCGTGCAGTCGCTCGCTAGTGATCAAGGTGATCACAGTCCCAGGACTTCTGTGCGCTCTGAGAGTCAGGCCGTCAAGGCTAAGGGCGCTCCCAAAGCTGGTGGCGATGAGGAAGAGAATCCTCGCAAACGTATTTCGCTTGCCGAGGGTCTTGCGCGTGCTAAGGCCTCTAAAGCCGAAGGCGCCAAGCACTCAAAGAAGCGTACAGCCTCTAAGTCTCCACTCCGCGAGGAGAAGGAGACTCGTCGCTCCTATCGGAGTATCTTCGACTCCTCGGATTAAGAGGAGGAGAAGGAGGAAGAAGAGGAAGAGGGGGGTGCTATCGTTGAGCCCCGGGAGGTCTCGAATGACCTCGACCAGCAGCAGGAGGGGTTCCAAGCTGCCCAGCGTGTGCGTGGGGGTTCGGTGGTGGCACCCGTCAGCCAGGGAGCTGCCATCTACTCAAGAGGGTATTGGCCTCCCGAGGAGAGCTCTGGGGCTGACCTCTTCTTAGCGCTTCTCGTCGCTCCTCGTGGCATTGTGGGCGGCCACACTTCTAGGGGCATCTATGAACGAGCCCTTGTTCAGAAAGAACAGTTGTTCGTCGACAACTTGGAGGCTGCTCGGTGTGTGCTTCTCGCGCCACACCGCATTCCCCTTAAGGACTTCACGACTTGTCGTAAGAAGCCCGAGACCCGGGGTGGTCTCTATCCTCTTTGGGGATACCCCTGGGTTATGCCCGAGAACTGTCCCACGTGGAGCTCTTGTGAGGACATGTTCTGGGCGTGGGTGGGGACTCTTAAGTACTCACCCACGGAGTTACGGGGACTTCATCCAGATCAGCTGCTGTCCCGCATCCTGGACCAGCGTGATCTTCGTGTGAGGTTTGCCCACTTGATCAGCAAGCGCATGCTGCCAAGGGACACCCTGAAGCGCGCGGCTTCTAGCGCTCACGATGAGCGCGGGTACGGTATGTATTCATCGTCCGTACCCCGTTCGGGCAAGAAGCCCCGGACTACTTATGAAGCTGCCGCCGCTTCTGTTCCCAGATTGCGACAGCCTTCGGGCAGTCAATCAGGAGCCGTTCAATCGGCTCCCACGAGTTCTCGGAGTGGGCATAACCCCTCCACTTCACGAGGAGCTGTCGCTTGCCGCGACACCGTTGCTCCTGGAGGATCCGCTCCACGTGGAAGTGGACTTCTCCATTCCGGTCAAGCAGGGGCGGAGGTGCCCACGTACGAGTACGAGTACTCGGCGCCTACCGAGAGCCACTCTCGTTCGAGTGCTCGACACGGGACCCTGAGGTTGACCGCCTCCGTCAACGTGTCCTCGTGCTTGAGATTGCACTTGGCCTTGGGACTGGCGGTAATGCTGCCGCCCAGGCCGGGAATCAGGGCGAGCTCGCTCGTCTTGCGGGTCGCCTGGACCTGGTGGAGCGAGAGGTCGCAAGCCTGCACCTGCGGGTGGATCGCCGGGCCTCTTCGTCCGATCTGGACGAGGCCTTTCGCATGATCCGACGGATCGAGGCTTTGTTGCCACGTCCGGAGCCGCCTGCGACACACTCCCAGACGTACGCGTATGGTGCGTACCCGGCATACTCAGCGTACTCGGCGTATGGCGCCGGGGTTCGTTCGTATGGAGCCCCTCCGGCGTACGGTCTTGACCGCAGCCTTGCCGTCCCGACCGAGGCTTGGGCGCCTGCTCCAACGACCTCGTCGACGACTGTGACCGGCCCTCGCTTCGAGGAGCTGGGTCAAGGGGGGTCTGTGAGTCAGCAACCCCCTGCGGGTCAGAGTACCGCTTAAGACGTCCGACATAGAACGTCGGGTGCGTCGTCATTGACTTTGGAAGGTCGATCGTGTACGACGCTCCATGTCTGGCCAGGACTGCAAAAGGTCCGATGAAGTGGTGCTTCAGCTTGTTGCTGCCGACAGAGCTGGCAGTGTCAAGAGGTAGGTTCCTCGTGTCTAGCAACACTAAGTCTCCAACCTCAAATATACTTAAGTTTCCTCTTCCATGTTTGTCTGAGTACTCCTTTTGTTTATCTTGGGCCACTGCCATGGCATCGCGGCCCCTGCTGACAATGTTCAGCTTGGTATCCATAAAGGATTCCACCTGTTTCCGCAGCGAAACTGGTCTCACATCCGAGACCTGGGAGGAAAGGGCTTTCCGAGCCTCTCCCCCACTTAGAATAGAGGAGTCAGTGTCTCCTCGAAGAGTGAGAGGCACTCTGGGGTGGCGGAAGCCGTTCAAGTAGAACGGCGTGAACCCCGTGGACGCGTGCACCGCGTTGTTGAGCGCAAACTCAACTGGAAGCTGCGTCGACCACGTACGTGGTGCTGCCGCGCACACACTGCACAGAGTGTCCTCGAGCACTCGATTGACGCGCTCTGGTCGGCCGTCTGTCTGCGGATGGTCCGCAGTGGACATCTGCAGACGAGTTCCGAGTAAAGGGAACAGCGTTTTCCAAAACGCAGCAGTGAACCGCGGGTCTCGGTCCGAGACAATCGTCTCCGGGAGACCGTGATAGCGGAACACGCCATCGACGAACAACCTTGCGGTTTGTTCGCCCGTAACAGTGACGGGAACTGGAGCAAGATGTACCATCTTGCTCAGCCGACACACGAACACCAAAATTCCGGTGTTGCTGTGTCCGTCGGCGGGAAGCCCAAAGATGAAGTCAAGACTCATCGACTTCCAACAGTCAGCTGGTACGGGCAGGCTCTGTAGTGGAGCCGAAGAGTGCTCTACGGGTTTGACCCGCTGACATGTTTCACATGTCTAACCGTACCGGGCGACCCACTTGTACATGTGGGTCCACCAGAAAGACTGAGAGACCGACAGAAAGGTCTTCTCGCGGCCCAAGTGGCCGCTGGAGGGCGCCTCCGCGAGGATGTCGAACTTCAGATCCTCGTCGTTGGGTACAACCACCCGTGGAGGATCTGTGGGCTCCACTCGGTAATAGAGGAGGCCCTCCTTCAACTCATATCGGTGGAGCCGTGAGCGCTGTCGCGACGAGAGCCAGTCGGACTTCGCGCTCGTTCCGGCCATAAGGAACTTGACGATAGGCGCGACAGCCTCATCGTTCCTATACGCCATGCGTATCCGATCATATAGATCCGTTGTCGCCCGCGTGATGTGGGCCAACTCATAGTCAGGACGCCGAGAGAGGGCGTCCGCAAGCACGTTGAGCTTGCCCGGCTTGTATTCGACGCGGAAGTTGTATTCCGCGAAGAAGGACAGCCACCTCGCTATACTTTGGGAGAGGTGAGACGAGTTAGTCGCCGTCCTCAAGGATGCGTGGTCTGCGTAGATCACAAAGGGCCTAGAGCCCAGAAGGTGAACACGGAACTTTACAAGGGCATATTTCATTGCCAGGAGCTCCTTGTCGTGGACAGGGTAGTTCCGCTCTGCGGATTTGAGCTGCCTGGACTGGAACGAGATGACTCGTTCGTGTCCAGCCGTATCGGCCTGCAGCAATGCACATCCGATGGCGTAATCGGAGGCATCGCAGACGACGCTAAACGGCTTCGTCTCGCCCGGCAGGGCCAGGACAGGGGCCTCTTGGAGACTGGCCTTGATGCTGTCAAAAGCATCCTGGTGCTCTTGCTCCCAGCGCCAGTCGACGTCCTTCTGAATGAGACTCAACAAGGGCTTAGCGAAGCCTGCGTACACTGCGCTGTACTTGTGAAGGTAGTTGGCCAAGCCCAACCACTTTCGAAGATCCTTCTGGGATCGGGGCGTCGGCCATGCTGCTATGGCCTTGACCTTGTCTGGGTCAGCCCGAACGCCTACGTTGCTTACGAAGCAACCGAGAACTTTAATCTCTGGTGACGCGAAAACGCACTTGTCGATGTTAGCGTAGAGCTTGTTCGCTCGCATTACGTCCAATACTCGACGGAGGTGTCCTAGATGCATCTCCAAGGCCGTTTTGCCTCCCTCGGCACGGCTATGGACGAATATGTCGTCGAAGTACGTCTGTACGAAGGTACGCAAAGGGCGGAACAATTGCGTCACCAGGCGATTGAACGTCGCCGGTGCGTTAGACAAGCCCTGTGGCATGACGAGCCACTCCCAAAGCATGCCGCTTGGAGTGCTCACCGCGGTGAACCGAATGTCATTTTCTTGCATCAGGATTTGGTAGTATCCGTCTACCACATCCAGCGCACTGTACAGTACGCTCCCGGCCATGTTGTTCAACAACACATCCTTTCATGGGATTGGTGTTTGGGCCGGCGCCGTTGCGTTGTTCAGCTTGTTATAAGCGTGAACCAGACGCCACTTTCCGTTCGGCTTACGAACGCAGAAAGTCGGCGTCGAGTGCGGGGATTTCGACTCCCGCACCATGCCTGCCCTTGCTTTCGCGGCGAAGAAGGCATCAATGACCTCGCACTGTTCGCGCGGGAGAGGACATTGCCTCGTGACACAATACTCTGTGCCGGGCACGAGATCAATCTCGTGCCGTACGCCTAGATCCGGTGGGAGCTGGGTCGGTGGGCGTTTGTTCACCACGTCCGCATACTCCGTCACCAAAGAATACACCGGATCCTTGGGATTCTTAAGGATCTCAGAGCCCAAGCGCGTCTGACGCTGCTTGTTCAGGTCTTCCGGGACGTTCTCGTCCAACACAGAGGAGGCATTCAGCTCCTCCCGAGTGGTCTCAGGTCTCATGAGTACCATCTCAGCTATCTCTCCAGCCTTGAGGTTGGTCAGGAAGGTCTCAGCCGTCATTTCCCCGAGGTTCAGTGTCTCTGCAACCTCTGGCAACGGTTCCAAGTGGGCACCAGATGCCTTAACGGGTAAACCGGTCTCGCCATCGAAGATGTGATAGCACTCTTTCACCGGCCTTGTCGGAGGAGCCCGGGCTCTGGACTCCGAGTCGCTTGAAGCGACGTCGATCGAAACGAAGTTCGGATCCGACTTAAGGCTGCGGCGGCGTCGTTGACGACGGCGACCGTGACGTGGAGCTTTGCTGCCTACGTCTAGGAATGTCGTTGCTACGACATCCGAGGCACTCGTGGCCTCGTGTGGTACTGTGGTACTGTGGTTCCCACACAGGAAGCGTGTTCGACGCCTTCCTCTTCAGTTAAGGTCTGGGCGAACGCATGTGGCACTGTATTACCCACACAGGAAGCGTATCCGACGTTTTCCTCTTCAGTTATGGTCTGGGCGACCGTGAGTGGAACTCTGTTACCCACTCTGAACACGCTGTTCTCAGTGTTCATGACAGCTGCAGCAGTCTGCGGAACTAAGTTACCCACTTGGCCGGCGCCTCTTCTGGGCGCGGCCACCATCAAAACATCCTCGGAGTCGTCATATACGTCGACGACTCCCAAGCATCTGCCGGATGCTTTGGTACCCTGGCAGCCCTTGCGGGCGCCCCGGGTCTGACAGAAGTGGGAGCATGACTCACCAATGCTCTGTCGGACTGCGCAGGGCGGCTGGCACCGATTGCCTTGCCTCGCCAGTCGATCCAGAGCTCGTGCTTCTCAAGCCAGGGCATGCCCAGGATCAAATCATATGGATCCATATCGAGAACAGTGAACTGTTCGAGGCTGTCAAAGTCTTCAAACTTGACGGCCAGATCCACTTGGACGTTGGGGACAGTGACGACCTTCCCGTCGGCCAGTCGCACTGACACCGTCCCGTTGCCCTTGCTTTCTCTCAAAGCATCGGACAACTTGTTGCTGTTGCGAGCAACCGCCTGGCGGCGTGCGAAATTCTTCGACGCCCCAGAATCGATCAAGATTCTAAAGGGATGATCGTATCCCCGTACACATCCGTGTACTACGAGCAGCCCGCCGCTGCTCTTCGCCGATTCGAGAGTGCGAAGACTCTCAGTGGCTAAGTCCCCGTGGTATGCGCCACCCGCGCACCCATCACGAAGACTTAGTTCTTCCCCAGTAGGGCGCCCCGCCCCTACTGGTTCCCGGCGTTCCCCTGTCCCCGGGATCCTGACGTCTGCCGGCGACCCTTGAGGACGGGCTTGGGGAAGGACCGTCTGCGGAGTCTTTCCGCGGGGCAGTCACGCTTGAAGTGGCCCATCTTCCCACAGCCGAAGCAGCGGATGTCACGCTGTTCGGCGGACCCGAGTTCCATGGAAACTGGTCCGTTGGGGCTTGTTCGACCAGGAGCCGACAAGGAACTCCCAGGCCACGCTGAGGCCGGCGTACGGGCCTGGCGATGGCTGTACTCTTCTTGAAGAGCCACTTGAATCGCCTCTTCAAGGGTGCTGGACTGCACCCGGAACAGCTGAGTGCGTGCGGGGCCCACTCGAAGGCCGTCCATGAACACAGTCATTTTGATGTGTTCGTTGAGTGGGTTTCCTACTAGGGACGCCGTGAGCTCCTGTATCTCTTGCACATACTCGTGCAGTTCGCGCCTTCCTTATTTACACGCGAGGAAGCGCGAACGCTGGCGGTACTCGTAGTTCGCCGGGAGGAACGCGGCTCGGAGCTGTTCGCACAGCTGAGCCCAGGATGTGAAACATCCAGGGGATGTTGCTTCCCGTGTGTACACCCAACGCTTAGCACGGCCGCTAAGGTTGGAGAGTGCAAAAGCAACACGCAGTTGCTCGGTCGAGATCAAAGCCGGGTCCATCCCGAGCGCTACTTCTCGGACCCAGAAGTGAAGGTTCTCGCCTTCCTTCCCTTCATACGGCTTAACCTTCAGCCGTATTGGATTCGGGTGAGGCGGATTTGCTTTCACCGCCGGAGCCTGCAGGTTCTCCCGCACATGCGCGATGAGGCCCTGCTCGTACACGTCGAATGCATTGACGCGCTCGAGCTGCCCAACCGGTGTTGATACCACCAGGCTCTGCAGGGCCTCCATCCCGAAGATGCCTGCCATCTTCCGAACCGACTCGAACTGAGGGTCGTTCATATGGGAGAAGTCGTTCCTATCCATGGCAACGAACTTCGGAGAGGTTCAGGTAGTCTACCCGCGGTGGCGTGGATTGACTACTAGTGCTACCAAGTGTGACGGGGTCACACAGAACCTTGCTAGAGGAAGTTATCTTCCGAGAGTATACAAACTCTCAGTGAACGGCAGTTCACAGGTCCCCTCTTTAATTAAAGAGAGCGAAGTGACCTAAATAAGGTAGATTGTAAACTGATTATATTTACAGGTAGGTTAAGTTTGGGTTTAATACAAACTATAAGTTACCTATAGAAATGCAATGTCGTTTAACCAATGGTTGGCTTTGAACGACCTTGGTACCTTGTACCAAATATCCCGGAGTATGACGTGTCATACTCCTGAAGTGTGAAGTGTCACACTTCATGTAACCAGGGTACACTTAGGGTTACGTACCCCGTTACATCCTCCATGTCATTTCGGCCGGCAAAATCTTCGCTTGTTTGTCCGAGAAGATCAGCGTGCAAATGACGCAAGAAGATTGCGTGTGTCGGCACGGGTTTATTGAGATTTCCCATTGTCAGTTTGTGCACAATGAATGCGTTGACCATGTCGATATGAACGAGACCGATCAACAGCGTCTTGTAGTGTTTTCTCATTCGAATGGAGCGCTGGATTGAGTAGCGCTGTAGTCTGCGTTGATCGTGGACATCAACCCCGCCAATGGCTTCATGATAGCCCTTCACCAATTGAGGGCACGGCACCATAGACACAGTACCACCCGGTTCACGTCGACTCACGTGTGTCAGCTTCGTGGAGCTCCCCGTCGCGAGGAAACGAACCGGTTTGTCCATCCAGTTAAGTGCAATGAACCCGGAAAGATGGTGCCATTGTGCGATGTGGAATGTACGACAAAGCATACTTTGCGGACGCAGCTTTTGTTTGAATTCCAGCTTCTTGCACCATCCCTTGCGATCACCGCGAATTGTTCCCACATGTATGTTCCCCATGGCCAAAAGCTTATACGGGATATAATTATAGTAGTTGTCGGTGCATATCAAACGCTGTGCCGGTTGCCCGGGAAGGCCATGACGAAGGTTGGCCACGACCGCTTTCTGAGCTACTGCAGTTTCGTCCTTGTCGGCTTTGCCACAATAGATGTCGATTCTATACAGCAACGAGCAACAAGGTCAGTATAATCCTGTGTTCAACGCGGAACATCCCGAACATATATCAGTGGTCCAAACAAACGATCACTACGAAGAGCATCCAAGAAGTCGTCCGAATCAAACGCGCCCAGTAGTGATCGTCCCCTAGTTGCATCTGCTCTGGTACGAACCTCAGCACCAGATGTTGTCACCTCCGGAACATGTTCTTCAGTAGTATCCAGATTAGTATCATACCCATCCGGAATAGAGATGTCGGAAAGATCCGGAACAGCTTCGGTCGTATCAGGAATAGTTGCTGCAGTCATATCTATAATAACATTATGTTAGTACTAATACATCGATTAGGCGTCGCGTCGTACACTCACCTGCAACGGTAGGCTCGGGTGCCATGGTTCTTGTCTCGTCAACGGCGGCTCGCTTCCGCTGAGGCATCTCATCGGACGTCTTGAAGGTCTCTTTGCTGCAGACATACTAGCTGATGGCTTCTTGGCGGCCGGCTTCGTGCCAGCAGAGCTTATGGTAGCAGAAGACTTGGCGACAGGCTTGCTCGGCGACGAACTGCTTGTCTTCAGCAACTATTGGTGTCGCCACCGCTGCCGCAACAACAGGTTAAATATGTACGGTAGCTTTGGCAGCAGCCCTCGGTTTAGGCGGCGCCTTTGCCGCCGCCGGTTCCGGTTCCGGACAGGGTGTCTTCTTGGCAAATTGCATAGCAGGAGGTACACTTGGCAGAGGGTCGAAAGATAGCCATCCTTGGTGTCGACAATAGCTCATCAAGCTTTTGTCGCCTATATGTAAATGCTAAGTCAGCTAGAGTATGTAAGTCACAGCAACCAACGCACTTACCAAGGACATAATCCACGCCTTCCTTTCCCTTCAGACTGCCGCTCGGTGGTAGATACCTACGATCATCGCTCAAGCTCAGCGACTTCCGAAATGTCCAGCCCTTTTTCGTTAGCTCGTTCCACATTTGACCAGGCGATTTCTCGGTGGCGATGGTGTAGCCTCTCATCAAGATGGAGTGATGGTCTCTGCTGTGCCGCAGATCTTGGAATGAACGGCTAGCAGCTCCCTTACTTCTTATATCGGTAACCCGAACCGCTTCTTGAATATCTCATGTCTCAACGCCTGAAGCTGATACATTTGACCTGGTATAATTGACCACATACAAATTTCAATATGCGGATTTGAGGCCATCCGATATCTGTTGCGGAGCATGCTGGATATTATCAATCGTATAAACCCATTTCGGAAAATGTAACGACCGTATTAGAAGGGTTAAATTAAACCACCTTTTACATACATAACTTCATCAAAAGGTTGCAATCATTTCATATCGCAAGACGATGTCACTTGTAGCTCCATCCACCTCGAGCACAATGATGGGCTCTCATACGAGGGACACCCTGCGGAAATAATCGAAAACACTTTGGACTCTATTTTTATCTTTCCTTTAATAATGGAGCTCTTGTAGAATCATTCTACACATAATGGCACGACCGCATTGGTAATCTCGCAGAACGAATTTTCGCCTCCCATCATTTGGGTCCGAAAAAAATCTGTATTACTTACGTATAGGCTAGAGATTGGCTGCTTGCAGCGATTACCAGCCTTGATTGCTCGTAGGAGTGCGTTTCACGGCCATCATTCTGTTTTATTTAAACTTCGTATTGAGTTACAAGGCACATCGCATTTCGTGTGGAAATGGTTACTACAGAGTATATCGTACTGATGGTTGATGCGGATCTTTAAGCGATAGACCTCCAGAAAAACTGACAAAAACAATCCCATACTAATACTTCTTTATTACCAGGGCTATTACATTTATGGTGATTTCAGATGCTCAAACTTTTCCAGTACGCATTTTAAGCACTTGCTTTCATCGTGCGAAACGTGTCAGCTTGCTCTGCATTGCCCTGCCGACCGGCAATTTTTTTTTTCAATGTACTCGAAGATTATTATCCAGAACCATTCTCGAATAGTAGTAGTAGAGAAGAATTATGGAGAAGTTGATGGGCCTGGTTGTCTAAATTTGAGCTCAATGTCCGAGTATATAAGCGTGTACTATGGTTTCATATTTTTAGCAGCGTTAAAAGGATCGAGAGTAAAGCTATAGCTTGTTCGAGGAAGTAAGTTTCCGGGCAGAAATACTTGGTAAATTTTCGCGGCTTGACCTTGTACCCAGAGCACACCTTACATGAACACTGGCCGCGTTTCACCCCCGTGCTCACACTGATCTGTATCCGGATTCTCTTCCAGCCTGTGGTCGCCTTTCACTGGATCCGTAGGTCGTGTTCAAGTTGAAAAAATGATTTCGCTAAAAAAACAATTTCATTTTATCTGTGATATGCTTGCTCTCATTAAATATAGTAACTAGCCGACTGAATTTAGTAGGATCGGACATCAACAGAACCATCAGTATATTAGTCATTATGTTGGATGTCCCGGTCCGCACACACAATTATGTTGGACAAGTTCAACATAACGTGCCCGGTACTTTTCATTGCCTTGATAGCTTCACTGTCCTTTGCTACTGACGGCCACACGGACAGAGGAAGCTTCTCTTGTTTATCATTAGTATCCTCGTCGTTCAGCTCTCCAATTCCCAGTCCGCAACCCAGGTGCAGTCGTCATCTTTCGCACCGTCTTCATCTTCAGCCTCCTTAGCCAGATTTTCATCCTCATCTGAGCTGAGGCCGGTACACGTCTGAGCTTCTGAATTGGTATTACCGTCGACAAAGCACGTCGGTATCGCCGTTGTCATGTCCAGGATATCGTCTTCCTCACCACCGAATTAATCCTGCATTCACATCCAGTAACGTCTTGGGTTAGCCTTATGTTGGATACCCTTCTTCAGAGCAAACCTTATGATGGATATATAAACAAAACGTACCGAATTGGCTTCGCTTTTCCCGTTCTCATCATGAAGGATACGTCGGTGGCGCTTCCGTGATGTTCTAGTACCAGCGCGCTTGCTCTTCGGTCTGGTGGACGCTTGGACTTCTTATCTTGTCCGGGTAGAAGGGGCTGCTCCACTCGTCTCCCCCACCTCGACTAGGGATATAATCCCGGCAACTGCTGCTTCTACGTCCGAAGCTACAGTATCTTGGGGCCGTGGGTTAGATGTTAATGCAGCATGTGTCGGTGTATCTTTACCGGGTGTCAGGTTCCACGAGGACGGAGCCTGCTCCGGGGCTTTCTTGTTGCCGGGTGGTACCTTCTTCTTGCCCATCACCTTCTTGTCTGCTCGCGGCGCTGGATTTGTGGATGGCGTCTTCTCTCTGTTCGTAGGCACGGGGTTGTCTTCAACTGGGACTTCTACATCATCTGCCGATGCTTCGTCGCATTTGGCCTCATCATCCTTCTCCTCCGCTGCCCCAGCGCCGATGCCGTCGTCGACGGAGGCTTTCAGTTTCGGGGGCGTTTAGCGATTTCGCTGCCTTCTGGTGGGGGGGGGGCGTGCTGTATTCATTGGGCCTGCACCCCCTTGTCTGCTGCTCGTCGAATGCGTCGATCCCACCGGAAAGCGTAATTGGATAGCAACCTCCTCTCTTCCTCCGGTTTGTTACCGGGTTTCTTGTCAGTGGAAGCCGCCATTTTTCGCGGCAGCTCTTTTTCTCAAATGAGCGAAATCAGTAACTGTCGGCCGATAATTTTTGGTGGATAAAAATACCCTTTTTCTGGTGCTCCGCAGGAAAGCCAAACCCTATACCTGTGCATTCGTCCATTTGACACACACGAAGTAACTTAATCTTACAGTGAGGTCGACACAAACTATAAGTAATAACTTTATATTATGTAGTACGGCTCAACATACAATAGATGCTGCGAAAAAAATTAACTAGGGTATACACCCCTTATGTTGTAGAATCCAACATAATGGGAACTAAGAGCATCTCCACTGGAACGCGCCATCGTTATCGCTAAAGCGATTTGGCGCGAAAAATACGTGGAACAGTAATTTATCTCCCACTGGGCCATCTCTATCGCTACCGACGCTGCGAACCCTCGCCGAATTACGACTCTTCGCACCAAATTTGTCCTCGTTTGGCGAGGACCGCGAGCTCATCGCTATTGAACCGCCGCATAACACAGAAACTTTGAGCGGCAAAGTCGCATTAAGAGCATCGATGCCTCGCGAATCTAACCCTTTTGAGGAGCAGGAGATCCAGCTATGCATGTCGTACCTGAAGATCCACGAGTATTTCACGGCTGCCCGGCCAGCAGGATCGGTAGTGAGAGAAATTCCTTCGTTGGAGTGCAAGTGGTCGAAGATCTCTGGCCTAGCTAAGCTTTTCTCGGCAGCGATGGACAAGGTAGAGCGTCGGTCAGGAGCGAGCTTTGAAGCCGAGATCCAAGACCCACAGCAGATCTACATCAGGATGGAGGATCGAGATGGAGTGACAGCGAACAAGCCGTTCAAGATAATGCTTTGATGGCGAATCCAGTGCAGCGAGCCGGGGTGGACTTCCGTTCGTGATAGGCAAGGCACAACAACGGGGGGGGGGGACGCAATTAACAGCGAGAGTGCGGCTCGTGGCGCGCGTCCCCAAGACAGAAAAGCATCAGAGGAGGAAGCAAAGGCAGTTGCCTCCACCTCCAGCTCATTTGCAGAATTGGCCAAGGCAAACGCAGAGACTGCGGCGGCAAGCAAGAAACGAGCACGCGCCATTCAAGACGCTTTTGACGTTGCATTGTTTACAGTCTGTCTTGACGAATTGGACCCTGACTCTCGGCGCCTTTTTGAGCTGCGTCGTCGTCAAGTACTTGGAAGACTTGAAAGATCCCATGCGTCGTCGAGCGAAACTGTAGTAGCGGAAGCCTCAGTACTTGATAGGAGTGGTGACGGCTGTGATGATCAAGATGATACAGAGCTCGGCTTTTTTACTGCAACTGCTTAGTTTTTTTCACAGTGTTACATTGGTAAGAAGAGTGTTTTGCTTGTACCGTTCTACCTGATATTTCATTGATGCTCAACGATGTCATTTTGCACCTGGGCGTGAGCAGCGTGGTTTTGTATGCGGGAGATACCTGCGAGTAGATCATCGAAGGGAAGTATACTTTGCGCAACAGACAGAGTTTTCTACTGCTTGTATGTATAGGTCCTCGCCTTCGTCGTGCTCGTCCTCGATTATCATATTATGAAGAGCAACACAACATCGCCATACAATACAAGGGATATCGTCATCCCACAAACGTGCCGGTTGTGCCAGTATACCGAACCTTCCCTTTCAAAACACCAAAACAACGTTCCCCAACCTTTCTCACACTTTCTTGAGCGCCAGCGTAATGCTTCTCTTTCGGTGTATCAAGTTGTCTAATTGACTTCACAAACACAGACCAATTTGGGTAAATACCGTCGCATAACAAGTAGACCATGTTGTGTTTGTTCCCATTGACCTCGAACTTGAAATTGGGAGCGCTCCCTTTAAGCCAGTTTACAATCAGTGAGGACCTATCCCTAACATGTATGTCATTGTTAGATTCAGGAAGATCTACAAATGAATGCCAAATCCATAAGTCTTTTGTAGCGACCGCCTCCATAATCATAAAAACGTTTCGGTCACGGTATTGAAACATACCGTGCCAACCCGACGGACATTTTTCCAGATCCAGTGACTACAACCCAGCGACCCGAACAACCACGGCTGGCATTGATGGTAGTGTGGCGGGCAATATCGTTAGCAGTATGTTCTCGTAGGTACCCCTCACCAAAGCGCTTGATCACTGCCTTGGCAAAGCGCTTTAGACTCTCCATAGCAGTAGATTCTGCAATGCGGGTGTACTCATCTGTTGCGTCGGCGGTTATTCCGTAGCAAAGCATGCGCAGCGAAACATTACCTTTTTGACGGGGTGAAAAGCCAAGAACACCTCCTGCATTCGGTCGCTGTGTGCAATAAGTGTCAGTTACAGCTACCTTTTTGACGAATTGATGAAACAAACGACGAGACATTCGAAAAGACGACGAAACAGAGCTTCTGGAAACAGAGGTCTCGGAGCAAAGAAGTCTGTGTACAGTAGCTGGTCCGCAGCAGGAGGTCCACGGTCAATATTTGGGCTTTTTCCAGGCTGCGACCCCCTCTTCGTTTCTTAGCCGGTGGCTCCGTCCCTGCAGCCACAGCAACCCAAACGCCGGGTACAGCTGCTAGTTCATCGTCCCCGTCGTCGTCGTTGACCGCATCGTGTAGGATAGCAAGGACTGGTTGAATACGCTGTCGTCAATCCATAGTTCTCCCAGCAGTTTGCGAAGAACCTTGACGACTGTTCAAATGTGAAGATCACTTTAGCGAGTCATGGTTGTGTACCAGCCTCGCTAAACTTAAAATTTATTTGTTTCGCCGCGTTAAACGTCGGTTTAGTGATAGTGATAGCGAGCTTTGGGTGAAGATGCTCTAAGGGGCTAAGGATTTTTCGTTCACTATCCTGCTGTAACCACATACCCCCAACATGTTCGAAATTCGATTCGACGGTCGTGGCGGTGAATGCCAGTGACCAGAACAACGCGCGTTTAATATACTGAAGGATGGCACGGGCGGTCGGCGTGTATTGTTCCAAAATTTGTTTTGCCGTTTGAACCTCTGTTCACGCAATAGTTTACCTAACGTGTTTTCTGAACCTCACTCTTGCAAACAATACATGTACATGCTCCATATAATCCTCTTTGAGGTGATACCCCAAAAAATGATACCCTCTAGCTAAGGAGGCTGGAGTAGCCTACCCAGTATTTCACAAAGACGGGTCTCGTGTTAAACATTCTGGATATCCACGCTCCCAATAATGGCTTGGGGGCACGCTCACGCTGTACACGTTGCAGCCGTGCCCATTATAGTCCATAAAAGCCCAATGCGATGGCACCCTTGCAATGGTACAGCTCTGAATCGTGATTTCTTCTTCAGCGTATCACTCACTACAAAGAGATTCCCATTTCTAAGAAGCTTCATTCTACAGGCGCATCAACATTTTGACATCGTAATCATGTATGCCGAAATAATGTGTACTGTACGGTACTTAACCCGTATTGTTCAATTCTACGACCGCTGAGTACCGCTTCGTCTTAGCTACCAAAGATGAGTCTTTTGGGTGAGGAGGAAGCGGCTATGCCGACACTAGAGGATGTCGTGGCTTTCATCGACTCGTGGGATACGGGGAGTGTAGTCCGAGGGATGTCACAACCAGCGAGAGCGAGAACGAGAACCCTCCCTTTAGTAAAGAAAAGATGTCGATTCTATGCTGCTAGATTCTCTGAACGATGTGCTGAGAAAAGCCTACGGCTCAGTCTTATACAGCAAACGCTCTCCATTTCGGTATCGTGGTCCGACCCTATCTCCAGATTTGAAATTGTTTTAAGGAGTCTACAGACTTATCTGGGAAGCGCGGATTATAAGATTCTCTACATCTTCGAGGTCGTCGTAGCTGGAAGATATACTGTCCTTGCTCCTATCATCGACTGCATTATACAAAATATCTGTATGGCGAAAGCAGTTCTGGACTGTCTGCTTCTCCCGCAGGTCAAGCCAAATAGCCTTGCTCCACTGCATTACCGTAAGCTGGTCAACCTTGTACGCCTTTTTGTCAATTTTATCACCGTGCTTTATCTTGTTGTAGACCCACTCAATCTGTTTCTGTCGGTACGCAACCTTGAACGCCGCGATGATTCCAGCGTCCATCGGCTGTAAATAGGCAGTAGTGTTAGGTGGCAGAAATTCTACCCGAACATTAGTACAGACCAGATTGCCAGTGTTGTGGGATGAGGCGTTATCTAAGAGCAACAGAATGAAGCGACCACTGGCCCGTCTGGGCTGGTGTCCGTTTTAATTTTAACGCTACTTTTGCCCACGCTGCTAGTTCCTCTTGAGTCATCGCTGGGCTCTCCCTGGCCTTCTTGATCATGGTCTTCTTCTGTTTAATTGTGAGCCACCTCCCCATGGCTGGTCAGTGGCAACGAAGCTGCTGATGCCCGAGGTTACGGAATGACTGGTGTACCGCAACTGTGCGATGGCTGGTGTGGAATAGTGCCCGATCTTCTCCCTCTTTAAAACGATACGATCATTTGGGTCAGGTTATTAGGTTAAGGGAAAATGCCAATAAAGGGCCGTTCAAAGCAACCTTCTCTTGTTTTGATTGTATCTTTTGATCTAGTAAAAAGTAAAATATGGCCTTGGCATCAATCAAAAGCTGACACAATTGTATATTTCCCTGGTTATTGAATTGTTTTACATCAGCTATGATGCGTTCAGTAGGACAAATTAAAACAGTGCATAAAATGTGATGGCCGTGCCAATTAAGGGCCCCTTGATTTCACTATGGGTTGCTAAGTAATCTCTTATATGATACCTTAGTAGTGGCCAATGAGAATAGATAAGCCTGAAATTCCGAATTGCCTATTGGCTAACCGAATCCGGCCCTTAACTGGTCACCGGCCCCTAATTGGCATTTTACCTTACAGCAGTACCGGAATGGAGAGCGTTTACTGTATCGTCCCAAAAGAGGGACGGACTAATCAGCGATCTAGTTTGCGGGATATTGGGATGACCTGTAAGGTTGACACCCCTTCTCGTCCCACTGGGACGTTGTGTGGCACGGTCTTGGGATACACAAATCCCGCTAATCTCAAGTCCAATCGTCTATTCCAGCAGCAGCACACACCGCCGACACGAGCCACCTGTCTATAACACCGGGTTGGAAGTCCTGCGGATTCTCGAAATTGCAGGCATCCCATCCCGCTATTGTGGGCAGATATAAGACCGAGCCTAGCGACCGACCCATAAAGAAAAAAGCGAAGAAAGTCCCGGGGGCGTTCACGCGACTGCAGCGGCGCAAGAAGGCAGAGATCCTGGCTTTAAGAGCTCTCGTCGAGAAGCTAGAAGGACGTCTGGCGCACCTCAAGCGCAAATCTGGACATTGCGGTATATTACTGGGTGAATCTGGGTCTTCGTGGGCTGCGGTAGCGGCAAATCAGTTTCAAGAACGACTCCAGTCTGAAGTATTAAACCAACGATTGCGTGGCGTCTTTGCGGACCAATTAAAGGTCAATAATGCATTGTGTGATGTTTTACGAGCACAAACTTCTTGGGGCGTAAGTGTATCGTTCGACCGAATTGCATCGAGTCTGGGCTGACGCAAATTTGTCTCTCTTTTTTTTGAATTTGCAGAATTTGGACGGGGCCTCCAGTCCAATATCCAATCGCAATCGATTCTTTCGCTACGATTGGCGAGCTTGAAAAGAAGGTGGAGGACTTGTTTATTGATTCTAGAGCGGTATTTCGGTCCAACGCACTCTCTTCTAGCAGCTGCGTACTCCAAGTTAAACAAGAGCAGAATAGTGGCCGGGTGTATGAGATCTCTAGTGCCACATCTCTACCATGTATTCTACAAGAAACGAGTGCAACGTTCTGGCGGGACTATCTGACTGTTCGTCAATGTAGCGATAAGTATTACCACTTTGTACGTGCTGAATAACTGGGACACACATGATGTTGTTCGTATTAACAGCTATTTCTCGTTTTACCAGCTTAGGCAACGCAAGCCAGCTTCTGTCGAGAAGAGCTTCAGGTGGGTACTTCAAAGTGGAGAGATAGTGATGGAGGTCAACGGGTTTTCGTTCGTGCGAAAGGTCGAAGAGCCCAACCGAGTTGTTCTGGTAGAGGCGGATCGCTTGGTGCTGCCGACGGGTGGCACTCGCTTTCGTATTCAGCGCTGGACTATCATTACAGGGTCCGAGGCCGGCTTAAAGTCAGAGTTGGCAGTCCGTACGTTGCTCCAGCTCCGTGCTGAGAACGCAGAAAGACTTCCACTCAAGATAGAATACCTTCGATATGTTGAAGATTTAGTGCTTGGAGTCCTGAGTACGAGATTTCGAGACTATCTGCAAGAGCAGCAATATAGGTTTATTCAGCGCTTTCGCGATTGCCAGCAGTGAAGTATACAAGATGTTTAATTGCGCTTAATGTATGGTTAGTTCGTTTCGACAAATGATGGCAGTATTTCGATAATGGGGACAATGGTTTTTGCCAACTTTATAAAAAAAATGTAATTAGCAGTTTTCGACCTTGAGGATGTGTCTGGTAGACAGGAAAATAAATCCGGACTAAAATACTTTTCAAACTTACACGACCTTTACGTTCGCATCTTGGCTATCAAGTACGCAACTTATTGCAAACGCTTTTCTAGGTGCGACAATTCAGAGCCGCCCATTTCCATAACCCAAGAAACGAGCTCGACACGCGGCAGGCAGATGCCGTGGGATTCGTTCTACGCGGTGCGAAGGAACACGAAGCACACCGCAGACAGCGCCTTCAGTTCAGCGCGGGGCAATAGAGAGTTTTGGCAGAAATGAGCGGTAACCTTGGGAAGCCAGGACTTCGTTTTCGATTCGTTTTACTGACGTGGCATATTTCTCCTTGCAGGTCGACGCTTACGAAGCAGTTGTAGACCACATTATGCCCAGCTGACGCTCGGGATTGAGAAAGATTATTCCGGCGATGAGGACTTCACACTAGGCAATGAAGACGCAGACCTCGATGAAGATGAGGAAAAAAAAAATAAACATAATGATACGATATAAACATTGTGAACATTGTGCTGACAGATTTCGCTTTGCTAATAGTCGACCCGAATGCCGGATATTGAGCACAGAAAGAGAGCCCAAACCTGACGCACAAGGGAAGAAAAGCTGGTATAAAGGCGGGGGGGGGGGGGGGGGGGGGGGGGGGAGGGGGGGGGGGGAGCCAGCAAGACGTCGGGTACGTTTGCATTATACATCATCGACTGCCATGGATAGCAGAACGACAAAGCTGCTATAAGGTCACCGTACCGCAAAGTTGATTTATGGTCGCCGTACCGCAAAGTTGCTTTATCGTAGCCGTACCGCAAAGTTTCTTTATGGTCACCGTTCCGCAAAGTTGCTTTATCGTAGCCGTACCGCAAAGTTTCTTTATGGTCACCGTTCCGCAAAGTTGCTATATGGTCGCCTTTACTAGCTTTTAGAATTACACTCACTCGTATCGCACCACGCCCACAGAGACTGCATTATACTGGGATAGTCTGGAAGGCTAGCCAGCCCAAATCGGATTAATTCGTCGCGGTAACTGAAGCCGGTAACTGAAGCCGATAGACTGAAGCCGGTAACTGTCCGGTTTACCGGGTAACTGTTCGATTTGAGCGAGAACAAGGAACGGACTAGACCAGGTGCAGCACAGCTTGAGCTTCGAGGTCTTCAGCTTTACCCTGGCGCCCTGACATGCGGCGGCATCTGCAGCAGCAGCACGCTGTACTGCTGAGCTCGGACGACGGAGGCCGTAAGCTGTAGTAGTAGTAGTAGTAGTAGAAATGCTACGTCTACACAAGTACTAAGATGTGTGTTTTTCCTCTTGCTGTTGCAGAGGAATTGCGAACGTATTTGTGTTTCCGGCGAGGATATTACAGGCTCCAAATGGTCGATTATCAGAAAACTGGCAATTGGATTGACGTGAAGAATATCCCAACGTGGAGAAAAGGCCGAGATGAATTCTTTCACGTGTCGCCATCGAGTGGCAAAGCTAGGGATGCATACGAATGTGTACATGTCGCCTGCGTATCCGTTCCCACGCAAACAGGGAAGTATGTGGAATGCCAATATGGCGAGATGGAGTTTTTTGCAGGCTTAAATCGTCGAATGCTGTTTTTTTTCACCCGTACAAGAACCAAAGCTTGATGTCGCCGTAGGAGTACGCATACGGCGACCAACTTTACTATTTGAAGATAAAATTTACTATTTGCTTCCTGAGCTCGTACGAGACCACGAAAGAATACCACTTTGCAAAAGATGTCATTCCAACCCGCGTGAAAATGAGTTTAGTGTCGCTATGCGGCTACGATCAGTTAAGTGCGAGAACTCAATTGTTACTGCTATTATTGCAGCAAATAGTGCGAAGCCAATGCTGGATTGGAGCAGCGTGATTCGCCGGTACGTGATTAGGCCTTCACTGTATTCGTCACAATTAATTTACTGCGTGTATTGACCAATCTTAAAGCAGCGGAATTCTGCACTAGTCTCTTTCAATCGATCGCGCGCGTGCGTTAGGGCGTAAGTCTTTAAGTATCAGTTCAATCCGGTGACGAAGATGCAGTCGTGTATAGGTTCATTTCCCAAAGAAATCGGACGATGGAAGGCGAGCGTGCTGAAGAACGAAGGGCGAGACGATGTGCTCAGCAACGCGTCCGACGCGCGCGCCAGCGTGAACCCCCCGCTGCTACTCAGGAGCAATCAGTAGCTACAAGGACCGAAGAAGTACGGATAAAAAGAAACACTCAGCAACGCTTGCGACGTATCCTGCAACGCAAGTCTCGCACTGCTGTTGAAGAATCAACTACGGCGAGTACTTTGCGAGCGAGACGAAGACATCAGCAGCAAGTACGGCGTGCGCAACGACTTCAGGAACCGCTCGACGCAGAAGAGCGGACCGACCAAGAGAGGCAAGTGCGCCAGGAGTTATGTAATCGGCGACGAGAGGTAGAGGGTGATTTGGTGCGTGAACTTAGTGAGGGAATACTCACTGTGTCTTCGCTGACTAACGACGATATCCTATGGTTGGCTAAAGGGCAACGGTATTTGAAGGACCCGCGTTTGGCTTTGGCTTATTATTATTGTTGTGGTGTCGATCCTGGGTCTTTCGTGTATGGAGACGAAACGCTGTGTTATGACGAAGGACAGACCACTCGAGAGCGGATTTCATTGATGTTTGATGATTGTCCAAAGGCGGCAGACATCGCCGAATGCCAGCGATTGGTGGCGGCGATGATGCGTTTAAAGATTACTCCCCTCTAGTTGTCGTGCAGGAAACCGTTTGACACCACCTGGCCCTCCGTGTAACCGAGGATACCGGCCAAGTCGCCCTCCGAAGCGGCCTTTCCGGTTTGTGGCTATTATTGTGGACGCGCGACTGGGCGTCTGCTCGGTATCTGAACAAGATGGTGCCGTTTGTGATTTTGCCGATAATACCCCCCAAACTTCAGTCAGCAGCGCGCAGACTGGTGTTGAATCTGCGCGCATTTATCCGCTTCAGGACTTAAAGCCCAGCACACCTTCTCCGTGGGCGTTTATCGCGCGTGTGGTAGCAAGAAATCCCGTGCGTGAATGGAAAACCTGGCAAAATAATGGTACATTGCTTGAAGTTTTCGTTGCCGACTCACCCAAGACCGTTTACCGGGTTACCCTGTTCAACAAGGCAATTACAAGTTATGGTGACGTCATTGTTCCTGGAAACAGTTGCTTCTTCTCCGGCGGCCGGATAAAACTTGCGTTTTCGGCGAAGAATTGCGTTGAGATATCCTTCGGATCCAATACGGATATTCACCTGGCCCAAACTCCTTTGTTGGATGCCCCGCAAATACCTACCGTTACAATTGCCAACCTTGCGGCAGTTGAGGACGGGTCTGTAACAACAACTATTGCTATTGTGCATCTGTTGGGCTCGGTGAAGCGTATTGTAACGCGGAAGGGGAAGACGACTGATAAGCGAGAGCTACTTCTTGTTGATGATTCCGGGTACCAAATAGTTTGTACGACGTGGGGTCACCTCGCCAATGGAGACATTTTACAAGGCAGCGTCGTCGTTGTGAGAAATGCTACGCTTTTTACGTACAACAAACTCCGGTATGTTTCGGTTGGTCCTGCATCGGAGATTCTACACGAACCTGCGATCGATCGCGCCGACCTACTCCGTAATTGGTACGGTGGTTTGGCGCCATCCCATACAGTCTCACCTCTTTCCGGGCTTTAAACTTAGCGTTTCGTACACGACAATTTTGCATTTTTTTTAAAAAAAAGTAAGAAAACAATACATTTTCGTTTTTTTTTAACTATCCCAGCCTTCGCTTCGCCCTAGTATCTGACAAAGAAATCGTTGCCAATTGACGATCAAGATTTTGAAGATGTTAAGACACTTACCGACGCCGAATTTCGTCAAAGCCAATAACCAACTTCCACAAGGATCGCATTGGTGAGAATTTTTAATTTTGAAAAGAAAGAAACAAAAATATAATTTCAATTTGTATTGAATGCTAACAGGCTGCAGAAGCTCACCACAACAAACCCGCAATCTCATTCGCAGCATCATGGGTTAAGACTTGGCAGAGGAGTGCTTTAAAAATATGCTCCACGCTCTGGTGCAACAGGGAAGCAATGACGCTCTCGTCATGCAGGACCAGATGGATGTCACATGTGGAGTCGTAATGCAGACCAAGATGTAGAAGTTAATGTTTAAGCGGGGGAGGGGGGGGGGGCACTTACAATGGACTTCACACACGGTACCACTACCACTTAGGTACACAGCCACGTTACAGGGAGTATTCATCTACAAGAACACATAGTGTCAAAGAGAGATGTCAGCGTTATGCGCCTCAGAATGCTCTAGCTATAAATGTGCCATTCCCGTGAGCGCTCAATGCACTGGATATAAGTGTGCCATTCCCGCGAGCGTTTAATCTCCGCGTATGACGCAGACAAGTCTAGCCGAATTCGCCAACTGCTGCAGAAGCAACTTTGTGAGATAAAAGCTAATTGGCTATCGTTTTCATGCATATTGCTTCCTCAATGATGTTTATTTGTGCTTAGATACTATGCTTGTTTACCATAATCTCCAGTAGCATATCAAACGACACTGACTCCGTCCTAACAATTCCTAAGACTTATTCGCCAACAGTGTCCAGCAGCTCATAGTTGCGCTCTTCGTGCTCGTCGACCAAGGCCTGAAACGCTAGCTGGGCTTGCATGATCCTCTCCAGTCCAGCGCTGATCTGCTCCAACTTTTCTCTCATCGTCGCAACTTCGACAAGCCAAGCGCGCACCAACTCGTGCGCCAGCGTGGTGTCGTTCATGAGGCGTTTTCGTTGAGGTCGAAATCTTTTTGAAAACGACATCAAAATCTAACACAATTCGGTCCACACATCATCAATTACTCGTACTATTTATATGTTGCTATTTTTTAAGGTTGCTTTTGGCTAAGTAAGGTTGTTAGAAGTCTTTCTTTAGTGATAAGGTCGACATACTTTCCGTCGTCAGATCGTAAAACGTAAAAGTTTGGGTTGCAGTAACGCCATTCCATTGATCGCACTGTTCGCGTACATAGACCTAGGTAAACAACAGGGGCAAATTTCCTGCCGTAGGAATACTCTAATAATAGAGGTACGTCTTCAGCTAGCTTATACCTTGTTACTTTTGAGTCATTCACGAATGTCGATCCCTGTCAGCAAGGTCCCATCTTTATGCAACATGTAGCTGAAAATAACTTAGCGTGTTGTGTCTTTTACGTGTGTGTGTGTGTTTTTTTTTAAGTGTTAAATGCAGACTCGCTCTGGTCCCAATACCTTTTTATGCAATATAATAAAAAAGCGGAGAGAGAAACATATCAGTACAAGTAACATTTAAAGTATGCGCTTATCGTCAAAAGTTTTGTCTTAAACGAGCCAGATATGTCCTGACTATATTAAACAAAATGATACAAACGAACCATTTAGAGTTATCGAGATAATCGAGCTTAACGCAAGCCAATTGATTTTGTACTTAACCAAAACTGTGACATTTATTGTAAACTTCCATCGAAAAAATCTGTAAAGTACCCTTATTCAATTGTTTTTAGCAAGGGCTTTTGAATAATACTTGATTTTCTATTGAGCTCACAACACTCCTAAATGTATCGTCACTTCGAGGGCCCATAAATATAGATAATAATTTTGAGCGACCACAATTTCTTCAGTTTCAAGCATTCTGTAGCTTATAAGGGCTCAACAGATAGAGGAGACGTCCCGCTTTCGTTTAGAGTGCTTAAATCGTGATTTATACTTAGGTTCATAATTATCATTTTGTCAAAATCAAGTGGTCATAATATGACCACTTGATTTGGAATGGGGATATCATGCATGAACTATGCGATGCAAATCGGTTCCTTAGTAAACGCTAAATAAATTTTAAGAGAAAACCTACAACTTCCCTATAGGTTTGGTCGGCTTTGTGTAGTTTTTAGTACCTTTGAATAGGGACCAGTAAATATGGACTAATTCAAGACAATGCCGTGTTGTACAAGGGGAAGCTCTGGATGTTTAATGAAAACATCCTACTTTACCGTTTCGCTAAAGAATGGCCTGCTCATTTAACATTAAGTCTGCCGAATTTATGTACACAGAGCGAGTTTCTTGGTCAAGCTCTTTATTCGCACTACCCCCCCCCCCCCCCCCCCCCCCCCAATTTGTTTTGGCAAGGGAGCTTCCGCCAAAAGCGTCAATGCCGACCATTTAAATGATCACTTTGTGGAGGCCGAAGTTTTGGTTTACAGCATCATCAGAAATGATTAAAAACAAAACTTTATAATATCCCGAAAAAGTAGGAAAAAGAACTTCGAATAGCAATCTGATTCATAATCGTTTCGAAAACAGCCAATCAGCTTGACATACAAATCGTCTAATGATGCATTCTTATCTAGAGCTTTTCCTAAAACCAGTACCATATGTGAGCTCAAATCCCGGAATCAGTACCTATCCCAAAACCAGTACCAGTACCAAGACAAAATTAAAGTGGACCACTTTATTTTTGTAGCGTTAAGGATTCTATAAATACAACTAACATGTTTCTTTCAGACTATTTTGGAGCTCCGTACGTACAATGGACGCAGCTGGGGCTTCCGCGTCTCCTGCCTTTTGCTGTCATGTGTGCGGACACGCATACTCCAGTCGATCAAACCTCCAAAAACATGTGCGGAAGAACAATTGTGACCCGGAAACAAAGAAAAGAAAACAAAAAGAGAAACGAAAAGCGCGAAACGCGCGTTATCAAGCAAAACTTCGAAAGCGGAGGCTTAATAATGGAAATTTACGTACTAACGATGGAGAAGCTAAGAAGGTTGGGATTCTCGAAGCCACTGAAAAACCCGATATAAGAGATGAATGTCCTGTCTGCTACACAAACCTTAACAATCCTGACGCTCGTCCTACAAATGAAATGAATTGTGAACACCGGATTTGTGGCGAGTGCTGGGATCATTGGATTGCGGAATCTCGGGACAGAATGTACGCAACGTGTCCGATTTGCCGAGAATTCGTCTACCGAAATCGCAGTATCTGCCATTTATGTCGGCAAAATGTGCGGCCCCCTCTCTATATGCCCTTGCGGCCATTTATTTCATAAAGTTTGCAGTAACGACTACTTGAGAAACAATGGGCTCACGCCTTTGTGCCCAGAATGGGGAATATATCGACTTTCGCTCCCGTAGCTGGCTTTATATACTTAATTCATTTGAGAGAACAAACAAAAAATGTTTGTCTTGCTCTTTACAATATTTCTTCCAACAATTCTTGATTTTGTATTTGGCTTTGGTGGTTTATGTCGGTATAGACCATTTTTAGATTAAGACTCGTTTTGGAATCATTTTTTTTTTTGTAAGACGCCATTTGGAGTAAGACATTTTTTGGAGTACGACACTTTTTGGAGTAAGACACGTTTTGGAGTAAGACGATTTTTGGATTAAGGATTTTGAAAAAACTACATTCTGATAATAAAAAAATTAAAGCGGTTTTATTAAGGATAGTCGATAAACAAAAATTTTACGGCTATTGAAAGATCTGAGCTAAAATGGTAAATGGTTCGATTTCGAGGACGTGACTCCCACTATAGCTTGGTTAACAAAACTCTCTTCCTCCTTATAGCCCGATTCGCCTTTTCTCGCCCAAGCATTTGTAAATTTTACGACCTTAACAAATTCGTTAGGCATCTACTATGACTCAAGACTCCCGTGCACTGCTCGATATGACAAGCTTTCATGGTACATCGGAACTAACCTTGGGACAACGGTTCCAAACAGGGCGGCTGGCAACGTATTTTATGCAAGATTACAGCTTCAACGCAAACAAAACGTGTTGTGTGCCATACAGTAGTGGTCGTGGCAAATACTACGCGTGCGACAGTCAAAAATGTGAATGGAACGTTCAAGTCACGTGTCGAAATCTCGCAGACGGTACTAAGCACATGTATGTATCTACACTTAATAACGTTCACCACGACTTTTGTACGTCGATTGCCAAGCCAACCCAGCGCCAAATACAGCTGTTGCCGACATTCCGAGCAGCCGTTCTAGCTAATCGAAGAATTAAACGAAAAGAGCTCATTTCAGTTGTGCAAACTAGAGACCTCTCAAACATACAAAATTGCCGATCTAAGCTTTATCGAGCCAAAGATAAAATCACAAATCAAGGTGAAGCAGAATGGAATTCTTCATTTGGCGGACTACCCTTTCTTCTTGCTGAGATCCGTGATACAAACCCGGGTACTGCAGTTCATTTAGCAGTCGATCAAAACCAGCGATTCTTACGTGGTTTTGTAGCGTTTGGAGTCAATATTTCTGGACAATTTGCACTTTTGCCAATACTTGGATTTGATGGAGCCCACAGTTAACATCCCAGATATAATGGTATTATATTGTCTTTTATTGGACGAGATGGAAATGGCCAAAACGTGACACTGGCTACTGCTCTTGTAAACGTGGAAGGGGAAGACAACTGTGTTTGGTTTTTAGAGCAGTGCCATTTTGCAGGAATTGAGCTTAAAGAGCGAGCAGTGTTCTGTGATAGAGGCAAACTGATTGGAGCTGTAGAGATATTCCGAGCTCGACACGGCGTTTTGGTGAATTTACGCTTTTTGTAGTGGGTTCATGTACAACACATGGCTCACTCACTGGGCTGAGGATAAGATTCCGAAGCCGAGCTGGTGGTAGAGTAGCTAGGACCTCTAGAGGACGAAGCTTGAGAGCATGCTTGGACAGAGCACTGTCAGGTTAGCCAGACACCTCATTGTGAAATCAGCACCAATACAAGCAAGGGATCCTAGGAAGCCACCAGCTTCCCTAATACGTGTTCCGTGGACCGACTACAAAGTTAACTTTAGTTATTCAAGGTTCGACGACGAAAATGTCAACAACACCTACCGTTAACGACGCTTCAGTGAGCAACGCTGCGACGACTGCAAGTACGACTGCGACGGCAGCAAGTACGACTACGACGCAGCGAACACTTCGGCCTAGACAAGCATCACGCTCGGTACAAGAAGTGCAAGCGGCTAGAACCCATAAAGTCACCCAAGAGTCGACTGCGACGGTGAATCGAGGCCAAGCGCGGGGTAGGGGTCAAGGAAGAGCAGCAAGAGGACGGCGAGCAGCAACGACAGGTGGAGGAGAAGGGCGTCAGGCCAATGGCGCGCCTAACATGTCAACTACCATGCAGAGTGGTGGTGCTACGAGTGGTGTTTGGGACGGCAACCACCCGACGGTACCGCAGCCGATATTCACCTTTGTCACTGCGCCTAAAGTGGCCGATGTCTCTCATGAGGGCATGACGAGATGGCTTGACTTGCGACTTGAGTACGAAGAAGCGATTAAAGCTCGCTGCAAAACGACTGGCGAAGAGCTGGATGCTGTCATGACGAGCGTCCGGAATTCGTTCGATGAATCACTGCTGGACACACTCTGTGAAGCAGCTTGGGAAATGGACAAGAGCGACTTGACTGACGACTTTCTTTGGGATTGGATCATGAAGACTGTCGAGAGCTTCAAGAATCGCACTCTGCCTAACATTGAGGAGTTGTTTAAGCGTGAATTGTCGATGGATGAGAGTCAGGGTGATGTGGAGGCTCAGGTAATCAGCTATTTCCACTCATGCAACACGCTGATTCGTACGAATGGACTTGTAGGTCTTTTCAAGACTGATGACGGTTTGAAGAAGAAGTGCAAGATCCTAGTGAACTCTTTGCCAGCTAAGTTGAAGAAGAGAGTGAAAAATGAGATCGACTTTCGGGCACAAGGAGCAAAATCGAGTGTACCTGAATTGTTCAAACTCATCATGGAGCAGGCCTTGGACCAGGAGAAAATCGATCGGGCGTTACGAGTTGCTGGTGTCGGCGGAAAGCGCAAGCAGAAATACCACGAGAGTGATGGAAACAGCAAGGCCAACTCGTTTGCCCCTCGCAAAAAAAAAACCAAGGGAACACTCCGAACAACAGCCAAGTACGGCAGTCAGGACGCCGCGTTGAAGAGCAAGGTACCACACAGCAAAATGGCCGCAGCAGCAAGCAGCGTGGCTGTTTCAACTGTGGTGGAGGGCATTTAGTGAGGGATTGTCCCCGCGTGGAGAGCACGACGAACACATCTATACAACAACCAGCGCAGATCTCAACCCAACCAGCAAGGGAGGCACCGCACGCCTCCATCGAATTAGGCAGTGCTTGCCTGAAGGAAAACCGACTGTACGAGTGAACGATTCTCTTGAGCTACCATATTGCGCAGATAGTGGAGCGTTCAAGTCGTGCATTTCTCGAGCTGATGTGGACAAATTGAGTAAAGAAGAGATTGAAACTGTGGAATTGCGGCAACCAATTTTGTGTGAACTGGTTGGTGGACGTACTTTGAAGGTGAAAACGGTTGTATATTTGAAGTTGTCGCTGAGGACAGCGGCTGGACCAGTCAACATTCACTCTCCGGTGGAGTGTTTGATTGTGGATGGTCAAAATGAGTTCCTGCTTGGTCGCGATGTACTAAGCATGTTAGGAATTGACGTTGACAGGCAGCTAGAGTTGCTGGCCTGGTCCGATGGATCGGACGATGATGACATTGATGATGACCCTGCCGTGAGCAGGAAGGATGACGACGAGATCAAGGAGGCAGTTGAAGCGATGATCGCGAGAGCTTCGGATGAAGGATTCCCGAGTGAACGTGTTGACAGACTTCGAACTGTGATCTACATGTACGATATTTGGCGCGTCAATCTGGGCGATGACCCGCCAGCGAAAGTTCCTCCACTGAAGATACGGTTGAAGCCTGGGGCCAAACCGTACAAAACCAAGGCTAGGAAGTACCCGCCAGAACTACAACGGTTTCTCGAAGACTTTAACAACACATTGGAGAGTCTTGGATGGGTGTATGAAAATCCTGATGCGAGGTGGGCGTGCCCAGCGCTGCCGGTGAAGAAGGCTGGAGGAGCTAACGAGTTCCGACAGACGACTGATTACAAGCCGACAAATGCGCAGGTGGAGCCTCTCGTTGGCACGATGCCAAACCTGGATGTGGATCTTGAGCGAGTGGCTGGGAGTTTGTTCTTTGGGCTTTTCGACTTTATTAAGGGGTATTGGCAACTGCCTCTAGATGAAGCTTCTCAAGAAATTCTCTCATATATGACCCACCGCAAGATTTACACACCGCGTCGAGTACCTCAAGGTTGTTCGGATGCTGCACTTTACTTTCAAGCGACGATGGAGCGGTGCTTCACATCTCTGCTCTACGATCACTTATTAGTGTCGATTGATGACCTGCTATTGTACGCAAAGACTCTGGATGAGTACTTGGACAAGCTTGCAGAGCTTTTCAGCCTAGTGAACGAGTTTGGATTCAAGCTCAGCGCTACCAAGTCGTCCGTATTCAAGAAACAAGTGAAGTGGTGTGGTAAACTGATAGGCGGCAGCGGGGTGAGGCATGACCCAGAAAGGATTGGAGCTCTTCGTGCACTTCCTTACTCGTCAACTGCCGGTGAATTACAGCAGTTTATCTGCTCGACTAACTGGATGAGGACGTCGATCATTGACTATGGCCGCCTAGTGCGACCGCTGCAAGAAAATTTTGACTCTGTCATGGCTCATACGTCCAAGCGAACAAAGCGAGTGGCGAGTGGAATTCCGATCATGCTGAGTGCAGCTGAGTTAGAGGCTTTTGACATGTTGAAAGATGCGTTAGCCGGCAGTGCGATGCTGGCATTTCCAAAGACGGAAGCTGAAACTATCCTCGTTACAGATGCAAGTGACGTTGGTTGGTCGGTGATAGTGACTCAAGTGATTGATTGGAAGGCACAAATTCCTATTCACGAACAAGAACATGAACTGTTAGTGTGTATGGGAGGAACTTTCACTGGCGCGCAACGCAATTGGAGCGTCATCGAGAAGGAAGCGTACCCGATTATCACTGCGTGTGACAAACTCTCGTACCTGTTGATGAGACCGAAGGGGTTCCGCATGTACTGTGATCATAGGAATCTCATCCACGTCTTCGCGCCGGCGCAGGAAATCAAGAAACATGTGCGAGGCAAGCTATTGCGGTGGTCAATGAAGCTCATGGAGTATCGGTTTTCTATTGAGCATATTGAGGGAGTGAAAAACGTTTGGGCGGATATGATATCGCGCTGGGCGGGGTGCCTGCACCCAAACGATGTAGCCATGAAGCGCCTACGGCGAAAGCGTGCACGACCAGACAATAAGGAAACGAAGGATGCTGATCGAGGCGAAGACAGAGGTGGGGAGTGTCAGCCAAAACCACCACCTATTCGCCCGTTCAGCGATGACAGCTTTGAGTGGCCGGACGTTGCAGCTATACTGGCAAGTCAACAGCAGCATGAGGCAGCAAGACCAAGAGGTCTATCGCAAAGAAATGATGGTCTATGGGCCAAGGATGGGTACATCTGGATACCAAGCGAAGATAGGAGCATTGTGCAGCGACTGCTTGTTGTGGCTCACTGCGGATCACAAGGGCATCGTGGTCGTGACTCTCTGATGGAAATCATGCAGCGACGCTTCTCTATCGCTAAACTAGACAATTTCCTTCGTGGTTGCCTGATGTGCCACCATCTGAAGGGGGGAAGGATCGTGCATCGATCTTGGGCAGAAACCTTTCGTAGCAATGAGAGGAACGAAGCGTTACATTGGGACTACTTGCATTTGGGCAAGTCGTTCGGCAACTACGCTTATCTACTCGTGATGAAAGACGACGCTACCCATTACTGTGAGTTGGTTCCGTGCATCGTACCGACCAGTGTGGTGACGGCACAGGCCATAATGGACTTGCATAGCAGATTCGGGGCTCCAGGGCTATGGATTAGCGATAACGGGTCGCACTTCAAGAACGAGGTTGTGAGTGAAGTTAGCAAGCGGCTCAACTCAAACCAGAAGTTTTCGTTGGCGTATTCGCCATGGATTAATGGATCTGTTGAGAGACTGAACAAGGACATCATCCAGGTGCTAAGGGCAATGTGTCTGGAGTATCAGGTCGACATCAAGGACTGGACTTACTTTGTTGCAGCTCTTCAAGCCAACCTTAACCACACACCCGTGGCCTCGTTGGGCAATCACGCTCCCGTGGAGCTGTTCTGCGTGCTTCCTGCGGTGTCGCCTCTCAGTTTCTACCTGAACGAAGATCAAAAGAGACTGGTGGATCTGGGTGAGCTGCCAGATCACATTGAAACTAAGTTAGAGGCTCTACGAGAGAGTGCTCAGCTTATGCATAAGAAGGTGATCGACGCTCGCTCAAAGCAGACGAAGCGAAACCAACGGAAGCCTAAACATACATTGAAGCCAAACTTCGATGAAGGAGACTTCGTGTTACGATCTCGAGTGGACCAGAAGCACAATGACAAATTACTGGTGACATGGATAGGTCCATACCAAGTCGTTAAAGCTGAGGAGAACTCTTTCAGAGTCCGACACCTGGTTACCGGCGCAGAACAAGATGTGCACAGTTCCAGATTGAAGTTCTACGCAGACAAGAGTTTTGAGGTTACAGAAGAAATTCGAGAGCACGTGGCCTCGCAGGGAATTATTCTTACTGTCGCCTCGCTCCTCGAGCACAGATGGAACACTAGCAAGCACAAATTCGAGATACTCGTCTCGTGCAAGGGCTTGGAGCCTATTGACGACTCGTGGGAGTCTATGACGAGCCTCTACAAGGACATACCTGTCATGGTAAAGAACTACTCAGCTTCTAGAGGGAACCGTGCATTTCAGGATGCTGTAGCTGCCATGACGTGATGAAAGAGTACAGTGTATACAACAAGACGGTGACAAGCGATGTTCGTGAGCCAAGTCTTGGAAGGGCGGTGTAGTGGGTTCATGTACAACACATGGCTCACTCACTGGGCGTAGGATAAGATTCCGAAGCCGAGCTGGTGGTAGAGTAGCTAGGACCTCTAGAGGACGAAGCTTGAGAGCATGCTTGGACAGAGCACTGTCAGGTTAGCCAGACACCTCATTGTGAAATCAGCACCAATACAAGCAAGGGATCCTAGGAAGCCACCAGCTTCCCTAATACGTGTTCCGTGGACCGACTACACTTTTGTACAGTCCACTTGCTCCGAAACATGAAAAAACATTTTAGTTTACATGGAAAAGCTTTCGAAAACGCTATTTGGAAAATTCAAAGTGTCGAAACGCAAAGTGAGTTTGCAGATGCTCTTGCGAAAGTGCGTCGTGATTATGGAGTTCCAGTCGGAAACTACATATCCTCAATCTTCACTGATTATTGGACTGTCCATGCGAACCTATCCTTGTTCGTTCCAGGACCCAATATAATACCGCCCGTAAATTTCCCTGTTTCTACTTTCATTGATCAGCTACCTACGCGTCAAGAACCAGTTTCTAATCTAGTTATACCGAAGGTGTCCCCGACGTCTCTGAGTCTACCTCTTTTCGGGTGGCGAAGTACAAACTTTGTCGAAAGTGAAAACAGCCCCATGATCGAGAATGGTATCCGGGATGCAGGTCCTTTTGAGGCATTTTATAAGATTGCAGTTGTGGAAATTAGAAAATCCAGTTAGCGTGACTTGGATATATCAAACTGGATGAAACAGAAACGAAGCTTAACCCCTCATGCCAAGGGTCTGTGGGAAAATTAACGGGCTCCGATTGGAGAGTATCAAGTTAGAAGAAGCACTTCAATAGTGTATTTTGCTTCTCGATGCGGGTCGGCCCGAGATCGACGTGCTGATATTACAGTCCCGTCATGCTCATGTCCAACTTTCGACCAGTTAAAAATTTCTTGTCGTCACATCAATGCTGTGCTGAATTATTGCGGGCTACAAGAACGCAACATAAATGCTTTTTATCCAAGTTATTTGGTTGCGACAAATGCCGATGCCTTTTCCGGGAAAGAGATTGAATTACCTGTTCGCCACACCAACATTACTAGCGCCATTGTACTTCCTTCACCATTTTACAAGCAAGCCGGGCGTCGTGTTACCCGACGTATTGCGAGTCGTGGTGAGGACAGTAGAGGGAAAACCTACAAGTGTAAAACGTGTAGTGCAACTGGCCATAGCCAACGGACGTGCAGAAGGCGCAGTAATGATTAGGATTTAGCTACAATTACTACCGCATGTTGTATCCCTCCCGAATTTACGTGATATCAATTCCGGTCGTCAAGTAAGCACTGCGGCAGCATTACCTGCAGAAGAACCTTCTACATCTCAAGCCACTGGAAATTCAAGTCGCATGTCAGTAGATTTCTTAATTAAGTAGTACACCGGAGTAATAAAAGCAAACGTAACCTACAATGTTTATATCCCATCGAATGCGTAGACGTCCACCTCTCCACTAAATTAAATCTGTCAGACCATTTGACTATAAATCGCTGAAAATTAAACAAAACTACTATTGTCAACTCTATTTTGACAGGAATCTGTAAATTGCTAACGACACGTTCACCAAAGTGAGATTAGTAAAGTCTTTATTTTTCAAGTTTCAGTCCACAGTGGCAATGACATAGCAAGATAAGACTACCTTCAGGCTCTCAAAATTGTCTCCGTTGTTGTCACGCTTGACATAGTTCAAATACGCGTCGTTCGAGTCAAATAGCTGGACCCACATATCTATGTTCTCAGCGAAATAGTTGTGAGTGCAGGCGCTGTATGGAGCGACATCATTCTGGTACAGGACATCCTTCCCACCACATCCGTCAGCACACTGTAGAGGGACGACGTATTACCGTCATGGTTTATTTGTGCAGCGCGATTATAGGCAGATCAGTGTCCACCCACACGATGTTCAGGCCCGTTGGCTAGATGTTCCAGTGGAACTAGTACAAATGGTGCTCTCAACGTACGTTCACTGCAATGGCACGCCGGCACAAAACAAAACAAAAGTGGTCCACTTTAATTTTGTTTTGGTACTGGTACTGGTTTTGGGAAAGGTACTGATTCCGGGATTTGAGCTCACATATGGTACTGGTTTTGGGAAAAGGTCTTCTTATCTAATCATATACGTAAGCAACTGGATACGGAACAATTAAACACACGAGGTTTTCTTGTAAAAACCCTCTGTTCATTCTCTAAAGGACGGAGAAGTCATATAAATAGATTATACTAGTATGAGCTTAAACTAAGCAGTAAATAGAATTGTTTAGTGTTACCAGATACTTGTACCTACTCATTTTCAGAGTTAGGACTACTAGAGGATTAAGCTGGTAGCGTAAATGTTCAATTTGGTAGCGTAATACAACATGTGAGGGAAAACCAGTCATGTACCGGTAGTGAAAAGGAAAGAAAGTGTTTCTGGTATGCTATGGTAAAGTAGTACGAACAGCCCAAGATCCGGATGGTCGACGATGAGCAACTCTGCTCACCGCGCCGGCGTATGATCCACTGATCGCACACCTACTTTATTACTGTCCGCTTACAACCCATATACAGATAACGTCCTCTACGAAATGTACTCGAATCCGCCGCAGTTCAGTAAGTTTCCAGCGTCGCCCACATAGTCACTTGGGATCGGCACGCACTCAGACACCGCCCTACTACGCAACCGTCGGCAGACTTGGAAGCGTTCTCCCTGTCTGTACCCCTCGCCAACTGTCCTTGGTTCTCGTCCAACGAGGCGCTACCCGTCCGTCCGTTCGTTTGTGCACTACCACTCGATCCACTAAGCTCGAGCAGCACATCGTCCAATCCGTATCCATGGCTCGCAGTCTCCACTGCGAAGCCGTACGCGTCTCTAGGCCGTCAATCCCCGAGTGAGATCGCCACCGCCAATTTCGAAGTGAGGCCGACAACGCTAATCTCCAAGTGATGCCTACACCGCTAACGTTAAAGGTGAGACCGACACCGCAAATCTCAAAGTGCGATCGCCACCACCAATTTTGAAGTGCTGCCGCCTCTGGCCTTCTCTCGCCCGGGTGCTCGCCGAACATTCGAATTCGAATACGGGCGGCACGTACCTACCGTACTTCAATACCGTCAGCGGCCAGATGCCACACTTCGTCAGTACTGTCCGTTCCTGGCGGCTCCCGCGCTCTGCCTGGCTACCGTTTCGTCCTCCGCCCATCCTACCGTACTCGTCAAATGAGTCACCATACTCGTCACGTCCGCTCCGTCGTACACGTCCGCACCATCGTTCACGTCCGCATCACCGCTCATGTCCGTATCATCTTTCACGTCCGCGTCATCGTTCGCCGTGAATGAGCCGTCATACTCGGTCGCGTCACCGAACTCGCCCGTATCGCAATACGTAACCGCCTTACCGTACTCGTCCGTATTATACTTGCTATACCCGTCATGATACGCCTCCGTCATTTTAATCATCAGTGCGGCCTGGGTACTGCCCCCGACGACTGCCTGGTTACCTTTTCCATTCATGTAAAGCGAGCTAAACGTCCAGCATCAACTGGGAACTAACGATCTGACATTTCAAATACACAGGTCTTAGCGTGAGGTTTGCAAACCAAATTTACCCTTCCCCCCCCCGTTCATGTTACGCGAGCTAAGCATCCGGCTTCTTGTCCAACCCCTGAGATCGCTGAGCTAATTGGGCATGAGCGAGGTTTTCGGCGACTGTAAGCCTAAACGCCTCCTCCAACCCTGATTCGATAAATGCCCTCGTAAAAGCGATCGACGATTGTACTGATTTAGCGAAACGATTATGGCAGATTAGGGCAAAGCTTCATCATAGTTTGATACATGTGATGATCTGATGCAAACCGTTATTTTTATAAGCTGCCTAGCTTGAGTAGTGTATACTTTTGCGTGTTGTACGACACACAGTTATCTTGGCGAACTTAAAATATCTTGGTCTGTACGTTCTTCATTTCTGAAGCACTACCAGTTGGTTATACGTCGGAAGGAATAGAGCTTGCTTCCTAGATCATTTTCTTGAGACGATAGGCATTTAATATATAGTACATAGACATATTCCTGGTATGCTACGGTCAAGTAGTACGAACAGCCCAATATAGATTAATTGCCCATCTTTGGTGCGTTCCTCAGTTTTAGCGCATTTAAATATGAAATGAACGGCCTTATAAAATCATCATTTCGAATCGATGACTTGAGGTTTACTATCCTCGCAGGTAAAACTACCGGGGTTAGCTCCAATTTTTAGTTTTGGCTGAACTTTTATATTTTTAATATTCGAGCGCACGGATCCCCTAAAGTCAGTTTCATCAAAAGCGCATTCCTAATCTAAACTAAATAAATATCAAAAATCGTCCAATTCTCTAGTTTGTCAGCGAAATATACTACAACGTACCTGAAAACGGCACCATAACTGTTGCACTGTCCCAAAATAGCTTTAAAAATGGAATCTCTCACGTGAATGCGCGACTAACTATGAGCTTAGTGCTGAATCGTCCACGCGGCTTAGTAGGCACTAATAAAACCAAGAAAAATAATGAGGACGATAAAAGCTTAGGACAGAAATATCCCCTCCGAGAACATACAATATAAAGCAAGCGACTCTCGATATAGAAGCAATATACAATCTAGGTCTAAAAACTGTTCCTCAATTTCCGGTGAATAGCGGTAAACATAAGCGAAACAAAGCAAATTTATATTACTGCACCAACACGCGTGCGACACTGGGTCGTTTGCCATTCAGCGTGTATTTATGTGTGACAAATAAGTATAATAAATATCCTGTCATGTGTGTTTAGTCTCGCCAAGAATAGGTCGCACTAAAGTTTCAGGTACTAAACCGGGGAAAACGCGAGCTATTTTTCGTATCAATTAGTTGGCCGAGATGTCACTGCGCGAAAGCAATGGTAGACAAGACGAGGACGATTACGTCTAGCACGAAGCCGACAAAAAAAGCATACTTATAGCATCTCCACTCGAGCGTGTTATTGCTAATCAAGAAAATATTTTTCCGTAACAAATGCTAAAAATAGCTCACACCATCCCAGTGGGTGCTCTATTGCTATCTAAATTTATAAAATTCAAGTAGGTGGGCTTTTCCAAATATGAATAGAGCGCGGGATCTATTGCAACAGCCACATTCGGCAACGGACTACCGGAGCACAAATCCACCATTCTACAATGAGACGCGGGCGCAAATGGGAGACGCAGCAAGATGAAGCGCTAGTTCGCGCATATTTAGACCTCTCTCAAAACGCCATTCAAGGTGCAGAGCAGAAGGCAGCGTCTTTCTGGGATTCAATTCTCAATCGATTTTATAGCGCAACAAAGCCGAAGAAGGAGGAAGTTCGTACTGCGCAAGCGCTTCGCAATCGATGGTCTAGTATTTCTCACGAGGTGGCCAAATTTGTGGGGTGTTAATTTTTATTAAGGCCCGCAATGAGTCAGGCAAGAGTGCGGATGACGTAATGAAAGACACTCGATTACTATTCAGAGAGCAACAAGGATCCGAGTTTTCTTTCGAGAGTTGTTGGTTGATTCTGCAGAAATGCCCGAAGTTCATGGATGGGATTAGAACCCGTGGGTCCGGATCTAACGCTGGTGTGGCTGGTGAAGTAGAGAAGGAGAGGCCAAAAGGACGAGAGAAAGCTAAGACTGATCTAGCCGCGGAAATCGAGGATTTTAAAATACTGAAGCAACTCGTGGATGACAATAAAGAGCGAAACTCTGTACTCTTTGAGCAAATGAAGCTCAAGAACGACTTGATTGAGGAGCAGCTTACAATGGACCTGTTTAAGACAGACCCGAATTCTGAAGAATCCAAAACCTTTTTCAGCTTCATGCGCAAGAAGCGTCTAGCTTCTATCATGGATGGAGAGGCAGCTCAAGAACTAGGAACATCGATCAATGGTCGAAATAGAGACGTGCAAGACAAATGTCAAAACGTACCTGATCCAGGTGCCGATGTAGCTATATCTGTCAATGGTACGGTTGGAAATGATGCTGGTTCGATCAAGGATTTAGTAGCTCGTCCCGCCGATAAAGACAATCTATGAGCACGATCATTGAATTGCTTTAACCTTAACAAACAAATTACCAAAAAAACAATCTTCGAGTCTTCGCCATTCTCAAAGTTAAAAAAAAGTAGCAGAGCAGATACATTAATAATCTGAGCTGTGTTAATGTGTACCATTCCAACTCCAGAAATGTCTGCAAAGTACCTCTCGCATGGCCAAAGATGCACTGTTGTCGTGAAGAACGTTAAGGCGCTTGCATATATCCATAATTGAACCGGCCAAACATTCATCGGCTGATGCAGACACGTGTACGGGTCCGAGGGGTTGCTGCTCTGCGGTTGTATTCAAAGTTTCTGTACCGTACGAATCAGGAAGGTAGTCAGGCACGTTTTCTCCTCGCAACTCGATCATCATGTTATGTAGAATGACGCAGCAGTAAATAACGTACTTCATTTGATCCTCGTACCACAAGCGAGACGGTACGGCAAGGACACCAAAACGGGACTTTAATATTCCAAATGCACATTCAACATATTTTCTGATAGCCTCGTGGGCTTTTTTAAAAGCCTTCTTGCTCCTTTCTTCAGGCTCCGTATACGCCGATATGAATGTACTCCATGCCGGGTAAATACCGTCCACAAAATAGTATGGTGTTTCGTAGTCTACACCATCAATTTCATAGTGGACACGAGGCTGAGTATCATTAAGAAGACTATGCAGTAAAGGAGAACGGTCCAGAATGTTTAAATCGTTGTTTGATCCCGGAATACCGAAAAAAGCATGCCATATCCATCGATCTGCAGTGGCAATGGCTTCAAGAACGACAGTAGGAGCTCCTTCTTTTCCACGATAGTGTCCGTGCCAAGCTGTCGGACAATTCTTTCATCGCCAGTGAGTGCAGTCCAGAGATCCCAAACCCGGCATGCCACGACTCTCACTAAAGCGCGGGATTTTCCTAACGTCATCTGATGTTGGCGCCCGCAGGTACACTTTACCATATATGTCTACCACAGTCTTACAGAAAGCATGAAAGCTCTTCATCACAGTAGTCTCTGCTATTCGACAATATTCGTCCTGTCCATCAGCAGAGATGCCGCTTCCTAACATGCGTAGAGCTGCAGTCATTTTCTGCTCTGGAGATGCCCCCATCTTGCCAACAGCATCAGGTTTCCTTGCAAAATAAGAATTCGCTTCCGTAATCTCGATCAATAGCCGCCGAACGAGTACTGAAGGGAGCCCGTAGCGCCGCTGGAACAGGGTTTCGTCGTAGACCGGATTAGGACCAAGGTAGTCCCGCATTATTGATTCGTGACCGAGTAGAATGTTCCGTTCACGTGTTTTCATCCTTCCGGGGATTGAGCCCCGGCGTGGCCGGCCTCTTCGTCTTTTAGAACGGCGACGTATAATCAGACTTAGAGTGATCTCGGCGTCAAAGCCATCAAGAACATCGATGATGTTGTCATCGTCGTCGTGGCGTAGCAGCGCTTGAAGTTCCATCTATGCTGGATAGCGACCAGGCGAGTGGTCATAGGCAGAAGTATTTGTATTTCTATTGTTGAGTAGCCAATCAAAATAGATTTAAACTCGTGATTAGAAATAGGTTTGCCAATGCTACTGGAGATGCTCTTAGTACTCTATCGTTGAGCGCAAACTTGTTGGTTTGGCACTTGCTCGGCAGAAGGTAGAAGCGAAAGTGAGAAATATATTCAAAGGGTTTTTTAGTTGGATTCTAAATGCACACTACACAATAACCTGAAAAGACACGCGCCTACACTCGATCTGATTGGTCCCAATAGTAAAACTAGGTCAAAATGTCGTACCTTCAACATTGTCGGCTCGACACTTGCGTAAAGGTCCTTGGGGGTCTGGCTTTCGGTCGCCTGTCCGCTGGCTGGCTCTTACAGCAATGTCCAACACCCCTCCCCAGAGCCTCGGGGTTCCTGAATCACTCGATGTCGACGAGTCCGATCTTTTCCCGTAGCTTCTTCACCCGTGGCGCCGGTAGCGCCTTCGTCAGCAGGTCGGCAAGCATTTCCGCGCTAGCCACATACCCTGGTACCACGACGCCCTTCTTGGCGCAGTCTTGGATGAACTTGAGCTTGACGTCCACGTGTCTCGCCTTGGCCGAGCTTGTTTCGCTCTGCACTTGCATGAAAGCCGCTTGGTTGTCCATCAGCATGACCATATGCACTTTGGTGGCGATATCCAGCTCACCGAGTAGCTCCTTCAGCCCAAGTAGCTCCTGAGCACCCACAATCACAGCGACGTACTCCGCCTCGGTCGTCGATAGTGCCACGGAGCCCTGCTTCTTGCACTGTCATGACACCGTCATTCCGTTTACTTGGATGATTGCCGCGCTCACAGACTTGCGGTCGCTCTTGTCGGCTGCAAAGTCGGCAACCGTATACGAGCGCAATCGTAGTGGTAGTCTTTTCGCATTGTCGTCGCCAGACATATCCATCTGGTGCGATCGGGTGCCACTCAGGTGCCTGGTGATGCGCTTAGCCAGCTTCCAATCCGCCATCGTTGGTGCATGAGTCCGTCGAGCTGCACAGTGTACAGCGAACATAATGTCAGGACGCGTGCATCTCGCAACCCACAGCAAACCCCCCACCAGTGACTGGAAATTTGTCACCGTCGGCCCTGCTGGCGCGGTCTCATTTGCCGCGTGCGGAAGTAGTTCTGCCAAATCTGACTCTGCCGCGTCTCCCCCGATCGGTGATCGCACCGAATTCGCTTTGTCCAATCCAAACTTGGTGAGCATCGCGACGATTGCAGCCTCTTGGTCAAATCTGTACCCACTGGGCTCGTCGTACTGCACGCGCATACCAAGAAATTGCTGGCAACACCAAGATCATTGAGCTCCAGGACGGACATGTCAGCGAAGAACGGGAAAACCCTGTTCTCGTCCGTGCCAGTAGCCAGCAGGTCATCCACGTACGTTCCGACGACCGTCATTCCGCTGCTGTCAGCCTTGAAGTACAGGCACGCGTCCGTAATACACTGGATGAACCCAAGCTTGACCAGTTCGCGATGAAGGTGCTCATGCCAAAGGCGTCCTGCTTGTTTCAAGCCGTAAAAGCTCTGATCAAGAAGTAGGCCAACTTCATCAACGCTCTCAGCTCCGAGCGTCTTCAGCTCTTCCTCCGTGATAACGAGTCCTTTGGGAACGAACAGCAAAATCTCGATGCCCTCCTCCGTTTTCGACTTTACATACGCGTTTGGAACGTCGCCGTGTCTGGCAGGCACCTTCCATATGATCGCAATGACGAAGATGAACTTGACACCAGTTCTGGTAATCACAGCCGCAAATACGAAAAAGAGGTTAACGCCGAACTTTTGCTCGTTGCCACAGGCGACTAGTCGAGCCTTGTACCGCTCGATCAAGCCCGTGCCTGTTCGTTTCTTCTTGTACATCCACTTAGTATGCAAGCGAATGCTACCAGACTCGAACTTGACCAGCTTTCACGTGTTATTCGCCTGTAGAGCTTCAAGTTCTTCCTTTTCAGCTGCCTCCCAAAGCGCACTCTCGGCGCACTTCCACGCCTGCCTGTAGTTCTTCGGCTCCGGGTCATCAGCGTGGGCATTGGCATCCTTAACTTCGGATACGGTTAAAGCCACAGGCTCAGTGCTCAGCCTTGACTCGTCAACCTCCACGTCTCCATCAGCTTCAGTACGGCGGCGTGACTTGCGGCGTGAGCGACGAGATCTTCGTGGTGTGGAACGTGGTGCCGGTGGCGTCGTCGTCGTAAGAGCTTGAGCAGTCGGTGTCAACCTCCACGTCTCCATCAGCTTCAGCACGGCGGCGCGACTTGCGGCGTGAGCGACGAGATCTTCGTGGTGTGGAACATGATGCCGGTGGCGTCATCGTCGTAAGAGCTTGAGCAGTCGGTGTCTTCACATCTGATTTCTCCTCCAACGCGCGGAGGTTCTGCATATGCCTCATGACGATCACCTTGTTCTCCGAAGGCAGGTACACCTTGAAACCCTTGGTCGATTCGTCCTTGCCGACGACGACGCCCTCACACGCCCTCTTCTTCATTGCCCGCTTTCCTGGGTCACGAAACACGGAGCACTTTGATCCAAACATGACAATGTCTCAAGGACTTGTGCTTCGCCAGTCAGCACTTCGAGCCGCGACTTCCGATCGTCGTTAGCGCGTGACGAGCTCCGGTTCAGCACGTATGTTGCGTACTCAACCGCGTCACCCCAGAAGCTCAGCGGCTATCCTGCTCCGAACACCATGCACCGAGCCATGTTGAGAGCAGTGCGATGCATCCGCTCCGCCTGCAGCTTGATTACCGACTTCGGATACCTGACGAGACACTCCGTTTTCTTGGCAGAATAGATCCACGTTTCGGTACCCTCTTCCACCGTCCGTGCGGAGAACATGCACACGAGCGTCGAACCCTTTTTTCGAACTCGACAAGAAAGTCCTCGAACATCTTTGCAGCCAGGTTCTTCTTCTTTGCCATGAACACCTTGCAGTAGTACGACTTGTGGTCCACGAAGCTAACCATGTAGCGGTTACCTTGATGGTCAAGTGGCGTCATGGGACCATTCAGGTCACTGCAGATGACTCCTCCGACTTTGTCGATCGGTGCATGTTCCCCGGTGTTCTTAGTCGGTTGATTTTCTCGAGTCTGTTTACTCTCAGCACAAACCATGTAGGGCTTACGGTCACGATGCGATATCTTGATGCCGAGCGCGGGGTCATTTGCCATACGCTCAATGATGTCGAATGCCATGCCATGTCAGCGGCCCAAGATAAACAAAATGAGTACTCAGACAAACACAAAAGCGGAAACTTAAGTATATTTAAGGTGGGGGACTTAGTGTTGCTAGATACGAGGAACCTACCTCTTGACACTGTCAGCTCTGTCGGCAGCAACAAGCTGAAGCACCGCTTCATCGGACCATTTGCAGTCCTGGCCAGACATGGTGCGTCGTACACCATCGACCTGCCAAAGTCAATGACGATGCACCCGACGTTCTATGTTGGACGTCTTAAGTAGTACTTTGACCCGCAGGGGGTTGCTGACTCGCAGACCCACCTTGACCCAGCTCCTCGGAGCGAGGGCCGGTCACAGACGTCGCCGGCGTCGGAGCAGGCACCCAAGCCTCGGTCGGAACGGCAAGGCTGCGGTCAAGGCCGTACGCCGGAGGGGCTCCGTATGAACGGACCCCGGCGCCATACGCCGAGTACGCTGAGTACGCCGGGTACGCACCATACGCGTACGTCTGGGAGTGTGTCGCAGGCGGCTCCAGACGTGGCAACAAAACCTCGATCCGTCGGATCATGCGAAAGGCCTCGTCCAGATCGGACGAAGAGGCCCGGCGATCCACCCGCAGGTGCAGGCTCGCGACCTCTCGCTCCAACAGGTCCAGACGGCCCGCAAGACGAGCGAGCTCGCCCTGATTCCCGGCCTGGGCGGCAGCATCACCGCCAGTCTCAAGGCCAAGTGCAATCTCAAGCACGAGGACACGTTGACTGAGGCGGTCAACCTCAGGGCCCTGTGTCGGACCCGCCGTCGGAGCACTCGGACGAGAGTGGCTTTCGGGAGGCGCCGAGTACTCGTACTCGTACGAGGGCACCTCCGCCCCTGCTTGACCGGAATGGAAAAGTCCACTTCCGCGTGGAGCGGATCCTCCAGGAGCAACGGCGTCGCAGTAAGCGACTGCTCCTCGTGAAGTGGAGGGGTTATGTCCACTCCGAGAACTCGTGGGAGCCGATTGAACGGCTCCTGATTGACTGCCCGAAGGCAGTCGCAATCTGGGAACAGAAGCGGCGGCAGCTTCATAAGTAGTCCGGGGCTTCTTGCCCGAACGGGGTACGGACGATGAGTACATTCCGTACCCGCGCTCATCGTGAGCGCTAGAAGCCGCGCGCTTCAGGATGTCCCTTGGCAGCATGCGCTTGCTGATCAAGTGGGCAAACCTCACACGAAGATCACGCTGGTCCAGGATGCGGGACAGCAGCTGATCTGGATGAAGTCCCCGTAACTCCGTGGGTGAGTACTTAAGAGTCCCCACCCATGCCCAGAACATGTCCTCACAAGAACTCCACGAGGGACAGTTCTCGGGCATAACCCAGGGGTATCCCCAAAGAGGATAGAGACCACCCCGGGTCTCGGGCTTCTTACGACAAGTCGTGAAGTCCTTAAGGGGAATGCGGTGTGGCGCGAGAAGCACACACCGAGCAGCCTCCAAGTTGTCGACGAACAACTGTTCTTTCTGAACAAGGGCTCGTTCATAGATGCCCCTACAAGTGTGGCCGCCCACAAGGCCACGAGGAGCGACGAGAATCTCTAAGAAGAGGTCAGCCCCAGAGCTATCCTCGGGAGGCCAATACCCTCTTGAGTAGATGGCAGCTCCCTGGCTGACGGGTGCCGCCACCGAGCCCCCACGCACACGCTGGGCAGCTTGGAAATCCTCCTGCTGCTGGTCGAGGTCATTCGAGACCTCCCGGGGCTCAACGATAGCACCCTCCTCCTCTTCTTCTTCCTCCTTCTCCTCCTCTTCATCCGAGGAGTCGAAGATTCGCTGATAGGAGCGTCGGGTCTCCTTCTCCTCGCGGAGTGGAGACTTAGAGGCTGTACGCTTCTTTGAGTGCTTGGCGCCTTCGGCCTTAAAAGGCCTTAGCACGCTCAAGACCCTCGGCAAGCGAAATACGTTTGCGAGGATTCTCTTCCTCATCGCCACCAGCTTTGGGAGCGCCCTTAGCCTTGACGGCCTGACTCTCAGAGCGCACAGAAGTCCTGGGACTGTGATCACCTTGATCACTAGCGAGCGACTGCACGCTGTCATCCTTGTGCTCACTGGGCACTGGGCTGTGCCCTCCCACAGAGCCCGCAGGAGCATCGTGCGTGCTCTCGAACCCGGCTTCGTCCTCACTGCCAGAGTTGAGCTCACGTTCCACGAACCGAGGGTTCGGACGATTGTCTGAGGCCGAGGGCGACGGACTGCGGCGCTTGCTTGCTCGCTTGCCCACATCCGCGTCATTCGAGGAGCCGATCGCCTCGGAGGCCACCTGAGTAGCCTCCTTGAGTGTCGAGTCTTTGCCGTGAGGCTTAGTGCTCTTGGCTTGCGCATTACCGGCCGCAGCCTTGGAGCGTGTCTTAGCACCGCTCTTTGCTGTGCCACGAGGCATGGTAACGGTCGAATTGGAGACCTAGACGAAGAGCGCACAGGTTGCTGCTCGAGGCTCTAACTGTGAAGTGAGCCTCCGCCGCGTTCGCGCGGCCAAGTCGATGGGTTTCGACTTTGAGAATGAGAGTTTGTGACGAATGCCTCTTCATTCTGATTGGTGGGTAAACCGAACCTAAGTGGGGGAGGATGTAACGGGGTACGTAGCCCTAAGTGTACCCTGGTTACATGAAGTGTGACACTTCACACTTTAGGTGTATGACACGTCATACTCCGGGTATTTGAAACAAGGTACCAAGGTCGTTTAAGGCCAACAATTGGTCAAACGACATTGCATTTCTATAGGTAACTTATAGTTTGTATTAAACCCAAACTTTATCAACCTTTAAATATACTCAGTTTACAATCTACCTTATTTAGGTCACTCCACTCCCTTTTGAATAAAGAGGGGACCTGTGAACTGCCGTTCACTGAGAGTTTGTATACTCTCGGAAGATAACTTCCTCTAGCGCAAGGTGCTGTGTGCCCCCGTCACATTGAGTATGCAGATGCGCAATCATGCACAGTATTTACTGGTCGCTGACAAAATTGCAAAAACACCTTTTGAAACGGTGTGCAGCACCCTCAAACGCACAATAGCACCTTTCGGGGCGGGGCGACGCAGCTATGGCGCCAACTAAGGCGAGCGGGTGCGAGGTCGCGTAGCCGCAGCAAACCCGCGTGGGGAGCCCGCGAAGCAGGGCCGCTCGGTATTTGCGGAGGCGGCTCAGCGCCGAGCTCATCAGCGAGCCGCGCGTTGCACTTCCCAGGTGAGAGAATCTATTAATCGCGAGGCGAAGCGCGGCTGGTAACGACCTCTTGCATTATATACTGCCTTTCCACAGGAGAGCCGGGTACAGACAACGACGGTGAAATCCGCCATACCTTTGAAACACGCCCGAATCCGTACATGGTTTTCCCGAGGAATTAACTTTAGCAAGTAGGTTGGATCCAAAATGGAAAAAAATAAGTAGGTGCGTTTTTAAAAAGTAAGTAGACTGACACCAAAAATATACCTAATGCATCCAAATTTTAGAATGACCGTTTAAATTTTAAGAACATATATCAAAGTCTTAAAAGTAATATCGAACGACCCGCACAAGGCCACACAGGCCCAATCGTACGATCATACTTATTATTGCTACTGCTAGTACTACCTAGTATTTCCAGTGGAACTCACACCCAAGAAACATTCTCCACTTGATCGAGCTAAAAGAAGACATGACCGTTCTACAGCCAGTCCGTTTCGCAGCTTCTCCTGGCTAATCAGTTTTGAAACCCCATCGCCTTGCCAGGACGAGGTGCTCACGGCCCTTCATTCATCATATTTTGCGCTCTAGCAAAGACTCCTTACGTGCACTGTTAGCCAAGCCAAAATGTCGGAAACTGCAAATGTGTCACCATTTCTGAAAGAGACCAGTTAATTAAATTAAAAAAAGGAGTCGATCCCTGGATCGGTGGAGAAGGACTAGGATCTTGACGCTGGACCAACCGCAGCGCAAGCTGCTCGAGAGCCCCACGCCGAGCTCTTGAAAATCGACGGTCGTAAGCAAGCTTGGCTGCTCGAGCTTCCTGAAGTCGGCGGGTCTTGAGAGTCGGGTCATGCTGCTCCAGGCAGACTTGGCGACCGACATGCTTTCTGAGGCTATGTGCTGACAGAACTCGACCGCAAACAGGGCAAGCGACTCGCTCGGACATCGTAGATAGATTAATAAACCTACTTACATCGATAACTTTTTGTTGTGTTTCTGCATCGTCTTGTAAAACGTCTTAATATGTGATCTAACCCTCAGCTTCTTATTCCTAATTATACCTACTTACAAGTAGGTTAGTCAATCTACTTACTGATTCCATTTTGGATCCAACCTACTTGCTAAAGTTAACTCCTCTGGTTTTCCCACTAATAAAACAGTTTCAGCCAATCCGTATGCTGTATTTGGGCGTTTTTATACAATCAACCCAGGATGCGTTGATTCATGTATCGGTTTTGTACTTTGTGTTCAGACTTTGAGCTGAAACTGCCACTTTCAACCAATCAAATAACTGGGCGGGTATTCCTGTCCGCGTAATAATTTTATTTTATATGAAGGATAGTGTTCAGACACCGGGCGGATTTCACCGTCGTTGTCTGTAATCCCTCCCGGCTGCTCTTACAAATGCTAAGTAAAAACAAATCTTATGTGTTATCCTGCAAAACAAGGTGTTTTGGATGCGTTGCCGAAGCTGTCTCACACATTTTTTACTACCTCCGCTCGGAAAATAAATCACCTATCCTAAAATATTTCGCAGCGCTCCGCCTCGTTCTTTTTCATGATTATAAAGTTTGCGGAGGGCTGCTGATCCTTCTTTAAAACAGGTACATGCCCGGTGGATTTAGTGCTGCCAACTTAGCTGTGCCAAGCGAGACTGCATTCAAGGAGCTTTGACCTTTGTAACGATAATAGAACCGGGCTTTACTGTTCAAATTGCTCAACTGCGGGTGAGCTTGTTCCACCACATCAGTGTAGCTCCAGGCGCTCTTGTTCGCCATTCCAGCAGCGAGTTCGTAAAGACTACTGAATCCGTGAGCCACTGCAGAGACCTTTGCCTCGAGCATGCGCTAGACTTGATTGACGACAGCGGATGTCGTTGAGCGACAAGCATGAAGACTTCGTCGCATTCATCCGCTCGATACACAGGCCTTGACCGGCATCAGCAAACTGGACATGTTAGGTGTCCATACCTTCACTATCGCATGCAATAATCGGGGGCCGCTGCAGGGTGTCAGCAGCTAACGTTGCCTTCAGCAGCCAGTCCAGCGCACACCAACGTCTGTCACGACGGACACACGATTAGGATCATTAATAGCGAAAGCGATGCCCTTGCTGACTCACCTATCCATACGCATTCCACCCTTATCTGTAAAGGGCCTCCGCTCACCTCACGAACGCCAGCGCCGTCGCTCCTTATGTCCCTGCTGATCTTGCGAAGTGAGCGATGGCAAATGGGCGGGAGATTCAAACAGCCCACAGTTTTGCTGGGAATATATCGCCTTAGACGGGGTATCGCGGGAATCAGCTTAGCACTGGTTAGCATGTAAACACTTTTACAAGGGTATGGCGTTTAAGCAGTCTGTAATCTTATTGGTAAGGTGATTTATTTTCAGGTCGTAAATGAACAAGTCTTATGTAGAACTAACAGCCCGAGAGCACATTCGGGTACTATAAAATACGGGCAAGTTTACTGTATTTATAATCTATCTGAGTGAACCCTTATGCGGACGAGACGTTACTTCCAGCAGTCGGTTCTGAAGGTCTTGCCAAAACATGCGCGTGACTCTGCCAAATGCATCCAGAGCCACTTCTTGTCCATATCGCACATCGTCCAGAGACATCTCTTCGCCACTGGTTGGCTCCACGTACAGCTTGACAAATGTGTTCATGACACTAGCGTTGGACGGATCGATCTTGGACGGCACTTCACGGCATGCGCGAGAGAACGAAGCCGTATATTCTTCGACGTCATCTGCATGAGGTTGGCCCAAATGACAATGATCCGGTGGTGCTCTTCGTACTTGCGCATGAAGTGAAGCTTGTGGAAGTGGCAGGACGCGGCTTTGGGAACTGGGATGGTCAGGTTAACCCTTATCTCCAGCGTGTTAGGCTTGCGACTTCGATCCTGTGATTTAAGCATAAGCAAGAGGTCAGATCTACGTGACCGCTAACCAATCATCAGCACACAGAAAACAGTTACCGAGCTGCTTTCAAGACTACCCCAGAGATGATCGAATGCGTCTCTTATGGGCCAGTCCAGTGGCGTTGTCGTCGTAATTTTCGTGGCATTGGAAGATCGGTTTTCGTCGTAGAACGTCTCAGAAGAACTGCCGTATACCATGGAGGCTACTGGCGGTTGGTAGATGCGGTGGAAATTGAAATAAACACTATTGACTTCCTCTTCCAGCTGGATCATCAGCTCATCGTCGTTAATCATGCCGCAACGGGATGTTTCGAAGGTTGGTGACTCGAAGGTTCGCACAAATTCCATTCCCTGATGAAAGCGACAGCTCCATCAGTCACATCGAACAACAACACGATCATAGCCGCAAAGTACTTACGGTGAGCACGTTCCGTTTGAAGAGAACTCGTCGTAGCTTGTTTGCGAGTTTCTGCTGCTTGTCCAACAACCCCCTCAACTGCCGATTGGATTGCTCCGAGTCGTGTCGTTGCTGGTACTGCGAGAAAGCGTGGCGATGCCTTTCCGACACCAATTCGTCACCTTTCATTATCGCTAGAGGCTTCGTCTGCCCTCCAGATCGTCAAGTCAGCTAGGTGAGCTTCCATATTTTTGGACTCCTCGCGTAGAGTCTCGATCTCGGTCTTTCTGCGGCGTTGCAACACAGTTGAAGAACTAGCAACACTTCGAACGCGCTTCTTTGTCTTTCTTAGAGGAGATACCGATTGCAACTCGGCAGGACTCAAGCTGTGCCTCGGTGACGGCGTCTTGATTGGGGCAATTGAGACCGGCCCTGGAGCAAGTGGGTCGTGCAGCTCGTCAATGCTCTCAAGGGTAAAAGAATGACGGCAGTCTTGCAGCTTTGAGGTCGGGTCGGGGCCATCACAGAAGGCGATGAACTCCAAGGCCTCATCCAGTGATAGCATGTCGTCTTCGTTTGCTATATTCATCGCGGAAACGTCACTGGACTCATCCAAAGCGTGAAGCGACCTGTGGACCACAGGTGTGACACCACAGGCTGTGGTGTCACATCCGGCGGGTAGGATGTTTACTTGGTTTTGGTGTGCCTCGGTCATCAGTAAACAGTGCGCCAACAGTTGGTGACGTGAGCTTCAATACCTGTGACTTGAAGATTTAGTTGAGCGTGTTATTCATACGACTCCCAAAGATGACTCGTACACGCCTGTTCCTTTCAAAATAAATCTCAGAAACAGCGATATTAATAACAGTGCTGAACTCATACAAGTGCATGTATTATTAGCTTAACTGATCGTCGTCTAGTAATTACCGTTATGCATGTTCTGTAAATAATGGGATCGGGGCAAATTGGAAGCGAGCAAAAAAAGTGAGAAAGGCGGCAACATCATGATTCCTGATACATGAACACTCTGACGAAAAGAATATTTCGAGAAGCATTTACTTAAGATTGCACATACAGCTTCCACCTCAACAAATACAGGCCTGCTGGACCATGGCTTTGCTTCTTTGTGTTTCGGCTTTTCTCCACCAATGACTAGTACACATTAAGACCTTCTTGCTCTAAACATTCTGCATATAGCAACGGAACCACGTGAATAAGTAGAGGCGGTGAATCCACGTCGTGACTAGCTTTTAATACGTAGATATAATTAAAGAAGTACCGGCACGGTAAAGTAAGATCCGTATGTGAGATGACATGCGTGATAGGCAAAGCTGGCTCATAATCACATGTGACCCATCAGCATTACCTTATTCTGTCTATCGACAGTCTATCCAACACCGCAAAATGGTATTCAAGTTCCATGTTCGACTCCCCCGGTAATTTTGAGCATGTTTTTTGCAATGTGGAAAATGGCAAAAAAGATGGTATGTACCATCGAATACCGGTAGAGTTGATGTTTACCGAGTAAGGGAAGTATACTTGTTTATTGCACCTTAAACGATATGTATTAATAATACAAGCTGGCAGTTTACGTGTCATGTTGATTACCTGGTAAGAAACCTCACCCTGAGCACGGCTCACTTACTCTTTCCCCGAATCGATTTGAATAGGCCTCTTTTCCGCGCGACAACATTCCTCGCCCACCAACGAATCATGCAGACCACACTTCTACCTCCTGGCGTCCATAAGCTGAGTGACATGGTAATTGGTCGTGTGTTGTCACGCTCCCGGCCTGCTCGTTGTACAGGGGGCAATGGCCAAGTCCATTGGAACCAGCTCCATACGCAGCTACATTTGGCAGTTGGCACTAGCTCAGAGCGCGGAACCTCGGACAGTGCAACTTTAATCGGAACAAAGCGAAATTTAGAGGATTTTCGCCTAGAACGTCCCGCAATCAGACGCAAGTACTCCGCATCTCACAAATTGCACATAAAGGATAAGAAAGCGGGCTTGGTTGCCCTTACCAGTTCTGATTACAGCCGACGATACCGGGAACGAAAACAAAAATACGAGGAAGAGCTCAGGGACACTAAGTTGCAGCTTGAACAAGAAATTAACCGACTCAGGGGGCACCGGGACCGCCTATCGTCCCATCTATCTCAAGACCAAGCAGTTTGGGTCGTCGCAACTGAGTATTTTCGCGTCTTTCGTCGCGGCATTCACTCATGCTACCACATCCACCCGACTGACCTTGCGTTTTTGCGGACGACCATGTCCCCTGATGTCTTAAATGACGACGCAAGTGGCATCGACGCACTGCTGAAGAATTGGAGTCTCTTCACGCAATGGTTTCCAGACGTACACTTTGAGCTAAAGGAGCTCCAAAAAATTACGAAGCACTCGCTGCTAGCTCTTTCTACCATCAGCTTCTCCTTTACTGCAGAAGCGATGTGTGGTGCGTTCCCGCATCTGTTCAAAGCCGATGGTGGAAGTCAATGTGCCCGTACTGCTGCGAGACTAAGAGACCAGCATTTTACTTTTCGATGTTTGGTCCGCTTTGACTGGGATGAAGAGAGCAAACAAGTGATCAGGCTTCAAAGACAGACGCATATGGTGCCTGTATTGGCGGAAATGCTGGGTAGCCTGGAGGATGTCACCTTAATGTTTGACAATGCACGAATTACCCCAGAGGGTAATATACGCCAATATCACAACTGTGATAACTTCAGCAGTACGACTGCAAATACAGGCTAGAATTAATAATGGAGAAATATGTTGCAGTTATGCTAATCAAAATGTTGATGAGGAGATTTTAGCCTAGTATTGCAAAATAAAGTAGAGTGACTCCTAAATTTATAAGTACTATTAGTTGTACTACTGCAGTACTATCAGTAAAACAGTACTACAAGACAGCACTTTATAAATCTTACTTTTTTTTCAAAAGCTTTGCACTGCACAATACACAAGGTAAGTACTTATCGTATTATAATAATATGAAAACAGGCAAATACTGCTTAGAAGACTTTCGTCGCATTTTACGACATAATGTCCATTACTGGACTCCAGTACAATCATTCTCAGTACCGGTACCATATTTTATATTAGATTGGCTGTCGGCTCATAAACGCACTGTATCTAATGTTGGCACTGGCTTTTCACTCCGGATGTTCATGATGTCCAACTTCCTGTTTTTGGATGACGAGATTCCCTACGATTTAGCGGCCTTGGAATGTTCACCACTCTCCATTTTGCTTCCTTTTTGACACCTGGCTACGAACTTCATGATCAAGTTGATCATTTTTGCCGCAACGGCCGCACTTACTACCCGATGTAGCTATAGTATTGCCACAGACGATAGCTGCGTGCCGATAGACTCTACTGCTGAAGGGACGGAGTTTTCTGATTTAAACGCTGGAATCAAGACTATGAAAGTTGACAAACTTCTCGGCTCTGTTATTGGAAATTACGACCCTTTCGTCCGAAGCAAAATCCCGCTTCGGCTCACGTTGAACGCTATGCTGACGATCTCGACAGCCATTGACTCGCTTAATATCACAGGCCTCACAAGTTTTGCCCCGCAATATATCAACGTGACGTCGCCGAACTCCGTTTCTATTGAAGCTGCCTCGTCAGGTGAGGTTGTTGTCGACACCGAGTTGAACGCCATGGTGGAAGCAGTGAATATGCCTGCCACAGCCCACTTGCAGTTTGTGCTGAAAAATCCTACGGTTTCAATCGAATTAGAAGCGAATATGTACGCATGTGCACCGGATGTATCAGGATCAGTGTGCTCAAACTTGACCGTTGCGAATCTTCAGACTGACTTGAAAACAGTGATCACAAAAAAACACTACGCGAGCACCATGAAAGAGGTGCTGACGAGGTTTAAAGATGCGTCCGTGAAATCAGTATCTCTTGACTTTAAGTCGATGTCGGATTTTAGCTTAAGCTTCGACAGTTCGAGCTTTGCATTCCGTACTCTCCTGCGACTCATTCCAGATTATAGAGCTGACGATTTCAACACTGAAGGTATCATCAAGAAGGGCTACGTGGTGACGATAACCCGCCACGCTCCCAAACTGCTGAACTACCTGATCGAAAACACGCTGAAACCTTTGTTCGGAGCTACGTGCCTGTCTGATAAGTAGTTTAAAGCAGTCATGACTTCTAACGACCCGAATGAATCATGAGGGTGGTTAAAGGCTAATGGGTTCGGGTTCGTCCGTCTGGTAATGCATGTCATCTTGAAAATCCCCTGTTTTCTTAATATATATCGTCGAAACAAAATGCTGCTTGCAGCTAAATGATGACGATTAGGAATGCATGTAGTACGAAGGTGTTTTAGTTCTTGCAATTTCGAGAAGTAGCCGCCATGGGAATGCGTAAGAAACGCCTTCGAGAAACTGTGCTACCCTGTCAAACAGCACGGCGGGCATGTAACCTCTCTAGAACACTTAAATGGTATTCGTTTTTTTACGATGCTTAGATATATCAAGTTAATCTGCTTTGCAGGCTGCTTTTTGCATCACCAAAGTAAGCACTTTTTACGATGTTACATGATTGCCGTAATTTACGGCATCTTTAGTCTCTTTGTTCTAGTCCACGCACGATAAATGTTATAGTGCTCGACTCGAGCATCTACCCGGTGTATATCTACTGCGCGATATGTTCACCAGCTAAGAAACGGTGCCATACCACCGTGATCATCATTTCCTCGCAATTAACTCAATCTTATACATTCTACCTCATCTCATACTGTAGGTCAAGCACCGACAAGACCTGCCCTCTCAATTTAATGGACATTAATTTCAGTCATACAATGTCATCACTCATGCCACGCGCCGGTCGTACGAGTTACTGTGGATCACCATCGGCCTTCTGGTCATTTTATCTCGGCGAGTTACGAGGTAGGGACGACGGAGCCACCTGTACAGCCTCAATCAATGGATACGGCCAACACTGCTGTCGGTGGAGCACGTTTCCTGCAAATCGGTATGTCCAGGCGTGATATCAAAGATCACGCTATCAAAGAAGCAAGAGGCTGTTAATAAATCCCCAAATTAATTGGATCTCAAAGGAGATTGTTCTACGCGGCTCGTTGAGGCTCGAACGATCTCCTGAATTTATACTCACGAGAAAAATGTATCATGATGGTCTCTTAAACGAGAATAACACGTTCGATTGGTTCAAGTACTTGCGAATGTACAGAAGGAGGATGGTTTATTTCAGAGCCAACGACGCATCTGCTGTCAGAACCGTTTCCAAGTTCGTCGTAGCGGACAAGTTACCGGGCCTTTTCGAATCAATGAAGAAGTTTGGATTACTCGTCAACTTTGTACTTAAGTACGGAATAAAATCAAACATATTAGGGGGTTGGGGGTATTTTCTGCTATGTTTCTTTTAGCAAACTCATTTTAACTAAACCAGACGAGCTTTTAGAGAATTTATACCCAAAAGGATGTGATTAATTATCTGCGACTTCTGACCGCAAATCAGGTGTGGAGCAAGGCATTTGTCAAAAAAAGTGTTTTTGGATCTCGACCTTGTCACTAGATGAGCACCTATGCAGTTCTCTATGACTAGGTACTTGGTGTCCACATGTAAGTTCTCCATTCAGGGTGGAATGAGCTCAAGTATTTGTTGTAGCTTTTCGAAACCTTTTTAGCAGAAGAATACGTCCACCCCTTCTTGAATACCATTGAAGGGACACTACTTGGCAACATTTTGCTGGTGTACCACTTTTTAAATTGTGCGTTCTGCAATCTTGTGGCACTTTCGCCCCCTCGTCGTTTCTGCGTGGCACGCTGGAGCATCGTTGCGACGTTGCCATCGCCGTAGCGCAACGTCATGGCGGCAACGATCTCCTCTTCTGGGTCATGTTTGTTGATCTGATAGACGTATCGTTTCCACTGTTTGAAAGTGGGGTCGCGAAGAAGCTTAGCATTGGCCTTGTTAACCGGTATAAACTTGAATGCGGTGTCCGTAGAATACCCTTTTGCCATCCACTTTAGGATCTGTTCATCCGCGGGCGACGTGAATAAATCCTTAAGTTTTTGAAGACCGGGAATGTTTGCAATAACGCCTCTATCCTCCTCCGCCACCGTGTTGCTAGTCCTCAAATGCTGATCACGTCCCAAGGGGAGGGAGGATGCAGCTCCAGCAATTAACAGGATGACAGCAACGACCAGTGCATAATATCGATTCATGGTTGGAGCAGATTGGTCGAGCTGGACAAAGCTTCGCGCGCGTGGTTTTTCTTCTGCCAAGCAGGTTGTCTTTTGGGTGCGCGCTCGAGAGGGAATTGTGGAGTGAGCCCTAAGTTAGGATGTTTGGCTTCTTCCCGGTTTTAACTAACAAAATGCAAATAATGCCTTGAAGTACTGGGGCAAAAATAATTGTTGTTAAAAATTACGAGGGTGATCCGTTCAGCCAACTAAAGTGGATGGGGTGAAAACTTGCAAAACTAAAAGCAGAGAAGATCAACGGAGGCAAGCAGATACGAGGTCGCGTACATGTAGCCGTACAGTATTATTTATAAATCTGTTCAGGGCCGCGTGGATATTTACGCACCGGTAGGTGGGCCCAGCGCCGAGCATTTCAAGTTGGAATCCAGCGACTACCTTTGCGACGCGCAGCGAAGCATTTCCTGAAGATCAAAACGACATCCGTCCTGGATGGTGGTAATGATGAGCAATAATCTTGGATTAATAATAAGCAGTAAAATCGTTGATTCCAGTTCGTTTAGCAATGGGTGCCTGAAAATAAGATGCATTTACCATGAATCAAGGTGCCACCTGTTTCATGTAATTCACAATCAGTATTTATAGTAAACATCTCCGCATAAACCATCGCTATCGTCGCCACAGAAATCTTAAACGAGTTCGTAAACTATAATACACGTAGTAGGGGGAGTCGAACATTAAGAAATGATCCAAAAAAATAAGCAGAGACGTGTCCTATTTGTAAGCGGAGGAGTGCACAATTTTTGAGCAGAAACAGTAAAAGGGAAGTCGAACAAAGAGGCTCAATTTCGCACTTAAGAAGAGACAAGACTTCTGTCCGGAGACGGGCGTTGAGCGACGCAGCCATACTTGCGCCTTCCTTCATTTCCATTCCGGTCTGGTCGGTGCGACTCGGTGGGAGGGTGGATTATTTAAAAAGTAAAAAGAGCTAGCTCATTTCAAATGTAAGCCACCTCCGGAGGTGGCTTACTTTGAAAGTGAGCAGGTCATGGTGAGCATAATCCGAAGGTAGTTTTTAGCACGTTTTTTGCAATGTTCGACTCCCCCTATTAATTCCTTTCTTGTACTGTACTGTACAAATGAGACTTTTCAGTCGTCTTGTCCAGGAGAGAGCTGGGCTGCCATTTATTTTTTATGCATTTCGATTCGCACAGGTAAGTAAAGCCTCCGTTTTTTGTATGGAAAATCGCTCCGCTTCTAACTTTGTTTCCCGCCCCTTACCTTGTAACCTGTCGGTCTGTCTGTCCGTCCGTCCGTCGCACTCCCTGTCTTCCTGCCTTTTCCTACCTTTTCGCATGTCTACACTCGACCTTTCTAATGCAGTTGTTTCCCATCTTATCGACCGCGCCTATCTTTCTGACTCGACCTAGCTATGCAAAAATTACAAAAATAGCCAAAAAGCGGACACAATTAGCTCGGGCCCTGATTGGGCAATACCTGTTGACCTGCGACACTGACTGGATCTGTCACACGATCAAACCTTCTCTCGCTCCTTCGATTGGACGGGAGGTAAACATTTCTGCCGCGAACGAAACACATTGATTGGATGCAAACAGCCTGGCGAGCTGCGTTGATGATTGATTATTTACATTTAGCTACGCAAAACCGGTCGTATGTGCATCAAATCGGGCACGCTAACCACCGCTTTTTGTAGCGGCTTTGCAAATATTATTTTTTACTTCTCCTGGCACTCTCCACTGTCAGCGTGCAAGAAGACGCGCGGCTGCACGGTCATTGCGCTCTCTGCTCCTGTGCACCGCCCCCGATGAATGCATGCGCGCACGGTACATATTTTTTAGTCCGAGGAGTTCGAGAACACTTCGACGATTCGCACCGAGAACAGTGCTTTGGAACGGATGATGAACATGATGCAACAGACCCAGAATTTGCTAGTGCAGCAACAGCAACAGCAGCAATAGTTGCTGGAACGTCCTCTGGCTGCTGCTTACCCGGCTCCTGCCATGAATGTGGCCGCTGCTTACTCTCCTCCTGCTAATAGTGCTCCGATACCTCAGGCTCAACCTGCCGCGACCACTCCTACTACCCCGTTCCGTGGCATTCGTCAAGGCCCGGACATGTACACTCAAGACGGTCAGATTGTGTGTGGTAGGTGTCACGTTCTTGGATGTAACCGGCTCAACTGTCGCCGAAGTAGGGCGAATTGCACCAACTATAAGGCTGTGGGTCATATCAGCGTCGAGTGTGAACATCCTCCTACGAACGGTTATCGCAACAACCCGCCGAGGAACGGTCGTAAGTGCTTCTTGTGTGACGAACCTGGTCACTTGCTTTCGGACTGTCCTTTGAAGGCGTCTCTGAAGACTCTTGGAGCGACTGCTCCTCAAGCGTCTACACCAGTCCAAGGACAAGCGCCCCGGCAGCAGTGATGGAGGCGAGAGGGAGGGGAAGGGAGTGTCGCTCCTTCCTCCTGTCAATGGAACGACACAAGTAGGAACACTTTGAACTCCTTGGAGGAGTCGACCGTGAGGTATGAAGTGCGTCCTACGCTGGGTGGAGTGAAACCCACCGTGTTGGATAAGTGTGAATCGCCTGAAGAAAGAGAGTGTGTAACTGGAAAAGTGGAGCAAGGAATACCTATGACCTTTGGAGCCCTCGAGCCCGTACAAGACGGTGTGTCGATGGTCCTCGGAGCAAGCCAAGAGTGGAGTGTGGAACGAGAGAGTGCAGATCAAGATAGTGCAGAAGAAGAAGAAGACAGTAACAGTAACGAGGTGAGTGGCCGACGCAACGAGAGAGCAGTAACTGAGGAACCGTGTTACCTGAGAGAGATAAAACTACAACCTGAGAACGCTATGGAACGAGGAGTTCCAATAGTGAAGGGTAACCGCGAGAGTGTGGTGTCGAGTGTGAGTAAGCTCGCTAACATCATTAACGACCCGAGGAGTCACCTGGGTCGGAGTGGACACAGTCAAGAAGAGAGAAAAGTGTTCGTTCAAACCCAACTGGAAGAGCCTATAGTCTCTGAGGAAGGCATTCCAGCCGGTGGCGTTGAACTGGAAAGAACGGACTCGGAGACTAGCCTGGATGAGAACACTAGCCCGGAGATGGACGGTAAAGAGATCGTAACCCCTGCCGAAGAACCCAAGATAACGTCTTCGTACGCGCGAGTGTTCTCAAAGGATGAACTGGATGCCCTACAAGAAGGAAAGGACATTGGAGCAGCTGACGAGAAGGAGGAATACGACAAAGAGCTCTAAGATAGACTGTTTCCCCTGGACGAGGTCGAGCTGAAACGTAGACAAGATGAGAACGCTGAACGGTCTAGGGAACTGTCTCTAGCCGAGCTCAGTACACTTCTTGGCGTTCCTGAGGAGAAACTGGAGCGGACTCGTGAGTCTTCACCCAGACGGTTGTCTACCCCTGAATACTGGTTGGAGTGGTATCGCAAGACGCTGGCCTCGACGGGCGCGGCCAAGCGTGCCAACCGTAATTTCAAGGAAGAACCTTCGGATCGTGTCGGTTCAGTAGTGGCGACCGACTCGGATGGCCGAGACGAGGGTGGAGGAACCGATCCCAAAGTGTTTCCCCTCAAGGAGATTAAGGTGGAAACCGTTCAATTTCCTGAATCGAGTGGATCAACCCCTGCGGAGGAACCGGAAGTCGTGGACCTTACCGTGATCGAGGCCAATATCGCCTTAGGCTTCAACCGACAACCGTGTAACCCCTCTAGTGCTTCCACGGAGGGCCACGATGCTCTCATCGCTGACGGAATAGTGGCGTGCTCTAATCATGGCAGACTGTTTATTATTTCGTGAAGACTGAAGAAATTCAGAAAGGATCGCTGGGCCCCTGTTGCCATGCTGAAAAGTTGAGGGCCGAGAGACTGACGGAAGAGGGAAGCGTTCCTATATGGAAGCAGGACCTTGAGACCAGGTCTCGGGACACTCTCAAGCGTTTCCTTGATCCGTCTGCAGTCGAGCTGGAAAATCTGCTGGTGCGGAGAATCATGGAGCTATATCAGAAGGAAGGAGCCAAACAGCGCGTGAAGATCATAGAGCGGAAGTCCCCTTGCCGCAAATGTCGTCCGAAAGAACCTGACCCTGAGAAGACACCCCTCGCGAAACGGGTTAGATTTGACTGTTCTTCTCTTTTCAGCCGACGCTCTGAAGCTATTAGGTCACGCTGCTCGTCGGGAGACTCAGAAAATGGTTTGTATGGTTACGTGAACGTTGTGGCCGACCGACCCGCTCCGAAGCGAAATCCTGGACTCCAAGAAGTGCCTGACTCTATGGAGGACACCTCGACCGAAGATGACGACTTAGTGGTCCCGAATGGTAAGCGTGTGATTGGATCTGTTGGCGGAGTAGAAGCGTTATCGTGGGGTTTCATAGAAGCCACTCCTGCTGAACTGCTAATCGACTCTAGAGCAGTAGCGTGTCTGGTGCACAGCCGCGTATTAGCTCGCCTAGGTCTAAGCCACGCTCCAAGGAAGCCCTATGTTGGAAGCCTGAAGGATGTGTCCGGATCCGTTATTTCCATCAGAGGTGTCATTAACCTGACGGTGGCGCTAGGATCCGTCGAGAGAAGAATTCCGTTCGCAGTCGTCGATACTCTACACGTGAATGCTATCCTAGGGACTAACGCTCTACGGGATTTCAGGGCCGTGGTAGATCTGGACGCTAACACTGTGACGCTGAAGGACACTGGAGAGGTGTTCCCGATCGGTTCTCCTCGCGTCGAAGAGTGCTACATGTCTCGAATCACTTCTAATGTTCGTGTCTACCGTGGAGCGCAAGCTCTTGTGGTCGCTGACGTCCAGGGTGAGGTCGAAGACGGTACGACCGTTCTCGTCGAGGGTCTCGCGACTCTGGATGATACTGTCAAGATCGCTCGCTCACTGTGTATAGTCTGTAAGGGTCGAGTGATTGTAGAAGTGTGCAACCCTACTGGGGAATACGTGGTTATTAAAAGGGGAACGCTGTTGGCCTCTTAAACGGTAGTCCCGGAGTCGGCCTTCTCGCTGGGAACTTCGACTATCAAGCGCGGTTCGAAGAGTCTGGCAAAGTCGATCCCTACGCTACCGCAGCCACCCAAGTACGCTATCCCCAGAGAGCCTGCTGACTGGATCCATTCTGTCAAAGGTGCCGCGGACGCGAGGCCTGAGAACACTGAAACGCCTCCGCCTGACCCGGACCGTGACCCCGCGGAAGAGTTGGAAGTCGACTTGGAGAGCTCTAAGCTCGGAGACGAATAGAAAGAACTGTTCCGCGAAGTTTTGCAACCGTTCAAGGACATGTTCGTTGAGACCTCTATGCGTCCTGGCCGTACTGATTTGCTGGAATTCTCGATCAACACGGGCGACCACGCGCCGATTAAACAACCTCCTTACCGAGTGTCCAAGGCCGAGGGCGACGTCATGGAATCTGAGATCCAAGAATACTTGAGTCAGAACCTCATACGACCGTCTACCAGTCCGTGGGCCAGCCCCGTTCTGATGACCCGCAAGCCTGACGGAGGGATACGGTTCTGTATTGACTACCGAAGGTTGAACGCTGTCACCATCAAGGACTGTTACCCCATGCCCCTTATAGACGATATCCTGGACGTTTTAGGGAACGCCAAACTGTTCTCCACTATGGATATTGCCTCTGGATATTGGAACGTACCTATGACTGCTGATAGTGTGGAGAAAACAGCTTTTACTTATAAGTACGGACTGTTCGAATGGCTGGTGATGCTCTTCGGGCTGTGCAATGCTGTTCCGGCCTTCGAGCGCCTAATGGAGACGGTTCTGGTGGATCTCAAGTGGAGAACATGTCTGGTGTACCTCAATGACTGTGTGGTCTTCAGCGAAGACTTCCCTACTCACTTAGTACGGCTAAAGCAAGTACTGGAACGTTTCCGATCAGCTGGATTCAAGCTCAAGATGAAGAAGTGCAAGTGGGCCCGGGACCAAGTGGCGTTCCTGGGACACATCGTCACTCCTTCGGGCATCCTGCCCAACCCTGAAAATGTGAAATCGGTGATGGACTTCCAGAGACCTCACGATCTGCATACGGTTCGAGCGTTCCTGGGCCTGACGAGCTACTTCAGACGCTACATTGCTGGGTACGCTGCGATTTCGGCTCCGATCGAACGCTTGAAGATGAAGGGAGCTCAATTCGTCGGGACCGAAGACTGTGAATCAGCATTCCTACAACTGAAACGCAAACTGGTGGAACCTCCTATCCTAGTGTATCCTGACTTCTCGAAACGCTTCCAGCTGTATGTGACTCCTCGAAGCTAGCAGTTGGAGCGTGCTTGATGCAGACTGTCGCTGGGTGAGAGCGAGTGGGGGCGTACGCTTCTAAGTTGCTAGTAGGATCAGAGAAGAACTGGATTCGCAAGGAGGACGGCACCTCGGAGATTGAATGCTGGGGAATTGTCTGGGCCACTCGAAAGTTCCGCTGCTATTTGGACCGGTGTGAATACGACCTGTATACTGATCACAAGGCGTTGACCTGGGTTTTCAACGAGACCAACCGTACTAGTAACGCTAAGCTGGCAAGGTGGGCGATGGAGCTGTCTCAACTGAGTTTCAAGGTGTTCCGCAAGCCTGGGACTTCCATGGGTCACGTGGACGGTCTATCTCGGCTTCACTCTCAAACGATCAGTGCTATCTTGATGTCGGATCTGCGTAACGATGCGAACGACGCTCAGCAGGGTTTAGTCGAAGTCGGGGAGTCTTCGACTCCCGGTGTAGACCCCGTCGTGGTGGAGTCCGGTACCGAGAACGCTGCGAGTGCTGACCCTGTCGCGCCTGCGGAGGAAGACGAGCCCGAGGAACAGCTCTTGGTGTCCCCGGTCGATGTTTTCGGACTTCAGCAGACTCGATTCTTAGAGGAGCAGATGAGAACGCCTTGGATCCAGGCGATGATCGCGCTCCTGAACGACGGAGCTCTCGCATTGGATCCCCAGCTACGGACGAAGGTCTTACTGATGGCTCCTAACTACACTGTGAAGAACGGTGTTTTGATGCGTCGAGTACACCTAAAGGCTCGAGCTGGACCCGCGTCCACCCTCGAAGTGCCCGTGATCCCGCTACCGTTCATCTCAACCGTTCTTCACCACTGTCATTAGGATGTGTTATCGGCACACGTGGGAGTTACCAAGACGATGGATCGCGTCCGTAAGCATGCCTATTGGCACGGTTGGAAGAAGGATGTAGCTGAGTACGTTCAGGAGTGTACTGTCTGTGGAAGTGGTAAAGGTTATCGACCGTGGAGGAATGGTCTCATGCAGAAGATGCCTGTGCAAGAGTTATCCGGACCGTTCTCCTTGTTGGTCGTCGATGCTGTAGGCCCCTTGGTGGCTACTCATAGAGGTAACAAGTTCATTCTGGTCTTCGCGGACTACTTCACTAGGTGGGTGGACGCGTTCCCGGTGGCTCGGCTTGATACGGTGACGTTCGTGGAAGTGATGGTGAGCGAAGTGATCTCCCGCCATGGTGTTCCTGAGCGGCTGCTCAGTGACCAAGGTTCCAACTTCATCTCGGGATTGGCTCGCTCCTTCTACGAGACTCTCGGGATCAAGAAGCTGTTCGGCGCTGCCTATTATCCTCAGACACAAGGACTGGTAGAGCGTTTCAGTGGTACGCTCTTGGGAATGCTACGAATGTACGTCCACGAGTCGCAGACCGACTGGGATTTGTACTTGCCGCGGGTACTGTTTGCTTACCGTACTTCCTATCATGAGGCGTTGAGGGATTTGCCCTTCTTCAGTCTCTATGGTAGAGACCCAGTATTGCCTCTGGACCTAGCGTTCCTCAATACGAACAACGAGTGGAAGAGCAATGAGGTCGCTAGCTATCGTCGGAAACTGTTCTTGTCTCTCCGTGACACTAGACGCATGGTAGAGCGACTACTTCTGAAGGCTCAAGGTCGGCACGAACAACGGTTGGGCAGTCAAGTGTCAGTGAAGTTCGCAGAAGGCGACCCGGTGTGGGTGTACCAGTATCTCAGGGCTCGGCGTGGCGAACGGACGACCAAGAAGCTAGCCTTCTCGTGGCATGGTCCCTATCGTGTGGTGGGAACAGTGGGTGAAAACGCTTATCGTATAGCCATTCCTACCCATCCGAACCGAGTGGTGACCATCAATGTCAACCGCTTGAAGCGTTTCCGTGGACGCTGGAGTAGACCGTTCCCGTCTGAAGTGCCGGAGGGAGTACTGACCAACCCCAGCTTGGATGACGACGGTCCTTTGACCGAAGATGATCTCCCTTCCACTAGTTACGTGGAAAGACTGCTCATTGGTGGTGAGGAGACGGCTTTGACAGGTGTACCTTGCCCAGTGATAGACATCATTGCGAGACGCAAGAAGAATCGAGAGGAACAGTTTCTAGTGTTATTGGCGACTTACGAGACTTTATGGAGACCAAGAAATACTCTACTACCTACTTACGCCGCTCTGATTAAAGCGTTCGAAGACACGAGAAGGAAGGAGGCTGGGCTTCCAGAACTTCGCCGCAGCGCGCGCCTGGAAGAAGCTGACGCCGCTGTGGACGAAGATGAACTACTCTTCTAAAGAGTAGTGGAGTGAGATTGGTCTTTCGAGTCACGGTGGACTATAAAGTCAGTCTTGATGGGAAGTGTGCAGTGAAACACTTTCTACTTTTACTTTGCATATTTTTGGATATTACGAAACGGTTTCAAGCCACATGCATTACGAAGAGAGACCAACAAGTCATCGGAAGCGAGATGAACTCTACACGGGGCTTGTTGAAAGAAAAACAAAAAGAAAAATTAGTTATGAAACGACAATACTTCTCCTACACGCTTCTTATTGGGACGGTCTGGATCACTGCGGGCGTGGGGAAGGAACGCTGGACAGCGTGACTACGCTGACTTCTTCGACGGTGGCGACTTGGACGGCGAACGCTCCGGAGACACCGTAGCCTTCTTAGGCGAAGGTGAATGCAACTTGGCACGCTCCTCGAGACTCTCGGAAGACTTCTTGGTGACCGACGGAACTTCCGCTGCTTGCTTGTCTGGCGACTCTTCGGGCTTCTTCGTCTCAGGTGGCGGAGAGAGCGAACGGTGTGGGGAACGCTTCGGAGACGGAACCTTCTTTGTCTCTTTCGCGAATGGCGAACGCGAAGCTGAACGCCGACGCGAGACTCGCGAAGTTCCCCTCTTGGACGACGACCCCGCCGGAGATGCCGAACGCTTGGGCGAATGCGTGCGTCGAGTCTTCTTGGCGGGCGAGGCCGAACGCGACCGTGACTTGGAGCGCTCCGAAGAAGCAGTCTCCGCCGCCCCCTTACCTTTGAAGGAAGAGACTTAGACGCCGAACGCTGTCGAGTGGCCTGAGCCGAATCCCGCTTGGTCGACGACTTGGACTGCGACGCCGAACGCTTAGGAGAAATCATACGTCTCGACAGCTTCTTCCCCGGAGACGCCGATCGTGACCGAAACTGTGACGGATGGCGAGAACGCTTGGGCGACAGTGTGTGTCGGGACTTCTTCTTTACTGGAGTAGGCGAACGCGATCGCTCCGAATACGAGGTGCTAGCCTTGCGCTTACCGCTTGCACGCTTGGGGAAGGGAGATTGCTCGGGCGTAGGTGAACGCTTGCGCGGCCGCGAGCGACTCTTCCGCTTGTACGAACGCCGGGGTGAACGAGAGCGTGACGTGGTACCCTTGGCCGACTTCTTCGACTTAGGAGGAGGAGAACGTGACAAGTGCAGACGCTTGACGGGACGCTTGTCACCGGCCCCACTCTCATCCGAACTCGATTCGTAGCCCCGTGCGTCTTTGCCGTCAACTCCGTCGGGTCCGTCGTCCTCGTTCTCGAACTCTTCTTCCTCCGATTCCGCGTCTTCTTCCTCGTCTCCTGCCCAAGACGCGGTGAAGGCTCCGTTGGTACGCTCAAACGGTGCGTAACCGTCCTGATCGGCTTCATAGAAATCGAAGGGAAAGATCCTAGGCGCCTTGAGCGTCCCATCGCGGAGTTCGCGGGCTATCTTGACCTCCAACTTCTTGAGGCGTGGGCAGTGAGTAAGCGTGTGCCACACGCCGTCTGAGAGGTCTCCAACCCAATGGGAAGCGTGCTTGGTCTTGGACTTGACGTCGTGAAGTACCCGAGCCAAGGCGCGATCCGAGAGCTGACTGTCTGCCTTCGCGCTGTTCGGATCCAGGGCGCCAGTGTGGAATAAGAGCTCCGTCATAGTAGCAAAGCCGCCCTCGTCGATGCTGAAAGGCTTCAGAGCGCCCCGGATGCGTCGAACGTAACCTTCTTGGTCGTGCTGATATAGGCGAGTCAAACTGTCGATCACGGGCCCCCGGTACGACTTGGCATCAGGAGTGTTCCGGCCAGGTTGCCCGCCCATCCACATTAAACGGCGCCGGCTCGTGCATCCCTCGAACAGTTCAAGAAAGCCGTAGTAACCCCACGTTTCGATGCAGACACTAAGGAAGCACACGCGGGCCACGAGAGCCGACATCTTAGCCTTACGGCGCGCGTTGGAGTTCTTGAGAGGCGCATTGAGCTGCCAGTCCCAGAAGCGAGCGCGGTTCCTGTTCCAGAAGCGCCAATGCGCTACGTGAACTTAGGGAAAATCGACGGGACTGTTCCAGAGGACGGACCCACTCCACTGGTAAACCAACTGGAACAGCTCCTGCCCGATCGACTCGGCCTCTTGATAGATCTTCTCGAGATCGTGGCGCACCCGCGTGGGAGTCCTGTCGGCGAGTTCGAACGGTAAGTCGAAGGAAGGAGGATACCGGTCCTTGTGCCCTGCGAAGACGTGCCATGAGAGCCCTGCGTCTTCTTCTTTCCCGAACCCGAGCTAGCGTTCTGTTGCGCATAGACCGAGGCTCTAGCGAAGCGGCGATCCTGTGGTGGTTTTCCGCGGGCGTGCTGACGCGAGGGCGAAGGCAGGATCATAACGGGACCAGTCAAGGCATCGCTGGCCTTACCGCTGCCCTGGAGGATGGCCGCCGCTATCTCGTCCAGTATCTCCATCCCCACCGTTCGTTCGTTGATGGCGAGCACGTCGCGCATCTCCAACCAGAAACAGACATCAGCGGCGGAGTCCTGCGGTCGAGGCGTTCCTTCAGACGAGTCGGAGGAATCCTCCTCGACGACCTCACAGAGTTTCTTTTAGCGATCCTTATCGCCGGAGCCGCCCATGCCGCTGGTGCTGGGAGAAGAGTCGTCGGGTGCTGGCGTCTGCGTCGCGTGAAGGCAAATTGCCGAATGAGACGGAAAATTGGCAGACTGGTTGCCGCCTTCGTCTCTCTGGCGTTTCTCGAGAGCCCCGCCGTTGGGTGTCGACTGCCCTCTCCCAGATGTCGACTGTGACCGATTGATGGGCAGTAACCACGAAGTTGGAGGAACGGTACGCTTCACGGTAGCTGCGAGAAAGGCGGAGTCGGACGTGTCTTCTTCTTATTTGTGAAAGTTCATCACAAGGAATGGGGGCTCAAGCAAGCCTCGTCCTGGAATACGCGCGGCGGGAGCTATGGCCGGTATACACCAGCGTGATCGTCGTCTGGGTGTTGACGACTCCCATTAGGAGCGTCGGGCGGGTGTTCCTGACGCATGTTTGGCGCGTTCTATCCATGAACCTCGAAATCTGTGGAGAGTGTGCCTCTTCTTACCGACACACTCTGCAAGACCGTGAATTCCGCCAGCTACGCGGTTCGGTGTACGCTTTCGCGGCGTGGAGCGTTTTCTTTAACGCACCTACCTGGGTCCTTCATGACGGTGATGCGAGATACGGTGCTTATGGGAGGATGCTCCGAAGTTGGTGGATAGCTTGCAAGGTCACCTTCGCCGAGTACCTACCTAACGTGCTCGTGGACACTAAGGACTCCGCGAAGCGTTACTGGAACGCTTCATGGGAAGCCAGCAGGGCTACTCTACTTCGTTGTTTTGGCGTTGGCGAGTTCGTCTGCTGGGTCGTATTGCTGTGCCTGCCGTTGCTGCTGTTCGTGCCTATTAACCTCTACGACCTAGTGGAGTTCATTCTACAAGGACCTATTGGTGTTGCCATCGGACTTATGCTGCTAGTGACGTACGACTACTGTTACGAATGGACTCGCTGGGATCTGCTAGGACCTCTTATCGTCGTAGTGACCGGTGTGATTTCGCACGCACTGCGTCTGTGCGAAGAGGATAACCCGCTGCTTTCGATGGCTCCCCAGCGTGTGGTCGGTCAAGCTTTGGCTAACACCCAACTGAACACTTCGAAGCGTAGGCGTGCCGAGGCTCGCTGCTTGGAACGCTTGCGGTACAAGGACGGTATCGAAGTGTTACACGACTTTAAAGCGGCGGAAGAAGATGCCCCTGCTCGGAAGCGTTCCTGGGTAACTCCTATGGAACCGAGCAACCGCCGGACCATCCTATCGACCTTTCGGGTGCGCAAGAAACAATGGCTCGCCTGCGCCGCCAGCATTGGCCATCCGTTCGCCGAGGACGGCAAACTCCCAGTCGCGGAGTATGTCCCGTACCCGGGAATGTAGGTGTCGTGCCAGGCGCTGGCGGGCAGGCTTTTGTGCCGAGGAATCTCGGCGAAGGTCGACGAGCTGCGACGGCGGGCGGCTGGTTCCCGTTGACCCCGCAAGCTCCCACTCACTTCGCACATGAGACTGGTGAAGTTATGGTGTGATTGTATTGGAACGCTACGATGGAGTAAAAGAACGGTGTGTGAGTTCCCTCCTATCGTCTTACGTGGCTGGGGACAAGGCCGTATGCGCAAGGTGGACCGCGTCTCGGACCTTCCTGTCGCCGCACGAGGACGGATGTCATGGAGAAGGACTCTTTTGATCAAGATAAACTAAAGCGGTGTCGTGTATAGGAAAGCGAGTTGGCGGTAGGCCCTCGTTCATTAGTCTCAGTCTTACATTTACTACCTCTTGCCTAAGCTGAGTGAGAGAAAGAAACAAGAAGCTTTTTGGTATATTAAGTTATCTTGTGCTACCATTCCTGCCACTACTCGAGACCGTACTCCCTGATCAGCCGCGGACTACCCGACCCTGGAGGTAGTGTACGACACATGAAGCTCATAGTCAGGTGTCAAAAAGGAAGCAAAATGGAGAGTGGCGAACATTCCAAGGCCGCTGAATCGTAGGGAATCTCGTCATCCAAAAACAGGAAGTTGGACAACGAGAACACATCCGGAGTGAAAAGCCAGTGCCAACATTAGATACAGTGCGTTTATGAGCCGACAGCCAATCTAATATAAAATATGGTACCGGTACTGAGAATGATTGTACTGGAGTCCAGTAATGGACATTATGTCGTAAAATGCGACGAAAGTCTTCTAAGCAGTATTTGCCTGTTTTCATATTATTATAATACGATAAGTACTTACCTTGTGTATTGTGCAGTGCAAAGCTTTTGAAAAAAAAGTAAGATTTATAAAGTGCTGTCTTGTAGTACTGTTTTACTGATAGTACTGCAGTAGTACAACTAATAGTACTTATAAATTTAGGAGTCACTCTACTTTATTTTGCAATACTAGGCTAAAATCTCCTCATCAACATTTTGATTAGCATAACTGCAACATATTTCTCCATTATTAATTCTAGCCTGTATTTGCAGTCGTACTGCTGAAGTTATCACAGTTGGGATATTGGCGTATATTACCCTCTGGGGTAATTCGTGCATTGTCAAACATTAAGGTGACATCCTCCAGGCTACCCAGCATTTCCGCCAATACAGGCACCATATGCGTCTGTCTTTGAAGCCTGATCACTTGTTTGCTCTCTTCATCCCAGTCAAAGCGGACCAAACATCGAAAAGTAAAATGCTGGTCTCTTAGTCTCGCAGCAGTACGGGCACATTGACTTCCACCATCGGCTTTGAACAGATGCGGGAACGCACCACACATCGCTTCTGCAGTAAAGGAGAAGCTGATGGTAGAAAGAGCTAGCAGCGAGTGCTTCGTAATTTTTTGGAGCTCCTTTAGCTCAAAGTGTACGTCTGGAAACCATTGCGTGAAGAGACTCCAATTCTTCAGCAGTGCGTCGATGCCACTTGCGTCGTCATTTAAGACATCAGGGGACATGGTCGTCCGCAAAAACGCAAGGTCAGTCGGGTGGATGTGGTAGCATGAGTGAATGCCGCGACGAAAGACGCGAAAATACTCAGTTGCGACGACCCAAACTGCTTGGTCTTGAGATAGATGGGACGATAGGCGGTCCCGGTGCCCCCTGAGTCGGTTAATTTCTTGTTCAAGCTGCAACTTAGTGTCCCTGAGCTCTTCCTCGTATTTTTGTTTTCGTTCCCGGTATCGTCGGCTGTAATCAGAACTGGTAAGGGCAACCAAGCCCGCTTTCTTATCCTTTATGTGCAATTTGTGAGATGCGGAGTACTTGCGTCTGATTGCGGGACGTTCTAGGCGAAAATCCTCTAAATTTCGCTTTGTTCCGATTAAAGTTGCACTGTCCGAGGTTCCGCGCTCTGAGCTAGTGCCAACTGCCAAATGTAGCTGCGTATGGAGCTGGTTCCAATGGACTTGGCCATTGCCCCCTGTACAACGAGCAGGCCGGGAGCGTGACAACACACGACCAATTACCATGTCACTCAGCTTATGGACGCCAGGAGGTAGAAGTGTGGTCTGCATGATTCGTTGGTGGGCGAGGAATGTTGTCGCGCGGAAAAGAGGTCTATTCAAATCGATTCGGGGGAAAGAGTAAGTGAGGGATTGTCGTGCTCAGTCTGAGGTTGCTTACCAGGTAATCAACATGACACGTAAACTGCCAGCTGCATTATTAATACATATCGTTTAAGGTGCAATAAACAAGTATACTTTCCTTACTCGGTAAACATCAACTCTACCGGTATTCGATGGTACATACCATCTTTTCTGCCATTTTCCACTCCTATTAGGGGGAGTCGAACATTGCAAAAAAATGCTCAAAATTACCGGGGGAGTCGAACATTATTGAACTTGAATACCATTTTGCGGTGTTGGATAGACTGTCGATAGGCAGAATAAGGTAATGCTGATGGGTCACATGTGATTATGAGCCAGCTTTGCCTATCACGCATGTCATCTCACATACGGATCTTACTTTACCGTGCCGGTACTTCTTTAATTATACATGTATATACTATAAAAAGCTAGTCACGACGTGAATTTACCGCCTCTACTTATTCACGTGGTTCCGTAGTTATATGCAGAAAGTTTGGAGCAAGAAGGTCTTGATGTGTACTAGTCATTGGTGGAGGAAAGCCGAAACACAAAGAAGCAAAGTCATGGTCCAGCAGGCCTGTATTTGTTGAGGTGGAAGCTGTATGTGCAATCTGAAGTAAATGCTTCTCGAAATATTCTTTTCATCAGAGTGTTCATGTACATGTATCAGGAATCATGATGTTGCCGCCTTTCTCACTTTTTTTGCTCGCTTCCAATTTGCCGATCCCATTATTTACAGAACATGCATTGTGCAAAAACGGTAATTACAGTAAGCGCTGTCCAATCCGGTACCACGGTCCGACCGTATTCAATGATTTGAAATTATATGAAGGAGTTGCTGCATCTAAATGCTTAACTGAGAAGCGGGGGTGACAATGTTCTCTACATCTAACTTGCTATCGTAGCTGAAAGGGCTGGTGTCCTTGCTGCATTCGTCGACCCCATTAAAGGCAATCCCAGTATGGCGAAAGCCGCCAGCACACTCACTAGCCTTCTAAATTAAGGCTTCATTCTTCTTCATTTTCAGCCACCTGCCCATGGCAGGTCGATTGGAAATGTATAAGAGTTTTGCTGCCCAAGGCTACCATAATGACTGGTGCGGTGTATGTCAAAGACTGGCACGCAGCTCCGGTGACTGGTGTGGAATTACTCTCGCCAAGCATTCACATCATCCCTCTCTAAAACGATACAGTACATATACTAGTATTTAAGTCAGGATATAAGTTTTCAGTAATACCGGAATCAGCAGCATTTACTGTACTAGACGACGATCAGTTAAGCTAATAACACATGCACTTGTATGAGTTCAGCACTGTTATTAATATCGCTGTTTCCGAGATTTATTTTGAAAGGAACAGGCGTGTTCGAGTCATCTTGGGGAGTCGTATGAATAACACGCTCAACTAAATCTTCAAGTCACAGGTATTGAAGCTCACGTCACCAACTGTTGGCGCACTGTTTACTGATGACCGAGGCACACCAAAACCAAGTAAACATCCTACCCGCCGGATGTGACACCACAGCCTGTGGTGTCACACCTGTGGTCCACAGGTCGCTTCACGCTTTGGATGAGTCCAGTGACGTTTCCGCGATGAATATAGCAAACGAAGACGACATGCTATCACTGGATGAGGCCTTGGAGTTCATCGCCTTCTGTGATGGCCCCGACCCGACCTCAAAGCTGCAAGACTGCCGTCATTCTTTTACCCTTGAGAGCATTGACGAGCTGCACGACCCACTTGCTCCAGGGCCGGTCTCAATTGCCCCAATCAAGACGCCGTCACCGAGGCACAGCTTGAGTCCTGCCGAGTTGCAATCGGTATCTCCTCTAAGAAAGACAAAGAAGCGCGTTCGAAGTGTTGCTAGTTCTTCAACTGTGTTGCAACGCCGCAGAAAGACTGAGATCGAGACTCTACGCGAGGAGTCCAAAAATATGGAAGCTCCCCTAGCTGACTTGAGCCGATCTGGAGGGCAGAAGAAGCCTCTAGCGATAACGAAAGGTGACGAGTTGGTGTCAGAATGGCATCGCCACGCTTTCGCGCAGTACCAGCAACGACAGGACTCGGAGCAATCCAATCGGCAGTTGAGGGGGTTGTGGGACAAGCAGCAGAAACTCGCAAACAAGCTACGACGAGTTCTCTTCAAACGGAACGTGCTCACCGTAAGTACTTTGCGCTATGACCGTGTTGTTGTTCGATGTGACTGATGGAGCTGTCGCTTTCATCAGGGAATGGAATTTGTGCGAACCTTCGAGTCACCAACCTTCGAAACATCCCGTTGCGGCATGATTAACGACGATGAGCTGATGATCCAGCTGGAAGAGGAAGTCAATAGTGTTTATTTCAATTTCCACCGCATCTACCAACCGCCAGTAGCCTCCATGGTATACGGCAGTTCTTCTGAGACGTTCTACGACGAAAACCGATCTTCCAATGCCACGAAAATTACGACGACAACGCCACTGGACTGGCCCATAAGAGACGCATTCGATCATCTCTGGGGTAGTCTTGAAAGCAGCTCGGTAACTGTTTTCTGTGTGCTGATGATTGGTTAGCGGTCACGTAGATCTGACCTCTTGCTTATGCTTAAATCACAGGATCGAAGTCGCAAGCCTAACACGCTGGAGACGAGGGTTAACCTGACCATCCCAGTTCCCAAAGCCGCGTCCTGCCACTTCCACAAGCTTCACTTCATGCGCAAGTACGAAGAGCACCACCGGATCATTGTCATTTGGGCCGACCTCATGCAGATGACGTCGAAGAATATACGGCTTCGTTCTCTCGCGCATGCCGTGAAGTGCCGTCCAAGATCGATCCGTTCAACGCTAGTGTCATGAACACATTTGTCAAGCTGTACGTGGAGCCAACCAGTGGCGAAGAGATGTCTCTGGATGATGTGCGATATGGACAAGAAGTGGCTCTGGATGCATTTGGAAGAGTCACGCGCATGTTTTGGCAGGACCTCCAGAACAGACTGCTGGAGGTAACGTCTCGTCCGCATAAGGGCTCACTTAGATATATTACTAGCTGAGCGCCGCCGCTACGTGGCGATCGCTTACATTTTATTCTAGATGTATGCCTTCCTGCCTCCGCTTTGCTTCGGCGGGATAGTTATTATAAAAACTCCGAACCCCGTGCGCCTAAATCGTATTCTTTAATTACATAAATCTGGGTTTCATGTAGACCAGTCGCTGCAAAATGCTGAGTTCCGAGTAAGCCGTGCAATTATTTCTACAAAAGACTGATCCCCAAGCATCATACAGTCACACCTCCATAACTGACGCCCGATTTTTCATTTATAGAATTGGTCACATAGAGAAATGGCTACATGTAGCCATCTTGCTGAAAGTAACTATCGAGTGTCCGCTGTCGCCTACGCTTCATCACTTGCGTTCACACTACCTTTGGCAATGATTGCAGCATGCTCTACTGGTCTTTAGTGTCCCCCTTGCACTGAAACAGAAATGTTGAAACCTCCACGTAATAAGCAAGGGCTGTCGATGCAGGTACAGGTGGGTCATCTTCTTGGTTGTCACTATCATCTTCACCAAGTGAACTGCCGCTGCAGTCAACGTCTATAGGCTCGTGGACTTGGGCATCTAAATCGATTTCTAAATAGCAGTCAACGTCCTCATAAAGGGCAATTCCAGTTAGCATACTCACAATCTCGTCGATGATCGCCTTTTCAGCAGCCTTTGTGTAGTCTCCTGCCTGCCGAATCTCCTTAATCAACTCCGCGTTCACGATTCTTGACTTAGCCCAGCAGTTTCGTATACAATCAGCTTCTACGTCACTCCAGCTATCTATGCTGAAGTGGATTGCCGTAAGTATGTTCAACTTTCGTTTGATGCCACCCTCCATTGCGTCTAAACATCAACGGACAAATCGACGGAGATACCGAGCCTTAAATGATCAAATTATTCCTAAGTAGAAAAATATGAGTGTTAGTCATTGGTACTACAGCGACTAGCTCACCGTACTGTAACTACACAGATTCATATAACTCACCCTGATCCAAAGGCTGGACAAACGACGTTAGATTAGGAGGAAGTTGGCGTACCTCGATGTTTGAATATGACCGGGTAATCTTGTGACTCGAGGCATTGTCAATCAGCAGCAGGACCTTGCGATTTTGAACAGGCATCTTTAAGCTGAAACTTTGTACCCACTCGGAGAATATTCGGGCTGTCATCCATGCTTTTTTGCTATTGTAGTATTGAACAGCCTTGCCTTTTAGCGCACGAGCACTCCCGCCAATAAAACAACGTTGGTTCTCTGCTGTACGAATCACGACCGGGTCTAACTTGTGCGTACCCGTTGCACTACAACAGAATGCTATTGTGATAAGAGCTTTATCGCGTTTCTTTCCTTTTCTGCTCATAGTTGCCAATGTCTGCTGCGTGTGGCGGTGTCATGGTGCGAGCGGGGATTATAAAAGGAAGATTGACGGGATTCAGCTGGAATTTAAAAGTGAAAAGGATTTTATGGCTGATGGACGGCCACCTGTCCAGATAGCGAGTTTTACCTCCGGAACTGACTGCTATTTAGCGAATAGAGGGTTTTAATCAGTTAGAGAGACTGGTATAATGAACCTCATATAGTCTCGTTTGCTTTGAGATACTACATTAAAGCTAAGAGATAGTGGTCATTTATAGAGGTTCAAATAAGGAGGTGTGACTGTACTATCGGATGCGCCGGAATAAAAGCCCCCTACCGAATAGTCTCCTGTGTGGTGCTACATGCCTGCACTATTAAATACAAGCCCCTCCTAAATAGAGTCCTTATAAAAACTACCAATCTGCTATTACAAACTTGTTGACCATCCATTCTACAGAGAGAAACACTTTTCCGTCATTTCCAATAATGCCTCATGAAAGGCAGTCGGTTAGCATTGGGCGTAAGCACGAGGTGATCAAGTTGATTAAAGATGTCGTTTCAAGGACCTACTGTACATGGAAATTAATGCTTGGAAAGAGTTAGACCGAGTCGAATACACTTGCTTTGGTAACCCACGGATGCCCAAGTGTTGACACTGTTTCCGAGTGGGGCCTCCGCGCGTGGCGAGACACGGATGAGGCAACAATTATGGAGAGCGTTGAAATAGCAGGCTTCTCGAGAGACCCTCGTTGTGGTTTCGATCCACGCACGATGTGTAAGGCGCGAAATTTAGTACTTACCATGCTTTAAAAAATACTCTAAAGATTTTGATAAAGTCTCTTTATTATTGTTAGCTTTCACTGTACCTTCATCTATCACCTGCACTTCAAATAGCACTTCTAAAAACGCTACACAGCATGTTTAGTTTAGCATCGTGCTCGATTTCATGGGCCGTTACTGATACTTAGCTCGAATCGATGCAATGGATAGAAATGGTCTGTCCAGCTTGCACTAAATACTTGCTTGTACCGCCTGTTTAAGCTTGTAATTAACTGAAGATTCAATGGAAGCTACTTTGAAGTAATATATATTCAAACTGTAGCACATTGAACTGTGTTCATTTGTGCTGATTCAGATAAAGTCATTAGACACTCCAATCTGTGCCAGTAATAATTAAAGCATTTGAATATAAGGTTGCGTCGCAAGACGCCTTGCTGTTGTTGTTGTTGACGTTATTGGATTTTTTAACGAACATCCCAGGATGGTTAAACGTCAATTAGGCTCTAAGTTTAAAACGTTTCTTTATGGGGTCTACAGTACTTAAATAACAATTATTTACACCACTCATGCTGTGTTGTTGTATTACTGCTCCATGTAAAACCTTATCCTACGCCCTTGTCGGCATCACGTTCGCCTTAAAGTAGTATCAGCATTTTGCTGTTTAAAAAGTGCTTAGAAAACAATGGTCTTGCTTACAGTGTAATTGTCATCAGTACATAAATGTATAAGTTCTTTTTGTTCAATCTAAAACTGGCTTTCTTTGTGGCTCAAGCGTCAACGATTATCGACACAGCGCTGTTCTTACGGCCAGTCCTTACGACCTGCTAATGATGTACATGAAATATGTACAATTTAGCAGTACCTCATAGAAACCCGCTCAGATAACTTACAAATGTTAATATTTTACGACAAAAACAATCGTAGTTCTATTTTAGTCATTGTAACGCGGAGAAACTACTGAGTACAAATATAAATAGCATGTTCTCGGAAACGTGCATTGCCTACGTTTCCGCTACTAACAAGCACCTTGCTGCATTGCAAGCAAGCCTCAATCTAGCACTCGAATAATAAAACCAACATGCACAATTAAAATAGTAAATATCGTGCATTTCAGTGCTTTTGTCCATTTCACTTAGTCTGATGCTCAATTTAAAACAAAAAGAGATCGTTTATTAAATTGAGATCTATAAAAAGTACAAATCGATCGAGCTTGACTGGCTGATAAATCGAGCTACGGCAGCCTAATCGACCGATTAACCACCAAATCCACATCGATCTCCTGTAAATCAACTATTTTGCCGTTTTGAAATGGTAATTCGATCACAGATAAAACAAATTGATGCCTCCCTCTTCCCATCTCATTTTTACGCATGGTTTTATGCTCCGACCATGCTCGATCTAGGCTATAAAACGGAGGACATTCCATCTGCAAAGCACAATACATGTACAATTAAAACCATCCCGCCTGAATAGTCTTGTGCAAATCTCCATATGTAAGCTGTGAGCCACATAAGTTTACTGATGTAAGTTACGTAATACTATTTTAACTAATCGAAGCCGCCTTCGCTCTGCTCCAAAGCCAATGATATAGCTAAAAAATCTGAGTGTTTCGTATGACGGACAGACAGACGCCGTGCAATTGATAGAATAAAAAGCCGGCCTCCGCCGCGTAGCGGCGGAGTGGCATGATTTGTTGGAGATGAGGTGCCTACAGCTTTACGTACTTCGTGTGTTGTGTGCTTCTGTTGTATCTTGTACCCCGAGGCTTCGGCTATCCTCTTGCGATTAAGTGTCATGTTCTTAAAACACTTACCATTCCGTAGTCTCATGTGGCCGTGTAAGGTATCATAGTTACGTACGCTTCGGTTGCTCTGTAGTCCTGGTTGGCATATATGTTCTTCCGTGGATCATGCCCTTTCCCGTTAATGCACTCTATCTTTTGGTCTCATGCTCTTCAGTAGTACGACCCATTATGTGGCTGCTAGGTATTATCTGCTCTCAAACTTTTACGCGGCGTGCACAGGATTCGTGGTACAAAGTATTTTGTGGCCGTTGTCCTCCCATCGCTGGTACTCCAGCCTAAGGGTGATATTACGTTGTTTGATACCTCTACACAGTCGTGTTGTTTCGTCACCCGTGTATCGTGCTCTCCTCGTGAGGTATCATCTACCGCGTTATCGTGCTATCATGCAATCGCGGAGTGGTTCTGATGTCCTATGCTATCGTGCTCGCGTTGTGTATTTGTCGTCTTATGGCGTGGTGTTGAGATGGGTCAGTCGTCCGTGCTTTCGGGAGCTACCGTTGTATCGTGCGCCGTGGATCGGTGAGCTCCCATTCTACCCTGGTATCCTACGCCAATGGCCAATGATTTCCCTCTGATAATCTCCCGTGGATACGTGTTTGGCCCGTCGACCGTGCTTCATTCTCTACCGATGTGGGAGATCTCCTTCCCGTACACTCACACAGCTACGTGGTCTACCGTGAATGTGAGCGTGCGCTCTCTTCCGTGGTCCGTGCCTTTTTCAGCAGGTTGGCGTGTCATTATTTCAGCTCTCACCCGCTGTCGTCTCTTCGTGCCGCTTCGTGTGTTTCATGGCTCCGTGGTTTTCCGTGGTTCGTGCTTTGCATGAAATTTCGTGGTCTATTCTGTTATCGTCCGTGGCCTTCCGTATTTCAAGTTGTTCCTTCTATCGCATTATGTACATAGTCTGACTCGGTGTCCTTCCGGGTTTCGTGCTCTTGTATATTCACGTAGCTCTGCGCTGACTTAATCACAAACACGGCTAACATAGACCTAAATGTTTACTACGAATCATGTTGAAAATTGCGCACATACACGTAAATACAAAGAAAGACGTCCTTTTTTCGCGGCGACGGAGTAATGGTGTGAGACCGCTATAGTCATTTTATAAATATTCGTAATAGCACTATGTATATTTATCTATCGCTAATATGATAACTATGTGTACTACTACTACAAATAACTGCAGGCAAAAACATAAAATATATTCAGAATAGTCCTAAGCAAAACAGTATTGTATGTAAATTTATTACAAATGAACATAGGTAACACTTGAGATCGGTCAACAGATCGTCGACTACCGGCATTGCATACTCCATGATTGCGGTGATGGCATTCACCATCTTGTAATCGATGCAGAGCCGGATGTCCAGCCCGTTCTTTTTCATCACATTCACGATCGGCGAAGCCCATGGACTGTCTGAAAAGACGATCAGTCCTGCTCGCAACAAAGCGCGCAGAAGCTCGTACTGTTTGCCGAGAAATCGTTACGGCACGCGTCGGGCACTCGGTTTAATTGGGGTGTGCCCCTGCGGGTCGATATCACATACTGTGCTGTAGGCTGGCGGCGGCAGTGCGTTACCACTAGTAATCAAGATGTGCTCGTGATTCTTCAGCGTTGCGACCAGACGTTCCCTGCGATCGGTCGACAGCTGGGGATCAGCAACATTGGACGCATTGTAGTCTATTGTCGTGTTGATTTCTTCGGTAAGGTCTGGCAGGAATGCTAACCCCTTCGCGTAGTCTTCCAGGCCAATTCTGCTAGCTGGGTGCTCGCAGAAATCATTTCTTGTGTCTTAAGTGGCTTCATTTCCTTCGGTTGCTAACACGCGAGCGACCGAGATGTACGTTTCGTCCAAAGTCGCTACAAACTCTTCTCTGGACTCAACATCGACATCTGCTTTGATTTAAACACTCGGTACTGGGTCCATCTTCTTACCATCCTGGTTTCCCATCTCTAAGCCACCTGCCGGCCTTTTGTTCGCAATATTGAATGCGCAGGCAACCGACATGTTGGGCTGTTGACTTCTGTTCAGCACCTCGGATGATCGTTTTCTTGACAGTTGGGCATTAGGACCAATCTCGCAACGAGCACTTGGTGCCGTGTTCACTACCTTCAGCGCGAACTCTGCATCCTCTGGGCCGGTCACCGATGATTCGTTCGCAAATTTGGCCATGCACAAGGCCGGGACAGCTTCGTCGAGACTAGTGACTCCATCCAATCCAGTGCTGTTACTTGTCGCTTCCGTCGGCTGAAACGAACACTCTTTGACGTAAGCATAACGTTTACCGAGCTCAATAGTTCGTGTGCACGCGCTACCGAGGATTCGTTTACATTATTGAACTGTCGTATAAGTGTCCACAGGCTCTTCGGAAATATGACCACTTGCCGAGTCCCCGGCTGTCACATCAGACGACAGACAGGCCTCCAGTCGTCTACACTCCTCCATGACCATTGTCCAGCGCTCTGCACATGCCAGGCGAACATTAGAGTCCATTACCCAGCCTTATAGAGACCTTGCTAGCACCCCACTGGGTTCTCGATAGTCTGCCGCTCGACTGCCGAAGGCTGAGTTGCAAGCCATTGCTCGTAGATTTCACATTTACGCTGAAGCAGCTCGCGGTCGCTACAACCTTCGTAGGCCAGCACTTGCCAGTCTTGGTACTTCTTGGAATCTAGACGCACATAGCCGTCACCTCGCGGCAAATCCCCATCTGGGACCCACATCGCCATCGAGTCGTGTGCTGGTAGGTACACAGTTTGGTCGGTCAACCGAATGCTCTGAGGCCGTCCACGTCAAAACCTCGCTACTGACGGGATTAGCTTGCTCGTTCGACGAACCCACAGTACGTTTTCTTCCAGCCCGAATTGACACTTCGCTAGTCGATATTCTCGCCACTCGGGCGCTTGAATGTCCAAACGCTCGCGTGGCCCGGTATTTTTTAACATGGGAGCCGTATTCTTCGCTGTCGATCATGTTCTTGGTCTTGATCAGTGGTTTGAACTTCGTGCGGCAATTGCGCTGCGCCATGAAACAGGTCCAACCGGATCCCAGCTGGGATCATAAAGTCGGTCCCTAGTACCACGGCGATGCCTGCGCTATGCGCCATGACCCACATCTCGAATTCGTACACCATCTCCCATCCAAGCGTACGCTTGACGCACGCTCGTCTCGTCGTCGACACCTTGCCTTTTCTGATTCCTTGAATGTCAATACGGCGTCCGTGATCAGGTACATCTCGGAGCCGCAACTTCTTGGCAAAGGCGTCAGTGATCACACTAACGTTCGCTCCCATGTCGAGGAGAATCCTCGTTCGCTTGTCGTTTACGGAGCCTTGCGTCAGCGCTCTCATTCAGATCCGTCGGTCGAATTTCTTGGGCAACCACCACCCATGTCTCTCGCCAGGGTTCAACTTCATCATCTTGGAGTGACCCTTGGGCTCGTCTCGCGCTGCACTCAAAACCACGCCGAACGAATCCTCGCTGGTGTCCTCATCAGCATCAGCACACTCCACTCTCTCTCCAACACCTCCACCGAGGATTCTACTCCTCTCCTTTTTAGTTTCCGTCGCGTTCACACTTTTTACGTAATTATCAGCCCATTCACTCTGTCCCATGAAAGCAAAGATACACTCTGCTTCCATTGAAGGACCGATTAACTGTGGCAGCCCGATAGGAACCAACCCAGTTGCAGTTGGCGGGCTGCCTACTTTAAATGACATTCTTGAACGACGGCATTGAGCTCTGGTGGTAGCTCCTCCTTCGTGCCTTTAGTACGCACGAATTTAGCAAGGTCTTGAAAGTTGCGGGAAAAATTCGCATTATCCAGCATCGTGGAGATGTTTGCAGAACTTGCATCGCTTGCTACAGTAGTGGGCAGAGTGACTAATGCCACCGCACACCGTGCATGGTCCGTACTATGGGCGCCGGTTGTCGCGGTTGAAGTCACGTCGACCGCGTTGGTCCTGATTGAACCTACGATCCCCACTTCGGCGATCTTCAATTTGGAGCCATTCTCGCGACCAGGCGTGTTTCCACACGTCTGACGGCTGTCTGAACGTGCGTAAATGCCTTCAGCGGCCGCACGGCGCTCATTTTCGTTAGCCGCGGCGAGGAATCGGTCATTTGCATCCAAAGAGTAATCACCATCCGTATTATTGGGCTGAAAGTCGTCGTACTCGTCTTGGACATCGTTGTTGCCTTCGGATCTTCATTGTATTACTCGGTGCCTCCCTGAGCATTTTGACGGCCATCCAATTCCGCTAGTAGGTATCCCACTGCGGCTTCAATGAGTGTCACTCTTGGTTTATTGCGGTTGTCATCGCGGCGACGGTCATCACGCCGATTGCTGCGGGCGTACCCATCGTCGCGTCGCACATGCCGAATCTTGGAGTATCGATACTCGCTGTCACTCTTGGCCATTCTCTCCTTGCCCTTGAGAACATCTTCGATGATCTCTTCGAGCTTGTGACTGTCGGTGACTCGAGCGTGGTAAAGACTCTCCCGCCAACTTGCCATCATCGCACGCTGCAAGGAACTGCTGTACGTGTTCTTTCGCGTCGCGACGGCTCTTTTCGAAGTGTAGACGGGCAGTCTGTGCGTAGCCATTCAGCCTGTTTATGTAGTCGCACAGATGTTCGTTACGTTCCCATTTTGCAGAGTAGTAGCGGGACAGTGTCGTCTGCGTGAACTGCGAGCAGTAATAGAGAATAAACGCATCGCTCAACAGCTTCCACTTGCGCTTCGTCTTCTTCGGAAGCTGGCGCAATCAATGATGGCTCCGTCCCGGAGCCTTAGCTCAAAGGGAATGCACCATTTGTCGGCATCTGTGTGGGTTCCAGTCATTTCGTAGACGAACCCACGGAGCCACTGCATACCGTTCTCGCTCTTGTTGCGAGAGCCCGAGAACGGCATGATGCAATCCAATGGTCGGTGCGATGCCATTACAATCCTCGGTGTCGGATCTACGTCGTTCAGTGTCACCAGCTCATTCATCTGACGCATCAACTTGACTTGAGGATCTTCCTCGTCGAATGTACGCACCTAAATGTCATCGTCACTTGACGAACCATCACTGTCAACTTGACGACGTCCGGCACCACCTTTGGGAGCTCGCGCACCGCCCCGGCGACCGAGCGAACGCTCTTTATCAGCGTAAACACGCTGTATACGGCTCTCCGAACGTGGCGTAGCCATGTGCGAGTCTTGAAAGTACGGTGAAGCTTTGGTAGTGCTAAAGGCACCGCGCTCAGCTCCATGCTTGGTCGGAGGAGTACGGTCGTGTCGTTGGGGCGTCTGCGGCAGCGGAATCGTGAACGGATCTTCATCTTGAACGATCGGTCGACTCACGGGCTGCTTTCCGGCGTTGATGCCGACAGCGCCAAATGTCTTCCGAAGCTTCTTTTTCCATTTCTGGAGAGCAGCTCATCGCCATAATCTTTATAGTCCGGTTTGTGTCCCGCAACGTTATCAAGCTCGTCGGCGAGGTTCCTCGAAAGGGAACTGGTCGCCCCGCTCAGCCTCGATGATAGCGTGGCCGTCTCCGGTGTCGCTGCACCTGGCTCTGGCGCCGCCGTCTTGTCTTCGTAATCGTCATAATCGTGGGCGTCAGGGCCGATGTCCGCCTCGTCTTCAAAGCTCACCGAAAGCTCGGTGGCGGGTGCAAAGCGTGCAGCCGGACTTGAGCTCTCGTTGCGAGCTCCGCCAGACTTGGCAGGCGTGGCTGGTACCGTCGGTTGTCCTTTTGCCATGTGTATTCTTTTCTTTTTCTTTTTCTTCTTATCTTGGTAGCTCATAAACTGGAAGGTCATACAAACAGTTCACAATGGTCACATTCTGTTCCTGGGTCGCGGCACCAGTTGTGGTGTTGGAATTCCCACGTGAACTGTTGCAGAAATGTAGTTAGGACGCTCCCACAACAATACGTCTACTAGCATAGTAAACGATCGTTCGGGCGGACCCGAAGACCCCCGTTCTGCCCTTGCACTTGGACGAACTGAACCTTGTAAACTACTTATATAGGCCAACCAGTAAAAATAAGAACACGCTACTAGCACGAGCAAAGCTAATAGGGGTTATGAATCCTCGTGGTCCCAACAGCGGAAGGGTGCCAGACACGGGTAAGCCTTTTACGAGGGCACCGAGTGTTCAACACTCGGTTGGAAGAATAAAAGGGATGCAATATAAGCAATCCCAGTTGTGCAAATAGGCAACAATAAGCCGTCACGTAAAACCTTCCGATACCAATCGGCGAATACACAAAGTCTCGTGGCCTTGCCGGATAACCCTCGCTACAGAGCTTCGAGTTCACCGACAGGCATAACACACTCAAACAAGCTTGACTAGACGCTTACCTTGAAGCCAGACGTCGCTCTGTGTGCTTGAGTGGAAATTCTGCTCTGTTTTTTTTTGTTTACCCTTTCGGGTCTATTACTAATACGAAGTCCTAATCAAGTATACACATATCAAGTGAACAATGATCCGTTATGAACCTTCTTGCACGCCAAGCGTCGCCTGCACCATCGCAGGAGTATCTTTAACGGCTCGCGCCCTGTCCCAGACGGTGAACGTGTCTTCAAAGGGCCGCCGAGTCTTCCGCGAACTCATCCCAACCGCCACCGATGTTTCGTACCGTAGATGGCCAGTTCTTAGCCGCTGAATGCGAATCCGGCCAGTCCATTATTAATAATAAGGACAGCCTGGATTCAGGAACATATGGACCGAATCCAATATCCGTTGAGAGTTCGGTGCTGACGCCGTCGAGTCTCTTGCACTTTGGAGTCACTGTACATCACATGACCGAGGGTTTGTCGTTTGAACAGTTTGGGCGGTGTCGCGTCTTTGTCGACGGGCGATTATCCGCAACTATGGAGAAATCACTACACCACATATTAGGCCCTCGTTTAAGATGTATGGTGCCGAATGACAGCCCTAGTGATGGTGGGAGGGCTGAAAAATCGAGTGTTCCGCTGGGATCAGGCCGCCGAAGGTGCGAGGATGGTCCAACGGACTGTCGTTTGGGCTTCCCAGGTGCGCAAACACTGATGACCGATGTTCGCCGTGGATACTGTCGGCAAGGACGAGCCGTGCCCCCCAGGCGTATTTGACGGTTATCTCGAGCATCGAGCCGAAGGTTTGTTCGCTGCGCCCTCCAAAGTGAAATGAACCACAACTGCTTCAGATAAACTCTGCCACCCGCGGAATCGGTTTCCTTTGGGACTGGCCAATACCAAGCAGTCTTATGCCCTGTCCGTTTCTATTAGCTGGATGTGTCTTGGCCGTTGAATGCCCTCCATCATCAGGAGAACTAATTACTACTTCTGCTCCGCTCGCTACGCTCCCTACTTGCGTTGATAGCAAATATATCGGCCTATTAGATATACCTTCCAGCTTTTTTGACGAGGGTAGATATGTCGTTGGTTGGCGTTTCACCGTCATTATAAATAGCGCTACGTTCAACAGTGTCCACTACCGTTTTGCCTTATTATACACCGGGCGATATCGAGCTAATTGCTCTTGCTATGTAATCACTGTAATATCTTATCCGTACTCCCAAACCGTAGCCCTTTCCGGTATAACTCAATATTCTTTCGGTAAAATTCGCCCACAAGTCATCACTTGACACTTCCATATTGGTATATATTTTTTTTTATCTTTTTGCGTTCGTGGACAACCGGTACTTTCAGCATCTTATCACCTTTCATACTTGCCTAATGGGTAGTATTGATTTTCAAATCGAATGACTTACCGGTATTGAGCTTACGTTTTGCCGAAATATGGTACTAATTCCGACTGTAGACCGGTCGTAAGGACACATACTATTAAAATGCAATGTATAGTAGCTACAGAAGCATCACATCGTAGCTAGCATAACCGTTTGCCAAGCGAACGAAATATAAGCACACATACGGCTCGCTGGGGTCACTACGAGAATAACTAAAAGAAGCTCCAAGCGTTTATAGTGTATTCATAGGGGGTATACGTTACAGGGCAATATTATACGTGCTATAAACATAATGCTACAGTAGTCAGAGAGAACTAGCGCTCTGGGCGCCCGCTCCACGGACGCAAGGGCATGGTTGGTTAGTGAAGAGAGGACAGACCACCTCCGCTGGGCTTCGCAAATTTACGCAAAGCAAGCCTACATTTAAAAAGTGTGTATAGTGTTTTACTAATTTTGCCCACGTCATCGCGTGAATGGAGCGACAGGTACTATTTCGTCTAGCCGACATGTATGTATTTGGAACCATATCGCTGATTGCGACAGTCAGCTAAAGCAGGTTTTGATCATCTCCATATCCATAGTGTCGTTTAGAATCACTAGTATCTGCCAATTACCATCCAAATTATCAATTTCTCATCTCGATGTGACTCGCTGCGTTCTCCATAATATCATGAAATTTCTAAAAGACATGTATCCGATGTTCGCTGGGTCGGCTCATTTAATCGGACCGACCTTAATGGTCAAACTCGGCTTCTAACCCGGGCGTGATTGGATGAACGTCATTGACTAACGTACCAACTTATATGTTACTGGCTGACAGAGTGGCGTAGATTATTTCCGAGTGGTATTTACTGGCTCGGATATGTATGGCAAATATACGAGGCCATGTATCGGTCTATACGACCAAGGGCGTCCCTAACTAGGCACATGTCAAACCGCAGCGATATACAGGCAAGCTGGCCGCGCGTCTGTTTCTAGTTGTCAGACGGATATATAGGCGCCTGGCAGGTACGCTTTTTACAACCGCGAGTCAATAGAGCTCGACATATATGGACAGCGCACTAAACTACAGTTTGAGTACAGACACCTCGAGTTGCCACACCCACATCAATGGTCAACACTACCGCATACGTGGTCCTGTCTATGTAGACAGCTATTTATATATAGCGCGTAGAGCTCACTCAATACTACTATTCAAATTTGTGAGCCCATATTAGTGGAATAAATGCTGTGCGCGTTACTGGTACATATATCATGGTGTTGCGTGTGTTTCAGTGAGCAAGTGTATTTCCAACTGCGGTGACGCGTATCCAGAAAGGGACGGCCATATCGCACTAGTGCACAGCTTATACTATGTGCGAACTTTTATAAGAATCGCGCTGATCTTTTTAGGCGACCTATTAATTTTACCATATGAGCGAAATCTAAGCCTAACATTGTCCGACAGTATACAAATATAAAGATATATGAGGTTTTCTTTTTGGGGGACCAGTCAGGAACCGTCACCTTCTTGACGTTCGCCAGGCTTTTTTGGTGGCGTAATTCAGCCGAATCAGGTGGGGGGGGGGGGGGGCTTCCTCTCAGAACTCAGCGCTTTTGGGGCGCTCTCAATGGCAAAGCAGCGTCACGCTATGTCGGGACCGCTGGTTGTACGAAACACGTAGCCATATTGCAATTTTCCGCAGCAGACGTAGCGCCGTGGGCTCGTCGTTGTCGCTGTGGTTTCAGCATAAGCAGCAAAACGTTTTATGCATGAATGCCTTGCCGTGTTACAACTTGTGCACAAACAAACGAACGGCACTTTTTAACCTCTAACCTACGTCATAATATTAGCCGTTCGTACGGTCATTAAGTACTGGGTGTATATTATGAAACTGAATTTTTAATGGCGTTGTATTATTATATCACAAATATGTTTTTTTTTACTCACTAAAATATGTCAGCATACTTGCCAAGTGTAATGCTAGCACTTATCATAAACCAAAGTAATAAATATTTTTATTTAGTGTATTGCAATTGTTATATTAATGATAATTTCCAGAACATACATGTTTAGCAATAACAATGCCTTTGAACAGTACCACGTAGATACCTTGCGCGTATGCACTCATCACGCGCGGGGCCCGTGTGCAGCAAATGCAATGGCAGCGTATGTTCTTTATCAAAACAAATTACTAGAAACAGATATAATGAAATAGGAAGTGTGATGAAGGAAAATAACATTGCAAAGCTCTTACAAAATGAGGTGGTTGCTGTGCCCGATTTACAGTACATGCGACATTTTTTGCGTGCATTATTTAAAGTTAGGCAGGAGCGCAGGTCTGTTTCTTACAATCGATGTGTTTCGTGCTCGGCAGAAATACTTACCTTACGTCCAATCGCGAGTGCGAGAGACGGTCTGATCGTGCGACAGATCCAGTCAGTGTCCCAGGTCGGCAAATATTACATAATCACAGTGCGAGCTAATTGCGTGACGACGTTGGGTATATTTGTAATTTTTGTATAACTAGGTTGCGTCAGAAAGATAGTCACGATCGGTAAGATGGGACAAACATGTATTAGAAAGGCCAAGTGTGGCCGTGCGAAAACATAGAAAAAAGGCAGCAAGACAGGGAAACGACGGAGTGATTAAATTACGGAGAGACAGGTTACGTGTGTAGGTGGCGAGAAACTAGCCCTCTTGCCGCCCGCTCCGCCGGCGATAGGGCATGGCTTCTTGGTGTAGAGCGTGCTGACCGCCTCCGCTGTGCTGCGGTGGGCTTAGTAATTTTTACTCGAAGCAAAGTTACATACAAAAATATGTACACCGTGTTCAACTAATTTTGCGTTCCACGGAAATACCGTACACAATATCATTAGTTCCCGCATGTAATGCCTCGCCAATTCCTCTCTCGACCTGAACCTCTTGCATTATTTAAAGTCACTTTGGTAACATACCATTTCGATAAGTATGTATGAAAACTGAATGTTAAAATTTTATACCCTCGTTATGGATCTAGCTCGGATGCATATTGTTGATCGTCATGATAAAGGTAGACATGACTGTAAATTATTGCGAAGATACCATATTAGTCGTTATCACCAGGGTTTAACATGAGCTGCTAGATAAACACCGTTTTACCCTGGAAGCGTTTGCCTTGATTCTCGGTTAAGCGCTTCAACCCTGAAATTGCAAAACTATGAGATGCGCTTTATTGCAAAGTCACTCTCTGTTGTTCAGAAGTTGGGACATTGGCATGGTGCGCCAAACATCAAGGCAAATCAGCGAGGAGATTTCACATAAGCTTAGCGATAGTACATACGACTACCAAATAGTTATGGGATTCTACGCAAAAGGTTGCCAGAAACTATTTTGACTTGCCGAGAGAGATTCGATACCATATCGTTTATCAGCTAAAGCCAATTGGATAATATCCGGTTGCATTTAATGGTTTAGAACAGCTAGTACCTGCCGATGGTCACCCAAATGATATTCCTCCCCTTTATCGGACTCGTTGAGTTTTTTTTTAATTAAATGATATCACTGAACGGCATTTACTCGATGTTCGCTGACGCATCTCAACTAATCAGATTGTCATTAATAACCCATTCCGTCTTCTATCTCTGGCATCATAGGATAAACGCCATTGACTTACTACCCGACTTATTACTTATTTGCGTAGCTAATGACTACCATAGAGACGTATATCCTTTCCGAGTGGCATTTACTGGCATATTTCGCAAGGTGGCCAATGCGTGTATGTGTCACGTGCTCGTGATGACCAAACCGTTTGCCTGGTGTCTTTTGCTTTCTCGGTACTTTCGTCTTACCGTGCTAGCCTATGGTGGTAACGCTTCTGATGATTTATTCGCGTCACTAACTGGGATTAGATCATACCGCACGATACAGGGGAGCTGATCGCGCGACATTTATCCGTAGTCAACGTGATATCTACGCGGGCATCGGATGTACATGATAGCCGTCCGTGACGGAACCAAGCTCTGACCTCGACCATTATGGACAGGGCACTAAAGTACAGTAATCCGTACAGACACATCGATTTGCCACGTCCATCTGTATGGTCTGTACTCCCGCACAGCTATGAAGCCAGCCAATTATCCGTCCTGCGTTGTGCTTGCTCAATACTTTAGTTTTCATTTGCGAGCGCACCTTAGTGGAATAAACGCCGTGAGTGTTGATGTCACATCATGGTTTTGCGTGTGTCCAAGTGGGCGAGTGTAGCTGCCATCTACGGTGACGCGTATGCAAACAGGGACAACCAGTTTACAGCGACACACAGTACGCGATTGCAGTTTGTCCGAGCGTGCATTGGCGCGTCGACGACTAACTTTGGTGGCCGCTGTCATCTCGGACCCACCTTCTCCTCGCACTGGATCCTCGGATCCACTCTCTCCCCTTGCTGGATCGCCCCCGGCGACTAGCGTCTCAGATTCTCAGCAGTCTCGAAGTGGGGCGGGTTCGTTGACTGCGAAATGGCCGCGTAGTGCATCCCCTGCTTCTGGTATTGGGTCTTCCCGGCCTCACACGAAGACGCGAGCCTCTTTCCCGGCTAGAGCCCCTGCCAAGGCCAAGCCCAAAGTCGGTTCTGCCTCTTAAGCAAGTCCCCAAGACCGGATCTTCATCCCAGCCTTTGGTTTCGTCCTCGAAGTCCGGAGCTGGATCCAAGACTGGATCCACTGCGGCGTCCAAGTTGGGATCTGGATCCAAAGCTGGATCCACGGCTGCTGTGTCGAAATCGGGATCTGGATCCAAGATAGGATCCGGTGCTACGTCCAAGTCGAGACCTCCATCCAAGGCTGGATCCACTGCATCCAATTCTGGATCGACATCCAAGACTGGATCCACGGCTGCGTCCAAGTCGGGACCTGCATCGAAGCCTGGATCCGCTGCCACGTCCAAGTCGGGACCTGCATCCAAGGCTGGATCCACTGATGTGGCGTCGAAGACTAGTTCTGTGGCCAAGACTGGGTCCGTCGCTGCAGTGTCAAACACTGGTTCCAGCGCCAAGGCTGGATCCACTATCACGACGTCGTCCCAGGCAGTTTCTTCGACCGAATACACGGCGGTTGTTTCTTCTACGACGGGGCCAGTCACATCCACGGCCAGTTCTAGTTCGTCTCAGCTGGGAACCACTGCTGGCCCTTCCGTGACGGTGCCTACCGTTCCTCGCCCAGCTCCAACTGTCGGAACTTGGTCCGGTAAGGGGAAAGCTAAACGTGCTATCCCCACCGGTTGTGGACTTGGCAGGTCGGAAGACGACAAGGAGAAGGAATCGTATTGGTCCGACGGCTGGGGACCTCCTATCTGATCGTCCTCGAAGTGTACTCTCTCCACCGGCCACTATTCCTTCAGCCCGGATGATGATGATGACGACGATGACGATTAGGATCCCGAGGATTCTGAAGAGGCCCGAATCGCCGACGATGCCTTGGAAGAAGACACGCGGCGGGCTTTGTCCCAATCCAGATCCGAAGCTCGGCGGAGATCCCTCTCGATGCCGACCAAGCAAGTCGCTGGCGCGCCTGGATCTGGGGCTGACACTGCAGGATCCGCGGTCCAGGTCGACAGTGATGAGGGGGGGGCAGCGATTGTGGAGAAGGATCACCTCACGGTGGCGGATCCACTGGATCTGCCTTGGTTCCCGCTCCTCCAAACTCTTCTTTACCAGACATGCTCTCCGTGGCTCCGTTTGGTCCGAATGCCACCTCCATCCCTGGTCGGCTTGCGTCGGTGGCTTTCACCACAAAAGATATCGAGCCTTGATCCGCCAAGAAATTGAACCGGGTCGCCATCTTCACCATGAAGATCACCGTCCTGTTTCCTGAGCTGCCGTTCTGTACTGAGTGGATATTCCCTTGCGAAGCAGATGACATGCGGACGCCCGGATATGTGGATTCGCTCGTCACTAGATCTCACGTGGAAGAGTTACATAATGCCACACCATGGGATATGTTGACGACCATGCTGGCAAATCCTGTTAGCTTCCGAAATGACGTCGGTGGACGTTTCGGGTTGTTCGTTGGTGCCTTCCGAGATTTCGTTTCCAAGCGCCGAATTGCCATATGGGAAGGCTCCCATCGGTTCCCTATTTCTCGTTCCCAACTGCGGAGTTCGACATGGCTGTCGAACTTTAATAAGCTGCGCGGCATCAGACGCAGTCACGCCGGTCGGGCTTGGAAGAAAGCTCTCATGATCCTCGTGTTGGCAATTCAAGACGGTTGGTATGACGTGGATATCTTGCTGGATCCGTTCTTCTTCCACCTTCCCCGGCGTGGGGATAAGGTGGCGTGGTTTCCAGGATCCGTATCTCGTCAAGCCAGCTTGGAAAGTCCCGGCCTCCACCACCCGGAACCTACGAGCTTAGTGGAGGCTGTACAAGCGATTGACGAAGCCACGCCTTGGCGCATCCAATTTCGGGGGGACCCCAGCCAACAGCTAGGACACCGGATCCAGCGTCCGGCGGGCAAGTTCTTCAACATTCAGCTCCTGACCACCTGATCCATACCGCTCTTTCACGCAGCACCCCCAGTTTCAGTCTTCGTGGATCCGCTCCGTAGTTGTAATTAGCGGCCGGAAACTGGGTCGATTTAGCCTGTTTGCATAAGCTTTATTAATCCACTTTTCGTTACCTGATTATGTATTCTCTAAGATTCTCTTGTTCGACTGAGGAGCCAGATCCACCATTTTAGTGTACACCTGGATCTGGGCTAGATCCACCCTTTCACCATACCCCTGGATCTGGGCTGGATCCGCCCTTTCAGCGTACTCCTAGATCTGGGCTGGATCCACCCTTCCAGCGTACACCTGGATCTGGGCTGGATCCACCCCCTGGCCCCCATCCAAATCCGTATCTGGATTCGTACCAACTTTTGGATCCGAACTGGATCCGCGCTTGTATTTGAGCCGGACCCACCTCTTACGGCCGAGTCTTAATTAGACCAGTATGGTCCGATCATTCGAAAAACTCGCGTTTGGTCCGGGGCTCTTTGCGCGTGAAAACGTCACTCTTCATGCATAAAAAATTCACCTTTTCTTCCTAATCCACACTCTTCCTGTGAATTCTCCTTCTCTTTTTTTCCCCTCTAATATGACCCGCTCAATCAGTGATCCTCCTCCTCCTGGCCCACACCCTTCATGCGGGTCCTTCTTCATTCTCCCGTCAATATGACCAGCTCACACCCATGTATCCTCCCATGCTCTTCTTGATGAGACTGCATCACGTCGAATCGGTTCCGATTCGTACGATACCGCAAGAAATCATAGGGTAATGCTGAACAGTTCAGATCTGCCTCGTCTACCCAACTGGGTTCGTCATATCCACGCCAATACACCAGAAATTCGCGGCAACTCCGTCCATACCGAGGTAGCTTCCCTGACCTCATGTCGGCTATCCTCTCGCCTTCGAGCGCGTCGGCTTCGAGACCCACGTTTCAACTATCTTCCGGTAGGAGGACTTCGTCGAAATCCACCGGGTCGGACTCATCCATCGAAATACGGATTTGCGGCCGGTCCGGATATCCCCCAACCAGCTTCAGCTTGTATACATGTACCACGGGGAACAAGCGATATTCGGTACCTGCCGTTTCCGACTTCACGGCGTGTTCCCCTATCTTTTCACTTACTCGGAACGGTCCGTGCCAAAGATGGGCCAGTTTACGGGCATATCCTTCTTTCACTCGATCTAGGTACAGCCACACCTGCAATCCAACTTGGATTTGATGTGGACGGGCGTCTTCGTTGTGTTGATCCGCTCGATCCTGTATCGCACTTCGTAACCGTTCGTTCACTTGGAATCTGGCTTGCCGGTAGTATTTCTGGACTTGGTGTCGCCATCGGCTCGGGTCCCGGTTTCTTCTCTTGGTGCTACCTACTGGAATAGCCGCTTCTAGAGTGGATCTAGGATCCCACCCATGTACCAAGTAGAATTGGGTATTGCTTCGGATCTTGTCCTATGCGGTATTCATTGCGAAGGTGAGTCGGTTCGGCGTACTCATCCCAATCCCTCTGATTCAAATCCTGAACATATATCTTGAGTGCCCTCGTGATCGTCTGCACCATGTGTTCAAAAGATCCATTAGCTTGGGGACGATATGCCATAGCTGCCCGCTGTATCTGTTCCAGGATCCGGCTGAAGGCTAAAAAAAACAGACATAAAGCCTTGCTCCCGATCATGCCGAATCATCTCGCTATCTCCAAATCTGCAAAAAAAACATTCCTCGTACGATTCGGGGATGGTCGGTGTAGTTCTAGAAGCGATAGCTTTGGCTAACACGTATCCGGTAAACCGATCCACCCAGATCAACAACTCTGTGTTTCCATTGAATGACTTGGGTAGTGAGGGGATGTGATCCATGTCTTTGGTTTGGAACGGGTAGGTTGCTTGGACATTCCCTGGAGACTCCCCTTCGATTGTGGGCCTGCCCTGGCCTGTCTCACAATCCGTGCATTCACCGACATATCCCTCCCCGCTCTTGAATAGTCCCCTCCAGTGGAAACATTCCCGGATCCGTTGGTAGGTTCGATCGATTCCCTGATGTCGTCCTTCAAAGCTAGCGTGATAATGATGTAGGACATCCTGTTGCAAGGTTTCCGGCATCACCAATCTCATCAATCCATCTCTATCCCCGCTGACTCGTTTCGTAGGAGGGCAATAGAAAAGTAAATCGTTCAGATCCACTGCATAATCCGTAGCGATAATACTGTAGAATTTAACGTCTTCCCGACTCAGGTCTCGTACATCCCCCATCAGATACTTCTTTAACCCCAGGATTCACCCTTCTTCGTTCTGTGCTTTGAGGATCCGCTCAATACGGACCCCTCTCACAAATGCTTCATCGAGAATCTGGGGGCTGGATCTAATCCTTCCTCTGGATCTCGTGACAGCCATTGCCTGGCCGTCCGCTTCATGGATCCAACCGCTTTCACTTCGTCTAGACGGTTTAATGTGACGAGATCCTGACGCTCGACCTATCTCTCCACCTCAACACCACATTGATTTCGTAAAGCCGCACTTGCCAAGCTGTCCGCACTGGCATTCCAATCTTGCTTGACATGTACCAGCTTGTGATTCATCCAACCACGTAAGTGGACCATCACCTTCTGTCGTAGCAGCGTTAGGGCCTAGGCCTTGCAGTCAATTTCGCCTCGCACTTGTTTGATCACCAAATTCAAATCTCCACATATCACCAGCCTTTTCGGATCCCCCTCCTTTTGTAGATCCAATTCCAGCAGGAGTCCGTTATACTCCGCTGCATTGACGGTGAGACCTTCCGCGTAAGTGGATCTGGCCCTTACCACTTTCCATCCGGGCAATTTCCACTGAATTGCGCTGTACGCTCCTCCTCCGCGCCGCACGCGAGAAGATCCATTGAAACTCAGGACGTACAGATTTTCATCCACTTGTACCGTCGGGATCGGGATCCGGCGTTTGGGTTCTTTCTTAGGAGCAATCCTAGCTAGTGCTTCGTCCATCTTGGCTCTGGGGGTGATGCTCGCGGCCAAAACTCCCAGGATCTCGTCTTCTCCTTTGGAACATTTTTCGATTTCCAGTGTCTATGGTGAAAGCAAAGCTGCCATTGTCCCAGCTGACCTTGTAGACCGGCCGACTTGAACAACCAGGCGAGCGTGGAGTGTCGAGTCAAGATCCGGATAGATCTTTCCACCAGCAAGTTGTAATTGAGATCCAGCACCCGCAGGAGTACCAGTATCTCCTTCTCCACCGCCCCGTAATTTAACTCATTCGGCTTTAGCGTTCGGCTGACGAAGGTGACCGGATGGCAGATCCCCTCATGTTCTTGTATTAAAGCCGCTGGAACCGCCCAATCACTAGCATTGACTATTACTGTAGGTTGACATTCCGGATCGAAATGGCGGAGGATGGGCGCCGTCGCCATCCTATTCCTTATCTCCACGAGCGCGTGCTGAGCTCGGAATCCACCGAGGCTCCGCTTCACTTTTTCCGACCCCCCCCCCCCCGTCAACTCTGTCCAGATTGGAACCTCTCGCAGCTGTTCCCGGGATGGATCCAGTTCCTGTTTTGGGTCGTCTTCCAACGTCGTACTATGTGGATCCCCTCGTGGATCTGAAATCTATGGCCAGAGCTTGTTGGATCTTGATCCGGACAGCCGAAGTGGGCATCGCAGCAAAATCCACCTCTCTCCATTCATAGGGGACTGCAGCGAAAAGTGCGTAATCCTCGATGAACCAACTGTAGTAGTTCAAACTGCCCAAGAAGGATTGCATCGCCCGTAGCGACTGTGGGGATGACAAGTCTGCCAGCGCAACCAGGTTCTTTGGATTCGCCTCCAATCTCTCGTTGGAGTCTCGATGACCTAAATAACCCACCTTCCGCATCTCCCAATAACGCGTCACCACGCTGATTGAGAGATTCCACTTAGTACACGCCTCCAGTAAGGATGTCGCTCTCTCGCACAGCTGATCCCACGATTCCGCCGGGATTATAATGCCGTCGACATAGGATCTGCGTCCTAACACGGATGGAGTTCCCAGATTACCTGGCTCTCCTGCTTCGAATGAATCCACTTCCGCATGACCTTCTCCGGATCCACCTGTTTCGGGTTCCGGTATTCGGGTAAATCCGTAGAGGGCATTATCGATCAGACGTTCATAGATCTGGAGTGCATTCTTCAAACGACATCCGGTTCCATTCGAATAGCCCAAATGGTGTGATGTATGCGGATATTGCGCGAGCTCGATCCGTCATAGTCACCACCCAAAAACCACTCGCCATATCTAGAGAGCAGTACCAGAGTACGTTATCCTGATCTCCCAATAGCTCATTGATCAGAGGCATCGGATACACCATCAATCTGGTCACACCATTAACCATCCGGTAATCAATACACAGACGTATATCCACTCCGTTCTTCTTTACGATGATTACCACAGGAGATGCCAACGGGGAGGTTGAGAAACTGATGATCTTGGCTGGTAGCAGACCCTTGATCAGATCCGAGAGCTATAATAGGAGCTGAGGCGCCACCTTCCGAACACTTTGAGCGATTGGTTTCGCATCACCGACATCGATGTCACATTTGACTCCGCGTGCAGCAGGTGGCAATGCGTTTTCTTTGCCAATTAGTAGATGTCGGCTTTCCCAGATCTTCTAATGTAGCCGATACACTTCCATGGGCTCGTTCGCCCCCGGATCCGCTTGGATATCATCAATCGTGACCTCCTCTGTGGTCAGTGGTACCTCCGGGATTACCGTCATACATTCCCCAAGATCCTCGGCGTGTAGATCCCCGCCTCCATGGTAGCATTCTTGTTCATTTTCAGTCTTTGTCGGATCCACCATTGGATCCAAGCACTGCGACTCCCCCTCTCCCGTCATTCCTTCTGTCTTCATGGGATCCGGTATCCTGGTACCGGGAAACCTACCTTTTGGATCGACTTGATCTTCTGGTAATTTTAAACACGACGACACCTGTTTAACCAGGGACACCCTCGACACGGATCCGAACATCCTATCCCATGGAAAGTTCAGATCCAACCGTGGGTCTGCACGATTCGGCGATACGCCTTCAATACCCGGCTATCCCCCATCCACCGACCCTTGGATATCTAAGGACCGGTTCTGGGTTTCTCCAGCCGTCTTGGATCCAGCTTCTACCACTTGGATCCCGATCTGACAATCGCTCTGCAGGATCTTTTGCGGAGTTGGGTATGACGGCCGATCCACCAAGGGGCCAGTTGGCTCCGCCGGGAGCTCCACCTCCCCGAGGGGTTCAGTCTCGGTAGTCGCTTCATACGCCAGATTCTGCCATTCTCTATACCGATGATATCCCACTGACACATATCCAGGTCGCCTAGGGATACCATTCTTCGCTAACCAACGCTCAATCTCCTCATAGTGGTCCAGTAATAGTCTCTTGTCGCTGACATTCGTGGCCTGGAGGTATTGTGATGGAACTGGTCCTTGAATTACTTTGGCACCCGCTTCTCACCCTGAGTGACCACCGTTGCTCATGTTCCACCCATTTCAACCGATCTGGCAGTTCCCAGGTCTCTCGGGGCTCGATTCGTCTTATCCGCCCTTATGATCCTCACCTTCGCTCCATACAGCGGTCGCCGTCCACTGAGCTGGATCCGCATCTCGTCCGGGAAACACAGTGTCCCATCTGACAGATCCAATCTTACGTCGACTGGTACCATGAAATCCATCCCGAGGATGGCATCTTGACCAGCAAGGTCTCCAACCGAAATATCGAGCCAATATACCAAACAACCTGCCAGCATGATCGTGGTCCGCGTTTTCCCATTCGTACGGTACACGCCTTCACCAATCCCAGCACAATCGCGGATCCGAATCCCATCCACTTAGCACCCAACCTTACGAGCAAAGGCGGCATCTAGTACAACCACCTCGGCACCACTGTCCGGGAGTAGGATTGCTTTTTCATTGTTGATCTTGCCCACCATCTTGGCTTGTCTGAACAATTTTCCTTGGGCATGGTAGTTCCAGTATCCACGGGGCTCCCCTATCAGCAGATCCATGAATCCGACATCTTCAGATCCACGGGATCCAGTGACCTGACAAACCTTGGGTGGATCGGCATTGACCTCATCCTTGGTAGGCTCAAACCATTGGCCATGTTGTCGTTTCTCCTAGTAACCGCGCGCTTCTCCCTTTTGTAGATTCAGGGCTGAACAGACTTCATCTCGATGAAATGATCCACGTGTTACCGTAGTACCTTGAATCCCCCATCCTTGATCTTTAACTTGGCCCGTAGGCCGGCCACATTTAGCCGATGCAGACATTCCAGCGGGGATTCATCCGATCTGCGGCGAGCGTGGTAGTATTGTCGTGCCCCCGACACCACCAATCTACGGTACTGGGTATTGAAACTGCGCAGCAAATCCAGCCACTTGTTCCTGGTGGATCTTCCCAGCTGCCGATACCAGTTTTTAACTGGCCCTGCTAGCAGAACTAACGAGGGCCCCCATCGGGAGGACCCTCACACAAAACGTGCACGGTCGGGATAGGCAGATGATTGTCAGTAAGTACCAGTATCGTACCGGTTTAAATGGGTGTAAACGAGCTGTAGACGAACCACAAAAGGTTGTCAATTACAAAGAGTTCACCAATGAGTAATACCAGCCTTTAACGAGCTGTCATCTTACCGCCATCCCAATATGTGTACGCCTTGCAAAAGAAGAAGCGTTGTATCAGTGGGCTAAAGGTCACGGGCTCAATCTTTCAGTTCGGTACACAGACGACGCTGCCAGGAAGGTGTGGGCACGGAACTATGAGTGCAATCGCTCCGGAGCCGTGAAGAATACAAGCACTTGACCGAAGAGACCCGAGCTCGCACCATGCGAGGTTCAAAACGCTTAGGATGCCCCATGCGCATCGCACTGCATGCTGTCAGCAAGGAAGAAACCGACGGGCCTTGGAAGGTTGTTCACACGGCACGGAGCGCTCATCATAACCACGAACCGTCTCGGGACATTCGTGCTCATGCTGCTGTCAGTCGCCGTGCTGCTCAAAGGTCTCAGGAACAAACGTCGGTGAACACGTCAGACCCGATGGAGCTCCAGACTGCAGCAGAGGTGGCTGTTTCGACCAATTAAGCCACGCTTATAAGTGCCGATCCAGACTCGCTCGGGATCGCCAAAGACATCGCCAACACAAGAAGCGCCGTTCGTAGGCGAGATCTGGCTTCTCATACAGCGATAGAAGCTCTATTCATGGAGCTTCGAGAGCATAAATTCTATTACAAGTGGCGCGTCAAACAAGAAACGAACGAGGTAACCCACCTTATTTGGGCTCATCCCGACACCGCTGAGCTTTTCAAGCTTCACCGTGATGTGTTAGTTGCCGACGGCACCTACAAGACAAGGATCCTTGTTTCGGGGAATTCCGTGCTGTCCATGGTCGCCCGTGGCTCCACGACCTTAATGCTGACATAAAGTCGAATGGAAGGAAGTACCTCACCCCGGATCATTTTCGGAAAGCACTGGTGGATCCACCTCGACAACAGGACTGCCCCTGCAAGAATTCAAGACCCTGCTACACTGCAACAATTTTGGTCCAAGAAAAACACGCGCAGAACGCGGCTTGCAAACTTATGTAGTAAAGGGACCGGCCACGACCCGACATATAGTGAACGAAATGACAAAAATAACCCGGCTACACCTCCAAGGTCTACTCAGGATGCCCCTCCGGATCCCCAAGGTTTTGAAACTCAAGCGGGTGATCAAGTACAGCCATTGGAACCACCCTTTTACTAGCGAGGTCGCAGAGGTATGCCGGAAGAGCACCTTAATTAGATCAGAGTGAAAGAGAGGAATGGGCGTTGTTTAAACACATTCGTAATTCCATCAATACATCGTGGATGACACAGCTAAACAACGAACCGCAGAGAAGACAGGTAGTTTTTATATTAAAAAGAAAAATTGTAACTGGAACGCGAATTGTAACGGGATTGCTGTACCAAAGTTGAAGATCGCGACCAATTAAAAACAAGTAAACATAATTTTATCAGGTCAGGTGAGCTCTTCATCTTCCATCCATTTAAGCTTACTGTACGTCTCAATTCTAAGCGGAGTGTTCCCTCATCTTGTGGACTCGTAGCGAGCTCTGGTGCTTGAACACCTCGTCACACACCTCACATTTGAGCTCACCTTCCTTGTACATACGTTTGCACTTCTGCTTGTTCAGAGCCCCTTGGGGTTCTTTTCGCAGAAGAAGCGGTGATTCCAAATTGCTTGACCCTTCTCCGCCTTTTCGCCAAAAAACATACACTCAAGGAATTCAGGAAGTGCGCCTTGAACGATATCTGGTGTCCATTTCATCCCTGCGTAGGTAAGGTAGCAGTGAATGCGGTAGTTCCTCGTGGTGTAAGGCATTCCGTTGTGTATACGGTCACCTCTGAACAGACCACAGAATCCAACCGAAATGTCCACGACGTGCGCCTTGGCGTTGTCTCTCGCAGTAAAGCAACCGGCATAGATGCTGAGCTTCGTGCCAGGCTCCAAAGCAAAAATCATGCTGGCTGGAACACCATCCGGGCGAAGGTTCCGGGCTCTCACCAAGTCACTCTCTTTTCAGGCTTGGTGGGGCTCCTGTTCTGAGCCCTCAGGCATCGACCGCATAAACGAGAAAATACCAGGCTCCGAGCCATAGTGCAGGATGGCGACAACCACCTTTAGAGCCTTGCTCAACTCTTGTAGAGGCGATGCCATGTGCGAGAGCTCATGCACGATTGCTGTCGGAAGTTGTCGTCTTTACCACCCACGCGATTGAAGACGCCATTGTACGGACGCGCTTTAGCTAGGAGCGACGGAACTACCGTGTCAGGAAGCACAAGGCCCACAGGCAGATATCCATGCGGAAGCAATGTCCCTGTTGGTGGCTTCTCCATTTGAGGCTGTGGAGGGAGATCTGAGAGTGGTAGATGTAACGGGAACGCGATTTGTAACGGGAACGGTTTTTGAAACGGGAACGGTTTTTAATACCGGTACAATACTGGTACTTACTGATAATCTCATCTGCCTATCCCAACCGTTTACGTTTTGTGCGAGGGTCCTCGTTAGTTTCTCCCCTAGCAGATCCGCAAAGGTCAGACATTTTTCAGCATCCGACGCTTGATCTCTCATGAGGGCCGACTTGACTTTGCTGATCCATGTTCGTGCTCAGCCTTCGTCTTGATCCTTGCCCATAACTCCTTCAGATTCAAAATGGCTAAGATCCGTACCCTCTGAATCATAGACGACCCATCCGTTCCGGCTGCAGCTGTTGCTACCGCCGCTGGCGAGGGGGATGAGCCATCCAGATCATCTGGGTCGAACTCATCATGGGAGTTGTCTCCCTCCACTGACTCCATCTCCACGTCCCGTGCCCCATGTTCATGGAGCACTTGTGCTTGCGGCTTGGGCGATCTAATGCCTTGTTCGGCCAGGAAACGACTCGTCGCAGCTTCGAAGTGTCGTTGCAGGGTGTCCAAGAAGATGTCCGAAGATCCTGTTGCCGTCTGGCCCACTGGCGAGACAGGATCCGTGAGGCGATTGCCTTGCACCCGATCTGACGATAACCCACTGGCTTCTTGCTGGATCTGGCTCGATCCTGGTTGGATTGTATCAGATCACGGGTAGGGCATGTTGGATCTTCACACTCGAGAGCGCTTCCTTCCCCCGGATCCTCGCCCGCGCTTCCAGCATGGACGCCCCGGAGGGACCCAAAGTCATGCGTCGTGGCTTGGACGACGTATCTGACCCATCCTCCGCCACGGACTCGTAGCTAGAGAATGCATCGTGACGATCCTCGGCGACGACACTGGATCCATAGTGTGCGACCTTTCCCCGGTGATGGACTCGTCTCTAACGAAGAGGTCCCGCGTCGCTGATACTAAGAGATCTAAGTTCAGCTCGAAGATATCCTTTTGCACCGAACGCACTAACTACGATGCCTGAATCCGTAGGCAGACGTAATAGATCGTTGACTGCTACCAACTTGTTCGCCGTTTGCATTGGTGTTCGCACCTGTTCCCTTAAAGCTTTGATCTGTCGTGGATTCGGGATCCACATGACCGGATCAGGATGCAGAAATACGCGTAGAGCTTGGTGGCGATACACAAACTTGAGATCCTTGTCGGACCATCTTGACCTGGATCCAGCTTGGTCTTCTTCCGACTCTGGAGCTTGCATCTTCTTCCGCGTAGTCTTACTCGTGTTCGTCTTTTTTCTCGTTTTTCGACTAGCGGGCTTGGGTTTAGGTACGGTGTTGGCTTAACCGGTGAATCTGCAAATGCATACAGTTTCGCCTTCACCTTTCCTTGTTTTGTTAGCGGATCTTGACTTGTGTCAAGATCCGCAGGGGTCACTGAGGGGACCTGGGGAGGATACAGAGGTTTCTCTTCTAGATCCGGATCCACCTCTCTTCCGTCGACAGAGTTCCTCCCAGGTCTCCAGCGATCCGCGCATCTTGCTTCATTCAGCAGCGTCTTCTTCGATCCGACTTCCGATGGCGCCTCTTTCCCTGGCTCAATCTTCACTGAGCATCTTCTTGGGACTTACGGTGAAATCCCGAGTCATTAAAAGATCTGGGTACGCGCACCATTGTGGTGTAGCGGGATCAGAAAAATCTGCGAGATTGCGGGATCCAACTTACCAACAGCGCCCAGACACCGACAACCGGAGCCCCCCCCCCCCCCCGATGATCCGTGATCTGCTGAGCTTTCCTCAACTTGTGTGCCCGTCGGTAGGGCGGGATCTGGCTCTCTTGGTAATTCCCGAAGAGTTCAAGTGGTGAAGCTTGAGTGTCTTGGCGAGACGTGGGGATGAGGTGGAGCAGTAGGGGTAAGATGTTGATTCTGCGTCTTTAGTTGTTTCTTGATCCTAAGCGACTATTCGAGCTGGTTGGATCCAGGGCCAAGATCTGGGATCTGGCCGTAGGGTTTCCTTGCGGGCGTGTTCCCTTGCTTTTGTGTTGGCTAATCGTAGTACTTGCCGCCTCCTGTGACGGGATCTTGAGAATTGAGATCTACTTAGGTATACCCGGCCACGTAGTAAATCCGGTTAACCTTTCGGATCTGCATTGTAAAGGAAAGCTCACTAGGTTGTAACATCTGGCCAATGTATTACCCAGTTATCACTACCAACACTAGATTAGCAATTCCTAACCTTCTCCGAACTCGTACGGCTAATGTAGTTCCGATTCTTGAGGGCAGGAAGGCACTTGCGTGATACTGTGCAAATTGAAGTCTGTATTGATAGCTAAGCCTATACCTGCCTGGATTACTACCTTTTATGTCTTTTACCTGCTAAATCCCCTACCAGGCTCGATCGCATGTCCTTTTTCTCCCTGACCCATCATCACAGCTGTATTCTCATCAGATCCACCGCATCCATGGCGTAATCGTTATAGTCGTCACATTATGGGTACACTTCTCCGGATCCAGGCCACCTTGATCCACCTCACTACAAACATACGCTCATCATGGATCTGGCTTTCCAATCTTCCCACATCGTCTTGTGATCGTCTGTGGTATTCATCGTCCCACGAAAGTTCGAGAGCCATTGCATCCACCATCCCCATATCCCGGCTCCATGTCACTCCGTGTGGGATCATCACCCCCTTGGATCCGGACTCGAAAGTGTGCGATCTGGGACATATCGTGGTGGATCTTGCCATCTTGTTAGTGTTGATACCAGATCCACCTTCAGATGACACCTACCATCCTTCCTTCATAGGATCCCCACTTGATCCACCTGTACAAGGTATATCCCAAATAACTTACCCCCCTAGTGGAGTCTGGTGTCTGTCTGTCAGTCCGTCCGTAACGGGCTAGGGTTAATTAATGTAACGCATATGCGGGCGTTCTACTGGCTGCCGAGCGCAGCGAAGGCGGCGTCGATTCGCTAAAATCCTGCCGAGCGCAACGAAGGCGGCTCCCATTGGCTAAAATCGGTATTGTGTTTTGGACACACTATATGTGGACTACACATCGTACTTAAAAGCGCCGCTTAAATTTCATTTTGCTCTTATTTTCAGCTGCGGTATGCAAGGCCACGCAAAGGGCGCTGCCTATGTGCGCGTTAGTTAGCATAATTAAAAGTCGCCGATAAGCACACACGTACTATATCGTCGTAGGAGCTGTTGAAAAAAATTGTAGGCCCTGTTGACCCATATTTCGACTTAAACTGAAGATTTAGTACTTATTGAATATAGAATGATATTTTAGGCTTCGTAGTACATTTCTAATAATTAAACTTACAATACTGTTTTGCGTAGCACTATTTTGAAGACTTTTCATATTTTTGCTTGCAGTTATTTGTAGTAGTAGTACACTTGTTAATTATTTTAGCGTTAGATAATAAATAACAATTGTATAACTATAATTAATAATGTGAAAACTTTAAAATATGACTATTGTGGCTTACACCCCTGCACCCCACACTGCCTCCGGGGAAAAAGTGTCATCTTCCTTAGTATTTACGCGCGTAGTGTGCGACCTTAAGATATTGTGCGAACTTTCCAACAATATATATTCCGTACATCAAACAAAATGGGAACAGCGTTTGTGATTAAGTTAGCACGGAGGCACGTGACTCAGCAAGAACACGAAACACGAAAGAACACCGACCCACACTATGTAGATGATGGGATAGAAGAGCAACACGAAGCACGGCAGGCCATGGACGATGATAGAAGTCTTAGCCGATGCAAACCACGAAGTTTTATAAGTAGCGTGAAGAACGGAAGAGCACGCAGCCATGAAAAGGACAGAAGGACACGAATATGACGGGAGCGTACGGGCCACGGAAAGGAACTAATTATATAGACAATCCAGCATGCTGAAAAGCACGGCTACGGAAGCGCATGCACGTTCGAAGCACGTGGCGGTAAAAGTGCACTGACAGCAATTCTCCCGTAGCACCACGGTAGAGCACGGAGCACGGTCGACAGACCAGGCATGAAGCCACGGGAGACCATAAACGGGAAATCATCGAGCATTGGAGCACGATACCAGGGTAGAACCGGAGCTCACCGAGTCCGACGGCGCGATACTACGGTAGCTCACAACAGAACGGACGGCAGACCTGCGCCGACACCACAAAATAACACGATGACTTGGACGGTGGCCAAGACACTAAACCATGATAGAAATGCGGACACCGGAGCTGTAGACGCGAAATCACCGAGCCATGGGGCACTATATCAGTGTAGAACCTGAGCTTACCGTGCCACGGAGGGCAATAGCGCATTAGAATTCGATTGCACGGACGGCGGACCAGCCACGAAATGGAGGGAGGGGGGACTTGGGGTGACCACGATTGTGGAGGACGATGCCGTTGTAGAACGCGATAACACCAGCAACGCAGATGCAATACGCAAGCACAATACCATAGACAGCAAAACCATATCGCAATTACACGATGGCGTTATAACGCGGTCGATGGAGTCTCACCAGACGAGCCCGATACACGAATGCTGGAACAACACGACTGCATGGAGACACCGAACCAAGGATTAGCACACTTCGGCTGGCGATGGAAGGCCAACGGCCACTGCACAACAAAACCGGTGCAGCCTACGTAAACTTTAAACCCTAGGGAGTAGTTAGCATCCACAAAAGAGGTCGTACTAAAGCGAATTAACCCAAAAGAGAGAGCGCTTAACCACTAGGCAGCATGTGCCACGGGTGAGCAGGGAACCACGAAGCCAGGAAAAGCACGGAAGAGCACGGGCCGTTGAAGAACACGACATCCAACCTGTAGTTTGGGGGTAACGGAAGCGTACCAAACCACGATATTATATGGGTCCACATGAGACTACGGAATGGTAAGTGGTTAAGTACACGAAGCCAAGACCTACTGGGGTGAGCGACCCTAACAAAGTACGCGATACCAAGAAGCACTTAAATTTGCGGCCACCGCATCTCCAACAAACCATGCCACTCCGCCGCGTAGCGGCGGCGAACGGCTAGTCATAAGTGAGCTCAGGTGAGGGTGGATCCGAGTCTCCCCTTCGGGGTTCCTACCTTCCCGTACGTTATCTATACCAGATCCATCGTCGGCCCATACCTGACGCCAATTTAGCTTGGCCAATCCACTTCGAGAAGCGTGGATCCATGCCGGGCGATCCAAATCCCTCCTAACCACTTGGTGCTCTCATTAATTCGGGATAGTGACCCCTTGTTAGATCCGTTCACTTATTCCTGAGAAAACACTTCACCACAATTGCCAAAAAGAAGGGGGTCGGCACTGTCAAGCCGAATGGAGTCGACATCAGGCTCTGCATCGTAAACAGCCTGATACGTCGCATGATTTACCTTATGCCGCTGATCTACGATCAGCTTGAAGGTCTAAACAAAGTACTCTGGTACCGATCGCTGTACATGGCGAGCGGTTTTTGCGTCGTGAAAATGACCGAGCGTGTGCACCTGGTATCGGCGTTTATCACGCCGTTTTGGTTTCTTTAATTGGCTACGTATGCCGTTTGGGCTGAAGAACGCACCACATATCTAACAGCGACTTGTGGCCAACGTGCCCTATGGCTATCCTCTGCTCTTCGACGGCAGCGACCCGTCCGGTATGGCGGACACGTTTAAGACCTGTGAACGAGACGCGCACTCTGGTCCACCGGTGCTGGGGCGTCGCTCGTACATCTACGACATACTGGTGACCGCTGAATTCTGGAACAGGCTCTGCAACCGAGTAGACAGACGGCTAGACGGGTTTGACCGTTTAACCTTGTCGATCAGCGTGGTGAAGAGCTAATGGGGCTACCGCAAGATAGATTTCCCGGACATTGCGTGTCAGAGGACGGCCTCGAAGACCACCCGAACCCGGTGATTCCGACATCTTTGCCGTTCCCGCGCATACTGCGATCGATGCAGTCTTTCCTCGGTAGTCTCAACTACTACGGTAACTTCATCGAAGACTTCGCAATCTATGCGTTGATCTTTTACGAGCTAAGTGAACCAGAAGTTCGATCGAGTTGCTAAAGACGAGAATCAGATCACCTCGGCGGATGAAACGGACAAGTGATATCGAGCTCGAGTGGCATTCGAGCTGCTGAAGAGCAAGATCGCAGACGCTCCAGTGGTCAAACACTTTGACCCAGATTTGAGATAAGAGCACATTTGAGTCACGGGTGTCTATAAGGCGTACCCGCAGTACGTGTAGGTATCACATTGACTACAGCAAGCTAAAGCGTGGTCAGCTTGCGAGCCAGGCACGATGGAGCTATCTGTGCCCAGTTAGCAATGCGCTTGGTAGGATAGACGGCTACGTCAGATGCGTAAGCACATTGTTTTTGCTTGCCCACAATATGCAAAATGGTGGGCCCTACGTGCAATCAATGCGAGGCGACGAATGACCCGCTTCTGCTAAGCCCTCAGCGGTCTACGACGGATCTCAAGACGCCCTGCGCGTACTGTGGGAAGCATCAATACGGCTTCGCGCTCTGTACAATCGGCGAGCGCGACATCGCGCGACGCTGTATTGCCTGCGAGAACGGGCCAAACGCGACTGAGGGTTGGAAAGAAAAGGTCCCACCTCTGAAACAGGCGGAGGTGCACGGCCAGAGTAGCCTAGCAAATGTGAAAACAGTGATGGGCCCTGACTGATACCCTAACAAGACGATGAGGAGCTGCCCTCGCAAGATGATCGCACGAAACGACAAGAACGTCGAGCAAAAGAAGGCGTACACGAGCAAGAATTTGGTAGATACATCCGAATAGCCCCCTTTGGCCCGCCTATCTTATGTATTATGTATACTGGCGGACAGTGAGGGTTGGGGTCGCACATGTAGTAAACTGACTATGGCGCTGCAAATAGTGTTGACACACCTAAATCCGGTAGCGCGTTTCATACAATAATTAGCACTCGCATTTCGCGGCATTCGAGGTCGAAATGTTAAACTTGAAGACTTCGAGTCTCATGACCGCTTGGCTGTGGAATTGGGTGCTGTGTACTAGGACATACTCTTCCCACTGCATACATGTAATAATTTCTTACAAGTGTCCGCTTGATAGTTTTTATCAGTCGATCATCCACATCATTTTGTTACACAAAGGAAAACTAATGGGCGCCATGTAAAAGCCCACTACGCAGCTCATCAGTGGAATTATACCATCAAACGGTTTAGTCTTCGATCTAAAATACGTCATCACAGCCATAGCGCTTAATGCCTCACTACCACGAAGTTAAGGCACACACACGTCAAAAGCCACACAAGCCAAAACTATGTCGATGCTGACTGCAGTCGGAGACTTTCAAGTAGATACTTTCATCAGCAATCAGACGTTGTTCGGGCCTCTCGTGGTCATTCGCACGGACGTGGGAATAAAAATTGCTATAACGGGTCTCCTCAACAGACAGAGAGAGAAACGGCAGCAGGCCCGTAAGCATTTCACGCAGCAATGACCCCAGAGACTACCAATCCACAACGCGCCCGTGGCCCATGCGGTTCTGGGCGTGTCACAGAACGAATTTGGACCGGTGGAGTCGTTCTAGATCCTTCCTTAGACAATCCAAAGTCTATGATACGGTTTTGTTCGTTCTCCGTCTTGAGATCACAATAGATGACGTCCATATTGTGCACGTATTCAATAGCTAGCGTGATCACTGCAGCGTAGCAGAGAGCGCGGTGGTCCGGAACGCTCTGCACGTTGCCGACGACTCTAAGCTTGACGAAATCCTACATAATGACCTCTTCACTGTGTTTCTTCTGCTCTTGAACAAGCTGCTCATGCTGCATCGGCGTCTCCTCTAGCTGCGTGTGTTGGCCCAGCGTCAGACATTTCCGTGTATAAGTCGAACAGGAGCACCTGCAGTCGATTAAAGCAATACGAAAACCCGTTAGAAAACTGTCAATTCCATGAAACGTACGTCGGCATCGTGACGCTCGTCGTGCGAGCGAGGATTGTCGTCGGCAGTGAAGCGAAATATCTCGACTATGTCGAGGTCTCTTTTTGTTCCGTTCTGCAGTCCTGGAGGCGGCATATTAACGTCGGCACCAACATAGTCTACGAGCACACACGACTGCTACATTCGCGAATGCTGTTGTCATCCAAGGGAGGGCCTGTTGACTCATTGGATAATACAAGTCGTAGTACGACTCATCCCAGTCGAGGATAACAGAGTCGTGAACCGTTCACTGAAGGCCTACCGGTGGCCCCTGTTTAGAATGCGTTTTTTTTAAAGAGCAATATTTGGTCATACTTACATGAAGTGTAAAAATACGGCTGTTTGATGTAAACGGACCACATAAAATGTTTAAATATTTTCGCCCATCCCTGTTCGTACCGAACGCGCAATCACCTCGCCGGAATTACGTCGTTGATTACTCCGTCCGCCTCTGCCAGTAGTGCACCATCGGATGCGGAAACTAATATCGGTCTTTTTCTCTTCATAGTCACCAGGTGTGAGTCCAAGCGCAAGCTGCTCCAGTTCGGGCATGCTTTCGGTTCGATTTCGGCTGGTAGCCACTGGAGAGGTCACCTCATTTATTTCTGTTTCTTCTTTCGTGATTGGGACCTTCGTTCTTTCAACCTTTACACGTTTGTGCTGCCTAATGCTCCTCCATTGTTGGACGACGAAGTCCAAATGCTCACGGTATTCGTCGTCGTCAGAGGTATCGGCTAGCTCGCTGCATATAGCCTGGAACGCGCTGACTGCCTCCTTGTACTTAATATTAGCGTTAAGTACCTTGCCTTTCGCCACCCCTGGTTTAAGCACAAAAGACCGCGGAGTAATTGGTTGTTCAGCAGGATGTAACCACCTAAACGAACGACATGTCAGACCATTAACCCCTTCGTTACAAAAGCAAATCTTGAATGCACAGACTATTTTTACATGCTTGATATCAAGCATGTAAAAAAAGTCTTAACATAAACATTGTTAAGGAAAAAAAGATCGGTGTCTGTATATTTGTACAAGATCCTGCAATCGTACATATTATGGACCCACATGCTTTATATCCAGCATGGTGACTACATTCCGTAAAGCCCATACGCGACATCGTGCATGTGCACATGGCTGTTTTATTGGAAATGAATCGTTTTTGACGTAGTCACATGCAGAACGGCTACGAAAGCAAATATGTGCATTCCATCTGTTAGCTAAAAGCAAGTCATTTGGGGGTTTTACTTACGCAGCTTCACTGTTTCCCGCTCTTGGTGCTCTCTCGCTACCGCGTCCGGACCCCCAGATTCCGTTGTCTCGTTTTGATCACTATCAGAATTTTCACCACCACCACTTCCCTCATTGCCGAGCCCTGCGGTCTCCTCCTCGTCCCCACCGTTCCCACTGTCCCCCTTCTCTTCACGAACCCCTTGTCCTCCCGTCCGCTTTTTTCGTGGGGCCCTCAGCTGGATACCGCGGCCGTGGCGCGGCTGTGGGCGCTCGCTTCCATTGCGCCAAAGTTGGTGCCAAATGGAGAAGCAAGTCTGGTTGTTATTTGGGTATGTGCTTGGCGCACCTTGTCACACAAGTAGACACTGCATTATACGTGTTAGATACCAGTAGTAAGAACGATAGAGCATAGCAACGTACCGTTTGGAGCCTTTACTGCAACCGGGACAGTAGAATCGCGTCACCTGCCGCTGGGTACTGCTTGTTTTCCGAATAGTACAGATCTTGCACTGCCGTTGACGCCTCTTTCGAATTCCATTCACCTCCACCCACTCGTCGTCCATCTTTAGCTGGTGGGTGGACGGTGGAACGTCGCCATGCAACGGTGTAACTGGTCTAGGTGAGTACATCTTTGGACACATACCGTAATAGTTACCAATGTGAACAGCCAGCCGAATAAGCACCTTCCTTACCGTGTCTGCAAATTCGGTCGACCCACTTGTTGTAGCTGGGCTTGCCACTGAGCGATGAAACTGGCGTGATTAGCCGGAGGATCGCCTAGCAACTTGCAAGCCTCGCGGTGCACAATATAGCAGTTGACGATAGTCATGTCAAAAAGGCCCATGGCCAAACTCTTGTAATACTTCAGAAAGCGTAGGGAGAGTTGCAGCGAGTAGCGCTGGAGACGAAGTTGGTCGTGGGCTTCACAGATTCAACATTTCAAATCCAGAATAATCCGACATGGGTCAGGCCAATACAAGCATAACATCAAGCATGTGAGACTTTGCCGTCCAAACAAAAACAGCAGCGTTTGCATGGAAGCAGACGCTATCGTGAATAGACGTACCTGAGGCAATAAGATGTCTTCGCACAGCACGTCATGAAAAGTTTCGTCCCCCATCGGTGGGGCTTGGCTTTCATGAACTGACGCGTCGGGTTCAGACTCTAGCAGAAAACTTGGCACATGTGTCCGCACGACCGCTCCCAACGTTTCAGGATCATATCTCGAGTAGTTGCTTCGCAATGAGGTTTTTAGTGACGCCAAAAAACGCCATTTTCGCGGAAAATAGACACCTTGGACGGCCAAAATAACCACTTTTGGCCATGTTTGGCCCTGCACATCCAGGAAGAAAATGAGACTGCTCCGTATAGGATTGAATTGATGGATCTACAGGTAGCATTATCAAGCATGGGTTAGTAATTGCAACCAGATTCCCATCCATCATCCCTTATTTTTCTCAACGCCTCCGTATCGTGTGCCAGATTAGCCAAATCAGACCCTTCTACGATGCGCCAATTGTCAATGATGTCCTTCCAGCGTTCGGCCTCCTTCTTACTTCGTGAAGGTCGTTGTCCCCCGCGACGGTTTGTTGTAGAAGCTGCGCCAACTGCAGGTGTAAAACGCGGTGAATCGCCGGTTTGAGGTACATCTAGTAACAGTTCATCACTCGTCTCCGTGTCGCTCTTGCTTGGGATCTCATCATCCACATCAGCTCCAAAATTATCCGTGTTCTCGTACCATTCAGCTGACCCAGTGTCCGAATCATCGTAATCCGAATCCAATGCACCACCATCATAGATGGCATCATCTTGACGGGAATCTTGACGGAAATAGAGAGGAAGCGGGGTTGTGGGAACTGTAGCTGTGTGAATAACAGTATCCATATTCAGTGACCTTGCAAAATCAACCGTAATATACAGCATGCTGTCAGAAATAAATCTCGCACATGCTTGATATCCATCATGTGACAGCGTACGTGGCAGCCGAAGATCGAGGTGGCGTTAGCGGTGATGTCTGTTGCGCAGAGGAAGCACCTTCCGATGTCTACATGGGTCCACGATGTGCCTGTGCTGTGTTTGTTGCATATGGCGGAGATCGCGACGTGCTGCTATAGTCCAAATCACCACCAACAGACGCATCGCTACAAATAATTACGAACATGAAGTGTGATAAACACATCGTATCTCCTCACCTGACGTCTTCTTCATCAGCAACAACGTGTGGGCTTGTTGCCCGCGCAGATTGGTCAGCTCTTGAACTCTTGGATGGTGCGCGCTTAAGCTTACCTTACGCTTTGGCCTTGCCAGGCGCCTTTGTCGGTCTTTAGTTCTTTGCCTGCCTTCTCCGGTGTTGTGATCTCTGCCGCTGTCGCCATGTCAAACTCAGCGTCGTCATTCCCTCGGTCCTCTCCCGTTTTCACGTAATCTTCGTCTCCGCTGTCACTCCCATCCTCATCAGCAGAAGCAGCATCGGCAGCAAGCTTTTCTGTTTACAGTGCTGCTACTGGCGCCTTCTCTTTCAATCGCGGCGCTCTTGCCAGCAAATTGTAATACTCCACTAGTGCACCTTTCTTCAGGTACGTAGCTGGAGCAGGGGGTTTGCGTGAAGATACTGTCCTCCTACGCCGCCTTCCTGGCTTTGCTAACGTAGGAGCTGAAACAAGCGGTTCATCCGCAACCGTCGCCAAAGTCCGCATCGCGGTCACGCGTACCGTCGACATATGCACGGTGCTCTTCAAACAGGCTGGCGCGTTCTGCGCCTTCTTTCTCGATACTACGCAGGAACGCCTCCACTTCAGCGCGCGTGGCGCGGCGAATAGGAATCTTGGTCCCGCGTTTCGTGCTGGAGAATGAATGGATGGCTCAGAGGCTTCTCGTTTGATGCACTGTCTTTACGACAGCGTATCTCCAAGGAACTTTCTTCTTACAGTTAGCGCCCCAAGCCCTGTACATTGAGGACTAAACGGACTAAACGCCCATTCTATGACGATCCCCATATGCTTGATTATCAAGCATGTGGATAATGTCACATGCTTCCTTATCAAGCCTTAGTGACGGAGGGGTTAATATGATATTAACAATGGATAATAAATGGACAAGTAACGGGCTATAGGTGGACAAAACCTAAGTTAACCCACCTTTTATTGATGCAACTCAGCGGTATTACGCTTCCTGGCGCGTTGCTCAATTTCCTGAACAGCGATCGCGTGTCGGCAAGGGAGACGCATTGCAGAAACAAACGAGCAAGTGCATCTCCACGTTGCCAAATCCACAGCATGCGTCTTGTGTTTGCCCGTCACCTCCACTAAGCCTAGATTTGATTTCAAATTGAATTTGAACTTGTCAACCTTCGAGCACGCCATTACGTACTCCTTCTAGACGTGGGTTGCTACGAAATACGTCGTGAAGCGTGAGACTTGGGACATCTCCTCGCCGTAGCTACGGTTTACACGTAACCCGATCCTAGTCTTATTAAACACGTATTCACTGTAGGTCCTGTAGTAGGGACCCGCAAAGACCGTCACAGTATAATAGTCATGTCGGAGCTTACGGCGCCCTTAAAATGGCCAACCAATGTTTGTTCTTGTGGACGCGCAAATGTGAAACGCCAACCGTGAGCGCTCAAACATGACCCACATCTGTGTACAAGTGTTCCAGTTCACATCCATGTAGTCGTAAAATGCCATATATCCAGTCCTAGTGCAAAGTGCCCTCATGGAGGCTCAATTGGTCTCGTAGATCTCTGAACTCAAGGCATATACCATGTTGTGGACTAATGCGTCGATGGCGTCGTGATCGCCCGACGCAACTTTGACATATTTCGGCTTCCTGGACGATATTTGATGATGTGAAAGACGCAAATCAACACGCGCGACTTTGGGAAGTACCTACGCAACACGCGGATCTCATTCGGATCTCTGTCGATCATTATAACTTGAGCATTGTCGCCAATCTTATCGTCAATCCGAAATAGATGATTCAGCGCACCGGACATCTGCCAATCGGCGTTTCGTTCGAGCAACAACTGTTGTATAGGCTGCCCACGTCCATTGTCGTCTATCATCATGAAGGTACAAAGCTGGTAACTGTAGCTAATGACCAGTACATCGACACGAATTGGACAATACACGAGCAAAAGATGAAGATAAACACGGACTATACATGGACAAATTATTGCACAATTCATGGAATTCATGAGAGGACTTACCGATTCGTTTTCTGGGTACAGTCAACAAGGAAATTCTCTGGAAACCTAGTAACCATGTCCCGCATATGTCTTGACGTCATACTGATCACACCAGAGTGCCCCGCATCAGTTTCGTCCACCGTGACTACGTTGCCGTCAGTACCTGCACATTCTGCGAGAGCTGAAGCACAATCGTTGTCGTCGTCCAACCCTCCTCTCATCTCCGCTTTCACCCGCTGCACGATATTGGCTGCATCCTTCTTGACGAGGTTATCGCCTCTCCCCAGAAGATATTCGTAGATGCGAGGGCGCTTTCTACCGTACATCACGATGCCGTCCACAGCATCCTTCGTGTCCGTGTCGTCCAACGTACGGTTCTCCGCGTAAGTCTTGAGCTGAGCCGAGCACACTGCATGGTTGTGCTGGTACACACCGTTCTTCACACGAAGGCACCACACGCCGTCAATTTGCACGAGCTGCACCACAAATCGAAATTGACAACCGCATTCGCTCGGTTCGCAATCCGCTGCTCCTGTCCTTCCCTAGCCAGCCATGCGTGCAGATGTATGTGCATTGGTAAGCACCCCACATCTCGGATACGTACGGATCGTCCATTCCTTGCTTTTCTACCGCTGTTTGACTTAGCAATTTGTTTCTCAATACGCAACTAAGCGTTAGATCGAGGCGGATGAGGCGGGACGTTACCGCGTACATCTTCAAATACTCATTCCACGCCGACCAGCTGGGATACATCACGTATGCGGGGCGATCCACAAGTGAGGAAGAATCTATTACCTGAACAATACATGGGCGCTTGAAATCGTCCGTGTCAGAGGAGGCGTCATCCGACCTTGCAGCCGTGCAGGAAGCTACAAGCCGTATTGGCGATATCCGAAGAAGCGTCGGACGATCTACCCTGAATATATAAGTAGATAGCGCACGGTTAGAAACACGCTCACAGGGGCCACAAACAGCAAGATAATGCACTTCAGGTGTCGCGGAAGCGGACAGAGTCTGCGACATGGCCGGCGCAGGCAGCAACGGTTTATCTCGTGACGTAGGCTACGGCGACTACCAGGTAACGAAGCGGTGGTGGCGGCAACGCTCGAGGGGGGGCAGTTTGTGTTTGCAAAGCAAATGGAAGGCTGGTGTTATTGGTAAAACTACCGGTATAAAAATTTATACCGGTACCTATTACATGGATATATGGATAGGACATCGTGGACAATACACGGATGAGAGTTGGACAATAAATGTACTCAACGACTGGATTTGTTATAAATTACCGAATAAAAATATTTTACTAACATGGACATTACATGGATCATGAAATAGACAATAACTGAAGTTGACGCATGGACTGTAGCATTTCCGTACTTTAATTCATACCTTTTTACTTATTGTGCTTTGCTCCAACTTTGGCATATGAATAGCGCCTCTAACTTTACTTCAAATCTCAAAAGTTGATCCCATAACTCAACGTTAAAAATAAGTTCTGGTTCAGCTAAAACGAGGTTAGCAGCAGCTCTAACCACTTCAGCATTTTCCCGGTTCAAGCATCAGTGCGTCGTACCAGACACCTGCAGCGTGTTGCTTCGCTTGCCAGTTTTCGTGACACTCCCGGTACGTATCTACAGCCTTGCACTGGTGCAAATCTCTTCTTGTCTCTAACTGTCAACGTTGTTGGCCAGGATAGCAATGGTGATGTCGATGCCGACACGATTGCAAGTTCAGCTCACTGTCAAAGTTTGGCAGCCTTACACGAACAGCAGGACGACGTACGGGGTCCCCATCATCTTCGAATATATGCCTAATGATGGCCTCGACGTTCTTCGTGCCAAGATAGGCAGCTCGCTGGCAACGTATACCGACATAAAATGGGAAGCCGACACTCCTATCTTGATTCGGCCGAGTGCTAATGCATCTCAATCAAACTACGTACCGTTACCAGCATTACAGAGTGAGTTTACTGATCGCATCAACCGCCTATGGAACCAAGCAAGCAGGAGAAGAAATGGGTAAGAAGTGCATTATAAATATTAATCGGTCGAGTAATAATAATTTAACTATTTGTGGTGTACCAGGCAGGCTGAATTTTAACTTGAGCTCTTCATTTACGTGCAGCGAGCTAATACAAGTACTGGAATTCGTCGCGCCACTGAATCGCGTGTACAAGCATCTGCAGCAGCAATAAGTGAACTTCTAGAGCGTGAAGGAGCACGCGACATGTATGGCTCTGCTTCACAGCGGTATTGGGCTATATCCCATGCACGACAACCTGAAGGAACACCATTAGAGCCACCAACTAATGCTACCTTCTCACAGTTGCAGCGAGTTGATGCAATGCAATCCGACATTATTGCTCAGCAGGAGAATAACTCCGACCAACGCCAGTTCGTTCCTGTGAGTTGCCGTTTGAATGGAGGTGTAATTCCTCTGGATAATGACGTTGTAGAATTGCGGCAAGCACTCGGATAACCTTCCTACAATCTTTTTCCTCTTTTTCAGGCAGACCTCGACACGACGTATCCTACTGAAAATTTTGATGACGATGAGCACGCAGCACAATAAAAAAACAGTAGCAATAACTAAACAAGCAAATTGCGATCATACATTCAACTAAAACATATATCGAGGTTGAGACCAGCTATGTCGTAGCCACAATGTCCATATAGATTACTGTTTTCTTCACGTGATCGCTCCATAAATTTTCGCATTGCAACTTGCAATGTGCGCTTGGCGTCGAACTGGAAAGCCAAATGAGTATGCCGGGTCAACCATCGTTTTAAAAGACCAAAGCGGACCTCAATTGGATTCAACTGCGGTGAATATGGAGGTAAAAAGAAAAGCAAGGCTCATGTCGAGTGGACTAACTCTTCTAGTTCTCTGTACATGTGGATTTTGGCATTGTCAAGAATAACAATGGACCTATATGCAGTATTGTTAGTGAGATGTGTTGTCGATTCACAAGTAAACTGCGTACCTATGAAGAGGCCAAGGATTTAGCAATCTGGCAACATTTTCCAGAAATGATTGGTGGAAACGACGTCGATCAAAGGTTCCTGGAGTTGTGTCCCAAGCTATAAACCCAGACACATCCATCGCAGCAAGGATTGAAACTCGATCACCTACACAAAATGTTAGTTACAGAAGAAAAGTGAACAAATAAAAGCAAAATGTACCTCTGTCAAAAAGTTGTCGTACGATAGCTGGCGTGTTTCTTGCAGACCCCGCAAAACGACGAAGCACATCACGACCATCTTTTGCTGTTTCATCCAGAAAAACTTGCTGCTCCGGACCACGATAAAATGGGGCTAGTTTCATGTAGTAAGCGTCTATTTCAGCAGGAACACTCTCTCTTGCCCGTTTGGTAAGAACCTTGCGAGTGAGGCCAATGTCAAATCGCAGCGCCCGGCATATAGTTGACGTTAAAATGTTTGAAAGTGACGGGAATGTTGCTTGTAGAGCTAGCTGCAGCTCTTCGATGTAGAAACACGGATGCTCCTCCACGAAATGTTGGACAAGCTTGATGCATTCCGGCGGTCATCTCGTCTTCCGCACAATAGGAGCGTTTGGTATCACATTTCCACGCCTGCGAAATAAGAGTCCCCACCGAGAGATTGACCGCGTCGATACCCCCATTACAGAGGCCACCACACTTAAATCGATGTCGTAGATATAGGTTAGGACGATCGATCGCCATCTCATGTCGATTGGGATTGTCATTGCTAAGATGACAGAGTCTACGAGAAAGCGTTAGAATGAGGAATGACGTTGGTTTGTCGTTTTTACCGCAGCCATTCAACGAAAGCTGGTCCATTACAACCTTAACTCTTTGTGAAAGCGGGCTATTCAATTTTAATTCGAAGAGATGAGCACGTAAGTCTATGTTGTCTTGATCTTGATGATTTGCTAAAACAACGAGTTATGGACTGGTTTAGCCACAATGCGTGCAAAGCACAATATTTGTTATTGATAGCTCAAATAACTACGTACATGATTTACCTTATCAACCTGCTTCAACCTGATGAGAACCTGATATAGGGTGAACTTTTTGAAAGGTCAATTTGGCCAGCAGCATCGTGAATAATGTTACAATAGCTTGGTGGTCACATGGGTTTAAGCTTACGAACAACAAAGAAAAGTAAGATAGGAACAGGAAGTGGTTTGACATTATAAAATACGGTTATCATTATAAAATGCTTGTGAAAATGTGAATTTAAATGTATGCGACGTAGTCACAAATTATTTGCAAAATATCATTGAAGCTCTTCTGTAGTAAACATTATAAGTTTTGTTTTTATATTTTGCGAGCTAAAATTTAATATTAAGTATCGATAATTTTAATATTTGTTGTAAAATATTAAACTACATGATGTGTGATACTTATAATCTGTGAGGCTAAATACGGAGTTCCAAAGGGTGACCGACTGAACTATTACCTTAGATTCTGTACAAGAAAAAAAATCAATGACTAGGAATTTCAATGCTCGTAAAGGGCGATCGTAACATTCGAAGTAGAAATTCTTGGATGTAGACTATTAGATAACAGGACCCAGATCATGCCAATTTCCAGACAGTACCTGAAAAATTGTGTGCATAGATCTTTTCATTTGAAATGTCATTTTTTATTTGCGAAATACAAGTAAAGCGACTAATCAGCACGCGAGCACGAAAGAGAAGAACATATGATTACGTGGCTGTAGCGAAAGTAGTGAATTCACAAGTAAAGTGGTGTTTAAATTGGGATACGTCCCCTGTTATAATCTCCTCAGACGTTCGTTTTTTTAACGGGATTAATATAATTTGGATTCTATAAAATTTAATTAGCACTAGTTGTATCTATAAAAACACACACAATGAATATCAAAACTCGTCTTTGCTAAATACTGTTAGTGGTGAAAGAAGAAAGAAAAACATTGTAGCTAATTCCTATTACCAGTATTAGACGCGTAACATGAAACTGACGTACAATCTGGATAACATCTCACTTACTCGAAAGGATATTCCTCTTTGAGAAGCGTAGTAAAAACGCCTTCCTTTAATGGCATCAAAACTTCCTTGAACGTGTCAGATCCAAAGTCAAACTCACTTAGAGCCTCACGTGCTTCGTCCGTTAGCTGTTCCCACCTGACGAGATTAAATGCTCTTCCTGGTTTCCTTGTCAATTTAATGGCGGTAGTCTCGCTCGGAAGACGCCAATATGATTCAAATCTGAAAGTTGTCCCATTAAAAACATACTTCGAATCAAGAGGTCCATTTATTTCGTAGTTCACGTGATGCGGGGATGTTGACACGCCAAGAATGGTCGAGTTGTCAGGGTTGGAATTATCAGTCCACACGATTCCAAATAACCAAAAGTGACGGTGCCCAGACTCCACGTTCGAGCATTCCGCACCCTTCGGGAGGTACCACGCATACACGATGGCCCACTTTTCCTTGTACCATCTGGATCGCGAGTAGACTTGGGACGGTTGGTCACCGTATTTGCAATCACCGTCAGGCTTGCCAGACCATTTCAAACCGCCACTGATCCTCCCGTCAGCCTGAACTGCAGGGTACGGGTCGCAGCCGTATGATACGTGCAGTTGCGGTTTGTACTTGACAGCAGACTTCTCCGACCTAGTGACTGGCTTCTGTTCTGGGAAAGATTGCACTTGGTCATGGTTTATTGTTCGGATGTAGGCATTAGCTGACAAAATGGTAAGAAGGAAACCGAGGAGGAAAACACCAAGGTTCATTTTGGAGTTGGACGTCGTTTAAGATTTAGAAATGGGGGTTGAATTCAGTTTGAAGCAATCGACGTCGCGATGGCACGACGGGCAAAGCTCGCTTAATTAACATCTGTAAGACCACGTCAACACTCTTCTTCGTAATCGAGAATTTAAACACTGGCTCTTCATCGCGTCGTAGCCAGAATTAATCGTTTGAAAGCAATTTTAAAAACGATTTGGCCCGAGCATCAATATTGAACAAAAATGGATATGCAGAGCCCTGTTAGCGTGGTTTTCGACACAGGTGAACTGGGTACAACCCCCCCCCCCCCCCCCCCCAGTCTAATAATATATTTCAAGCCGATCATCGGGATAACTACGTGAAAATGGTAACCCAAAAGAATCCAGAACCTTATATTTTTGTAAGCACTTCTGGAATCCCACTGATACGTAAATCCGGTCCTTCTGTTTCGTGCTAAATCAGTACATTTTACAGTGAGTCTTATATGTTGCGGGACGGCAGTCAAGTTGACTGTCAACGACCTAAACTGGATGATGACCGGATCTAATTCTCGTGACATCCCGCTCGTCTCGCGGGACGATTGTGTAGCGATGGGATGTACGTAATATTAAAAAGAGATGACTTGAGCGAGCCCACAGCTTGACAAAGTCACGAACAACATGACTGTGTGCGCTGTGACAGAGCCTAATGGTAGCTGAATATCAATTGACTTTTCTGATAGTTTTAGTACTATTTTCGATATAAACTTCAACAGTAACTCAGTTTTTCAAAAGCTAAAAAAAATAAATTAACTCAGAGATTATAATAATGATATTTGATGATATTTTTTATGATTTTCTCTCGCTTAAGTACGTTTCTTGCAACTATACCCTCTGTGAGCCGAAGAAACCTATTTGGCCAGCTCTGAAGCAGCAATTGTGATGGCAGGCTAAAATTGGACGAGTATTTGCTCAAGTATTTCACTGAGACACAGTCAAAGCCGATCGAGATGAAATACTGCAAGCGGTTGCAGTTGATTGAAGACGATAGAGCAAAATCATGGTATTAGTTCTTGCTCTCTGCCGATAGCCTCGCCCATATCGTGCGTCTCATAAACCTGCAAGCCGTGACGATAATCTAATGCACCAACATACCACACCAACCTTGCGTTACTGAAATTAGTAATACTTCAGCTAGTCAGGCTTTAAGGACATATGAATAGTAATTTTTCAATTATGCAATCTTTCTTAAACTAACATCTTATTACCTACTATTAAGCTGATATTTAATGATATCATTTTGTCTCTGGCGAAAAGATTAGATGATTTTTATAACTGGTCTACCAGGTGAATATCTATATTAACCTCACTGATTTTGGAGTGACCCCTATCCCCTGCTGGTGAAGCGTAGATTCTGTCTCAATAAAGCTGCGGACGCGAGAAGACCATCCGGTTTGTCTCTCAGGCCTCCTGGTGGACCCACATGTACAAGTGATCTACTATCTTGCTCACCGACACACGAGCACCAAAATACCAGTGTAGCCGTGCCCGTCGGCGGGTAGCTCAAAACAGATGTCAAGACTCATCGACTTCCAACAGTCAGCCGGAACGGGCAGACTCTGTAACGGAACTAAAGCATGCCCTGGGGGCTTAATCCGCTGACATATTCCACCTGTCTCCACGTACCAGCTGACTAGCTCCAGTACTGGCGAGCAGACGGCGACGTCGTTCGTCGATGGCGTGTTCCGCTATCACGGTCTCCCGGAGACGATTGTCGCGGACCAAGACCCGCGGCTCACGGCCGCGTTTTGAAAAACGCTGTTTCCTTTACACGGAACTCGTCTGCAGATGTCCACTGCGGACCATCCGCGGACACACGGCCAGACGGAGCGCGTCATCGAGTGCTCGAGAGCAAAGTGTGTGCACGGACGCCCCACGTACGTAGTCGACGCAGCTTCCTGTTGCTGAGTTTGCGCTCGAACACGCAGTGCCCGCATACACGGGGCTCACGCCGTTCTACTCGAACGGCTTTCGTCACCCCAGAGTACATCTCACTCTTCGAAAAGACACTGACTTCACTATTCTAAGTGGGGGAGAGGCTCGGAAAGACCTTTCCTCCCAGGTCTCCGATGGGAGACCGTTTTCGCTGCGGAAACAAATGGAATCCTTTGTGGATTTTAAGCTGAGCGTGATCAGCAGGATCCGCGATGCCATTGCAGTGGCCCCGGACGGACATAAGGAGTAGTCAGACTAACATAGACGAGGAAACGTAAGTCGTTTTAAGGTGGGTGAATTAGTGTATTAGACACGAGGAACTTACCACTAGACACTGTAAGCTCTGTCTGTTCGCAGTCCTGGCCAGGCATGGTGCGCCGTACACCATCGACCTGCCAAAGTCAATGACGACGCACCCGGCGTTCTACACCGCAGGGGGTTGCTGACTCGCAGACCCACCTTGGCCCAACACCTTGAAGCGATGCCCGACCACAGACGTCGACGAGGGCGTCGGAGCAGGCAGGGCTGAACAGCAAGTTTGCGGTCGAGACCGTACGCCGGAGGGGCCCCGTACGAACGGACCCTGAGCCATACGCTAAGTACGTCGAGTACGTTGGGTACGCACCATACGTGTCCAGTTGGGAGTGCGCCGAAGGCGGCTCCGGACGTGGCAGCCGATCCTTAACACGTCGGATCATGCGGAGGTCCACTTCAAGATCAGACGAAGAGGCCAGGCGGTCCACCCGCTGATGCGGGCTCGAGACCTCCCGCTCCAACGGATCCTGGCGGCCCGCAAGACGTGCGACCACGCCCGAATTATCGACCTCGGCGGTGGCATCACTACCAGTCCCAATGCTAAGTGTGAGCTCACGCCAAACGACACATTGACGGAGGCGGTTAACTTCAAGGCCCTGCGTCGGCCCGAAGGTGAAGCACTTGGACGAGAGTAGCGCTTAAGTGGTGCTTGCACGCGTAAGAGGGCACCTCCTCCCCTTGCATGACCAGAACGGAGAAGTCCACTACCACGTAAAGCGGATTCTCCAGTAGCGGCGACATCACGGAAAGTGCCAGCTCCTCGTGAAGTGAAAGTTTTTTTTCACTCCGAAAACTCGTGGGAGCCGATTGAATGGTGCTTGATAGTCTACCCGAAGGCTGCTGCAATTTGAGAATAGAAGCGGTGGTAGCTTCGTAAGTAGTCCGGGGATTATTGCCCGAACGGGGTACGGACGTTGACGACCCTCTGTATCCGCGCTCATCGTGAGCGCTAAAAGCCACGCGCTTCAGAATGTCTCTTGGCAGCATATGCGTGCTGACCATGTGGGCGAACCGAACACGAAGATGACGCTGGTCCAGCATGCGGAACAGCAGCCGATCTTCATGGATTTCCCGTAACGCCGATGGTGGGTACTTGAGAGACCCAACGTACGCCCAGAACATGTCCTCGTACGAGCTCCAGCTCGGACAGTTCTCGGGAAGTACCCATGGGTAGCCCCAAAGAGGGTAGTGGCCACCCCGGTTCTCGGACTTCTTACGACAAGTCCTAAAGTATATGTGAGGGATTTGGTGTGACGCGAGAAACACGCACCGAGCCGTTTCCAAGATGTCGGCGACCAACAGCTCCTTTTAATACAGGGCACATTCGTAAACGCTATAGAGTGTGACCACCAACAAGGCCACGAGGAGCGGCTAAGGTTCTCCAGAAAAGGTCAGCCCCGGAGCTCTCCCTGGGGGGCCAATAACTTCTTGAGTTGATGGTAGCTCCTTGTCTGACTGATGCCACCACTGGACCCCACGCGTGTGCTGGGCAGCTTGGAAGTCCTCCTGCTGCTGGTCGAGATCGTTAGTTAATCCCTGGGGCTCATGAATAGCACCCTCCTCCTCCTTTTCATCCGAGAAACCGAAGAGGTTACGATTCGAGTACCCAGTCTCCTACTTCTCGCGGAGTGGAGACTTCGAAGCCGTGCGCTTCTTAGAGGGCTTGACATCTTCGGTTGTGGCTTTGGCGGCCTTAACACGCGCAAGACCGTCGGCGAGCGAGAGATGTTAAGAGTTTTCTCCTCCTCCTCGTCGCCAGCTTTGGGAGAGCCCTTAGCCTAGATGACAGGGTTCTCAGAGCGCACAGACATCGTAAGACTGTAATCACCGTGATCACTAGAAGCAAGTGCACGCTGTCGTCGTCGTACTTGCTGGGTACTGGAGTGTGCCCTCCCACGGAACCCACCGGAGCATCGTGAGTGGTCCGAACTCGGCCTCATCTTTACTGCCCAAATCGTACTCACGTCCAGCGAGCCGCGGGTTTGGCCGGCTGTCTGGAGAGACCAAGTGTGACGGGCTGCGGCGCTTGCTTGCACGCTTGCTCGCAGCCCCGTCACCAGATGAACCGATGGCCTCCGAGGTCACCTTAGTAGCCGCCTGGAGTGCAGAGCCTTTGCCGCGAGGCTTTGTGCTCTTGTCTTGCTCTTTTCCGGCAGCATCCTTGGAGCGTGTTTTTGCCCCGTGCCACGGGGGATGCTAAATGTCGATGTGGAGTCCGAGGAGAAGAGCGCTCAAATGCTGTTCGAGGCTCTAACTGTAAAGTGAGCTTCCGCCGAGTTCGTGCAGCCAAGTCGATGTATTTCGACTTTGAGAAAGAGAGTATGTGACGTACATTTCCGCATTCTGATTGGTCGGTAAGCCGAACCTAAGTGGGGGAGGTTGTAACGGGGTATGTAGCCCCAAGTATACCCCTGGTTACATGAATTGTGACATGTCACACGTCACACTTCGGTATATCTGGTACATGGTATCAGGATCGTCGGAGACCAACCATTGGCTGATGACACAGCTTTGGAATAGGTGACTTATTATTTCTTTATTTAACTCAAGCTTAGCCTACCTATAAATACATTCAGTTTACAACTTACCTTAAATAGGTCACTTCGCTCCCTTAAATAAAAGGGACCTGTGAACTACTGTTCACTGAGAGGTTGTATATTCTCGGAAGCAATTTCCTCTAAGGTAAGGTGCTGTGTGACTCCGTCACAGTAGAGGTGATAGCATTCTAGGACATACTGCTAAAAACAAAACAACACGGTAAAGCTTCTGAAAACAATCTGGCTGCAATAGACGACGCCATACGGTTTCTAAACTGACACAATCCCAGTTTATTACATAAATTTTAATATCTTTTGATCACTTAATCTTTCGTCTATTTTGCTTGGCATTCTGAATACAATTGCCCATATATTGAGAAAAAATCTAACTATTTGCAGTGCAAACTTTGCACTACGGAAGGTATCCACAATACCACACACTAAAGGGAGCGCTGCTCGCGAAGCAAGAATCCTTTACTGCATCGTCAGGACGGTCGTTAAAACAAACTTGCTTGGTTGGTGTGCTACTCCAAGCCAACTGCAATATGTCATTCTCGAACAATCCACCAACACAAGGCGACGTCTAGGCAGCAGCTGTACATGTAATGGGCCCCTCCATTACATGAGTAGGTATATCTCCTTACATAAGTAGGTTCATCAGTCTACGACTAGCGTGTGCTGAAATGCTGTCATTCCATTGGCTGAAATACGGGGAGACATACCCATTATTAGCCAATTGGACTTCGACGTGTATTTGAGTGCCAGGGCTGTGGCTTTGGTTCTAAAATAAAGTCAGAGTTGATTTTTCCTTAAGCCTAAGCCTCAGTCGTCCTATTGCGAGCTTCCTCAACACTATAGGGTAAGCAAGTAACGGAGTAAATACATGGCCCGTTACACCTGGTAGCACTTCGTAGTCCTCAATAACCAAGCTCAACATGAGCCAAGACCTCGACCCCGCTCATTTCCCCCATCTCACTCAGATCGAGTTCGAAGCTCTCCATCGCCTGTCCGAAGAAGCCGTCTTCACGTCACTGCTGCGCTCGGCGACGATCGACGAGCAGCGCGTTGCGGCACAAGAATTCATGGAGAGCGAGCTCGCCGATTCGCATCGGCGAGTGTCAACTCCCTCGCGTATCTTTGCGAATGCCGTCGTGAACTAGAGACGTCCACCTGCTCCGCCGGAGAAGACCAACTTCCGCTAAATCGTTGGCTTCGAGAGATCGACATCGAATCGAGGTTGATCGAGGTGCCTTCCCCGAAGGTCCACTTCATCCTCTTGCGGCTGCCTGGGAAAGCCAAGATATGGGCCCTCCGCAAGTTGGATATCGACACCACCGCCTTCCCCACTCTGGATACCCTCCTGCGTGACCTTTGGCTGGCGTTCGATCCACCGCAGAATGAGTCCCGAATTTGGGCAGACTATTTCGCCATTCGGCAAGGCACGATGAGTTTGCGCGACTACGTCCATAAGCCACGACACCTCGCGCCGTGTATCGTGTCCAAGCCCATCGATTTGGTCTCTCAGGTTTATGTGTTTGTGTTCGGTATGCGTACTACCTTACAAGATCGGACCCCTCTACACTCGAAGAGGCATTTGCCCTTGCACTACGCGAGGACTACGGAGTTGCGGCGTCATACGCTCACGCTCTGCCCGCTTCAGCTCGGGAAACTGTGCCCGAGCCCACGGACATTGACACTATCGATGCGACAAGCAATCGTCAGCGTCATGAAACGCATCAAAACGGTGCTCGAAACAGTCGTTCTCCCACCTGCTTCCGTTGCTGGAAGGTCGGTCATCGCGCAGCCGGAGTGCCGCGCGCCGTCTATTAACGCTAATCGGTTAGTAAAAGTTAAATTTCGGCTGTAACAAAATGGTGGTAAAAATAACTATTGATTAGGTAAACCATAATAAAAGGTTCAAGCCTCCTCAACTGTTTGTACCGTACATTACCTCCAAAAGTGCTTCCGAGTCCTTTTCATGCCTATGGATTGGTACGTTTCGTTTACCTTAAATAAAATAGTTGGAAAAAACGTTTTCAGTCAGCCTGGAACGTTTTTAAACCAATTTGATTTTGAATTGAAGTTAAAAGAGAAATGGCACGATGTAAAAGTGAGCTGTAAAGATGACTGGGGTGCCGGTGTCGCCTGCTGAAACCTAATTCTTACGTCGTTGAAAAGGCGCCAAGCTCAAGAGGGGTCGATGCCTTCTCACAATGCTGTTTGCTCAGGTCTACGAGCGCGGAAACCTTCCGATCCATGATTTTAGTTGTTGTTCAACAGACCAATTAATAATTTTTCTTACGATTACGTTCGTTTGATTCGCAAAAATTTGACGACTAATCAATATTCATTGCCCTCCTTAGAGCTTAAGAAATCAAAGCGTGTATTAGCCAAAGTGTTGGGACTAGAAAAGCCAGGCCTCGTCTAGACGGGTTTCGTAGTGTTCATCACTAAACGGGACTTCTACTTCTCCAAAGTTGTTGCTACCGTTTAAAGCGGCACGAGCTACGTCGGTGAGCTGTTCCCACATGATCAAATCCTGATACTCACCCTCCCACTCGGATAAGTACAAGTTTGGAGTGCCTACATCAAAGTGGTAGTAAAATCGGAGGGACGCGTTGGAGCCATAAATGTAGCTGCGGTCATATCTCCGGCCCATCCTATAGAATCCAGCAAAGTTGGATGGCCACAGCCTACGTTCCTTGGTGTACTTGGTTTCGGACTTGGACATCGATACCCCAAGAATCTTTGGCTCTTTTAACTCGGGGTTATCAATCCATACAACGACATTCTTCCAGTCATGTCATCTCGAAGGGAACCCCATCCAAAAACCTTTTGGGAAGTACCAGGCATACATGATAGCCCATACATCCCTGAACCATCCAGCTTGACCATAAACCCTGCGAGCTCAATGGAGGAAACACGCACGCATCGTTCCCATTCGACCCCTTCAAACCCCCGGTGATCTCACCGGAAGCATCCACGGCAGGGAATGGAACACACACGCTTTTTGGGGTGTATAGTTGTGGTTTGAACGTGATGGCAGCTTTTTCAGAAATCGTGACCGGCGTAGGTTGAGAGACGGGCTGAACTTTGTCATGATCGATCTTTGCAGTAGCACAAACCACCGCTGATGTGAAGAATATCGTGGCGAGAACTAGGGGGTTCATGTCGACCCGAAAAATGGTGTTATGAGTCGTCGACGATTTCGTCTATAGGCTTCTGGTACCGAGTGGCCATCCAATGATAATGTTTGAAACCGACACGTAAACAAAGCATATGGATGCTAATTAAAATGATTTGTTTTATTTTGCGATGGTTATTTGACAAACTTTGTACACACGGACTGTGTGGCAGTGTTATTAATACATGTTCAACTTGGCAGAAGCGTGTCCCAGCTCCCTCTGCGAGGTCTTTCGCTGCACGTAGTCCGTCTTTCAGCCATCGAGGTGGTGATAAGCGAAACAATATTTGCACGGTATTCCCCGGGTACATGTATAGTATATACACTCTAGTGGTTCTAAATTGGTGTAGTTTTGTATCTCTAAAGTCGAGAAAGCGGCATGACTTTTGCAGTGCCACGAACAGGTCGTGCAACGTCCAGCCCAAGATGACAAACATGCGGTTGTGCCGGGATGAGCTTCGTGAACATCAACGACGTGGCCGATACTGATAGCACAGGTGAGTCCGGCCTCGGTTGTGGCCCTTAGGGCCGTTCTTAGCCAAAACATAACGGTGGATTATGCTTCCATGGCCCAATCATTTCACTTGGATCCATATGGCAGTGGACGCCGTATGGTCCGTTTGATCCACGTCCACTGTGTGAAATTAGGGTTGGTGGCCGTGGACGGAAGGTGGACGGGAGGAGAGACATACCTGACGGGATAGAACGACACCTTTGGCTGGCGTTTATACAGCTCATTCCATCAAGTCTCCTAAAGCACTCAGTCCACACCAGTAACCAACGGTCCCCTGTCAATCTATCGCCATGTCCTCCTCCTCCGTTATGTCTCCTCGTTTGCCTTCCCCTACGGCACCTCCAACTACCGCTACATCTGACGGCAGCATTCCCGCGACTGCATCGACTATTGGTGATGTCATGTACAACGGCACCATGAATCTAGAGGAAGCCGAATCGTGTCTGATGGCATTTGGAGCTAAACAACTTCGCACAGAGTGTTACCGATCAAAGTGATACATCGCAGTTATAAGCTAATATTAGATGTCAACCACCCCTCCTTCAACCTTAGCCACTAAGGCCATCCACTAGTTTTAAGTTTGTTCTTAGCCGAATCAAGCACAAAAAGTACCATCCACCTTAACTCTCATCCACTTGCAAGAAATCGGCTAAGAACGGCCCTTAGTTGGTCTGGTCCTTAGAAATGCCAAATTTGTTCTTTCTAGTTGTTTAAAACAGTAATCACCAATCTTGCATTAGTATCCGATTGAGCATGAGCTATCCTTTACGAAGCACAAGTCTAACTGATTTGTCGAAATTAGCTTTTGATATACTGTAGACCATGATCGGATTTTGAAGGCGGGCCCAGTGCTGAGCTCATCACCTGCCGCACATTTACAGTAGTAACTCTCCAGGACATCAGGTGAACCGCGTGAAGGGCGCCAGCAGCGGGACCCATCTAAAAGTATCCGATTGAGACTAATGTAACCAAGATTACCTTTAGCATTTCAACAAATACCAGATTAAGCATTTAATAAGTCAAGTAACCGATCCTAAATTCAAAAGTTACCGATTCAAATTTACACCTCTATGTATAGTGTACCCTCGGGTGTAATTCGATCGTTGGTGAATACCATGGCTACATCTTCGAGATTTCCTAGCACTTGCATCAATACAGACACCATATTTAATTGGTTTTCGACACAAACTATCTGTTTACTCTCCTCGTCCCAATCGAAGTGAACAGAGCCCTGAAACACGAAGTGTTTGTCTTGTAACCGCGCTGCAATTTTGGTACCCCGGGCTCCTCCTCCAGATGCGAAAAGGTGCGGGAAGGCGTTCTGCATCCCTGGTGCTGCAATCGTGAAGCTAATCGTGGAAAAAGCTGCAAGCGAATGCGCTGTGATTTTCTTCAACTGCTTCAGCTGAATTTGTACATCTGGAAACCATTCCGTGAAAAGGGACCACTTTTTCACTAGCGCATCTACGCCGCTTGTGATGCCGTTCATAACGTCAGGAGCCATCGTTGCATTTAGAAAGGCGAGGTCGCTGTCATTCATGCTATCGTGAGGGTAGACGCCAAGACGAAAAATTCGGAAATACTCGATAGCGACGAACCAAACCGAGAGATTACGAGATCTCTGCACAATACATCGATCGCGTTCGCGTTTGAGTTGGGCAACTTGATCACGAAGACGTTCAGTCGAAGTAGTGAGACGTTTCTCGTACTTGCGCTGTTTTTGTCGATGTCGTTGTTGTTTGATCCGGTGTTTTACGCGTTGGTGCTCGTCAGTAGAAAACACTTCTCTACTATTCTGATTTTGACACGCTGGCAGCTGGCATTGCGTGGCACCTTTAAGAATACCTCGTGTGGAGCTGCATATTCCTCTATTTATCCATGCCCCCACGTCGATGCTTTCGCCTAGCGAGTGTCGTTGTGTCAGCTGCTCATAGTTGTCTTGAGCACGTTGATTGAGAGAAGTCTGGTGTCGGTTTGTCATGCTGCTATTACACATATAGGTGTCTCTTTGTGGATAGATGCCAGGAGTTTGGAGTGTAGTCTGCATGATTCGTCTTGAGCGTCGGGCAAGAAATTCTTGTGATAGGAGGCTTGTGAAAAATAGAAAACTGGACTTCGCTATACTGCTCCCGCGTTCGGGGTTCGCTGAACCAACAATGATACATGTAATCGAGTCATTCACAATCAAAGCTGCTGGTCCGGGACATTTCAAGTCAAGGTAAGTAATCTACGTGACCCGTAATCTGTTCAAGTTGAATATCTACAGTAGATGCAATATATTCTAAGGATCGAAGATTTGACAAGAGCAGAATTGATTCAGTCTTAACAACAGGCAATACGCACGGTAATTCCAGTCAGGTCATTTTAGATATTTATCTCGACAGCAACATCACTTATTTGACAGAAATCGCACATCGTATCGAAAACGGTAGTATAATATTCAGGTAAACTACGCTAAGTAACTGTATTCGTTTGACCGATGTACCAGAACGTTGCGCTGTCTTAAAGGTATTCCTTTGGAAATTCTTGCCGCTTCAATTCTGCGTATGACACAATTGAGTTTTACTGATTTTGTCACTACATGTATTGACAGGCATTTCGTGCTATTACTGTACGATCAAAAATCCGGCTTAACTACATGTACGGTTCGAAATGATGCTGATGACATGTACTGTTTACGCTGAGAAGTTTATGATAAACTAAGAACACACAGTGGATTAGATTTGACTAGTAGTATTACTGTAACAGTACTCGAGGAATTGGCCCCAATTATTGGGTCTAAAACGAATAACAAAGAAACTTTACCGGTATATAGCTACGAAGATCGATGTCCTTGAAGCCTCGCTAAGAGCCTAACACCGTTATTACATTCTCTTGCAGTCTCTGTGCAGCACTTCAATCTAGCTACCCGTCGTCGTACCTAGGTAGCTATCGCTTCGATCGCTCATCTTCTACTACTGATTATAGGAAATGGTCGAATGGCTTCGTAGGAATATGGATGCGCTGTCATTTTCCGATATCGTCACGCGATTTTTAAATAAAAAATGGCGATCCTAGATAGAAGGCCGTAAAAGCCTGGAAAACTGGAATCTGAGGAAATGGTACTTATTAAACTACACAAAAAAAATCTAGTCGCAAAAGGGAAGCTTTTGGATGAAATTATTAGGTTTGGGTCTGTGTTTATCATTGCCTTCAAGCGACCGAAAACTATTACATATTATATGTACGGAGCTCATGGTGCATTATTGCATATTACATGTATAGCAATACAGCCAGTGACAATCTAGCGGGTGGCTAACAATACACGGTGCTGAGCCGCGTTTTGACTAGCTCTGTCATACTCTTTCTAAAATAATCCATTGTTCCCGGTCAGTTCACAATTTGCCCACTTAATCAATCTCTCACAACAAGAGTCCTCGTTGTTAGGCTCCATAAACAGTAACAACCATGCGTCTCCTTTACAGCTTCGCAGTGGTGATTGCGGGTACGTCCCTACCCTGTAGCAATGCGCTACCTGCAGTCACCTCTCCCAAGCCTATGACGAAGAACGGGACAACGGCTTATAGTTCTACCTCGGACAACCGTCTGCTGCGCCGTGTTACAGCTGATGAAGGCGAGATCGACGAAGAGAGGGTCATAAACATCAAGGAAGCAGCGCAGAAGCTGAGTCCAGTTAAAGCTGCGGAGAAGATTAAGGGAAAAACTGAAGATATGAATGACAAGTTGGATTTTTCTGCCGCTTGGAAGAAGTTGGTGGATTACTTAAAGGTGCATGGAGATAAAAAGGGATAAACGCCTGGTGATCATCTAGTGATATGTGCCAACCTACAGCCTTTTTCGCCAAGTCGGTAGTAAGTACGCGTATAAGTTGGATTTACAGTGCTGTTAGATTAATAGCAAACAATGAAAATTCCCACTATCATAACGATTCTTTTATTTCCTCTTACTACCGTAGCACCAGGTTTAAAACACGTGTCATTTTGCCCTGGAATCTATACCTCCTTACGAACACCTTATCCTGGTAATGCTTCAGAATAAGTATGTAGAGCCCAGAAAGGCTTTAATACTGGGAATGCCTTTAGGTATGGACAGCCCTCCTGCGTGACTCGCTTTTTGCTATTTCGCTCAACATTCGGCTTCCATTTTGTTGTAAGCCGATTGTTGACCCCATGTTGAACAGTCGGTTGAAAGGTATCTGTACGGCTCGACCAGGAAGCCGAACCTAGAAGACAAGGCTCGGTATTACTGTAGCCTACACGCAGTATGGCCAAGCCTGAAGAAAAATCAGCTTTTGAAAGGTGTTCTATTTTGTAAAAAAAAAACGTTTTTTTATTAATAACGGCAGTGTGATGGGTAAAAATGTACGGGACATTGCAGCGAAGACTTTGCAATATGAATTGGAGTAAGCTTTCACGTAGCAGTTGCAATACTCACCGAGCTTGCAATATTGTTGGGAATACCTGGCAGAGCCTGCGCAACTATGCCAGCATGCCTGTCATGCTTCAAAACCAGTAAGTTCTCGAAGTTGACGGAGGTTAAGCGCTTTCGGATGGAGCGCAGACACTCCACTACGGCCCAAGGGCGGTTAAAGGTGGGTTGAGCAGTTAGTTGGTTTGGAGTGAGGGCTTTAGTACTAATTGCAGTATCGTGCGCTCCAGCAGCATTGCAGTATTGTAAATGCAAGCGCGAAAACGATCTAGTTCGCCAAGAAAACTGTGTGTCGCTCACCACGCAAAGGTATACATTACTTAAGCTCAACAACATATAAAAGAACGGTTTGCATCAGATGATCACAGCTATCCAACTATGAACCTTGCTCTAAAAGTCCATAATATCGGATGCTACTTGCGTATTTGAAAGGACACGTGCTGGACGGTCGTTATTGGGCCTTTAATTTTCCTTTTCACTACCACTCTGGCCCACTAACCTCATTGCAATGTGGTCCACCTTCGTTTTTTAATTGGACAAAATATTGGATAATATCAAACGATCGGCCATAAGTTTCGGGAGTGTTCGATGTGGCATCGCAATTAGCCCAAAAAACCTCTATACGCGGATTTGTTTAATGAAGCCCCAAAGTATATATCACGTATATGAACATGTAGTAAAATGTCTCTGAAATCAATGGATATCCTTTTCAATTAATATCGTTAAAAATTGATGCTACTGCGATAAAAAACCTACTGCTACCCAAAATTGTCGACGCAAATTGAATCCGTTGCATTCATATATTCAGCTGTTATTGACAGCCAATTATGTCACGCGAAACAGGATAATCTCAGGATTATTTTAACTCTTTCGCGGCAAGGCGCAGAAGTCGCCCTTTTAGTGGTCTGTGCAAAGAACAGTAGGAATCAGCCTATTAAAAGGCGCATTATTCGCCCTTTAACGGAGGTTCAACTATCGGTTGCGACATAGCATTTACAGTACGGTTCGTAGTCATTTAAGTTTACTTTGATCCAGTCAAATCCATGTAGCAGATTGCATCACCATCCTATCTTAAATGTTTTGTTACCAGAGATAGATCGAAAGGATCTTGTAAAAGGGCGAGAAATGTCCCGTTTATATATAACTGACTTCTAGCTGTATGCAATAGTCTATACAAAAGGCGCGCGAAACAGTTAAGGTATGACAGCTCCCAAGCAAAAAATTCTAGAGAATATTATGGCTTGAAACCCAAACTGTCGATTTAAGTGGGCCAGAGTGTACCGATACCGGATTGGCCTTCTCCCAATGATGGACTACTCTAAGGAAAATGGTCGATTTAGTAGCTTTTGCCAGTTTTGTAGCCGACCTATTTTCAGCCAATATCGTCAATGTACCCATACTGTTGTTGATTTGATTTGCCAGAACTACAATTGCTCCGTCTAAGTAAAAGCCTGAAGCACTTTATATCTGGATATTTCCCGCCCATTTCCAAGCCCTGGCTCACTAGGAAAGCTTCGCGCACCTTATTATGACGCAGAACTTGACGCTGCCGTTCAGGAGGTGCTTTTGGGGCCCACTACAAAGACAACGAGCGACAAAACTAAGATTCCCCATAGTACGCTTAAGTAGTACGTCGCTCTAGCTCGGAAAGGGAATCCCCAAGCCCAACCGCCGCGGTCCGCATCCCATGCTATCAGAAGATGCAGAAGAAAGCATCCGAGACTGCGTGCTTGGGAGGCAGCAGGTCGGGTACCCTGTAAGCCGCCACGACCTTCTTGAGCTGGCGCGGCAGGTTGCTCAGCTGGTGTGCGGCTTGTCAATGAAGGAAGGCTGGCTGCGCCGCTTCCTGTGGTAGAGGCATGGGTTTAGTTTACAAACTGCTTATAATACTGAAATGGTTAACATATGACATGAGACAGGATTTTTTGCCTAGCCCTTAGCCTTCTTGGATCGATCAAACGAATCGAGCAGTTTAATGAACGTAAGTCAAATGTGGCTACTAAACTGACAAGTCCGTCAAACGTGGCGCCCAACTTGCAAGCCCCACAAACGCAGCCAAACTACAGCATTTAATCAGTAAGAAATCACAAAAATAGCTGTGTGTCTGCTCTTTTCGATGGCGCAAGTAACGTTTCAATTGGACTACCCCGCTTGAAGATATCGACCAAGTGTTCAAGCTGAACAAAGCAGCCACTAAATTGACCATTTTCCTTAACCGAATCGAACATTTCCCTCCAAGCGCAACCATCCAATCCTCCAGTATATGTTTGTCAGTTCTTATGTATTTTCACAAAGCGTCTTTGTGTTATCATTTTATTCGCTGGCAAAAGTATCTTTTTTTTATCAGCTACTCTGTGATTCGTCTGTAGTTACTATACATTACAGCTAATTTTTAACATGTGCTCTTAAGACCAGTCTACAATTGGTATTAGTACCATATTACGGCAAAATGTAAGCTCAATACCAATATGTTATTCGATTTAAAAACCGATAGTACCCTTTAAGCAGATATGAAAGGTGATAAGATGATGAAGGTACTATCCTGACCAGTTGTGTACTCCCTGTACCGAAGCATCCGGCATATGCTTGGGAGTCATCGACGTATATGACGACTCCGAGGAAGCTTCGATGGTGGCGGCACTGGCCAGGGGGGTAACTTAGATTCACAACCGGGTAACATAGATTCGCAAACAGCTGCAGCTGTCATGAACGCTAGTAATACCGTGTTCAAGGTAGGTAACAGCGTTCCACACACGGTCGTCCAGGCCATAACCGAAGCGGAAGGTATTGATCAAGGTTCCTGTGTGGGTAACACAGTGCAACTTGAGATCCCTCAGACCTAACTTATGAGAAGACGCGGGGTGCACTTCCTGTGTGGGTATCAAAGGTCCACACGGGACCTCGAGTGCCTCAGAGGCCGACCTAGCGACATCCCCAGACGTGGGTAACGAAGGTCCACGTCACGGTCGCCGCCGCCGACGCCGCAAGTCGGATCTAATTCTCGTTCGGATCGGCGTCGCATCAAGCGACTCGAAGTCCAGACCAGGGCCTGTGATCCTTTGCTGCGGCCGGCGTAAGCGTGTTATCACATCTTCGATTGCAAGACCGGTTAATCCATCAAGGAATATGCTGTCCACTTCGAACCGTTGCTATAGGTTGCAGAGATACTGACCCTCTTGTCGAAGGGGGCAAAGTAGTCAGGTTAAGGGAAGCTGTGAACTGAATGTATTTATAGGTATGCCTTGCTTAATTTAAATATACAAACTAGAAGTCACCTATAGTAAAGCTATTGATGGCTTCAGATTACCCTGGTACCATGCACCAGATATCCCGAAGTGTAGATGTGCCATACTTCCTGTATTGAAAGGTACACATGGGGTTACGTATCCCGTTACATCCTCTCCCACTTAGGTTCAGTTTACTGACCAATCAGAATGAGAAAGTGTACGTCACAAATTCCCATTCTTAACGTCAAAATACATCGACTTGTCTGCGAGAACGCGGCGGATACCCACTTTACAGTTTGAGTCTCGAGCAGCCCTTGAGCGCTCTTTTTTTCGGTATCCACTTCGACTCTTGGTGGGCCCCGTGGTACTACGAAGAGCGGTGCAAAAGCACACTCCGAGGCTGCTGCGGAAAACTGCAAGCCAGAAGCACTAAGCCTCGCGGCAAAGGCTCTCCACTCCGGGGGTCTACTAAGGTGATCTTGGAGGCGATCGGTTTATCTGGTGACGCTGCTGCGAGCAAGCGCGCAAGCAAACGCCGCAGTCCGGCATCTTCGGCCTCTCCAGCCAACCGACCGAACCCGCGATTCGTTGTACTTCGGATAGTGAGGACGAGGCCGAGTCCGGGAGCATTCCCAATGCTCCTGCGGGCTCCGTGGTAGGAGGCCCCCAGTGCCCCGCAAGTACAACGACGACGGCGGACAGCGTGTACGCGCTCGCCATTGGTCACGGTTATCACAGTTCCAAGGCGCATGTGCGCTCTGAGAAGCCTGTCGTCAGTGATATAGGCTTACTTAAAGCTCGTGACGTCGAGGAAGAGAAACCTCTTAAACATCTCTCGCTCGCCGAGGGTCGTGCGCGTGTTAAGGCAGATAATGCCACGGTCGAAGACGCCAAGCCCTCTAAAAGGCGCACGGGCTCGAAACATCCACTCCGCAGTACGAATGAGGCTAAGTACTTCTATCAAAGCCTCTTCGGTTCCTCGGCTGATGAGGACCAGAAGGAAGAGGAGGGTGCCATATTTGAACCCCGGAGGACCACGATCGCAGCAGGAGGCCTTTCAAGCTGCCCAGCACATGCCCTGGAGGGGGGGGGGGGGGGGGGGGGGGGGCAGTGACTGCCCCCGTCAGCCAGGGAGCTGTAATTTACTCAAGAGGTTATTGACCTCCCGAGGAGAGGTCTGGGACAGAGCTCTTTCTAGATTTTTTTGTCGCCATCCGAGGACTTATCGGTGACCACACGTCTAATGGGCGTGTACGAGCGTGTCCTGGGTCAGAAGGAGCTTTTGTTCCTTGACAACTAGGAGGCGGCTCGTTATGTGCACTAAATCCCTCACAAGTACTTTACGATTTGTCGTAAGAAGCCCGAGAACCGGTGCTGCGCACGCTCCGCGATTTCGCACTGAGTTACTTCGACGACACCTTCGTACACAGTCGCGCTGAGGGAGACCTCAGCACGCTCGAAGTCCACTTGAAGCATCTCAGGCAAGTCTTCCAAGAGATGCACGAAAACAAGATGTACGCAAACTTGGAGAAGTTCATCTTCTGAGTGCAGGAGATTCCGGTGCTTGGCTGCTTTGTGAGCAAGAACGACGTCCGCACCGATCACGAAAAAGTGTCGTCGATATGTGCGGCCTACGCCGCAGAATCCCACTGAGTTGTATCAGTAGCTGGGTCTCGCAAATTATCTTCACAAGGACACGAAGAATTACGCCGGATTGATCCAGTCGCTTTCTTCGTTGTTAAAGGAAGATGTGTCGTTGTCGTGTCCTTCTGCACATCAAGCCGCCTACGACTCGGTGAAGAAGAGTCTCGCTGAGGCCCCAATCCTCGTGCTCTCGGATGACTCGAAGTCTTTTCACGTCGTCTGCGAGTCGAGCGATTTCGCCATCGGCTGTGCGCTGATGCAGCTCGATGATGACGGCCGCGGGCGCGTCGTAAGCTACCCATCCAGACAGATGAAGCCGGTGGAGCCCAACTACCCTGTCCACGACAAGAAGATCCTCGCGATGTGCTACGCTCGGATTAAGCTCCGAGTGTACTTGTTGGGGGCGAATGCCTTCGCGGTGTACACTGACCATGCATTGTTGAGGACAGCGATGAAGAGTTCTTACCTCTTCCCGCGGATGGCCCGCTGGCTTACATTCTTCTCTGAGTACACTTCGTGGTCCATTACAAGCCCGGCAAGAGCAACATTCTCGCCGACGCTGTGTCTTGGCGTCCCGACTACGACCCACGCGGTGCATTGGGTCGATAAGCTTCGCTCGATGAAGACGATGTAGTCGAGTGTATCAGAGAAGCTTCGCTCTCCCAGCGCGGACCCACTGGGAGCTCTCTCTCTCTCACTCTCTATCTCTCTCTCTCTCTTTCTCTCTCTCTCTCTCTCTCTCTCTCTCCGGAACCATCTTCACCGATATCGGCTTGAGATGGAGCTAGTGACGTACAGCATCGACAACTTCGATGACCCACGTGTCGCTGTCCCTAAAGAACCCGATCTGCGCTCACGGATTATCCATGCGTTTCACGATGCCCCGCTGGACGCTCATCTCGGTCGTGAGAAGACGTTTGCCGCTGTATCACGCGACTTTTATTGGCCCCATCTGTATAAATGGGTACGTAAGTGGGTGCGCACCTGCGAGGTCTTCGTCTTCGCAGCCCCCCCCCCCTCCGCGTCCTCTACCAGTGGCCGCCGAGGTCTGGCGCTCGGTGTCGATAGACTTCATCTTCGGGCTCCCACCCAATCGTAGAGGACGTTTAGGTGTCTTGGTGTTCGTCGACAGCTTCAGTAAGATGGTTAACTTAATTTCGGTGTCGGATTTGATCACCATGGCAGATACCGCGGTGCACTTCATCGATGCGGTTTTCCACCCATGGCCTTCCTGAATCCATCGCCTTCGACCGCGACCCGCGCTTCACGTCGACCTTCTGGTCAAATACCTTTGGGTTACAGGGCTCAAAGCTGTTGATGTCCACGGGAGTCCTTCCGGAAACGGACGGCCGGACTGAGCGCGTAAATCGCGTTTCCGAAGACGTCCTTCGAAGCTACGCGACGTCGTTCGCAAGCTAAAGCTCGTTTCTGATTCTGGCCGAGTTTGCGCTGAGCAACGCAATACATGCTTCGGCCGAGTTGATTTCCTTCTTCATTAACAACGCGCGGCACCCGTGTGTGCCTGCTCTCCTCGCCGTGTACCATCCCACAGCGCCGTGTGTCTCCACTCTGGGAGGGGGAAAAGCTGCCGAGCAAGGGTACAACTGCTCTAGTTAGACGACATGTGGAGCAGGAACATCCTGAGAAGATGAAAGCTTTTATGATATGCAAGCTGCGTCAAAGCAAGGCTCGAGTGGAGTAAGTTTGTCGACTCGATGCACTTGCTATTCTACCCGGCCCTCTGAGGCACCAGCCGCTTTTGCAATTATCCCTGAGCAGCAAACTCAAGGTAGCCTGCTATTAGCCGTATGGATTGCAGCCAGCCTTCGACCAATTTCGACAATCGAGGACCCAGTCTTTGGCCAGCACGTCACATACATATCCGGGTATTATGTGGTGTGAAATCTAAGATTCCGGGCCATCAACAAATTCGGGATGGCATTATTTAAGTAGCAATTCGGCTGCGGGCGGCTTTGCAAGCCAAAATTAAACGGGAATGCCGATACTTCTGTGTGACAACCGACATTTGGACTAACAGGACCACGGATAGCTACATGGATCTGACACTGCACTACGTGACTAGAACCTTTAGCTTTCACAGCTGGACGCTAGAGGTCGAGGTGTTCCCAGGACGTCACTCTAGCGAATTTATTGAAACCGCACTTTCGACTAATTTTGACCGCTGGGGTTTCGACCGACGATTTGGTGTGAAATTGCTCTGAGATGGTGCTTTCAATGCTGTTGTTGCTGAGCGGCGTCTTCGCGTCGAGCACATGTCGTGCGTAGCTCACTATCTTCATCTCGAGCTCGGTTGAGTGCTAGTAAGGCGTATGCCATCAAATCCCGTAGTGCTAATAGCGAGAGGACGTCGCGAAAGACCTACAGGCGCAATTTTAGTCCTGTTCGGTTTGGTAATGGAGACAGCGTTGAAGAGGTAGCCGTCACTATGGATTCTGATACATATCACGTGATTGTAAGCGGTGACGTAGATGAGACTAATGGCTCGCCAGCTACAGACGTTGGAGAAGACCTTGGCGCCCACGGTATTCCGGGCATTTCGAACATGGCCGGAGAGATCGAGACAGTTTGCAGTGTGGGCGAGCAAGACCCAGATGAAGACGTTGTAGCAGATATGTGGTTCAAAAGCGAGCATGGGATGGGTTGGCTGAATTTCTTAAAACCTGGATTTATTTGGAGGAAATTCTACCGGTTTTGAACACATTGCGTTTAATTGTAAAAAAATCGCGATATCGCGGTTTACGTGCACACGTCTCCAAAAGCTAAAACGTGGCTTGACACTATTCAACATTGTCCCATTTGATTCGTCCTCTTCGCGTGAAGATTGATTGTCCGATACTGTAACGGGGTACGTAGCCCTAAGTGTACCCGTCGTTACATATAGTGTGACACGTCATACTCCGGGATATTTGGTACAAGGTACCAAGGTCGTACAAAGCCAGCCATTGGCTGATATCATTGCTTTTCTATAGGTGACTTATAGCTTGTATTTAACTCAAGCTTAACCTACCTATAAATACACTCAGTTTACATCTACCTTAAATTGGTCACCTCGCTCCCTTTCGGTAAAAAGGGCCTGTGAACTTCCGTTCACTGAGAGTTTGTAAACTCTCGGAAGCCAACTTCCTCTAGCGAAAGGTGCTGTGTTACCCCATCACACTTGGTAGCACTCGTAGTCAATCCATGCCACCGCGGGGGGACTACCTGAACCTCTCCGAAGCTCGTTGCCAAGGATAGGAAACACTTCTGGAACGACTCACAGTTCGAGTCGGTTCGGAAGATGGCGGTCATCTTCGGGATGGAGGCCCTCCAGAGCCTGGTGGTGTCAACACCCGCCGAGCAGCCCGAGCGCATCAATGCGTTTGACGCCTACGAGCAGGGGATCATCGCGCATGTACAGGAGAACTCGCAGGCTCCGGCGGCGAAAGCAAATCCGTCACACCCGAAGCCAATACAGCTGAAGGTTAAGGCGTATGAAGGGAAGGAAGGTGAGAGCCTTCACTTCTGGGTCCGAGAGGTAGAGCTCGCGATGGACGCGGCTCTGATCTCGACCGAGCAACTTCGTGTTACTTTTGCACTCTCCAACCTTAGCGGTCGTGCTAAGAGTTGGGTGTACATACGGGAGGCAACATCCCCAGGATGTTTCACATCCTGGGCTCAGCTGTGTGAACAGCTCCGAGCCGCGCTGCCCCCGGCGAACTACGACTACGACTACCACCAGCGCTCTCGCTTCCTCTCGTGCAAACAAGGGAGGCGTGAGCTGAAGGAGTACGTCCAAGCGATACAGGAGCTCACGGCTTCCCTAGTGGAAAACCCACTCAACGGACACATCAAGATGACTGTGTTCATGGACGGCATTCGAGTGGGTCCAGCGCGCGCCCAGCTATTTTGGGTACAGTCAAGCACTCTTGAAGAGGCGCTTCAAGTGGCACTTTAGGAAGAATACAGCCATCACCAGGCGCGTACGCCGGCCTCAACATGGCCTGGGAGTGCTTTGTCGAGTCCCGGTCGAGCGAGCCCCAACAGACCAGTTCCCATGGAACTCGGGTCCGCTGAGCAGCGCGACATCCGCTGCTTCGGCTGCGGGAAGCTGGGCCACTTCAAGCGCGACTGCCCCGCGGAAAGACTTCGGTTACCCCCAAGCCCGTCCTCAAGGGTCGCTGGCAGAAGCGAGGATCACGGGGACAGGGGAACGCCGGAAACCAGTAATGGCGGGGTGCCCTACTGGGGAAGAACTAAGTCTTCGTGAAGGATGCGCGGGTGGCGCTTATCACGGGGACTTAGCCCCTGAGAGGCTTCGCACTCTCGAGTCGGCGAAGAGCAGCGGCGAATCGCTCGTAGTACACGGAAGTGTACGGCGATACGAGCACCCCTTTAGAATCTTGATCGATTCTGGAGCGTCGAAGAATTACGCACGCCGCCAGACAGTTACTCGTAATAGCAACAAGCTGTCCGATGCTTTGAGAGAAAGGGAGGGCAACGTGACGGTGTCAGTACAACTGGCTGACAAGAAGGGCGTCACTGTCCCCAACGCTCAAGTGGATCTGGCCGTCAGGTTTGAAGCCTTTGACAGCCTCAAACAGTTCACTGTTCTCGACATGGATCCATACGATATGATCCTGGAGCCCTGGCGTGAGGAGCACAAGCCCTGGATCGACTGGCGAGGCAAGGCAATCGGTGCCAGCCGCCCTGCTAAGTCCGACAGAGCATTGGTGAGTCATGTCCCCACCTCTGTCAGGACCCGGGGCGCCCGCAAGGGTTGCCAGGGTACCAAAGCTTTCGTCAGATGCTTGGGAGTCGTCGCGTATATGACGACTCCAAGGATGCTTTGATGGTGGCAGCGCCCAGAGGAAGCGCTGGCCAAGTGGGTAACATAGCTCCGCAGACAGATGCAGCTGTCACGAACACTGGCAATAGCGTGTTTAAGTTGGGTAACAGAGTTTCACGCACAGTCGCCAAGACCTTAACTGAAGAGGGAGACGTCGGATACGCTTCCCGTGTGGGTCACATAGTGCCACACGTGTTCGCTCAGACCTTAATAAGAGAGGAAGGCGTCGGACACGCTTCTTGTGTGTGTAACACAGCACCACACGAGGCCACGAGTGCCTCGGATGTCGTGCTCCGACATCCCCAGACGTGGGTAGCAAAGCTCCACGTCACGGTCGCCGTTGACGACGACGACGCCGCCATCAAAGGTCGGATCTGAACTTCGTTCAGATCGACGTCGCTTCAAGCCACTCGGCGTTCAGGGCCCGGGCTCCTCCGACAAGGCCGGTGGAAGAGTGTTACCACATCTTCGATGGCGAGGCCGGTTTACCCCTCAATGCATCTGGTGTCCACTTGGAACCGCTGCCAGAGGTTGCAGAGATACTGGACCTCGAGGAAATGAGGGTCGAGTCTTTCCTGGCCAACCCCAAGGCTGGGACACCAATCCCACGAAAGGATGTGTTGTTAAACAACATGGCCGGAAGCGTACAGTACAGAGTGCCGGATTTGGTAGACGGATACTACCAGACCCTGATGCTAGAGATTGACATCCCGCTCACCGCGGTGAGCACTCCAAGCGACATGCTTTAGGAGTGGATCGTCATGCCGGAGGGCTTGTCTAACGCCCCGCCGACATTCAACCGCCTGGTGACGCAGCTGTTCAGGCCACTGCGCACCTTCGTACAAACGTACTTCGACGCCAGCTTCGTCCATAGCCGTGCCGGGGAAGGCAAGACGGCCATGGAGGTGCATTTGGGGCACCTCCGTCGAGTGTTGGCAACATCGACAAGTGTGACTTCGCGTCACCAGCGATCAAGGTTCTCGGTTGCTTCGTAAGTAACGTGGGCGTTCGGGCTGACCCAGATAAGGTCAAGGTCATAGCAGCAGGACCACGCCCAATCTCAGAAGGATCTTCAAAAGTGGTTGGGCTTGGCCAACTACCTTCACAAGTACAGCGCAGGATACGCGGGCATCGCTAAGCCCTTGTCGGGCCTCCTTCAGAAGGTCGCCGACTGGCGCTGGGAGCAAGAACATCATTATGACTTTGACAGCATCAAGGCCAGTCTCCAAGAGGCCCCTGTCCTGGCCCTGCCGGATGAGACAAAGTCCTTCAGCATCGTCTGTGATGCCTCTGACTATGGCATCGGTTGTGCATTGCTGCAGGCCGACACGGCTGGACATGACCGAGCCATCTTGTTCCAGTCCAGGCAGCTCAAAGCCACCGAACGGAACTACCCTGGCCATGACAACGAGCTCCTGGTAATGACGTATGTCCTTGTATGTTTTGGGCTCATCTTCTGGGCTCTCGGTTCTTTGTGATCTACACAGACCACACATCCTTGAGGACGGCGACGAATTCGGCTCACATTTCCCAATGGATGGCGAGGTGGCTGTCCTTCTTCGCTGAGTACAACTTCCGCGTTGAGTACAAGCCGGGCAAGCTCAACGTGCTTGCGGACGCCCTCTCTCGGCGTCCAGACCACGAGTTGGCCAATATCATACGGGTGACAACGGATCTATATGATCAGATATGCGTGGCGTATCAGGACGATGAGGCTGTCGCGCCTATCGTCAAGTTCCTCGCAGCAGGATCGAACGTGAAGTCCGACTGGCTTTCATCGCGACAGCATTCCAGGCTTCACCGATATGAGTTAAAGGATGGTCTCCTCTATTACCGGGTGGAGCCCAATAAACCACCACGGGTGGTCGTGTCTAACGACGAAGATCTAAAGTTCGATATCCTCGCGGAGGCGCACGACGCGCCTCCAGCGGCCACTTGGGCCGCGAGGAGACCTTCCTGTCGGTCTCTCAGGCGTTCCGGTGGACCCACATGTACAAGAGGGTCACCCGATACGTGAAGACATGTGAAACATATCAGCGGGTCAAACCCGCAGGGCACTCTTCGGCTCCACTACAGAGCCTGCCCGTACCGGCTGACTATTGGAAGTCGATGAGTCTTGATTTCATATTTTGGGCTTTTCGCCGACGGACACGGCAACACCGGAATTTTGGTGTTCGTGTGTCGGCTGAGCAAGATGTACCATCTTCCTCCAGTTCCCGTCACCTATACGGGCAAACGAACAGCAAGTTTGTTCGTCGATGGCGTGTTCCGCTATCACGGTCTCCCGGAGACGATTGTCTCGGACCGAGACCCGCGGGCCACGGATGCGTTTTGGAAAGCGCTGTTCCCCTTAGTCGGGATTCGTCTGCAGATGTCCACTGCGGACCATCCACAGACAGACTTTTAGACAGAGCGCGTCAATCGAGTGCTTGATGACACTCTGCGCAGTGTGTGTGCGGAAGCACCTCGTACGTGGTCGACGCAGTTTCCAGTTGTTGTGTGCTGGAAAAACGCTGTTTCCTTTACACGGAACTCGTCTGCAGATGTCCACTGCGGACCATCCTCAGACACACGGCCAGTCGGAGCGCGCCATCGAGTGCTCGAGAGAAAAGTGTGTGCACGGACGCCCCACGTACGTAGTCGACGCAGCTTCCTGTTGCTGAGTTTGCGCTCGAACACGCAGTGCCCGCATACACGGGGCTCACGCCGTTCTACTTGAACGAATTTCGTCACCCCAGAGTGCCTCTCACTCTTCGAGGAGACACTGACGCCTCTATTCTAAGTGAGGGAGAGGCTCAGAAAGCTCTTTCCTCCCAGGTCTCGGATGTGAGACCGGTTTCACTGCGGAAACAAGTGGAATCCTTTGTGGATACCAAGCTGAGCGTTGTCAGCAGGGTCCGCGATGCGATGGCAGCGGCCAAGGACAGACGAAAGGAGTAGTCAGACGAACATAAACTAGGAAACTTAAGTGCATTTAAGGTGGGTGAATTAGTGTTATTAGACACGGCGAGCCTACTGCTAGACACTGTAAGCTCTGTCGGCAGCAACAAGATGAAGCACCGCTTCATTGGACCGTTCGCAGTCCTGGTCAGGCATGGTGCGTCGTACACCATCGCCCTGCCTAAGTCAATGACGACACACGCGACGTTCTATGTTGGACGTCTTAAGCTATACTTTTATCCGAATGGGGGTTACTGACTCGCAGACCCACCTTGGCCCATCTCCTCGAAGCGAGGGCCGGCCACAGACGTCAACGAGGGCGTCGGAGCCGGCAGGGCTGAAAAGCAAGGCTGCGGTCGAGCCCGTACGCCGGAGGGGCCCCGTACGAACGGACCCCAGAGCCATACGCCGTGTACGTCGGTTACGCACCATACGCGTCCAGTTGGGAGTTCGCCGAAGGCGCCTCCGGACGTGGCAGCAGATCCTCAAAATGTCGGATCATGGGGGAGACGACGTCAAGATCAGACGAAGAGGCCAGGCGGTCCACCCGCTGATGCGGGCTCGAGACCTCCCGCTCCAACTGGTCCAGGCGGCCCGCAAGACAAGCGAGCTCGCCCTGATTCCCGGCCTGGGCGGCGGCGTCACCACCAGTCCCAAGGCCAAGTGCAATCCCAAGCACGAGGACGCGTTGACGAAGGCGGTCAACCTCAGGGCCGTGTGTCGAAACCGTAGGAGAAGCACTCGGATGAGAGTGGCGTTCGGCAGGCGCCGAGTACTCGTACTCGTACCAGGGCACCTCCGCCCCTGCTTGACCGAAATGGAGAAGTCCACTACCACGTGGAGAGGATCCTCCAGGAGCAACGGCGTCGCGGTAAGCGACAGCTCCTCGTGAAGTGGAGGGGATATGCCCACTCCGAGAGCTCGTGGGAGCCGATTGAACGGCTTCTGATCGACAGCCCGGCGGCTGTCGCAATCTGGGAACAGAAGCGGCGGCAGCTTCATAAGTAGTCCGGCACTTCTTGCCCGAACGGGGTACGGATGTTGACGACACTCAGTACCCGCGTTCATCGTGAGCGCTAGAAGCCGCGCGCTTCAGAATGTCCCTTGGCAGCATACGCTTGCTGACCATGTGGGCGAACCGAACACGAAGATCACGCCGGTCCAGGATGCGGGATAGCAGCTGATCTTCATGGAGTTCCCGTTACTACGAGGGTGAGTACTTGAGAGACTCCACCCAAGCCCAGAACATGTCCTCACAAGACCTCCAGTTGGGACAGCTCTCGGGAAGAACCCAGGGGTAGCCCCAAAGAGGGTAGAGACCACCCCGGTTCTCGGGCTTCTTACGATATGTCATGAAGTCCTTAAGAGGAATACGGTGTGGCGCGAGAAGCACACACCGAGCCGCCTCCAAGTTGTCAAACAACTGCTCCTTCTGGACAAGGGTGCGTTCGTAAACGCCCCTAGAGGTGTGGCCACCAACAAGGCCACGAGGAGCGACGAGAAGCTCCAAGAAGAGGTCAGCCCTAGAGCTCTCCTCCGGAGGCCAATACCCTCTTGAGTGGATGACAGCTCCCTGGCTGACGGGTGCCTCCACCGATCCCCCACGCGCACGCTGGGCAGCCTGGAACTTCTCCTGCCGCTGTTCGAGGTCGTTAGAGATCTGCCGGGGCCCAGGAATAGCACCCTCTTCCTCTTCGTTCTCCTTCTCTTTCTCTTCATCTGAGGAATCATAGAGGCCCTGATGGGAGTACCCAGTCTCCTTCTCCTCGCGGAGTAGATACTTCGAAGCCGTACGCTTTATAGAGGGCTTGGCACCTTCGGCTTTAGAGGCCTTAGCACGCGCAAGACCCTCGGCAAGCGAGACACGTTTGCGAGGGTTCTCTTCCTCGTCGCCACCAACCTTGGGAGTGCCCTTAGCCTCGACGGTCGGGCTCTCAGAGCGCACCGCCGTCCTGGGACTGTGATCCCCGTGATCACTAGCGGGCGAGTGCACGCTGTCGTCGTTGTGCTCGCTGGGCACTGGGTTGTGCCCCCTCCCCCCCGTAGGGCCCACAGAAGCATCGTGCGTGCTCTCGGCCTCGGCTTCGTCCTCACTGCCAGAGTCGAACTCACGTTCAGCGAACCGCGGATTTGGCCGGTTGTCTGGAGAGACCGAAGGTGACGGGCTGCGACGCTTTCTTGCACGCTTGCTCGCAGCCGCGTCAACCGTCAAGGCGATCGCCTCGGAGGCCACCTTAGTAGCCTCCTGAAGTGCCGAGCCTTAGCCGTGAGGCTTGGCGCTCTTGGCTTGCGCCTTTCCGGCAGCAGCCTTGGAGCGTGTCTTCGCACCACTCTTCGCAGTGCCACGAGGCATGGTAACGGTCGATGTGGAGTCCAAGAAGAGGAGCGCACAGACTGCTTCTCGAGGCTCTAACTGAGAAGTAAGCCTACGCCGCGCACGCGCGGCCAAGTCGATGTTTTTAGACTTTGAGAATGAAAATTTGTGACGTACACTTCTTTATTCCGATTGGTCGGTAGACCGAGCATAAGTGGGGGAGGATGTAACGGGGTACGTAGCGCTAAGTGTACCCCTAGTTACATGAAGTGTGACACGTCATACTTCGGGATATTTGGTATAAGGTACCAAGGTCGTCCAAAGCCAGCCATTGGCTGATAGCATTGCTTTTCTATAGGTGACTTATAGCTTGTATTTAACTCAAGCTTAACCTACCTATAAATAAACTCTGTTTACAGTCTACCTTAAACTGGTCACTTCGTTCCCTTTCGAAAAAAAGGGAACCTGTGATCTGCCGTTCACTGAGAGTTTGTAAACTCTCGGAAGCCAACTTCCTCTAGAGCAAGGTGCCGTGTGACCTCGTCACAGATACGCTGGAATAGCGCACGAAATACGAAAGGTAGAGTTGAAGGAGCCATTGATGGCGTTTTTTTTTTACGTACATTACGAGCGTGTTGAGTTCAAGGATGTACCCCACTCTAACGGAGCCTTCAAATTGGTTTGCGATCGAGTGTATCATTGATTTGATTTTCGGGAACCCAGTGGAGGTTATCCTACCCTTGCCGTTACGCTTCCATTCTTACGCTTCATTAAAAGATGGCTCAAACGAAGCGATTTTTTTTATCAAGCCAAAGCGCTAAGGAATACCAGAGCTGTTTGGATCAAACGCTAGATCTTAAGGAGTCTGTGTAGCGATCCTTGTCAAATGTAAACAAAACCTATTTAAGAATTTATCCCCGGGCGTGCTGTGGATCTCGACCTTTGGCCCACGTTTCACGGGAGTGATTGATCTGGATGAAAACGAGTAGCCCGAAGCAACAGATCACTTGTTGCACGCAGTGATCGAAATGGCAAACAAGCTTTATCCTGCACCGATGGTGGCGGAATCGCGCCCCTCAAACAATCCAGTCGTAGTCTAGTCTGATCTAGCGAGGGCTAGTGTCCGAGAAGGTCTTCAAAAATAGCAGATGTAAGAAGACGTCAGCAAGTTGATCATGCGGCTCACTCACTCCATATGGTGCTAAATTGTAAGGCGGAGATTGATGACCATTTCGCTAGAGCTATTTAATACATTAACTTACGACGAGCCCCCCCCGCCCCTCCTGGCAATACCAAGAGCATCTATGACAGCAGCGACCACGACGACCCCCTGTGCGGTGGGATCGCACATCAATCCATTTTCCTGTTTTAGCGCAACTTGCGAGGAAGCGGTTAGGCTGCGTGGCAATTTCCGTGCCATCAAAGAGAGCTTTCGCTACCGCTGAAAATGTTGTAGTGGCGAAGCGCAGCGCACTCGACCCCAGGAATGTGCCAGAATTTACTTTTTTCCACGAAAACTATGTAGAAGAAGAAAATAACAAGATTTCAAATTAACGCTTGTTTTCTCTTTTGTATCGAGCATTGTATCACAAATTGATTACCATCTTGCAACCAAAAGATGTCGTTGAGGAACCTGGACACTGAAGTAGTGCCAGTGGAGCGCTTGCCTCATTTTCGGCTTGATAAATACGGTGCTAGCTGCACCATACAACACGCTCACGTTCGTCTTCTCCAGTACACACCAAATGTTCCTAACACCAACAACGTTGCCTTTATAAAAACTGCGACGTTTTAAAAACGCAATGGTTTGTCAGTCTTCTGGAGAAAAAAAACTTTTGCTAGTACCGTATTTCGCATGTAGACCGATACCGTTACTAGAGCGATACACCCACCCAGCAGCGAATCATTGATTAGAACTGAGATCCCAGGAAATCGCATGTCGAGCGATACACGACACTAAAATGAAATAATGACAATCAAATGTCTGAAATTTTACCACAACCGAATGGTTCGTGTCAAGCCAAAAGGATGACCCCGACGAGGTGGCCGCTACGTGCAGCAATACAAGCTCAATGCTGAATCAGCCGACAAGAAGCTCGCGGTTCTAGTGGTGTTAAAGACGACGGGAGCTATGCGAGCCACCATTTCTCACTTCTATCCTAATCTAGCCGCCGCATCGTACAAAAGCAATCTACGTAGTGCTAATGAAAGTGCCGAAGAGCCCGACCGCTGTCTCGCAGCCAGCGGATGTCGATGAACCGCTGGTACAACATTAAAGCTGCGTCGACCCAACAGGATCCTGGTATGTGACTGGATTTAGCATGCGTGTGGAAATCACTTCCTGCTACTTCAATTTTTAAGGGGTTCAAGCGAAGTAAGCTGGAGCCGAGTGCGAGCTGCATTGCGTCGAGTCAGTTGGTGACCCAACTCGAAAAACTCTCGCTACTAGAAGGGCAACCGGTAGATGAAAGTGATGACTTCGCCGTTCAGGACATCATCGAAAAGACAACTGTCTAAGCATAGAGATTTATTTTCTTCATCGAAGAGACAGCTGTCAAAAATTAGAGACTTTGCTTCTTCAGCTTTAAACATCATTTTTGAAGAGGAGCATATCCCTCATAACATGGGGTATATCGGTCTACACGTGAAATACGGTACAGACTCCGCCCCAAAACTGAAATGCACATACAGCTTATACCCTCGCAAACGCGGTCATACTACATTCAGCTCTTCAGCCAGAGCATACGTGGTACAGTATTCTGCCTGAATAAAGAAACCCCCAACTCTATAAAAACTACGAGATAAATCGAACATGACAGGCAAAGTGATGGTGGTGTCGGTCACAACAGTACTGTATTTGGTTAATGCAGGACAAACATCATATCTGACTTGCTGATAAGACCTGAGTGCAACCAGCAGTGCTGGATCGTCTCGGCTGGCAAACTTTGCCAAGCCTCGATAGACCACTCAATCCCCTTTAACATCCCAACCTTGTACGGCTTGTCATTACCAGTGTCCATCTCGTCTAAAGCGTGCTGCATCTTCCTAGTTAGTACATGGCGTTTAACACAGTGGATGATGCCTTGATCTAAAGGTTGACGCTTCGAGGTCGTATTTGGAGGCAGTTTTTCAAGGCGAATGTTGGTCAAAGTAACATCCTCATCGCTGTGCGATGAGGCATTGTCTACCAAGAGTAAAATCTGCCTTCCCTGTTCCCTCATCGACGCGTCTAGGTCGCGCAACCACGACTGGAATAAGGTCGTCGTCATCCATGCCTTCTTTGTGGACGTGTACCGCACTGCTTCTGACTTTTTCTTGAACCAGCGAGGCGTCGCTGACTTCCCGATGAAAAACAAAGGAAGTTTCTCACTTCCATTAGCGTTGGTACAAACAGCCATGGTAATGCGAGACTTATCTTGCTTCAGGGCTGGCGCCAAGAACGCGCATAGCGAGCCGCGGGGAACGCTGTTGTAGAACGGTCCTGACTCGTCCATGTTAAACACGTCCGAGTAAGCGTAGCTACGAATTATACTACGCAGCTTTTGTATTTCAGCAGCGCATGCCCCCAAATCAACGGCACCAGACTCGCCATGAGAATGACGGAAGCGAATACCGTACCGCTCTTGAAAACGGCGCAGCCACGATTCGCCAATTCGGGGAAGCATAGCATCAGGAATGCGGTGACGAGCCGCCATCCTCTTAGCCTGCAACATGACCATGGCTCCAGAGAGCGAGACCTGCGAGGTCTCGCACCACACCACGAATTCGACCATACTTTGGTCGAGTTGGAGCTGGTAAAGTGGACGCTGCTTCTTGCGGGCCAGGCAGTCGGGAGCCAGCTGTCGCAGCTCATCTTCAGCCTTCAACACCCTCGAAACCATCTGCAGCGAGGGCGACTTGACCAGACGGAGAGCCACGCGGGCACGAGAAGCAAGCGCTGTGAACGTTTGGCGGGGGAACGAGCGTCGGAGGTCACAAATCTGCAGCTCTTGTTGCTTGGTGAGTCGGAGGCGCTTCTGGAATGAGCGCTTTCGCGTTGGTGTGGCGGTCATTGCATGTGGCGTCGACTTGGCAACTGGCACACTTCAGCAATGAGCTCGAGGAGGCCATCCGCTCTCTGGTAACCAGTACGAGAGCCCGCGAAAAGTTTTTCCGATGTCCTCGGTCCCTGGGCTGTGCTTGGTGGAATAGTGAATTCGTTGTTTGATTGGCGGAATGCAATCTGGCCTGTCACTATATCAGTAGATTTGCCGGTAAATGGATACTTTTTGAGATATATGCTGTATCCAAAACAATAGGTTTTGATAGCTTCTTTATTCAGGCAGAATACTGTACTAATAATTTGCAAAAATCGATAGCCAATGCTTACTTGATATCCTTCAGGAACCTAGAAGGTCCACCCTTTTCAGTTTCTGGGCGGAGTCTGTATCATTTATAAATATGTCAAATGAAATACAATTTAAGTATCTTGTATAACAGGGGACAGAAGAGGCAAAATTTTCAGAAAGCTGGCATAGTTTTTGTCAGTACCAAGCCTACACAACACTGCGGGAACGTTTCTGTCAGTGTTCATGTAGCAGTTTTCGAAAACGTTATCAGGCGAGCATTTCCACGTCCAGTAATTAGCATAAAACACTGTTTTTTATTCATTTTTTGTCGATCAAACCCTTGTAAATCTGATAGCAATAGGGAATAATAGTACCTTCCCCAAGCGGTACCCACGGGCGAGTCACCGTTCGGCGACACGCTCTCGTTCTTGCATATTTAGCGACCAGCTTGAGCACTTCAGGCGACGCATTTTGTTCGTGGACCTTCCTGATTCCAAGGGTCAGTCAATGCATAGCATTGCCCTCTGTGTGAACTTCACTGCGCAGTCATCAACATTGTTGATTCAACAACATCATTCCATTTTTCAGTGTTTCCTCGATCAGTTGATCCTGCAAGTGTGTGGTGTGTTCCCTCAACTTCCAGTTCAGATTCTTGAGTACCACATTCTGCGCATAGTCGACATCTTCAGGCCGTGCGGTTGCTATCTCACTGGTCTCTCGGTCCAAGTACATTTGCTCGCACACACGCACCACGCAAGCCTTTGGGTTTGTCTGGGCGCGCGAGATGATCGTCCACGTCTGGTCACGGAAGTGCAATCCTTCGTTGTTCAGCATCATCATGTCGGCCTTGATGATTACGATGCGGTTCGGTTCAATGTATTTCCGCAGAAACTGAGCGCCCATGACCTGCTTTACGTATGACTGACACTGCAACGTCAGGATCCAGTTCTTCTCGTGTGAGTGTGGCTGGCTACCTTTCATCCCACGCACCCATTTCTCCGGACATGAACGAGAAATACTCAAGTCCTTCCAGCAAATATCAGCCGCCACCTCCATGGGGCACGGCATGGGTGTCGTTGAAAGAGCTTCCGCTGTCATCCCGAAGTCTTTAATGTGTTTCATCTGCATACTGCAGCTAACATAGGGGGGTGGTCCGCTCTGAAAGACTGTTCCTGAGTCTAAGTAAAGCTGTCCCACTCTCTGTTCCAAGTGATCCACGATCGACTTGCTGTTCTCAAAGGCAGCGAACGAGTATCTAGATGTGGGTTCGTTCCCGAATACAAAATTGATTCCCTGTAACAGGGAACGTTTGTTCAGAATCCGACGCAGATTCTTGTCCACTTCGACTTGGTGTGCCAGGATCTCTTTAAGTTTCCGATTGGTCTCTTCGGACTGTCGTCGAGCTTCGTGCTCTATTGCGACGAGCTGCTCCCACTTGGACTGTTGGGCTGCGATCTGAGGATCTAGAACTCCACGGGTGGGTTTGTCGGGTCGCAATCTCTTGAGTTGCTCGGCCTGTTCCTCAAGCTGTCGAACGTGGTCTCTGAGTCCTTGAAGTTCCGCCTTCTTCTGCTGCTGTACTCGCGTCGTGTACCCAGGAGGGTTGGCCTTTCGTTTCCGCATTGAAGCATGCTTGGTATTGCGTGCTGTAGGGATGATTGTGGTAGTACTACACTTGTCCGAGTCGCTGTCGCCTAGGAGTTGATCGAACGAGTCAATAAAGGTGATGGCTTCCTCTACCGACACGAAATCGTCGTTCTGAGAATAGAACAGACTCATGACCTGTCGACTGAGCTCCGTAAATTGTAGAATGGAAGAGGGGGCTACCGAGTCATGACGTGTGTGGTGAGATGCAGATTTTAAGTCAGAAGAGGTTGATGATTATGGAGGCAGGTGTTTATGAAGGTCAATGGTTGCAGTTTGTGCCTCTAACTACTGGTACCCCGTTATATCAGATATCCATCTTCTTAAGAATTCAAGCACTCCTGTTTAAGGTATCTTAATAATATGCCCATTTTTAAACATGTTTTTGATTTCTTAAAATAGATTCGGATTCTTATTAATACCGGTATACCAGCTGTCAACTTGTTTTCTTTTTAAATTATTATAAAGAAGTCACAGAATTCGTATTCAAGCTGTTGAAACTTTGTCCGTCAGCATGTCTTGAAGTCGGTGCGAGCACTCCTGAAGCTTCCAACTGAGCGTTTTCAGTGCGATGCTCCGGGCGTACGTCACGTCTTCCGATCGTGCAGAGAACCCTTCTTGAGGATCCATGTACACCCCCTTATAGATGCGAACAACCGAATCATGTACTGAATCTGTTTCCGAGCGTGTAAATTATGGTCAAGCACTTGTCCCGGAAATGTAGCTCTTCAGTTGTGAGGGTCATGAGATCCGAACTACCGTAGTGCAATCCTCATTCTTTACTCGACCTCGTCAGAGCGGACATAATCTCTAGTCAGAGACCTCTGTGTTACAATATCCGTTTTTGGTATTATCACCCACCCTAGTTATTCACTAATGAGAGGATAAAGGTAGAAGACCCTCTCAACCATTGGCCTAAATATATTGGTTGACAACCAATATATTTGAAGGAATTTCCTTTTAGAATATCAATACAGAGAGGATGCGTGTAGATAAAAAAAAATAACACGTACCAGCATGATTTGTCCCACCAGAAGTTTTGGAAGGCAGGACTCTCTTGTCACACGTAACTGGCAATAAGTATTGTTTGATTACGGAGATTATGAAGATACGAGTTTACGGAAATGTATGGAGCCACTACACGTAACCACCACCACCACCCTTTCGTATTCCATTGTCTGAGTGTCGATCACAGTGCGAGCTGTTACTATTCTATTCCTGCCAGAACGCCAGCATAACAATCTGGCGATATTTGCAAGTTGGGGAAACCGCCTTTTCCAAGCTAATTGCCAGTTATTGTAGCCTAAAATTAAAAATAGTGCTCTCGTTCAGTGAACGAGAACACCATTTTTACAAGGACCAATGACTGGCCCGCCATTGGTAACTTGATTGGGAAATGGTGCTCATAGGGGAAAACTAAGGAGGGCCCTCACTTAAAAAAACAAAAAATCAGAATAAAAATGTACTTTATGTCGGCAACAGCAAAAACAAATTTGCCGTTGCCGACGAAAACAGCCTTTGTTATAATTATTCGTCGCAACGGCAAATCCATTTTTTTGGCAGTTACCGACAGAGATCAAGAAAAGGCAACAAAGCTATTCATAAACAAACAGCAGTATAACCATTCATGCTGAAACTACCTGACGATCGGCTTCTCTTTCTACGACGTGAGGGGTCCCAATTTCTCAACCTTTAAGCTCAAGGAGACTTTATCACACTTTCAATTTCAATGACGGAACAAGTTGTTCACATTGACCCTCCCCCCGCAACAACATATCCAACTCATGATGCTGCTGAGGCTGCGTTGCATGAGTGGACGAGATCGCATGGGTTCAACGTATCACGGAGGCGGGCTCGCAAAAATGAAAAAGGAGATGTCTGCATTTGCAACAACGAATGCGACCGCGCCGGCAAGCCCAAGTGCACCCTTAAACATTCAAAAGAAGAACGTGTGCGCACCAAAAGAGGTTCTAAACGCTGAGGCTGCCCCCCTGTGGATTTCGTTATGGGCCAAGGACAAGAGTCAACCTACCGGAGAATGGTCTATTTCCACGCAGGAAGCGTAAGTGCTATTCACAACCACAAACCGTCTACTGATGCTCGAGTTCATGCTGCTCATATATCAAATGCGGCGCAAGCTACAAGCGAAGCTACCCAGAAAAATTTGCAAAATCGAATTGAGGCCCTATTTCAGGAAACGCTAGCTTGGGGGAGGGCGCGCAAAACGAGAAGTGCCGCCCCCGCAGTTCAGGCGGATGGAACCTTCTAGAACCTTCTAGAAGGTTCCACAGCCGCCCTACATCTGCCGTTTTTGTATTACATACTGAATCTATGTTAAACTGAGCCTGCCTCTGATTGGCTGAAACTCTACACCTATCATATCGGATACACTCACCCTCCCTCTGGCGTGCGCGTCGCCTCAGTCTTGCCATTCCCGAAATTGCGCTGAAGGCCAGAGGTGCCGTTCCCCGACGGATTAGTCCGACCCCGCGTTTACCTACGCCTGCCTTGTGCGGACCTGTTTACTTGGGGCTTGGATAGGTCCGTCCTGGGGAATGGCTGTGCCTCCTGCGTCTGCTGCTGCTGCCACTAGCTCGCCTTCCGCCGCTCCCTCGTCTCGCTCGCCGACGCCGCCTGCTCCTGCTGCAGTCCCTGCTGTTCCGGCTGCTATGGTCGATGCTCCTGCTGGTGCTGTAACTCCACCGTCACCTGTACGGGCTCCCGTTGTTCCCTCGTCGCCTGTACGGGCTCCTGTTGCTCCATCCCCAAACGACGCGGCTGCTGAAGCTCCTGGCTCAAGTCTCATGCCTCCCCGTTCGCCTTCGTCTCCTGTTGGCTCCTCTTTGGCTGCGCCCCACGATGCCTCTGCGTCGTCGCCGCCCACCGTGCTCCAGCAACTCATCTACGAGATCACGATCGAAGGGTTGTGTGGAGATGACGTTGGTGGTGATATTGCGGCTGATGATGCTGGTGATGATAGCGTTGCAGCTGAGGATGTTCCTCTTCAAGAGGTGGGATTGTTTAACGACGAAGATGAGGAGGACACCCAACGGACGAAGCACGCTCGGCTTCGTCGTGGCGATGAGACGTCGGACTGGCATCCCTTTCCGCTTCCGAAAGCTCCGGAGAGACATCCAACTACGAACCATCGCAACCACTATAATCCGGATGCTCCTTGGGATTATGCGAACTCGGCTGGAATTACACGCTTGCTTGACGTAGAAGGGGAATCTCCGCACCGCTGCTATCTTGTTCAGTGGAAGGGTCGTCCGCTGCAGATGAGCTGGGTCTGGATGGAGTTGCTGGACAAGGAATCGACGCGGTACATGATGCATAATGTCGACGGGTGGAAGGCTTCGGGTTCTGAAATAACATTCATGGGATGGTACGACGTTCGTGCTAGTGCTTCCGAAGCTGGTACGTGTTTCATGGATGCGCTCCGCTGCGCGCTGTACCATCTTGGTCGGCCCAATCTGGTTACCATGGGGATGTGGGATGAGTATGAAAAAACTCGTCCCGAGGCGATTGCATTTGGCGTATCTCGCGAAGACGTCATGGAGTTCTGGAAAACGCTTCAGCGCCAAAGTGTTCCGTTGGACTACGGCATCATGCTTCCCAATATTCTTCATGAATCCATCGGGAGTGTTGCGACTCTGAACCACTTCTTTGAAGCCTTGGTTCCGGGTACGTACTTGGTGAGCGCGGGCCAGGATGACATCGGTCACTGTTTCGTCGTGGTGAAGACTGGTCCCAATGCTCGCCTGGTCGTGCTTGATGGGTACTCGGCTGACCACGATCCACCGATGGAAGTTTCTCCTCTCTCGAACTACTTTTGGATTGAGAGTGTAAAGTGGATTAGTCGTGTTCAGCTTCAACTTGGGTACGTGTGTCGCCACGGCAAACGTACTTCGAAGACGGCGCGTAACCGGAAGAGACGCCTGATGCAGCAGTAGCTTCAACTTGGAGGGGATGTAGTACGGGAATACATGTAGGTCTTTGAGCCCCCCCCCCCCCCCTAAGTTGATTTTACTTCATCTTCTCTTTCGTTTCTTGCGCCTTGCAGTCTCAAACTCTACGATTAGATCTGCGACTTGTGACATGTTTTCAACCGGTTCCCAGGTCTGTTTCTCTTCTCCCACCCACTCCACAAGGAATTGGGTCCGTCGCTTGTGTGTCCTCTTCTTCACCAAGCGTTTGACGATCTGGCCGATACTTCCATCAGCCAGTACAACCTCGTTGGGTCGCGACAAGCGTGTCGACTCGTTGTACGGCTTCAGCGAACCCGTATTGAATACTGGGTGAAGCTTGTTGCCAGCTTGAATATTAAGTTCGTAAGCATGGTTGTGTATCTTCCGCATAACAGAGTAAGGTCCAATCCACTTCGGACCGAGCTTAGTGGATGCTGGCAGACCAGTGTGCTTGGGGTCCAAGTGTTTGGTGCTCAAGTACACACGGTCGCCAACCTCAAAGACTTGTTCTTGTCGGTTCTTGTCGTAAACATCACGCATTTTCTCTTGCGTTTGAGCAAGTGTTTCACGGCAGCGAAAAAGAATAGCTGCTTGGCGCTCGTGAAACTCAGCGCCTCGACGACTCTTTGCAACCGTATCGAGCTGCTCCGCTGCAAGCTGTAGCGGATTCAGCGGAATATACCCTAGGTCCGCCTCGAACGGTGTGAGCTTAGTACTGGAGTTCACCGTTGAGTTGATAGCAAACTCAGCGTTCGCTAAGTGAATGTCCCAGCCGTCTTGACGTGGACTGACGAAGCATCGAAGATACTCTTCGAGCGTTCGATTCATTCGCTCAGTTTGTCCGTCGCCTTGGGCCCGGTGTGCTACTGTCATGCTGAGTGACGTGCCGATAGACTTGAAGACGTGTTGCCAAAACGCAGACACGAATTTTCTATCTCGGTCGGATACAATATTCGTCGGCATACCGTGAAGTTTCCAAATGTTGTCGATGAAGAGACGGGCAACGTCTTCGGCTGTTACCTTCTTCGTTGTCGGCACAAAGTGGCATCTCTTGGTCAGTCGGTCGACGACAACCCAAATCGAATCAACGTCACGCTTCGTTCTAGCCAATCCGTTATGAAGTCCATGGAGATCGATCTCCAGCGCTCATCGGGAATACTCAATGGTTCGAGTAAACCAGGAGGCTTTGTCAGCCTTGGCTTGTTTCGTCGACATGGTTCGCAGTCAGCAATGCACGTTTGAATCGGCTTGAGCATCTTGGACCAGTACCAGCGTCGTGCTAACGTCAAGTACGTTCGCTCGGTACCAGGATGGCCACTGTAGTTGGTGTCATAACTCTCCTTGATTATCGATTGTCTCAACTTCACATCGTTGGGAACAGCGATTCGAGGATGGTCATCCACCGGAGACTGGTACTACAGCAAGCCGTTTGCCTCCGAATAGTATCGGTATAGCTTGTGGTGCTGGTGTTTTTCCTTCGACTTTGAGGTGCTTGTACGTCGCTGGATTGCTGCCCGGATTGTCTGGACATCTCGATCTTTGACGTAAGCACTCTTGATCCTCTTCAGCAGCTCTGAATCTGTAGACACTTGACTAAGAGCAAGACTGAAGGAAGTGTCGTTGAAGCTGGACACACTCAGGTCATGGAAATACTTCGTATCTGGCTGCAAGTCAGGTCTGCGACTCACTCAGTTCTTTGCACCTGGAAGATACGAGAACGTGGGTTGGTACTCAGCTAGAATGTCGTACCACCTAGCCAATCGGCGGTTCGCCATCTTCTGTGTGAACAACCCTTCGAGACGTTTGTGATCCGTCTCGACGATCGGTGGTTTGTCCAAGCAGTAAATTCGAAAAGCTACTAGCGCGTGTACGATAGCAAGTAGCTCCTGCTGCTGTGTTGGATAGTTGATCTCCGCGGATTTCATCTTTTGACTGGTATACGCAATGGGTCGCTCAACTCCGTCCACGACTTGGAATAATACTCCACCAACAGCGAATTTGCTCGCATCAGTGCGCCGATGCATGGACTGGCTGAAGTTAGGGAGGTGCAACACTGGAGGGTTACACAGTCGCCTCTTCGGCTCCTTGAAATTCTTCAACTGCTCATCATTGAATTGGATCTTCGCGTTCCTCTTGTTCTTCTTCTTCAAGAGAGTGAACATTGTTGCAGTAAATGCTGCGTAGTCTGGACAAACTCGCTGGACGTAGCCAGTCAACCCAAGGAAGCTGTGAAATTCCTCTTGAGTTCATGGTACTGGCCAGTCCTTGATGGTTTGTACCTTGTCCGGATCCATCCGTACACCGTTGCGTCCTACGAAGTCCCCGAGACACGGAATCTCGTCGGCACAGAAGACACACTTGGCAAGCTTGACGTACAGCTTGTTGTCACGCAGGATATTTAATGTCTTGCGCAACGCCTTCAAGTGGTCGTCGATGCTCTGAGACTTCGTGAAAACGTAGATGTCATCATAAAACGATTTGGTGTTTTCCAAACCTCGGAACAGCTTTGACGTTAAACGATGCATCGTCGCTGGCGCATTACAGACTCCCATGGGCAGAACAAGATACTCCCAGAGTCCGTTTGGCGCTTGAAATGCTGTGAACTTGATATCCTCTTCACGCATACGTACTTGATAGTACGCGGACATCAAATCCATAGTGGAAAACCAGTACGCTCCGGACATCGCGTCAAGAATGTCCTCCTTCCTCGTCATTGGGATACTTTGGCGTACAGTGTTGGAGTTCAAGTACCGGTAGTCGTGTACAATCCTCCAGCCAACTGGTTTTCGTACACAGAAGGTTGGAGCAGCATGTGGACTGATGCTTGGACGGATGAGCTTCTTCTTCACCATGTCTACAACCCAACGCACAATCTCGCGTTGCTGCTCTGGCGATTGACGCCACTGTTGCCGATACATTGTAAGATTCGGATCCTCCACGTCAATCCTATACTCAATCTCGCGTTTCTCGGTAAACCTTCTGGGAGCTCAGGACGGAACACATTGTCCATATACTCCATGAGTAACTGGTACGCGGGATTCCCCTTGAAGCTATCCCAGTCCGTATCCAGATACCGCTGTGCTTTCGCACTTCCGACGTTGTCGGGTTGATCTTGCCGTTGCAGTGAGCGAGCAACTTGCTTGATCGTCAGGTTCATCGATCGACTTGGTCTTGATTCTCAGGAACTTTCGTAGTTTCTTGCGAGTGATGAACTTCGTCTGGACACCGGCCTCGTCAACGACACCCATCGTGAACATATTTTCCACGACAGTGCCTCTGCCCCCAGTACTGCTGCTATCGCCAGCCTCTCGTACAGTACCGCCGCGTTTCGACAATTCCAAGTTGTCCTTCACCGCCGAGCCCTTGCCGGCTGACGCGTCTCCTGGTTGTTCGCAAACAACTCTTGGGCTCTCTTTCTGCGTTGCGTCACAAACAGTTTCAGCCGCGGACTTCACATCCGTTTCCAGCGCGGCACCTCGACAGGAATCGGGTCTTTTCGCCGATAGGCCTTTCGCCTCGACAGATCTCCGAAGCCCGGAGGTAATCACCGGTCCGCCTTCCTCGATCGGTCCACTGGTTTCCCCTGTTCGCTTCCAATGCAGAGTCTTCACTTGCGTTCCTTCGATATATTGACCTCTCCAGTCGATCTGCGGCTGCGTATCCTCGAGGAATGGGATTCCAAGGATGCAGTCGAATTCGTCGGGTATGGCGTAGACGACAGCGATACACTTGTATGCCTCGCCCAACCCAGACACCAGGATTTCGAGGGGAAGTACCTCCAGTTCCGTCTCGACAATCTGGTTGTCTCCAAGTTTCACACGAATGTTCTTACCAATGAACTTCGTGGCCTTGAGTCGATGTTTCTCGACCCACTGTCTGGACACGTAGATTGTGGTTGCTCCACAGTCCAACAGCATCCTTTGGGTCGAAATGGTCGCGCCACTAGCGATGATTTCCCCCTCTACGGAGAACAGTGGACGCGACTTGTAGACGAGAGGGTTTTCGCTCAGAACGTTAAGGCTGACATTCTCAAACTTAACTGATCCGGCTACGTTCTCTTCCACGACAGGACCCTCATTCACTGACGTGGCTGCCCGTTTCCCTGCTTCTCTTGCTCCTTCTTCCAAAGGAAGCAGTTGATCTTGATGTGGCCAGGTTTCTTGCAGTGGAAACAGGTACGACCTTCGGCTCGTTTCGAGCTAGTCTTCGCCTTGAAACGCCCTTTACCACGAAACGTTTTTCCCTTGAGCGACTTGTCATGACTCGGCGCGTGCTCAGTGGACGGCTTCCGCTTGTCTTGGCGAGTGTGACGTTCGCGCGACTCGTCGACGAAGTGTGTCACTTCATACTTGACCGCAAGGTCCATTGCGTCACTCAGGGTCTCTGGGTTCTCGAGCTTGACATAGCTACGCGTGCGCTGCTTGAGATCGTTCGCGTAGTATAGTACTTGGTCAAGCACGCTCATTCCTTCAACTCTGAAGATCAAGGCTGAATACTCGCCATTGTAGGTCTCTATGTCCGCTGTCTGCTTGAGGCGTTGAAGCTTCTCGCGCAGGACAGACTGGTAATTCGACGCTTCGAAGTGTTGGAGCACATGCTCACGGAAAATCCCCCACGTGTGCTCCTCCGCTCGAGTTGTCGACGACCAGCGCAGGAACCATCCGGATGCCGGCTTTTCCATTGCCGATCCGGCGATTCCAGGAAGACGCGCGCTCGTGTCTTCAATTGGAATGTTGTTGATGCGGCAGGCGTTCTCGATCTGGAACAGCCATTCGCGGACGTCTTCCCCCCTCTTGCCCGTGAACTTGGGCAGATGGCTCGGCACTTTCGTGCGGTCAGCCATCGCTTGGTTCAGCCGATCGATCTCGGCGCGTAGCTGGGCGATTGTTGGCATGGGCTCCTTCTGGTCAGGTTGCTGGGACCAACAAGTGCTACCAGTATTTCAGGAAACGCTAGCTTGGGGGAGGGCGCGCAAAACGAGAAGTGCCGCCCCCGCAGTTCAGGCGGATGGAACCTTCTAGAACCTTCTAGAAGGTTCCACGGCCGCCCTACATCTGCCTTTTTTGTATTACATACTGAAGCTATGTTAAACTGAGCCTGCCTCTGATTGGCTGAAACTCTACACCTATCATATCTGATACAGGCCCAGTCTGCAGGTGGCGTTCCCGTTGCCAATATATACGCAACCATGCTGAATCAAGACCCCAACTCAATGGTCTTTCCTAAAGATATCGCGAATGCGAAGAACCCTGCTCGCCGACGGGTTCTCGCAACATATACGCCTATTGAAGCTATTTTCAAGCAGATAAACGACGATGGATTCTTCAACCGATACACTGCTAATGCTGAAACACAGCGTCTCGAGTTGGTGTTGTAAGCCCACCCTGCTACAGCTAATCTCTACAAATTTCATTCCGGCGTTATAGTGATGGACTGCACCTACAAAACAAACAAGTTTGATCTCCCGCTATTGAATGTCATCTCCCTTACTGCGATGACCACTTTGTTAGTATCACCACCCCAAGCTCCATGAAAAAAAGTGCCCTTTCTACAGAACTAGAGGAATGGCAATGATTACAAGCGCTGGGGAATGACAAAAAGGGTTTTATAATACAGTGAAACCTTTCTTAATGAACCTTGAAAAACCTGATATCCTGTCATACATGAAATAATTCAGGCCCACAAGTCCACAGTTATGGAGTAAACTTGATATTGCTCAAATGACAAACCTGGTTCGAAATTTTGAGGACGGCAAGTGTATAATTTATATATTATGTGTAGTCTACGGCTAGGAAAAACTTATCGTTAATTTAATGTCAGTAGCCAGCAACCAGCAGCCTCGAGATTGTTTGTATCAATCTTCGATTACATCGAAAACACATACGAGTCGACAGCCTAAAAAATGTGTGTACCAAAACTTGTAGCTAGTCTGGACTAAATTTTAGTCTGGCACAAAGGTATACTGGTACCAACAAGTTTGCTCACAAAAGATAATAATCCATCTAAGCTCTATCGATGAAAATGATCATTATTTTGCGTGTTTTTAGAGAGTGTGATACTTCATTGCATTTTCACAAGTATTGCGGGCATGGAGTCGAAATTAAACCATATGCATCCATGTAATTGCGACTACATTTAGGTGAAGAAACGTTAAAAGAACTGGCATTTCATAGTTTAAAAAATGATAGCTTATCGATGAGTCCAGGAGAGAATTACATACTTAAAATTCATACTCAGTATGACATGCCTCTTGGAAATGCACAGCGAGGTACACATTTATTTTATGCTACTCTAAGCTGGCATTGTAACGGGGTACGTAGCCCCAAGTATACCTCTGGTTACATGAAGTGTGACACGTCATACTTCAGAATATTCGGTACAAGGTACCAAGGGCGTCCGAGGCCAACCATTGGCTGATGACATTGCTTTTATATAGGTGACTTAAAGTTTGTATATTTAGCTCAAGCTTAGCCTACCTATAATATACTCAGTTTACAACCTACTTTAAATTGGTCACTTCGCTCCCCTTTAGGCTAAGGGGGCCTGTGAGCTGCCGTTCACTGAGAGTTTGTATACTCTCGGAAGCCAACTTCCTCTAGCGCAAGCTGCTGTGTGACCCCGTCACGCTTGGTAGCACTCGTAGTCAATCCACGCCAACGCGGGTAGACTACCTGAACTCTCCGAAGTTCGTTGCCATGGATAAAAACGACTTCTCCATCTGAACGACTCACAGTTCGAGTTGGTTCGGAAGCTGGCTGGCATCTTCGGGATGGAGGCCCTGCAGAGCCTGGTGGAGTCAACACCGGTCGAGCAGCTCGAGCGCGTCAATGCATTTGACGCTTACGAGCAGGGGCTTATCGCACATATGCGGGAAAACCTGCAGGATCCGGCGGCGGAAACAAACCCGCCACACGCGAAGGCAATACGGCTGAAGGTTAAGCCGTAAGAATGGAAGCAAGGTGAGAACCTTTACTTCTGGGCTCGAGAGATAGAGTCCGCGATGGACGCGGCTCTGATCTCGACCGAGCAACTCCGTATTGCTTTTGCACTCTCCAAACTTAGCGGTCGTGCTAAGAGCTGGGTGTACGCGCGGGAGGCAACATCCCCTGGATGTTTCACAGCCTGGGATCAGCTGTGCGAACAGCTCCGATCCGCGTTCCGCCCGGCAAACTACGAGTACCGGCAGCGTTCGCGCTTCCTCTTATGCAAGCAAGGAAGACGCGAGCTGCACGAGTCACGGCGTCCCTAGTGGGGAATTCACTCAATGAACACGTCAAGATGAATGTGTTCATGGACGGCCTTCGAGTGGACGCAGCGCGCACTCAGCTGTTCCGGGTGCCGCCAAGCACCCTCGAATAGGTGATTCAAGTGGCTCTTCAGGAAGAATACAACCATCGCCAGGCGCGCACGCCGGCCTCAGCATGACCTGGGAGTGGTGTGTCGAATCCCGGTCGAGCAAACCCCAACGGACCAGTTCCCATGGAGCTCGGGTCCGCCGAGCAGCGCGACATTCGCTGCTTCGGCTGCGGGAAGATCGGCCACTTCAAGCGCGACTGCCCCGCGGAGAGACTCTGCAGGCGGACTTTTCCCAAGCCCGTCCTCAAGGGTCGCTGACAGAAGCCAGGATCCCGGGGACAGGGGAACGCCTGAGGCCAGTAGGGACGGGACGCCCTACCAGGGAGGAACTAAGTCATCGTGAAGGGTGCGCGGGTGGCGCGTACCACGGGGACTTAGCCCCCGAGAGTCTTCGCACTCTCGAATCGGTGAAGAGCAGCGGCGGGTTTCTCGTGGATGTGTACGGGGGTACGATCACCCTTTAGAATCTTTATCGATTCTGGGGCGTCGAAGAATTTCGCACGCCGCCAGGCGGTTGCTCGTAATAGCAATAAGTTGTCCGATGCTTTGAGAGAAAGCAAGGGCAACGGGACGGTGTCAGTGCTACTGGCCGACGGGAAGGTCGTCACTGTCCCCAACGTCCAAGTGGATTTGGCCGTCAAGTTTGAAGACTTTGACAGCCTCGAACAGTTCACTGTTCTCAACATGGATCCCTACGATAGGATCCTGGGCATGCCCTGGCACGAGAAGCACGAGCCCTGGATCGACTGGCGAGGCAAGGCAACCGGTGCCAGCCGCCCTGCGAGGTCCGACAGAGCATTGGTGAGTCATGTTCCCACCTCTGTCAGGACCCGGGGCGCCCGCAAGGGTTGCCAGGGTACCGAAGCACTCAGCAGATGCTTGGGAGTCGTCGACGTATATGACGACTCCGAGGACGCTTCGATGGTGGCGGCGCTCAGAGGAGGCGCTGGCCAAGTGAGTAACTTAGGTCCACAAGCGGGTAACATAGTTCCGTAGACAGCTGCAGCTGTCACGAACGCTGGTTATAGCGTGTTCAAGGTGGGTAACAGAGTTCCACACACGGTCGCTCAGACATTAACTGAAGAGGGAGACGTCGGATACGCTTCCCGTATGGGTAACACAGTGCCACACGCGGTAGCCCAGACCTTAGCCGAAGAGGAAGATGTCGAACACGCTTCCTGTGTGGGTAACATAGTACCACACGAGGCCTCGAGCGCCTCGGATGTCGGCGCTCCGACATCCCCAGACGTGAGTAATCAAGTTCCACGTCACGGTCGCCGTCGACGACGACGCCGCCGCCGCCGAGAGGAGGATCTGAACCTCGTTCAGATCGACGTCGCTTCAAGCGACTCGGAATCCAGGGCCGGGGCGCCTCCGACACGGCCGGTGGAAGAGTGTCATCACATCTGCGATGGCGAGTCCGGTTTACCCGTCAATGCTTCTGGTGTCCACTTGGAACCGTTGCCAGAGGTTGCAGAGATACCGAACCTCGAGGAAATGACGGTCGAGTTTTTCCTGGCCAACCTCAAGGTTGGTAAGGTTGCCGAGATGGTGCTCATAAGACCTGAGACCACTCGAAAGGAGTTGAACTCCTCCTCTGTCTTGGACGAGGACGTCCTGGAAGAGCTGAACAAGCAGCGTCAGACGCGCTTGGGTTCTGAGATCCTTTAGAACTCCAAGGATCTGGTGTTATCTTTGGTGGTGGAGTATGCGGACGTGGTGAGCAAACCCCCACCGACCCAACTCCCACCGGATCGAGGCGTACGGCATGAGATCGATCTCGTGCCTGGCACAAAGTACTGTGTCACGAGACAATAGCCTCTTCCACGCGAACGGTGCGAGGTCATCGATGTCTTCGTCGTTGCGAAAGCGAAGGTAGGTATGGCGCGGGAGTCGATGTCCCCGCACTCGACGCTAACTTTCTGCATTCGGAAGCCGAACGGAAAGTGGCGTCTAGTTCATGCTTATAACAAGATGAACAACGCGACGGTGCCGGCCCAAACACCGATCCCACGAAAGGATGTGTTGTTGAACAACATGGCCGGAAGCGTACTGTACAGTGCGCTGGATTTGGTAGACGGATACTACCAGATCCTGATGCGCGAGAGCGACATCCCGCTCACCGCGGTGAGCACTTCAAGCAGCATGCTTTGGGAGTGGCTCGTCATGCCACAAGGCTTGTCTAACGCCCCGGCGACGTTCAACCACCTGGTGACGCAATTGTTCAGGCCACTACGTGCCTTCGTACAGACGTACTCCGACGACATCTTCGTCCATAGCCGTGCCGAGGGAGGCAAGACGGCCATGGATGAGTATCTGGGGCACCTCCGTCGAGTGTTGGATGTGATGCGAGCGAACAAGCTTTACGCCAACATCGACAAGTGCGTCTTCGCGTCACCAGCGATTAAGGTTCTCGGTTGCTTCGAACGCAGCGTGGCCGTTCGGGCTGACCCAGACAAGGTCAAGGCCATAGCAGCATGGCCAACGCCCCGATCCCAGAAGGATCTTCGAAAGTGGTTGGGCTTGGCCAACTACCTTCACAAGTACAGCACAGGGTACGTTGGCGGGCCTCCTTCAGAAGAACTCAGACTGGCGCTGGGAGCAAGCGCACCAAGATGCCTTTGACAGTATCATGGCCAGTTTTCAAGATGCCCCTGTTCAGGCCCTGCCGGACGAGACGAAGCCGTTTAGCGTCGTCTGCGATGCCTTTGACTATGCCATCGGATGTGCACTGCCGCAGACCGACACGGCTGGTACATCTCGTTCCAGTCCATGCAGCTTAAAGCCGCCGAACGGAGCTACCCTGTCCACGACAAGGAGCGCCTGGCAATGAAATATGCCCTTGTGAAGTTTCGGGCTCGCCTTCTGGGCTCACGTCCCTCCGTGATCTACACAGACCACGCATCCTTGAGGACGGCGACAAATTTGCCTCACCTTTCCCAACGGATGACAAGGTGGCTGTCCTTCTTCGCGGAGTACAGCTTCCGCGTCGAGTACAAGCCGGGCAAGTTCGGACGCCCTCTCTCGGCGTCCAGACTACGAGTTGGCCCATATCACACGGGTGACAACGGATCTATACGCATGGCGTATCGGGACGATGAGGCTGTCGCGCCTATCGTCAAGTTCCTCGCAGCAAAAACGGGCGCGAAGCCCAGCTGGCTTTCGTCGCGACAGCGCTTCCGGCTTCACTGATATGAGCTGAAGAATGGCCTCCTAAATTACCGGGTGGAGCCCAATGAGCCTCCACGGGTGGTCGTACCCAACGACGACGATCTGAAGCTCGACATCCTCGCGGAGGCACACGACGCGCCCTCCAGCGGCCACTTAAATCGCGAGAAGACCTTCCAATCGGTCTCTCAGGCCTTCTGGTGGACCCACATGTACAAGAGGGTCGCCCGATACGTGAAGACATGTGAAACATGTCAGCGGGTCAAACCCGCAAGGCACGCTTCGGCTCCACTACAGAGCCTGCCCGTTCCGTCTGACTGTTGGAAGTCGATGAGTCTTGACTTCATCTTTGGGCTTCCCGCCGACGGACACGGCAACACCGGAATTTTGGTGCTCGTGTGTCGGCTGAGCAATATGGTACATCTCGTTCCAGTACCCGTTACCATCACAACAAACCGCGAGGTTGTTCGTCGATGGCGTGTTCCGCTATCACGGTCTCCCCGAGACGATTGTCTCGTACCGAGACCCGCGGTTCACGGCTGCGTTTTGGAAAACACTGTTTCCTTTACTGGGAACTCGTCTGCAGATGTCCACTGCGGACCATCTACAGACAGACGGCCAGACAGAGCGCATCTATCGAGTGCTCGAGGACACTCTGCGCAGTGTGTGCGCGGAAGCACCACGTACGTGGTCGATGCAGCTTCCAGCTGTTGTGTTTGCGCTCAACAACGCGGTGCACGCGTCCACGGGGTTACGCCGTTCTACTTGAACGGCTTCCGTCACTCCAGAGTGCCTCTCACTCTTCGAGGAGACACTGACTCCTCTATTCTAAGTGGGGGAGAGGCTCGAAAGGCTCTTTCTTCCCAGGTCTCAGATGTGAGACCAGTTTCGCTGCGGAACCAAGTGGAATCCTTTGAGGATATCAAGCTGAGCGTTATCAGCAGGGTCCGCGATGTCATGGCAGCGACCCAGGACAGACAAAAGGAGGACTCAGATGAGGGAACTTAAGTGTGCTTAAGGTGGGTGAATTAGTGTTATTAGACACGAGGAACCTACCGCTAGACACTGTAAGCTCTGTCGGTAGCAACAAGCTGAAGCACCCCTCCCTTGGGCCGTTCGCAGTCCTGGCCAAGCAAGGTGCGTCGTACACCATCAACCTGCCCAAGTCAAAGGCGATGGTACCGCTTAGGACGTTCAACGTAAAACGTTGAACGTCCTAAGCGGTACCATTATCCGCAGGGGGTTGCTGACTCGCAGACCCACCTTAGTCCAGCCCCTCTAAGCGAGGGCTGACCACAGACGTCGATGACGCCGTCGGATCAGGCACTCAAGCCTCAGGCTGAACAGCAAGGCTGTGGTCGAGACTATACACAGGGTGGGCCCCGTATGAACGGATCCCCAGGGCCATACGCGGAGTACGTCGGGTACGCACCATGCGCTTACGGCTGGGAGTGCGCCGAATGCGGCTCCGGACGTGGCAACAGAGCCTCGATACGTCGGATCATGCGGAAGGGCTCGTCAAGATCGGACGAAGACCCCCCCCCCCCCCCGGCCCACCCGCAGATGCAGACTCGAGACATCACGCTCCAACAGGTCCAGGCGGCCCCCAAGACGAGCGAGAACGCCCGGATACCCAGTGCGGGCGGCAGCATCACCGCCAGTCCCAATGCACAGTGCAATCTCAAGCACGAGGACGCGTTGACGAAGGCGGCCAACCTCAGGGCCCTGCGTCGGACCCGAAGGAGAAGTACCCGGACGAGAGTAGCGTTCAGGAGGCGCCGATTACTCGTACTCGTACGAGGGCACCTCCGCCCCTGCTTGACCGGAACGGAGAAGTCCAATATCACGTGGAGCGGATTCTCCAGGAGCAACGGCGTCGCGGTAAGCGACAGCTCCTCGTGAAGTGGAGGGGTTATGCCCACTCCGAGCACTCGTGGGAGCCGTTTGAACGGCTCCTGATTGACTACCCGAAGGCCGTCGCAATCTGTGGACAGAAGCGGCGGCAGCTTCATAAGTATTCCGGGGCTTCTTGCCCGAACCGGGTACGGACGTTGACGACACTCCGTACCCGCGCTCATCGTGAGCGCTAGAAGCCGCACGCTTCAGGATGTCCCTTGGCAGCATGCGCTTGCTGATCAAGTGGGCAAACCTCACATGAATATCACGCTGGTCCAGGATGCGGGACAGCAGCTGATCTTCATGGAGTTCCCGTAACTCCGAGGGTGAGTATTTGAGAGACCCCACCCAGGCCCAGAACATGCCCTTACATGGGTTCCAGTTGAGACAGTTCTCCGGAAGAACCCAGGGGTAGCCCCAGCGATGGTAGATACCACCCCAAATCTCGGGCTTTTATGACAAGTCGTGAAGTCCTTAAGAGAGACTCGGTGCGGCGCGAGAAGCACGCACCGAGCCACCTCCAAGTTATTGACAAACTACTGCTCTTTCTGGACCAAGGAACGTTCGTAAACGCCCCTAGAGGTGTGGACATCAACAAGGCCACGAGGAGCGACAAGAATCTCCAGGAAGAGGTCAGCCCCAGAGCTCTCCTCGGGAGGCCAATAACCTCTTGAATTGATGACAGCTCCCTGGCTGACGGGTGCTACCAACGGACCCCCACGCGTACGATGGACAGCCTGGAAGTCCTCCTGCTGCTGGTCGAGGTCGTTAGTGATCTCCCGGGGCTTAGGAAAAGCGCCCCACTTCTATTCCGACTCCTATTCCTCCTCTTCCTCCGAGGAGCCGAAGAGGTTCCGATTGGAGTACCCAGTCTCCTTCTCCTCGCGGAATGGAGACTTCGAAGCCGTACGCTTCTTAGAGGGATTGGTGCCTTCGACTTTAGCGGTCTTAGCACGCGCAAGACTCTCGGTAGGCGAGAGATGTTTGCGAGGTATCCCCTCCTCGTCGACGCCAGCTTTGGGAATGCCCTTAGCCTTGACGGTCGGGCTCTCAGAGCGCACATACGTCGTGGGACTGTGATCACCGTGATCACTTGCGAGCGACTGCACGCTGTCGTCCTTGTACGCGCTGGGCACTGAGCTGTGCCCTCCCGCGGAGCCCACAGGAGAATCGTGAGTGCTCCTGGACTCGGCTTCATCTTCACTGCCCGAGTCGAACTCCCATTTAGAGAACCGAGGGTTCGGACGGCTGGCTGGGGAGACCGAGGGTGACGGAATACGGCGCTTGCTCGCACGCTAGCTCACAATCCGCGTCACCAGTGGAGCCGATCACCTCCGAGGCCATCTTAGTAGCCTCCTGGAGTACTGAGCCTTTGCCGTGAGGCTTAGCGCTCTTGGCTTGAGCCTTTCTGGCAGCAGCCTTGGGGCGTGTCTTCGCACCGCTCTTCGCAGTGCCACAGGGCATGATAACGGTCGATGTGGAGACCAAGAAGAAGAGCGCTCAACCGCTGATCGCTTCGCCAGCTCGCTCTGCTGTCGCCAACCAGCAATCCAATGAGGACTCTCACGTCACTAGTTCTCATCCACGCAGTCATCAAGACCATAGCTTAGCTACTCGTTGCTTCAACGTCACTTTACTCGCTTCCATTGGCAAGATCTCTCAGAAGAGGGGAGTAAACAGAGTCTGGCGGCATTTCAGCCGACGGTCAGGCAGTCTGCTCCACTGAAACGGTTCGGCTGATTTCGTAACCGCCAACATGCAGATAGAGCTGGTGGGATATAAAGACATGAAAAAAAAACGTGTACCTTGAATGAAACTAATCCATGCCATTTTTTTCAGGTAGCAAGTCATAAATTAATCCGAAGAGTCACACGTATTATTGCTTTATTTGTGGTGCTTTGCAAGCCTTCTTTTTGCCACGGTTGGGCCCCCAGAAGCATCTCTCTTGGATGCCCGGCTGCAGGACTTGAGCGACAGCAGTATCGGGAACAATATGAGTTTTGCTTGTCACAGTAGCTTCGATGGTATCGCCTTGGCAGATTGTTTGGCTCTCCCCGAGAATACGCCCACTTTCTAAACAGCTCAAAATTTAGGAATTAAATTACCTTATTTTCATTAAACCAGCTGTCTACCTTTCTACCTGGTAGCCCATTTACCTACATTGGACGCCCGTTTTCACTCGATTTCCGTCATCCCCTGGAAGAGCATAACTTGCTTTAGCATTAGGAAATACACGTTCAATTTGCAACTTTACTCCGCTAGGCACACCTGACCGACACATGCCCTCTCTCACAGGTCGCGGTGGATCCATCGGTCAGAAGGACTGTATCTTCTGGCCTCTGGAGTAAATTAGGTCCTTTATCGTGAATTTTAATTTAGAGCTTTCTAAAACACGGGCGCATTCCCAATTATTTTCGTGCTTTTAAAACTTTAGCATTGCCAAATAAAAATCCAGAGCCTAATAATTTTATCCAATGACCGATAAGCTTTTAGAATTTAGAATACCTGTAAAAGTGTCGAGAGCAAGAGTGATGGTCATGATTACGTCTGGACCTGGTTGTGGACCCTTGGGTGAATCATCCATCATTCCGCAAATACCGCCATGAGCACCATTTTGGTCGCCGATGTCGACGAGTCCGCGACCCTGCAGGCGACGCTGGCTTTCCTAGACGCCTGGGAGGCCCCAACGATAAAAAGTAGCATCGATTCCCCCCTCTTAACATCCCATGCGCCAGCGCGATGCCTTACTCCGCAGCACAAGCAGCAACAAGACCAAGGCTCTCGAAGCAAGAAACCGCGACGCCAATACCCCAACAGCTCGTCAACTGTGCTGCAGCGGCGCAAGAAGGCTGAGATCCTTGCGCTACGGACTCAAGTGGAGCAACTGGAGGTGCAGTTGGCGCAACTTCAGAAGGTTCCAGGCGCTAAATACGCTCTTGACGACGTTGAAGACGCTCTCCTAATGACATCAGATCATCTGCCACAAAGCTGGGCCGATCACGCCGCTGTGCAGTATAGAGGCCGATTACAAGCCGAGAAGACCAACTCAAAGTTGAAAAGTATTATGGCCAATCAGGTTAAAGTCAGTGAAGCTTTGAGAACGCTGCTACAGAAGACGGCAATACTGGAAGACATGGACTTCCTGCATCCAGATCCATGCAGACCATTGGCTGATGGGCTCTACAGCATGGCGTTACTGGAGAAGAGAGTCGAGAGTCTGTATCTCAGCGCTGACACCGTGTTTAAGCACGACAAGACGACTTCGATCAATGTGGAAGCGATGGTGAAGCAGAACCACGCCCTGTCTGGCGAAGGTACATGTATGTTCTATTTTCACTTTTTAGAAATTATGAACGACTAAATCTATTTGTTATGCAGCCCGTACGAGAGCGACCAAATACTTTGGAGAGAAACTACACGTTAGTACTGGAGAGTCCAATCGGCACGTTGGAGTTCAGAAAGCAGAACTTTGTACGCAGATACGAGGAGGCAGACCGCGTTGTGGTCGTTTGGGCCGATAGCTTGCGGCTGCCAAAGTACAAGTTGCGGTTTCGTAATCAGACGTGGATGTTCATCACCCCGTCGGCCGACGCTCCTAAAGACGCATCAGTGCTTCGGACATTCCAGCAGCTTTATGTCGACGACGAGGACAGACGTCCGATGCAAGGCTCTTCCTTTGCTGAGGAGTCAGCATTCCAGGAACTTAGCAAGCTCTATCGCCGCTATCTACAATCACAACAGAGTGTGATGATGGAAGAAACTCGACCGACATTCGGAATTGCTGTGTGAGGGGACTGCCGGTTGTTGAGTGCATTTTTGGTGGAGCTGGTAGATAGGTGAAAAGGTTCACAAAAGTTATTACGATGTCTCACTGATGCTTCCGTACGTACATCTAGTCAGCCTTATAGGATAAAAAACGTGTTCTTGTCTGCTTCACGTTTGAGAACGCTCAGCGTTCTATCGTTGCTTCATTAATAGTGTATTTATCCAGAAGTGTATCTACTGCACAAGACATCCGGTTCCGATGTTTTTAAACCCAAATGTTGCCATTTAACGCATGCCTAAAATCTACAATTTCCAGAGCGCATTAAATGCGCTCTGGAAATTGTTTTAGATGGCTCTTTGTACTAGTATATTTGAATACGTGTACGCACAAGACATGTCTAGTTGCAAGAATAACCTCATTAGACCCGTGATTCGTGCTTTAGTTGATCAATGGTACGTGGTCTCAAATGCTAAAAATAATTACGAGAAAAAGGAAAAGATAAAGCGTTATGAGCACGTCGAAAAAGTAACAAATAATGACCACGGTACTGCCAACGCAAGTTTCAAACTGATCTTTCAACTATTTTTTTTAGTAGATTACAATAGTAATATGTCAAAGGAAATTCTGGTTGTTGTGAATGGCAGCGTTGATTTGGCGTGTAGTAAAAAAATACGCGTGCTTGGTATTAATAATGCTAACACTATTTAGCTACAGCGATTAGAGACACAAAAGATAATGGAGCTTTTTTTCGCCCTACTGGTAAAACTACACAATTATCGCATTCGGGTATAATAGTGGTGAGGCTTGACGATATCCCGGACTAATTAGCGGGAATGATGTACAAGAACGAGAAAGAAGACCAAATTCTTTTTGAAAGCCTCTTCGTCTTGACCAATACATGACCATCATTCTCTTTCGTACCCGCTCGAGCGGATATGTATAAATAATGTTTTTTGTACGTGACGAGAAACGCAGTGGAAATCTCCAGTCCGACCCAATGATGAAGTAATCGCTTCCAGTAAGCCTAATCCCGTACGCATGCCCACGAGATAATAGTATGAGTGGTAGACCTACTGTACGTTTGGCGGGGTATGACATTCCGACCGCGTTACATTGTACATGTACTGTGCGGGCGACGACTCCCACGAACCTGAACTACACGTTTGTGGGGGCCGCACGCAGGCTGAAGTGTTCTAAGTGAGAACTTTTCACATCGGGGTTGGCCCGAATTGGACCTCACCAATCGCTGTCGTCAGCTCCATTTTCGCGGCTGCACATGAGATCTTCATAATCATTAAACAACATCAACATTTTGTCATCATAATCATGTGAGCCGATAGACAGTAACTACCTCGCATTGCTCGATTAGACCACTATTTATAATCTCTCCGGTATCAAAGATGAGTGTTTTGATCGAGGATGCTATGCCGACCGTGGAGGAGGTTGTAGCTTTCATCGACTCGTGGGATACGGGAAGCGCCAGTCCGGGCGACGTCACAACCAGCGAGAGCGAAAACGAGAATATGCTGCTTGATTCACTTGATGGTGTGCTGACGAATGCGAGTTTTCGACCGAAGAAGAAACCGCAGCCCAACGGCAAACCCATGAAGAAAAAGAGAATTAAAACCCCGGGAGCGTCCACGCGATTACAGCGACGCAAGAAGGCAGAGATCCTGGCTTTAAGAGCTCAAAGCGAGCACCTAGAAGAACGTCTGGGGCAACTCAAGCGTAAAATTGACCCTTGCGATGTGTTACTTACTCAAGGTGGGTCTTTCTGGGCTGCGATAGCAGCAACTCAATTCCACGAACGACTCCAGGCCGAAGTAGTCAACCAAAGATTGCGCGCCGTCCTCACGGAACAAATGAAGTGCAATAAGGCCTTGTGTGAGGTGTTCCGGGCACATAATACAATGAGCGTAAGTGCATCGCTAGACTGTTTAAAGTTGAGTGAGACTGACGCTGTATTTTTCTATTTAAGAATATGCAGAATTTGGATGCTGTTTTCGGAAAATTACCGGGATCTCTAGTCCAATATCCAGTCGTAAGTGACTCCTTTGCTATGATTGGTGAGCTTGAAAAGATGGTGGAGGACTTGTACATCGACTCTGCAGCGGTATTTCAGCCCACCGCACTCTCTCCTAGCAGCTGTGTATTGCACGTGAAACAAGAGCAGAACAGAGCGCAGGTGTATGAGATCTCAAGTACCACATCTCTACCGTGTTCGATACAAGAAACGAGTGCAATGTTCTGGCGCGACTATCTGACTGTTCACCAGAGCAGCGACAAGTCTTATCACTTCGTATGTGGCAACAGCTCTTAAATAGGTTGTTGTTCTTAATGCTAACTGTTGCGTGGTCGTGCTCCTACCAGATTCGGCAACGCAAGCCAGCGTCTGTCGAGAAGAGCTTCAAGTGGCTACTTCAAAGTGGAGGGATAGTGAGGGAGGTCAACGGGTTTTCGTTCGTGCGAAAGATCGAAGAGCCCAACCGAGTTGTTCTGGTCGAAGCGGATCGCTTGGTGCTACCGACGGACGGTATTCAAATTCGTATTCAGCGCTGGACCATCATTAAAGGGGCCGAGGACGGGTTATATTCAGAGTCGGCGGTCAGCACGTTGATCCAGCTCCGTGCTGAGTGCACGGAAGGGCTTGCATTCAAGACATAAGACCTTCAAGATGTAGAAGATCTGGTACTTGGAGTTCTGAGTATGAGATTACGAGAATATCTCGAAAAGCAGCAAGAAAGGTTTAGTCAGAGCGCTCGCATGATTGGCGGATGGCAAGCCCAGTGAATTATACAGGTAATGTTAATGATAGCGAATCAGTGTTAACGTCAAAGTTAGCTTTAGTACTGCATTGCACAGCCTGCACTACGCTAACATAAACATACTACTAGTAAGAACTACGGCTGCGCGCACTGCACTTCCAAGATAGGTGGAGCCCAATCGACTGAGCTTCGCTTACAGTACAGTATATTTGGTCGTAAGAATTAATCTTCCGCTCCTTGAAGAAAGGAGGTGCGGTCTTCATCCATGATACCGGTCCATCGAGTCGATGGGCCAGCACGGTCGATGATCGACCTCAAAGTTTATGGACCAACATCGCATGATGCACTTTTCGTAATCCGCTGCAAAATGGTACAGTATTATTTTGTTGTTATTTATTAATATAAACAGTTTTGTCAAATAGCTCAACTCGGACTATTTTTTGAGACTAAATCTAAATACTGATAGTCATTGGCACCAGCATTTACAGCACTTACAATGAAGTTTTCCCACAATCGCGCTGCGAGATTGGCTGCAAGTTATTACTATTAATACTGGCACTGTTCGTCGGTACTTCTGGTGGCACTATCATGAGCTTTCGTTGCTCCTCTGCAACAAGACGCTTTTTCTGATGTGGCGGTCACTGACCACCGGAGAGCTATTAAATCTTTCTTCCTTTCAAATACAGTGCGAGCACAGCAATCTGATGAACTACTTGCTTGAAGAAGATGAAGAGAAATGGCGACTCTCGAGGAGCTCATCGCCTTTATCGACTGCTCGAATGAGTCTGCTGAGACCGTTGAAAATGGGACCTTCACGTGTGTTGCCGAAACCAAAGAGCAGCGCTCAATTCAAGACGCAGAAAGGTCGAACCCTGTAGCAGGCACGATAATGCAGAAGAAGCCCCACAATGCCGGAGGAAACGTGTTGGATGGAGTTTGTTCACTGGTTTGCAGAGGCGCAAGCGAGCGGAGCTGCAATTTCTACGACGTGTCATGAATTTGGAGACCTATCTACAGCAACTTAAAGTTCCCCCCGTGCCGGCTTTTGCCTTCCCCACGATGGCAACTCGAAGTCAGTGGAAGGGGATTGCGGCGGCAGAGTTTAAGGAACGTCTGCGATCGGAGGAGGTAAATCGTGCTCTTCACGCGATCATGAACAACCAGTTAGATATAAACCAAGCGCTGGCAAGTGTTTGTGAAGAGGTGTCACGGTTCTAAATCGATATTAATCAGGGAGGACATACAAAAGCCAACAAGATAAAACATAATATATAATACCTATTTCTTGCTATTTTTAAGAGCAGTGCCAAACCTTCTGCTGTAGCTAGGGTAGGCTCGCCAAAACTCCTCTGACTTCCCTTTGATCCCCTTCAGCTTAGTATGCATTGTGACAGAGTCCTGTAGGTATTAGTATTATCATTAGCAAATTAATAAGGCAAATAGGAGGTGGCGAAAGCCGATACGATATGACACCACTCCAACGAGCAAATCAGCCTGTATGAGTTATATACTTACTTGATGGCTGGTTACGCCCAACTGTTGTGCTGGTCTCGGAAGACAATACCGTAAAATACAAGTAAATTAATCGATGCGACTACATGTATAAGTAATGTACTTGTACATGCACCAGTAGTTGCCTGTTGTACAGCTTGTAGGCAATACAGTACAGCACGACGACAGGGAGTCCGATGATGTGCTGCAAGTTGCAGCCTGCAACATATCGACAGATTTGTCAATGGTGCTAAAACGCAGGAAGCAATGCACTTGACAAAAGATTGCTTCGTTTGATGTGGGTGAACAATGATACTGTACTTGGTATTACGTAGTGTCAGCAATCTGTTGAAACAACATGATAAACGAGGCAAGACTTAGTTGTTGAAGTATTCCGTTGCTGAGTCCTTTAGTAGTCGTCAATTGCCATCGTAATCAGTTCGGGCATCGTAAGCATTCCCCACAACTCTATAAATTGTGACATACTGTACCAAGCGATTGGACAAGTCAATTATGTTTCCAAAACGAAAGGTGTAGTAAACGTTATGACTTACAAAGAGCTACTGTACAGTACATAAGGCTCTCGCAAGAAACCGCGACGCCAATACCCCAGCCACAAAAACACCATTCAAATGGTCATTTGTAATACTCTGCTGCGTCCATAGAGGCAAATCCGAGTCGAAATAGTGCAACGCGGCAAGGCCATGCCTCATCGAGTCGAAGTTTCTTAATACTGTAGTAGCAGCTCCGTACCTACACCAGTATGTAAGGTGAGGCTTATTGGGAGTTGTCATTGCCTATTAATATTAGGCAATCACAATCTCCCAGTAGTACCTGGTATAGTACTGGACGGAGTGTATTATAATAGGCTCCGTACGTGTGGCACCTCGTGAGGCTGATGAGCAAAACACGAATGCATAAAAGTGTGAAGTAGAGAATTCATCGTCATGGCTTCGGTGGTACCAGGATGCACATGCTTGCAGTCATACAGTAGTTTTTCGTGTACCGGTGTGATCTCATTTGAGAAAGCGCGGCCTCAAGGACGGACCAGATCAGTAGTGGGATGCTTCAAGACACACAAATGGCGTCGTTGGAAGAGCTCTTCGAGTTCATCGACTGCTGCGTGTGCCCTGACGTATTCTCCGACAACATTGACGTTGCTGACCCTTGGTGCGAGCATGCAATACTGCCACCTCTCAATTTCCCAGCGACCACGACACAAAGCTCTTCTACGACTATCGACCGCACCACTCGCTCATCTGGGACTACCACGCCGTCCACGAAGCCGAAGCGTAGACAGAAACGAACGGGATGGAGCTCGTCGACCGGACTGCAACGACGCAAGCGAGCAGAACTCATGCTCTTGCGAGAGCACGTCCATGACCTCGAAGAGTACGCGAAAAGGCTTCAGAATCGAGTTGGGCTGCCAAGAGAGAGCGAAGAGAAAGATGCACTAACTTGCGACTGGCAGGCAATGGCTGCAATCGAGTATGCGGAGCGACAAAAAGCGGAGGAGCTCAACCGGACTCTCAAAAGGATCATGGACAAGCAGTTGAAGGTTAGCGAGGCATTTAGGCTGATGGCGGGCTAGAACGCGCTAGTTTGACTACAATTACTGTAGTAAATGAAATACATAAATGACCGTTGGACCAGTCACAAAATGACTGACAAACACCATCCCCCTACGGTAAAACGTGCCGGCAGGGACACTGCGTTCAGAACGAAGCACAAACCTTTTGAAGTTTTCAAAAGTATCCCTTGAAAATGGACCTATCAAAGCGGATGCACAGCTGTTACTAGAGATACCAGTAATCTTACTGTACCTTGGGATGTGAAAAAAGGTGTCCAATTTGGATGCACTTAGAAAAAATCATTATCGCCACTCGCCTCTTTTCGGTCAAAAGGGCACACTTTTTAAAATACCCCCTGCGGACAATTGGAGCTGCATACTCTCCAACCTGCGACGCAGTGGATACACTGATTACTCGAGGAAGAGTATAATCAACGGAAGGACTGGCTCAAGTCACAAGTACTTGTGAAGGAGGGATGAAGCCGCCAAGGCCTCCTCCTCCCGACCGGGGACGAGGCAACAACGCTTCCCACAATAAGCAAGCGATGGATGCGGTGAGCGCAACGAGAAGCAGGGCTGCAGCAGTCGCAGCAGGAGGAGAAGAGAGGCAAGCACAAGGGGAAAAGCAGAAAATCGAAAAAATAAAAATATACAAGGGTCGGGGATGAAGAGTCGCCGGCACTATGGTCGCAGGACTCGATCGTTCCGGAAACGCAGCAGTCGTAGGAAGAGGATGAGGACATAACCGATCACGTTGGGGGGGGGGGGGGGGGGGGGGAAGTGCAGACGGAGACGCGGAACCCAAGCGCACCTCTGGAGCTCAGTGAGACGGAGGCCGATGTCAACGGAGGAGATCATGCTGGAAGTCAGACGGAACGACGATCCGGATCAGGGGCAGAGGCTAATACAAGTCACCACCCTAATACTACCGATCTGAGCCGAGAAGCCTCAGAGCTGTCGGAGGCATTTCACGTCGAAAGGGACGGCCAGCAAGTGCCACAACGAGATGAGGTTGCAGGTTCAGAGCGGGGGGGGGGGGGGGGGGGGGGGGGGGGGGCAGGTGGGAGCCGCAGACACCCTGCCAATCCTGGAGAGGAGAGCACGGTTGAGCCTGAAGAGATGTTCAGTGCGATGATGACGATCATCAGGCAAACTCAGGAGAAGAACCTCAAGAGGGGTAGGTCACCTCTATTGCCGAACTTTATGCGATCATTCACCGCACGGTCAGCATCGAGGAAGACATTGTACCCCCCCACCCCCCCCCCCCCCACCCCCACCCCACCCCACCCCCATCAATAAGAAGAGATACCCAAAACTGCGAGGGGATGAGAGATCATTGCTGTACAACCTGTTTCGTGAGATCAATGTTGTAGACAATGGAACATATGCAGCCTGGAAAATATGCACCGTGACAGTGACCCAAGACTTGCTAAACACCCGCTGGACATTCAAGAACATTATGTACAGCATGATCAGTAAGGTGGGCACGGACTCCCTTCTCAATCAGTGGGCGGAAAAGGTATAAACCGGCACATCAACAGCGGGATCCAACTCAGCTAGGAGCCCAGCAGCAGGAGGACAGGGCGGCCACTACGAACCCTTCATGTTTAACCCGCGTGTTTATCAAAACCAGATATCTCCAAGCTAAAAGCGCTATGTGAACAAGCTCACGCCAATCAAGGAGATTGCCAGCTAAGCGAGGCTACAGCGGACGAGTGGAAAGTGATGGTGGGCATAGCAGAGGGCACAATCGCATGCATGCGGAGGCCAGATTTACGTAGCACCGTGTTCGATTCTCTGGAGCGACTCAGGCTGCAAGGCGAGATCGTACTACAATTGCGAGGCAAAGAAAGAGTGAGACAAAGCCAGTAGCAGACTCCACTGATTAAGGAAGACATCTTGCTGGATACAGCCAAAGCTCGAATTAATGTGCACGAGTTGCAGCATATGCTAAATCTGGCCAAGACGATAGCGTACACCGATATCAAGGGAAGCATTCACATCTTCTTTTTCAAACGAGCGACAGCCGCCAAGTTCTAAGGCATGCAGGTGCCATTCCGAGGGATCATGTACTCCTTAACAAACATGCATCGACTGGACACGGGATCAGTCTGGGACCGTTAGCTGAACAGCGATAGCGTACGCAGAACAGCACAGAGGGAATACGAAGTGGAGATCCACAACTTGACAAGGTTTACAGATTTTGGACGGCTGACAGGATTCCCGACAAAGCACCTCGCCGTGGCCTTTGGGTTGGTGAATATGGATTCGCTCACACCCAATTCAATGCGGACTACATCATGGACGATGAGGATTAAATCAACGAAATGCCCGGAATATCTCCGGGGATTCGTGCGAGTTATTTGGTTTGGCAGATCGCTTATCTTGAAGCATCCGTACGCCTTAAAACAATTACAATGTTTCCGTTGTGGAAAACTCGGCCACATCATGGTGCGCTGTCAGTTGTGTGAAGACGCGCTCAAAGGAGAAGGAAGTAGAGTGACTGGCGACTTGCAAGTTTCGAGCCTGGACAGCTCGGCCAAATCGTTTGCCAACAGAGCGGATATGCAGCGAAGCATGCAAGAGCGTTTAAAGTTCAAGGTGGAGGCGTATCGCTAAGAAGAAGCAGCCCTTACACCAGTAGCACCGCCCAAACTGGAAGTACGTCACACAGAATATGGGGGGGGGGGGGGGGGGCAGAAGCTCGGAGCTCTCACCCAGAGACTCAAGTGACAAACCTCCCAGGAGCAAGTGCAACAGCGGAACGCCATCCGGGGAATCAGTGGATACAAGTGCCCTTGGCGAAGGGCAGAACGCTCTACGCACATCCAGCCGCGCTACAGCGCAAAGGGGTAAAAGGCTCAACACACTACTCGGAACCGTATGATGCAGATGACGAAGAGCCCGAATAGGAGAGCAAATCGGAGGAAAATCCACTGGTCCAGGATGTGGTCGATCTTTCATCAGACAGTGAACAAGAAACAAAACGGAAGCCAGCTATCACAGCAGCGGAAAAGGCCAAACTGCACTTCGGGAAGACAAAGCTACCGAAGTTGCCGGATACGTCGCAACTCATTGCTTTAAAACAGCGCCAGCATGGAGTGATTGAAAATTTCATTGCCCGTATCAGATCACTCATTGAACGATGTCACGACGTTCGAACAGATGGAGAAGCAATTGGGAGTGAAAGAAGGCACGACTCCAGCGTCAGAGAATTGCATGGCGATGGCGATAGCACAAGCCATTTCAAACCAAAGCCTCGCCGCTAAACCCGAAGTGATATAGAAGTTGATAGCTGCGATCAAACGAGGGATATGTTGGACTGGTCAACTCAACTGCATGGAACAATATGATCACTTCACCCGCACTACAACATTAGTCAATATGGGGAGAGGATGGAATGGGATGGACCCCAAGGAATCGAGCAAGCCGTTTAGGTGGTATTTGCAAGCGTACGCGGCCTCGCCATCAAAGATACATGACATTGTGCCGTGGCACAGTTGGGGGTCTAGCAAGTTAATGGCGGTAGCGGCGAATTTTCTCTGTCGACGCATCTTCGTATTGGCATTTGACACAGACGACAAAAATTTATTGTACTGCTCCGAATACAGGCCGAGCAGCATGACCAGAGGAAGAAAAAGTTCGAGACGGGACAACAAATTCCGCTTCAGATTCATGAGTGTCTTCAACGGATACGCCAAGCTAAACTTGGCGAACCCCGGCAGACGCCACTCGTTCTGCGTTTTTGAGGCAGACACTACTCAGCATTCATTCACTTGGCGCCTCTTTCTAACCCGGTAATGGTAGGATCATTGGATGAGGAAATAAGAGCGGCTCCATTAGCAGGGGGCGACGATGTCGATATGGCAGCAAACAACAGTCAAACACTATCCACTGAAAACGAACTGTCTAACAATGACGACCCATGGGATCCGACGACCTGGATGGCAACGTAGATGAACTCCACCGCAGACTCACGGGGTTATCGATCCCGCATGACTTGAAATATGAAATTGACGTGATTCTCGAGCAGGCAGCGCCTGATAGGCATGTCGAGCTGTTAGCATTTCTGGTAAATACAGCATCACAACTTACATTTGCCGAAAGGGAGATGTTGGTTCAAGCGGACCTGTCCAACGAGCACGATTCCTCGACCAGACAGTCTTCCAGAAGTATCAAATTTCCAGAGCAGTGCTGCAGCAATGGACGTCAACCATCCAGCCAGCTCATAACGAGGCAGCTATGAGAGTTCGCATCGGAGATGGAGAAGTGGAGGACGAAGCGTCTTCTGCTTATGCACCATCCTCGGAGAGCAGTCAGAGCAGTACACAACCAGACTTCATTTTCCGTCGGCGTAAGCATTCCCCACCCAAGGCACTGGCCAAAAGGGCGCACACTCTAATCCCCATGGAGTGTGAAGCCATTCGTCCGGATGTGAAGGCCAAACGGGACCATAAGCAGCAACCGACACAGCCAGCGGTTTTGCAAGCAAATCTGCAGAAGTAACCTACGCTAACAAACCGGCCGGTGAGAAAAGCGTGGCCGGAGCACTGGCTACAAATGCGGTCGGTCTGGCCGTCGACAGCAACAACTCCATTTCCATTGTAACAGAGTACAGAGGAGGAATGGATCCACACGGTTCGAGAGGAGTCAACCATGCTGCTGCACATGGTCCAACGCTTTCCATTTCCCGAGGAACTTATGGCTTCACTCAGTGACAAGACGCTAATGGAGTGGACAGCTCAGTGGCGCCGAGACTGTGTTCAGGCTCGATTAATTGCGTACCGAAGCAGGTCAGAGGACCGGGGAACACTTAAATGGCTGGGTGACTGGAAGGCACGGCTCGCACGGGCCCCACCTAATAACCTCGCCCCTCTAGTGGATAGCAACGACGACTGGGCCAAGCCCCGGAGTCGCGGTTACGGGAAAGATGAAATCCTGAAACTGTGCGACGTGGGGAACAAAAGGCGTCTTGCTCATCATCTCCTATGTGCCTTAATCTATGAAAAAGAAATTCGAGTACTAATTGGACGAGAGAAGGAAAGCGAAAACGGAGCGCTGACGCGTCTGCAGCGTCACCTGGCAGCACTCCAAAGCGTGGCCGAATTTCGGTTAGCGTATTCTGCAGAAACGAACTCGGTTGACTGGTATGCTCTCGCGCGCTAATTTTCCTAGGCCATAGAGAAGAGGGCCGCTGAGCGCGACCACCCTTATTAAGGGTGGCAAAGAACAGCCACCGCCTAGACAGGGAGAAAGAGAAGGCGGAGCTGCTGAAGACGCCTACGGGCGTCTGATTACCCTGCGCGAGGCGAGAGAGGGCGCAGGAAGGAAGAAGAAAGATAATAAGGAGTCGTCGAGATTCCAGACTCAAAACGTAAGGGGCTTTAAATAAGAAACCCAACTCCGGCGGTTGCGAGCGTGGCGGCGAACACCGGTCCGGGCAAGACCAAGGGCTTGGTTGCGCCAGGAAACGCACATCAGCTCGACGGAGGAGGCGAACAAACTCGAGGAATCCTGGAAGCGACTCTGGGGGCAACAAAACGAACAGGACAGTCCGCGGCTCTCATTTTGGAGTGTGCACAGCTCCAACACCGGGGCAGTTGCTATTTTGATTAACCCAGAGTACTTTAGTATGGCGAAACCATGGAACACGGGCGAATGGAGCAACATAATAATGGCAGTCCGGATTAGAAGACAGCTTGTGGTCAACGATACGCATCCAACGTCCAAGCAGAGCAAGAACCGTTGTGGAAACAACTTCGATTATGGCAATGGTCTCAGTGTGACGTAGTGCTTGCGGGCGACTTCAACAGTGTGAAGAGTCCACCGCTGGATATGATGGGAGGTCAGCGAAACGCTAAGCCGGAAAGTCCAGCATTACGAGATTTGGTGCGTCACCTTAACTTGGAAGATGCTGTGACGCTAGAAGGTGAGGCGACAGCAGATGACGAGGACATCGATCCAGCTGAATTTTTCACGTACTGGGGAGCAGAATGTGCAAGTCGGATAGACCGATTTTACATTCTTACCTCATGGACTAATAGAGTACATTGGGTGGAAGTACGGGAGCCAGCTGCGCCATCAGATCATCAGTGTGTATGCTTACACTTACGAAATGAAGTGCAGTCGGGGACATGACAGCTCTCTAATAGGAAGATAACCTATCCGATTCAGTCCTCACAGCCAGCACGAGTCCATGCGGAGCTTATGGAAGGCCTCTTCGAAAGCGGTGTGGGTAAACAGGTAACGAGTAGTACCTGGGTTCGTACGGTGAAAGGGTGTGTCCACAGTATCAAGCGAGTTCAGCGTCATGAGCGGAGAGGAAGAGAGAGAGAGCAAATCACCGCGCAAACGCTCAGAACAGGGCGCATTTGCTCACCAGGAGGGAGCTCTTGCGAATCACAGAGGAAGAGGCTTGATTAGAATATGAGATCAGGTTGGGGCAGAAGTTAGAGGCAACAATTGATCAACCGCGCTGGAATTTCAAGAGAGTATCCAACTGGGAAAAAAGACCAAACCATCACCGACATTCAGCACAATCACGGGGAACCGTTTGACCACACCATGCATGTGGCGGATAAACTTGGGTCAGAATGGAAACGAAGTGCACAGTCAAGTGCCGCTGGAGCATTTAGAGGGCGAGTCTGATACCTTTGTGAACATATCCGCGGAGAGGCGAGTGACGCCAGAACAAAATGCAGTCCTGATGGCTGGGATAGCAGAGGCTGAGGTGCTCACGGCAATTAAAGATCTCAACAGACACAAGGCAGCGGGGCAGGATGGGTTGAACAATGACTTCTTCAAGGCCGCTCAACCGGCCCTCGTGCCGGCAATGGTAGCACTAGGAAATGATTTGCTTAAAGGAGCAGAGCCGCCTCCTTCGTTCATCGAAGGATTCATCCTCCCGCTGCGAAAGAAAGGAGAATCAACGGATGCGATGGACTTCGGACCGATATCCTTGCTGCAGACAGGATACAAAGTCTTTATGAAAGTCATAGCCGCCAGGATACAAACACTATTAGGGAAACCAATTAGAGATTCTCAACAAGGTTTCGTGCATGACCGTCAAATGATGAAGACGGTCATGATGATGTTAGCTATTATCGCCACAGCGAGAGGCGAACTCGATCTAGCTGCACTGCTCAGTAGGGCATTCTCCTGCTTGAATTTCGGAAGGCTTACGATACGGTTTCTCGAGAATTTCTTTTTCTCGCGGTGCTCAAATTTGGATTCTCGATAAAGTTTGTTAATATGCTACGACGGCTCCACGACGGCACCATAGCGAGGTTTTTGGTAAATGGAGAGCTCTCGCGGGCTCAATCTGTAGTGTCAGGTATTCGCCAAGGATATCCAGTAGCGCCCCTACTTTTCATTATAGCGGTGGAGGTGCTCGCACTGGTCATGAATCAAGATCCAGAATTAGAAGGTATTGAAGTACCAGGAACCGGGAGACAGCGGTACCTGTTCTCGGCTTTCGTAGATGACTTTACAATCTTCCTACAACAAACTCAACAGATACCCCGAGTAATGCACATAGTGGACCAATTTGGCAAATTATCTGGTCTGCATGTTCAGCCAGCAAAACGTCAACTCATATTCCTGAACACGGCGGTGGAAATGCACCGGTTTAGCGGCTCCCCGTATTAAAGCATGGAGATACGATCCGGTACCTGGGTTATCAAGTGGGTACCGGAGCCTTAACAGACGTGAAATGGGCAACTCGCACTCGAAACATCCAACGACGACTAGCCACAGCAACCAAGTTAGCGACTAGTGTAGATCATCGAGTGCTGATACTGAACGTCATCATGATGCCGTCCGTGCTGTTCACGGCGGCAGCGTTCGGGATGCCCCAATGGGCAGAAAAACAGATCCGGAATCTCCAAAAGCAGTTCTTGTGGATGCAGCGGATACAAGTCGTCATAAACGCAACCCGGGGCTAGCATTTGCACCGAAGCAAGCCGGGGGGGGGGGGGGGGGGGGGGGGGGGGGGGGGGGGGGGGGCTGGGCCGGTATCGATCCCGATCGCATGTAAGACTCAGCGCTTAAAGCAGACAATTCTATGGCTAGTACAGCGGAAGGACACCTACTGGTACGCCTGGAAGGAGTGGGTATTCAGGGGAGCCAGCGAAGAGTGGGGTGAGGTGATCTCACCAACCCAAGTCACAGAGCGACAGACTAGCACACTGACAGACTAGCACACTCAACGGGCGGCCAGGTGAAAGAGTACAGAGGCTAATCAGTAGTTCGCTTCAGCCAGCGGAGGAATTTACCGCTGACTCCATACTGGCGTACCAGAAGAACATAGATCGACTAGAAGCGGAATCGTTAAGTTGGACGGTAGCGGCGAGATGGATCATTGAGTTACCTACCCAGCTGAAGACACCGTGGCGAGCAATGACAACCGACGAGGCAATATTCTGGCCGGCTTTCAACTGCCAATCCGTGAATTCTAGATAAAATAGACCACACCCTGAGTCGGAAACAATTTGACAGGATTCAAAGTTGCTCGGTGGAAGCACTATACATCGCACGTACAACTGACACTACCTACGAGTTCTCAATTCCCGTTGAGGGAGAAGCGGAACATCAGCAAGCAAAGCTGCGTAGGTGGGGTCTCGCGATCCTGCTCAGTGCGCCACCGATCGCTGTTGGAGCAGTTCTCCAGGTGACGAATAAGCTGAAACTGCGGCATCCACCCCCGCTTGTAAATGGCTTTACCTGGCACATAATGTAGGACTGAAGAGCAAGAGGAATGATAGCTTCCGGTAAAGTAGCGAAAATGACAGCAATCACGCTGGAGCAGTTCGAATCGATCCGACGCTCTCAAAAATGGGACAGCGGTCACTATTCTCCAACCTCTGCATCCCACCTCGATGTTGGGGGTACACCAGGTAGGAATGAATGTAAAATTAAAGGCTTGGTACATTACTGACATAATCTGCGGATATAAAGGGGAATTGTTGGCTTGAAGGTTTTTTTTATTGGCACGTGTTGCTGCACCCAACTGGAAATTCTGAGACAAGCCCCCTGTGCCCAGCCATGCCCATTCGGCGCCCAAACGTGCCTATCGGACGTTCATATAGCCCCCTAGCACTGGCCAACTCAATAAAGCCGGCGTGAGCACGTTATACCCTTATACGTATATCCGGATGCTGTACCGGCGTACTTAGGCGAGGGGCGGCAAGGACTTGTAGAATTTTTGCTCGGTCATAAGTGTCGCTCAGACAGTAAGAAGCACCTGGCGAGATGCAACGGTGTCCAGCATATTGTCCACAGTGCATTCGTAAGAGAACTACATCACGCGTGTCGTAGCATTCATGAAAACGTGTATTGACCTCAAGCTACAAGACTTAGCCAAGCTAACTTTCATGTTCACTCACAAAATGGGATACAAACTGCATCTCAGCATCACACTTTGTGTTGTGAACCACACTCAACTTGTACAAGTCATCCGTGCTTTTGCTCCTGCTGAGTCTGGTACCACATAATCGAAGCAGCACACTCGTCAACACTCATAAACGAATACACAAGGTCTATTAGCTGCTTCCATAATGCTTCGAGCTTGTTGTTCGTGTTGTTCCCCATAGTGACAGCATTCTGCCGCTCGAACGAGCACCACATCGATTTACAGGAATCCTAATTCTTCACGAAAGAAGCCTTAAAAGGATGTTTCGGCTGGTCGTCATCTCTGTCATCGCAATATGCTTCCACCTGCTCACTAACCGCACCAATCCCAGCACGAGCACACAACTCACTTTCATCTGTGCCCAACCCGTTACTATCAGCCCCCAATTGACTTATGTTGGAGTCGAATCCAGGTGAACGAGATACGGCACCTCGTCCAATGCTCATGATATGTCGCATGAATTTACGATACTTTTCAAACTCGTGCTCGGTCCGCGCGTACACCAATAAATCCACGATTCCATGCACCTGTTGTTTCTGCCATCATGTGAAACCGTATTCAGTGCTCGATATCTCTTCCCGCAAATATTTGATGACATGAAACAGGCACAGCAGCACCAAGGCGTGTGGAAACGCGACCTGGAGCACGGATATTCAGTGAAATCTTTGCCAATCAGAATGCACTTGATCCGTGTCTAGGCCAGGTGATTCCTCTTGAACTCCTCCAAAGATGTCAAAAGGGTAGGACGACGCTCATTTTGGACAAGGGCATGTTGTACAAATTGACCATTACCAAATACATCATGGACCATTATCGAGAACACCTTGTATTTAGACGCATTCGCTCCGTGCGTGACATCGATCAATTTATACCTCAGGGAATACATGGAACAATTCACGCATGTGTTTTGTCTGCAACGAGATACAAGTGGCGATCGTCTAATATATACGACACAATTAGAAGGATTAGAAGGAGATTCTGGATGGCAACTGAGACCTTTATATACATTATCATGCACTCAATCGACGAAGATGCGGCCAACGTATTCAGGCTCCTCCGAGAATTCGATCATCCACTTCTTCAGTCGCTTTGCACTCGTGGTGACAGTGCTCCCGTGCATCTTTAACGCTCGCACTAGGCTATGCACATCCTGATTGGAAGGGTTACAGGCAGAATTGTCGTGGATGTACTTGAGTGTGCGCTTCTTTTTGGCGCCTGCCTTCCGAAGCTCATTCACCGTGCGAACCACGTCCGGTTCAAGCGCGTTTCTGTTGTATGAGTACTGGTTGAACGTGTGCTTGTTGAGGTGATGATTGTGCACCAGTCGAGCAATTGAAATCCTCAAAACAAACGTAGAATCAGATCCATCCTTCACTTGTACATCTGTTGATCTATAATAGTAGCAAATACAATCACGTGCCCAGTCAGCCCAAACAGAACATACTGACTCCCAACCGCCCTGCTGAGGTGACGTGTAACCAACTGACACGACGGGCGCCCAGCCGTGGTCAACCAATGCCCAACTCAACCCAATCAAGTATCATACATGTGCTCCACACTCCATATATCTCGACTACAGCCGATTCCTCTTCTCTTTTCCCCGCGGCTTGTACTTTTCCGAATGCGTGCAGATGTACGTCTTGCCGTAGTTCTCCCAGTCGTCCGGCAACAGAGGTTGCTTGGAGCCCGACGAGCGAGCCTTGCTATTTCGTGAGACAACATAGATGTTGGTACGGACACGAAAGCTCTGTACAATCAGCAGCAACACATCTTAAGTAAGTGTAAGCCCTCTAAATTGGACATCATTGTCAACGTACCTGATCGTTTCCTTCATATAGTCGGCCAGTTAAGAATTCAAATCGTTCCAGGAGCTGAACTCGTAGCGCCCTAGACTTGGAGCAGGCACATCAAGCTGCTGGCGTTTCTGTTCGTTTCCCTGAACACTCCGAGGATGGTCCAATCCCTCTGACCTCCCATGCTTTGACTTCGATGAACCGCTGATTGTGGTGCTTGACACCGCTTCTGAAGAGTCCACCCATTCCTCGTCGCTGGAGACGGCTGAAGCACACTTCTCCGAGGCACCGCTCCCCCCGCTGCTGCTCTCGCGCTGGCACGGCAGCCTTAATAGCACCCGGACGCGGGGATCATGGGGCATTCTCACGCTTCCTTCTTCCTCAGCGGTCTTTCCAAATGAGTGGTATTTGAGCGGGTGTGCTTCGGGGTATACGCTTTCCTCCGTACGGATGTAGAGAGAGCCAGCTGAAAAAATCTGGCCCAACGTAACCCTATCCCAGTTGGGCGCAGTACTCACTCTCTTTTTTAATTGAAGAAAAAAGCGTCCAACCTGTATTAACACATGGAACCAGTGATTGAGAAAAATAAATTGGTCTATCCACCGGAAAAGAATTGAAAGAAAAAAAACAACTGTGGCACCGTCTAAATTGTGACGGGGTCACACAGCACCTTGCGCTAGAAGAAGTCGGCTTCTGAGAGTATACAAACCCTCCGTGAACGGCAGTTCACAGGTCCCATTTTTGCCTAAGGGAGCGAAGTGGCCAATTTAAGGTAAGTTGTAAACTAAATATAATTATAGGTAGGCTAAGCTTGAGTTAAATATACAAACTTTAAGTCCCTATAGAAAAGCAATGTCATCAGCCAATGGACGACCTTGGTACCTTGTACCAAATATCCCGAAGTATGATGGATCATACTTTTGAAGTGTAACACGTCACACTTCATGTAACTAGAGGTACACTTGAGGCTGCGTACCCGGTTCCCCCCCCCCCCCCCCCCCCCCCCCCCCCCCCCTACTTAGGTCCGGCTTACCGACCAATCAGAATGAAGAAGCGTACGTCACAAACTTTCATTCCCAAAGTCGAAATACATCGACTTGGCTGCGTGAGCACGGCAGAGGCTCACTTTACAGTTAGATCCTCGAGCAGCGGTTGAGAGCTCTTTTTCTTGGTCTCCACATAGACCGTTATCATGCCCCGTGGCACTGCAAAGAGCGGTGCGAAGACACGCCCCCAGGGCTGCTGCCGGAAAGGCACAAGCAAAGAGCACTAAGCCTCACGGCAAAGGCTTGGCACTCCAGAGGCTACTAAGGTGGTTTCCGAGACGATCAACTGGTGATGCGGCGGTTGGCAAGCGTACGAGCAAACGCCGCAGTCCGTCACCCTCGGCCTCCTCAGCCAACCGTCCGAACCCTCGGTTCGCTGAACGCAAGTTCGATTCGTGAGGACAAGGCCGAGTCCGCGAGCACTCACGATGCTCCTGTGGGCTCTGTGGGAGGGTACACTCCAGTACCCAGCGAGCACGACGACGGCAGCGTGTAGGCGCTCGCTAGTGATCACGTTGATCGCAGTCCCTGGACGTTTGTGCGCTATGAGACTCCTGCGTCAAGGCTAAGGGCCCTTCCAAAGCTGGCGATGAGGAGGAGGAGCAACCTCGCAAACATCTCTCGCTCGCCGAGGGTCTTGCCCGTACCAAGGCCGCCAAGGCTGACGACGCCAAGCCCTCTATGAAGCGCACGGCTTCGAAGTCTCCACTCCGCGAAGAGAAGCAGACTGGGTACTCCAATCGGAACCTCTTCGGCTCCTCGGATGAAGAGGAGGAAGAGGAGGAGGAAGAGGGTGCTATTCCTGAGCCCCTGGGAGTTCATTAACTACCTCGAATAGCCGCAGGAGAACTTCCAAGCTGCCCAGCATACGCGTGGGTGTCCGTTGGTAGCACCCGTCAGCCAGGGAGCTGCCATCAACTTAAGCGTATTGGCCTCCCGAGGAGCGCTCTGGGGCTGACCTCTTCCAAACGATTCTCGTCGCTCCTCGTGACCTTGTTGGTGGTCACACCTCTAGGGGCGCTTACGAACGTACCCTGGTCCAGAAGGAGCAGTTGTTTGTCGACAACGTGGAGGCGGCTCGGTGTGTGCTTCTCGCGCAGCACCGTATCCCTCTTAAGAGCTTTACGACCTGTCGTAAAAAGCCCGAGAACCGGGGTGGTCTCTACCTTCGCTGGGGCTACCCCTGGGTTCTTCCCGAGAACAGTTCCAACTGGAACTCATGTGAGGACATGTTCTGGGCCTGGGTGGAGTCTCTCAAGTACTCACCCTCGGAGTTACGGGAACTCCATGAAGATAAGCTGCTGTCCCGCATCGTGGACCAGCGTGATCTTTGTGTTCGGTTCGTTCACTTGGTCAGTAAGCGCATGCTGCCAAGGGGCATTCTGAAGCGCGCGGCTTCTAGCGCTCATGATGAGCGCAAGTACGGACTGTCGTCAACGTCCGTGCCCCGTTCGGACAAGAAGCCCCGGACTACTTATGAAGCTGCCGCCGCTTCTGTTCCTAGATTGCGACGGCCTTTGGACAGTCTATCAGGAGCCGTTCAAACGGCTCCCACGAGTGCTCGGAGTGGGCATAACCCCTCCACTTCACGACGAGCTGTCGCTTACCGCGACGCCGTTGCTCCTGGAGAATCCGCTCCACGTGATATTGGACTTCTCCGTTCCGGTCAAGCAGGGGCGGAGGTGCCCTCGTACGAGTACGAGTAATCGGCGCCTCCTGAACGCTACTCTCGTCCGGGTACTTCTCCTTCGGGTCCGACGCAGGGCCCTGAGGTTGGCCGCCTTCGTCAACGCGTCCTCGTGCTTGAGATTGCACTGTGCATTGGGACTGGCGGTGATGCTGCCGCCCACACTGGGTATCCGGGCGTTCTCGCTCGTCTTGGGGGCCGCCTGGACCTGTTGGAGCGTGATGTCTCGAGTCTGCATCTGCGGGTGGGCCGGGGGGGGGGGGGGGGTCTTCGTCCGATCTTGACGAGCCCTTCCGCATGATCCGACGTATCGAGGCTCTGCTGCCACGTCCGGAGCCGCATTCGGCGCACTCCCAGCCGTACTCGTATGGTGCGTACCCGACGTACTCGACATACTCGGCCTATGGCGCCGGGTTCCGTTCATACGGGGACCTTCCGGCGTTCGGTCTTAACCGCACCCTTGCAGTTACGCCCGAGGCTTGTGTGCCTGCTCCAAAGTCCTCGTCGACGTCTGTGGCTGGCCCCACTTCGGGGAGCTGGGCCAAGGTGGGTCTGCGAGTCAGCAACCCCCTGTGGGTCATAGTACCGCTTAAGACGTCCAACGTAAAGCGTCGGGTGCTTCGTCTTTGACTTAGCCAGGTCGATGGTGTACGACGCACCATATCTGGCCACGACTGCGAACGGTTCAACGAAGCGGTGCTTCAGCTTGTTGCTGCCGACAGAGCTGGCAGTGTCTAGCGGTAGGTTCGTCGTGTCTAATAATGATAATTCACCCACCTCAAACACATTTAAGTTTCTCGTCCATGTTTGTCTGAGTACTCCTACTGTTTGTCCTGGGCCGCTGCCATGACATTGCGGACCCGACTGATCACGCTCAGCTTGGTATCCACAAATGATTCCACTTGTTTCCGCAGCGAGGCCGGTCTCACATATGATAACTGGGAGGAAGGAGCTTTCCGAGCCTCTCCCCCACTTAAATTTGAGGAGGCAGTGTCTCCCCCAAGAGTGAGAGGCACACTGGGGTGACGGAAGCCATTCAAGTAGAACGGGGTAAGCCCTGTGGACGCGTGCACCGCGCTGTTGAGCGCAAACCCAACAATTGAAATCTGAGTCGGTCACGTATGAGGTGCTTCCGCGCACACACTGCACAGAGTGTCCTCGAGCACTCGATTGACGCGCTCTGTCTGTCCGTCTGTCTGGGGATCGTCCGCAGTGGCCATCTACAGGCGCGTTCCCAGTAAAGACAACAGCGTTTTCTAAAACGCAGCCGTGAACCGCGGGTCTCGGTCCGAGACAATCGTCTCCGGGAGATCGTGATAGCGGAACACGCCATCGTCGAACAACCTTGCGGTTTGTTCGCCCATAACGGGAGCAGGAACTGGAGCTAGATGTACCATCTTGCACAGCAGACACATGAACACCACAATTCCGGTGTTGCGGATGCCGTCGGCGGGAAGTCCAAAGATGGAGTCAAGTCTCATCGACTTCCAACAGGCAGCCAGAACGGGGAGGCTCTGTAGTGGAGCCGAAGCGTGCCCTGCCGGTTTGACCTGCTGGCATGTTTCACATGTCTTCACGTATCGGGCGACCCACTTGCACATGTGGGTCCACCAGAAGGCCTGAGAGACCGACAGGAAGGTCTTCTCGCGACCCAAGTGGTCGCTGGAGGGCGCGTAGTGCGCCTCCGCGTGGATATCGAACTTCCGATCCTCGTCGCTGGGTACGACTACCAATGGGGGTTCATTGGACACCACCCCGTAGTAGAGGAGGCCATTCTTCAACTCATATCGGTGGAGCCGGGAGCGCTGTCGCGACGAAAGCCAGTAGGACTTCGCGCCCGCTTCTGCTGTGAGGAACTTGACGATAGGCGCGATAGCCTCATCGTCCCGATACGCCATGCGTATCCGATCATATAGATCCGTTGTCACTCGTGTTATGTGGACCAACTCGTAGTCGGGACGCGGAGAGAGGGCGCCCACAAGCACGTTGAGCTTGCCCGGCTTGTACTCGACGCAGAAGTTGTACTCCACGAAGAAGGATACCACCTCGCCATCCGTTGGGAGATGTGAGGCGAATGCATCGCCGTCCTCAAGGATGCGTGGTCTGTGTAGATCACGAAGGGCCTTGTGTCCACCAGATCAGTAGCCTGAAACTTCAAAAGGGCGTACTCCATTGCCATGAGTGCCTTGTCGACGCCAGGGTAGCTTCGTTCAGCGGCTTTGAGCAACCTGAACGGGAACGAGATGATTCGTTCATCTCTAGTCGTGTCGGCCTGCAGCAATGTACAGCCGGTTGCGTAGTCGTAAGCATAGCAGACGACGCTGAACGGCTTCGTCTCCTCCGGCAGGGCCAGGACAGGAGCCTCTTGGAGACAGGCCTGGATGCTGTCAAAGGCATCCTGGTGCTCTTGCTCCCAGCACCAGTCTGCGTCCTTCTAAAGGAGGCCCGACAAGAGCTTAGCGAAGGCCGTGTACCCTGCGCTGTACTTGCGAAGGTAGTTGGCCAAGCTCAACCACTTTCGAAGATCCTTCTGGAATGGGGGCGTTGGCCATGCAGCTATGGCCTTGACCTTGTCTGGGTCAGCCCTAACGTCCACTTTGCTTACGAAGCAACCGAGAACATTATTCTCAGGTGACGCAAAGACGAACGTGTCGATGTTGGCCGAGAGCTTGTTCGCTCGCATCACGTCCGACACTCGACGGAGGTGTCCCAGATGCACCTCTATGGCCGTCTTGTCTCCCTCGACACGGCTATGAACGAAAATTACGTCGAAGTACGTCTGTACGAAGACGCGCAGCGGCCTGAACAATTGCGTCACCAGGTGGTTGAACGTCGCCGGGGCGTTAGACAAGCCTTGTGGCATGACGAGCCACTCCCAAAGTATGCCGCTTAGAGTGCTCACCGCGGTGAGCGGTATGTCGCTCTCGTATATCAGGATCTGGTAGTATCCGTCTACCAAATCCAGCGCGCTGTACAGTACGCTTCCGGCCATGTTGTTCAACAACACACATTTTCGTGGGATCAGTGTTTGAACCGGCACCGTCGCGTTTTTCAGCTTGTTATAAGCATGAGCCAGACGCCACTTTCCGTTCGACTTCCGAACGCAGAAAGGCGCGTCGAGTGCAGGGACTTCGACTCCCGCACCATGCCTGCCTTCGCTTTCGCAGCGAAGAAGGCATCGATCACCTCGCACTGCTCGCGTGGAAGAGGCCATTATCGACATTGTTTTGCTCCAGGCACGACATCGATCTCATGCCGCACGCCTCGATCTGGTGGGAGTTGGGTGGGTGGAGGTTTGTTCACCACGTCCGGATACTCCGTCACCAAAGGACACACCGGATCCTTGGGGTTCTTAAAGATATCAGAACTTAAGCCCGTCTGACGCTGCTTGCTCAGCTCTTCCAGAACGTCCTCGTCCAAGACAGAGGAGGAGTTCAACTCCTCCGGAGTGGCTTATGATCACCATCTCGGCAACCTTCCCAGCCTTGGGGCTGGCCAGGAAAGACTCGACCCTCATTTCCTCGAGGTTCAGTATCTCTGCAGCCTCTGGCGACGGTTCCAAGTGGACACCAGATGCCTTGACGGGTAAACCGGTCTCGCCATCGAAGATGTGATAACACTCTTCCACCGGCCGTGTCGGAGGAGCCCGGGCCCTGAACGCCGAGTCGCTTGAAGCGACGTCGATCTGAACGAGTTTCAGATCTGACTCTCGGCGGCGGCGGCGTCGTCGTCGACAGCGACCGTGACGTTGAACTTTATTACCCACGTCTGGGGATGTCGGAGCGCCGACATCCGAGGTACACGAGGCCTCGTGTGGTACTGTGTTACCCACACAAGAAGCGCATCCTGCGTCTTCCTCTTCAGTTATGGTCTGGGTGACCGTGTGTGAAACTCTGTTACCCACCTTGGACACGCTATCACCAGCGTTCATGACAGCTGCAGCTGTCTGCGGAACTATGTTACCCGCTTGGGTACCTAAGTTACTCACTTGGCCAGTGCCTCCTCTGGCAGCCGCCACCATCGAAGCGTCCTCGGAGTCGTCATATACGTCGATGACTCCCAAGCATCTGCTGAATGCTTCGGTACCCTGGCAACTCTTGCGGGGGCCCGGGTCCTGACAGAGGTGGGAACTTGATTCAACTATGCTCTGTCGGACTTCGCAAGGCGACTGGCACCGATTGCCTTGCCTCGCTTGTCGATACAGGGCTCGTTCTCCTCGCGCCAGGGCATGCCCAGGGTCATACCGTATGGATCCGTGTCGAGAACAGTAAACTGCTTGAGGCTGTCAAACTCTTCAAACTTGACGGCCGGATCTACTTGGACGTTTGGAATAGTGACGACCTTCCCGTCGGCCAGTCGTACTGACACCATCCCGTTGCCCTTGAAAGCATCGGACAACTTGTTGCTATTACGAGCAACCGTCTGGCGGTGTGCGAAATTCTTCAACGCCCCAGAATCGATCAAGATTCTAAAGGGGTGATCGTATCCCCGTACACATCCGTGTACTATGAGCAACCCGCCGCTGCTCTTCGCCGATTCAAGAGTGCGAAGACTCGCAGGGGCTAAGTCCCCGTGGTACGCGCCACTCGCGCACCCCTCACGAAGACTGAGTTCCTTCCCAGTAGGGCGCCCCGCCCCTACTGGCCTCCGAGCTACCCCAGAGAGCTTGGCTTCTGTCAGACCTGAGAGCGGGCTTGGGGAAAATCCGCCTGCGGTGTCTCCGCGGGACAGTCGCGCGTGAAGTGGCCCAGTTTCCCGCAGCCGAAGCAGCGAATGTCGTGCTGATCGGCGGACCTGAGTTCCATGGGAACTGGTCCGTTGGGGCTTACTCGACCGGGATTCGACACATAATACCCTGGCCATGCTGAGACCGGAGTGCGCGCCTGGCGATGGCTGTATTCTTCCTGAAGCGCCACTTGAATCGCCTCTTCGAGGGTGCTTGACTGCACCCAGAACAGCTGAGTACGCGCTGGGCCCACGCGAAGGCCGTCCATGAACACAGTCATCTTGAGGTGTTCGATATGTGGGTTTCCCACTGGGGACGCCGTGAGCTCCCGTATCGCTGGGGCGTACTCGTGCAGCTCGAACCTCCCTTGCTTGCATGAGAGGAAGCGCGAGCACTGGCGGTACTCGTAGCTCACCGAGAAAAACGCGGCTCGGCGTTGTTCGCTCAACTGAGCCCAGAATGTGAAACATCCAGGAGATGTCACCTCCCGCGTGTACACCCGACGCTTAGCACGACCGCTAAGGTTGAAGAGTGCAACCGTAACACGGAGTTTATCGGTCGGGATCAGTGCCGCATCCATCGCGAGCTCTACCGCTTGAACCCAGAAGTAAAGATTATAACATTCCTTCCCTTCATACGGCTTCACCTTCAGTCGTATTGGCTTCGGGTGTGGCGGGTTTGTTACCGCCGCCGGAGCCTGCAGGTTTTCCCTCACATGTGCGACGAGCCCCTGCTTGGAAGCGTCAAACGCATTGACGCGCACGAGCTGCTCGGCAGATGTTGACGCCACCAGGCTCTGCAGGGCCTCCATCCGAAGATGCCAGCCATCTTCCGAGCCGACTCGAACTGGGAGTCGTTCAGATGAGAGAAGTTGCTCCTATCCATGGCGACGAACTTCAGAGGGGTTCAGGTAGTCTACCCGGGCTGGCTTGGATTGACTACAAGTGCTACCAAGTGTGACGGGGTCACACAGAGGATGTCGGCTTCCGAGAGTATACAAACTCTCAGTGAACGGAAGTTCACAGTCCCCCTTAGCATAAAGGGGAGCGAAGTGACCAATTTAAGGTAAGTTGTAAGCTGAATATATTTATAGGTAGGCTAGGCTCGAGTTATATTTACAAATTATAAGTCATCTTTAGAAAGGCAATGGCATCAGCCAATGGTTGGTCTCGGACGACCTTGGAACCATGTACGAAATATCCCGAAGTGTGTCGTGTCACACTTCATGTAACTAGGGGTACACTTGAGGCTACGTACCCTCAGCACCGGCAGCAATATTATCACCAAAGTAGCGTAATGCATTATCAAGGGAGCACCTACACGGCTCTGATTTTAGCTAGTTATATCATGCTGAAGCCAACCTCTGAAGCGCTTACAATTTGAAGCACTAGCACGGATTCATTATGCTCCGATTCAGATGAACTAAGAGAGGATGCATCACCCCTCATTTTACACCCTAGGCCTGTTTGGTGCCTTATCCAGCTCCATGCACTGATTGAAAAAAAAAAATTCAGCGATTTTTCGTAATCACTAGTATTGCAGTCTACGCTCGCAGTAACGTTTGGTCCTGCAGTGAGAATTGCAGTCAAAAGTCGAATTGCAATTTACACTGCAAAACCTTCATGCTCTCCAATTTACATTGTAATACTTTATCACCTTGCAATAATGCATTGCTCTTCAAAATTGCAATTTCCATATGTAAGTAACTTCAAAATGAAGCTTTTTTAAGAGGATTCCGTGATACCTGGGTGGTCCACAGGACTATGGCATAGGCACAAGCCTCGGTATAGGAGCAAGGCGGCTGGCAGTTGCGTTCGGTCTCTCGTTCTTCATCTTACTTAGGCTCGAGTAGAACTCACCTTTATCAGCAATTCTCGAAGCTCAGCATCATATCTTCTCCACCGTCGTCTTCATTACTCAAGAACGATCATGACATTTACTAAGAATATGGTTCGACGAGGACAGGCTCCAGACATTGCCAAGTTCTTTTTTTTACGAGGTCAACGACTCGGATGGCGAAGATGTGTACACTTGCATTAAGTGCAGATCTACACCAGATCTACATGAGCACAGCGATGGAAGGCTGGAATCAAGATTCTCTATCTGCGGAATCAACACGGTAGAAACGAAATGTATCAGTAAATTATTGTAGGTAGTATTGCAATTGGGTATTGCAATTTCTGGTCGTTGTGCAATTGAATATTTGTATTAATGTAACGGGGTCGGTAGCCCGAAGTGTACCCCTAATTACATGAAGTGTGACACGACACACTTCGGGATATTTCGTACATGGTTCCAAGGTCGTCCGAGACCAACCATTGGCTGATGCCATTGCCTTTCTAAAGATGACTTATAATTTGTAAATATAACTCGAGCCTAGCCTACCTATAAATATATTCAGCTTACAACTTACCTTAAATTGGTCACTTCGCTCCCCTTTATGCTAAGGGGGACTGTGAACTTCCGTTCACTGAGAGTTTGTATACTCTCGGAAGCCGACATCCTCTGTGTGACCCCGTCACACTTGGTAGCACTTGTAGTCAATCCAAGCCAGCTCGGGTAGACTACCTGAACCCCTCTGAAGTTCGTCGCCATGGATAGGAGCAACTTCTCTCATCTGAACGACTCCCAGTTCGAGTCGGCTCGGAAGATGGCTGGCATCTTCGGATGGAGGCCCTGCAGAGCCTGGTGGCGTCAACATCTGCCGAGCAGCTCGTGCGCGTCAATGCGTTTGACGCTTCCAAGCAGGGGCTCGTCGCACATGTGAGGGAAAACCTGCAGGCTCCGGCGGCGGTAACAAACCCGCCACACCCGAAGCCAATACGACTGAAGGTGAAGCCGTATGAAGGGAAGGAATGTTATAATCTTTACTTCTGGGTTCAAGCGGTAGAGCTCGCGATGGATGCGGCACTGATCCCGACCGATAAACTCCGTGTTACGGTTGCACTCTTCAACCTTAGCGGTCGTGCTAAGCGTCGGGTGTACACGCGGGAGGTGACATCTCCTGGATGTTTCACATTCTGGGCTCAGTTGAGCGAACAACGCCGAGCCGCGTTTTTCTCGGTGAGCTACGAGTACCGCCAGTGCTCGCGCTTCCTCTCATGCAAGCAAGGGAGGTTCGAGCTGCACGAGTACGCCCCAGCGATACGGGAGCTCACGGCGTCCCCAGTGGGAAACCCACATATCGAACACCTCAAGATGACTGTGTTCATGGACGGCCTTCGCGTGGGCCCAGCGCGTACTCAGCTGTTCTGGGTGCAGTCAAGCACCCTCGAAGAGGCGATTCAAGTGGCGCTTCAGGAAGAATACAGCCATCGCCAGGCGCGCACTCCGGTCTCAGCATGGCCAGGGTATTATGTGTCGAATCCCGGTCGAGTAAGCCCCAACGGACCAGTTCCCATGGAACTCAGGTCCGCCGATCAGCACGACATTCGCTGCTTCGGCTGCGGGAAACTGGGCCACTTCACGCGCGACTGTCCCGCGGAGACACCGCAGGCGGATTTTCCCCAAGCCCGCTCTCAGGTCTGACAGAAGCCAAGCTCTCTGGGGTAGCTCGGAGGCCAGTAGGGGCGGGGCGCCCTACTGGGAAGGAACTCAGTCTTCGTGAGGGGTGCGCGAGTGGCGCGTACCACGGGGACTTAGCCCCTGCGAGTCTTCGCACTCTTGAATCGGCGAAGAGCAGCGGCGGGTTGCTCATAGTACACGGATGTGTACGGGGATACGATCACCCCTTTAGAATCTTGATCGATTCTGGGGCGTTGAAGAATTTCGCACACCGCCAGACGGTTGCTCGTAATAGCAACAAGTTGTCCGATGCTTTCAAGGGCAACGGGATGGTGTCAGTACGACTGGCCGACGGGAAGGTCGTCACTATTCCAAACGTCCAAGTAGATCCGGCCGTCAAGTTTGAAGAGTTTGACAGCCTCAAGCAGTTTACTGTTCTCGACACGGATCCATACGGTATGACCCTGGGCATGCCCTGGCGCGAGGAGAACGAGCCCTGTATCGACAAGCGAGGCAAGGCAATCGGTGCCAGTCGCCTTGCGAAGTCCGACAGAGCATAGTTGAATCAAGTTCCCACCTCTGTCAGGACCCGGGCCCCCGCAAGAGTTGCCAGGGTACCGAAGCATTCAGCAGATGCTTGGGAGTCATCGACGTATATGACGACTCCGAGGACGCTTCGATGGTGGCGGCTGCCAGAGGAGGCACTGGCCAAGTGAGTAACTTAGGTACCCAAGCGGGTAACATAGTTCCGCAGACAGCTGCAGCTGTCATGAACGCTGGTGATAGCGTGTCCAAGGTGGGTAACAGAGTTTCACACACGGTCACCCAGACCATAACTGAAGAGGAAGACGCAGGATGCGCTTCTTGTGTGGGTAACACAGTACCACACGAGGCCTCGTGTACCTCGGATGTCGGCGCTCCGACATCCCCAGACGTGGGTAATAAAGTTCAACGTCACGGTCGCTGTCGACGACGACGCCGCCGCCGCCGAGAGTCAGATCTGAAACTCGTTCAGATCGACGTCGCTTCAAGCGACTCGGCGTTCAGGGCCCGGGCTCCTCCGACACGGCCGGTGGAAGAGTGTTATCACATCTTCGATGGCGAGACCGGTTTACCCGTCAAGGCATCTGGTGTCCACTTGGAACCGTCGCCAGAGGCTGCAGAGATACTGAACCTCGAGGAAATGAGGGTCGAGTCTTTCCTGGCCAGCCCCAAGGCTGGGAAGGTTGCCGAGATGGTGATCATAAGCCACTCCGGAGGAGTTGAACTCCTCCTCTGTCTTGGACGAGGACGTCCTGGAAGAGCTGAGCAAGCAGCGTCAGACGGGCTTAAGTTCTGATATCTTTAAGAACCCCAAGGATCCGGTGTGTCCTTTGGTGACGGAGTATCCGGACGTGGTGAACAAACCTCCACCCACCCAACTCCCACCAGATCGAGGCGTGCGGCATGAGATCGATGTCGTGCCTGGAGCAAAACAATGTCGATAATGGCCTCTTCCACGCGAGCAGTGCGAGGTGATCGATGCCTTCTTCGCTGCGAAAGCGAAGGCAGGCATGGTGCGGGAGTCGAAGTCCCTGCACTCGACGCGCCTTTCTGCGTTCGGAAGTCGAACGGAAAGTGGCGTCTGGCTCATGCTTATAACAAGCTGAAAAACGCGACGGTGCCGGTTCAAACACTGATCCCACGAAAATGTGTGTTGTTGAACAACATGGCCGGAAGCGTACTGTACAGCGCGCTGGATTTGGTAGACGGATACTACCAGATCCTGATATACGAGAGCGACATACCGCTCACCGCGGTGAGCACTCTAAGCGGCATACTTTGGGAGTGGCTCGTCATGCCACAAGGCTTGTCTAACGCCCCGGCGACGTTCAACCACCTCGTGACGCAATTGTTCAGGCCGCTGCGCGTCTTCGTACAAACGTACTTCGACGTAATTTTCGTTCATAGCCGTGTCGAGGGAGACAAGACGGCCATAGAGGTGCATCTGGGACACCTCCGTCGAGTGTCGGACGTGATGCGAGCGAACAAGCTCTCGGCCAACATCGACACGTTCGTCTTTGCGTCACCTGAGAATAATGTTCTCGGTTGCTTCGTAAGCAAAGTGGACGTTAGGGCTGACCCAGACAAGGTCAAGGCCATAGCAGCATGGCCAACGCCCCAATCCCAGAAGGATCTTCGAAAGTGGTTGAGCTTGGCCAACTACCTTTGCAAGTACAGCGCAGGGTACACGGCCTTCGCTAAGCTCTTGTCGGGCCTCCTTCAGAAGGACGCAGACTGGTGCTGGGAGCAAGAGCACCAGGATGCCTTTGACAGCATCCAGGCCTGTCTCCAAGAGGCTCCTGTCCTGGCCTTGCCGGAGGAGACGAAGCCGTTCAGCGTCGTCTGCTATGCTTACGACAACGCAACCGGCTGTGCATTGCTGCAGGCCGACACGACTAGAGATGAACGAATCATCTCGTTCCCGTTCAGGTTGCTCAAAGCCGCTGAACGAAGCTACCCTGGCGTCGACAAGGCGCTCATGGCAATGGAGTACGCCCTTTTGAAGTTTCAGGCTACTGATCTGGTGGACACAAGGCCCTTCGTGATCTACACAGACCACGCATCCTTGAGGACGGCGATGCATTCGCCTCACATCTCCCAACGGATGGCGAGGTGGTGTCCTTCTTCGTGGAGTACAACTTCTGCGTCGAGTACAAGCCGGGCAAGCTCAACGTGCTTGTGGGCGCCCTCTCTCCGCGTCCCGACTACGAGTTGGTCCACATAACACGAGTGACAACGGATCTATATGATCGGATACGCATGGCGTATCGGGACGATGAGGCTATCGCGCCTATCGTCAAGTTCCTCGCAGCAGAAGCGGGCGCGAAGTCCTACTGGCTTTCGTCGCGACAGCGCTCCCGGCTCCACCGATATGAGTTGAAGAATGGCCTCCTTTACTACGGGGTGGTGTCCAATGAACCCCCATGGGTAGTCGTACCCAGCGACGAGGATCGGAAGTTCGATATCCACGCGGAGGCGCACTACGCGCCCTCCAGCGACCACTTGGGTCGCGAGAAGACCTTCCTGTCGGTCTCTCAGGCCTTCTGGTGGACCCACATGTGCAAGTGGGTCGCCCGATACGTGAAGACATGTGAAACATGCCAGCAGGTCAAACCGGCAGGGCACGCTTCGGCTCCACTACAGAGCCTCCCCGTTCTGGCTGCCTGTTGGAAGTCGATGAGACTTGACTCCATCTTTGGACTTCCCGCCGACGGCATCCGCAACACCGGAATTGTGGTGTTCATGTGTCTGCTGTGCAAGATGGTACATCTAGCTCCAGTTCCTGCTCCCGTTATGGGCGAACAAACCGCAAGGTTGTTCGACGATGGCGTGTTCCGCTATCACGATCTCCCGGAGACGATTGTCTCGGACCGAGACCCGCGGTTCACGGCTGCGTTTTAGAAAACGCTGTTGTCTTTACTGGGAACGCGCCTGTAGATGGCCACTGCGGACGATCCCCAGACAGACGGACAGACAGAGCGCGTCAATCGAGTGCTCGAGGACACTCTGTGCAGTGTGTGCGCGGAAGCACCTCATACGTGACCGACTCAGATTTCAATTGTTGGGTTTGCGCTCAACAGCGCGGTGCACGCGTCCACAGGGCTTACCCCGTTCTACTTGAATGGCTTCCGTCACCCCAGTGTGCCTCTCACTCTTGGGGGAGACACTGCCTCCTCAAATTTAAGTGGGGGAGAGGCTCGGAAAGCTCCTTCCTCCCAGTTATCATATGTGAGACCGGCCTCGCTGCGGAAACAAGTGGAATCATTTGTGGATACCAAGCTGAGCGTGATCAGTCGGGTCCGCAATGTCATGGCAGCGGCCCAGGACAAACAGTAGGAGTACTCAGACAAACATGGACGAGAAACTTAAATGTGTTTGAGGTGGGTGAATTATCATTATTAGACACGACGAACCTACCGCTAGACACTGCCAGCTCTGTCGGCAGCAACAAGCTGAAGCACCGCTTCGTTGAACCGTTCGCAGTCGTGGCCAGATATGGTGCGTCGTACACCATCGACCTGGCTAAGTCAAAGACGAAGCACCCGACGCTTTACGTTGGACGTCTTAAGCGGTACTATGACCCACAGGGGGTTGCTGACTCGCAGACCCACCTTGGCCCAGCTCCCCGAAGTGGGGCCAGCCACAGACGTCGACGAGGACTTTGGAGCAGGCACACAAGCCTCGGGCGTAACTGCAAGGGTGCGGTTAAGACCGAACGCCGGAAGGTCCCCGTATGAACGGAACCCGGCGCCATAGGCCGAGTATGTCGAGTACGTCGGGTACGCACCATACGAGTACGGCTGGGAGTGCGCCGAATGCGGCTCCGGACGTGGCAGCAGAGCCTCGATACGTCGGATCATGCGGAAGGGCTCGTCAAGATCGGACGAAGACCCCCCCCCCCCCCCCCCCCCGGCCCACCCGCAGATGCAGACTCGAGACATCACGCTCCAACAGGTCCAGGCGGCCCCCAAGACGAGCGAGAACGCCCGGATACCCAGTGTGGGCGGCAGCATCACCGCCAGTCCCAATGCACAGTGCAATCTCAAGCACGAGGACGCGTTGACGAAGGCGGCCAACCTCAGGGCCCTGCGTCGGACCCGAAGGAGAAGTACCCGGACGAGAGTAGCGTTCAGGAGGCGCCGATTACTCGTACTCGTACGAGGGCACCTCCGCCCCTGCTTGACCGGAACGGAGAAGTCCAATATCACGTGGAGCGGATTCTCCAGGAGCAACGGCGTCGCGGTAAGCGACAGCTCGTCGTGAAGTGGAGGGGTTATGCCCACTCCGAGCACTCGTGGGAGCCGTTTGAACGGCTCCTGATAGACTGTCCAAAGGCCGTCGCAATCTAGGAACAGAAGCGGCGGCAGCTTCATAAGTAGTCCGGGGCTTCTTGTCCGAACGGGGCACGGACGTTGACGACAGTCCGTACTTGCGCTCATCATGAGCGCTAGAAGCCGCGCGCTTCAGAATGCCCCTTGGCAGCATGCGCTTACTGACCAAGTGGACGAACCGAACACAAAGATCACGCTGGTCCACGATGCGGGACAGCAGCTTATCTTCATGGAGTTCCCGTAACTCCGAGGGTGAGTACTTGAGAGACTCCACCCAGGCCCAGAACATGTCCTCACATGAGTTCCAGTTGGAACTGTTCTCCGGAAGAACCCAGGGGTAGCCCCAGCGAAGGTAGAGACCACCCCGGTTCTCGGGCTTTTTACGACAGGTCGTAAAGCTCTTAAGAGGGATACGGTGCTGCGCGAGAAGCACACACCGAGCCGCCTCCACGTTGTCGACAAACAACTGCTCCTTCTGGGCCAGGGTACGTTCGTAAGCGCCCCTAGAGGTGTGACCACCAACAAGGTCACGAGGAGCGACGAGAATCGTTTGGAAGAGGTCAGCCCCAGAGCGCTCCTCGGGAGGCCAATACGCTTAAGTTGATGGCAGCTCCCTGGCTGACGGGTGCTACCAACGGACACCCACGCGTATGCTGGGCAGCTTGGAAGTTCTCCTGCGGCTATTCGAGGTAGTTAATGAACTCCCAGGGGCTCAGGAATAGCACCCTCTTCCTCCTCCTCTTCCTCCTCTTCATCCGAGGAGCCGAAGAGGTTCCGATTGGAGTACCCAGTCTGCTTCTCTTCGCGGAGTGGAGACTTCGAAGCCGTGCGCTTCATAGAGGGCTTGGCGTCGTCAGCCTTGGCGGCCTTGGTACGGGCAAGACCCTCGGCGAGCGAGAGATGTTTGCGAGGTTGCTCCTCCTCCTCATCGCCAGCTTTGGAAGGGCCCTTAGCCTTGACGCAGGAGTCTCATAGCGCACAAACGTCCAGGGACTGCGATCAACGTGATCACTAGCGAGCGCCTACACGCTGTCGTCGTCGTGCTCGCTGGGTACTGGAGTATACCCTCCCACGGAGCCCACAGGAGCATCGTGAGTGCTCGCGGACTCGGCCTTGTCCTCACGAATCGAACTTGCGTTCAGCGAACCGAGGGTTCGGACGGTTGGCTGGGGAGGCCGAGGGTGACGGACTGCGGCGTTTGCTCGTACGCTTGCCAACCGCCGCATCACCAGTTGATCGTCTCGGAAACCACCTTAGTAGCCTCTGGAGTGCCAAGCCTTTGCCGTGAGGCTTAGTGCTCTTTGCTTGTGCCTTTCCGGCAGCAGCCCTGGGGGCGTGTCTTCGCACCGCTCTTTGCAGTGCCACGGGGCATGATAACGGTCTATGTGGAGACCAAGAAAAAGAGCTCTCAACCGCTGCTCGAGGATCTAACTGTAAAGTGAGCCTCTGCCGTGCTCACGCAGCCAAGTCGATGTATTTCGACTTTGGGAATGAAAGTTTGTGACGTACGCTTCTTCATTCTGATTGGTCGGTAAGCCGGACCTAAGTAGGGGGGGGGGGGGGGGGGGGGAACCGGGTACGCAGCCTCAAGTGTACCTCTAGTTACATGAAGTGTGACGTGTTACACTTCAAAAGTATGATCCATCATACTTCGGGATATTTGGTACAAGGTACCAAGGTCGTCCATTGGCTGATGACATTGCTTTTCTATAGGGACTTAAAGTTTGTATATTTAACTCAAGCTTAGCCTACCTATAATTATATTTAGTTTACAACTTACCTTAAATTGGCCACTTCGCTCCCTTAGGCAAAAATGGGACCTGTGAACTGCCGTTCACGGAGGGTTTGTATACTCTCAGAAGCCGACTTCCTCTAGCGCAAGGTGCGGTGTGACCCCGTCACATGATGACATTCAGGATATGTGCGACGTGACATCCATGCCCCATATAATTTGATACTGTGCGTAGTGGTAATAAAACGTTATTGGTTTCGTGCCATTTATTTGTTTGGAGCCCCAACATTCTTAGTTTCGTGTCGTTAAGATAGCTCACCCCACGTTAGCTTCCCGCGTCATTGAAATGCTTCAAGGCACAGCCGATGGCAAAGTCACTCGCGTCACATACTAGGAGGAGTGATTTTGAGTGGTCAGGCAGCGATAAGATGAGCGGAAAGGACAAGTTGGCATTTACCGCGTTGGACGCAGCCGTCAGTTAGACGCCATCAACAGACCTTGATATGCTTAACAAGCGCAAACAAATTGCGTAGCCCAGGGTGAACTCATTCCGTTACACGATTAGCACCAACGAAAAACGTTTTAACCCATGCCACGCGTACTGGAGCTGAAAAAAACCACGGACTCCTCACCTTTGACATCGGAAGGAGTTCAGTGGAGCGTTTGCAGCTACCATCTGACTCTTTTCCGCGAGCATACCTCACGCGATTTCCGACCGCGCTCTTCGATACACCCTAACCGGAGATCCTGGGCGCATGTAATAATTCTCCTTAGCGTGGATCCATATATCAACCTGAATCATACTGGTTTCAGCTACTAGCTGATCAACGTCCTGTATCAGAGGCTTGCTCATATCTGCGCAAAGGGCTCTACCGGCAAGGCGACTTCGATGTGCTATCATTTTGTTACGGGGCTATGGCTACACCATCCTCTGAATTGTCCAATCAAGTCAGACCAGAAGTAGCCCAGTGTGCCCAGTGTGACGAAAACGTAGTAGGCAATGTTAGTAATGGGCCTAGTCTAAGCCTACTACTTCCGTTTACACGTTAGCGCACGAAACGTAAGATACGTTCACTTTGATTAAGTATACTTACATCCGAAAGTAAAGATTAATAAAAAAGAAAAACCTGATTTCTGGTAACATTTAGAGCTGTTTATTTGTTTTGTTTCGGTTTACCTCCTAATATAATACTCTAAATGAAAGGTATTTACCAACGAATGACTGACAGAATCCTACACTTCTAATTGATTAAGGTTATTGACTTTCAACCAATGAATGATCTTAATGCAGGCAGAACAGTTCTCTGTCAAATGTAACCATTGGTTAGTCTGGGAAACCTCAAGTCGCTACACGTAGCCACTTGCGTGTACCCCCTCCCCCCGTTAAGTAAACTCTCTAGTCTGAATACATCATTCAAAGTATTGACGAGGCCGTCACCATCTTTGAGAAACCCGAGCTCATTTCGCAATGAGCTCACCGAGGAAGACACCCACAGAAGCGCCTGCACCGGCCAGCTCTGTTACGTCCGTTGCACCACCACTTCGGTGTTCTCGAAAGCAAACATGCCCGCGACAGAAAATAGACTTTCTGTCACTCAATACCACACTCGAATTGCGCGCAAGATACGACTGACAGGCCGTCAGTCGTCATAGAGTGCTCGCCGGTTATATCTACGGACGGACATATCCATTGACTATGGGTCTGACATTGAAGACGTCCCCATGGAGGACGAGGACCCCTCATCTTCCGCTGTCGATACTAAGTCGACGGAACCAGCACCTGACCCCCCTGTTGGCACGGCGAGGCCGTGATGATGTTTCGGACGCTCCTGCATCGAAGCGTCTGCTTAATGAAGAAGCGGCGCAGCCATCTGTGTCAGTGCCTTCTTTTGCCCCGGGTACTGCACCTGCGGTACGCGCTCCCTGGATGTCAACTGCATCTGAAATCGCTGACAGGTTCTGCGCGACATAACCCGATAGGGCTGTACGTATGCACCATCAATGATGATGCTGTGATGCTGAGACTGTCGACATGCACTTTGATCCGTTAACGAATCAAAAGCGCAACTGCTACATCGGACTCGTCCATTAGCTGCGTCAAAGAAGGCTTCGCGCAAAAGCAAAGTGCCCGGGTGGGTGGCACTTTGTTAATCTTGAGACGCATCTGCTGTGAGCTTCAACAACAATGCGAAAGGCTACCGCGAGCGCATTGTCACGGCTCGCCAGCGCTTCGAGACCTTCTCAGGGTGTCATCTCATGGACCGCCTCCATATCGACGCTATGACAGGGGGAATGCCTTGCGCAATTCCAACTGAAACTGTGTGTCCGCACTGCCGCTACGGGCAGTGCGCCTTTTTAAACGCGATCTTCTCGGGTATGCTTTCGTGCGTGTACACGCTCTACTGCGAGACCGCCGTGCTTAGCTTGAGCAGAGTGGCCCTGAGCAGGTGGCACTCGCTGTTCTAGAGCAGCAATTATGCCGGCACTCAGTTCGGGACCTTGTATGACCTCGCGATTACCGGACCTTCTTTCATCAGGACGTCCCGTGGCACCCATGTATATCAATGGGGAGGAAAACCTCCCCAACGAATACGAAGATGAGCCTGATCTCGGTTCGTCCTTGGGGCATCGTAGTCCACTACCCACTCAACAATCCAACGTGTCGATACGTGCGCGTCACGCTGCGGCGGTGGTGGGGGCGGAAGATACCTCCGTATGGCTCTCGCGCTGTACCTGATAATGTCGTCGCGCTGGAACAATCCCAGAGCGAAGAGCTCGCTGTCCTGCAATAGCTCAAACCGCTTCGAACATTCAAGTCGTACTGGGATCGGAGCTGAGACGCCTGCGCATTCACGTCGTCGCGCTCGAGAAGCCGGCTCATGCCGCTTCATCGTCTTCGAGTAATCAAGCCTAGATGGATCGTGCTGCTCGTTAGGCTTCACCCGCCCGACGTAAAATGTCGGATGGAGTCACACTCTGGACGGTATGTCCAACGTATACGTGTTGCCATGCCGTTCAAGCACCGTGAACGGACTGATTTTCGATCGGAGCAATCATGCTTGAACCGAAATCAGAAACTGCATGTCGTGACAGGTTTTGTGTATCTAACGGAGCTAATGACTTGTGTTTCCTCCGTCGACATCGTTTGCTTTAAGCTTCTGTCTGCCTACCGATTATGTGTGTCTTACGGAACTAATGAACCCTTTTTAATTCATTTGTATTTCCTTTGTCGACACTGTCTCCGTTAAACTTCTGTCTGCCTACCGATTATGTGTAGCTAACAGAGCTAATGAAGACTTTTTAAGTCATTTGTGTTTCCTCTGCTGACATTGTCTGCGTTCAGCTTCTGGCTGCATACAGAAGCTGCTGTTGCGTCCTGGACAAACCGTATTACGTCTTGAGGGCGCTGAACAAAGGCTAGTGATTGCGTGCGGAATTACTTGTTCAGCACGGCTTCCTTCTCCGCAGCAGGCCTGGCCTGCGCGGTGTGTGTACCCGGTACATACGTCTTCTTGTTCGTTGTGCCGGTGTCCTGCATATACCCGGTGTTCTTGGTCTTTGTCTCGCTCCCGGGACGAGACGCTTGTCTTCGCGTCATCACCGCTGATACCACGTCGGCATCAGTGTTCTACTACGGTTGTCCCGACACAAGCGTAGATCCTCTTCAACTTAAGACAGAACTCACCGTTCCTAGCAAGCGCTGAAGGTGTGAATGCCACGCGCTATATAAATAAAACGGTGTATGCCCTGTCGAGGCGAACCTAGTTCTTGATGGCAAACTCTGCCATCAGCAAGCGGTCGCCGCAGTGTGATAAAGAGTGTGGGTAGCGCTTCCGTAGGTGAGTAGTATGCTGAGCAAAGGCACCACTACCCAATTTATCCGTTAGCATAAAGCTGAAAAGCCGGTATCTATTCACACAGGCCAAACATGTCAATCTCAAGCTTTTTTTAAGGCTAAACAACAGCAGGCACCTACGCATACCAACCAAAACCAACTTGTACCAACCAAAATCAACTAGTACCAACCCGAACCAGCTAGTACCAGCTAATACCAAACGTCATCAATGCTCACGTGCTGATGCTAGTGCCGTGGGTTGCATCAACACACATCACCTTAGGAAACTGTCGCGCCATACGTCTCATGTGGGCTTCTTGAAATGTGATGCAGCTTGTCAACTTGGAATCGGCATCACGGAACACGTTGACAATGTTCCCAGGCCCCTCACTGAAATCTTGCAGTACTTCCCCGCCACGCGCATAGTATCATTAGGTGACGTATACAATACGAGTTCCAACACATTTCAGCGAACATGTTGCTCACATCCTTGAGGAAAGATAAGCGGTTGCTCAAAACCTCCTTTATAATAGCGGAGGATTTTCTTTCGTTTAGCTCCACCTGGATAAATATAACGTTAGGATATGTCTGTAAATGCTAAAATCGTCGCAGTAACGAGCGTACCTTGCCACATTGTTCGTACGACATAACAAGTCCCAGGAGAAGTATTTTTCTTCGTCTCGGCGTAAGTGTTGAAGATGTTCTCGTCGGTCTTGTGATTATGGATCGACTCGTGCCTCCGAACAGATACATGGTAACCACCACTCCGATCTTCAGACAACACCGCATGAAGTTTAGCTGGACATTCAATGCGGCGGGTGGTGTGGTTTGCCGGGCTCCTGATCCTCGGGATTCGTAGGATCTCTAATTCGTGCACTTACATGTCTTCGTGTAGTAACCAGGTAAATCATCCCACAGCGTGGGTTTGCTGCCTCGCGTCGCGGCTTGTTCGACCCGGATCCGGTTCCGATCCTTGATTAAATTCGACGTGCGGAGCTTGTACATTTAAGACGTGTCGCTCTGGTAGCTACATAACAAATGTAATTGTTAGATAGATAGAAGCAAAACTAAGGCGTAGACACTGCTTACCTTGTAAATGCAGCTTTCAGAGCATTCCATGAGCTGAATACCCCATGAAACCAAGGACAAGTGACAACATGAGGAGTGCTATCTTCGCTCCACGAGTTCACGGACGACGACGCGCTGCTCTTCTTCGTTTTGGCTGGGTATGTGGGTCTCTTGGCATCTTCTAGTTGACGGCTGGCCGGGGTGGAGAGGGCCTGGGGTACAGCAGCTCCGTCCTTGCTGTCTGAGCTGTTGTCGATCATCGGGGCGCGCTGGCCGCGCCTGTCCTTCTTCTTGGCTGCTGATCCCTCCATCGGAGGAGGGGGGAGGGGGCAGAATGAAAGGACAGTGGTAGCTGCTTTTTAGAGTTTTACGAATTTCAGAAATTGCGGGCTGGGAATTACCGGTTTCTTTCTGTGTACGTTTTTGCGGCCAAATAGTTAGTCCACATAGGCACTTCCAAAAAAGATTATCGGTGCAGCAATATTGGCACACAGCGAGGGCACAAGGCCAAACGAATATATGGCTGATTGAACACCGCCCAATAGATCATTGGTGCTACTACGGAAGCGAACATATGTAATTGGTCCAACTCTCCAGAAAACCTCCAATAAATGATTGTGCTTTCTTATTGCAATAATGGTGGCACCAATTTATTTTTCGGCATCCCTGTATAATATATAGTGTAGTATTCTCAGCAATTCCCTCCCGTACACTTTTACCCATCGCTGATGACTTCAGAGAATCTGTAAATCAGAGGACACGTCGTTCACGTTAATAATCGGCCGTTTGCACACATGCATACACGGCAACGACGGCGTGAGTGCGGCAAATGGTGCCAAGCTTTCATGTGACCCGTTGGCTATAAGTTTGGTTCTGGTATTGCAAAGTCAGTATGTTCAAATCAAATACGTGTTCTGAACAGGAACCGAAAAAGGCAACCTTTAGAGCATGGTGGGTGGTTGGGCATGATGCACACCAACGAGATGGGTGTGTCTTTGGTCGATCGACATTCGCGTTCCAACTTGGACGATACGTTCTGTCGTCGTTGGAAGGCTGACAGGGATCAAGGAAGAATATAGCATGGCAAAACAAAATCGTATATCGAGCAATACTACTTGACGACACAACGCAAGGCGGTATCCCCGGCATGCCTTCCGGAAATCGCACAAGGGACTTCAACGTCTTCTCACAGAAGTTGTAGGACTCCTGACCGAGGTCGACGCTTTAATGTCAGCGACTTTGTCACTTGTAAGGATCGGTGCATGTGTGCAAGCTGTACTGTCGGCAGGTAAGGTGTGAATAATAGAGAGCGGGCAAGGCTGTAGCCGAGTGTATTGCGAATTGCAAAGCAAACTGTTTTGGCGAAAAGTTCTCTAACTAGCTAGGGCTGGTGTCATACAGTCGTGCCTTATGAGATCCCTTGACTTTCGGCCTTCTGTGTTATGATCCGTTTGCATTCCCGAACAACGACAATTTTTAACCTGCACTACGTTATACATTGACATTACCATTACTGCAAACGAATGAACCGTTTTGAACGTAGTTTGTCTGCTCCGTACTATTGCTGCTGCTAGTTTGGCATGACTTGCTCAATTTCTGTGCTGCACCGCCTCCCCAAATTTTGTCTGGGTAGGGGAGGCAGATGCAGTTCATTGTCGGTGTGGCGGGTCTCGTCCGGGTGACGTGACAAGTGAAGAAAATTGCTTTGTACCGCCCAGTCACAAGTCGCTCATTAAACTACCGTTATTTATAGACTCGTTGAAGCTGATCTTTAAGGCAAATTATGAGGCTAATAAGTCGAGCGGAGCCCCGCAAGCGCGGCTCGTTATCCTGTTTAAGCCGAGCAGCAGTACGGCCGTCTCACTCCGCTCGACGGGTAGGTTTCACTTTTGTCAATTGAGCCTTCAGATTTTAAATTCGAAAATCCAGATAAAAAAAATAGGTGAGAAAATAATATTGTTATTCGCGCTTAACTTGGCGGAGAATATATTTATTTGAATAACCGTTCTGTATTAGCAATTGACCGTCTTATCTGAAAATAACGCAGTCAGTCTCATGCTACTGTCCTTCAAATACTACGTAGGACCATATTATTTCATTTATTTGCTGCTTAGTAACTCCAACCATTATTAACATAATATATAAATATTTTTTAAGGATAAACCACCATCTGAGTAGCCATTCCACACATTTTGTGCACCGCAGCTCCCCATAAAGACAGGAATGGAGAGCTCAGATAATATAATAGAATACATGTTGATATGCAGGATGTCAACCAAGCAATGCTCTCTGCTTTTTTGTTCTAGAATCACGTGCTTAGTCCGCGCGTGATATCTACCGTTCCTAGCCGACGCCATTGCACCGTGATTATCTTCCCAGATAAGTGTCGCTCCCAGTTGCTCGTGATCCATGTCCTTCACCATATCCCGCGTCCATATCACCTCTTACGTCCACAGGATTAAAGACATCTACGATGAGATGAGCGCGACCGTCCTTTCGACTTGGGCTTGAACACCACCGGTGCGTCTCCGATCATCACCATGACCCCGTACACCGATCGCCTATCGTCCATGTTCGCTCCCCATTCAGCATACGAGAGCGCGACTGCCTCGATAATATCCGTCACATTGTTTTCCTGCCCTTTTTTTCGCACTGGCATTTTCTGTCCCACAATTTTTCGTCCCGCGGTTTTCCGGCTGGTATTTTCCGTCCCGCCCTGCTCGCGGCCGTGCTTGTACGTTGTCTTTAAGTACCTCAACACTTGGATAGCAGCTCGCAAATGCTGAATTCCAGGGTTCTCTAGGAATCATGACAGCTGCGTCATCATGTATGCAATGTCCGGCCAAGTCCATGTCGTAATGCAAAGAAGCCAACCGATAAGAGATTGGAACGGTTTGAACCGCATTTCCGTCCGATATTCTTCTGCTCCAGGGGCCCGCAGCTTGGCCAACTTTATATTCGCTTCACACCGGATGTCCACAGCCTTTGCGTTCTGCTGACCGAATCGCTCTGCAACATCATCGATGTATAGCTTCTGCTTAATCATGAGCATCTGTTCCGTTCTGCTGTGATTGACCTCCATCGCGAGAATGCGTTTGGCCGTGCCCAACTCCTTCATCTTAAACGCGCTCTTGGGTACCATCTTTACTTCGCGAATCTCGTATTTCAGCTAATGGCGTCCACGTACAAGCACACGTAAATGAATCAGTTTCTGGAACGCTTCACGTAGACGCTGATCTGCCCCACACCCCTTAATTCCGTTTTGAGCGAAAACGCGATAGATAGTCCGGTTACACGTACTTGTGGCCTGCTTCAGACCGTAAATGGCCTTGTTTAATAGACAAACGAAGTCGCCGGCTCCTCCAATGCCCAATAAAAGCGCCATGTAAACGCGGTTTTTCAGCACGCTGTTCAGAAACTCAGCGTCCGCGTCCCATTTCTACCATCACGTATCCGACCGCAACAGATACGGCAAGTACCACTCGAATTAAAATCATGTTTGCCACAGGCGAGTAAGTTTCAAAAACGTCTATTCCGAGCTTTGGATTGAACCTTTTCGCAACCAGTCGTGCCTTGTTTCGGATCACTCGTCAATTCTCGTCTCTCGTTTTTGCAAAGCCCTAACGGCAGCCTATAGAACGTATCTCCGTCCTGCGTGGAGCAATCGTCAATATTCCGTTTCGTTCGTACGAGAGTGGCTCGTCTTCACCACCTTGCAACACTCGTCCGCATCCGAACTGGATATCGCCTACGCATACATACTGATTGGATCCGCTGCGTTCACTATGCTCGCAGCAGATGCCTGTACTGCCTTAGCAATTATTCTATCCTCATCAAGTCTGGCTCTTTTTGGTGATGGCGGTCCGTCAATTTAATCTTCGTCAATTCCGGGTGCATCCTCAAGTAGTACGGGCTCATGACCCTGTCGTGTCGGTTCCAATTCGGGACGAAGAACCAACCTGTCATTTTGGAACGCGGCCGAGTTCGGTCGTAATTGTTTCTAAAGTGCTGCCTGTGTTGAGCGGTATCCCGTAAGCCCCAAGCCTGTCTAGGGTTCTGTTGACGGCAGCTAAATGTTCGTACTCGTGCCTTCAGTAGGTTTCACAGCATCCATCTCAATATTCTGGATGGACTCCTCGACATCGTCCATCGGGTCGTCCTATCGACCTTTATATTCATAAACGCCGTCCCATTATCCGACTGTAGACACTGTAATCGTTCTCCCTATGTGTCTCGTAAAGCGTATTGAACTCGATTCATTTTGCGATTACCTCGCTCTGGTTTTCAGGAAGTGCGCTACCACGTATGTTCAGTGGTCGTCCACCAACGTAGGGCGTACCGTGGCCTCCCGTTGAGACCGTCCGCATAGATCCCATCACAACCGTGTGTGCAAGTTCCAACACAAGCGACGTCCTCTTTTCCGATCGGGACGGGAACGGTGTAACCGTTTGCTTGCCTCTCGGGCACCCGCCACGCAGCTTCTCTGTGCCCTGTTTCATCGCCGGCACTCCGTTCGTAGCTCGCTGCGTTCCGATCATTCCGTCCCGTCTGAGCGTGCCATAGCGTCCAGTCGCTGTCAACCCCGGAGTATTCTACAAGCCGTGCTGCATCCTGCTGACATTTTCAGGGCGTAGGCTTTGCTACCCTTCTTACCCTGTGCAATCGCTCTAATCGTTCCTTAAACGGTACAGTTTGCTCTTTGGAGCTCCACGTTCAGACCGCGTTCAGACCATTTCCCACCGAAAGCAAACGCCTGTTAAGAGCGTGGATGTAGAGCACCTCGATCATCCTGATGCGCCTTCTGTCCAAACCGGTCAGCCAGACCGTTTCATTCCCTCCTACACGCCGTTTCTTCTCGTTCGCGATAGTCCTCTCAAATCCGGTATACATATCTTCGTATGTGAACATATCCTCACGGTGGGGCATCATGTGGGACGTGGCACCGCTATCGATCGGCTATCCGTCCTTCCGTCCTTCTTTCATTGCGAACACAGGGTCTGCCTCACGATTTCAGTCCTTGACCGGGTGGTCCCGCTTCATATGATCGACTTGGTCGCATTTAAAGCCCTTACCCTTGAAACCGAACATGCGTGGTCTGTTCCGTTTCCCGTTTCGTTTTCTTTTGGACCGTCCCCTCATCCGCCTTTGAACAGGCCGCCGTTCACCTTGACGCGCGTTCCACGGTCTCCTTCTTTTCTAACCGCTCATACGCTTTTAGGAGCTTCTCGTTCACATCGATGAGACCTACATCGGTTGCGCTCACGATGATCGACGAGATCAACTTGTACTCCAACGGTAAGATGTACAACAGCACAACCATATGTCGTATGTCGTCAACTGGCTCTCTCATCGTCTGCAATACGACGACCAGTTCGTCAAACACGTCCAGATGGTTGGCCATTGTCGCATCGTCGTCCATCTTTAGCTCACGCAGCCGTCGGGCCATCGCGATACGAGTGTGGATCGTCGTACGGTTGTAGTATTCATACACCATGCCTGCATGGCACGGGTCGCTGAACGAATATTTGTATGATGTTGGAGCTCTACGTCTTGAGCGATGATAGCGATCGCTTTTCCGTCCTAGACCAACCAAGCTTCAGTGACCTCGTTTTCCGGCTTGACCACCTCCACACGCACAAGCGGTCCCTTATGAACCAGCGTCATGCGCATGTTATTCTCCCAGTGGAAGTAGTTCCAGTACCCAAGAGGACTTTGACTTTATTGGTCGTCATGAATGGAGCTTGCGTATAGAGCGTTCTTTCGACTGTTAACTTGTTAACTTGCTGCTTTTGTTTTTGGAGGCAAACGTTGGAGGGAGTAGATAAGTGCTAACCGAAACACCCCTACGTGTATTTCTAAACCCTATCCCTCAATTGTCCCCCTTGTTGTCTTCTTGTAACTATTTGTGCAAGCACCACTTCTGTCGTATCTAAACCATCCATACTTTAGCCTCTGACTATTGTCCAATCACAATCGTTTATGATCTGGACGTTATCCAAGCTGGGTCAAATAGGAACGGACCGTAATGCGATCGACGGTCCGAACCGTAACCGAACCGTGCTATGGCGGCGTACTTCCACACCAACTACATAATTTAATCCTTGTGAATTCGTCACCATATGTATGAGAAGCGGCTGAGCCGTTGTTATGCGAATGTGTCGTATATGCACCTTTCAACCGACCGTTCAACATTAGGTCAACAATCGCCTTACAACGTAATGTGAGCTGAATGTTGAGCGAGATAGCAAAAAGCGTGTTACGCAGTACCATGATTTTTATACCTAAAGATATATCCAGTTCTAAAGACGCTTTCGAGGATACATGTACTGACACTGACTATGTACAGAAGTCCCCCTAAAAAAAATTAGTTTGTACTTTCAATACCTCTTTATAGCCGATCACATTGATTGGGGTACATTTCACAAATCCCGAGATCACTGTGATTTTCTTATGCAAATTAGTCAGATGATCCCTACGAATATTGAGAGGAATCTCTGTACTGAATAGGATCTTTGCTTATACAGTGCGGAGGTAAAGAAACGGCAAATGTTACATATATTGGACTTATATCAACCTACATTTTCTGAGCAGATAACGACTGGTGTAAAGTGCGTTTCCTGTCGCTTTGTCTTCACAGTTCCTTATTACACGAACAGCAACTATTTCAAATACTAAAGCGAGCAGCAATGTACCCAAAAATGCTATTTCCCAAAGACCTATCTCTCCGGAACCTGGAGGCATTCTTAGAAAGCAGTCTTAAATACGGTGTATATAATACATCAGAACAGCGATGAAGCGACCTTGACACTACCCTAGCGTTGGACTTGATAAATTTCACGACGGTATTAAGCGATAGTCAATCTAACAGCTACTCTACCGGCCTGTCTAAATGGAACCGCTCATCAGGAAAACGACACTAAGCGGTGGCAAGTTTATCCGCGACGTTTAAAGGAAGAAAGGGGTATTCTGCCCCACAAGGCGAGACAACTATCCATGCAGGTGCGAAAATTGAGGGAAAAGGGTAAAACAGCGACTAGACTGAGTCCAACACCAGCCCAGATCTAGAACAATGTCATCATTGCAGAACTAGAAGGGCGAGAGCGCGACGAAGACGAACTCCATCGACTTGTCTTTGCTGTAACAGATCATACCCAACAGATGGCGATCTTGATAGAATAGCGAGGAGGCGAATTGCGAATGGTCGCTTCTAAGCAAAGTCATTTTGTTGTGTTATCTGGCAGCACTTTTTGTGCGGTTCTGGTTTCACCAGGTAGAGGGTGTAATAACTTAACAGCAGCGTTTTTGCCGTTCGTATTTCCACGAATTTGGATCTTGGAATCTGTTAGACGATTCGTGCGCGGGTTGCTGCGTAGTAGAAATATACATCCATTTTCATATTCTACGTTAGTGCTCTTGTTAACAAAGAGTATCCCACTTATACCAAAAGTATCAATCTCATCGGACTTACTAACTTTATGTGCGTGCATGCGATGTAGTGTAGACCTTACGACAGCACATGCCTAAATTTACATCTGGCCGCGTCAGCGTACCCTCGGTTAGCATATATATCCTGCTTCGAATAGGTTGGGACAACCAAAGTACTAAATAGTTAGATAGCTAGAATGATTTATTCATAATCATTAAGCCGTTCTAGGGGCCCTGAGGGAAGCTTTGATTAGCAGCCCCTTAATGGCTGAAACGTTTTCTACTATGGCGGAATGGGGATTTATGAGATGCAACGCAGATCAATATAGGTTTTCTACGTAGGCGTGGGAAGTCTCGCAGTCACTACCGCCGTAGGAGTCGTTGCATTTAGGACTAGACAGACGTCAGGGCTTATTCTTCAATTTGTCGCCTCGGCAGAACGCGCTTCTTCTAACCTACTTGTTTCCATGGCACCGTCCCTGAGTACGTGCTCGTCAAGCCCGACCTCATTGCCTTCGCGTGGGACCTACTGCAAAGTAACTCAATCGGGACCACGAGCTGTCCAAGTGAAAGGTCTTCACGATGCTGCAGGTCCATCAAGAGGTCGGAGGCAGTGGGGCTTATTGTCCCCGCCATTGAAGCTCGTGCGTATACGTCAGGTCCTTTGTTGTGGCAAGCGGACTTGGCTGAACACGATAACGCCCACCAACACGGTCAAGTGACGGCTGTAGGAGAAGGCAATGCGACGTCCCAGCTTATCGACAAAGCTGTCGTGATAGCAGCGAAAGACGCAACCCCTGTGACCCTCGTAGTGGCCCTTCTACTGGGGGCACTTTCTTTTGACACTGGTGAATGGGCGATGGAAGAGATGGTGGAACTGCATCATACCAATATCGCTCTCACTTCCGGTATCGTGCTCCGACCATCTCCTTGGATTTGATATATTATGTTAAAGTAAAAAGTTACAAGCTCAACTGTGAGGCTAGGATAATGACAGCTTCTACGTCTACATCGGGTCCGTAGCTGGATTGCTCGGTTCATTTACTTCTCTCATTTACGGCATTAAAAGTTATGCCTGTGTGGCGAAAACAGTTCTCGATAGTACGCTTACCTTGTAAATCTTGCCAGCTCTCCTTGCTCCATAGCATTGCCTGCAGCTGATCCACAGCATATGCCTTCCTTTCAATCTCAACACCGTCCTTGATCTTGTCGAAAACCCACCGCAACTGCTTCTTTCGGTACTCCAGCTTAAATGATGCAGTGATGCCAGCATCCATAGGTTGTAGGAACGCAGTAGTGTTGGGGGGGGGGGGGGGGGGGGGGGGGGGGACTCCACACGGATGTTGGTACATACAAGATCCCCCAGCTTGCGTTTTCAAGCAGCAAGAGAATATGGCGTCCACACGCACGCATATCTCTATCCAGATTAAGTAGCCATTCCTTAAAAATAAAACCCGTCATCCATGCTTTCTTATTAGAGCGATAGCAAAATCCCAGTTCATCAGCTGTACGTTTCTTGACGCAGCGGGGATTCTTTGCATTCCCCAGAAATAGCACCGGTAACGCGTCAGTCCCATCCGCATTCGCCGTGAGAGCGAGTGTGATCCGAGTCTTATTTTTCTTGGCACCACGGGCTTTCCTCGTGCAAATGGAGCGGGACGGAGCCATAGCATAGCAGAGTCCCGTTTCATCCATATTGTGGATATATTTAGGTTCATAAAGATTGGTTACATCTTGTAGTCGCTGTCGGCCAAGGGCAACTTCAACAGGATCAGCAGAACCAGCTTCACCAGGAAGCTTCCGGGTTCACAAGCGATGCCTCCGCTCGAACGCGGTTAGCCATCCGTCCGAAAAAATCATATACCATGCGTCAGGTAGGTTCTTCTAAATCTCACGAGCTTTAAGCCTAATTAAGTCTCGTGAGAGACATATACCACTACCTTCTACTTTTAGAATCCACTCTATTAAGAGCTTCTCCAGAACAGGCGAGGTCACACGTAGCGGTTTCCGCCTCACGCCATCACCGTAGCTGCTGTTCATTATCTTGGAGGCGTCTTTAAGGATATCAGAAACAGTAGTTTGCGCCGGCGCTCGCTTCATCTTGAACGTCGCTTTTGCCCATGCCGCCAGCTCTTCTTGCGTCATGCTGGGGCAGTCGCTCGCCTTCTGGATCATATCGCGCTTCTGTTTTATTTTCATCCAGGCTCCCCTGGGTATGGGCCGACGTAAATTACGCACTGCTGGACATTAACACGGTTCTGCTCTTTAGAATGACTGGAGCTGGGCGATTCCCGCCAGAAACTCCCTCCTTAAAACAGCTACCTCGTTTTGCTGAGGGTATTAATTCATACCAGTACCGGAATAGAGAGCGATGTTCGTACAATCCTCGATAGAATCGGTGGTACCAGTACACACGAGGATTACAATGATATCTCTGACACTCTCGTGGATATTGTCGAGCACTCATCCCAGCCCGAATCGGATGACCTTATGACGTGGGTCAACCCAAAGACAGGAAAGATGAGCTCTTTCGCACTGCAACACACAGTAGACTATGCATTCTATGTCGACGGTCCTGTTAAGCCCGTTCCTTCGACGGTCCGAACCTCATTTTGCCAAACCTCCTTCTCGACCAGGAGACATACATGCTGGCAGCTCCGTACAAGGTCATCAACCTGCGACTTATAGCAACACGCTAACATTATTCGATCCCGACCTTGATGACGACGAGGATATAGTAAGTGAGTCGTCAGTGGAACAAGCAGGAAGTAAACAGTCATCCAGGAAACGCGGGACAGAGGGTTATCCGGTCGTTTGCTCTACTACTACCGGAAATCGAGTGGAATTCCAACCGCCTAGTGAGGCCGACAAAGATGCACAAATCGCTCAGCTATTACTGAGCCAACCGGATCTAGCAGAACGTGTCTTGCAACTATGATTCGACGCAGCACTATATACGGCCACAGCAAACACCAAGTCGTCCAGCCCGCATGGAGCAGCTGCGAAGAGAGCTAGGACTGACTTGGATGATAGGAGGTTTTGCGATGCCTCACAACTGGAAGGACGGTAGCGTCAAACCGGAATACCGACAAACACGGAGCAAGATCACCAAGATGTTCGGCAACGCTTCAAGTATGCATTTGTTCTATTGGCTACTCAGCATCGCATTCACGTCCTGGTTACGTCTCTACAACACCAAGGTAAGAATATTCATATATTCATCGAAGGCCTGATCAATGCGCGATGCGTATTGTTTAAGCCGTTCCCAAGCGTTCTAATTCGAGCATTTTCCATTGAATTTGGAATTCGCGGTCTCTCGTGCATGCTCTTCGTCCCCTTCATTACACTAAACGACAAAGCCGTTTGGATCATGACAAGCGGGGTCAACATGCAAAACCTTCTCGGTGGCTGCAACGTTGAGCCCGCGGAGAGCATCGACGTCGTCGTAGAAGTACTGCAGTCGCTAGCACACTTTTCGTCTGAGTACTACAGTTCGCGGCTGTGCGAATTTGTCGACATTGGGGTAACTTTTACGAAGCAGCGCCTACGACGGATGCAGTCGGAGCGCGCCGACCTGGTTCTGGTGGTATACTGGATCAATTCAGTACTTGAACAATTTCGAGTTGAGCTCGAGCAAGGTACAGCTGATGGTTCAAATGTAAAGCATTGATGTTCGGAAGCCGATGTAGAATTTCGACAAATTTTGATACACATCCAGTAGCGGCAGATACAGAAGTTGCAGGCTGCACTGTGCTCCGCAAACACGACAGTGGTCCACGGCAGGTTCAGCGAATGACTAAGGCCGAAAATTCTGTTCCTCCTGACGTTTACGCGCTTCTTCCGGTGCAAGACGGCAAACGACTGTGCCTGCGGTTTCTTTCGAGTGCGGGATGCCGCTCCAATAACGCCAAATCGTGCCTGTCTGTCAAGCGAGCTCATTTAGTTTTTGACAATCTTCATCAAGTAGTGCGAGACTTCATCAACGAACGATTTGGAGAGCTGAAACCTGAACATGCATCTTTGAGATGTTCGCCGTGTCGGTATCACGTATTTGCTGGCGCTGGCCCGATCGATGTCAACACACACAGTGATATGTCAAACGTAATTGTAAATCTTCGGATTCACATTGGACAATGTCTGGAAATTTTGGCGGAGCCAAGCGTTGGACGTGCCCTGTTCGTCTCAACACGGGACTTCTGACCATGGCTACATTGGGGGGACACGTTTCAGGCACCAGCTCGACGTCATCTCCGACCAATTTTGGTGTCTCCAACGTCATGATCCATCTAGACACACACTTTCATGACAATCGTCGTGATGTGTCAAATTCGAGGCAGTATGCGCTTTATTCATCGACAGAAAGTTTGGTGGTTTCTCGGCTCGAAGAAAATCTGTTACGAGCAGAATGTCGGCTATCTGCGACCCGTTGGAAATTAGGTGTATGCGGTTCACAAACAGCAATTTCTACTCCGTCCGTCATCAACGTGGCTACCAAAGAATCGCTCTCTGCTGCTGTCATTCGGGAGCAACAACTCAGTCTCGCTGAAACCGTAAAAATATTCCGCAACGAGGCCGCAGAAGACACTCGAGCCAACAAGGCACTTGATTCGGAACGCCTCAAATTTCTGTTAGCAGGATATCCTCAACTTGCAACGATTCTGGAGATAGCTACCTGTAGCATTTCACCAAGATTGATTAGAGATACCCAAGATACCAATCAGATTCATAAGAATCATCGATCATTTCTGCGCCATCAAAACGCAGCTCTGCGCAGTATTCGCCAAGATCGAGACGCAGGCAAATTTCTTGTCGTAGATGCGAATATCTTGGATATCTGGAAAAACGTGCGTTGTAGCCCTTTTGGAGCCGTGGAGAAAAGCGCCACCGACCCGCTTGTCGAAGTGAGACCTGTCGTTTCCTCGCAAACCATCCACAGACGATCTTCTTAGAAAAGCCTGTTTACCTGCGGTGGCGTATTCGTACGTAACTGCGTTGGTTGTTCAAGTAAAATACCTGGTGAATAAGTACCCTGAATGTACCATCCGTATATTGAAGGAAGACGTCAGGACCGCATATCGCCATTTGATGACGAACGCAAATCATGTCCACAGAATGGCAGGTCTGATAAGAGAATTAGACGATATGGTAATTGGCCTCGCAGCCCCATTTGGTTGGTCGGGCTTTCCCCAACTTTACAGTGGTTTGGGTCGAGCAATCTCCTGGTTGGTGTCAACAAATTCTCCTGCCACGGTATCGGACTCGTGTGATCAAAAACCATTTTTCGGATATGAATGGGTAGATGATCCTTTCATGACCGAAGTTGACGTCGCCAATAGGGCTGAATTAACTGAAGCAACACTCCGCCATGTCATGTTAGTTGTTCTGGGTCTTTGGTCGATTAACGAGTCGAAGTTTTCACAATGGGAAACTCGACTTACAGTGCTCGGGCTGATGTGGGACACTATCCGACGTACTTTGTCGATTCCACAAGACAAGCTTGACAAGAGCATCATTAGCATCTACCAATTACTCGTCAGCGAGAAAGCCACACGAATAGAGCTTCAACAGGTACTTGGCCGTCTACGCTATATTTCGACATGCCTCCGGACGGCGAAGCCATTTCTCCAGCAACTTCACCCAGCTACTATGCGATGGCCGCGGCTTGGCCGTGCCTCCTTTTCAGCTCAAGCCATATCTAATCTCCGTTGGTTTAAGCACATTTTATGTCACGGCCAACTGGCCGAGTTACCGCTGTGCATGTTCGGTACGCTACGAGAACCAAAGTATCACCTGTATATGGACGCCTCAGATCTAGATCTCGCGGTTTTGAATCCCGCTTACAACGAATAGCTGCAAATATGCTTCGACAACGACGAAATCAATGCAATTCAGTCGGGTTCATTCTCCATCAATGTGAGAGAACATATATGCATTGCTCTAGCAGTATGCACTTGGGGAGATCAGCTCACTTAGTGTCCGCTGTCGTCAATATCGAACACTTGATGTTGGAGTGACAACGCATTGGCAGTGGCCTGGAAAACCGGCTTGCAAGCTCATGTGTCGAAGCTCAAGCAATTAACCGTGCCGTTGGTCTGGGAGAAGCAGTCTTCAACATCAGGATGTCGGCAGGCCATTTACCAGGAGCCACGAACAAAATGGCGGACGCAGCATCGAGAGCCTGGGTTGAGCCATTCACGTCGTTTCCGTCTAACGTTCCTGTACGTTAGGCACAGGTCCTACTTCCACCGCGATGGAGGAAACTTATCAAGACGTTCTCGTTAGATTGCAATCCGAATCTTTGGCCTCTTCGTCAGCAGCAAAGTACGCCGGCACATGGCGACAGTGGGTTGAGTGGTGTGAATACATGCATTATTCCGAGTGATTATCTACCGACCGTCCACAGCAGTCCTATCAACTCGCACTCTTTGCCATCTTCTGTTAGAAATACAAATTTGGTCGACCTGGGCAAGGCAACTCGGCTTCTACAATCCTCTCCAAGATCGGCTACATTTCGTGGAATCACCAGTTCCGACCCGGGTTTAGAGTCGGTTTGCTATCAGGACACAAGCTCGCACTCGTCGGCATGCGGCGTCACTATCGAGCAGCAGCTAGGAAGCATCCAGTCACCTTCCAAATCATGCGCTCCACCGAAGCCTCAACTTCAATTTTACCCACGACCGTGTCTTATGGGGCTCTGCGGTCCTGAATTACTTCTATATGTTGCGGCGGTCGAATACCTGGTCCAGTGATCTAAATCACAAGTCGTCGCAATCTCCCAATCGGACGTGACAATTCTCGATCGCTACGACAAGCCCTGTTGGACACTCAGCTTAGCTATCAAGGTTACGGTGCGGTTTCGCGGCAGAGAATCCTATCAATTTGGTGCGGGTACCACGAGAACACTCTCTTGCTCAGGTTCATCATGGTGTTGCCCAGTACAAGCAGCGTGGTTCCATACAAACCACCACGACTCGTTAGGTGCAGTCAGAAATTCTCTTCTGTGCTAGGTCAATAAGCAGATCCAGCTCCAAGCTAACGACGTGGTGGATGCCATCGGACGGGCAGCTAAAGCAATCGGCGAAGATCCAACTCGGCTTGGCTCACATTCATTGCGCAGTGGAGGCTCAACGGCGCTCTTCAATGCAGGCGTCGACAGCTTGGCCATCAAGAAGTTCGGGCGATGGAAATCGGACGCCGTGGAAAGATACAGTGAAATCAAAGATTATCTCTCAACATCGCTTGCTCAAAAGATGCTCGGCAACACGGTGCAGCAGCGTTCACACACGGACAACCTCCACAGCCACTCCATAGCAGCGAGGCGCTGCTAAACAATGTTACCTTTAGTGCCACTTAGTGGCACGACCACATTGAACGATTCGAAGAAAAACAAAGTGTAGGCGGACCGGACGATTGTCGAGTTTTACCGGATGGGGTTACACTGAGATTAGTCCTGAGGATGATCCGTTTTCCGATAGGCGGTAAGGTCCCGAGACCAGAAGCGTATTCTTAGCAGTCGGTTGTAGATAGAAGCAGGAGCGGTATATCATTCAGCTTTCTGCAGAGTAGTGCAACAGTCACTTCAAGACCCCCCCCCCCGCCGCTCCTTCAAGCTTCTTGAATGTCGCCAGGACACCTTGCTCCGAACACGCTTGCCTTTCTCGGCCCAGGACACGCCTCTGAGCTGACAGAGTTCTGCTATGTACGCCTCCGCCGTGTAATTGGCGAGGAAGCGGTTGCTCAAGTCGTGCGACCTGACTCTGACGAGGACTGGCAAGAAATATCGGTGCCTATTCCAACTTTCGAACGCCGGGCTGTTGAAGCGGAGGAGGGGCAGCTGTGGCCAGGAAGCTACTTGGCGCACCCAGTAGCGTTCGTTCAACCAGGAGGACCACGAACCGGCCAATGGGCTTACGGTGTTGTTCTTCGCTACGATGTGAACTCGAAAGGAACCTGGCTTAGTGTGCTTTCCGGCGATGACTCCATCCTTGTCCCTTTGCTCGAGCCGATACGTATTATCAAGGCAGACCCAATTACCTACGCACTTCAGATCGGTGCAACAGTATCCGACAAGGCTCTGAACCCGAAGGAACTTCTCCTTCAACAGGCCACGGTCATAGGGGCGTGCTGCAAGAAGCGGGGCGCTCTTCCTCCATCGGTACGAGCATTACTTTCCGTGCCATTTTCTCCCGACGAACGTATCCCTCTCGTTCAACCCTCTACTTTGGGTGTCGTGTCCGTACGTCGCCAGCATATTTTAGATTGTTCCATGGGGAAACGAAAGCGAAACGCGCTCGATTTATACCACGACACGATACCGGACAGACAAGGCGAGGCTGCGTCAGTTACGAGTGAAGCTAGGCCAGCTGGAAGACGTTCGAATAGCGCTTCAAGGACCTACAGTAGCTTAGAGGATGTGGACATACAGGAAGTCCAGCAAATGAGCCGTACACTCGGCAAACGACGGCGCGCAACAGACCCGAGCCTTCGAGACCGCCGCAGTCGACTACACCTCGACGATAGTGAGCAAGACGAAGACAGTGAGGAGGTCGGCACCCGCGAAGCCTTCCGGCAGTCAGCAACCCAGAGACGCGTTAGCAAGACGGTTCTCCAGCCTCGTTTCCATGGTAAGCCTGTTGTGTATGTGCTAGAACGAATGCACATTCCAGAAACGCGTCGTTCCTGCGGCTCCCACCAGTATGTCGTGGGCTTCTCGACTTCGGTTTCCTCGCGCGAGGCCTTACGTTGATGCACTGGCGACCGGCCGATATATGGGCCCAAGTAAAAGAACAGGATTCTAACACCAGTATGACCGATTTCTCGGAACGTAACGCACTACGCGCTGCGCCCTCGGCAACGTCCCGCTCTGATATCAGCAGTGCACTCCGCGCTCTCCGAGGTTTTGCTCAGGTATTCTACATGGAGAACGTAACGGATCTCATCGATAGCGCACTGACGTTTATCGAGCGATACAGAGGCATTGCAGACTCAGACGCAGTCGGTTGGAAGCTGATCAGCTTCTGGGTTACGAAAAAGTTTGGGGAATTTCGTAGCTGTGTCGTCGCTCGCGATCTCGATTCAGCCCAAGAAGTTCACCACGAATTCTCACGCATGGACGAGGACTTACTCGAGCTACTTGACCTACGCCGATCTCACAACAACGGCTCCGCCGCGCCCTCGCGAAGCTACAACCAGCCGGGCGGAGGTCGTGGATCGGAACGCCAACGTCGACAGTCATCTGTTCCTACCGAAGTTCTATCTGCTCTTCCCCGCCAAGGCGACAAATGACTCTGTATGAAGTACAACTCCGCCCTCGGGTGCTCCGGAGATGGCCACGGTGGGTGCTTCGATAGCAAGCGAGCACATTTCCGGCCGCAGCAATTGCCGGACGTGGTCAAAGTGTACATCACGGAGAAGTACAATGGGCTCACAGAGCCTCCGAATCAGTGACTACAGGAAACGACTGGACGCCAACACCAGCAACACCAGTTCGCGCCCCAAGAACGCAGGTCTGTATCCTCATCGTCGTCAACGGTCCAGTTACTTAGGCGTATTGCCGAAGTCTCCGAGGCTGAACGGCGTCAACAAGTTCGTGTATTTGCATCCAAGCTCGATATGGTTGCCTCCCCCCTCCAGTGATCAAGGCAACACAATTGATGCTGCGGACGCTAAATTCCTGTCAGATCTCGCTAGCCGATCACAGTTATCGCTACCGGCCTTTGTTCGACTAATGCGTGGTCAAACACCCACCGATGGAAGGCCAAACAAAGTACTAGATGAAGTCCCCGTGCCATCTAACTCCAGTCGGCAAAGTCTGTATCGCCAATGGAACGAGATTGTCCGCGAAGGCGTACGCCCAAAGTGGACTAACAAGGGCGCACAGGTCCAGCTGATACGACCGCCAAACCACAAGAGCGGCATCACGAACCCACAAAGCGTTCGCCGCCACATTCGTAAAGGGCAGCGCGAGGGCAGGTATCTCGTGCTCAACGAGAGTGTGCTGCAACTCTGGCCAAAACTTGTTGTCAGCCCCGCCGGCGTGATCGAGAAGGCGGGTGATGACACGCGAATGATCAGTGATTACTCCTACCCACGTGGGTCTTCAGTAAACGAAATTACTGATCGAGCCAACTTCCCGCCCATTTCGTACAACCCACCTCGGGATATTGCACGCCGCATTCACGAGTTGCGGATCCAGTACCCGGACGAGGAAGTACTCATAATGCTCGGAGACGTCTCCGGAGCTTTCCGGCACGTGCCGGTGCACGAAAACGCAGTGTACAGGTTCACATTTGTGTACGATGGCTCCGTAGTCATCGACTTGTCCTGTGGTTTTGGCTGGTGTGGATCGCCGGCCTTTTATTCTATGACAGGCTCAGTTATTTACGACCTGTATGAATCGACAACCCTGACGGAGGCGTCGGGCCCCGAACTTGGCCATCTGCAAGGTAATCTGTGGTCTGAAGATCACACTTGTGTAGAGGCCAACCGAGGCCAGCGCTGCCAGACAGCAAACTCAGCTCTACGACTTGCGATGGCTACCGTCCTAGGACCCACCGCGATCAATGACAGGAAGTTTAGAACTTGGGGCACACAAAACAAAGCTCTTGGTCTGCTCTGGAACACAGCAGACGGTACGGTGTCCATTCCAAACGATAAACTGGACAAGGCAAGCCGGCGCCTCAACGAACTCGTTGCAAGAGGACGAGCTACACGGACGGAGCTCAACAAGCTACTTGGTATTATGAGGTATGTGACGACGTGCTTCCCGCCGGCACGATCGTTTTATCAGCGTGTCCACGTTGCTGCAATTACTGCGCCACTGTTCGGCAGTCGCAAAATGGAATCGGAAGTGATCGAGGACTTGCGCTGGTTTACGTCAGTAATCGATTACAAGGACCATTTCAATAGGATCCCGGTTGGAGAGCTTGCTGGAGCTACCACACCAAGTGTTCACGTCTACATGGACGCGTTCGGGTCAGGGCTTTGTGTCTTGGAGCCGCAACGAAAAGAATATATACGAGTGCAGTACAGCGAGTTGGGGCTTCAACCCATCCAGTCAGGTACATTCGAGAATTCTATCAATGTTCGCGAACTCCATAGCGCGGTCGTAACAGTACTTCACTGGGGGTCACGATGGCGGCACGAGCAACAAACACATCCGGTGCACGTTCGCTTCCACATAGGCAACACAAGTGCAGTAGCATGGGGTAATAGCCGTCTCAGCCGCCATCCGACTGCCCAGCTTTACAACCGACTGCTCTCCTTTGCCGAATTTAAGTACCACTTGGCGCTCTCAGCAGAACACATTGCCGGAAAGCTCAACATCATGGCCGACGCAGGGTCTCGAGCGCGGTCGGATACGCATCCGTTATGGAAATCATGGTCTAACTTATCTCTTTCATGGACACAGGTCGAGGTTCTTCCTCGCTACGACAATCTCTACAGCGTTTGGGAGCGTCTCTGTGCAGTCAAGCTCTGGCAAGAGCCTCACAAGGAAAGTACTACGGCCGGTGGCAACAATGGAAACACTTCTCCAAGTTAATGGGCTGGTCACCGTGGTTGAGCAGTAGCGGACGCTCCAGTTCAAGGAAGCTGGCACTTTTCGCGGTGTACCTATGGCAGTACGGCTGGAATGCATCTGGAAAAGGAAATCAATATCCAACGATACAAGCGAAGCTCTCAAGTGTATTTTGGCTTCCCCATTGCTTTTGTGACGTGGAATTAGGACGCTCTCCCCAACTAAAAGTTCTGCTCCAAGGAATTAAGCGCATGTCGGACCCCACAGCGAAGAAAATGCCGATAACACCCGCGTTGCTACGGATTCTCCGACGTTCACTGCATCTCAGCCGCCCTCGCGACCGGCTTCTGTGGGGTAGCGTGCTCCTCGGCTTGTTCTTCTTACTGCGCCGATCCGAGTATCTGAAGATCGGACACACACGCCGTTGCTACTGTCTGAGGATGGCTGAAGTCAATTTTAGAGACTCACGAGGCAATCCAGTTGAGTAACATCGTGCAACGGCAGTAACAATCGGCCTACGAGGCGCCAAGAATGATCAATTCGGTCGAGGCGCATGGCGATCTATGCATCAGTCTGGCGATCAATTGTTGTGCCCAGTCCGAGCACTCCAGCACGTCCTCCGTGCCCGTCAGGCACTCGGAAAGGCCAAACATAAGTATCTCTGTGCTGACCTCAGCGCTCACGAAGTCAATACGGCGATCAAAACCGCGGCCACAAGGGCAAGGGTGTCTCCAGCTAGCTATTCCACACACTCGTTGAGGAGCGGCGGTGCTACCGCGCTTATGACGGGAAAGGCCGACGGCCTGTCGATCAAGTTGCTGGGACGATGGCGATCACGATGCTTCGAGGAGTACCCAATGCAAGCGGCGAATTGAACAATTGATCTCTCAAGTCGCATGATATTGTCTCGTCCTGTTCAAGCACGGGCCTGCAACAAGCATGGGGGCCGCTTGCCGCGCCCTCGAACATACCGAGGCAATACACACGAGTTGCCCCACACACATCTCTACGACTTGGACGCGTGAGGAAATTTAGAGAGGTACGAATAAGTTAGTATCTAAGCACAGTGATTACAGGAGCGATAACTACAAGCGCCATTGGCTCGTTATCGCCCATGATAAGGCAAGGCGGAATATAGCTTATTTACATCTTGGTAAAACGCCGAACAACGATGTATCTACACTGAACCATCACCCGTCGAATGTGCCTGTGACGGCGATATAATCGACACTGTTACCTGCTTGATGCCGCTGACGAAGATATACATCTTCTTCGAGGCAACTGATATCTGTAGTCACGACTCCAGTACCCTTCAGTTTACTGTAGCTCTGCCGTGCCATCAAACACAGCACGGAGACGCTTCAATTGTGTATGACTCGGCTGGTTTTTAAGTGCTGGACTTCTGATCGTAATATAACATTGGGGACTACCAGTGGCTAGTACAGACTTTGTTTTTTCATGTTGCTGATTAATTCGTAGTGTCAAAAAGCGGCAATGCAATTGGACTCCTATAAATGAGAGGTACCTAGTATATAGCCAGCTCACAAGTACATGTATGTTTATGGACGGATTAACGCAGATTGATTAAGTCAAGCACTGGCTGAACCAGCCGTTCTCTAATAGCGCGGAAAATACTACCGGGATACCCTAAGAAGACGGTTAGTAGTGTATACTAAGGCTCACATGCGGCTTTTTCTGCATTAGTTTACTCACTCGCAATTTGTCCTTACAGTACAACTCTTTCATCCACCGTTTTTATTGGTATCCCCATTGGTGCTTAGAGTTGAGCTTTCGATATCAATACAGACTGAATTACGGAGTGCGCAAACGAGTATGGATGATAAGGCAGAGCTACCAATTCTATAGGCGATTTAGACAGCCAAAATATGATATCGTATGCTATAATATACTCCCTTTTGTCTTCCTAAATGAAATTCAGATGAGATCCATTTCCAGTTAAGTACTCGTCTGTGAAGCGCTATGGACCCACCGGACTTTATTAAACAATAATCATACAAACTTAAAAAAAATATGTGCGACCATCGGAAATTACCAAACAGTCTTTAAGCTATAAAGATATCCTTGGCTATCTGAAGCCGAATCATATGAGCTTTAGTAAAGCTACTTGTTTTAACCACGAATCAATTCATGATAAAAAGGAATCGAGCATTTTCGCTGTGAACATATCAAAACCATTATGCTTTTTAAGGTACTAAAAAAAGATGATGGATGCTTGTCTCTCATCTCACACGCTACTTTGGAGCAGTGGCACCGATGTTAGACCAGAACTGGCCAGCGAAGTAATCCCTGGACTTCATCATCCACGTGACCCAATCTCCTAGGACAATTCCACCAAAAAAGGGCAATTGAGTCACTCCTCCGTTTGGTCCTAGCGGTAAGACCAAAGCCTCAGTGGTCATTCCAGTGTACGGTTTGGTGAAACCTAGTTGCTTCTTGCGGATAACCGCAGTTAGCTCGCCCGCTAGAAACTTGCCTTGCTCACCAGCAATGAATGCCATCTTTTGTGACGAGTGGTTGCATACGTCGCCCAGAGCGAACATTTTCGCGTAGCTTGCACCGTCCAGTTGCAGCTGTTCATTCACCTTGACCGCTCCTCGCTCCGTCACCAGGTTTGGATCCATATCACGCACAAGCTCTGCGGCAGGGTGGAAGCCGCCACAGAGCAACTGGATGTCCGATTCAATCGCTGTTCCTTGATTTGTATACAAAGTGCGTGTCTCGACCCCGTTTCCGGTCATCCTCTCCGACAACCGCTCACCCAAGATCACTTTGACGCCCAGATCCGCAAGTGACGCGCTCAGCTTCACGTAGAACTTGTCACGGAGATTGCTACCGGAGATCAGCCTCGCGTTGGCTTCGAGCAGCATCACAGATTTGTTGGGGTACTTGGACTTGATCTCAGCTGCTACTTCACAGCCCACAGCACCTCCGCCCACCACCAAGATCCTGTTCGCTGTCTCAATGTGACTACGCACATCCTGGAGCTTGGATTCGTGGTCGGATCGAGCATAGTCATGAATGCCTTGCTTGATGGGCGCAGTGTAAGTGCTGCCCATGGCCAAAACCAAGTAGTCGAAGTGCAGTGTAGTCGTTGACGTACTCTCCTTGTCGTTGTTGTCGATTGTATGGTACCAGATCTCATTCGTGGCGGCTGAAATTTTTGTGACGACTCCGCGCACGATGCGAACAAACTTGGTGGCGTTCTTGGGAATTGCATTGTCGTACGGGATGAACATCTTGTTCATAAAGCTCGCGTCGACGTAGGCGCGAGGAGCCCCAACGACGTGATAGAAGTACGCACTCTTCTCCAGAACTACTACGTCCGTCTTGTCGGACTCTGTGAGATTCTTTGCCAATGCCTGCGCGGTGTTGATACCCGCTGGTCCTCCTCCAATAATCACTATACGCGTCATGTTGCTGCTGAGGGATATTGTTTGTACTGGGTGTGTTGTTGACTGCAAATTTGGTTGTGATGTTACAAAGCTGCATAACTTGCTTGAGACTGCGTAAAGCATCAAAAAAAGTTTGCGTGAACTGCTTTGTAACTACATGTGCTACTGTATTATTATACTGAAGTTAGACTCAAAAAGGTAAATAAATAGCAGGAAAAAAGTTGTAGGCTTCCTTCAGGCATGTTATGATTACGAATCGGCTAAATGAATACTTAACCCTCAAGAACCACGGCATGTATTGACTCGTTGGTTATGTAATCTTGCTTGAACAAATCGGAAGGGTAAAGCAATCAAGTTTACCGATGAATTAAACTGCGACTTTGTATTAGTCTAAGTCACAATACTGTACCGGCGATAAGGGCTGTGCATACTTATTGCAAAACTGCAGCAGTTTCGCTTTATACTCTTAGTAATTTTTAAAGGGGAAATTTCACAGCAAACTGTGAGGTCTCACTTTTAATCCCGCGTGCACAGACCCTCGGGAAACCTGTTCGAAAATATACCACTTCTTCATTTAAATATTGTCGCGATACGTAAGGGAACGTGAAATCTTATCTCAGATTAGGCGGGACATTCAAACAACCTCATATGTAGATAAGTTACTCCCTACGGTACCCGGGTAGGTAGGTAGCTACCGTTTTGCATATCACCAAAGAAACCAACGCTATCGTGGTGAAGGATCTTGCTTACTTTAGGTAGCAATAATGCTGCGCGAGCGAAGCGCATACGACACCAGCTATACAAATAAATTAACCCTTTCAGTTGAATAAAAATAACGAAGCTCTGCTTCCCAACTCTGAGGCGCAAAACTTTCAGCAATTTCCCGTCACCAAGAGTAATGGTTTTGTATAAACTCCTACACTTCAAGTTTGCACAGGATATCAAGCGACCCGTTTCCCAGTTAAGTCATATTCTATATGATCCAATTGCGATCTTTGCTGTAAGGATCAGCTAAAGATTTCTCAAAACAGCTTTTGTAGTGGCTTGGGCATAACACAAATTTACGCTAAAAAAACTATTCCCAGCGTACGCCGCCGACAATTCTGGATTTTATCCCAAAGTCGCTGATTTAATATGGATGGAGTTTTAATAATACATTACTTCATCCGTAGAGGAGGCTTCATTATCCGTAATGGTGGCTGCTGATGGTCAACTTGATTGGTCGTTATACGACTGGACGATATATTTCACCTTCAACTACGGAGTATGTTATAAAACGTACTGAAAAGGTCTTGAGTTAAGCGTTATGGATTCTTCAAATTTTGGCCAAATTGTCGTATAAAATTGTCGCTAGAATAATTTATTGATTGCTGACTGAAAAGCAGTGAGTTTACATGTTTATCGCTCAGTCTGAACTGGCCACGTTCCAATCTCCCTACGACTTTATTTCCCAGTCTGTATCGGCATCGCTGGTGTAGTGGCCATTGAGATCGACCTAGTGTGTCCCACGAACTGTGCTACCAGACCGCGGCTTGTCGATATTCAAAGAGCATAAAATACATGTAAGTGGATACATGTATTGCAAGACATCCAGTAGAACTTGATCCGGCTTTTTTAACCACATAAGTCTACACGTATCGCAAACTGGTTTAGTCACAATATTTCTGTTTTGCGTGCATAAGATAACGTATTCAAACTGAAATTTGTTACGGTATCAGCTGCTAAACCTGTTTCTGTTTGTATTCTGCTTGAGCTTCAACGTCCCGGGCGCGTGTTCGTAAGCGTGTGGTCGATAGAACGGCACCTCTTGGTTTAATCGAGTAGATGTTCCGATCCGATGTTTCTCCTCGACGGGAGTGAGCTGTTGGAGTACCGATCGAGACAGAGTTTTGGTCTCTTGAAGAGCTCGCTGTTTTCCCCACGAGCTTTGCGTCAGAGTGGCGAAACAAAGCTTCTGCAAGTGTAGGTGGCGCTTGGGTATTATTAGCTGGTCGTGCTCGTTGACCTTTCGCTTGGATTAAATTCTGCGTTCCCATTCAAGTTTTTTTCAAGAGCAGTACTAATTTGCCGCAATCGTCTTGGAAATACCAAAAGCGTAACCGACCACAACACGGATAGAAATGTAAACACGCTATTTGCTATAGTAAGCGTTGCCTCTCTTTCCCTCCACAATGCAATGGTACCTCCATCGGTGTATGATTCTGGGAATAATTGTGAGCAGTTCTATTGGCTTACAAGTACTGTGCAACCGGAGACTTTTTCAGGGAGAATTGACTCAGGGGCGGAAATAAATATGATACTGTTTATAATAGTAGTTCGCTTCAACTAATGTGCATATCTCAGTAACTGATAGTACTCAGGCCCGGCAGTATTTCTAGACCCAGATACCGACAGAACTACCAGGGCCTAAAGCGTGCGTGAACCTGTCATATAGTCCAGGTCATCGATTGAGGACAATCACTTGTGCGTACAGTACGTATTATTGTTGGAATATGCAAACGACAGTGCCAAGTATCAAGTCTAAGATGTGCAACGACCTGGGGGGGCTAATGCAGTGGTCTATCGGTGCGATCACTCACAGGTATGCTGGCAATTGTAAGGTCAATCTCTCCTTCTCCAAAAAATAAAGACATCTGGCCTACAGATGAATTTTCCTTCGACTGGTGTGTTTCTGGCCTTGGTCGGAAAACAAGCTACTCGCAAACTACTTTTATTTAAACAGCTAGTGCTCAGTCTTGAAGCTTTGAAACGCAGTTGGAATCCTATTAGTCGCACCCCATTTTCAGCTACCGATAGTTCAGACAGGAATGTGGTTCGCCAGAATAAGCTTTCATATTTAATGTATATAATCCGTGTGCGTAAAACAATAAATATTCTGCGGCGTTGTGCGTGCTTTCGAATACGGGTACCGGTATTAATGAATGCATGTTTATGGAGTCCGGAGCTCTAAGCATGACCTACATAATCCTAAATTAATTATCTCAAATTATTTGAATCATTAGTAATAATGAAGGCTCACCATAACATATGATTGTTTTCGTGTTTTACTCCCACATAATCACAGTTATACTTCAGCGCTGTTTTTTCTGCTGTCAGCCATTTATTTCTTTTTTGACATTCAACAACAAAGTCGACCCCAGGCGCAACGATGTTCCCGCCAAACACCCAGCACTTTCGTGATGACGCAATTGGGTTGGTGAAGCAGCGAGGGGAGCGGCGCTGTGTTGTTCCAGTTGGCTCATCGAACCGAGCTTTAGCTCATCCTACTAAAAATAACGGAGACTCCGATATGTTCAGCTCGCGAGAGCATCCTGGCTTCCTTTTACCAAGTGGCGAGTCGGACGTAACAATCTTCCGTCCAATGTCAACTTACGATGAATTTTACCGCCCAGCCCCAATGGCACATCCTGGAGGGCACAAACAACCCGCTAGACGACAAGAAGAATGGGAAGCGGAGCTAAAAGTAGCAAAAGAGAAACATCGATTGAGTCAACGGCGATATCTATAAAAACAAAAAGTTCATTTTGTACGGCTCGAGAACGGTAACAACCAGCTACGCCACGAGATCAACCGGCTAAGGAGGAAATACGAGGATGTCCGACATAGAGTTATACCCAAGGTCACTGTTTGGACGGTGGTAACGGAGTACTTCCAAGTCTTTCGAAATGGGTTTCACGCAGATGAACCCAGTAAACAGTTTGATTTCGCTCGAGCTAGGTTGGCACCTGACATTACTCACAATTCAGGACGTGGGATTGAGTCTATGACGACAAATTGGAGACGCCGATCCGGGTGGTTTGAAGATATCGAGCTCGATGCGTTCGACTTAAAGAAAAGTTTGGATGGATCCATCGTAGCAACAACGAACACGAGTTTCACAATAAGCGAGAAGACGCTGCAGTATGTTTTCCCTCACCTCTATCGCAGGTATGGTAGCGGTTTTGAGAGGGAATCGAGACTTGTGCAAAAGCTGCTTGGGAAACGTATCGTTATGCGTGGAACGACTCGTTTTGAGTAGGATTGCGCTTATGGTCAGTTGACATGTATATTGGACCAATCCGATCTACTCACGCCCATTCATCGTCTTCTGGGTAACTTAGAGGACGTGTGTTTTGTCTTCAAAAATTCTCTCGCTTGCCGCTGCGATTAGAAGAGCTGCCGATTAAAACTTGGTGTAGACTTTGGCCAAATACGTCCAGACGGTTTGCTAAACACGCTTTTTCTGCGTACATGGATACCGGCTAAAATATTACGTGTAGTTTAGTAAATGTACGAGCTCATTCAGTATGTATGCACCTTTTTTAAAGTGAATGTGAGCTTAATGAGAAAGATAAAAAACAGTTAGAGACTTGTGTGTATTAATCCATGATACACAAAGGTCGTATGTGTGTCTGTGTTAGCTACTGTCATTACTATCCGATTTACTTGCCTTTTGTAAGGTCTTGGGTGGCTAATCTAATACGGCCCAGTCCCAAAATTACCTCGCCGACCACGTTGCAAGTTGTTGCCCATTTACACAAATCCCGCATATTTACCAGTCGAAGCAGCAATCTCTAACGTTAAAAAATGACCGAGCTACGGCCACCAACGTCGGTGGTCGATCTAACCTGTCGCCAAGTAATAAATGATCTTATCTTTACTACATGTAAGCGACAAATATGCGGAATCTAAAACTTATAGTTACTATAACATGAATGGCGAAAAAGAATCTGCTATTACGACATAGGTAGCATACGCACTGCATACCTTACGCCCTCTATCCTAACTACTCCGAAACTAGAACCGCACAAAAAAGCTATATCTGGGTAATCACAAGGATACATAATTCCTTAGGTGCCCACTCTCTCAATCCGCATTCTTATTAATCTACCAAGATCGCCGATCAGTTGGGTATGCGTTGATACATCACAAACAAGTCGTTGTAATTCATCTTCAGCGCGCTGTCGCCCTTCTAGCTCTGCAATCGCGACGCTTCTCCATACCTGGGCTGTTGTTGGATTCGGACCAGTTGTTGTGTTGACCCTTTCACTCAATTGTTCTAGCTTCATGGACAGCGTTCTTGCTTCTTGAAGCAGGCTCTTCCTTTCTTCCGTTAAACGTTGCCGGTATACTTGACGCCGCTTACTCTCTTTTTTCTCGACGAGCGCTTCGACTTAGACAGTCACGGTCAGTGAAGCAACTGCTCGATTGACTATCGCCTGATTCGGGCAGGGAAGCCACAAACCCCGGGGCAGTGTCAAGCTCACTCCAGCGCTGTTCGGATTCATCGTAGACAACGTTTATAGGACTGTTTTCCAAGAAGGCGTCCAAGTCCTGGAGGAATGTCTTATCGGGGTCCATTGCTGCTTTTCTTTGTATTTTGAATAATGGCTGTTGGTGTAGCGATAGTACGGTGTACTGATAGTATCTGTCTGACACTGAACACGTATAGGCCAGGGCTTTCCTTTGTCAGTGACGTCGATAGCGTGGGGCTTAAAAAAAGGTAAAGGTTAGGTACACTGTACCTACACTAACCTACATGTCCTGGGCAGATTAAGACTGGCGTAGATTGCGTTCCCTACAGTTTCGTCATCACGATTTGTCATCCTCAAACTACGATTTATTTGTACCCAGTGAATACAACCCACTGTTGCGATGATAATAGCTAGATGTGACGTCCAGGGGAACTAATGACAAAATATTATTGAGTTCATATAGGTTTCAAAGCCGATCTCAGTCGGATCTCATGTAGTATCCAGGCCGTGGCAGCTATACAACCATTTACGAGCACTGCAGTACCACGTTTCAATACGTTCCAGAGCACACACTATGGAACGTTTTAAAAACACTAGTGCAAGACTAGAAGTAAAATAAATGGATGAGCATGTACTCACCGATATGCCAGCTGTTGTCCTCAGAAGATCATGTTGATGGAGGTCATAGCCTTAAGCCTGACCTACGTAATCTTCAATAAGATTCTGTAATTAACAACCGGTACGGTCTGAATTAGCAGTTAAAATAACGGATACGCGTCCGAGTAAAGTAAATAGAACGATAAGCTAGCTACAACGTCAAGTTAACCGACAACGTAACTTGATGACAGATTTATCGTGGAGACCGCCACATCCAAACCGTAATCCAGTGGCACTTCTGTAAAAGGTTTTATGATGGAAGACGACTTGATCACGCTGGACGAGGCATTGGCGTTTATCACTGCCTGTGATGATGGAACCCTGGGCGACTCGCTAACCTCGGGTGCTAAGGGACAAGACACCCTTGGTAACTTGATATCGGTGACGACGGACGATGATCTATTCGGCATTGGACTCCACAGATTGACCTCGATGGTATCGACCACGTTGCCTTTGAGCAACAGCACGAGTCCGACTGAGACACAGTCCGAATCACCCATAAGGAAGACGAAGCGCGCTCGAAACGCTACAAGCTCCTCAACTATTATACAGCGTCGCAAGAAGGCCGAAATTGAGACTTTGCGTGAGGAGTCAGCAAGGTTGCAAGCGTGCATTACCCATCTGAGCACAAGTGGAGGCCAGAAGAAGCCTCTAGCGATAACCAAACGCGACGAAATTCAATCAGAAAGTCACCGCCACGCGTTCTATCAGTATCGCCAACGCCATCAGTCCGAACAAACGAATCGCAAACTGAAGGAAAAGCTGAAGAGAGAAGAGAGCACTGCATCCAAGTTGCGTCGTGTTCTTTTTAAGCGAAATGTGCTAGCTGTAAGTATTTTGAAGTCGGCTATGCCCTCCGCCCCTCCTAGATGTGAGATATGAATTAACATAGTACCGCTGGGCAGGGCATGGATTTTGTGCGAACGTTAGAGTCACCAAGCTTCGAGGACTCATATTTTTCAAGGCGTCACACGGCCGTGCTAATGGACCAACTGGAAAAGGAAGTTGAGGACGTCTATCGCAAGTTTTACCGAATCTACTCTCCGCAAATGTCCTCCGTAAGCCTTCCCAATTCACAGACGTCGTACGAAGAGAAGTGCGAGGCCAATGCCATGGAATTTGTGACCGCTACGCCGTTAACCTGGCCCATGAGGAACGCCTTCGCACATGTTTGGACCTTACTGGACAACAGCTCCGTACGTGTTTCATACGCTTAATTTGTAACTGTATGACGTCATTCTTCTAACGTCATGGTGTTTGACCTCTAGGATCGAAGTCGCAAGCCCAACACACTTGAATCCAATGTTAAGCTGACTGTCCCTCTGCGCAATAGCACCGCTTGTCATTTCCACAAACTTCACTTGCTGCGCAAGTATGAAGAACAAGACCGAATCATCGTCATTTGGTCTGACCTCATGCAGATGACGTCGAAGGGTATTCGACTGCGTTCGATCGCCCACGCAGTTTTTGCTCCTTCTGAAACCGACCCGTCGAACGCTTGTGTCATGGAGACGTCTCTTAAACTGCATGTGGAGCCAACAAAAGGAGAAATCGTATCCAATGAAGACATTCGATATGGGCAGGAAGTGGTTCTTCGTGCATACGGCCGGCTTATGAGACTCTTCTGGCAAGAACATCAACACAGCTTGCTGGAGGTTACATCTCGCTCCCTGTTTGATCAACAATATGAACTTACGTAAGTGACTTGTTTAGGAATTATTGTACTAGTGTTTTATAAAGTGATGGAAACACTAAATCTCTGAAAGGGCAACAGACTGTCAAACATACGCGGCGCGTATGTTTGACAGTATTACGCGGATTGATGTCTGGCGCATACAAACAAGCAGAAATTTATCGTTACAGTTACAACATCGAAATATGTATCGTATTTTACCAATTATTATTGGTTCAATTGTACCAACACTATAGCTCGTGCAACCTATTAAAAAGAAAACCTGCCGTCGTAGATACCGCATATCCGTTATTTTTATCGTTTGAAAAGCCCTGGACAGCAGCGGATTTGATTCAGCGGTACAGTACCAATTGTAGATTACAGAATAATGCCTCGGGTTCGAACGGAATGTTGGTCATCACCGCGTACTTGAGACCAACATTCCGTTCGAACCCGAGGCGATTCGACCAATTCGAAGAGAAACAGGATTGAAGACTACGTAGGTCATGCTTGAGGCTATGGCCTCCATCAACATGTTCTTTTAAGGACATTTCTGTCAGACATGCTCATCCAATTTAAGATATTATACTTGTGTTTCTAAAACGCTCCATAGATGTACTTTGGAATATATTGAAACAGTATAACATGGTACTGTACTACAGAGCTCGAAAATGATTGCATAGCTGCATGTGATCCGACTGAGATCGGCTCTGAAAATTGTTAGAATCTGGTCGGGAAATGTAGGTTGATCATCAACTTGATAATGGTACAGTAGGCGTGGCCTTTACCATTTTTAAAGCCCCACGCTATCGACGAGAGCGTTTTCAGTGTCATTGTACCGTACTATCACCCTCAAACGATGCTTTAATTGTAGCCAGTGAATATAACCCACTGTCGTGATGATAATAGCTAGATGTGACGTCCGCGGAATTAATGACAACATATATAGGGATCTACGACTGGTGTAGATTAAGTTCCCAATAGTTTCGTCATCACGGTTTGTTATTACACTAGCAGCCTTTATTCGAAATAGAGTGACAATACCACAACATGAGTTACTTGGAATTTATAAGACGATGGTTTTCCCTTTTAAGGACGAATTGGAAAAAGGGGTGAAAGTCACTCGTGTTCGGCAATGCCAGTGGTTTAAGATCAACAATTTGCAACGTGGTCGGCGAGGTAATTTTGGGACTGGGCCGTATTAGATTAGCCACCCAAGACCTTACAAAAGGCAAGTAAATCGGATAGTAATGACAGTAGCTAACACAGACACACATACGACCTTTGTGTATCATGGATTAATACACACAAGTCTCTAACTGTTTTTTATCTTTCTCATTAAGCTCACATTCACTTTAAAAAAGGTGCATACATACTGAATGAGCTCGTACATTTACTAAACTACACGTAATATTTTAGCCGGTATCCATGTACGCAGAAAAAGCGTGTTTAGCAAACCGTCTGGACGTATTTGGCCAAAGTCTACACCAAGTTTTAATCGGCAGCTCTTCTAATCGCAGCGGCAAGCGAGAGAATTTTTGAAGACAAAACACACGTCCTCTAAGTTACCCAGAAGACGATGAATGGGCGTGAGTAGATCGGATTGGTCCAATATACATGTCAACTGACCATAAGCGCAATCCTACTCAAAACGAGTCGTTCCACGCATAACGATACGTTTCCCAAGCAGCTTTTGCACAAGTCTCGATTCCCTCTCAAAACCGCTACCATACCTGCGATAGAGGTGAGGGAAAACATACTGCAGCGTCTTCTCGCTTATTGTGAAACTCGTGTTCGTTGTTGCTACGATGGATCCATCCAAACTTTTCTTTAAGTCGAACGCATCGAGCTCGATATCTTCAAACCACCCGGATCGGCGTCTCCAATTTGTCGTCATAGACTCAATCCCACGTCCTGAATTGTGAGTAATGTCAGGTGCCAACCCCGCACTTTGGTCATTATTTTATTGCTTGTATGTCCCAACAGCAATGTTAAATATTACTTCATATTATTTTTTTTAAATTCAAATTTTGTATTACTATTTAGCACTGTCTACGGTAATTAGTATGTGTGCAAAAATAGTCTAAGCTAAAAAAAAGTCTAAGTCAGACCATTTCGTGTTCAAGCAAAATACTATTATTCCTAATTAGTCTGACTTGGTCGAGTGGGTAAAGGCGCTTCGATCTAATCTCCTATTACGCTTTTGTTTTTAAATCAGTTGGGTTTGCTGTTCGTGGTTCTCGAAGTGCCAACCAGCTGAAAGCATTTATTGGACCACTATTACTGCGCTGATAGAGTGTCTGATGGTACCTCCGCTTAGGTGGCAGGGGTGAAGGACTGTATGGTGGAGGGCTTGCAGAACGCATTCTTCTACTTCTACACCTTCACTTTCGTTTTACAAGCTCATACATCATGTCTACCACCAAGTCTACTGCGCCGTATGGGGGCTGCGGCCAGCCTGTTGGCCCAGTTCATTGTTGTCCAAACTGCTCCCGCCACATGCACCCATTCTGTGGACGTCCCACAGGAAGTGAAGGCTTCGGACAATGTGTGGTTTGTCCCAAATGTGACCACGTTGACCAAGAGACCCAAGATGCATCAGATAGCACATCAGCACTAATATCATGGCAGATGCCGTGGTGTTGCTCGACAGCGACTCCGACGTTGAACTTGACTCGTCTCAACAGAAACCTTCACAGTCAAGTCAATCTTTGCGCCACGCACAATCCGTAAGCAGTATTGATCACCGTCGAAACGTTGTACGCTGGATGAAATTGTACGAGGCGACCAGTGGAGTTAAAGGCATGTATACAGGCTGTAAAGAAATATCCTGCTATTTTCAACTCCGCTACCCGTGCGGCTAGCTTAGCCAGAGCTTTAGACTGGTCGAAGATACAAGAGCGCATATTGAAGGTAGAGCGCGGCTCGGTCGCGATTTCAGCGCGTCGATGTGGCGGAAGGCGGCGTATAAACGCAAAAGCTTTTGGGGAACGCGGGAGGCCAAGGCGTGCGTGGGTGGAGTGGCTATACCCGATCATGCTAGACGAATTTGACAGACTCCGCAAACTTGGCGTTAGCTTTGAGCCGGCATTGTTAATGCAACTGCCAAGGATATCATCCGAAGCAGCACTCGACCCTATCATTCCAGGAGTGTCGACTCAAAAGGTGCGCTAATCAATGACAAAATAATATTACCGTGGGGCATAAAGCTTTATGGAGCCTCACCAGATGGTTATCAGATCTCAGACGGGGAAGAAATAGCTCAGCGAAGCAGAGATTTTGCACATAGAGAAAGAAGTAACGTTCCATCTGGGTGAACTACAGCGAGGTTTAAAGACGGATTGCTCGATGAAAATGCAATCGACAGCATCGACAAAACTCACTTTGTCGTGGATTTCGACAACGGTAAGACACTCGGATATTGTGGTGACCAGACTGTCCAATATGCCGACGTAGTCAGGAGGAGAAGGAATGACGATGGTCGTCAGACTGTTTGACAGACCGAGTGCGCGGATACACTCACCAATGATGAGTTTTATGAACTCAAGTGGCTATTATTCTATCCACGAAGTTCCAGACAAAACCCGCGGGGGTATGTTATCACTTGAGCAAGAAGGGATGGATGACGCAAAAAGTTGTTTCGAAAATATCTGAAAGAAAGACGAGCGATGCTTGCAGACGTGGGTGGGCGAAAGAAATTTACCTTCCTTGATAACTGCTCTAGTCACCTAGAAGATGGGGAATGCCGTGCGAGCTTCATACGCTATCAATTCTGGTCTCAATTTTCCCCTCCAAACGCGATAGACCTCTGTCAACCAGCGGACGCATTCGTAATTTCCAAGATGAAGGACGCGTGGAAAGTCAAGTGGAGCGAGAAGAAAATGCAATTGATTGAGAAAAGCGGCTGGCAAAACAAGATACGAAAGAATGGTTCGTGGTCCGGGAAGCTTCAAAATCTAGGCACGAAGTTTTTCGTGCAAATGCTGCAGAGCCGGGGAAATCCGACAACCTTAAAAAAAAAGAACGGTATGTCCTACGCGCGTAAGGCGATGATACGGTGTGGTTTGTCGCTTAGATTAGCCGGTGTGTGGTCAGTTAAGCAGCTTTATCCTCATCTTCTGGATATCATAAAGAAACATCTCGAGCACTTTGAAGGTGAGCTTGTAAATGCGAATCACACCTGACATGTTAGTGGCACAGTTAATAATTTTTGAACAGGTTAGTAACTGATACCAAATCGGCCGAGTCGTCAGTGCCTCCTCGTGTTAAAGTGGGAGTGGAGTGTTCGAGTCCCTGCTCAAACAATGTTTTTGACTAAGACTATTTAAGAGTTCATAAATAGTATTAGTCAAAAAATAGTCTAAGTCAGACTAATTATGGCGACTAAACATGCAGTCTTAACACATAAAATAGTCTCAGTAAGACTAACTTCCGTAGACAGTGTAGTAGAATTTCCCTCTTTTTTTCAAAACGACGCAAAAAATCAAATTCTTTCCCTTGCCGAAGCAACGCCTCTAGTTAGTTTTATTTTTTGCGGTTAAAGTGGTAGATTAGCCAGCCATTGTCATTCGGCGAATATAAAGAGTCTGTAATAATTAATGGCATCGTTTACAAGGATGATATAAAGGCCATCGCCATGCCACAGTATAGTAGTCCGCCAAAGACTTATGAAGCAAGTCTACAGTAAGTTCTCAGGTATTTCATATCCAGAGCTATAGGAGGCGAGTCATTCAAACCCAAAACTACTCTAACTTTTTATTCTCATATCCCAAATTAACGTTTTCAACACAAACCTTAAACAAATTTACTTCAGCACTTGATACACCTGTTCTATAAGATCTACACTGGATTGTCGTACCCAATATAATGGGGTTCTTCGCTAAACGTGCAAAACCTGCCATTCAAGCTTGAATCAGAAACAGCATGTTTACTTTAATCAAGTAAAATGGTAATGCATAACTGGATACCCTCTGTACTAGTGATGTAACCCAGGTGAATGTTGCTTGTGGCCGCCAACGGTACCATCACTGTAAATTCTCTGCCTTTAATATCCAGAGTACATGTATTTACAGAAGTGCGGTTTACGACTAACCGAATTAATTGAACTCGCGTGAATGTTGTTCGAATAGATATCAGCAGATGGTGAGGCCTTGCTCGACACACCATACAGTGTTGCATCTTGATTTCGTGTGGGTGGATTAAAAAGGATTTGTATATAAGTCATTTTGTATCAGTCGTTCTGAGGGCACACCTATGCCCGCCAAAAGACATCTGAGCGATGCCATTATGCACTCGGGTGGCTCGGCCTTTCCGGCCGTTGGGTCATCTCCAGCCGGAATCCTTCGTTCCGTGGGCGACGCGCTCGATCCACGCTGACGCGCTCGAACTCGTCGAAGTACTGGCCCAGCACCTCGCCCGCATCAATGTCCTCAGCAAGCGACAACAAATAACTGAAGCGTACGCGTGTTTCTCGCCAAGTTCACATTGGGCGATTGCTCGAGACTGTTCCCGCACTTGGCGTCGTATGGACAGCCGTTTGGGGTGCAGTACAGCTGCATCAGCGAGTTCCTGCATGTCCCGACACGGCATGGCTCCGAACAGTCACACCAGCCGTAATGGGGTGCGGTTGTGAATACCAACCCGGTCGGGTAGGTTGTACTGAGTACGGAGGTGAGTGACACGTGCTGGTCAGTCTACTGGACGAAGCGGTCCCGAGAGCTCCTTTCACGCGTACGTGGTGGTGGTGGTGACGACCTCGGGCTTGCCCTCATCAGCCCTCGAGGGTTCAGCGACGGAGAGTCAACCTCACGATGGTGTTTCCGGCGTCGGTGATACGGTTGCGCTGCTTCTCGACGCTCTCTCTAGGAGATACGACGATCGCGCAGGGCGGTCCGAGGCTTAGAGCGATGAAGCGGAACTGGCGGTGTCGCCAATAGAGCTGGAGATGATGTCGTCGAACTGCGCGGCGGGCGCGTGTTTGGTGGTGTCTGTTGCACCTCCACTTCAGCTGCACGCGATGGAGTCGCTTCAGGCTTTGGTTTTCGCGGCGGAGTATCTGCCAGCTCACATAGCGTTCCCGTAGAGCTGGATTGAGACATGTTTGGAGGCGTGTTTTCCTCCTCGGTCGACGAGTCGGCGATGCACCGCTCGCGCCAGTATGAAGCCGAGTGAACCATGCTCCGGAAGTACAATGCTTGTCATCTAAGACCCAATGCAATGCTTCGATAGCGTACCTTCTCAACAACAGAGGCACTTTGCTCCCAGCGATCAATTTCCAAAAGTGAAAGCTTCCTCAACTTGGCGCAAAAAATGAGATATGCCAGATATTTGCAGTAGGAGTGATTGTGGATTAAGTCTGAGCGATGGTCAGCATTTTCAATACAAAACCGAAGATCTAATCTTAACCCCTTGAAACCGGTAGCTGTATAAGTTGCGTTACGATGTGTCGGCTATGTGACCGTTACGCTATATATACAGCATAACGCCAATAGACTTGATTTCTGTATAAGCCTTTACAAACTTCAACATTAAATTATTGTACAAGAGATGTGCATGTGAGCCCATCCTTTCAGGTTAGGTGATTGAAGGACAGCTCATCATTTCTCGATTTTTGGACATTGATATTTGGAGGTTTAAAGCAATCATTTCGCACAACAATAAATTTTCGTAGGTAACTTTCGCGCCAATTCCCCTCTCCACTCAGTTTAGAATTTTGCGGGCGAGTCGGAAGCAATGGTCAGCATGCGTGGAAGCGCCCCGATCACAGGAAACGATACTGTACCAGATACGGGGGTGGCAAGCACGACGTTCAAGGTCGCATGGGAGGCATTCGCCGCTGCTGGTTGGACGTCGAAGGCCCCACGCGGCATCGAGAGGCGGTGGAAGTACGTGAAACCCGGGAGAGATCCTAACGGGGCGGATGGAGTCGACTACTTGCTGGGGGAGCAGGCGGTTGTGAACTACGCGCTTGACGGTACGATGGAAGTCTGGGAAGATCAGTATTTTACTTCGCACTAACGATCTTCTTGTACGGACAGTCGCGAGGCAGGAGACCGTGGCCGAACCTGCGAAGCCACCTGCAACCAAACCGCCGAACATAATCTCGAAGAAGCCAGAGACGCCAACTGTCAAGACGCCCAAGGCGCCTGCCTCCAAGAAGTCCACGCCGTCCGCGTCGACCACGTCGTCCGCGACTAAGGCGCCTGCCTCCAAGAAGTCCACGCCGTCCGCGTCGACCACGTCGTCCGCGCCTAAGGTGCCTGCCTCCAAGAAGTCCACGCCGTCCGCGTCGATCACGTGTTCCGCGACTAAGGGTCCTGCCTCCAAGGAGTCCACGCCGTCCGCGTCGACCAAGTCGCCCGCGTCCAAGTCGTCTGCGCCATCCACGTCTAAGTCATGCAAGTCGCCCATGCCGGTCTCGTCCAAGGCGGCCAAGTCGGGTACGTTGCTTTGCTCACATGCGCCTATTGCTAATACGTGTTCTAAATGCTGTATATACTGTGTTGTTGGGCTGTATATACAGCTGTCGAGTCCACCAACATGTCGTTCGCGCAGACAAGCAATGCTACCCTGCTGGAGATATTTGAGCCAGCAGAGACTAACGGTAAGCATGGTCTAGTGTGGTGTATATACATGATACAACAATATTCCTAACTTGTATTTTTTTGCGCTGTATTGAAAGAAGCTGTGTTTACTTCTCACCAAAGCCAAGACGATATTTAATCGGGGCAACCAGGTATGTCCAGATCAAAGTTGTTTATACGCGATACTCTTTCCAACTAACCTGTATATGTATGACGTATATACTGTTTTAGACCGACGCTCAACAATTGACATCATTGTCGACGACGCCGGCAATATCAACACTGACCCCAACGGAAACAAGGGCTATCACGTGCTAGACTCTGGCAGCGAGTCCGAAGGAGATGATTTGAGTCAAATGGATGGAAGTGATTTCGATTCATCTGCTTCCGACTCTGATGATGAAGAAGACGAGGAGCTGTACAATCAAGAAGCGCGGTTCTTCGCAGACAAGTTCCTAAGCACGCTCGGAGGGCAAGAGCGAATTCTTGCTGGTGAGGTCGTCGACCCCGCGTTGAAAGAGGTCTCGAAGACGGGATGGCATGATGTTGAAACCCCCGACGTCACCGGGTTTTTGGAAAATCCATACACGCCTGTCTCAGATGCTAACGAGTATTCTGGTTTGTGGAGCGGTCATCACGAGCCCACCCAATCGGCGTTGAGACGCGGATGATCCCCTCTTTCCCTCTTTTTCCTGTTCATGCCGGTGGCGATTTGGCAGCACATTGCGGAATGTAGCAACATCTACATGCATGAGCAACTAAATAACCGAGTCGACGCGTATTTTGAGAGGAAGGAAGAACGGGAACAGAAGAATAGGAGCTCCGGTCGACCCGTGTCAGCTACGAAGACGAAGACCCGGCGAGACATCCGACAACAATTGCTATCGGTGAAGCCAATAATGCCACACGAGCTGTGCATCTACATTGGACTATTGATAGCGCGCACCGTGTCACCAAATCGTGAGAAGCTCGCCAATCACTGGCGCGGGGATGATTTTGGAGCAATCTCTCGTGGTATTTTCGGACGCTTCCTCCCCCGTGATCGCTTTATGGAAATCACCCGAAACCTCCATTTCAACAGCAATCAAGACCCCCGTGCTACTCGTGACCGTGCTTGGAAAATACGTTCGGTGGTGACCGTTTTGCAGCAGACGTTTGTACGTGCGTTTATCCCCCCCCCCCCCCCCCCCCCCCCCCCCCCGCTGAGCTGGCTTTTGATGAAGCGATGCTTCCGTGTCGGTCGTCTTACAATCGCACCCGAGTGTATATGAAAGATAAGCCCCACAAATGGGGCACCAAGCTATTTATGCTTTGCTGTGCACACTCTGCTTATTGCATTCGGTACGGAGGTAAACATGTTTTGCAGTATTAGCTGGGCCACTTATGCCGTATATTCATGTCGGGATGTACAGCTTTGAAGTCTACTGCGGTAAGAAGCAGCATAATGCTGAGAACGGCGCGGTAGACATGCAGTCAGGTCCTTCCGCTGTTGTGCGTAACATGCGAGCCGTTTCTGGTAAAACTCATTCAAACCATGGGTCAATGCGACTCGTGGTGGTTGATCGATTTTACACTTCGATCGTGTTAGCTGTGCAGCTGCTACTCATGGGTTTCTATACTATTGGCACTATCATGACTAACCGTCGGGGTTTCTGCCAAGACGTAAAGACGAAGAAGAAGTCAAGGCCCAAGACCATTCCAAGAGGCACCTTGTCGTTTGCACGGTCAAAGCTTGTGAAAGGGATGACATCAATTTGCTGGTGGGACAGCAAACCTGTCCACTTTCTCTCGGTGGGTGGAAACATTGCGTTGGATCGTGTGCAACGTCGCGAGAAGACTGGAGAGCAAAACTACGTGGCGTGTCCTAAGGTAACCAGGAATTATCATCGCTATATGGGCGGAGTTGATGTCCATGATCAACTCCGCCTACAACGATACTCTGTGCAGCGCTCGATCAAGTTCTGAAAATGCTACAAGTCCCTGTTCTTGGGACTTGTTGATTTAGCGATCACCAAGGGCTTCATTGTGCATCGCGCTTACTGCAAGAATATGAAGATCAAGCCTCTGACACACGTGCAGTACATGTGCAAACTGCAGCAGGATCTTCTTGCTCTCACAGTGGACGACACGTACGAGGAAAACACGTTTCAACCGGGTAAGTCATTATGTTGTCTACCGCTTTGGTTAAGCTGTACATACAGCTGAGTTAACCTGTATGCGTGGTAGGCGAAGCAGCTTCTGCTAACGAAGGCGGTGGAGTGGAGGAAGCCGATTCTACTGGTCATGTGGCTAAGCAAAGTGAAGAATGACGAGATCACTCCGGCCAGCGAAAGCGTGTCCAGAAAACCGGCAAGGTCTGTACACTCAAAACCCCAAATACAAGCGCGGGGCTACTTCGACATACTTCTGTGACGACTGCGACTCCCCCGGGCCTATATATCTTTGCATAAAGCCGAAGTGGATCGTGAGTGACAAGATGTTGAGCTGCTGGGACGTCTGGCATAAGGAGTACAAGAACGGCAAGGCCATTCCGGAGGTCTTGAGAGGCAGGATCCGCGTACGTGCGCCAAAGACCGCAGGATCGCCCGTCGCGTTGATTTCGAGTAGGTTTGGTGTTGGAGAGTTGAATGCACGTGGTTGGATCCAGAAGTGAGACTGTTTATGGTTTGATCAGGCAAGCACTCAAGTCCACTTGCTCACCGCGCTTTGATGACAGGAGGCAGAAACGACACATATTTGGTCCGAAGTGATTTCATTGGCTGGCGTACAGGACGTCATCACCGGAATGCAGGACAAGTGCATCACCTTGAATTACTTTCAGTATAGGTCAGTTAGTTGTCCTGCCTCTATTACTGTTTTACGGATTTTTAGAGATATTCTCGAGGCCAGCTGACTGATCGAAGTGCAACATAGACCGTTATCCGTGCTATACACGCAAACCTCCACATCTTTGTCAAGCGCATAGCTCATGAGATGCTGTATATGTACGAGCTAGAGCCACTTATGCACTGCCGTATATACAGCACTAGTAACACTAGCGGGAGGCCAGTACTTTCCCGCACCCTTCCCCTTGAGTATACAAAAAATATATGTTAATACGCTGTACATACAGCATACAATGGTGGAAATCCTTCCAGTTTCAAGGGGTTAAGATGACTACATAGATTAAACCCAGGGGTAGGGAAGGTGACGGAGATGATTTTTATGCCTCCGCCGGTTTATTCGACGATATGCACGGACACACCTGCTGCAGTTATGTCGGGTGATTTCTTCATTTTTGGATGGCGTCCACTCGTCCAATCATCCTACTCGTCTAATTATCGGTAGCGTAATCAACGTACCATAATCATCGCGGGATCGAGTTGGACCGGTTTGGGTTACCGGTTTATGGATGCGTCGGTGGCGCTATAACAACCAATAGACCCGATAGCAGGTCAGCGAAGCTCTGCGCGAAGCAATCACAGCGAGAGCAGATCGTCACAACGAGAAAGTGAGCCCCCATGACATCCAGATCGGTGATAAGGTGCGGTGATACCTAGACCGTGTCAAAGAAGGTCGCACTAGGAAGTTAGCGCACATGTAGCACGGCCCCTTCAGAGCGGAAATGATCGATCGGCATGCGGCAAGAATAGAGAATGCTGGCACTGAATACCGACTCTAACCCGGGAAATCTTCGTTAAGCCTTGGCTGTCGCAGACGAGGATGATCGCTAGAGTAATCACTACCGTGACGTGCCAGCCGACCACCCCGCACTTGGGATCGCGCGTCTGCCCGGAAAGTTCATGCCCCCTCCCCCCCCCCCCCCCCCCCACACAGTAGCGTCACCTTTCCAGCGTCAACCCGTTGTCGTGCAAGCTCCCGAGCTGGTGGAGCAGGCCCAGTCCATCTACCCAGTATATGTCCCACTTTGTCTCTCCAGATATCTAGAGAGTTTTTTTTTGCTCTCTTTATTTTCTTTTCGCCCAATCCAGCTCCCTGTAGAACCTTCTCCGATTGGTTGCTCCTCGTTTGTAGGCCCACTGCACTTTACGAATTCCACCTTCTCAAAACTAGCAGTCACCCTGCAATCCTTCTTCCTCTCGCTTCTCCGACGTGGCCAGCCCGACGCATATGTTCTACCGCCTTGAACCGGTTGCGACCAGTCCGGTCACGTTCGAAATCACTCAACAGTGCTCCACAGTCAAGGTCTGCTTCATCGATGCATGAGGGCTCCGCATAGTCGTTCAATTAATCAGATATTCACGTAAGGCGCGGCCGTAGCGTGTCCGCCGTCATGTTCGCACTCGCCTTTGACTAGATCGCGCTCCCAGCCGTCCTCCAGTAGCAGGCTCTCGTCGAGGTCTACGCGGGCGGTCTTATCGTCCGTCGGTGAGGCGGTCGGTCGGTCCCGATACGTCTTGACTAGCTTCAGCTTCGCCACATGCTCGGTCGCGTCTACAATTCCTGTAAACCAAGCTCTTGTCTCACCGTTGCGAAGAAAAATGGAGGAAATACGGATCTAAAAGTAGAACGAGGTCACAAAACCCACGAATCATAACAAGCCGGATATGCCGGAGAAAGGATTTCCACCGGCCCCCTGCCTGGGATCGCCGCTGGTTACGGCCGGTGTAGAAGGCGTCAGGTACCGACTAGCGCATCACCCACCGTTTGTTACCGTTTGAACATTCCGGGCAGAAATACTTGATGAATTTGCGCGGCTTGACCTTGTACACAGCGCACACCTTACATGAACGCTGGCGGCGTTTCACCCCTGCTCACACTGGACTTTATCCAGATTCTCTTCCAGTCTGTAGTCGCCTTCAACTGGATCCGCAGTATTATCAGTGCGCGGACGCGAACCCTGTTCCCGTCTTGCTGAGGACGCTGATGTGCGTTCCTGAGTGGCTACTGCTCGCTAACATGGCGGCAACGTAAAATAAGTTAGCGTTATGTTGGATAACCAGAACATTTTTCACGCTTATGTTGAATGTGATAAAGCATAAACTTATTCGATCACCTCAAACGTTTCGGTCGAGTCGATGACGAACAGTGGTTCTATCAAAGTTTCCAAAAACGCAAAGTGTCTTGGAGGACTTTGGTCGTTTATCTTCCGGCAGTGTCGGTACACGAAGAAGGCGTTTACGACCACCATGTCGAAAAGCAGAACTTTCGCGTCTTGTAAGAGAGATGGAAGCTATATCGCTGCATCTTCAGCTGGCCATAGACGTCTACACCGCCCGTTTAGCGGTGATAGTCCCACACCAAATCGGGAACCGGGGTGGGCTTCATTTCACAATCGACACGACGCACTACAGTACATAAGCATTAGTAAGTATGTTAGAGCCTTCAAAATACATACATATACTCACTACCCCAGGCCGTCGTCTGCCACCAGAGGACAACATGTGCACTGGACTTCGATCCATCCACATGACGGCTGTCAGCTGCGGAAGTGCTTGTTTTCGGCCAACTTGGTGGTACCCTGTGCTGGGATGGTAGCCGTTTTCTTATTGACGGTCTTTGTCTTCATCTTCGTCACCACGGCTTTCACAAATCCAGAGCGATCTACAGAGATCGTTCCGGTCAGGTACATTCGCCGGTATAGGTGCACCAGTGTTAGCTTTGCAGAGGTATAAAAGCGGTCCGCAATGACCAGTCTCAACGGCGAAGTAGTGGATGGATGACGGAGAGCGTTCATATTTCGGAGCACGGACCCTTCGCCAGTGTTGTTGTCCTTAGGCACGAGGTCTGTAGATGCGCCTTGGCACCGCAGTATACTTCAATTCTATTAAAAAGCAGGCAACAAAGTTATGTTGGCTAAATGTTGGATGGTCAACGAAATTTGATGCCTTTTGTTGGACATCAGATAACATAAGGACTTTAACAAAAAAAATGATGGCGAGTTTGAGCTCGCCACCCCGTCGGACGCACCTCATACAGTATACGGTTTGGCACAGGTTGCAACGAGCTCCTTCGTCCCCACTTGTGGGGTTTATCCTTGTTGAATTGGTGGGTTGGGCTGTACCAGGAAGGGGACGGCAACGTAGCTTCGTCGAAGCTTATAACAGGCGGTCCTTGGTATTCTCGTGCGAAAGTCCGTTGTAACACGTCAATAACAGGCTGTATTTTCCACACTTGGTCGAGCCGTGCCTGGTGTGATTTGTTATTTGAGAAGTGAAGGTAGTCCATTATGCGAAAGAATCAGTTCTTGGACATGAACTGTCAAAACCGATTCGCTGGCAGTGCACCCACCCTGTATAGAGACCAATGACCCGCAATGCCCTTACGGATAGGTGTCAGCATCCGCGCATTCAACAGGGCCACCACTCGTTGCACCTCCCAGGCTTCAATGTCTGCTACGCCAGCTAGACACCGCTTGAATTCACCAAGCTCTTCTATTTCTTCTCCGGCCCGCCGTTGTTGGGACCAAATCACCCGCGCACGCTATGGAATAGATTGGGCGTGATATTGATTGCTTTCAATCGCAATATGACGCCAAAGCTAGGGCAGCATAAAGTAGAACAGCAAAACCAACGGGTCTTCCGCAATAGCAAGAACGCTCTTTGAAGGTCCGCACGGTCCATCGTACAGGTCCTTGTACGTGGGGTCTGCACCAAACTTAGTAGACTCTGACATCAACAGACCCATGATTATGATAGTCATTATGCTGGATGTCCCGCAATTATGTTGTACAAGGTCAACATAACCTACCGTACTCCCACCCGGTACTTTTCATTGCCTTAATAGCTTTATTGTCCGCTGCTACTGACTACCACACGGACGCAGGAAGATCCTCTTGTTCATCATCAGTATCCTCGTCGGTCAACTCTCCAATTTCTCAGTCCGCAACCCAGGTGCAGTCATCATCTTCCGCATCGTCTTCATCTTCAGCCTCTTCATGCTGATCTACATCCTCATCTTCCGCATCGTCTTCATCTTCAGCCTCTTTATGCTGATCTACATCCTCATCTGAGTTGAGACCGGTGCCAGTCTGAGCTCCCAAGTCCATCATGCTGGGATCACCATTGCAAAACACGTCGGTATCGCCGTTGTCGCGTCTGAGCTCTCGTCTTCGGCACCATTGGATTGAGCCTGCATTCAAAACCAGTGACGTCTAATGTTAGTCCTATGTTGGACACCCTTCTTCAGAACAAACCTTATGATGGATATACAAACAAAACGTACCGAATTGCCTTCGCCTTCCCGCTCTCATCGAGAAGGATACGTCGGTGGCGCTTCCGTGATGTTCTAGTATCTGTGCGCTTACTCTTCGTGCTGGTGGACGCTTGGACTTCTGGGCTTGTCCGGGCAGAAGGGGCTGCTTCACTCGTCGTCCCCCCCCCCCCCCCCCCAGGATATAATCCTGGTAGCTGCTGCTTCTACGTACGCAGCTACAGAGTCTTGGGGCTGTGGGCCGGAAGCTGATGCAGCATGTGTCGGTGTATCTTCCCCGGGTGTCAGAAGGGCACTGTTCCACATGGACAGAACCTGCGCCGGGGCTTTCTTCTTGCCTGGTGGCGCCTTCTCCTTGCCTGGTAGCGCCTTCTTCTTGCCCACCACCTTCTCGTCCGCTCGCGGCGCTGGATTTGCCGATGGTCTCTCCTCTTCGTCCGTAGGCTCGGGGCTGTCTTCAACTGGGACATCGATATCTTCTGCCGATGTTTCGTCCCTTTTGTCCTCATCATCCTTCTCCTCCACCGCACCATCACCGCTGCCGTCATGACGCAGGCTTTCGGTTTCGGGGCGTTTTGCGATTTCGCTGCGGCCTTCTTTTTTTTTTTTTTTTTGGGGGGGGGGGGGGGGGGGGGGGGGGGGCTGTACTCGTGATGCCTCCACCCCCCTGTCAGTCGCTCGTCAAACGCGTCGCTCCCGCCGGAGAGCGTATGCGGATAGCATCCTCCTCGGTTCCTCCGGTTTGCTACGGGGCTTCTTCTCAGTGGCAGCCGCTATTCCTCACGCCAGCGCTTTTTCTCAAATGAGCGAAATCAGTGGCTGACGGCCAACAATTCTTGGTGGGTGAGGACACCCTTTTGCTGGTGCTCTGCAGGAATGCCAAACCCTATACATGTGCATCCGCTCATTTTACACACATGAAATAAACTTAATATTTGTATTTCAGTGAGGTTTATACAAACTTTAAGTAAAAAAACTTCCTTATGTAGTTTGGATGAATATACACTTCTTTCCGACAGATCGTTAGGTAGGACTGTGATCAGGTTAGGGGTTGTCAATTTGACGCCAATTGAATATCTTCATTTTCATCTTTTGGCCAATGGCATCCCGTGTGGTGTGACGGGGTCACACAGCACCTTGCGCTAGAGGAAGTTATCTTCCGAGAGTATACAAACTCTCAGTGAACGGCAGTTCACAGGTCCCCTCTTTATTCAAAAGAGAGCGAAGTGACCTAAATAAGGTAGATTGTAAACTGAGTATATTTATAGGTAGATAAAGTTTGGGTTTAATACAAACTATATGTTACCTATAAAAATGCAATGTCGTTTGACCAATGGCTTTGAACGACCTTGGTACCTTATACCAAATATCCCGGAGTATAACGTGTCATACACCTGATGTGTGAAGTGTCACACTTCATGTAACCAGGGTACACTTAGGGCTACGTACCCCGTAACATGTAGGTAGGTCTCTTATTCCGACAGCTTCCGACAAATATTTGTCGGAAGCCCAGCCAAAATATTTATGGATGGATACGAACGTTCAGTTTAAAAAGGATTTCTGAAATATTCTTGTCATTCTGACAACAAGGCCCTCCAGTAGGATTCCTACTTCGAAGGAGCAAGTATTAAGGTACGTGCTTAGAAAAATGATAAAATAACATGCCTCAACAAAAACTAGTGGAACAGAAGTAAGATTAGATACATATGTACATGTACTGCATTCTTTTATTGAAATAGCGTCTTTGCTAACCTCTCATTGTGCTTCTAGAGGCCTGGGTGTGACGCAGTCTTGTCGCCCACCACCTCCCAGTAGTCAGCAAGCAGCAGCAGAAGATCACGATGGCCAACGTGATGTGTACGACCAACGCACCAGTACAGGCAACAAGCCTGCGCCGGGTATTTCTAGTACCTTTACTTGACAGTCCACCTCCACTGCATTCACCTCGGCCTCTTCCACAGTCTCGAGCGCCGCTTTCATGGCCTCGCTCGTCGCTACGATAGCCCACCAGCGTCATGTTCATCTACACTGCCACGGCCTCAGAAATGGCACTGCGCGTCTCCTATCCCACCTCTTCCGCCAGCTTGTCTCGCGCTGTGCCGCATCCCGCATTCGTGAAACCATCACCATAGAACGACGCCACCGAGTGCACCTGCTGCAGACACGTCCGATCCGATCGACGCCAGCGCCGACACAACCAGCTTCGTCACGCTCGCCGTGCTAGCACCATCGCGCGTCTCCACGTAGACCTGCACGCCGTCAAACACTATCGTACTCATTGACGAGCTCATGTCGCGCCCATAAACATCCACGCCCAGTACTCCGACCACCCCATCACTCTGTAGGGCGAGCACCGAGCGTGCATACAAGTTGGGCATCGACACATGCGCCGTCTCGTCCTCCGGTATCCCCACCAGGACCACCCATTCTTCACTCGATTACACGTCACCAGCACGCCTCCCTGCTACCGCTACCCTTCACGCTCGCTCGCCCGCGGCCGTATATGTCGCCGCTTTGCGCTCTCACCTGCCACCAGCACGCCGCTCTGCCGCTTCTGTCCTTCACGCTCGCTCGCCCGCCACCAGTGCCACCATCGCCGCCGTATCCGCCGCCCTCCGCGCTAGCTCACCCGCCAACCGGATGACGCACTGGCACCGTTGACCTTGCGCTCCAGCCAACTCTTTTTAAAATAAAAGTTTCAATAATTTAAAACCCTAGATTTAATTACAGATATTTGTTTTATAGTATACTAACGGAAGCGCCCTATTAGAGTCCGGACTATATTTAATAGTGCCACTCAAAAGTGACAGAGAGGACTTTATACGGGTGAGGACTTTATTAATCTGACTCTTTAATTTCTATGTACAGTAGGTCCTTGTAACACTTATAGATTCCAATATCTCCAGTTTGCAAGTAAGGCGTGAGGCACCAGGCACAACACACATCGAACACTTTTCGAAGAGCACTTAGCTTTCACAGCCTTCGATATGTGGGCTCCCATGCTGTCCCAAACCAAGCATTTACGCTCACCGTGCATTGCAAATGGAATAGCCACATCAATCCACTTCTTGAGCAGCTCGCTATCAACCCAAGCTCGGGGTCGGTGTGCCACGAAAAGTGGCCCTGACTTTGGATTCAAAAGACGGTGAATATTTTCCTTTCCAGACCAAAAGTAGGGGCAACTTTCAGCCTGTTGCCGGAAAATTGTTCCTCTCTGTATAATGAATGGTCAGTAAGTTTGTAATAACAGGTTTGGTAGTTTGTAAAAGGACTCTATTCGGGAGAGGCTTGTATTTGATAGTGCAGGATGTTGCACCCCACAGGACACTATTCGGAAGGGGGCTTTTATTCGGGCGCATCCGTTATATGTGGTGAGTATACAATATGTGGTGTTTGTCAAACACTGTTTGGTACCGGTACCTGAATCTGTATGTTGTTCCGAAACATGTCGGAAAGGGGTAGGGTGCCGAAACGGCTGCGATGAGGAATTATTTTGTTGTACTCTTCATTGAACGTTGGACCAGATTATTTTAACATGCCATTTGAATTGGCGAAACTCCTCAAGTTAACACCAAAATAGAACAAGGAGCCAACGTAAATGTTCCTTAGCATCTCGTGCATCTAGTGAGATATTTACGTCCTTACCAACATGTCCGAGCCAAGTACCTCGCAGCAAGAGCTGACGCCAGGCCACAAGGATTACGTAGTACGGTGTTTTGACTTCATGTCCAAAGCCAAGGAAGATGGCCTCTTTAGAGGGCAGCGAACCCGTGACATGGTTGCTGAGTGTCTACAGATAGCACACGGCACTGTTACGACTGTGACGAACACCTACAGTTCCGACAATGAGACCAAGTTTGAGGTGCACATCAGCAATTTAGCGGTGCATGTTCCTTATCAGCTATTTAACGCTAACCTCTATTAGTTTATATATGAACTCAACGCGTAAGGAGGCGTGACTACGACCTAGGATAAGGGGTCTGTTTAAATAAATATTTGTTTTTTCCTTGCACTCGAATCGTTACAATCGTAATCGGATTTGCTGCTGTTCAGTTGTGTACTTTCTTGTACTTTCTTGAGCAAATCTATGTGGTTTTGGGAATTGCCCAATCAAATGACCGCCTCAAAGGCAACCCGTTTCCCGTAAACCTGGGGCATTTGGAAAGAGTTTTAAAATAGTCTTGTAGCGCAAAACCGACTGCGAATCAGCTAATTCTACCCACATTTTTGAAATCTACTCCCGATTATACCCCTTATATCTAACTGTTGCTATAGGATTTGGGTTGTTGAATACTCATAACAGATGGCTACATTCTGGTCCAAGGACTTGTAACGAGTACAATACCTTGACTCAGTGAAAAGCACTGAGATGTGCCAAATCGATCGTGGAAAGATTATCTGGACTGCGTCAGTGAAAGCATAGTAACACTAATTTATTATTAAAAGAGCAATAGTATCAGTCTGTCAGTAATATTAACGTGCATAGTTCATCGATAATAATACTACATGCCTGTCGTTCATAAATCTAACAAAAACATACATATATATATAAATGGGTGTTTCGAAACCGACGCACACTCAAGCCCCTGTTAGGCGTTCTTACAATCAATATCCCACCAACACTTGCAATCTATAGCAAGGCATGGCTCGAACTCGTCTGAAGGACCCCCCAGATTATGGAGGTGTCCCGTTCACCCTTGAAGCCTTCGATCTCACTGCTGCCATATCCATGGGAATTCTTCACTCCAATGTCCCAATTCAACAAACCGACGCAACGGCTGCCGATTACGGTGTAGCGTACAACCGGCGGGACAACATTGGGAATGAATTTCACGCTTCACAAAGGGCTATTTAAGATTTGTGCAAGGAATTCTCCCAAACTTGTGGTTTCCAGCTGAAAGTTTCGAGCTTTTCTGCTAAGCGGAACGGATCTGGCAACGCCAAATACGCGTGCAAAAAAACTTAACGGGCAGCAGTTTTACGACAAGGATGCACCAGAGGAAACGATTTCTTGCCCTTTTTTCTTTAACGTGAGTGGAGTGGAAGGATTCTGGAAGGTGGCCCAAGCAAACTTTTGCCATAACCACGTGAAGCACGTAGGATTTTCCAGTCGGCCTGTTGCTGAGGGGTCTGTACCTCTTCTTGTTAAGGACAAGAGAAACACCACACAAAATGTTGAAGAACTTGCGAGATTGGTTGAAACCAAGATGCTGCCGCATTATGAAGGGAAACTTGCCCGAGTAAAGGGCCTTTCCTTTTAGAAACTCGGCGATCGACGTCGCTTCACTTTGGGACCAACAGCTATTTCCTGCGTTAAACAAGGCATCGAGGCAAACAACGAGGTGGGTCGCTTGAGTAGCTACCAAAAGCTGGAAAGCTACCTAAAGTTGATGACCGAGAAAAACCCAGGTTCTTATTACAAGTTCGAGAAAGAAGCTGACGGGACCTTCAAGCGGGCGTGCTTTTTCCCGAACATTGGTATTCGAGTGGCTACAATGGGAAGGCGTCTCTATGGTGTTGACGGTGCTCATCTCAAGGGTGAAATGAATAATTACGGTTTTTTTTTGGTGGCTACAGCAAAAGACTACGACAATCACATCGTACCCTTTGGATTCTCCATTGTTTTAGTAGAGAATTTCGACAATTGGCTGTGGTTCCTTCAAGCTATGAAACAAGCACTGATTGATATTGTCCGATTCACCCTTATATCTGACCGCCAAAAAGGACCTTTGTCTGCGGTGCCAGCTGTATTCCCTGAAGCCGGCCACAGATTTTGCCTTCGACACGTTAAGAGTAACATCAACTCTAAAGGGATTTCTTTAACTGGGAAGGAACGTGGACTAATAAACGATATGGCTCGGAGTGACTGCGAAAATGACTACAAGTTATTTGAAAAGCAGCTCGCTAGCACTAAACCGGGAGCTGTCGAGTATCTGCGGGGAATAGACAAGAAATATTGGGTTAAATACGCCTTCCAGGAACATTTCAAACTCCCAACATACAACGAAACGACCTCAAACCTTGCGGAGCAGTCGAACAATTGGATTGGTGACGAATGTCGAAGTGCTAAACCCTTGGAGGCCTTTGGGATTTATTTTAGAAAATTAAGTGAGCTTGTTTCTGACCGACGACAAATGGCGGCAAACTGGCTGACGAAGGCTCCTGGCTCTCAACTCGTCCCCACGCTGTCAGCTGAGCGCAAGAAGCTGGCAAGTTTTGGCGGACAATGCAAAGTTACACCGTGTATGGAAGGTGCTTATAACGTGCTGTTCGTCGGTTCCTCTAAGCAACCGGGTTGGGTGCACCCATGGCGTATGGTCAATCTACCAGACTCAGAGTGTACATGCGGTAACTGGCAGGATAATGAATTTCCCTGTGTACACGCCATACCAGCAGCAGTCACTGAAGGTCAGCGTCTGGAGACACTTTACGACGCCAAGCGGCTTTCTATCGACAATTTCCGAGATACGTACATGACTCCGTTTCGACCGTGGCCAACAGACATCACACTACAAGAAGACACTTCGCTGAAAGTCCCGGTACGTCAATCGGACCCTCCTCAAATGGGAAAACGCGGCTTTAAACCAGGTCCAAGACCCAAGCACAAGCGTCGAAAGTCAACACATGGAGATTAGCGACGGGTTTGAGGTTGCCAGAGGCGACAAAAGACACAAACAAACTTAAGCAATGCATAATACCGGCTTCTCTTATACACGCTTGGTTATCACATCATATGCTACAACATTTTTATATGTTACAGAAAATATAGAGGCTACGATGCCGCGAATGACAAGTTGCTGTGTTTTTTTGTTAAAAAAACCAATAATTTTATTTAAATTTTCTAAGTAGTTTGGGTTTTGTAATCATTAAGCCAGACGAAGTGGGATCTACGGAAGGCAATCCATTTCTAGCTTAAAATGACATATTTGAGCCATGAATGACAGGTTTTTGTCATTTTAACCGAGATTACTAGCCATTTACTGACTGCGTTTTGGACTGTTCGAGCAAGTCCAGTCTATTCAAGACTGATCATTATTTGGAAAATAGTACACCTGCATCATATAGTAATAGCTGCTATGATGATTATTAATAATATTATGATAATAGATTACTACTATCATAAAATTTCTACTACAAGCCGAAACAGTCTAGCCGAGGTCAATAATTGCCTCCCAATCCACCGTAGCTAGATCCTTGGCGCGCCTGAGGTTGTTGGAATTCGTTACCCATACATAACGATGTCCATTCCCCCCACCTTCCATAGTTTCGTCCTCGTCGTTGGTTTTAGTTTCCTCGTCGTCTACCTCGAAGTCTTCCTCATTTAACTCGTACCACCCCAACTTGTCCAACTCTTTTTTGATGGAGTGGACCTTCGTTGAAAAGCGGCTAACCGCTCTGCGTTTTTCAACTTGACGGGCAACGGCTTTTGGACCGCACCCTGTCTTTGTCTTCAAGTGTTGGATCAGTTTGTACGGTGTGCTGAGGGTAATGTGACAACGCCAGCACTTCTTCGTCTTTCGCCCTTTAAGGCGACTGAGCTTCTTCTTGGACGGGTGCCGGAGGACAGGGGCCATTGAAGCAGAATGAAAAAGGAAAAGTGACTAGTGTTTGAAAGTGAAATCCTTTTTCATTAAGAACGTAGTAATGTATGACTTGTCCAATTCATACGAATATTTCCTTTTTCTATATTGTTACTATTAATGTACTAACACTGACTCAGTGCTACTAGCGTTGCACATCGATTTGGCACATATCAGTGCTTTTCACTGAGTCAAGGTAATTCCTCCGGTTAAAATGACAAAAACCTGTCATTCATGGCTCAAATATGTCATTTTAAGCTAGAAATGGATTGCCTTCCGTAGATCCCACTTCGTCTGGCTTAATGATTACAAAACCCAAACTACTTAGAAAATTTAAATAAAATTATTGGTTTTTTTAACAAAAAAACACAGCAACTTGTCATTCGCGGCATCGTAGCCTCTATATTTTCTGTAACATATAAAAATGTTGTAGCATATGATGTGATAACCAAGCGTGTATAAGAGAAGCCGGTATTATGCATTGCTTAAGTTTGTTTGTGTCTTTTGTCGCCTCTGGCAACCTCAAACCCGTCGCTAATCTCCATGTGTTGACTTTCGACGCTTGTGCTTGGGTCTTGGACCTGGTTTTAAAGCCGCGTTTTCCCATTTGAGGAGGGTCCGATTGACGTACCGGGACTTTCAGCGAAGTGTCTTCTTGTAGTGTGATGTCTGTTGGCCACGGTCGAAACGGAGTCATGTACGTATCTCGGAAATTGTCGATAGAAAGCCGCTTGGCGTCGTAAAGTGTCTCCAGACGCTGACCTTCAGTGACTGCTGCTGGTATGGCGTGTACACAGGGAAATTCATTATCCTGCCAGTTACCGCATGTACACTCTGAGTCTGGTAGATTGATCATACGCCATGGGTGCACCCAACCCGGTTGCTTAGAGGAACCGACGAACAGCACGTTATAAGCACCTTCCATACACGGTGTAACTTTGCATTGTCCGCCAAAACTTGCCAGCTTCTTGCGCTCAGCTGACAGCGTGGGGACGAGTTGAGAGCCAGGAGCCTTCGTCAGCCAGTTTGCCGCCATTTGTCGTCGGTCAGAAACAAGCTCACTTAATTTTCTAAAATAAATCCCAAAGGCCTCCAAGGGTTTAGCACTTCGACATTCGTCACCAATCCAATTGTTCGACTGCTCCGCAAGGTTTGAGGTCGTTTCGTTGTATGTTGGGAGTTTGAAATGTTCCTGGAAGGCGTATTTAACCCAATATTTCTTGTCTATTCCCCGCAGATACTCGACAGCTCCCGGTTTAGTGCTAGCGAGCTGCTTTTCAAATAACTTGTAGTCATTTTCGCAGTCACTCCGAGCCATATCGTTTATTAGTCCACGTTCCTTCCCAGTTAAAGAAATCCCTTTAGAGTTGATGTTACTCTTAACGTGTCGAAGGCAAAATCTGTGGCCGGCTTCAGGGAATACAGCTGGCACCGCAGACAAAGGTCCTTTTTGGCGGTCAGATATAAGGGTGAATCGGACAATATCAATCAGTGCTTGTTTCATAGCTTGAAGGAACCACAGCCAATTGTCGAAATTCTCTACTAAAACAATGGAGAATCCAAAGGGTACGATGTGATTGTCGTAGTCTTTTGCTGTAGCCACCAAAAAAAACCGTAATTATTCATTTCACCCTTGAGATGAGCACCGTCAACACCATAGAGACGCCTTCCCATTGTAGCCACTCGAATACCAATGTTCGGGAAAAAGCACGCCCGCTTGAAGGTCCCGTCAGCTTCTTTCTCGAACTTGTAATAAGAACCTGGGTTTTTCTCGGTCATCAACTTTAGGTAGCTTTCCAGCTTTTGGTAGCTACTCAAGCGACCCACCTCGTTGTTTGCCTCGATGCCTTGTTTAACGCAGGAAATAGCTGTTGGTCCCAAAGTGAAGCGACGTCGATCGCCGAGTTTCTAAAAGGAAAGGCCCTTTACTCGGGCAAGTTTCCCTTCATAATGCGGCAGCATCTTGGTTTCAACCAATCTCGCAAGTTCTTCAACATTTTGTGTGGTGTTTCTCTTGTCCTTAACAAGAAGAGGTACAGACCCCTCAGCAACATGCCGACTGGAAAATCCTACGTGCTTCACGTGGTTATGGCAAAAGTTTGCTTGGGCCACCTTCCAGAATCCTTCCACTCCACTCACGTTAAAGAAAAAAGGGCAAGAAATCGTTTCCTCTGGTGCATCCTTGTCGTAAAACTGCTGCCCGTTAAGTTTTTTTGCACGCGTATTTGGCGTTGCCAGATCCGTTCCGCTTAGCAGAAAAGCTCGAAACTTTCAGCTGGAAACCACAAGTTTGGGAGAATTCCTTGCACAAATCTTAAATAGCCCTTTGTGAAGCGTGAAATTCATTCCCAATGTTGTCCCGCCGGTTGTACGCTACACCGTAATCGGCAGCCGTTGCGTCGGTTTGTTGAATTGGGACATTGGAGTGAAGAATTCCCATGGATATGGCAGCAGTGAGATCGAAGGCTTCAAGGGTGAACGGGACACCTCCATAATCTGGGGGGTCCTTCAGACGAGTTCGAGCCATGCCTTGCTATAGATTGCAAGTGTTGGTGGGATATTGATTGTAAGAACGCCTAACAGGGGCTTGAGTGTGCGTCGGTTTCGAAACACCCATTTATATATATATGTATGTTTTTGTTAGATTTATGAACGACAGGCATGTAGTATTATTATCGATGAACTATGCACGTTAATATTACTGACAGACTGATACTATTGCTCTTTTAATAATAAATTAGTGTTACTATGCTTTCACTGACGCAGTCCAGATAATCTTTCCACGATCGATTTGGCACATCTCAGTGCTTTTCACTGAGTCAAGGTATTACCTTGAAGGTAATTCCTCCTCTTAAAGATACTAAGTATCTGGATGATGTGCTACCCATAAAAATGGGAACGTCGCACTGGACCTATTTGTCGCACTGGGACCGATTTTTACGGTAGATCTGACCATCGACTTCACAATGTAGCGACGTGTTCATCAGAACGCGAAAAACAAAGAATTGCATTGAATAATTCACCATCAATGGGCTGCCGTTTCGGTGGAAAGGCCTACTCCAATCCTCCACTATATATATACTGTACATGTAGGAAGGTACATGTACTCGAACTTTCCATAGGCCGCCGTTGATACAATGCATCGACGAAAATCGTAATTACTTGAGCTCACTAAAGATTTTATGCACGAATTAAGTCCGAAATCGCTCTAGATTTTTGTGCTGGATGATTGAATCTGGCTTGAGAATTTCGTAAACATCACGGTTCGTTTACGACACTGTATGTGCTCGGCATTGACAAAACATGTACATGTACCTCACTTCCTAATTTCAGTTTCACGACCTTCATGTCATTCCTTCGTCCCACCCTCGCTCTCCTTGCCGTCACGGCCCTTGTGACCACGTCCGCCCAACTGAACGGATACTCAAAGAAGGAAGTCACCCCAGAGGACATGGAGCTGCTCCAGAAGGCGCAGAGCAACGTAAGCGCATACAACCGCGACGTCACCTCCCGCATCTGCTACCTGAAGGTCGACAGTCTCGAGACACAAGTCGTCTCGGGCGAGAACTACAAGTTCCACGTTTCAGGTTGCAGCGTCAACTCGGACAACGAGCTGGGTGGCTGTGCCAATCAGAATTGCGAGTCGTCCAAGTACGACATCGTCATCTACTCGCAGTCGTGGACCAACACGCTGGAGGTGACGTCGATTACGCCCGCCAACTAAATGCCTCATTGTTGGAGAACAGTCATCAGTTGAGAGAGATAAAGCTCGCTGTGTCCCAGTTTTTCCTCCGGACTGTACTCGGATGAGATCCTGTAGACTGTACATGTAGTTATCCTTGGAAAAAGAAACGCATTATTGCTCTAATTTTTAAAAGTGTACTGCACTTCAGCAAAGAAACCTCGTAGAGATTAAAGTACCGTCGTATCATTATGATTCTGCACACATCCGTCTTATTACCGTTGAAGATTCCGATTTGTCTGCAGTGTTTTCCAAAAACTAGCCAAGCTCTCCGATTGCTCCCAGTACTTCTTTGTAGTATTAATATAAGTTCTCTTAATTGAGCACGGTGGGTACATCGAAATCATGAAGCAGGACGACCTCGAATAAAGTTCCCAGGGTGAAAATCACTCGTGAGGTGGAGAATTTCGCGGAATCGTTGGAATTGTAGCCTGAATCAAATTAATTACCGTTTTTGGTATCGACCATCCCCTATAGTGCTATCCTACAAAAGGAGAAAGTTGCAGCAGATTGAAGAGTGTGGCGTAGAGTCGGAATAGACTTAATTGTACAAGGACGGTGCTAGAACGTCAAGAGAAGACATCGCTGCGAAGTCCGTTTGAAGACGCTTTCCCAGCTTGTGGGTGATGTCCAGTGTGTCTTCCGAGTTGGAATCCTCCATCATCTGCTAGAAATCTTTAACTGCTCGCTCATTTGTGTTCGTCGTGAGGTAGGAGGCAGGAATCAGCCGCGTGCAGAACTCCAGCAACGTCCCAGTCCTTGCTCCGCTAGTTACCGGGCGAATTGAGATCATCGCCGTCTCGTCCATGTCCATCCCGCTGTAGCCGCCTTCGCCCTCCGAGAAAATCTTCCATACAATCACGACGCGATCCTGTTCAACGAATCGACGAGACACGACGTGCCTCATGATGGACACGGTCGACCCACTGGCAAGCGTCTTCTGTACGCGGAACCGGACGGCGTCGGTGTTATCCGGGTCGGTTATGGCGTTGTAACCTTGTCGATCGGTTTGTCGATTCGTGATGGTCGCTAGATTCCACATGGCGCGACTCGTCTCCGCTAACGCAAACGGTTGTAGCACTCGGTATCGGTGCTGGAAGAATTGGAGCTCTCCGGAGGGTTTGTATCTGTAGGAGGAGTCGAACATTCCAAGGGACAAAGACCCGACCTCAGCCTCTCTCAAGGTCTGGTCGATTCGGGTGTAGCCGCCGTCCACCTCCTGGAGATACGTCGAATAGAGCGATGATACAGACGACTTCAATCGAAGCAACTTATGGTCGTTGATTGGGTCGTGAGAAGCCGCCAAGTCATTGATAGAAAGCGTTCGAGAAGGTACGGGGCATTGGGATGCGGTCTTCATACTCTCGATGTAGACGCTCTGCGAGTTGACAATCTTCAACAGCACCTTCCGCTCTGCTTCGGACCGAAGACGGTGCTGTTTCTGCTCCATTGCAACTTTTTTCCAGAACGCTTTGCTTAGCACGAGATCGTTCCGCGCAGTGGTGTTTCTCCCTTCTCGTGCATCAATCATCTCTTGTATTTTTCTGGCCAAATCGTCAGCAGTTCGGCGCAGCTCGTCGCGCTCGTTCTTCGACTTCTGACGGTATTTCTTCCGCCGGGCATCAAGAGCTTCACTCCGGCGTTTGCCCGGTGTGGTTGGGGATTTATCGCCCTCGCTAGCGTCGCTTTTATCGTGCTTTACAGCGAGCGTGGATGGGGAGACGGCTGCCCAGGCCTGCACTGGGTCAGTGCGATGGCATAGCTGGAATCTGCCCCCGAATGACGTACGTGGTGTGGATCCTACTGCTGGAGTTGACGTTTCTAAGAACGCGGTCACCTCGTCGAGGAAATCTAGGTCTGTCGCCATGTTTGCTGCACCAGGAGGCTTTACGAATGACCTGAATACGGCACAAGTTCCGTCGTATTCTTTCACGCCATCACTGATTTCAGTTAATCAGCTGTAGCTTTATGTGTCATATGGTTATTTATAAAAGGTTTTGCACGAGTCATAAGATCACGTCAGAATGTTTAGTCACGCGTTGTATTACGGTTGTCGTGCTGCAATCACATTTTGAGCCCTTAAATTAATGGCCATGATCGCGAAGAGATGGTGACCGTATCGGTATAATATTTGAAATCTAAATGCGGGGATCGCCTCATTGTCACCTTGCGTCCGTTCCCCGTTTGTGCTTACACTCCGTCCTCCAGTGCCTCCGCCCATCAGAGTTGGGATGCGAGCTCTGTCCTTGGGTATCACAAGCTCTCTCCTTGCACTTGGCCCAGCCGACTCAAGAATAAGAATTCGTCTTCGTTCACCTCACCCTCACGCTCCTCTCGTTCATGCCGCCTGCAACTCCTCATCAGTTGGTTTATTGCACGCTATCCGTACATTCCTTCCGTCCGTAACGGACCAACGGACTCCGTTGGTCTTATTAATACTCGACCCTTCATCACCATCGTAAGCTAGCAGACCATCTTCCTGGCAGATCTTACCTGTCGTATTGGCGTCATGCCGCAGCACTGGCTCGTTACAGTTGATAACATTTTAAGAGCTTTTCCCAAAACCAGTACCAGTACCAAAACAAAAATAAAGTGGACCACTTTATTTTTGTTTTGTCATTGCAGTGAACAGCACTATTTGTACTAGTTCCACTGGAACATCTAGCCAACGGGCCTGAGCATCGTGTGGGTGGACACTGATCGCCTATAATCGCACTGCACAAGTCAACCATGACGGTAATACGTCGTCCCTCTACAGTGTGCTGACGAATGTGGTGGGAAGGTCGTCCTGTACCAGAATGATGTCGCTCCATACAGCGCCTGTACTCGCAACTACTTCGCTGAGAACATGGATATGTGGGTCCAGCTATTTGACTCGAACGACGCGTTTTTGAACTATGTCAAGAGTGACAACTACGGAGACAATTTCGAGAGCCTGCAGGTAGTCTTATCTTGCTATGCCATTGCCACTGTGGACTGAAACTTCCAAAACAAAGACTTTACTAATCTCACTTTGGTGAACGTGTCGTTAGCAATTTACAGATTCCTGTCAAAATAGAGCTGACAATAGTAGTTTTGTTTGATTTTCAGCGATATATAGTCAAATGGTCTGATAGAATTTAATTAATTGTGAGTTAGCTAAAGCTGTAATCTTGCATAAAATACGTTGCCAGCCGCCCTGTTTGGAACCGTTGTCCCAAGGTTAGTTCAGATGTACCATGAAGGCTTGTCATATCGAGCAGAGTCTTAGTAGATGCCTAACGAATTTGTTAAGGTCGTAAAATTTAAAAATGCTTGGGCGAGAAAAGGCGGATACGGCTATAAGGAGGAATAGTTTATCGACTATCCTTAATAAAATCGCTTTAATTTTTTATATCAGAATGCAGTTTATTTCTAAATCCTTAATCCAAAAATCATTTTACTCCAAATATCGTCTTACTCCAAAAATTGTCTTACTCCAAATTGCGTCCTACTCCAAATGGCGTCTTACAAAAAAGGATATGATCCCAAAACGCGTCTTAATTTAAAATTTGTCTATACTGACATAAACCACCAAAGTCAAATACAGCATCAAGAATTGTTGGCAGAAGTATTGTATAAAAACAAGACAAAAAGAATATGTTTGTTCTCTCGAATGAATTAAGTATATAAAACCAACTATGGAAGCGAAAGTCGATATATTCCACATTCTGGGCACAAAGGCGTAAATCCATTGTTTCTCAAGTAGTCGTTACTGCAAATAAATGGCCGCAAGGGCTAATATAGAGAGGGGGCTGCACATTTTGCCAACATATATGGCAAATACTCGCCACAAATCCGGTGTTCACAATTCATTCCATTTGTAGGACGAGCGTCAGGATTGTTAAGGTTTGTGTAGCAGACAGGACATTCATCACTTATATCGTTTTTTCAGTAGCTTCGAGAGTCCCAACCTTCTCAGCTTCCCCATCGTTAGTACGTAAATTTCCATTATTAAGCCTCCGCTGTCGAAGTTTTTCTTGATACCGCGCGTTTCGCGCTTTTCGTTTCTCTTTTTTTTCTTTGTTTCCGGATCACAATTGTTCTTCCGCACATGTTTTTGGAGGTTTGATCGACTGGAGTATGCGTGTCCGCACACGTGACAGAGAAAGTCAGGAGACGCGGAAGCCCCAGTTGCGTCCATTGTACTTACAAAGCTCCAAAATAGTCTGAAAGAAAATTGTTACTTATATTTATAGAATCCTTAGCGCTACAAAAATAAAGTGGTCCACTTTATTTTTGTGTGGGTACTGGTACTGGTTTTGGGAAAGGTACTGATTACGGGATTTGAGCTCACATATGGTACTGGTTTTGGGAAAAGCTCAAAATTTTAAACAGGCCACCTGCTGATCTGGTCACATTCAACACCATGTCTCTCTCTCCACTTTCTGATCTGGTCAAGCTGGTGACCCAAAATTTGGGTAGAATCTAAGGAGCGCGGGAGAATCTAACGCCCGTGCAAAAAATAACTCAAAATGTACAGAGCGTTTGAGCAAGAAATAAGACATTGACGTCTAAAGAAGAGTAGGTCTGTGCTTTCACCTAGAAGAGCAGGTATGTGCTTCTGTATGACGCACATTATTGTACGTCTCGTGCATTTTGGCGGAAATAGGTTAGAACAACGATTTAGTCACTCGACGAGTAACATATTTGAGAGGGTTAACGACTTCAAGGACGAGTTAGGATTAGATAAAAGCGAACGGCAGACATTCAAACCGCCAATCGTTGTCTAAACTCATTTAAGTCACTGATATTCAGCTGTTCAAGGACAAGCATGACCAAGTCAAGTGATCTTCGTTGGCAGGCGGTATCATTGATGTGTATTTCGATGTTGAAATCGCGCATGTTGCAAGTACTCTCGGTGTATCGAAAAGGTCCATTTAAGAGGTGGTATGGGTGGTTTCTCAATCGAGGTATAATCGAAGAAAAGAGTCGAAAGCAACGCACGTCAAGATGGTCGCAAGACGTGTGCCAATTTGTTCGTGAATATGCTTAGTCTCACCCGTGTATCTAAATCGACGAGCTGCGGTCAGCACTGAGAGCTCGCTTCTCTACTCTGGGAAATACATCCAAAGCCAGTATTTGTAGAGCCCTCCGCTTCGATCTGCACCTCACGCGCAAGGTGCTCAGCAAACGGGCAAGGAAGGCTGCTCCGGTGGGAATTGCGGTAAGCTACAACAAGCTACTTCCATTTTACAACGGACCAGAACAGCTCGTCTTCTTCGTCGAGACAGCGACAGCCGGTCGTGACTGTATGCGTGGTCGCCGATGGATACCCCTGCCGTGGTGGACCTGTCGTTCAGACGGGGTGAGCGTGTGATTGGTAGTCGTTTCGGAAATATGATTCTTGAGTTATACTAATACTACTACAATTTACATAGTAGTCATATGTATACCAATAAGCGGGTATTCACTATGGGTAGTAGTATCACTCTCAAAAGTCAGTATATAGTACTCTCAAAGATTAATTTTCCTAGGAGCCTAAGTCAGTCCTCATTTGACAGCTTTTGGCTGAGTGGCTCTCGATCGACAGCGAGATCGCCATTTCTAAGGAACCGAGGATGGCTGCCAGTGATATAAACGACCCACTCAGCAGCTAAGAATGGGGTGTGCTGTGAAAGGTTGCCAGGAAGCCGACGAGCTTAAAAGGGACCCGTGTACTGTGTGTGGAAAGCTAATCCATCACATGTGTGTTATTGGCGTCTATGAAGGCAATGATTCGGCACTCAATGATGGCTATAACAGTCATTTTTGTTCTATTTTCACCGGTGGTGTATTGATTGAAAGTTATAACTAAGTTTTGCATTGTGCGTATCGTGCATCTGGGGTCGCTCCACCTGCCTCGACCACCGCCACTGGAAAACGGCTGCTCAAATCTGGCAGATTGAGAGAGGTTTAGGAGGGTTGCGACTCTTACTTCACCCCATCACCAGATCTGCCTGGTCGTAGCGATGTCGACCGCGTGGGGAAGCACCGAAAATCAGTGGCACAAACTGAGGTAAGGACCTCAAAGTAGAAGACGTCTCCGTCAGCTCAAATCAAGGCTGGGAAGAAGAAAGTCGTTTCTTTCTCAGGACCTGATGACAATTAGTTTCACAATCGCACCGATGCTGCAGCCTTTACCTCCGATGTCAGATCTTGGTGTGCCACAGACGGTTAAGCACGCGAGGAATGCGGGCACTACAGACGATGTCTGGGACCTCATTCACACTCTCGACGTGTCCGTACAAAAAGTAAAATCATTGAAAGCCGTTCTGACAGCTGCATCACAATATTTGCCTGTTGTGCTGTCAGACTATCAAGTCCCGCTCCAGAACGAGACCCTACAGCTGGGAGGAGGCTCTGCGGAGCACCATGAACGCAAGTAATGCGAAGGATAACATAGAATCGAAGCACTCTGACCATCTTCTTGCGATTCTAGTCGAGCAGAGTGGTACGGATAGGTCAAAGAGAGATCTCGAGGCCGCCGAAGCGTTATCCGCGTCCGTATTGGACCTAACACGAGAACTTATGCAACAAGAAACCAGTGCGACCTCTTCTGACATGGTGAGGGTGGTACCAGGAGAAGTTTCCTTTAAGCCATTCTTTCGAGGGAGCGAGAAGACTTTGAACGCTCTCATTTCGAATCGCTTGATCTCGCAGGGACTACCGTACACGTTGCACGCCTCTGCCGCTTATCACGACCTCATTCACGCTGCTACTGGAAACCTAGCATTCCAAGTTCTTGGCCGCGACAGACACGACCGTCTACTGAATGGGCACTTTAACTATTTTGCGCGTTGGTGGGTGTATTGATATCTACTGAGTGTGAGAAAGCTTGTAACCTCAAGTTTCTCAATCCAATTCACGGCATCTGGACAAGCTGCGGAAAGAATAGCAACGTAGGTGCTTCTGTCGCCTGAATTGATAGTTTGTGGTGATTTCGGTTTATTGCGGTCCTCGCTTGCGTGAAAATGACGGCCCCAACGCTGTGGGAGTCGCCAAGGTCATCGACAGTGTTTTAAAGCACGCTGCACCCATGAAATTCGGTCAATGATGCAATATGCAATGCCCGACACTACTTCATTAGTGAAGAACGTGGCTGATCACATTGACACTGAGCAAGAAAGCTGCTCTATGCATCTATGGTGCCTGTGTATAGGCTACGGTATTGGACCCAAAGCCAATATTCAGACTACGACTGTCTGGAACGAATCTACAAGCTCGTGGGCCAAAATCATCACTGCGGTAACCCCCGGCGACGCTCTAGATGAAGGAGGCGACGTGATCCACAAGCTTCGCAGCCTGAACAACCACTTCAAAAGCCCCACACAGCGCAATGTGCTGAAGCAAACCCAGGAGGCCCTCTCGTATCCAGAGGTGGCCACCGATGACTGACTAGGATGTCCGAGCTGCCTACACATGCAAACTTATCCGAAGATCTGTTGTCAACTACGCCGCTTTCGATGCATATTTTCAATCTACGAAGGATTCCACTACTGCATGGAGTGCTCTGAGCGCAAAAGATTAAATAATCTTGCTTTGGTGGAGGTGCAAAGCGAGAACCTTGTGTCGTCGTACATGGTAGTGTTCCGTCGACTTGCAGAGAACAAATCAAAAGGCTTTTAGTTTTGAGTTCATGGTTGTTGAGGTTCCCGAAGCCAAGGATGCAAATGAAGCGAGTCATCGTCGGGTCACGAGGACGCGGGACCAGTTTTCGGACGCTGGAATAACATGTCTACGAAGAACTCTCCTGCAGCTGCAGGCCCGTTTTTCCAATATCACCACCGATTCAGTGGCGTGTGTTCTACTCGATCTTAGGACCAACTCCAGTGCCAAGCAGATTGCAGCCGTCGGTGATATTCCACGCAAGGAGAAAAAGACAATGTACAGGAATGGAGCTGACTATCTACGGGACGAGCACCGAAAGGTATTGGCCCAGATGACGAAGGAGGGGAATATATATATCCCTCAGCAGTCGCTGTTTCAGAGTAGCCTATTGAGCCAAGATTTGGCACCTTTTTCCTCGCCCTAATCAACGGGCTGGGATGACGCTGGCGAACTGCTACGGGGGGCATCCATTCGAGCTACAAAGACAAGCGATGAGAGCCGATGCTCTTATGAAAGAGTGGCTTGATTTAGAGCCAGAGCGGCTGGAGATCGCCCAACGCCAGAGCCCCAACATCAAGATTGGAAAGCTGTTCAAGGGCATGTTGGTTGATGCTCAGAGCGGGATGCTTTACGCACTGTTGGGCCTGTACAAGCATGTAGATGTGCTTAAGTGTTTTCGAGATGAAGACGAAGTTCCGTTTCCCTCTATCGCGCTACTAGCGCGTATCCATCTTGGCAAAATATCGTCATCAGCGTTTCAAGATAGGGTAATTTCAACTGGAGAGATAGTTAAGGGGACCTCTAAAGACAAGGACGGATAGCAGACGAGCGGAGACCAGCTTCTGCTCCGGCACAACAGGGACTAAATCATGAAGAACAAGCAGGACACTGGCAAGTTGAACGATTCGAAAAGACAGAAATAGTAGTTGAAATAGTATACTAATATGACTACGACTACTACCACTTTGTAAAAGATCTACTAGTATTAATATGTCTCCATCCGTGCGGTCCCGATATTCCCGGTAATACTACTACCGTTTTGTTTTACGCTACTACTAATCCATGGTCTCCGTGATCGCTGCAATGGATACAACAGGTTTGTTTGCTTGGGAAATGATGGGGGGGGGGGGGGGGGGGGGGGGCAGAGAGTTCCACAAGGCTTTTAGTGAAAAGATTGCACCGTTGCTAAATCGGTGGCCTCTTCTTAAAAGTATTGTAGCTCTTGATAACGCAAAGATACACATGTATCGTGAGCTGGATGAATTAGTACATTCCACGGGTTCTCTACGCTTCTTCCTTCCTCCGTATTGCCCACAATTAAATCCTAAAGAAGTATTATTCCCTCCACTCAAGCGGTGGATCATCAACCACGCCAACATGGCATTCCAAACTAACCCCGAAGCCGTATTGGAGGTTGCATTACGAGATTGCACTCGTTATAGCGGCTGTTTAGGTAAACAAAATTGTATCGAAAATGCGGATATTCAACCGATTAAGTTAGGTATGTATTTGACAATAGAGATGACAGTACTAACTAAATTAAACTACAGCTTGTCTTCCATCATCGTCTACTCAGTCTGCTTCTACGTATTCGTCGAAGTCGTCCGCTCTGTCATCTCCTACGTCTGTATGATCTAAATCAGATGCATCTTCAGATACGGCAGCTGTACGTACTGCTCGTTTCGCGCACGAGCGGCGGCCGGAGATCATATCCTGGTAGACCCAAAGCTGCCCGAACCTCTTGGATGTGTAGGTCGATAGGTACTAGCTCGCCGTTAATCATGATATGGATACGATGATCCTCCGCATTTGCTGCGCTTGTCCCCGCCGCAGCTTCGTGTTGGTGTTGGCAAGCGCGAGCGTCAATGTAGTTTAGCTGACGGAAGGTCTCGTTGTTCGGTTGAACAGCTGGAGCATCGTCATGTTGCCGCGCTTGTACATTTGTCCAGAACTCGAGCGATGCTGTCCCTGGGGCCTCTCGGTTTTCACTCCTCAAGGTCCCCGCTATATTGCGAGAGGCCTGGGCCATACGGGCAGCCATTGCATTATTGGATTGGGTTTAATTTCTTTACCCGGTTGACGTACATGAACAGGGCTAGCCGCTGGCTTGGAATCTTTCTTCTACCCCACATAGCTGTAAGAACTCTTCTGCGTCCTCAGGTAGACTGGTAGTCACTCTGTCGGGCGGCTTTACTGTAGACGCCAGCATCCGCTGTCCAAGTCACACCCGAGTCGTCCTTCACCAAGCGTCGCAGCTACTCCTTAAGTACTGCGTACCCTTCTTCAACCAAAAAGTCATAGCACGTCGCGATCCGTGAACCGCTCTACAGTCGGTTAGAGAGCTTCAATCTTAATAGTCACCTATGTATCGCACTCGTAGCGAAGCTCGTGTAGAGCAGCCTCTATTCTCAAGTTGCTTTCGATAGTAAACATTTTCGTCTGAAGAAAAAACAACGAGTTGGCCGTTTTATGGAAAGCTATTTCTATAAATAGCAACAACGACTTAGGCAGCGAATAGAGCGCGCAAAATCAATGAAGTCGACAATAACTCGCCCGAGTTAATATGCAAACCAGAGTGCTCCGCATCTTAGAAGCCATTCATTTATATTCGCGCGAGCTAACTTAAATCCTAGTCCAACTTACTCTAACTCGCGCGAGCTAGCTTAAATCCGAGTCCAATTCAGTTTAACTCGAGCGAGTTAAAATTGATTATTATGATTCTATTTTTTTAGGCTCTAAACTTGTCGTTGGAGGCGACCACCACTTTAGAATCAACTCCACGATGGCCAAACGCAAGTGTATGCCGATGCCAGAGAGGGAAAAAGTAGAACTACTGAAGCGGTGGAAAACCTATCCCGTTTGGACCATCGAAAAACCTTCGCGTGAGCTGAAAGTGAAAGAACCTACACTTAGAGGTTGGGAGAAAATATATCGGGACAAATTAGATCAAGCTGTGGGCTCGGACCGGAAGAGAAATAAAGGCGCCGACCAATCACGAATTGGATCACCATTGTGTTGTGGTGGTCCATTTTAGTGATTACGTTGTCAGCATTGTCATCATTGTCAGCATTTTCGATCTCCAAGACACCGGGGACCGGTACGCAACGATGAGATCATTCCGGAATAGAGAGCTGATTGTCTTTTATTGAATTTACCAATATTTACCATTACGGATTCACTATAGCTCGCGCGACTTATTGTGGATTGAGAACCGATTCACTTTAACCCGCACGACTTAAAGTGAATAGCGGACTAATTCACTAAAACTCGCGCGACTTAAAGACTAATTGACTATAGCTCCGGGCGACTTAAAGTGCATTAAGACTGTAACTCGCCCGACTTAAAGTGTGAATTTGAAGGAGATATGCAGATATTAATGTATGGAAATCACGTTATTAATAGTGAGCCGGCGAATGGGAGCGTAGGACTTGTATCTCCGTTGTAATTTTTAAAAGAATTCTAGCCAAATTTCACAAGCAAAATCACCACACAGTACTTTCAACTCGCGTGATGAAGAGGTATCGTTCGCTTACGGGAGAGATCTTGTTGCTCGATCATTCTCGGGGCGAGCTGTTCTGCAAGCTCTCTTATACATGTACCGTACGAAAAATGGACTATTTTTTGGCACAAACGAGCTGTACTGAGCTTTTTGTTTGCTCGGGCGCTCTCCCAAAATTTGTACTACAACGAAACATACCAAAAAAGAGACTGCGTAACTGATTTAGTTATATCCGGCAAAAATGAAAATGAAACATGTGAAAGTGGCACATAGAACAGTAAAGCATTTGAATCCCTAAATGATAAGGAGTGTAAACGGCCTACCACTCGGTTCCATCTCAAATCTAACACTTCTCCTTTTTGAACATAGGTTAGTAGTAGTGGTATCATTTAATGATAGCAGGCTAAGCGCACGCTTAGCTCTATCTGGGAGTGTTTTTAGTTATATGTCAGTCGAAGGACAAATAAGTAAAATGGTAAAATCCACTATTCGCTATACTGGGGGAAACATGTGATCTGGCAGTGGGCCCTGGTGAAGAATAAGTACTGGTACTGCAATTTTTACTCTATTTCCAGAGAAATCGCTGTGTGAAAAATATGCTGTTTTGACCAAGTTTAAAAATAATATGTTTCAATATATATATTGACCAATCATATTATTCAATATGCTGCTTGTTCTCTAAAATAAATATGTAATTGAAACACCAAATCCTGTGCTTGATTTTTAACTATACAAATGTTATCTGCGTCCTCGCCCTCGCCATTTTAAGCATTCATTATGATTGAATATTGAACGAACAACTCACAGAAACTTGTATCTGTGTAAATCGCGTGTAAATGCGAGCGATTAGTTTTTTTCAGGTGCGCCGGATGATCGCGCGGGTAGATACGGGCATTTATAAAAAAAATATTGGTGTGGGAGGGACGAACTAACCCAGCTCCTTCGACATTTTAGTAACGTTTACGAGACACTAGCATGCTTGTAGGCACTCATGGATTCTTGATGAAGATCGCTTGGCGCGAGCAAAGAGACCATGGAGACATTCATTTTTTTCGCCCTGCAGAACCTTTAGATAGTGTGGCCAGATCCAATGTTAAAGAAATGTTGGTACGTAATTCATCAGAGCGACCGCTCTCTACCACGGTTGTCCTATTTTGTGGGCTTGGTATTAATTTCGGGAGCTCGTGGGAGACGCTTCCAGAATATAACTTTAAAATGGGGCCCAGAAGCAAGAGTAAAACAGCTTGTTAGGACACCATGTGAGCCTATTTATCCTTGCTCTGTTCTCGGATTGAGTTTGTACGTGCTTAACAGCTACTCCGTGGAAAAGGTCTAAGCAGCTACGCAGCACCAGGTGCACCGTGGCAGAAACCCAGAATGAATTCCTCACGAGAGATCGCGTGGTGGTGCACTTCGTCCAAGGGAAGGACAACAACTTGTCGAGCGTCTTGAGTGAAACCACGAATAGCCGCTATGCATACGTAGTCACCGTCAGGGCCAGGACTATGTCGTTCGTGTCCACCAACTACTACTACCTAGCTAAAAGCTACGTGACCAACCGATTCAAGTCACAATAACCATTATTCAATACGAAGCCGTTTTCACGGACAAGCTCTGGATTAGACTACTGTGTGTAGGGTGGTTGCTTCACGATTAGTTTTACCTGTACAGTATCAGTAAGGACCTTGACCACTTCCCAAAAAACTCCGGACTCCACAGGTGGCCAAGACAACGCGTAGAGCCAGTCCACCCTCGAGTGGCTGCCCCCCTCTTCAGGACGGGAAGCCCCGCCACTGGGCGGCCGGGAGGGGTACGCGTGGCATGCTGGCAACGCCCGTGCTACCCATCGTCGCTTCATTGGGTTCAGGATCATTACATCCGGCTGTTAATCAAAAGGCCAAGGTCGTGAAAATGGGGCATATAACTGTCCCGCCAATTACTCTCTAGTGATCGTAGTGCGACTTGCACAGCGGGATCGCGTATTTACTTTGGTAAACCGGACTACATTACAGTAGCGCGTCAATAAGAAACCCATGCGAACTAATATCCTTGTAATTTGTACTGACCACCTTAACCTACTCAAAGTGGCGGGGTACTTTTCAATGTACCCCTTTCCGGTACTTTGAGTAGGTTAAGGTCCTTTTTATTATTTTAGAGGAAAACGGTTGTGACTTAGCTACCCGAAAGACATCATGTGACCTTTGTGGGTGTCCGCCTCAATCCAGGCCACCCTGTAGTCCCAGCGCTCCAGCAGCGCTTCCATCCTTGGAGTCTGCAGGCCCCTCCACTGCGTAGTTGTCAGGTGTCACTACCACGAAAGCGCGATGTCACCTTCCACGACGTTGGCAACTTGTCCGCAGTGCAGTCCAATTGACCACAGAACACGTTCTCGGAGGTGTCAGACCCCGCGTGCTTAATGGCGTCGCTCAGATGTCTTTTGGCGGGCATAGGTGTGTCCACCGAACGACTGATACAACATGATTTATATACAAATCTTATTCGGTCCACCTACGCGAAAACATGATGCAACACTGTATGGTATGTCGAACGCAGCCTCATCATCTGCTGATATCTATTTGAACAACATTCAAGCGAATTCAACTAATTCGGTTAGTCGTAAACCGCACCTCTGTAAATACATGTACTCTCGATATAAAATATAGAGAATTTACAGTGATGTTACCGTTGGCGGCCACACCTGGGTGACATCACTAGTACAGATGATATCCAATTATGCATTACCATTTTTCTTGATTAAAGTAAACATGCTGTTTCTGATACAAGCTTGAATGGCAGGTTTTGCACGTTTAGCGAAGAACCCCATTATATTGGGTACGACAATCCAGTGTAGATCTTATAGAACAGGTGTATCAAGTGCTGAAGTAAATTTGTTTAAGGTTTGTGTTGAAAACGTTAATTTGGGATATGAGAATAAAAAGTTAGAGTAGTTTTGGGTTTGAATGACTCGCCTCCTATAGCTCTGGATATGAAATACCTGAGAACTTACTGTAGACTTGCTTCATAAGTCTTTGGCGGACTACTATACTGTGGCATGGCGATGGCCTTTATATCATCCTTGTAAACGATGCCATTAATTATTACAGACTCTTTATATTCGCCGAATGACAATGGCTGGCTAATCTACCACTTTAACCGCAAAAAATAAAACTAACTAGAGGCGTTGCTTCGGCAAGGGAAAGAATTTGATTTTTTGCGTCGTTTTGAAAAAAAGAGTGAATTACTACTACACTGTCTACGGTAATTAGTCTTACTGAGACTATTTAATGTGTTGAGTCTGCATGTTTAGTCACCATAATTAGTCTGACTTAGACTATTTATTGACCTATACTATTGATGAACTCTAAAATAGTCTTTGTCAAAAACATTGATTGAAGAGGGACTCGAGCCCTCCACTCCCACTTTAACACGAGGAGGTACGGACGACTCGGCTGATTTGGTATCAGTTACTAACCCGTTCAACAAGTCTTAACTGTGACACTAACATGTCATGTGTGATTCGCATTTACAGGCTCACCTTAAAAGTGCTCAAGATGTTTCTTTATGATATCCAGGAGATAGGGATAAAGCTGCTTAACTGACCACACACCGGCTAATCCAAGCGACAAACCACACCGTATCATCGCCTTACGCGCGTAGGACATACCGTTCTTGTCTTTTATTAGGCTGACTGATTTCCCCGGCTCTGAGCAGCTTGCAGGAAAAACTTATTGCCTGGATTTTGATGCTTTCCGGACCACGAACCATCCATCCGTATCTTGTTTAATAGCTTTTCTCAATCAATTGCATTTTCTTCTCGTTCCACTTGACCTTCCACGCGTCCTTTATCTTAGAGATTACGAATGCGTTCGCTGGTTGACAGAGGTCTATCGCGTTTGGAGGGGAAACATCGAGACCAGATTTGATAGCATCGAGTTCGGCACGGCGTTCCCCAGCTTCCAGGTGGCCAGAGCAGTTATCAAGGAAGATAATTTTCTTTCGTCCACCCACGTCTGCAAGCATCGCTCGTCTCTCTTTGAGATATTCTCGAAACAACTTTTGCGTCATCCATCCCTTCTTGCTCAAGCGATAACATACCCCGCGGGTTTTGTCTGGAACTCCGTGGATAGGTAATTGCCACTTGAGTTCATAAAAATTATCATTGGTGGGTGTATCCGCGCACTCGGTCCGCCAGACAGCCTGGCGACCATCGCCATTCCTTCTCCTCCTGACACTACGTCGGCATATTGGACAGTCTGGTCACCGCAAAATCCGAGTGTCTTACCGTTGTCGAAATCCACGACACAGTGAGTTTCGTCGATGTTCTCGATTGCATTTTCATCGAGCAAGACGTCTTCAAAACCGCGCTGTATTTCACCCAGATTGAACGCCATTTCTTTCTCTATGTGCCAAATCTCTTCTTTGCTGGGCTATTTCTTCCCAGTCTGAGATCTGATAACGATCTGATAAGGCTCCATAAAGCTTTGAGCCACACGGTGATGTTATTTTGTCATTGATCAGCGCACCTTTTGAGTCGACACGCCTGGAATGAAAGGGTCCAGTGCTGCTTCGGATGATATCCTTGGCCAGCTGCAGTAACAATGCCGGCTCAAATCTAACGCCAAGTTTGCGGAGTCTGTCAAATTCGTCTAACGGGATCGAGTATAGCCACTCCACCCACGCACGCCTTGGCCTCCCGCGTCCCCCAACAGCTTTTGCGTTTATACGCCGCCTTCCGCCACATCGACGCGCTGAAATCGCGACCGAGCCGCGCTCTACCTTCAATATGCGCTCTTGTTTCTTCGACCAGTCTAAAGCTCTGGCTAAGCTAGCCGCACGGGTAGCGGGGTTGAAAATAGCAGGATATTTCTTTACAGCCTGTATACATGCCTTTAACTCCACTGGTCGCCTCGTACAATTTCATCCAGCGTACAACGTTTCGACGGTGATCAATACTGCTTACGGATTGTGCGTGGCGCAAAGATTGACTTGACTGTGAAGGTTTCTGTTGAGACGAGTCAAGTTCAACGTCGGAGTCGCTGTCGAGCAACACCACGGCATCTGCCATGATATTAGTGCTGATGTGCTATCTGATGCATCTTGGGTCTCTTGGTCAACGTGGTCACATTTGGGACAAACCACACATTGTCCGAAGCCTTCACTTCCTGTGGGACGTCCACAGAATGGGTGCATGTGGCGGGAGCAGTTTGGACAACAATGAACTGGGCCAACAGGCTGGCCGCAGCCCCCATACGGCGCAGTAGACTTGGTGGTAGACATGATGTATGAGCTTGTAAAACGAAAGTGACGATGTAGAAATAAATGAATGGGTTCTGCAAGCCTTCCACCGTCCAGTCCTTCACCCCTACCACCGAAGCGGAGATACCATCAGACACTCCATCAGCGCAGTAATAGTGGCTCTATAAATGCTTGCAGTTGGCTGGCACTTCGAGAACCACGACCAGCATAACCAACTGATTTAAAACAAAAGCGTAATAGGAGATTAGATCGAAGCGCCTTTACCCACATGACCAGGTCAGACTAATTAGGAATTATAGTGTTTTGCCTGAACACAAAATGGTCTGACTTAGACTTTTTTTAACTTAGACTATTTTTGCACACATACTAATTACCGTAGACAGTGCTAAATAGTAATACAAATTTTGAATTTTAGAAATATAAAATGAGTAATATTTAACATTGCTGTTGGGACATACAAATAACGACCCAAAGTGCGGCCGAGAGAGACGATGACGGCGTCATGCACATCGAGAAAAGAAGCCACGAGCTGCTGCACAAATACACGATGCATCCAAAGCTTGCGTTAGCTTATTAACACTGCTGCGAATGCCAACCCCGGTGCCTTTGTCTTCAATAATGAGCGACTTATCGCATTGGGCTTCCTAACAACATTCACGCAACACTTATCGTAGAACGTACGCTAAATATTTTGTACTCCTTAGGAACTATCGATACAAGTAACAATCGCGCAATTAAACAAGGGGGGGGGGGGGGGGGGGGGGGGGGCAGACCGCCAATGTAATAGCATTTGTTAGGCTGTCCAGCAGTCCTCCCAGTATGATTATAGTACCCTTTGCTCTTTCTTCGTGGTCAGGGGTTGATTTTGGGAGCCAGGCCCTCGAAGATACCGGGCTTGACTCAGGAGTTGGCTGTGTGGAGCGCTATCTACCAATCCCATATCACGCAGACGAGCTTAAATTTGATAAATGGGCCTGCAAAGAAACGTTTACGATCAAACTGCGCGTTTGGCTTCACATTTTAGCCAACTTTGTAAGATGCAGTTATGGTGTAACGTGAATATATCAAGAAAAGCGAGACGTAGTGTGTGCTGGCAATTGATGAAGGATTACAGTCCTAGCCCCTTTGTTAAACGGCTGGATCGCCGCTCAAATCTAACTACAATACTTCCTCTACTTAACTGGGGTAATCGACGTCACCTCCAGCGTGTTGGTCCAAGACTGCGAGTAGATGACGATGTCGTACTTGGACGACTCGCAATTCTGGTTGGCACAGCCACCCAGCTCGTTGTCCGAGTTGACGCTGCAACCAGAAACGCGGAACTTGTAGTTCTCGCCCGAGACGACTTGAGTCTCGAGACTATCGACCTTCAGGTAGCAGATGCGCGAGGTGACGTCGCTGTTGTATGCGCTCACATTGCTCTGCGCCTTCTGGAGCAGCTCCATGTCCTCTGGGGTGACCTCTTTCTTCGAGTATCCGCCGTCCATTTGGGCGGACGTGGTCACAAGGGCCGTGGCGGCGAGAAGAGCGAGGATGGGGCGAAGGAATGGCATGGGTGGTGAGGTAGATTTCGGCGTTGTATGGTTGGCCGTTGTTAGGATAATTGGGAAATGAGGAATGTTGCGGTTTATACGATAACGGGAGATGGATCCTCGACCGCAGTGGTGCATTCTTATCCACCGTATGATACGGTTTCATTTTGCGGATAACCCCCGATTGGACCGAACATACCTGTGCACAGGTGTTGGTAATCAATGTAATCAGAGTTCGATTGGAACAACTCGTTTCTAGCTGTGCGAAGTCCATCGGGGCTACAATTTCCATGCTGTGCGTTTTTGTTGCGGAACTCAATGTTCGGCGCTGGTAAAAACGTACCTAAATGTGTTCTAACATGTAAACGTCCTAATTGTTCTAAAATATAGCTTTGTTTTTTAAATGTAAACTATTCCGACAGTACATTGTCGAGACTTGCCTTCGCCGGAGTGAGCGAAAAGAATATGAAGCCCGCTTGCACTATGAACTAACGATAGTAATGACCAGCAGAGCTTTCCGTGGCTGGGAGCCCCTTCGGCGCCCCCGCGGTTCGCTTCGCTCGCGATTTAAAGATTAGATGTACTGGATAGTGCAATCCTCGGATCGCTGGTGAGCTTGGCGCTGGGACCGCCTCCGCAAATACCGCGCGGCCCTGCTTCACAGTAACGCTCCTCGCACCCGCCCATTGTCACCCTCTGCTACGTAGTACATGTACCGGTATTTTACGATAGATGGTCTCACGCTCCTATCCATATCTCACGGGAAATTTCGTGAGATATCACGTCTCAACAACGCTTTCTCCGTCACGCACATGTACCGGTGAGTTTAAAAGAAATATCTCTGAGAGGCGGCAACGTTTTCTATAGGAGTACACTTATATCGCAAGAAAAAGGTTCAAATACACGGACTAGAGTTCGCTAAACTGTCGCCTTATAGTCACGAACGTTGGGCCCGAAAAAAACGTTCCTAAAATCGTTCTGAAAGTGCTATAATTGTACTAGCTGATACTGATATAAGTTAAGTGTAGAGCATGCAGCCCCGCGATAGCGGCGTGCGAGGTCGTGCATAAGGCCCTTGTTCAGGTAGAGAACGTGTTCTGTGCCGAATAATTTAAGCAATTTGATTGGCTAAGAGTTACGGCGCTCCTGCATATGTTTTGCTCGTTCGTGTTCCCGGATGCAGTTTTTCAGAACACCAGCCAGAGGTTGTCTAGCGAGAGAACAATTGTGCTAGGGAAAATAAAGGCAGTTCTTGCCCTACAAAACTGGTCGCTTGGATTTCAGCCTGGAAGGCCGGGAAGCTTGCACCTGTTTAGTGCTTGACAGCGACAGCGGTCGCGCGGCACATGAGCGACAGCACTTAGGCTCAAGCAGTGATTGGTGAGGTCCGCCCATGATGCTGTTCCCCCTAGAAGAGCAGATAGCACACAGGGCGGCTCGACATTGTAGTGTACTTCTGGCGGGGAGTTGAAAAATGACGCAGTCAATAGCTGCCTAAGAAGGCAGAATTTACTTGGACAACCACAGCACAGATTATCAAAGCTGCAAGCACAAATTAAGGCAAGCAGAAAGCCCTAACCCATTCGGAAGCACAGAACACGGTTCTCTACCTGAACAAGGGCCTAAGGGGGGGGGGGGGGGGGTGCAGCGACGAGCTCACCAGTGCTCTTAACGCTCATAATGGTCTTAATAGAGGCTGTTTGTTTTTTGTACGTTTTTTATTCAACCGACAAAATGGAGTGGCGCAGGATATTTATCAGTGTTGCGGACAATGTTGCTACCACCGAATTTAGATGGACATTAATTGGCTTTCTTCGGTAGTGCTGTACTGGTTATAATCTGGTGCAAACATATGGGAAAAGGTTACCCATCAAAGACGGTAATTAATGTTTATCTCCGGTTTGGTGTGAGAAATATACACCACAAAGGCCCAATCTTTGTGGTTCAAGTCTATATATAGAAGTTGTGCGACTTAGCGTTTTTTCGATGCATGTACGCGTGGGACCAAAAGTAGAACCAAACAAAAGTAGAGTTGTGTATATTTTTGGTATACAAATGTATATCACAAAAATGTTCAACAGGAAGGAATGAACTTACACGTCAATGACAACGGACTCTCTCTCAATGAAAGCAATTGCTTTGTACAGCAGACGCATGCGCAAATACGGCACAAGATTGTAGACACAATCGTTCCAAATAGCGCCACTTAAAAGCATTTCCAGTATGGCAATGCTCCACACGCCACAGGAGCTGGAATCTTGTTGCGTACACCAGGTAATGCGCTCATAGTGCAGCATGTCTTCAAGACCCAAAATCTTTTCAACCACTACACGCACACTCGTCTCGATGGTAGTGTAGTTTGCATCGGATTGAAGTGGGTCGAACATGAAACATACTCTCTTCTTCTTGTCCACGAGAAACGCTACCCAGTGTAGATTGAGATTCATAGCACCAATTACACGTTGGTTTTGGGGATTACAAGCACCCAATCCTTTTGCCACACGTTTCTTTTGCTCAGGTAGCGCGAATCCATGGTAACTTGGACTCACAACTCCAACATTGCGATATTCGTCGCGCAACATAAGCAGGGAAACGAGAATCGACGTTGTGTGCAGCCAAAGATTTTCACGCATGTCCAAAATTTGATGTCCAGCTACGAGCTCCCCCGGTACTCGATTCACAGCCAGATTAAGAGCATAAACGCATTGTTTGTGATGGTTCTGCAAATTTAACATAATACAGTTAGTTCTGTTAGTATTCGGTGTACCTTCGGTTGTGGTACTGTACGAACATTACCTTCGTTATGTGACTGGTGTCCACGAATGGATAGCGAATGTCTTCAACTTGCCATTCCACATCGTCGATCCACTTCATCGTACGAGCCACCAACTTGAAGTGATTGCGAGCTTCGATTATACTGGCCATAGCATCCAGCTGGTCGAATGTAGCACTTCCGTAATCTGGCCAGTACGCGAGTAGGTTGATATCCTCTGCTGCCTTGATAGCTTCAATGCCTTCAATGACCTTGGTTAACCGAGGAATCTTCGTCACAACTGGGACTTCCTGGCCCACATTAAAGGGTCTGACCGAAACTGGTCCGTGCAGTTCAACACTTGGAATTTCAAGGGCCTCCGCCATATCTTTAGCCTGAAATGCGCTGAATGGCCCATCCAGGAGCGCAGACATCTCATTGGACTTAACAGTCCTTGTCTTCTTTCCTTGGCGATATTTTGCAGCTAGAGCACGCGCATTTTTCTGGTCTTTCTTGCTCTGAGCCTGCTTTCTCTGAGCTTTTGTCATGCCACTAATCACGGGTCGGTCTGCGAACTCCCACGTTACTGCTTGTGCGGGCCCTAGCGTCGGTCCAGCCTTTGGATTATCTTTCTGTGTAGTTTCGGCTGCATTTGGTGTAGGTTTAGTTTCAATTTCTTCACATTCTTTAACAACCGTATCACTTTTGCCTTGAGCTGCAGTATCCTCCACATCGGTCAAGAGTTCTTCATTGTGATGTGGTGGGGGCGAGACCTCAGCAAATGACATCTGGGATAAACGTGCACCAGTGACCGAAGCCACCTGCGATAGCCCGGGAAAAACTGGAACTCCCTGACTTGAATACTCCACCACACATCCAGTGTTGAGCGCCGTGTAAAAGTCCTCAAGCCACCGCAACGCGACTCGGTACGTCGGAGTCGACTGCAACACCATGCGGTCGATAATTTTGTCAGTGACTTCCTTCGCCTTGCAGTACATGGCGGGGCTGTTTAGTGCCTTCTCCTTGGGGAGTGCAGGACACGTAACTTGCTTCATACCACCAGAAAGCACTTCACCGTCTCCAATGTTATTAACCGAACTGTGGACAATCCATCTTGCGGGGAATGAGCGCATGGGAGGAATCATTGTCTCGAAATTACAAGTGCTTCTGACGAACATCACATGACGACACGGTAGTATGCAAGTCTTCATAAAGATACAGTCACACGAATTCGTCTACAAAACACACGAGCTAGTTAATTAATCATGTACCAAAAATACACAGAAAATTACAGAACCAACACAGAACACTTTACATACCTGAGTGTCCACTACATGAACTTGGCCGGACCCTGGACTCGTCACCCTCGCCGTTCCTTGAGTTACGACTTCCACCTGGTAATCTGCACCGGGACCCGTCGCTAATGCATGTTGCGAGGCCACTAAATCGAAAGCGAACGTGCTCACGTGCAAAGCCAGAGACGAAAGTTCTGCGTCTTCGTCACACCGGGAAGGCCTGCTCTCAACCTTGTGATATTCCGCGAGATACTGTTCCTCTGCATACTCTTGAAGGGTAATCAGCGTAGATAGAAGCTGGTCGATAGTAAATGAGTCATTTATGACATCTTTGATCTTGCCCCACTTTGACTCAATCCTGTTATTGGTATTGTTTGTCAAGTGGGGGACGTTGCCGCGCTGGTAAGAGACCCACTCCTCTTGACTGTTGTCCCAGTTTTCCATAAATGTCCTGTATAACTGGTGCCTCGTATCGCCTCCAAGTTGCTGCAACATTGCTCCACGAGCATCTTCATACTCCTTTTTTGAGGTAGCGTAAACCAGAAGCCTCACCAAACTTTTCACTTCCTTCTTCACTGCGGGTGTCAATCTGGTGACCTGTTTCTTCAACCATGTAATCACGTACCACTGGCAGAGCAACTGGCGGGCGTCAGGAAACATCTCTTGTAGTACTTTCTTCTCATGGCCAGCTTTGTCGGTCATAATCACGCGTATCTTCGTCCATTCGGGGTTGTTGGCTTTGAAAATCTCCACTACGCGCCGCAAATTGACTTTGTGCTCACTTTCTACAAGAGCGTGGTGTACGTATTGGCCCTAATGGACGTGTTAGATTAATAACTAATGAATAAAACATCTAGCTTTACACGCATACCTTTCCGAATACATCGTGAACTACAAAGCTGAATAACTTGTACCGATTGACGTTCGTGCTATGAGTGGAATCGACCATGACGACCTCAGGAAAAGCCTTGAACAATCTTTTCATCTTTGCGGTCTGGAACGTGGCGTCACGAGCAACGTCTGTCTCACAGTCGACCAAAACGTCAGCAGCGTTTCCGCCGTTTTGCCTACAAAACTCGTCCAGGACTGCAAACGCCCTCTGAGCATCGTTAAGCCCCGCCTGCTCCTTCATCCTATGCCGCTGCACCATATTATGAACGTCACGGAGAGTAGTTCTCTTGCCAATGATATAACACCAAAGAAAAACAGAAAAATATTATTAACCGAAAACATACCAAACAAGTGATGGGATGTACCTGTGCGCTCCCGTAAGTACTTCAGAATTCCCTGAGCATTAGCTCCTGCCTTGCGAAGAACTTCGACATCATTCGTCAACCGCGGGTCCTTGACAATCCTGTTCTCTGCGTAGTTCTCCCAAATGCGCTTGTTCAAGTTGTGGTTGTGATTCCCCGACGTGGTTACCCTCACGTACCACGTACCACTAATGCTGGAAGTCACCCGCGCGTTCACGCTCGCCGTGCACTTCGTATCACGAACCGAATTGTGTTTTCTGGATCCTTTGCCGCGTGGCTCATACGGCTGACCATGGGTGCACACGAGCGTCTCCGAGTAAGTTTCCCACTGCTTGGGAACCAAACGAACATCTTTCCGCTTCCTCTTTCCGGCCGCCATGGTCTTCTTCGCAGCCCGAAGTATCTGCTTGTTCCGTACCTTGACAAACGTGCTTGTCCGCTTGGAAAATTGCTGGAAAGACTGGACTTGGTGGGCGTCAAAAGCAGCGTGGAACTCCTCCCAGGTATTAAACATCTTGGTACCTGGTTGGAAGAATGAATCACCAGCGTCTTGTTGCTTCTTAGTAAACGTTTGGTGTACATTCGGTGATGAATTCGGTTTGTCTGCGGTATCACTTGAATCATCACTTGAATCATCATTTGCGTCCGAAACGTCTCCACCATCGCCTTCACTTTCGACTTGGGTGGTACCACTGGCGGCACCATCGCCGCGATCTCCATCATTCTCGGCCAATAATCCTTCAGACCCCCCTTCCGCTGCATCACTTTCGCCACCCTCCCCTTTGATCTTGTCGTCTTCGTAATCGGAGTCACTGCAAGACACAGACGGTTCGCTATCGACTTGATCAATAGCCTCCAGCGCCTCGTGAAGCGCAGCGTTGTAGTTCCTTGAGTTAGACTTCTTGCGGGACCTTGGCGCACTGTCGTCGCTGGCTTTCGTGGGATCCTTAGCTAGCAGCGTAGCAGCGGTACTGCGCGTCACCATCGTCTTCCCCTCGGCCACGAGACGTGCCGCTTGCTTTTGAAGCTTTATTCGCATGAGTGTTTCAGTATGATACGCCGCGCGATCATTGCTGCCACGGTCGTGAATTGTAGACGGGGGCCGTTTCTTCAAAGCTGCTAGCGTATCATCCCATTCCTTTCGCTTTTTGTCACGAATCCGGATGCGATCCAGCTCTGCACTATCACGCAGCGTGCGGTCCACACGCCCGTAGTCTGGATACGGTGGAGAATTTGAACTGTCGCCCTGTTAACATCATAGCAGAGTCAGTGAGTGAGTGTAATAGAGTGAGGTGTTGTGTGTCAACGTACCATTCCTGCTGTGTGCGCCGCTAACCGTGCTGGGACCTTCAATTTGTCGTCTGGCTCCAAGAGGGGGGGGGGGGGGATCGACGAATGCCAATCGAATCGTGCGGCGCACAATTTTCCAAAATCTGAGGATTTCAAACGGTAAGGTATTTTATCGTCTCTTCAACCCAATCCCCGGAAACCGGCTCTATATGTGCAACCGAAAGTTTACTGAAAGTGACAGAACTTACACTGAAATCAGTTCCTAAATTTGGTGGTAGCAGCGTCTCCCCAGTGTTGCTTTGTACCTGTAGCCCTCGCCTCCACGTTTTTTTAATATTGTAATAGCGTGGCATTGTACAGTGTGGAGACGACGACTGTACACTTTTCCGGGGAAGTACTGCAGCAACCACATATTTTTATTCCTGAGTATCAGAGATAGACTTCCTATAGCATCTTCGTTGGAGCGACTTTTTCGTGCATTCTCTATCCATAAAGGACTTTAAAAAGTCAAATCCTGCCAGACGCTGCCGTACTGTTAGCAGTGGTATTACTGGCTACGAACAGGAATACATGCACTATGAAGAAACGCTGTGCTCCTGGTAACTTCTAATACAGCCTCAATGCCGTAGCTTTCGAGTAGCTCGGCAAGCTCAAGCCTTAATTCAGGAATAAAGGGGTCGGTCCAAAATTTCGAAAAATAAAGCTAAAAAACAGTCCAAATATAAAACTGTTTTAAGAACAGATGCTAATGAAAAATCAAAAATTGGGATGCATTTACCAACACAAGCACAAAAGCGATATCCAAATACAAACACTATCACTTCTATATCATCAACCTATTTTTAGATTTTAAAAACATCGTAATAAACTCAACCGGATGAAAACATCAACGAGTTTTCTGAAACCCATGTAACTTCATGTGTAAGTATGTTGTTGGGAAGGTTGTTTGCTTGGGACTTCAGCGTGAGATCGTGAACGCTGTTTTCTAGTCATTATTGTCTACTAACCTCTATATTTCAATCATTCCACACCTGACTACGATTTACGAGCCCCCCCCCCCCCACGCCTCTTGAGACGCCTCGCGATGTCAATCGACATCAAGAACAGGCTGTGTGCGAGTTACATGATGAACTCGTAAGAACCGAGACAAGCAATTGTTTGTGCGCCCGAAGAAGCTATAGAAGAGTGGGAGGGTGGCGCGCCTACCGTTTCATATCAGCATTGTTACACGAAGACGGCTGCTTCAAGCGCTATCAAAGCAAAGCTACCTGTTGCTGTCCATGTGTGCACCGCTAGCATCATCCATCACAATTTCCGTGTCCATAGAAATACTTGGTATAGCCATCTACCTCTGTGTCGTCAAATGGAGCGAAGTCAATGTGTTTCTCCGTGTGGCCCCTCTAATGGGCCCAGCTCCAATTACATAAGTAGGTAGATATTTCTTGAGTTATCACATTAGTAGGCAAAGTGACACACGGGTAGAGTGTGCCAAGGTGTCATCATCGGATTGGTTGATAGTGGGGAGCCAGACTCACTTATTGACCAATCAGCTGTAGACCTGTATTTGAGCTGTTCACACGAGGTCAGGGGTAGCCGTCCTGGCTCCATATAAATCAGAGTTGAATTTTGCACAAATTTATGACTTGGTTTTTCTATTGCGAGCTTCGTCCACACTATAATGTAAGCTAGTGACGGTAACTCTTACCCTGTTACACCTGATACCACTTTGTAGTCATTCCAACGACCAAGGCTACGATGAGCCAAGGCCAGATATCCGGGGCGACCCTGTAGCACGCTGCATCCCCCCATCTTACTCGCGTGGTGAGGGAAGCGCTTGACCGCCTCGTAGCGGTGTTCGGAGATGACGTTGTCGCATCGCTGCTGAGCTCAGCGACACCCGACCTGCAACGTCTTGCAGCACAATCGTTCATGGAACGCAGGCTCGCCGATGCTATACGGCGGGTGTCAGCCCCCTCGCCTCCATCCCAGAATGACGGCGTCAAGTTGGAGACGTCTACGTATTTTGGTGCCGGCGAAAACCGGCTCCCGCTAAGCCGGTGGCTCCACGAGATCGCCATCGCATCGCCTCGCGGCTCATCGAGGCGTCATCAGCCAAGTTGAACTTCCGCCTCTCCCGGTTAACCGGGAAGGCCAAATAATGGGTCTTTATCAAGCTGGTTGTCGACCCCGAGGCTTTCCCAACTCTGGAAACGCTCCAGAGTGACTTGTGCCTCGCGGTCGTGTAGGGTTCTTCGCCCTTCGGCAAGGGAAGATGACCATGCGAAATTACCCTCAGAAGACGCGACATCCGGCCTCATGCATCGTGACCAAGCCAATCGACATGACCTGGCAAGTCCATGTATTTGTGTTCGGCATGCGCGAGGGTATGACTCGTTATTGTCCTATCAGAGCTGAACCCCCCTCTCTCGAGGCATTTGCACTCGGGATTCGCGAGGATTACATGGTCGCTGCGTCGTACGCCGCAGCCATACCAGCGGAAGCCCGAGCGTCTTCCCCCGCTCCCATGGATATCGACGTCGCGGGTCCTACCGCGGTGGTGGTGGACGAGGCAACCATTCCCTCATTTGGATTTCGCTGTGGGAAGAAAGGCCATTGTGCGGCGGAGTGCCTTGCACCAGCTTTCGTTGTTGCGCACGCCGATGCGGAAAGTTCCTCGGTCACTCATTCAAAAAACGACCTGGTCCAGTGGGTGCGGGGCGCTCTACTGGCTTTAACGAAGGACCGATCCCTCAGGTGGCAGCCAAACCTTCGAGCCCCACCCCCCCCCCCCCCCCGCTCCAAGCACATACCAATGCCACCACTACGCCGGGCGACTCGAGACGGATCATAGTCAGCCTTCATGCACCGGCACCTGAAGACCACTGCGCACGCCCCTTAGCTCAGGATCGACCAACAACTTCTTTCGCGCATCGTGTTTGTCGGTACTACCCAAGCACGTCCGCGTCCGGAATGGTCCAGGCAAGATTCAAGTCAAACTCGCACATGGTACGGCTCGCCGCGTCGCACGACGTGACGGGTCCTTGTTGTACACGTTTGACGGCTTCCGCAGCAAGAACGACTTCTTGGTGATCGAGATGAATTATCCGCTTGACTACATCCTGGGCATCGCATGGCTTGCGAGATATCAGCCAGCGATTGACTGGCTGGACCAATTGGTCAAGCGTCGACGTGGATTCGACGTGGGTGAGACATCTTGGTGAGGCCAAGAAACTGGCCCATGTCACAGTTGTGGCCAAAACAGCAACAACAGGCAGTGCACAGAGCGAGCGATGGCCTTCGCTGCATGGCTTGTGCTACGGTGTTGGCCGAAGAGCCCTCGCGGTGTCGCGAGGAAGATGATGACGTGGTTGAGCAGAGGCTCCCACCACATGAGAAGGTGGTTGAGCAGGGGCTCCCACAAAACGAGACGGCGGTCGAGCAGGGGTTCCCGCCGAACGAATCGGCGATCGAGCAGATTAGGCTCCCATAAAAAAAGCTGCGGTTGAGAAGGAGATTTCGCGTTTTCCCGGCCCGATCGAGTACGGCCTTCTGCGCCTAGAGGAGAGTGATGCATCGTCGAGTAGCCGTGAGTCCGTCTCGAGCGTGAGCTCGGGGAAGGCGAACGATAAGTTGAAAAGTCGACGCCTGAAGCCTCATCGAGACACGTCCAGTGATAGCTCAGCGATGGAATCGGTCTGCGCGGTTGAGTACGTAGAAGGAGGTCCAACTCGTTCGGGTACTATCGAAGTCGCGAGTTCGCCGCGCGACGCAACGGCACTCACGTCCGCAAGGTGGCGGACCTGTGTCTGCTTGTGAGGAACAATTCCAAACGCAGTCCTGGGAGGCCTTGCGAGAGTCAGAAAACCCGAATACGACACCGCCTGCGAGTATGCCGACGTCTTCCCGGATGAGATCCCCGCCGAGCTACCGGCGGATCGTGGGGCTCAGCACGACATCGACCTTGCACCAGGTACGAAGCATTGCGTCGTTAGACAATGGCCACTTCTCCGTGGTCAAGTGAAAGCGATAGATGACTTCTTTGAGGGCCGCCGGATGGCGGGTCGCGTGCGCGAGAGTACCTCGCCCCATTCAAGTCCAGCTATCTGCGCGAAGAAGGCTACAGGGAGATGGCGCATTGATCACGCATACAACAAATGCCAACATCCCCACGCAGATTACGATCCCTCGGATGGACATGGTACTGGACTCCATGGCTGCAGCGTTATCTACAGCTAAATCGACGTGACCGATGGATTCTATCAGATCCTGATGAGAGCATGTGATGTACCTCTCACTGCCGTACGTTCACCGAGCGGGATGCTCTGGGAGTGGCTCGTTGATGCCACAGGGGCTAAGAACCGCACCTGCCACCTTCAATCGCATGGTCTCCCATGTGCTCCGTCCGCTCTGAGACCTTGCGCCGAGCTACTTCGGCGAATTTTTCGTGCACAGCCGCGCTGAGGGCAACCGCAGTGCCGTGGAAGTACACCTAAAACACCTGAGACATGTCTTTTAGGGGGATGCGAGAGAACAAATGCTACGCAAACCCGAAGAAATGTGTCTTCTGTGGGGTTTCCTTCTATTTCGGAATGCGTTGTGCTCGTGGTTTGAATTTCCCCTAATCACGGCGGGTATTTTTTAGAGCACCGATGTGCTCTATGCAGGGTAAGACGGTAGTCATTATGGGTCGTCTAACCACATCCCCGTCGGCTCCAGGTGGTATCCGAGCGATGGTCCGCTGTGCTGGTTCGACACCTGTAGTGATGAGAGCATCTGCGGTGCTCGAAGCGCCGTGAAAGTGTCTTAATTTACTGGACCAAAATTAAACTGGTACTTTTTACAAAACGTAGGTGGCGGACATACTCTTTTCACCGACTTTCAAGTCAGCAAATTGGTCAGTTACTGATTTTAGCCACATACAGATTCTGACAGAAATCGTCAATTGCTCTAAGGCATTACATGTACAGTTAGTGGGTACAATATGTACGGGTTTTTATTGTGCTAAATAATATTGCGGTGTGCTCGTATTCAGCCACCAATATTTTCACTGAATGCCGCAATAAGAACTTTGATAATCTAGGGAGTTTCCTCTCGCAGAGTCGAAGTCAAGCTTGGGCACATGGAACAATAATAGCGACCTCAACTTTTATATATTGAGTTATAAAGTACCGATGGTGTAGCTCCTTGCTCGCTGTAAAAATGTATCCACGTTCAAGCGACGGAAGCAACGTGAATATGCTAACAAGATGTTGGAATCGAATTATTGTATCGGTCTGGTGCTGCTGTTTATGGCCCACAACTTAGGCTGCCCTTATCGGAAATGAGTCGTAGATGGCATTGCTTTTTTTGTAAAGCTGTCCTAAATATGGGTTGATTTTCGTAACGTCCTCCGCGGTCTTCCCACTGACTTTAATCTTCGCGAAAAGGTTCGCCACTTGCCCAATGTTTTGCTTGCTCAACCAATTCAAAGTCTTCTGGTCAAGCCCACCACGCAGATTCGTTGCTTTCAGCAGATTCCCTAGTCGGGTTGAGCTCAGTGTCGCGCCAAGCTTCTTGGGGCCAATCCATTTGTCGATTTTTTTCAAAATACCGATCTCGCTAAGTTTATTGGCATCGAGGCCATCGTCGACGTTCTTCAGGTTGAACATTGTCTTTAGTTTGCTGGCGTCAAAAAGATCGTCGAGTTTCTTTCCGTTGACCACAGCAGCTCTCTCCTCTCCATCACTATTGTGAGTTTCAGTTTCCGGCGCCCCACTCGAATCGTCAAAAGATGTTTTCGCCTGGTCCACGTCGATTCGAGATGATACAGCTTCGGTACTTGCTAGAAATGTAGCAACAGCTATGAGTACGCTGTAAAGCACGCGCATTGGGGAGCTGCTATTGACCACAACCGAATTCTCCAACTAAATGCATGAATTACCGCTTAATATGCACAAGCAGCAATTCTCGCTGGATCTTTATAAAGAATCAGTAAAAGCAAAAGCTTACTGGTTCGTAATCTCTTGAAGGGGCACTGTCGGAACATCGCACAGTCGAAATCTTGCGTGTAGACTGTTGTCGTCGATGCTCTACAGGGGTGGTCCCCGGATGCGTACCTAACGTAAAGGTACTGTACCTTGCTGTGTGCTGGCTTCCAGCTTGCTATTAGTAATTCAGCTTGCTTACATGTATTGATTATACCAATATGTTTGTAGTTTTCCGGTACGGATACAATCTAGGAACTCATTCATTCCAAATACACGCTCAAAATTATCGATACGTTTTTTTACGTAGAAGAACCGTAAGAAGTAAACGCATTAGAAACTTTTGGGGAGCGACTGACGTACAGCAGCTACCGCCGGGAAGTTCAACAAGTGTCATTCTTAGGTACAGTAGTAAACTACTTTTTAGTTTACTTTGAAATATGAAGTCGCTCAAGCTATTAACCCTTTCGTGTAGGTACATGTACTTTAGTAATGCAGCAAGATTGTGGGGTCATTTTGCAAGATTGTGGGGTCATTTTGGATGCGATCTGGCCGAAATCATCAAGCAGATCTTGAAGTAATAATACGAAGTTGTCACTTCGCAAGTGTAGTAGCGTTAGTCTCTTTGATTTAATACCTTACCGATATCATTAGGCTTAGAAGTGCAACGGTTCGTAATACTTGTATGACAACAGCACTAGTAAAATGCCACCAGTCGGAGTGACAATATCGATACTGTTCAGCTCATTCTCGATTTTTCCAGATCGAGATGAAGCTACGAGCTCTCGCCACGACACTTTTTGCAACACTTGTTGTTTGCGCTGCTGTCACCATCGATCATGACAAAGTTGAGCCATTTCCTGAGCCTGCACCGGTCACTGCCTCTGAAAAGGCTGCCCTCAAGTTTAGACCTCAACTCTACTCCCCACGCCACGTCTGCGTTCCGTATCCTGCCGTAAATGCTGCCGGTGAAGTCAGTGGGGGGCTCAAGGGTACGAATGGAAATGACGCGTGTAAGGATTCACTTAAGGGCTCTCAAGTCTACGCTCGAGCTGGATGGTACAAGGATCTGTGGGTCATCATGTACGCTTGGTACTTTCCGAAAGGGTTTTGGGCGGACATCGCCTGGAAACGCCACGACTGGAAGAGCGCTGTTGTGTGGATTGACAATCCCGACATAGAGAATCCCAGAATTGTGGGGGTCTCCATGTCCAAGCCCGACGCAGAGTACAAAACGGTACGCGAAATCAAGATAAATCAGTTTGCTGGTTATCGCATAACGGGCTCAAGATTCTCCATCAAACGATATCCCGGCTCCAAAACGTCTTTCCGATTTTCGTACGAGATGGATCTGGCCTCTCCGTATTTGGATTTCGCCGATTCGGATGGCGCGTACCAGAAATTGATCATGTGGGAACAACTCACGGACGCGGCTCGCGGTGCTTTAAACAATGGCAGCAGCTTTGAGGACACAGAGGTCCCGTTCAGTGATGAACATTACCAGACCCACCTCGAGAACGCGTGGCCTCTTTAGTTTTCAAAGTCTTTAGCTGCGAAATGGTGAGATTTAGAGTAGCCTCAAGGTTTTTCTTTAATACACCACTCTGCAATGTTGAAAACAGAGATCGTGGACGTTATAATAGTACATGGAGTTTAAACGAAGCGACTAAGATTGTGGCCATTATTATAGTGCACTTGTACGTGCAGAGCTGGAAGCAAGGGCGGCACTTTGGCCCAATTCTCACCTGAGCCTACTCAAGAATTCCACTGAAATCTAGATTTCAAAGGTGATTGTAATCAAATCCCGAAGGATTTTCAGCTGTAGTAACGCGGAACTGACTAAGACTTTGGTTTTGAGACTGTCGACCGTCCGGAGGCAAAAATGGGGTCGCTGAAGGTTGCTAGGGCATTTTCTTGTCTGATCTCCGATACATACACAAGGTACGAAATTGAATTGGGCAGACGTCATCAGGCCGACAAGAGAGACAAAATGTAGAATGGATTGAAGATAAACCGCGCGAATGCTTGCTTGGCATCTGGTGCTTGACCTTTATCAGGAGAATCGAAAAGTGACAATCAATTTAGTGAATTTGCGCTTGTGGGAAAATATTACTCCTAAGTCCGTAGGCATTTCCACTGCGTAAGGTTATACATCAATTGCATTGCCTCGTCGAGAGATACTCGAGCTGCATTTCACGCATGACATGCCCATAATTTGCTAGAGTTTCCTCTAAAATACAATACTGTCACGTCACCATATATATTTTAACAAATTGGTTTGTCTCACTTATTTTTTTTCACTCCATTGATGTGGATTCATAGCAAAAGACTAAAATCCCGAAGCCGTATACATGATATGTGATAACATTGCCATTAGCTGAGTCACCACTGTACGGGTACAGTTATTGTTCGTAGCAGCCCAGTCAGCACCGTAATACTTGCAGCTGTAGCTTTATAGTCGCTGTCGTAGCGTTTGACTTCGTTGCCTTCTGACTGTAGATGTTGTCTTGTCGTCAACGCTTTTGGAGGAAGTGAGTAGTCATCGTGACATGACCATAGTTGTCTTTGCCGTAAATGTGTGGTGTCTCTGACACACGTTGATCGACGGCGAGGGTGGTGATAGTGTGTCCATATTTTTGTTGTTGTAAAACACGAATTCAAAGGTCCGGTAGCAGTTTGAATTCTGTTTAAAACTTTCATTAATGTTAGCGTATGTTTTGCCTTTTTCAGCAGCCAATAGGACTGCTATATTTTCTACCTAGAATATTAAAACTTGCAAGCTACAAAAGAATACGACGTCCCGGTTTTTATTACTTAAACTACAAATTTAGCAGTAAATAATAAAGGTCACACAACTCGGTAACGGCGCATAATACTATTATACAGAAGTATGTCGTACATGTAGCCGCCTTTGGCAAAGCGCACCGCGGCAGTGCTTACTAGAAGTTGACTACTAGAAGTGGGCGTAGTTACTTATAGACGATGGCAAATCTGCTTTAACTGTAAGCTCAGTTCATGTATCTCACGCGTTCCCATTGTTTCTACTTTAGTATAATGCTTTTATAAAAAAATTCTACGTAGCCGTACTGCGTAGTACTTCTTTTATCCAGGCAGTTAGCCAATCCGACTAATATATGATGTTTGACTAAATGCAGTCCCCTCGATCAACATGTTTTGAAACGACTGCCAGTACAGTCGAAGCTTCATGGCCATAGCACCGAGAACAATTAAAAAAAAAAAATGGTTATCTATTTCCGAACGGAGGTAGTACTTCTTTTATCCAGGCAGTTAACCAATCCTACTAATATTTGACGTTTGACTATATGCAGTCCCCTCTATCAACATGTTTTGAAACGACTGCCGTACAGTCGAAGCTTCATGGCCATAGCACCGAGAACGATTTCTTGGGCGTAGGCAACGTCCTCTGGTCGCAGTTGACAGCCGACATTATTGATGTCCAGATACAGCTTCAGAAACGACCGACACACGGTCTGGTCGGGGTTGGTCGAGCACTGCGAGACTAGGATCGTTCCTTCTGTCCTAAACTGGAGCTCTCTTTTCGTCGGTAGAACCATGATATCGGCCCACGTGAGCACCATCTCGTCCTCGTTCTGGTACTTGCGAAGGAAATGCAGCTTTTCTGCTGCAATGGCGCCTTTGCGACTGGGCATCGTCAGCACCGTCTTCTTTATGAGCGTGTCTGGTTTTTCCCCCAATGTCTAGAAACGTATGCAAAGTTAGCCGAAGTGTACCCACTTGTCAACAGTCGCATACGTACCCTGTCAGATTGAAAATCTTTCCATAGAAACGCGCATGCTTCTTGTTGAGAGCAACTCAAAGGTGTCGTTGTCTCAAACTCAATGACTTTGGTCTTTCGCTGCTCGTCATACTTGAATTGCGTGGAATTGTTAATGGACACGAGTTGCTGCGTCATCTCAAACCTGGAGCTGGAAAGGAGCCGGAGGTGCTCGGCTGTCGTCTCAAGTTTCGTCATCCAAGGGTCCACGTGATTGGGGCCTGGAAGAACATTGTCAGTCATCACGTAGTCCATGCCCTGCGTCAATGTCACAATTTAGAAATCATTTTATTTCTATTGAAACTAAAAAAAAAAATACTCACATATAGCACAGATCGTTTCTGTAGAACTCCGCGCAATGCCTCGCGGACCTTGTTGTGGTTCTTCATGATACTGTTGAGCTGTCGGTTCACTTTCTCCGCCTGTAAACGAAGTCGGTATTGCTCGATAGCGTGGCCTTGCCATCGAGTTTCCTGCTCCGACTCGACTTCTTTTTCGTTCTGTGGTAAAGGAAGATGACCAGCGTGTTGTAATTGCGCGAGGACGCCTTGCAACTCCTCGACCTGTTCGCGTAAACTCGCTAACTCCGCTCGTTTCCGTCGCTGCAGCCCTGTGGATGACGTCTCGGCGCTTCTCACTCGTCACTTTTTTGTTGACGTTTGCTTGAATTTTAGAGAGTTTGGTTTTGCTGCTGACTTGGTGGAGAGCGCCGAGTCGGAAGTGGTAGGGGCGTCTACATCTAGTAACACGAGGCTGCTACGGTCGATCAGATCGTCAAGGAAGGGAACGTCGCTGCTGTCTTCCGTTGTATCGACGCCGGCGAGGGGAGTTTCGTCACTACACGCTTCGATGAAAGCAAACGCCTCGCTCAAGATGGTGTTGTCCTCTTCGGTCGCCAAGAAGCGCATGGGAAGCTCAAGGTGTAGAGGGAGTTGGGTTCTGGAATGACAAGGACGAGGGAAAAATAGAAACATGTGATTGATTACGCGCGCTGTGATTGTGTGCCCTCCCCCCTCCTCCGATTGGCTGAAAATTGAGGACGAGTTACTAAGTCAGAAACAGCACACGCGGTAGTATTATGAGTAGAGAATATGAGTAATCGTATTACCTTAAAGTAGCAATAAAGCTTTAAATAAATTGTACTCTCGTTTCCAGAAAACCAATGTAATATTCATCTTCAGTACTAAATGTTTAACAGGTTGCTGGGATTGCTGTTGCGTTCAGTTGCGCCTCAACACAACTTGCTTGGATCTGCCGGAGATTCGACCACATCCTGTTACCCAAATTCTGCAGCACGAACATCTGCGTAGCGTCGTCCGTACCCATTCCAGACGTTGCCGGTGATACTGCTGGCTCAGAGCCAATCTCCGGAGTGAGACGATAGCACGTCTGAATGACAGTGTCAGCCAACGGGTCGATCGGCGACCTCGTTGCCAGCACAAAGCCTTCTTCCCGGAAACGCAGTCCAGATTCCGTCGGATGGTCGCACACCAGCGTCGAGAACGTGAGCATGAGGCGGTTCTCTTCCTCGTGCGACCGCGACAGCGACAAGGAGCTCAACGCTAGCGCCATGTCCTCGTCTTGTAGCTCATATTCGCTCTCCTTCTTTGTCCCCAATTCCGTCAAATATTTTCTCTTAAATTAAAATAAAAATATTAGTACGAACAAAAAAGTAATAAGATAATATAGTACTCACATATCGCTTGTAGTGACACGCCTTCAAGCCCATAACGACCTCCTCCGTCTGCTTCAAGCTCAAACTCGTTGTCATCGCAGTGTTAAGCTCCACAAAGGGCACTCCGGTGACCGCATCCGTCTTTACTTGCACCCCCGTGGACACGTCCTGGACCCCAAGGACGTGAACCTCGTGGTTACGTCCACATAAATTCTACCCAACCTGGCTGACAGTTCTCCATAGATAGCATCATGCAGGTTGGGCACAAAACCTTCCAACACTGAAGGAGTGTTGGTCGGTGGAGGGGTACGCAAGGCTTCCTCGATGTTAACGACGTTCGTGACACTGCTCAGCACGTTGCGCACGGCCTGAGCGACGCTGCTCTGTCTGGCTACGACGGCCACGAGCTGTTTGTTCCTCGCCTCGCTTTGTCTTCGTAGTTGCTGCTCCAGTCGCGCCTTCTCCCGCCATAACTGGATTACACTTTGCCTCTGGTTACGGTCCAAGCGCGTACCCACAACGCCTGTTCTCCTCTCCGCACTAAGCTCCTTGAGGCGACTCTCGAGTGAAGTCGCCTGTGCACGTAGAGCCAAAAGCTCAGCGCGCTTCTTATGTTGACAGCGACGCGAGGCAGCGGCTTTGCGAGTTTTGCGGCGCTCGACTGCAGATTGCGGCGCCGGAGAGGGGCGCGGGGAGTTGCCGTCGTCGGAGCTGCTACTGGATGTGGCGGAGGTCGTGGCGTCGCTGTCGAACGTGTCGATGAAAGCTAGCACGTCCGTGAGCGTCGGCTCCAGGTCTTCCAAAGGCAGGAAGCCACTCATAGTTGCGCACTACTGCACTTCACCCACAACTGATATACTATTGACGTTAAAGAAGAATGATGGTACGATGGGTCAAGGAACCCTCGTTAGAGTGACGATGAAGTGCTGATTGGATAAAAATCTATTCGATTATTGTACCAAAACTGCGACGTGTGCTCAGAATGGTCTCTTTCTGTCTGTAAGGTTTTGGAAAAAGAATGAAGACTGTCGTCTGTGCGATCGTTGGAGTGGCGATGCACCCGTTCCGTGTGAAAATCGGCGCCGGCCAGTCGGTGGATCACCTGAGAGAAGCGATCACACAGAAGCAGAGGTATAACTTTCCAGCGAGTTTACTGCAGCTTTTCCTGGCGAAGAAGAATGGTGTGTGGCTAGCGGAGAACGAGGTGAAGAAAGGTGTTCATGACACCACTGGTCTAAAGCAATTGGATGTTATTGATGCTAAGCTGCACACGATTGGATTATCTGGTGAACAATTGAGCGATGTGGCTGGAAATGGTCATGTGAACGTGTTAGTCGTGGTTCCTGAGAACTTACTCACGGCTTCTCGGCTACGTGAACTTGAGGGAGATCTCTTGCGTCAGACATTATTAGGACACATTATGAGACCACCGTTGAGTTTGAAGAAAAATCACTTCAAGAAAAACCTTACTAAGGCATATCAGTGCGATATGGGGGGGGGTCGAAAGCTGCAATGCATGTTGCTGAACATGGCGTTCCCTTCGGAGTTGGTCATTGCGTCCCACTTATTTCATCCTAAAAATGAGTTCATCTGCTATAAACTCATGGGCTTTGAAGACGTCAATGATGTGAAAAACGGTCTATTGCTGTTTAAACCTCTGCATCACGCGTTTAATCATTTTCAGATAAGTTTCATCTACGACCGCAGCAGCGACGCATTCCGCTTGAAAATCTTCGATCCACTATTGCGGCCACAACGTTTATTTGGAAAGCTGGATCGAATCGAGCGCGACGTTCTACTTCAAGGTCAGTCCCTATTGGAAAACTGGAGAAAAAGAAGCTACCCGACGCTGGCACCAGGAACCGAGTTTAATCTTCAAACAACATTTGGCGATCTCGAAGGTCAGTCGCTGTACTTTATGTCTGAGGGGCGGCCCTACAAGTGCTGCTTGAACCTTCAAGCTCGTTTGACGCGGGTGCAAGCGATCCAAGACGAGAGGATCCAACTGCATGAAGACGACTTCGAAGATTTTTGGTCGAAAGGAATGTCGTTGGCCGAAAAGATGGATTTCAATACGTTTATACAATACCGGTAGTTGCTTCCGACAACCCGAACAACTTACTTGGCGTGGAACGTACCTGCCAAGTTTCGAATAGTAATCTTAGCAGCCATGAAGATTACTATTGCATGGGGTAAAAAAAAACAATTTACGCAGACACATTCATTTTACCGGATCGAAAAAACGTCTTTCACTATAATATGCACGACAGTTGTACAGGATATGCACCAGAACACCAGCGGTTCTTTAAGTTGTCCAGCCGAGTCGAAATGGCAGTCAATGGCTGAGTCACCACGGTGTCCAAAACGTATCTGCTGCCAAATGCATAGCAGTAGGAGCCTCAACGATTTCGAGCTCTTCGTTGCAGTTAGTGAGCCGTTTTGTTCGAACTCGATCTTGGCGCAAAGCCACGAGACGCGAACTTTGCAGCAGCAGGGACAATCACATTGGAGAACAATTCGTTCTCATCAAAGATCGTGTATCCACCATCCTGCGTGCTGAGCGACTTGACGCCGAATTGCCAGTACTGCATGTTGGACTCGAACTTGTACACTTGGTCGCTCCATGCCAAGTAGGAGGCCGAGTCAAGTGTCTTGATTCCATACTCCTCGAGGATGACAGGCTTTCCGGCCTTCTTGCCCGACGCCACGTGGTCTTCGATCCACTTCAGACCCCACGATCTCGATTCAAAGGTGGCCACGCCCCATGTGTCTGGGTACGCGTGATACGCACCGTAATCGATGTTTTCGATGGCCAAGTTGGCGTCAAAGTCAACACCCGAGGGACCAGAGTACACGTAGACACTCTTGTCCGTGTTCATGAATCCCTCACTTCCCGACGCCACGAGGTGGTTTGAATCCAATGATTTGATGTACTGTAGCGTCATCAAATGATAAGGTGACAGATCTCAGTAGGATATGGTATAAAACTACAATAGAGTCCCGACTCACCGAAGACATCTCGGCCATCCAGTCCGTAAGTGTGGCGGTGGTACAGCTGCCCGACTCCTTTAGAGTCCCCGATCCGGAGCAGCGACACTCATTGCACAGCTGCCAAGCCATGATGGTGTCTTCGTCAGTGTAGCGCGTCACGAACGTCTTGACAAAGTTCTTGTAAGCGGCTTTGATCTTCTCGTCCGTGTAGAAATCGTCGTGGTATTTGCCTCCGAGCTGCTGGACGTACACATCTGTCACCAACTTATTTATCGTTTAGCTACTGCGTGCAGTTAGACAAGTTGGAACGCACTCACCCATGCCGCCGTAGTCCGACCAGTTGTTCACGAACGGCACGACCAGCTTGACGCCGGCTGTCTTGGCCGCTGCAACGATCTGGTCGAAGTAACCAAGACCGTTATCGCCAGTGTTGACTGTGGGTTTGCCGCTCTCCCACAACTGGTACACGACGTTATTCGGCGCCGAGCCAATCGTAGTGAGATCAGCGAAACCCCACAATCGGCATACGGTCAGGTTGCTCTTGGTCATGGCGCTGAAAATCGTCTCCAGGTCCGATTTGCTCTGCGTTTCGGCACAACAAAATGCAATGTGCAATTAGTCGATACAGTTTAGAGCACAGCAGACTGCAACTATTTGTACCAAAGTCACCTCCGAGACCCATTAGGCGTTGGTACCGAACACGTGGAATGGTTTACCACCCAACTCCAAGTTCGTACCCGACGTCGTCACGTAGCCAGCGGTAGAGCCGTGGGCTGTCAGAAACGCAAAGAGAGCTGCAGCGATGGTGCTAATCTTGATTTTGACACGTTTCCTGAAGCTCGAAAAATTGAAAGTGCCTCACGAGTAGACCCCAAAGTGGTGAGTCGGTTGGCAACAGAGATCACGGTTGAGCCATTGACTCGAGTGAAAATGAGCTGTAGAAGGTGGTTCCCGACGTTGAATCTTGCTGCAGACCCATTTGGGAATGAACCCGTCAGCGACAACGATACGCTTGCATGCACACCGCGTAAACAGAGAAGATGGCAAGGTTTAGTTTTATTCATGTAAGTTAGATAGGGTATTTTAGCGTATGTTGAGGGATAATGCCGTACTCGTTCTGCGCTCGCAGCTGGAAGATACTTTCACTCAAGCCTTGAGTCAAGGCGCTTGTATTGTGGTCGACTCACTTTGAAACATATTGGATACGTGCACTGTAATGGTTGATCCTCAAAAAGATGATCCGTCTGAGAAATCCCATTACACAGAGGGTGAGGCACGTCACTATTTCAAATAGTCGACGACTTGACGGCAAAAGGTTGTCTGAACGGTAATGAAATGTTGGCATGGGTAAACTAAAATAGGTTTGTCTCAAAAACTACTAATGCTTTACACTCCCTTTGATTAGTTAGTATATGTTGTCCAACCCTCGCTCACCCTGTCAGGGTATAATATCCGAATTTTGTTGTGAGTTGTGGCTCTTAGACACGCTCCGCGAAGTAACAAACAAGCTCCTTGATGCAAAGGGAAAATATGAAGACTGAATTACTTTGTGTCAGTTGCTCTGCTTCCTGAGCATTGACCAACACTCACGGGCCTTTGCCCTCTCTCATATAACGATCTGGTTTCTTTGCTGTTCCAGCTTTCTTCAATCTGCGCCAGGCCTCGATGCACAATCCAACACGCCCTTCTCGAAGATCGGTCTTCGATGTCGAATACTGGTCTTCGACTACTTTTCTGCTCCAATGCCTGCAATCAGCAACAATCCTTTCAGTCGCTTCTTGTCCAGAGGCTTGGTGAACGTGTCGGCCGGGTTTGTTACCCCCTTCACCTTATGCAACTCCACAGTGCCTTTTTGCACTTGCTCTCGTACGTAATGCCACCGTAATTCAATGTGGCGCGTACGTCTGCTGTAGGTAGGATTAGTTGCCATCACGTGAGCAGCTTGACTATCAATTCCTACACGCAATTTCACATCGTGCTGCGGTAAAATCTCTTGCAAAACATTTTCCCCAGCAACTGCCTCCATTGTGGCTTCACACGCTGCAGTGTACTCCGCCTCCGCGGTCGACAAAGCGATGACGGATTGTCTTCGTGACATCCATGCTACAGCTCCGCCTGCCAGCGTAAACACGAAACCAGTAGTGCTCTTCCTTTGATCTGGGTCATTAGCCCAATCACTGTCACAGTAACCCTGCAACACCAACTCCTTCGAGTTGTTCTTCTTTTTCTCGTACTTGATTCCATAATCCAAAGTCCCGGCCAAGTAGCGCAGCACTCTCTTTACCGTTCCAATATGCTTCGCCGATGGGTTCGCTACGAAGCGAATCAGTTGGCCTAATGAATAAGCCAAGTCCGGGCTGGTACTTGTAGCCAGGTACATGAGCATACCAATAGCTTCACGGTACGGAAAGCTGCCGTCTGCACTCTCCTTCTCTCCAAGAGGTGTGAGCCGTGAATTCACTTCCATTGGATTTCCTACTGCATGTGCGTTTTCAAATCCCAGCTTGCTAAGAATCTCTCTTGCGTACTTGCCTTGACTGATCATAATGTACTCTGGTGTGTGAGTCACTTCCACACCTAAGTACTGTGTTAACAGTCCTTGGTCCTTGAGACCGTACGTGTTGTCCAAGTCCATGAACAACTGATCCTTGTACTCCTTGCTGTTTGTTGCAACCAAGATATCATCGACGTATACTAGCACGTATACCATCGTGCCACCATCAAACATGTAGTACAGGCACGGCTCCGTCAACGATCTTTGGTATCCACGCTGAATGAACCAATCATTGAGTTCTGAATTCCATTCTCGACCCGATTGTCTTAATCCATACAAAGCCTTGAGTACCACGTAAGAATGGCCACTCACTCTGCACGGATATCCGTTGATGGAGTGTAGATATTGTCGTATGCCTAGCCATGCATTGAGGTAAGCGGTATTCACGTCTCCTCCGTATACCTCTAATCCCAGTAATGCCGCCAGTCCCAACAACAGTCTAAACGAAGCCATTCTTGCCACAGGGGCAAACGTTTCCTTGAAATCAATGCCTGGTCGCTGGTGATTCCCCAACGCCACTATCCGAGCCTTGAATCTTATCACGTAACCCGGATGATCCGACTTCAAGGCATAGACCCACATTGTACTCACAGGCTTCGCATCTTCGGGCATGTCCTCATCCGGTATTTCTTGGATGACCTTCTTTGCCTTCAGTGCAGCGATCTCTACCATCTCTGCTTCCACCCAATAGTTAGCAAACCTGGATCGCAGTGCCTCACGTCTGTTACGAGGAATCTTCACCTCGCAAGCACGAATAGGCCGTCCATTCTCATCCAGAACCCGTGAAGTCGCTGCATGCATCACAAAGTCATCAAAGCGTCGAGGTCGACGTCTTTCTTGTACCTCTCGAAGTCCTGTTCGAGTTCTCTTGGTATCTGGCTTTGCGGCCTCGTGTTCCACACGAGCTTCTTCCGACTGAGTTTCATCGCGGTGTGTACGCTTTCCAGTTTCCCGAATGACAACTGGATCAAGACAAACACTAGCGTCCATCTTCTGCGCGTTATAACTGTCTACAACCGCACTTTGATGTTCATCAGTACTCTCTGGGTCTTCTTCAAGCCCCACACCACTTGACGAGTTGTTATTCTCCATTGAGATAGTCTTCTCATCAAATGAGAACACACTTGCTAAGTAATGTCGTCGTCTGTCGGGAATCCTGCTTCGTCGTCATCATCCACCTCATTACCATCCAACGATGAGCCCCGTGTTCCCACCACAGACTCAACGTCAGCACCATCATTTTTCGTAGATGATTCCGACTGCTTGCCACCAACACAGAGATTTCCTGAACTACTTGCTTCAATTTCACTCCCCGGAATGCTAGTAGTAAGATTACGTGCGCTCGAAGCTGCATCAGTGAGTGATACTCCGCCATGACCATCACTCTCGTGTAGATCCGCTCTACCGAACTCTCTCGTGCTTTCAATCTCATCTAATCGACTATTTAGAGCATTTGAGACAGCATCTGCCAGCTGAACGCCCTTCTCGAGCTCACTGTTAGCCGCTACATCCACCTCGCCTCCCACGAGTCCAATAGACAACTCAGAATTTGGCTCGCTAACCATATCCATTGTCTTGGATGTAGCTATTTCGTGGTTCAAACTGTTGTCATAGTCCACATCCTGGTCATCACGTCGGGTAAAGTGCAGTGACTCGAGGTCCTCCTCATCTACAGCACCTTCGTGACGGTCTTTGTAAACTACGTCTTCAGCAACCCGTAGATCAGACACAAACCTGGCGGTGTGCTCATCGGGAAAGTAAACTTTGCAGCCTACCACGTCCTCTTCATAACCGAGTAGAAAGCCAATCTTGGCATTGTTATCATGCTTGCATCTTCCAGATGTCACAGGAACATGAACATATGCCAGAGATCCAAACTTCCTAATGTGATGCACGTCAGGTTTCATTCCAAATATCATCTCATAAGGAATTCCTTGAGTGCCACGGTTGTATACCCTATTCTTGACGTATACAGCATTTCGTAGTGCTTCCGGCCATAGACTCCGAGGAAAGCCTGCATGTACCATCGTGGTTTTCATCATGTCCACCAATGACTGATGCGTTCGTTCGCACAAGTTCAATTGAGAACGTTTTGGACCCACTCGGATGTGCTCAATTCCTCTCCGTGCGTACAAGTTTTCCATACCTTTATTGATGAACTCCCCACCTTTGTCTGTCAGTATTTGCTTTACTTTGTAGACAGTCCCGTTCGCATTTCGTCCTGCTTGACGCTCGGCCCAGAGTATGTACTGTTGCAAGTGCTTGTTTACAACTGAACTCTCTTTACTGGTCAACAGGAACACTTTCACGAATCTGGAGTATCCGTCCATAACCACTAGTACGGCTTCATACCGAGTCCGATTATCTTTACTTGGAATGAGAAGGTCAGCGTACACTACTTGATTCGGCCACTTTGTTGCCCTGTCCATCTTCTTGCGATGAGCCTTCTTGTTTTGCTTCCCCACGTGACATGCGTCACAGATCTGCTGGTGACGCTGAGTCAACATCATGCCTCTCACTAATCCCCGGTCTACCATCGTCTTCAGGTATTGTGGACAAGTGTGACACATACGCTCGTGCCACAATGCCAAGGTGCCAACCCTTTCGGCTATAGTAAAATTTACCATTGGACGCCGATTAACAGGCTCTTTCACGCTTGTTTGACCTGGATGTAGTCCCAGAAATTCCCAAGTTGCTTCCTGAGGCTTCGCTACTGCTACTGATTTTCCTTCCCAAAGAATAGTGAAGTCCTGAGTATCATGATTGAACGTGAAGTAAAACCCTTGTTCATGAGCAAGTCCAGGAGAGAAGAGTCCGAATTCAGCACCGGGTATGTAGAAAACATCATCCAGACACATCACTGTCTGCTCTCCATTCACCTCAGTAGTTCAGGCAACAGTCCCCATCCCAGCTATACGAGCTGCAATGATTGGGGAAATGCCTCGAATGCTGCGTAGTTGTGACGCTTCCTCAGTGTAGCTCATAAAATACGAGCGATCTCCGACCACGTGAGAGTTCGAAGCTGTGTCAAAATACCACCAACCGCTAAAGTTTTCATCGACAGGTACTTGATCATTAACTTCCAGAAGCTTCTCATCTACTCCTGTTCCCTGAGCATCGTACAGAGTCTCGTGCAGAGTCTCGTGCTCATGATGAGCCTCAGCCGTTATCAATCATGTCACTATCCCCTGATCTGCAGGTTCATGCAGTATCTGTGACAGTCCATTGCCTTCTTGGCTGAGTGTCAGATTTCCTTGTGGTTTCCGCTTGGGTTCACTGTTACTCCCAGCACCACTCTCGTTTTCTTGACTGATCGTCAAGTTTTCCTGCGGTTTTCGCTTGGTTTCTCTGTCTCCAGCACCGCTGTTTTTCTCTTCACGTTCCGGACACTTGGCCTTAATATGGCTATCACTCCCGCAGACAAAGCACAGCCTGGCTTTTCGCTGTTTACTTGACTTGTTCTGCTGATTACCATTTCCGCCTTTCTCCGGACCACCACTTTTATCACCTCCACCTTTATGCCCTCCTTGCTTTCCTTGACGCTTGCCTCTGAATTCCTTCTGTCGAGCAGCGGCTGCAAGAATTAATTCACGAACCCGTACCGGTGTATACACACTGGGGTCCGCGCCATAGCGGATCGAAGATTTCCGACATTCAAACTCAGTCAAATCCGGCAAACTTTCCAACAACATATCCACCATTGTACTATCTTCAATAGTATGCTGTAAGCCTACCAACTCCGATTTGATGCTGAACATCTTGCAAAGATGGAGATTTGCATCTCCTCCAGAAGCAAGCTTCTTATCCCAGAGATCATTCTCCAAGCGACGAATCGTGTAGGCCTTGATAGCTTCATTCTGCTTTCCTTCAAACAGATTACAGAGCTCTGCCCACATTTCCGATCCGGTCTCCTTGTCGCGAATCTGCTGAAGAATTTCCGGCGGAACAGACGTACCAATCATCCGCATGATCTTGATTTGCTTCTTATTAAACATCTCCTGGACCTCTGCACTCGCTGTGGAGAGCATGTCCTTGGTTAAAGTTCCATCAGCAATGTCCTTCAAGTCATCCTCCTTGAAGACGTTCATCATGGCCCATTTGTATGTCTGCCAATCCTTGCCTTGCCAATTCTTCGGCACCCCTTCGCTGGTGTACTTCATCGGCTTACTCATGCCTGCGCTGCCACCACTTGGGCTCATAACCCTGTTGTAAGTTGTGGCTCTTAGACACGCCCCGTGAGGTAACAAACAAGCTCCTTGATGCAAAGGGAAAATATGAAGACTGAATTACTTTGTGTCAGTTGCTCTGCTTCCTGAGCATTGACCAACACTCACGGGCCTTTGCCCTCTCTCATATAGCGATCTGGTTTCTTTGCTGTTCCAGCTTTCTTCAATCTGCGCCAGGCCTCGATGCACAATCCAACAAATTTTGCCACGATATCGCCTTTTGACGATGCCGCGCCGCGAAGTCCAACTGCATCTATTAAATCACTTTACTTTGTTTACTCTTGTTTACTCGGTTTGCGATGTGACTAGTGCATTCGTACTTGTGTTTACACGATGCACGCAATGTTTCTTAGTGTAACATTTGTGCAATGTACTTTGAGTTAAAATTTCAGTAAAGTTACTTTGAAACAAACAGTACTATAGTAAGCTAGCCTAGCCACGAGCACACACCAAGTTATTAACATTTACAGTCTACAGCAAAAAAAGAAACGTTATACCAAATCTGACCAATCCAAATCCGTATACTTATGGGGCATAGTCTTCGGTCTTAAGCATTCCCAAAGCCTTGCCGGGAATCATGGTGATATCAGGCTGCCGAACGGTTGAGCATGCGACGTACCTCACCCTCTGTGTATGGGATAACGCTGAAGCAGAGGTTGGAAAATAAAATATGTAACTATATATTTTTTTCAAGCTCAGTAATGTACATTGCAATACAGGACTACCTCGGTAATCAACAGTATGGTATTTTGACCAATTATTGTAATAAATACATTAGCCCCACTTTAATTTATTCTTATTATTTGTATGTCATTAAGTATTGCAGAATATTTTCCAAATTTATAAAGTATTGGAAGAAAGAAGCAATAATAAGTTATTCCATACAAAATTAATTTAGTTTTTAATTGAAATTATTTTTTTCCTACCTCTGCGATGAAGGGTATTGAACGGTCTTTTATGAAAAATTTGGATTTCAAACCAGTTTGTTGGCTATACTTGGATTCTTTGGTCTGATACAGATTAGTTTCGTATCATTTTCAGCGCCTCTCGGATTGCGATTAGGGCTGTTTCGTGCGTTGGTCCTCCACGTGGTCAAATTTGTAAAATGAAAGCTCAGCTCGGACTAATTTTGTGACTAAATACTGAATCCACGCCGAAGACAAATGCTGAACCCTGAGCTGGCAAGCCTCTCGCGGTGTCAGCCGTACCAGGTCATTATTGGCTTCTTGCGGAATCTAGGGTGACTTGACAAGTACACCCGAGCGCTCATCAGTGATGCCTCGTTGGTCTGGGCTACTTACGTAATAAAATGCTGAATGCAAGTGCACGGAACCCTTTTGTGCTGCACGAAAGTACTTTTATGCAATTTCGAACAATGCACGACACACCCTAATTGAGACTGTGAAACGACGGTGTTCACATATATTGTACTGGTCAGATGAACTGAAACACCCACTTTGAGACTTAACAACTTCCGTTCTACTCGCGATATATAGTACCGTTTCAAATATCTGTACATCCCGTTTGAATGCGCCAAACAAAATTCCGTAAAACCAAACGCCGATGGAAATACACTTAAACAAAACACACGTGTCCTGAAATTGATTGGTTATGAGACAATTTTGTCAAGACTATGTACAAACAGCTGCTGGGAGATGATTTCTGTTGTAATTTACAATATATCGCATATTTAATATCCTGGCCCATGTAAGCACCTCTAGAACTATATGTTGAAGAGAAATGTGGTACTCCTCCAACTTTTCGATGCTTACCGCATTCTGCGTATCTGTAACGTCAGCGGTGCTCAGGTCTTGCAGCTCCTTAATCGACGGTGCGGGGGTTGTTTGAGGAGGTAACACCATATTCATGTACGTTTTATCTTGCTTTCTTACCTCTATGTAAGCCCACAGCCATTCCTTAGACGTAATGGCCTCCAAACCAGCAGCGATCTTGCTCTCTAGGTCGTCAACCGAGGACGCTGGTTCCATGGCGATCGCTGGCTCCATGTCGATACTATTCTTGAGCGCCCCCCAATCATCTCGATTGACTGCAGCTCGGGATGATATGGGGGCGTGTACAGGACCTCATGTGTGTTTCGTCGAGCCGTAGTGACGGCTTTATACGTAGTGGTTTTATTTTACTATTAATAGCACAGAGCTCAACGACAATCAGTTCAAAAATCTGAAACTCACACACGCCTTACTTACCTGGTCAATGAGACGCTCCATCGGCTTCTTGGTGTAGTCATCTTTAGAGACTGTAACGCCTCGACCATGCAGCCACGCCACTATGGCGGCCTTGGACTTGAAACTGGAAGGAGCAGGGTCTTCTATGACCTTGTGGTACGCCGCGCCATCTATGTGGAGCCATCGCCCTGCCACACCTCTACTTCAGACTCCTTCCCCCGCTCTACTTGTTTTTCTGAGTACATTTTCGATGTCGCTCACAGTAAAAAGGAAACTTAATAAATTTGTTTTGAGAGTTACTGACTTAGATGTGCCACCCTTTTGGTACAGGTCGTAGGTGATACGGCACGGCCCGTACCAATGTTGTAGCTCGTCGAACCACCTATCGAAACGCTCATCCGTGAAGTTGCCGTGGTAGTCCGAGTTCCCGTCCGCCTTCAAGTACGAGGGCCATGTCCGAATTGAGCCCGGCACCCATTCTGAGTGCATTCTTCTTCATGATAGCTCCAGCGCCAACGATGCAAGATCGCTGTCCTGATCCACTTGCCCCGTAACGAGGTGAGTCTTGAGTATCCATGTTGCGCCCGCGACGAGATTCACATTACAATAGCTCTCGTCTAGATAGACTTCAGATACTTTAGGATATAAGCGTGCTGTAAGATTTGATGTTTCGTTTGCAAGATATTTTTGCGGAAATACCACATTTACTTCCGTGTCTGCCCTCGGATCTCGTTTTCTGCCTCGCACGTAGCTGAGCTCCATTCGCGCCTGTTGGAATCCAGATTCATGTTAGTGATGAAGTCTACGTGGAGTACGGAGACAGATAGTCACACTTTGAGACCTGGTAACTGGTGATAAGCGCTGAAGCGCTTATGAAGCTAAACGGATGTATGAGTTGTTGGGGACGTGCGTATGAAGCGGCTGAATCCCGCTTAAGTAGTAGCTGAAGCTTGAAGAGCTAAAGCACAAATGCATTCTTTCATTTTCCTTCTGAGTGTAAAGATCCTAGGATATACGGATCCAGTGCAGTTTACAAGAGGGCTCTGATCCAAAATTACTTGAGGACTTTTCTGCACTACTGAGATCCAAGATGTCGGGACCTTTGAAGTACACAATTGAAGGTGTCCCAAAGAACTGGGTTGGGAAGGATTGGCACCAGTATAAGTGGGCGATGGAGATTGTCTTCAAGAAGATGAAGCTCAATGAGATCGTGACTGGAGCTCTAACCAGAGACTCGTTGCTGACCTCAGAGCAATAGGAGGAATTTGATGACAAGCAACTGACCATCATGCAGCTTGTAGGGATGTCATTGCCAGCTGATGTCTTTCACCAGATTCATGACAAATCCAGGGGGACCGACATGTGGAAGGTGTTATGCATGATCTACGAAGGCCAGGAGAACCGAGCTACCATCGCCCATAGAGCGAAGAGCATTCGTCATGAACTTGACATGCTGAAGCTGGTCACAGGTGGAGACGTTAACAAGTATCTGAGTAAAATTTTCAATTTGCGAGCGGAGCTGTTGTCCCTGAGCTATCGGTTCGACGACACTGCGATGGTGGAGTTGATGCTGAACAGCTTACCTCACACCTACGAGTTTGAAAGTTTGAAGAGTGGTTTCCGCTACAATAGTGCAGACACACTCGTGTATCCTGAGCGAGCTCGTGAGATGATTCGGGTTGCTGATTCTCGACAGAGGGTCTATCAAGCTAAGAGCGGACGCAGTCATCCGAAATCTGGCGAAGTGGGAAGCAGAAAATGCGAAACAAAGCAAAAGATACAGCAAAGAAAGTGAAAAAGGGCTTTGTTTGCGAAAGCACAGACCTCCTAATTGCAGATTGCCCAGAAAATGCGAAAAGTCGCAAAGGCAATGAGGTCACTGAAAACGAACAGCAACAGAAGAAACGTGCAAATATGACGACCCGTGTAAAGTACCGCGCGTCATCGGATCCTGATCATGAAGAAACAACACTGGCAAAAGTGAAGGAAGACTTGGTTGCGATGCTAATCGACTCCAGACTACCGATAGAAAGCCCCGTGAATATCTAAGGAGGATCGAATGAGGTGGTGGAGGCTGAGAATGGCGGAAGGGCTCGTGTAGGTTGGTCGTATGATGGGGTTGGGCACGATCCAAGTGAAGCGGACACTAGTGGTGGCTGGTGGTACTTTGATACGGCCGCCAATGTTCATGTGACCGGAAATCCGTGGTACTACGTGGCATTTACACCAGACCTGAGCTAGTCACAGCATGTACATGGTGTTACGCCTGCGCTATTATCCCGAGTAGCTGGAGTTGGAACTGTGGGGTTGATCACAGTGGTTGGTGGTGAGCAGAAGGGTGTTTGTTTAAACGATGTCTTCTATGTTCCCGGGGCAACCCATGGTTTACTTTCGGTTGGACTAGCTACTGAGGCAGGGATTTGACTTTAATTATTACGGTCAATTGAGATGCTTTCGGGTGCGTGACGAACATGATGAAACTGTGATCGTGGCTACTCCAGAGGATGGAACCTGGGGATTTCAGGTGAGCCATCCGTCTGTTGATGGTTTTGTGAGTCCACGAGATCGGCCATTGTGCAATTTCACTGTAGGAAAAGGTGTTGCTCCTTTGAAGCTCTGGCATGAGCGAATGGGATACATTTGCCCACGGTATCTGAAGCACATGGTTGATAAGAATCTCGTGCGTGGTATGATACGTGAGTCAGGAACATGTTACGCCTGCCACATTGGGAAACAGAAAAAGCAAAGGCACCGGAAGAAGCTTGATCGCGGCACCCCGAAACCGAACCAAGTGATCTATGCAGACTTGCTGATCCCGAGTTGTTCAAATGGCACCCGATTCGAGGCTGTTCTCGTACTGATGGACGGCTACGCTCGATATGTGAAAGTGCACATGCTGACGAGCAAATCAAGTGAAGTTGTGAATCAGCATATTAAGGCGTACGTCCTTTGGGATTAACGACAAGCTGGCAGACAGCAAGACTGTTTAACATGTTTGAAATACCGAATTCATCAGGTGTTGTCTGATAAAGGAGGTGAATTCGTCAATACAGCGATGTATACATGGTTCAGTGCGCCTGGGATTGAGCATGGGAAGGTTGGTCCAAACAGCTCACAGCTGAATCTTTGTGAGAGAACGCATCAGTCTCTTGTTTAGATGACGAAGCCCATGATGTATGATGCTGGATTCCCTATCAGCCTGTGGCCTGCCTGAGGCGCTTCGTAATGCGGTGTACATCAAGAACAGAACCTACAAAAAAAAGTACGGGAGGAGCTCCCTACGAGATGATATTCGGTGTCAAGCCGGATTTACACCACATTCGCAAGTTTGGCTCGCTGGCTTACGTGCACGTCCCAGTGACACCAGGTCGAAAGAAACAACAGGATAACGCACGACTGGGGTTTGTACTCGGATACGCTGAGAATACAGTGGGTTGCAAAGTTTACTTTCCGAATGATCACACGGCAAAGTTTGTATCGGACTTACGGATCAGTGTGGGTGTAATGTACCGTGACAGACATGGAATCAAACCGGTAGATGACGACTGGGAGTCATTACATTTTGACAAGAGAAGGGATCTTGTGCAAAACTTCGAGGATTCTACGCTTGAATCAACTGTCGCTCTGAACAATGGCGTCAGTACGGATGGCATGGCTCCAGTATTGAGCGAGGAAGTAGTCGGAGAGATCATGGACCTCGAGGAGGGTAATGAGCCTCCGGAGCAACATAGCGAGAATGCTGGAGAGCAGCAAACAGAATACATCGAGCTTCAGGAGAGTGATGCAGTGCAAGATTTAAATGATGATGACTTGTACGGAAATGCTTCGCAAGCAGTGCAAGGAGAGTCGTCAGTGCCAACTGTTGGAGAAGTTTCAACTCGATTGCCGAGTGAACCAACGTAAGGTCCGAATGGTAAAACCGGTGAAACTCAAATTGGTGGACTCGACTCTGACACTTGCCTGTTGACGGCGGGATCACCATCTTTGCACACGGAAACAGTAGTTGACCGTGACAGTGAGTCAGTTGCGACTGAATGCGGGTATAGTGTGGCGAATGAATGTGGGAGTGATTCTGAAATAGACGATGCAGAACTAGCAAGTGGACATCTATCTGGACCTGTGATTGATGAAAGTGGGCTGGTCGCAGATGAAGAACGTGAGATGTCTATACACGAAGATAAGGATATCTCTGCAGATGACAGTGGATCCGCGATTATCAGTGGCTGTGCGGAGATAATGGGTAAACGTCCACGGAAGGAAGCAGATCAGAAGAAATGCGAATTGAGCGTAGCGCCGAACGAAAAGGACCGAAGCGAACTCGAACTGGCCTGCGTGAATATCATGAGCGTCATCGACCTAAGAATCTGGATGACTATGTTGTCAATGATTTTGTGAATACGTCGCACGTACTGGATGAGAACGGACGCTCTATACGAGCAACTGATGTCCAGATTCCACGTAACCACCGCGAAGCTATGCGAAGCAAGTACCATGATTATTGGCGTGAAGCCGAATTGGCAGAAATGTCGGCGATCAGACGACGTACCGTTCTGGAGGAGATTGCGTAAGGATGTACCAAAGGATGCTAAGCTTTTCAAGACACGCTGGGTTTGTAGCGTGAGGTCGGATTTCCAGAGCTATGTGATTCGCTTTAAGGCTCGATTTGTTGCACTTGGCTACAATCAGCAACCTGGAGTGGATTTCGTTGATACGTTCTCCCCGGCAGCGCGAATATCTTCTTTTAGGCTCTTAGTGGCATTAACTTCATTTTTGAACCTGACACTTTACTGAGGGAATGTTGATACGTCATATCGCCATGCATTACTCGGAATTCGACAGTACGTGAAGTCAATTGACGGATTTCCTTGTGAAGTGGATGGTCACATGTATGTGGTGGTCAAAGCGTTGAACGGGTTGCGGCAGTCCGGGCGCGAGGGGAACACTGAGATTAATCAGTGGCTTCTTACTCATGGCTACCAGCGATCGCTAACCGAGCCCTGTTTGTACTATCGTATTGATTGAGAGGATGTTATGCTCGTCCTCGTGTACGTAGACGACATCCTGGTGGCGACCAAGGATGAGGAGAACAAGAATGCGTTATTTGAAGTATTGGACCGAGAGTACGGACGCAAGGACCAAGGGCTATTGACTGCATATCTTGGCGTTGAAGTGCTACAGACAGATGAGCAAATTACTATCACTCAGACCAACTATACACACGAAATTTTGAAGTATTTTCGATACAGTGAAGCTCATGCTGTGGGAAACTCCATGGAGGTAAACGCTCGTTTTGTTCCACTGGAGGAAAGCGAAAGCAGTGACACTAGTTTCCCGTACCGTGAAGCTGTGGGCATACTGATGTATTTGGCGACAAGTACACGTCCTGATCTTGTATTTACACTTAGCCAGTTGAGCAGATTTGTGGCAAATCCATCGATCAAGCGTGTAGGCGCATTAAAGCGGGTTCTACGTTATCTGGTGGAGTCTGTGAGCTATGGAATAACATACGAATGACAGTTAGTTGAGCCGGAAGCTATCACTCTCGAAGCTCATTGTGACCCAGAAACTCAGAAAAGCACGACGGGATGCGTGTTCACATTAGCTGGTGGGGAAATCTCGTGGATGTCAAGGCGTCAGACGATTGTTGCCTTATCAACTGCTGAGAAAGAGTATGTGGCCGCTTGTGAGGCTACCATGGAGGCCGTAGCTGAGAGTAATATTCTGACAGAGGTCTTTCCAAAGAAGAACGTGAAGCTGCGCATTGAAATTGATAACCATGCTGCTCATGTGCTAGCTACGAATCATACATACAGCCGTCAAACTCGACATATTAAGTTGCGCTGGCACTTCGTGCGTGAACAAGTGGAGCGCGGAGTAATTGATTTGCACAAGGTGCGAGGTGATGTGAATCCAGCGGATGCTTTCACAAAGCCACTCGACAAAGTGCGTCTCAAGAGTCTGATTGCTCTAGTTGGAATTGGAGATACTGAGTAGTCGAAGTTTGTACTTCGAGGGAGGCGTGTTGGAATCCAGATTCATGTTAGTGACGAAGGCTAAACATTGTCTTACGACCGTCTGTGATCTCCATCGCTCCACGAAAGCTCTAGATCCGTTGCCGGAAGATTGGAGAGCTCAGATTCATGAGGAGTGTACACTTGTAGTGAGGTGAATCAAGGTGACCTAGATCCCGAATAGTGTATCCATAATGTGGCGACCACAATGATTACGCCACGGATCCGGTGGGTCTGATGATAATACAGCTGGGATGATGGACACTGGTCGGCTCCACAACTCTTGAAACCGTTCCGCAGGAACACACGATGGATAGTCTTGTTCCATGCACTTGCAGCTTGCTTCAAACCATATATGGCCTTTAGCAGCTTGCACTTCATGCCTTCAGCGTTCTCAAGACCAAGTGGAACGTCCATGTAGTCCAAATCCACCAAACCACTGTTTAGGAACGCTGTGTCAGCATCCAGTTGCTCCATAATATAGTCGCATGCCACACACACAGCGAGTACAACTCGAATCGAGTTCATGTTTGCAACAGGAGAATACGTCTCAAAAAAAAAATCGATTCCAGACTTCTGCTTGAACCCTTGAGCTACTAGGCGTGCCTTGTAACGGATAACACGACCGTTCTCGTCACGCTTCTTGGTGAACACCCAGCGACATCCAATGGAACGCGTAGCCGTTCCACATGGAACCAACGTCCACGTTCCGTTCTGGAAATGAGAGTGTAACTCAGCCTTCATAGCCCGACGCCATTCAGCTGCTTCATCACTGGCGATAGCTTCTGCGTACGTGTTCGGCGTATCCGGTACGCCTCCGATGCTGGCCGCGTATGCCAACACTGCCTCTGCGAGTAAACAGTCTTCATCGATCCTAGGACGCTTAGGAGACGGCGGTCCATCACTACCTCTTTCAGACTGACGTTCCACATCGTCATCGTAGCAGTTCCCAAGCAGAAACACCGGTTCTCGAGGTCGGGTTGAGCGTTCCGTTTCAGGATGGAAGATTATCCGGTCCTCTTGGAACGCAGGAGGTTGTGAGCGGTACGTTGTCAGTTCCAGCCCACTCGACCGGCGTTCCTCCGGTGCGGGTAGCTGTGGTAGCTCTGCGTTCCGTTACGGTTCAACATCGTCCATCTCAATGTCTTGAGCATGTTCTTCCGCTTCTTCCATCGGTTCATCTTGAACAGACTGTCGTTCCACTTCTGGAGCTGGAGCCACGGTGTCGTCATCGTTCCTTGTCACATGGATGATCGTTCCAGAATCCGGCGACGGCGTGTCATAGATACCGCCCACCTCACGCTCGTCCAGCTTTACCGATCGTGACACCTTGACCTTGGATGCATCCAAGTCGTAGACACGATACCCTTTTACGTTCTCTGCGTATCCGAGGAACGTGCACCTGAAGCTCTTGGGTTCCAATTTCGCTCTCTTCACGTCATCCACGTGAGCGTACCCTTGTGATCCAAACACGCGTAGGTGTTCCATCCGTGGCTTTACTTGGAACGCCAACTCATATGGCGTGACATCCGAGTTGGATGTGTTCGTGGAACGGTTGATAAGGTACACTGCAGTACTCACCGCTTCAGCCCACCACTCCGTCGACATAGACTTGTAGTGTAGCATGATTCGTGCCTTCTCCATGATGGTACGGTTCATGCGTTCCGCAACACCGTTCTGCTGAGGGCTGTATGGAACGCTGCGTTGATGCACGATGCCATTCCGCTGACAGAGTTCCAATACCGTCTTGTTTACAAACTCCGTTCCATTATCGGAACGCAGGCACTTCAATCGTTCCCCCCACTGATTTTCATACAGCGCCTTGAACTCCTTCAGCTTGCTGCCCACCTCACTCTTGCTCTTCATGAAGAATGTCACGACATATCTTGAGTAGTCGTCTACAAAGGTCAGCACGTACTTGGCACCCCCCTTTGAGAGCGTTCTCATTGGTCCCATAACGTCCGTGTGTACTAGTTCCAACACACGCGTTGTCTTCGTCAGTGATCGTGACGGGAACGCCGTCACGGTCTGCTTTCCCTTCATGCATCCACCGCACAAAGTCTCGCACCCCCTTCTTACTGGCGGGATACCGGTCGTGGAACGCTGGGTCTTCGTCAGTGCGTCCTTGTTGGGGTGACCCATGCGAGCGTGCCAAAGCTCCCACTCGCTGTCTACATCGGCGTATTCCACGAAACGGGCCTCCTCCTGCTGACAGTCCAACAGGAATGCCTTACCGATTTTCTTCCCGGACGCTATTGCAGCGTTCCGTCCCCAAATTACACAACTGGAACGCTGGAACTCCACACTCATACCGCGTTCCGCGAGCTTCCCGACTGACAATAAGCGTCTATCGAGCCCGGGGATGTGGAGCACGTCCACCATACGGATGCGTCTACCGTCCAAAGCAGTCAACTTGACCGTTCCAGTTCCTGCGACGTGCAGCTTCTTGGCGTCTGCAATCGTCACCTCCATGCTAGTGTCCAACGACTTGTACTCAAACAGGTCGTTCCGGTGAGGGGTCATGTACGACGTCGCACCGCTATCAATCCGCCACCCGGCCGAGCGTTCCCCACCAACTGCAAACACTGCATCGTCTTGGCTACCCTTCTTCGTAGCAGGACAGTCCCGCTTCATGTGGCCCACGTGGTCACAGTTGAAGCACTTGCCCTTGAAACCAACGTTCCGCTTCGGAGCGGTCCACTTCCGACCGTTCCCTCGGCCGTTTCGGAACTTGCCTTCGTTCCCATTCACTTGGAACGCCTTCTCCGTGGTTTCCTTCTTCTCGAGTCGCTCATACTCCTTCAACAGCTTCTCCTTGGCCTCGATGAGCGTCACACCCTTGGCGTTCTCCAGGATAGACGATAAGAGCTCGTATTCGGCGGGGAGGCTGCTCAGCAGTACCACCAGCTGACGTGCCTCGTCCATGGGCTCTCCCAGCGTCTGCAAACCGACGATCAGGTCATCGAACGCATCCAGATGCTTGGCCATAGACGATCCGCTCTCCATCTTAAACTCGTGCAGTCGACGCGTCATCGTCACGCGGTTGTGGAGCGTGGTGCGATTGTAGAACTCGCGGAGCGTTTCCCATGCTTCCATGGAACGCTTCGCCGACCGGATCTTGGTCTGGTGCTGGAGTTCCACACCCTGGGCGATGATGCCAAGCGCCTTGGCATCGTTGACGAGCCACGCCTCTGTGATCTCGTTCTCAGGCTTGACGACTTGAATATGCGCAAGCAAGCCCTTTCTGGCTAGCGTCATGCGCATATTGTACTCCCAATGGAAGTAGTTCCCACTCCCGAGGAGGACTTCGGCACGCTTGGTAGTCGTCATGGTCTTGAGCGTTCTTGCGTGGAGCGTTCCGTTTCTTGAGCGTTCCTGCATGGAGCGTTCCGGTCGAGTTGAGGTTGCGGCTGTTAACCTGTTGTTGTTGTTAACGGTAAATGCCGAAGTGAGTAGATTAAAGTCAATTAGATCTGTCCTCTTGTCAAGCGCTCCTGGCCATCCACCAGATTAACCGGTTTGGGAGCGGTCCGTCGTGGAACGCTCAGCCGGTTAATTGAACCGTGCAGAGTCGGTGTGAATTAACAGAGTCGCACTGCGATCACAAGAGAGGTATGGTATGTTGTACGTATCTGCTGCACCTGCTCCACAGCCGCATCATCTGCTGAAGTCTGTTCGAACAACGTTCACGCAAATTAAACTACTTCGGTTGATCGTAATTTACAGTATTCTTGGCCGCCACAAGCAACATTCACCTGGGTGACGTACATGGCAGGGATCTGCAAATGGGAATGGACTATTATGGGGAGGCCCTGCTCCATTCATTATGGGTCCATCGTCCATAATGGAGATACACCCATTAATCCTTATCTGCACTGTATACACAACAGAATGTGTAGGCATCATCGACAATCAGTCAATTGTCAATGCCTTGCTATCGGTTGGTCGAAAGTGATATTATCTCTCTGTCGCCAATGAATAGGAGACACAAAAGCAACTGGATAGACCTTCCACTTGTACTTTGTATTGACTACTATGGTTATTGTTCCAATTTTGGCGATCCCATACATAATGGTCATAAATTATAGCCATCCTTATAGCCTTATCATTGGTTTTTACGTACCCCTGTCATCTTCGGTTTGTCGAAAGCAACACATGGACTATAATAAGCTCTCTAGGTTTTAAATTGAGAGCGAGTCATTCCGACCCAACACCACTTTAACTTCTTATACTCAGATCCTAAAATAACGGTTTCAGCACAAAACTTAAGAGCTTTGCGCTGAAAACGTTAGTTTAGAAAGAAAAAAACATTTACTTCAGCACTTGATATGCCTGTTTTTTAAGACCTACATTGGATTGTCGAACCCAATGTACTGGTCTCTTCTCTAAGCGTGTATAACCTGTCATTTCAGTTTGTATCAAAAACGTATTTTCTACTTTTATCAAGAATAATGACAATGTATAACTGAATATCCTATGTTCCAGACATGCAAGTATCTTGTTCAGAACCTGTATAAAGAAATGAATTTCCAAATCACAACTACCTTATGATGTATCTTTTGACTAGTTAATCTTTATAATTTTATTTTAAAGTCGCACTTCATTTGCTGCGCGTCAGTAATACCAAATAATCACCACTTCTTTAATTGCTTTTGGAGTAAGAACGTTTTTTTGTCTCCATTCCGGACGTACTTAAGTGCGATCTGCCCAATATTTGACCACACGTATCCGGAAGCCGTTCATCCGTGTCATTCCGAACTCCTCCCGATGTCGGATCTGTCCAAGCTTGTTGCCACTTTCGCCGTGGGCGTTGCGGCCACGGCCCTGGCCCTCCGCCAGCCGAAGAGCATGAAGTCGCTGCCCAAGCTGTACATCTACGACCACTGCCCATTTTGTGTGCGTGCGCGTATGATCTTCGGCTTCAAGAAGGTTCCCCACGAGCTGGTGTTCCTGGCCAACCACGACGAGGCCACGCCCATCGGCCTCGTTGGCTCTAAGCAGGCTCCGATCCTGCAGCTGACTGATGGACACGCCTTCCCGGAGAGCATGGACATCGTCAAGTACGTGGACGAGCACCACGGTGGCCCTGTCGTGCTCGCCCCCTCCGCGCAGCGACCCGAGATTCAGCAGTGGATTAAGGACACGGCCGACGTGTTCCGCCAGCTGTACCACCCGCGGTTCCATGCGGCCCCATTCGCCGAGTTTGCCATGCTCGAGAGTCGCGAATACTACCGCAAGAAGAAGGAAAAGTCCATCGGCCCGTTCCAAAGCGCGCTGGACAAGACGCCGGAGCTCGTGGAGCAGGCCAACAAGTACTTGGAGCAGTTGGCCCCCATGTTCCACTCGAGCCAGTCGGTCAACGAGACGCTCAGCTACGACGACATTGACCTGTTCGGTCGTCTACGTGGTCTGACGCTTGTGCGTGACCTCGAGTGGCCTCCAAAGCTCCGCGAGTACATCGACTACATGTCCGAGACGGCTGACATCCCTCTGCTGGATAACATGGCCGTGTACTGAGATAACGATGGACGTTGCTAAAGAAATTGAAGGGAATTGTTTTTAAAAAAATCACAATTTTTGCTTCATCGACTATATTTTGGATTTTTTAGGCTCGAAAAAACGCTAAAGAGAATTTTTTTTTTTGATTTTTTATCAAGGAATAAGGCTTCATCGCAAACATTCGTAGCTGCCTACGCGCGTGCCTTAAATTTCTTGGCAGCAGGAACAATCGCGCTCTTGAAAATCTCGTCCGTGTCGTAGATAGTGTACTCGCCACGGTAGGTCTTGAGCGACTCGAGTCCAAACTCCCAGTACTGCATACTCGAGCCTGCCGCGTACACAGCGTCGCTCCAGGCCTCGTACACGCTGGCGTTGTGACTTTTCACTCCATACTCCTCCATGACGACGGGTTTGCCAGCCTTTTTACCAGAGGTGGCGTGATCTTTGATCCATTTCTCACCCCACGCCACAAAATCATTGGCGTCTACACCCCAGCCGTCTGGATAAGTGTGATAAGCTCCGTAGTCGATGCTTTTTATGGCGAGGTTGGCATCGAAATCGACACCCGAGAGCCCAGAGTACAGATATACGCTGCTGTCTGTGTTTAGGAAACCCTCACTCCCCGTAGCCACAAGGTGATTCGAATCCAAACTCTTGATGTACTACGCACATATAGAAGAAAAGAAAACATTAGTTTGGTCAAAAACTAATCGGATAAAACAACTCACCGCCGACATCTCCGTCATCCAGGCATTGATCGTTTTTGTCGTACACTTTCCTGGCTCAGCCAAGCCTCCACCGGAACCGGCACAGCGACATTCGTTGCAGAGCTCCCAACTCATGATTGTATCTTCCTTCTGCTCATTTTAGAAATAAGAAGAAAACAAAATTATGTCTTCCAAAACCATTTCTTAAAAATAGAAGCGCACCTTGTAGCGATTGACGAATGTGGCGACGTACTTCTTGTACGCCTCCTTGATCGTCTCGTCCGTGTAGAAGTCGTCGTGGTATTTGCCTCCCAGCTGCTTCACATACACATCTAAACAAGCAGCAAGTAATGAGCACGAACACGAGTCTCCAGACCCAAGCAGATGATGCCTACCCATGCCGCCGTAATCCGACCAATTGTTCACTAACGGCACGACAAGTTTTACGCCTGCTGCTTTAGCTGCAGCGACGACTTTATCAAAGTAGCCGAGGCCGTTGTCCTTGGTATTGATGCTAGCTTTGCCGTTCTCCCACAACTGGTACACGATGTTGTAGGGGGCCGTGCCGACAGTCGTCAAATCAGCGAAACCCATCGTGCGGCAAACAGTGATGTCGCTGGAGACCATCGACTTAAAAACGGTGGACAGGTCCTTCTCGCTCTGTATAATCACGGTCGTTGTCAGCTAAATCAGAGCGAACGTGTTTCAGAAAGAAATTGGTTACAATGCACAGTACCCAGTTGGTCTCAGAAGCCCAGTACGCATTCGTGCCAAAGATGTAGAACGGCTTGCCGTCCACTTCAAATGCCGTACCAGACGTCGTCACGAAATCAGCAGACACGATCTGGAAGGCGAGCGAGACCAAAGCGAAAGCACCAATGACAACTCTCATCTTCGATGCAAGGTAAAAGTCGTTTTGAGCCAGGGTTCGGGACTCACTGTTCCTGGGATTTGTGGAGTTACTTCACTGAAGTAAAGTAAAATAAACATGATCTGCTGGCACAAACAAAAATGGTTTACCAAAAAGTATATTCGCTGAAATCTATCTCAGAGCTACGCACACACAGTAGTGCTGGTCTTTGCATTGAAATTGCCTGCCAGGAGGCGATGCATAGTGCTTTAAAGGATGAAGTTCTCATAATATGAGAACATATTATGTAACGACTTGCAAGCCATTAGTTTTCTTCGCAAGTCTAGAAGTGCTCACCAGGGTGCACGCATCGATGTCTGTGACGGGGTCACACAGCACCTTGCGCTAGAGGAAGTTGGCTTCCGAGAGTTTACAAACTTTCAGTGAACGGCAGTTCACAGGCCTACTTTTGCGTAAAGGGGGCGAAGTAGATTGTAAACTGAGCATATTTATAGGTAGATAAAGCTTGGGTTAAATTCAAACTATAAGTCACCTATAGAAATGCAATGTCATCAGCCAATGGTTGGCTTTTTGGACGACCTTGGTACCTTGTACCAAATATCCCGAAGTATGACGTGTCACACTTCATGTAGCTAGGGGTACACTTAGGGCTACGTACCCCGCTACATCATCCCCTACTTAGGTTTGGTTTACCGACCAACCAGAATGAAGAAGTGTACGTCACAAACTCTCATTCTCAAAGTCGAAATACATCGACTTGGCCGCGTGAGCGCGGCGGAGGCCCACATTTACAGTTAGAGCCTCGAGCAGCGGTTGAGCGCTCTTCTTCTTGGCCTCCACATCGATCGTTATCATGCCCCGTGCCACTGCAAAGAGCGGTGCGAGGACACGCTCCTGGGCTGCTGCCGTGAAGGCGCAAGCCAAGAGCACTAAGCCTCAAGGCAAAGGCTCGGCACGCCAGGAGGCTACTAAGGTGGCCTTCGAGGTGATCGGCTCAACTGGTGACGCGGCTGTGGGCAAGCGTGCGAGCAAGCGCCGCAGTCCGTCACCATCGGTCTCCCCAAACAACCGTCCGAACCCTCGGTTCGCTGAACGTGAGCTCGACTCGGGCAGTGAGGACGAAGCCGAGTCCGGGAGCACTCACGATGCTCCTGTGGGCTCCGCGGGAGGGCACAGCCCAGTGTCCAGCGAGCACATGGACGACGGCGTGCAGTCGCTCGCTAGTGATCATGGTGATCACAGTTCCAGGACGTCTGTGCGCTCTGAGAGCCCGGCCGTCAAGGCTAAGGGCACTCTTAAAGCTGGCGACGACGAGGAGGAGACCTCGCAAACATCTCTCGCTTGCCGAGGGTCTTGCGCGTACTAAGGCCGCTAAAGCCGAAGGCGCCAAGCCTTCTAAGAAGCGTACGGCTTCTAAGTCTCCACTCCGCGAGGAGAAGGAGACTCGGTACTCCCATCGGGGCCTCTTCGCCTCCTCGGATGAAGAGGACGAGACGGAGGAGAAGGAGGAAGAGGGTGCTATTTCTGAGCCCCGGGAGATTACGAATGACATCGACCAGCAGCAGGAGGACTTCCAAGCTGCCCAGCGTGTGCGTGGGGGCTCGGTGGTGGCACCCGTCAGCCAGGGAGCTGCCATCAACTCAAGAGGGTATTGGCCTCCCGAGGAGAGCTCTGGGGCTAACCTCTTCCTGGCGCTTCTCGTCGCTCCTCGTGGCCTTGTGGGCGGCCACACTTCTAGGGGCCTTTACGAGCGTGCCCTTGTTCAGAAGGAACAGCTGTTTGTTGACAACTTGGAGGCGGCTCGGTGTGTGCTTCTCGCGCCACACCGTATCCCTTTTAAGGACTTCACTACGTGTCGTAAATAGCCCGAGAACCGGGGTGGTCTCTATCCTCTTTGGGGATACCCCTGGGCCCTGCCCGAGAACTGTCCCACCTGGAGTTCTTGTGAGGACATGTTCTGGGCTTGGGTGGAGTCTCTCAAGTACTCACCCACGGAGCTACGGGAACTCAATGAAGATCAGCTGCTGTCCCGCATCCTGGACCAGCGTGATCTTCGTGTTTGGTTTGCCCACATGGTCCGCAAGCGCATGCTGCCAAGGGGCATCCTGAAGCGCGCGGCTTCTAGCGCTCACGAAGAGCACGCGGGTACGGAGAGTCGTCAACGTCTGTACTCCGTTCGGGCAAGAAGCCCCGGACTACTTATAAAGATGCCGCCGCTTCTGCTCCCAGATTGCGACAGCCTTCGGGCCGTCAATCAGGAGCCGTTCAATCGGCTCCCACGAGCTCTCGGAGTGGGCATACCCCCCCCCCCCCCCCCCCCCCGCCCACTTCATGAGGAGCAGTCGCTTACCGCGACGCCGTTGCTCCTGGAGGATCCGCTCCACGTGGAAGTGGACTTCTCCATTCCGGTCAAGCAGAGGCGGAGGTGCCCTCGTACGAGTACGAGTACTCGGCGCCTCCCGAACGCCACTTTCGTCTGAGTGCTTCTCCTGCGGGTCCGACACAGGGCCCTGATGTTGACCGCCTCTGTCAACGTGTTCTCGGGCTTGAAATTGCACTTGGCCTTGGGACTGGCAGTGATGCTGCCGCCCAGGCCGGGAATCAGGGCGAGCTCGCTCGTTTCGCGGGCCGCCTAGACCTGTTGGAGCGTGATGTAGCGAGCCTGCATCTGCGGGTGGACTGACGGGCCTCTTCGTCCGATCTGGACGAGACCTTCCGCATGATCCGACGGATCGAGGCTCTGTTGCCACGTCCGGGGCTGCCTTCGCGCACTCCCAGACGTACGCGTATTGTGCGTACCCGGCGTACTCAACGTACTCGGCGTATGGCTCCGGGGCCCGTTCGTACGGAGCCCTCCGGCGTACGGTCTTGACCACAGCTTTGCCGTTCAGACCGACGCTTGGGTGCCTGCTCCGACGCCCTCGTCGACGTCTGTGGTCTGTCCTTGTTTCGAGGAGGTGGGCCAAGGGGGTCTGCGAGTCAGCAAAGTACCGCTTAAGACGTCCAACTTAGAACGTCGGGTGCGTCGTCATTGACTTAGGCAGGTCGATGGTGTACGACGCACAATGTCTGGCCAGGACTGCAAATGGTCCGATGAAGCAGTGCTTCAGCTTGTTGCTGCCGACAGAGCTGACAGTGTCAAGAGGTAGGTTCCTCATGGCTAGTAACAATAAGTCCCCCAGTTTAAATACACCCAAGTTTCCTCTTCCATGTTTGTCTGAGTACTCCTTTTGTCTATCCTGGGCCGCTGCCATGGCATCGCGGACCCTGCTGACAACGCTCAGCTTGGTATCCATAAAGGATTTCACTTGATTCTGCAGCGAAACCGGTCTCACATCCGAGGCCTGGGAGGAAAGGGCTTTCCGAGCCTCTCCCTCACTTAGAATAGAGGAGTCAGTGTCTCCTCGAAGAGTGAGAGGCACTCTGGGGTGACGAAAGCCGTTCAAGTAGAACGGCGTGAGCCCCGTGGACTCGTGCACCGCGTTGTTGAGCGCAAACGCAACAGCTGGAAGCTGCGTCGATCTCGTACGTGGTGCTGCCGCGCGCACACTGCACAGAGTGTCCTCGAGCACTCGATTGACGCGCTCTGTCTGGCCGTCTGTCTGCGGATGGTCCGCAGTGGACATCTGTAGACGAGTTCCCAGTAAAGGAAACAGCGTTTTCCAAAACGCCGCCGTGAGCCGCGGGTCTCGGCCCGAGACAATCGTCTCCGAGAGACCGTGATAGCGGAACACGCCATCGACGAGCAACCTTGCGGTCTGTTCGCCCGTAGCAGCGACGGGAACCGGAGCAAGATGTACCATCTTGCCCAGCCGACACACGAACACCAAAATTCCGGTGTTGCCGTGTCCGTCGGCGGGAAGCCCAAAGATGAAGTCAATACTCGTCGACTTCCAACAGTCAGCCGGTACGGACAGGCTCTGTAGTGGAGCCGAAGAGTGCCCTGCGACTTTGACCCGCTGACATGTTTCGCATGTCTTCACGTATAGGGCGACCCACTTGTACATGTGGGTTCATCAGAAGGCCTGAGAGACCGACAGAAAGGTCTTCTCGCGGCCCAAGTGGCCGCTGGAGAGCGCGTCGTGCGCCTCCGCGAGGATATCAAACTTCAGATCCTCGTCGTTAGGTACGACCCCCGTGGGGGTTCATTGAGCTCCACTCGGAAATAGAGGAGGTCATCCTTCAACTCATATCGGTGGAGCCGTGAGCGCTGTCGCGACGAAAGCCAGTCGGGCTTCGCACTCGTTCCTGCCGTGAGGAACTTGACGATAGGCGCGACAGCCTCATTGTCCCGATACGTCATGCGTATTCGATGATATCATTGTCCCGATACGTCATGCGTATTCGATGATATCGATCCGTTGTCACCCGTGTGATGTGGGCCAACTCGTAGTCAGGACGCCGAGAGAGGGCGTCCGCAAGCACGTTGAGCCTGCCCGGCTTGTACTCGACGCGGAAGCTGTACTCCGCGAAGAAGGACAGCCACTTTGGGAGAGGTGAGACGACTTTATCGCCGTCCTCAAGGATGCGTGGTCTGTGTAGATCACGAAGGGCCGGGAGCCCTGAAGGTGAACACGAAACTTCACAAAGGCATACTTCATTGCCTGGAGCTCCTTGTCGTGGACAGGGTAGTTCCGTTCGGCGGCTTTGAGCTGCCTGGACTGGAACGAGATGACTCGTTCATGTCCAGCCGTGTCGGCCTGCAGCAATGCACACCCGATGGCGTAATCGGAGGCATCGCAGACGACGCTAAACGGCATCGTCTCGTCCGGCAGGGCCAGGACAGGGGCCTCTTGGAGACTGGCCTTGATGCTGACAAAGGCATCCTGGTGCTCTTGCTCCCAGCGCCAGTCGACGTCCTTCTGAAGGAGTCCCGACAAGGGCTTAGCGAAGCCCGCATACCCTGCGCTGTACTTGTGAAAGTAGTTGGCCAAGCCCAACTACTTTCGAAGATCCTTCTGGGATCGGGGCGTTGGCCATGCTGCTATGGTCTTGACCTTGTCTGGGTCAGCCAGAACGCCCACGTTGCTTACGAAGCAACCGAGAACTTTAATCTCTGGTGACGCGAAAACGCGCTTGTCGATGTTGCCGTAGAGCTTGTTCGCTTAAATCACGTCCAACACTCGACGGGGGTGCCCCAGATGCACCTCCATGGCCGTCTTGCCTCCCTCGGCACGGCTATGGACGAATATGTCGTCGAAGTACGTCTGTACGAAGGTACGTAATGGGCGGATCAATTGCGTCACCAGGCGATTGAACGTCGCCGGGGCGTTAGACAAGCCCTGCGGCATGACGAGCCACTCCCAAAGCATGCCGCTTGGAGTGCTCGCCGCGGTAAGCGGGACGTCGCTCTTTCGCATCAGGATCGGGTAGTATCCGTCTGCCAAATCCAGCGCACTGTACAGTACGCTTCCGGCAATGTTGTTTAACAACACATTCTTTCGTGGGATTGGTGTTTGGGCCGGCACCGCTGCGTTGTTCAGCTTGTTATAAGCGTGAGCTAGATGCCACTTTCCGTTCGGCTTACGAACGCAGAAAGTTGGCGTCGAGTGCGGGGACTTCGACTCCCGCACCATGCCTGCCTTCGCTTTCGCAGCAAAGAAGACATCAATGATCTCGCGCTGTTCGCGCGGGAGAGGTCATTGCCTCGTGACACAATACTTTGTGCCAGGCACGAGATCAATCTCAAGCCGTACTATTCGATCCGGTGGGAGCTGGGTCGGTGGGTGTTTGTTCACCACGTCCGCATACTCCGTCACCAAAGGATATACCGGATCCTTGGGATCTCAGAACCCAAGCGCGTCTGACGCTGCTTATTCAGGTCTTCCAGGACGTTTTCGTCCAAGACAGAGGAGGCGTTCAACTTCTCCCGAGTGGTCTCAGGTCTCATGAGCACCATCTCGGCAATTTTTCCAGCCTTGGTGTTCATCAGGAAAGACTCGACCGTCATTTCCTCGAGGCTCAGTATTTCTGCAACCTCTGGCGACGGCTTCAAGTGGATGCCTTGACGGGTAAGCCGGTCTCGCCATCAAAAGCACTCTTCCACCCGCCTTGTCGGAGGAGCCCGGGCCCTGGACTCCGAGTCGCTTGAAGCTTGTGACGGCGGCGGCGTCGTCGTCGACGGCGACCGTGACGTGGAGCTTTGTTACCCACGTCTGGGGATGTCGGAGCGCCGACATTCGAGGCACCCGTGGCCTCGTGTGGTATTGTGGTACCCACACAGGAAGCGTGTTCGACACCTTCCTCTTCAGTTAAGATCTGGGCGACCGCGTGTGGCACTGTGTTACCCACACAGGAAGCGTGTTCGACACCTTCCTCTTCAGTTAAGATCTGGGCGACCGCGTGTGGCACTGTGTTACCCACACAGGAAGCGTGTCCGACGCCTTCCTCTTCAGTTAAGGTCTGGGCGACCGCGTGTGGCACTGTGTTACCCACACAGGAAGCGTATCTGACGTCTTCCTCTTCAGTTAAGGTCTGGGCGACCGTGAGTGGAACTCTGTTACCCACTCTGAACACGCTGTTCTCAGTGTTCGTGACAGCTGCAGCTGTCTGCGGAATTAAATTACCCGCTTGTGGACCTAAGTTACCCACTTGTCCAGCGCCTCCTCTGGGCGCTGGCACCATCAAAGCATCCTCGGAGTCGTCGTATACGTCGACGACTCCCAATCATCTGCTGGATGCTTTCATACCCTGGCAACCCTTGCGGGCGCCCCGGGTCCTGACAGATGTGGGAACATGACTCACCAATGCAATGTCGGACTTCGCAGGGCGGCTGGCATCAATGGCTTTGCCTCGCCAGTCGATCCAGGGCACGTGCTCCTCGAGCCAGGGTATGCCCAGAATCATATCCTACGGTTCCATGTCAAGAACAGTGAGCTGTTCGAGGCTGGCAAGGTCTTCAAACTTGACGGCCAGATCCACTTGGACGTTGGGGACAGTGACGACTTTCCCGTCGGCCAGTCGTACTGACACCATCCCGTTGTCCTTGATTTCTCTCAAAGCATCGGACGACTTGTTGCTATTGCGAGCAACTGTTTGTCGGCGTGCGAAATTCTTCGACGCCCCAGAATCGATCAAGACTCTAAAGGGATGATCGTATCTCCGTACACATCCATGTACTACGAGCAACCCGCCGCTGCTCTTCGCCGATTCGAGAGTGCGAAGACTCTCAGGGGCCAAGTCCCCGCGGTACGCGCCACCCGCGCACCCTTCACGAAGACTTAGTTCTTCCCCAGTAGGGCGCCCCGCCCCTACTGATTCCCGGCGTTCCTCTGTCCCGGGGATCCTGGCTTCTCCCAGCGACCCTAGAGGACAGGCTTGAGGAAAGACCGTCTGCGAAGTCTTTCCGCGGGACAGTCGCGCTTGAAGTGGCCCATCTTCCTGCAGCCAGAGCAGCGGATGTCGCGCTGCTCAACGGACCCGAGATCCATGGAAACTGGTCCGTTGGGGCTCACTCGGCCGGGAGTCGACAAAGAGCTTCCAGGCCATGCTGAGGCCGGCGTACGCGCCTGGCGATAGCTGTATTCTTCCTGAAACCTGCCACTTGAATTGCATCTTCAAGGGTATTTGACTGCATCCGGAACAGCTGAGTGCGCGCGGGGCCCACTCGAAGGCCGTCCGTGAACATAGCCATCTTGATGTGCTCGTCAAGTAAGTTTCCCACTAGGGACGCCGTGAGCTCCCGAATCTCTTGCACGTACTCGTGCAGCTCACGCCTCCCTTGTTTGAACGAGCTGGTGGTACTCGTAGTTCGCCGGGAGGAACGCGGCTCGGAGCTGTTCACACAGCTGAGCCCAGGATGTGAAACATCCAGGGGATGCTGCTTCCCGTGTGTACACCCAACTCTTAGCACGACCGCTAAGGTTGGAGAGTGCAAAAGCAACACGAAGTTGTTCGGTCGAGATCAGAGCCGCGTCCATCGCGAGCCCTACTTCTCGGACCCAGAAGTGAAGGTTCTCACCTTCCTTCCCTTCATAGAGCTTAACCTTTAGTCGTATTGGCTTCGGGTGTGGCGGTTTAGCTTCCGCCACCGGAGCCTGTAGGCTCTCCCGCACATGCGCGATGAGCCTCTGCTCGTACACGTCAAACGCATTGACGCGCTCGAGCTGCTCGGCCGGTGTTGACACCACCAGACTTTGCAGGGCCTCCATCCCGAAGATGCCTGCCATCTTCCGAACCGACTCGAGCTGTGAGTCGTTCATATGGGAGAAGTCGTTCCTATCCATGGCAACGAACTTTGGAGAGGTTCAGGTAGTCTACCCGTGGTGGCGTGGATTGACTACGTGTGCTACCAAGTGTGACGGGGTCACACAGCACCTTGCGCTAGAGGAAGCTAGCTTCCGAGAGTATACAAACTCTCAGTGAACGGCAGTTCACAGGTCCCCTTCTATCGAAAGGGAGCGAGGTGACCTATTTAAGGTAGAATGTAAGCTGAGTATATTTATAGGTAGATAAAGCTTGGGTTAAATACAAACTATAAGTCACCTATAGAAATGCAATGTCATCAACCAATGGTCGGCTTTGGACGACCTTCATACCTTGTACCAAACATCTCGAAGTATGACGTGTCACACTTCATGTAACTAGGGGTACCCTTACGGCTACGTACCCCGTTACTTGTTTTAGCTTTTAATTTAAAACACTCTTCGCTCCAGAACTCACTCACTTAAAAGCAGGTGGGCGTGAATTGTCTCGTAACGAATGCACATGTTTGCTAATTAATGGTCGCTAACTGCGTGATCGCCTTTAAGAACACCCTCTGATGTTATCCGGGCATGTTTCAGGACACTCGACACGTCCGTTAGGTTTCCTAACGACTTCAACAAACCCGTCGCCAGGTCGATCTTGCATTCTAATCGCACGACACGGCGGCTTTCTTCGTCGAATAGAAAGTTCACAGTGACACCGAAGTCGAGACGCTTGCAGAGAAGATGTTTGTACAGCGAACCATGTTGTTCTCGTGAAACAGGGCAGCGACAGTGTTGCTTAGCGAGATGCGGGAAAATGTGCTGCAGAGCAAGCTTTGTCATAGTTGTACTGAGAGTTGCATTAGCAGTCATCACACCAGGGGCCAAAGGCTCTATTTTCAGGAGTTGTAGGTTGGGGTTACCGAAGTTCTGCGAGAAATACTGAAGTTGCTCCAATAGCACTTCGACCCCAACCAGATCTCCCATTGCCGCATCGTGAGCAAAAAAATTCTCCAGGATGGCCAAGAGGTGCCGGGTCTCCGGCTGCGTCTTAATCTTTTGAGTGCTGGTACTGCGCCTTGGAGAATGAAAACTAGTTTCAAACAAGTTGAAGACCTCAGCCACGACGCACCATGGACTCCGATTGCTTCTTTTACGAGAGGACTGGTTGCCATACTCGCGCTGCAATTCGTTCACCTCCTGTTGCAATTGCTTCACATTTTCCTTGAGTTGCATCTAAGCGTGGCGCTGCCTATCGCGATAGCGAGCTTGGTTTTTCCGGCATTGCTGGCGACGAAACGCGGTGCTATAATAGCTGAATACTTTGCGCTTCCCTGTCACTTTGGTCGTATCCGGACTAGGCGTCTTGGTAGCACTGTGCGGCGTTGACGTTTGTAGCGACACTGCATCCGTTGATGCAACTAACGGTAAAAGTACCCCTGGTGTCGCATCGGCATTGTGCTGCTTGTGTCCTATAGCCTGCGGGGCACACTGGGGGTGCTTGGGGGCTTCATTCTTGTTTGGAGTTTGCAGAGTTGGAATGATGCTGCCATGGTGATGGCCAACACGAGCGCGAGGCAAGACCCGACCAATGAGGATGTCGCTGAATCGGATGGATGGTTCGTCGAGGTGGCTTGCAATGGAGAAGGACATTTCGGTTATGAGTTCGTGGCAGTAGGTGAGCTGAGCAGAAGCTCAGTTGCTCTTTTCGAGCTCACCGGAAAGCCAGTCGCTTACGGAACTAAATCCGCGTCCGTAAACGCAACACGTATTTTAATAATAAGCCTCTTTCTCCCATTGTTTTATGTAGGGAGTCCGTGGAATTCTACTGCAGTCTACATGCAAAGTGCAATCCAGACTCTGGATCACTTCAGGAATTACAGAGGGCTGCAATTTCGCCCACCGTGACTAATCTGAGGCTCACACCCAGCGCAGTAATAGTCTCCAGATTCCTAAAGAAAACTGTTCAAGATGCGTACGGAACCGTCCCGTCATCGAAGTAACATGTACTGTACATTTTTTTTGGCAATTCATATTTTTTTTTAAATACATGTATCCTGCAATCGATGAACTCTTTTTCTTGCGTTTTCCGTGGTGCAAATCGTACGAAACAAGCGGCTCGTCAACAACCGCTGGTCGCGATACCGCAAAACCGTCCCGTATTCCTCGCTGCGCTACGAAGCAAGCATACAATCCCCAGTCGTGCAGATCTACTAAACGGCCACCAGGAGTCCAACTGTGTCCTCTGCGCCTGGAAGAATCAGCTCGCGTGAGCCACTTCATGACCCATCCCATTAATGTCGATTAGAATCTAGAACAAGCCAACGCTACACCTACCCGTGACGCATAATGTGAAATCTCGGCTCAGCTATGTTAAAAGTCCAGGACGCTGTTTTAACGACAGTGTTCATCTGTCTAGAGTCCTTTTTAAATCAAATTAGTGAGCGGATGCATTCTGATCACAAAGATTTTTATTGATGTAATTGATTATGTTTGGAGCGGCGATAGTAACCCGTTCTTCTGCGTCTAAGTGTGAGGTCTGACGTTTCGTCGACCGCTTCATACTATTAGCACATGCAGTAGCATGCTGAGTATTAATAGCGGTGTATCTTTGGTGATTGATACGTGGCGCAGAATGAAGCGCGATTTCTTAGTAAAAACTGTGTTTTTTCGACGACTTTGGTGCACAGTAATAGGGGTAGATACCGGTATCAAAAAGGCCGTTGAAATGCATAATCGCAAAAAGTCGTAAACATGATCTCTGGTTTACAAGAATTTTTCGAAAACCGGTCTACCGGTTCAGAGCTCACCGGATGTATCTTGTTGTTTCCTGCACCACAACGTTTACGAACAAAAGTGCATGCTTTTTTCATTTGCAGGCTGCTCGTAACGTTAGACAACTTGTCTGACAAGGGTTCATCGGTTTTTGAAGCCAGCGAAACAGATGAATGGTCTGGTGCTTGTATCAACAGCGTGGTATTAACACAACAGTACACGAGCGATAGAATCAACGCTCTCGCTTCATGAAGTCTAAAAATGTACTACGTAGTAGCAGTTAGCAGTTAATAAACTCTTTAAGAGCTAGTGAAGTCGATGCTACGGTTACCGCTAAAATCAGCACCAATGACACACTCGGACGACACTCGAGCATGCTCAAGCACGTTCGATACGTCCTTCAGACTGCCGAGCACCTCATAGAGAGGCGTCGCCAAGTCGATGCTCACCTCCAGACGTGCGACGCGCTCGCTGTCTTCATCAAATAGGAAACTCAAAGAGCAGTCGCACTTCAGACGCTGACCCAAAAGACGCTGGAAGAGGAGCACGCGGTCCTCTCCGCCCGCGGGCTCTTCCAAGTGAGAAAACGCATGCCGAAGCGTGAGCTCGGTCACTGTCACGCTGAGCTTTGCTCGGGCAGCCATGACACCAGGAGCTACCGACTCAATCCGCTGGAGCTTCAGGTGGGGCTGTCCAAAGTACTGCGAGAACAGCAGCAGCTGCTCCATCAGCGCGTCGACACCTCGCAGCTCTCCCATGGCCGCGTCGTGGGCGAACGCTCGCTCCAGGATGGCCAAGATCTGGCGCGTCTCCGAGTGGTTCCGCATCTCGCGAGTGCTGGCCACACGCCAGGGCGAGCGGAAACTGGTCTCCAGCAGTCGGAAGACCTCAGCCACGATACTCCACGGGCTCTGGTTGCTCCTCTCGAGAGAGGCCACGTCCCGATATCGACGCTTTAGAGTGTCCAGCTCTTTGTGCAGTTGCTCGACACTCCGCTCGAGTTGCAGCTGGGCGTTCCTCTGCTTGTCTCGGTATCGCGCCTGGTTGGCCCGACATTGTTCTCTACGACGGGACTTGTTGGCGTCCTCCCGTTTGCGTTTGTGTGTCTCCCTGTGGCTGGTTGGGCTTTGGTCCATCGCCATCTTTGGCGTTCTACTCGACTCATTAGTTAAAGACAGAAGCGCGTTTGAGGCCTCACCCTTGGCTCGTAGTTCATCGCGCATCGGCGGGCGATCGACTTCTGGCTTCTCAGCTCTCCGGTGGACATCGTACGGACTCGCTGCAGCTTCGAAAGGCGTCGTGAGTCCCACTACGTCGGCGTGGTAACGGCCTCGTGGACGCACGAAGCTTGCGAGGTTGTCGCTCAGTGGTCTTGGGGAAAAAGGGTAGCGGTTCATTGATTCTTGAAGGCGCCTTGTGAGCCAGCGAGCAAATTTCGTTCTGAAGTATCACGTGGCGTTGAGATTGGGCTGGGGTCGCTAGGAAATCTTGATGGCGTGAGAATGGCGAGCAGTCGGAGCTCGTAATCGCTCAGGATTGATAATTCTTGCAATCAACTTGCAGTTTCTACCCGGAAAACCGGTACAATTTGCGTTTTAGTGGTTTAGTCCTGGTTGTTTACTGACCGCCATAATTGTGACTAAACGAGGGTTCTTGGTTGGTACGAAACAGTCGCAACCAAGGTAGAACAGGTAGTCAATTACCTACATACGCATTAGAATAATAGAGCGACAGCTGTGAACAAACCCACCTTTGGTAGGCGCCCTTATCTGTTGTACGCACCGGTTGGGAACGGCACAAAATACTGAAGTGGTATCATTTTATACTACTATTAATAGTACTGCATCTTTCGACTGGCTTTGTACACCACAAATTTTACAGGGTGCAGAATGTTTATCTACAACTGTAACTAAACATACCACCGTTCGGTACAATACTCTATCCCGAAGAATGGTGTCGCCCAGTTGCCTTCTTAGAGGTTACTTGGCTGCAATGCACAGCATGGAAGCTGCAAACTGCAAACCACTTGTACTAATTTAGGCTCCGTGGAGAGAACATGTCAGATTTAACTTGCTTGCTGCCCACAAAAATACGAAATAAATGGGATCAGCTCGCGAGGTTGGGGGAGAGCTCGACGCCATAATGATGGCTCGATTTGCGTTCGTAATCGTCTTGGAGGTACAATCGTCACTTGCCCACCAGTCAGAACACTTTTGCAACAGAGTTGTGTACAGTACCAGTATGCACGTAGCACTTTATCTTATCGGATGCACGCACCAAAAACGTCTGCGTTAACAACTTCTTCAAATTGTTTCAAACAGATTAAAGCAGGCGGGGCTGCTTATAACTGTAGTGCATTGTGACTGGCGTGTGGGTTTGCACCTGCTGCCGTAAAAGTGTGGTCGTATCACGCGTTGTTTGTGTTATGGCTGCCAGAGACGCGATTACGCGGTGCCGCTCGTAAACTGTTCAGTGCATAATCTCTTTGGGATCGTTTAAACCGGTTTATCGGTTAAATTTCGCTACTAATAATTAAACATTTTATCAAGTCGACGTCCATCTCGTTTCGGTCTCAGTCAAACAAGACTAACGTCGGAGAACTTACAACGGCAACGATGTCTGTTTGTACGCCTACGATACATGTACAGTGTTATGCTGAGCTATTCGCAGGGAAACGCATCGAAACAATGCAGTAAGGCCGACAATCTACAAGCTGGCGCTTCCACAGGGCATTTTTGTCGCAGTAATGCTCAGAGTGGCGCTGGCAACCAGGATCGTCAGCATCGATCCGTTTGAGATTGATCTGGGAGTCTTCGAAGTATGCTTGATTGGGAGACCCGTCGTGTGACAGCCTTTTGGAAACTAAGACTGAACTCGAGGGAGCCTTGATTAGAAGGCTAAAGAACGTATCTCATTTCGAGACTCAAGTGCAAGACCGGAAGAAGATAATGCGTTCTAAACGAGTCCTCCAACGTACCGTTTGTACCAACAACAACGCACGTTCGCTTTTTCGTAAGGGGGTGCGCTGCCGCGCCGCAGCGGTTTGTCGAAGCAAATGCAGCGTGCCTAGCGCTGGTTTTGGTCTCGGGGCAGGTAATAGAGTTCTTGAAAATCTTCTTTTCGAGGCATGGGATAAATTTACCAGTACATGTATGTAGAGGTTACATATTACTTTCCCATTCCTCTGTATCATCTCTTCAAACGGTCAACCTCGTGGTACAGTTGTTCGACGGCTTATTCTAGCCACAGCTTTAGCTTGATTTTTTTTGGCATCGACAAGGTTTTGAATATATTTAGCTTTGTATCATTCGAATGGACGCTACTCTCTGGAAGTTGCGACGTCGTCGCAGCAATTATTCGCTGTGCATCATGAAGTGGCGATATTTCGCTAGATTGTGCATCGAGACAGGCATCGTGGCAGAATGGCGATGATCCAGCGGGGTCACGAGGAAGCACGAGCCACCAAGCCGTCGCTCAAGTTTCGGTAGCTAAAAGCTCCGTTGGCATTGTCATGAGAAAAGTGCGTGAGTCCTGGTAGGCCGGATCTGTCAGGTACACGATATCACAGCGATCTGACGTAGTACATCACAGCACCATCCAAGGTTTGTTTGGGCTTCCGGGCGAGCTAGATCAAACAAAAATGGTTTTAACCCCTTAAATTGCAGTGTGTATGCATATTAAAGGGTTAATAATACCGGTAGAAACAAATTGGTATCATGAAACCCTCAACAATATCACAGTGTGAGTTTAAAATATCTGCATTGGACCACAATATACAATATAGTGCGTTTCTTCTTTAAAAGTGAATAGCCTGTCATTTCAGCTTGTATCAGAAATATCATCTTTACTACAATCAAGAAGAATGGTTATGTATAGCTGAATATCCTCTGTACTAGTGTCGCCCAGGTGAATGTTGCTTGTGGCGGCCAAGGGTAGCATTACAGTAAATTACGAATAACCGAAGTAATTTAATCTACGTAAATGTTGTTCGACCAGACCTCAGCTTTCACGCAGATGGCGTACGACATACCGTGCCGCCAATATATATCTTGTGATCGCCGTGCTACTCGCACAGTGTGATCGCGCATTTACTTCGGTATATGGACTGCAGTAGTAGTATACAGTAATGCGTCAATACTTTAACAAAAAGGAAGGGCAGTACTTTCGATTATATCCAGAGCTTTCCGGGCAGAGCACGGCATTAATATTCTTGACGAAGATGTAGGGCCATGGAAATATAGAATGTAATATGTATAGATGGCGGGACCGCGGGGTACCATCCGGACCCCAGGGCCCCCATAAAAAACCGGTATGAAACTGTATCAATTTTGGTTTGGCTGCTGATGTCGTAAAAGAGCTCTTGTTCGTTTGGTAAGTACATGTTGGTCTACATTTATAGAGCCGGGACGCTGCTGCACTGCCAGCATGGGTGTTTTCGGGTCTTTTGAGATGCCTCGGCAGTGAAGCCCAGTGGCTCACAGCAATGCCTGATGCATTACTGTCCAATATAGCAGCTAACGTCTTCTGGATGCTATTTCATGGGGTGTTGAATCTTGAAAACGGAAGTCGTGAAAGGATACTTTACATGTTGTGGTACATGTGCATAATAAGGTAAATAACTCTGGACACTGATGTTCTTTTCTGGGGCCCTGGGGTCTCGCCAACTGTTTTCTTTTCTCAAAAGCACACAGATGGTTTGTGCATTCGTACTTAAGTGCATACTACAGTCATCAGGGAAACACACACGGGTGCCAGTCACTTAGAACCTAACATGTTGTAAATACGAGTCAACAGTTCTTTATAAAATGTATATAAACATTTTTCGTTCGTGCAGAGCGGTTTGTGCATATTCATTTGTATTTGTATTTTTTTTCTTGTATGCGACACGTTTACTGGCTCCATATCGGCAAGTCGCTTGAATGTACAGCTAGAGCGTGCTCACTACGATACTGGATCAATCAACGAGTAAACTTTTACTAATTGATGATTGGCCAGAACTGTGGTAGTAACAACGACACAGCTGGAGAGTTTACCTCGCTTCCGTCTCTAGCTTCATGAGGTAGTGAGGGTTGTAGACGGATAGATTTAGGTTTCACATTCTCAGACGGCTGCCTTGCTGTCTGCAACTTGTGACCCTGCGCCACCAAGGCCCAAAAAGCAGATCCTCGCTGTTACAGTCCTGGAATTCGAGCCCATGCCTCTGTTCGCCAGCTATGAGAGCTGGTTTGAAGTCAACCTTCGATGCACCAAGAAAACCTTTTTGCTTATCACTAGTTTGCTTTGCCGGTTCACTATTCTTGTCGCTAGAGTCAATTTCAAGCGCCACTCCTACAATAGGCTGCAGCGCTCTACGTTTTAGGGTCGGCGAGCTGTTTCGAGCTCCTAATGCCCTGAAAACGATGCTTCATCGTCACAAAATGCACACGTAATGAGGTTTCCGCTACCTTCAACGTCCATACAAATACTGGCTGTGGTGGTGCGTCGGAAGTAGCCTTCTTCGCTCGCTTCTCGCGGCTCTTCGACTGTAGGGAGGCAAATACAAGGGCTCCGTCGTCCACCGAGGTGCTAAATGCAGAAGAAGGTATCGGAGCTGCCGGTGGCGCCGTCGAAGTCTGGGCGAGCGATACAAAAGTGGCGGGCACGTCGCCGGCACTATCAACGCCCTACAGCTGACCCTCGAGGCTTGACATCACCGATATTTCTTCCAGAGCTGCTTCAAACGTAGATGCCAATGGCGACAACGCTTCGACGCCGTGGAGACCTGCTTCAGCGCGCGGAGCAACCCTCTTTGGATACGCTGGCATGACTGGCAATTTTCGACTGGTGTTGCACCTATTTGATTGGTTAAAAATTAGCTAGAGAATTTTCTGTGGCGGACAAACCAGAGCTGGAGATGTTGATCTGCTGCATCCATCTCTATCTCCAGTATCGTAGTGAACACGCTCTTAACATAGCGATTCTCCAGCGGTTACGCCGCTCCACGCTACTATTGAGAGTCGGGATCTGCAGAGCGGCCCAGAACCTGCATTAAGTGTGTGGATAATGTTTAGCTAATCGACAAGCTAATGAAGAGCTGTTTGGACATAGAAGCAGGAGATAGGAAAAGCTACTGCCCGCACTGGACGTGTTAAAGGAACAGCAAACCTACCGTCCGTACTGGACGTGATAAAGGGCAACCAGAGGGCATGGCGTTAGAAGATCTTCAAACATTACAAGGATAGCTGAGTTACCTAGATGAACTCAACCCGGCGATTGTGTCTATCTGCACGGCTGTTTATACATGCAATAGTTGTATAAAAACCAGGTTTAATACAGGTGTGTACACATTCAATATCTACGCATGAAGTGACTTTAGCAAGTATGTATTACAACATATTGTTCGGGTCATTGGTTTGTTAGGTATATACCTCGCACTATACACTCGAAAAGATGCAGCACAAGGGGTCCACAGCTAGCAGCATCAGCTTGTTTAAAACTTTTCTTAAAGAGCACTACAGTCCTCCCCATTGCATCTGAGAATAACCCCTCACGATCGTTTCACAGGCGTCCATTTGTTTCTTCTTCTGTTGCGAAATAAATACGGTAACCGTTGTAGGTGTTACCGTTATGTGAAAGGCTGTACCGCACCAGCGATTGTCCTGAACATGAAGTGATGGGAGCACCAAGCCGTTTGTTTTCTCGTCGAACGGCTTTGCTTTCTCGATGACCACTCTCTGCTTTCAGTGACGTTAGCTCGCATGAAGAGCAAGACTTATGGATGGATAATGCAGTCATCATTTATCCATAAGTCTTGCCGAAATCGCAGTAATGAATCATCTGTGAGCAAGTCCTATACTCTGAATAGCCGAAGTAGCTCGCGATCAGCGTACTCGCCAAGCCCTTTAGGTGTTTTTAGACACTCTGTAGTGGGCCACACCATTACATAAGTAGGTAGATTTATATTACAAAAGTAGGTGCAGCAGCACACGGCTAGCGTGTGCTGAACTGCCGTCATCCTATTGGTTGATATATGGGGAGCCAGACCCATTATCAGCCAATAAGGGGTTGACGTGTATTTGAGTGGTCAGGGCAAGCTGCCCTGGACCTAAATAAAAACAGAGTTGATTTTCCTTCAGACTAAGCACTTGGTTTCACCATCGCGGAACTTGCACGCTTCCTCATTATTACGTGTAAGCTAGTAACGGACACTCTAGGCCCGTTACACCTGGTAGCACTTTGTAGTCCTTCCCATGACCAAGTTCACAATGAGCCAAGGCCAGACGTCTGAAGCTTCAGGGTCAGCCCTGGAGCATGCTGCTTTCCCTCATCTCACTCGTGTCGAGTGGGAAGCCTTTCACCGCCTTGCGGCGGTGTCCAGTGAGGCTGTTGTCGCGTCGCTGCTGAGCTCAGCGACTCCCGATCAACAACGTCAAGCAGCTCAAGAGTTCATGGAACGCGAGCTCGCCGACGCGAATCGGCGAGCGACAACTCCCTCGCGTTCCTCGAAGAATGACATCGTCAAGTTGGAGACGTCAACCTACTCCGGTGAAGGAGCGAATCGCCTTCCGTTGAATCGCTGGTTTCGCGAAATCGACATCGCTATCGCCTCGAGGATGATCGAGGCGCAAGGAGCGAAAGTTAACTTCTTACTTTCCCGACTGGCCGGGAAAGCCAAGGAGTGGGCGCTCGGCAAACTGGTCGTCAACAACGATGGGTTCTCCACCCTGGAGGCCCTCCAGAGTGATCTTCGTCTCGCCTTCGAGCCTCCACAAGACGAGTCCCGAGTGCGCGCAGAGTTCTTCGCTCTGCGACAAGGCAAGATGGTCATGCGCGACTACGTCCAGAAGACACGCCACCTCGCGTCCTGCATCGTCACCAATCCGATTGACATGGCATCTCAAGTCCACGTCTTCGTGTTCGGCATGCGTGAAGGCATGATGCGATACTGTCTGACTCGAGCGGAACCCTCCTCTCTCGAGGAGGCATTTGCTCTCGCACTTCGTGAAGACTACGTGGTGGCGGCGTCGTACGCGCGGGCAATGGCCGCGGAAGCTCAAGAGTCAGCTCCGGAGCCGATGGAGATCGACGCGATTGACGCGTCGAACAACCGCCGTCGTGCAGTCCCTCGTGCGAATGGTGGTCGTCCCAGTTGATCCCTCACTTGCTTCCGCTGTCGGAAGGTTGGACATCGCGCGGCTGAGTGCCGCGCGCCCGCGCCAGTGCTCGCGCATACTGTCGATGTCTCTCCTACCGATCAGCCAAAAAACGGTCAGGGACAGTAGGTGCGGGGCGCCCTACTGGCTGGAATGGAGGTCCGGGTCCCCCGGTGGCAACCCAACCTTCTAGCCCTCGTGTGCTACACGCACACTTCAATGCCACCACAGCGTCGCGCGACTCAAGACTGATCATCATCAGCCTCCATGTCGCCGGCGCCCGACGTCTACTACGCGCGCTTGTGGACTCAGGAGCGACAAACAACTTCTTCCGTGAGTCGTGTCTGTCGACGCTACCCAGCGAAATCGCTGTCCGCAACGGTCGCGGACAGGTTGTAGTCAAGCTTGCTGACGGAAAGCCGCGCCACGTCGCGCGGCGCGAGATTTCGTTGCCGTACACGTTCGACGGCTTTCGCAGCAAAGACGACTTCCTCGTGATTGAGATGAACTACGCATTTGATTGCATCCTGGGCATCCCGTGGTTGTCACGGTATCAACCAGAGATTGACTGGTTGGCCCGCTCGGTTAAACACCGCAGCGGTTTCGACGTGAGCGAGGTGTTCACCCACCTCCTGGTTGCCCAGAAGGACTGGCCCCACGTCACCGTCGTGGACGACCGGTCGTCCACGACGCAGGCTGTACACAGAGTGAGCGATGGCCCTCTCTGCACGGCTTGTGCAGTGCTGTTGCACGAAGGCTCCTCGCCGCGAGGCGAGGACAAGAACACGATGGCGGTCGAGCAGGGGCTCCCGCAATACGAGCAAGCGGTCGAGCATGGGTTCCCGCAGCGCACAACTGCGGTCGAGCATGGGTTCCCGCGGCGCACCACAGCGGTCGAGCATGAGTTCCCGCAGCACAATACGGCGGTCGAGCATGGGTTCCCGCAGCGCAACACAGCGGTCGAGCATGGGTTCCCACAATGCAACACGGCGGTCGATCAGTCGAGGCTCCCGTCACCCGAGCCGGTGGTCGAGCAGTTGGAGCTCCCGCCGAACGATCACGCGGTCGAGCAGTGGCCCCCGCGTGTGACCGGCACAGTCGAGAGTGAGCTCCAGTGCCTAGAGCGGGGTGATACATCGTCCAGCGAGAGCGATTCTTCCTCCTCGAGTACACACTCGAGGCGCCGGGCAAAGAAGTCGAAGCGTCGTCGTTTGAAGCCACGACGTGAGACTGCACCGAACGGCATCTCACAGACGGAGTCGGTCTGTGTCATTGAGCACGTGGACGACGGCATGGGCCATCAGCGCACCGTCGATCTTGCGTGTCCACCTCGAGACGCTCAATCGATCACCCGGCTTCCAGGTCTCTCCTGGAAGAACTTCCTTCGTGGTCTCAAGGTTGGCGAGGTTGAGCAGGTCTGCCTGATCACAGACACTTCGTCTACGCCGCTCGAAGAGAACGCCGTCAGTGAAGTCGACGGGTCCACCCGTCCCAAGAGCGCCGAACCGAAGTCTGCTCGCGAGGAGCGATTCGCAGCGCAGTCCTGGGAGTCCTTGCGCGAGTCTGGTAATCCAGTGTACGAGATCGTCCGCGAATACGCGGACGTCTTCCCCGATAAGATTCCAGCCGAACTGCCTGCTGATCGAGGCGTCCGCCACGAGATCGATCTCGCGCCCGGTTCGAAGTACTGTGCGACGCGGCAGTGGCCGCTGCCGCGAGACCAAGTCAAGGCCATCGACGACTTCTTCGAGAATCGCCGTAAAGCGGGTCACGTGCGTGAGTGTGTCTCTCCACACGCAAGCCCAACGCTCTGTGTGAAGAAGGCCACAGGCGGATGGCGCATCGTTCATGCCTTTAACAAGTTGAATGATGCGACCATCCCTGCGCAAACCCCAATTCCCCGGAAGGCCATGGTGCTTGACACCATGGCGGGTAGTGTCGTCTTCAGCGCCATCGACTTGACAGACGGATTCTATCAGATCTTGATGAGACCGAGCAACATTCCGCTGACAGCGGTCAGCACCCCCAGCGGTATGCTTTGGGAGTGGCTTGTGATGCCACAAGGCTTGAAGAATGCTCCCACCACGTTCAATCGCATGGTCTCCCATGTGGTGCGTCCGCTTCGAGACTTCGCACCGAGCTACTTCGACGACATCTTCGTGCACAGCCGCGCTGAGGGTGGTCTCAGCGCGATAGAAGTCCACTTGAAGCACTTAAAACAGGTCTTCCAAGTGATGCGCGAGAACAAGTTGTACGCGAACCTGAAGAAGTGTATCTTCTGCGCGCCGGAGATTCCGGTGCTGGGCTGCTTCGTGGGCAAGGACGGCGTTTGCGCCGACCCGGAGAAGGTGTCCTCTATCTGCGCATGGCCGACACCAAAGAACCCCACTGAGTTGCGTCAGTGGTTGGGACTAGCGTACACGAAGAATTACGCCGGACTGATCCATCCCCTCTCATCACTCCTGAAGAAAAATGCCACATGGGCCTGGTCACCCGCGCACCAAGCCGCCTTCGACTCAGTGAAGAAGAGCCTTGCTGAGGCGCCGATCCTAGCTCTTCCCGACGACTCGAAACCATATCACGTCGTTTGCGACGCGAGCGACTTTGCCATCGGCTGTGCGCTGATGCAGTTTGACGACGAAGGTCGTGAACGGGTCGTCAGCTATCAGTCTCGACAGATGAAGCCAGCGGAGCGCAACTATCCTGTCCACGACAAGGAGCTTCTCGCGATGCGCTACGCTCTGATCAAATTCAGAGTGTACTTACTCGGCGAGCAAACCTTCGCAGTGTATACCGATCACGCATCGCTGAGGACAGCGATGAAGAGCCCTCATCTTTCCCAGCGAATGGCTCGCTGGCTGTCGTTCTTCTCCGAGTATAACTTCGTGGTTCACTACAAACCCGGCAAGAACAACATCCTTGCCGATGCTCTGTCTCGTCGTCCAGATTACGACCCACGCGATTCGCTGGGTCGACAACCGCTGCATGCTGAAGACGACGAAGACAACTGTGCTATGTGCTTGGCGTCGGGATTAAACCTGACGAGCGTGTCTCCAAAAAAACCACTCCGCGACGAAATCCGGACTGCATATAAGTTCGATCCGGTCTATTCGAGTATTCTAAAACATCTCCGCTCGCCCAGTGAAAAGACACTGAGTGCTTTGTCCCGCTCCACACGCCATCAGATCGATAGGTATCGGATTGAAGACGGGCTGTTAACGTACAGCATCGATCGCTTCGATGCTTCGCGTGTAGTGGTCCCCAACGACCCTGACTTGCGCTCACAAATCATCCATAAGTTCCACGATATCCCACTTGGCGCTCACTTGGGCCTTGAGAAGACATTCGCCGCAGTGTCGCGCGACTTTTACTGGCCCCACATGTATAAGTGGGTGCGCAAGTGGGGGAGGACCTGCGAGATCTGCCAACGCGTGAAACCGTCCGCGTCATCGCAGGCTCCCCTGCGTCCCTTACCAGTGGCCACCGAGGCATGGCGCTCGGTGTCGATGGACTTCATCTTTGGCCTCCCACCCGACTCCGCCGGGCGCTCCGGTGTCCTGGTATTCGTCGACAGGTTCAGCAAGATGGTTCACCTCATCCCGGTCCCGGATACGATCACCGCGGCCGATACCGCGGTGCACTTCGTGGATGCAGTCTTCCGTCATCATGGCATGCCCGAGTCTATCGTTTCGGACCGCGATCCGCGGTTCACGTCTGCTTTCTGGACGAAGCTCTTCGAGCTATTAGGGACAAAGCTGCTGATGTCGACGGCTGCTCATCCGGAGACGGATGGCCAAACCGAGCGAGTTAATCGCGTCCTTGAGGACGTACTTCGCAGCTACGCGACGTCGTTCACGAGCTGCAGCTCGTTCCTTCCGCTTGCTGAGTTCGCGCTGAACAACGCGGTTCACGCGTCGACTGGCCTGACTCCTTTCTTCGTCAACAACGCTCGGCACCCTCGCGTTCCAGCTCTCCTCGCCGTGGGCCGTCCCACGGCGCCGTGTGGCTCCACTCTGGGTGGGGGTGAAAGAGGCGACAACCATTTTGTGACGACTCCGGTTTCGAACCCACAACCGGTTACCATACCGGTTGCCGACAAGCCTTCTGCGCCAACACCGGTAATGGACCCTCAACCGGTTTCCATACCGGTTGCCGACTCCTCCTCGAGTGCAGCCTCATCTTCAGCGACTGTTAACGCAGTGACACACGCCCAGGCCAGGAAGGGCCTGACGACTCCCCGCGACGCGGTGTCCCCTCTTGCCTCGTGGACGAATCGTACCCTGATCAGTCCTGGCACCGCTAACGCGGTGTCTCCATCAGCGAACTACGCGCCAAAGCAACCGGCACGTCCGGCTGATAACACCGCTGTCTCAGACTTCCTCCTCCAGACCCAAGCAGTCGCCCGATACGTCCGCGACGCGCTGCAGACGGCGGTCGACAAGCAGAAGGAAAACGCGGACAAGCGCGGCCGCAAACACACAGTAAAGTTCGCGACAGGAGATCGAGTGCTCCTGTCGACTTCAGGAATCAGAGACTCTGCCGTAACCAACCTCGGCGCGAGTAAACTCGCACCGCGCTTTATTGGGCCATTTACGGTGACTAAGGTTATTGGCGAGGCTTACACACTGGATATCCCTACGTCGCTGCGGCTACATCCGACGATCTACGTCGGACGACTCAAGAAATACCTGCCCGCTACGATTCCTTCATCGACCCAGTATCCTGAGCCGCCGGCGCATATAGCGGCCGCCCCGCCCGACGCGCGCGCCGAACCATCGCGCCATTCACACCAGGCGCCTGCTCCACCGTCCCGCTCTGCAGACGACCATGTACCGCGCGCTCAAGAAGCCTCACGCGCGCAAAGAGTTCCCGATTCGACTGACGAGTCTCAGTCGCAGTCCTCACGGCCTTTGCAGCCGCGTCCTGGGCCTCCTCCGCCTCCTGGTACGCCGTCCAGAAGCTCCCAGCGAGATCTTCCTTGCGGCTCCCGACCAGAACGTCAGTCGTATCAGCGGGACGGTCCCCCGCCGATTGTCGACTCAGCTGGCGAGATCCGCTGGATAGTCGAGAAGATTGTCGATCACGAAGACCCGCCCCGTCGGTCGGGGCAGCGCCATGTGTCCACCAGTCGCACGGCTCCCGCCGCGCGCCGCTATAGGGTACGATGGCTTGGCTTTCCGGCGGACCAAGATACGTGGGAGCCCCGCGCGAATCTCCTTCGCGATGTCCCGGATGTATTCCAAGAGTACGACTCCAGTCTTCCTGCGCCGGAGAGCGCCGCGAATAATCACGCGGCGGCCGAGAACGAGATCTCCAGTCTGCGCGACCACGCGAACGTGATCGAGAACGACGCTGCTGGCGATCGCGCGAGCGCGACCGAGAACGACGACCCGAGTTCTCGTAATCCCAACGGAGCGGCGGAGATGCGCTTCGTCGAGATGAGTGTCAACGCGAGCCGGCGCGACTAGTGGCGCTGGTCTTTTCGGACAGCGAGCGACGGTAACGCTGGATCCAGGCGTTCTCGCGATCACTGAGCGGATGCTCGGCGACATGGGCTCTCCACTCGTCCGTGGTCGGGCGAGACGACACGCACCTCCTGCAGCCTTCAGCAACTCGCACGTAGCAGATACGGTCGTCGGCGTTCCAAGCGCTGTCGCAGATTCGTACACGCAGCTCGCCCAAGGAATGCCCCCCCGATGATTTCTTCCCGGTATGCGATCCAGTCGGCGAGATTCTCTTCCGGCGCTTGCGTCCGGTTCCAGCGCCGGATGAAGGCGCACCACGACTCCTGCAGCGCACTGTGGTCGACGCCGTCCACCGGCTTCTGGCGCAGCGCACGAAAACGCCGGAAGAGGTCCTTCATCTCGTCCAGAGGCTCCGGATCTTGCGCTCCGGAGATGTCATACAGCGGCCAGGGTCTCAGCGCCTCGTCCATCACGTGGGTGCCGCGTGCCGCTGTCGTCGCGCTCATCAGCGACGTCGCCGTCGCTGAAATCTGCTGCTGCTGTTCCATCGTCCGCGCCTGTTATCTGCTGTGCAAGTCGTGCTGTACTTCTCCTGCGTGGCGCAGGATCTGTCTCGTCCCCGCCTCGTTCGTTCCTGTTGGCCACGATTTTCTTCTCGTTTCCCTTTTGATTGATTTGTTCTCCGCCCGTCGCTTATGTTGCGTAAGTGCAACTTTAAGAGGGGGGTGATGTAGTGGGCCACACCATTACATAAGTAGGTAGATTTATATTACAAAAGTAGGTGCAGCAGCACACGGCTAGCGTGTGCTGAACTGCCGTCATCCTATTGGTTGATATATGGGGAGCCAGACCCATTATCAGCCAATAAGGGGTTGACGTGTATTTGAGTGGTCAGGGCAAGCTGCCCTGGACCTAAATAAAAACAGAGTTGATTTTCCTTCAGACTAAGCACTTGGTTTCACTATCGCGGAACTTGCACGCTTCCTCATTATTACGTGTAAGCTAGTAACGGAAACTCTAGGCCCGTTACACACTCAATGAGGTACATTCTACCCACGCGATCGTTTCCTCAATATTTGACAAATTTGCATAGCTTCATGGTACTTTGGTATCACCTGTAGCTGGTGCTATGTAAGCGTCCCCACCTTATGCACACGAGCATCAACGGCAAGGTCTGAGGTTTTGAGTGTGTGTTTTTTTTCTCTCCAAAACAACTCCACCCCCTACTGCACTTTCCCACGAATACTTCTGTAAGTACTTGGCGCTGCTAGTGCACTGGTGAGATGAAACAATCTGAGCAATAGCTTGCTTTCTGACGCCCACAGCCGTTTCCGGAAAGCCAGACAGAACGAAAAGGCAGACGTAGCTGCACAAAGATTCCAGCACTTTTCAGACAATGCTGAACGCTGTTTCGGGAATGAAACAAGATGTTTAGTTTTTTTTTCAGACGCGATCATTCGTTTTTTTCGATTGTGCGTCTTCCTCACGACCGCTTATCCTCGACTCCTAACAATTTTTGCAACAAAAAACGATGGTTCTTCTGCGGACCCACTCCCCTCCGCACACACACACACACATACGATTGGCCCACTTACACTGAGTGACACTCCGCACCGGTCGGTTTCTCTGAGTAACTTCAATGCCTTGCTCTTTCTCGGAGTGGCATTTGACATTTTTGACATCCTTGGAGTGACTAATTTTCCAGCCACATTGACGGGGTGCGGTTTTGCCACGTTGTCCAGTCTTGTATACCATATTACATCAACTAGAGATTCATGTTTTTCACTAGTCGCTTCAACTCTTGCAGTCGAGGATTCAATATCGCGATTTTTCTTCAAATTTCGATCACCCTCCGAGCTGAAACCTTATACAACTACCGGGAAATCGCTTTCTTTACTGTGGCCTCGAAGCTACGGAGTGCATCTAGCATTTTCAGACGAACACATGTACCGTTGCTGCTTATAGTGTAGACTATTCAGCACCCTACGCTGTGGGGCCCGAAAAAAACGCTCCTAAAATTGCTTAAAAAGTAAATTACTAAACTATTTGATGCTGATATAAGTTAAGTGTAGAACATGCAGCATGCTGCGATAACGACCATCCAGCTGAGGCGAGCGGGTGCGAGGTCGCGTAGTCGCAGCAAACACGCGCGGTATTTGCGGAGGCGGGCCAAGCTCCGAGCTCACCAGAGAGCCGAGGATTGCACTCTCCAGTATATCCATTTTCTAGATCGCGAGCGAAGCGAGCCGCGGGGTCGTCGAAGGGGCGCCCAGCCAAGCGAAGCGCGGTTGTTCATTACTATCGCTAGTTGATAGTGCAAGCGGGCTTCATATTCTTTTGTTCACTCCGGCGAAGGCAAGTTGAGACAATGTACTGTCGGCATAATTAGCATTTATAGGAAAAAAAGGTTTTAATTTTAAGGCAATTAGGACGTTTTAGAGCATAACTAGGTACGTTATTTTCAGCACCAATGTTGTACAGTACGCTGTTCGAACCTTGTCGGTGCCATTATAGCAGTCCCGTGTGATGGGAAAAGCTCAACGAAGAGTTTTTACTCGGAGCGAACGGAATACAGTTTCTTTGGCGTTTGCTTTGTCGTCTTCGATCGGGGTATTGGGCGAATAGGTTTGACATGTGTGCGCTTCAAGGGATCATGGTTTTGTTCCAAATGAGCCGCCAATAAATGACGTGACGGCATCGCAAAAACTCCGTTCTAATGAATGTACAAAACCGCCGGTAAATCTAATTACAACACCGAGCAAACGGTTCATAAATTCAATCTATTCGTCAATGTCAATTTATGAAAACAAACCTTTATATCAACATGATTTACACGACTCGAATCGACCCGCACATTGTAGTGGGCATTCCTATTGTTGGCAACCCGGAAGTTTTTTCCATTAGCCCACACACGTGTTAACTTGGTGTTGCGATCCCGAAAAAATCAATTCAATTTTAAAACTTGAGCAGCCATCCCCCCAATAGCCTACTCCTACTGTAGAAATATCGGCCGTTTGTGCAACTTGGCTTGCAACCCTATTTTGATTGGTTGACCCTAGTGCTGATGACTGTGTTGAAGTGCACAAAGCGGTAGCTACACACGCAGAGTAGGATGACCGCCATTCTTACGATCCGCACGGAGGGCCACCAAGATACTTGACACTGAGAGCTGCCTACCATAGACTGAATATACCTTGTCGATCGCTGCGTCACTGGTAAAACCTGAGCGCACCAAGCTAGCGACTACGTCCCAGAACACTTTTCGCTTTGAGAAGGCGAATTTGTTCACACCACGCTCGATTGCGGTAAAGTCTTTTGCTGCTTTCAGGTCATCGCATCCGACATGGTATTCGAGCCAAAGTTCGTAAAATCTTTCGGCCGCTTTGAAAGTACAGCCGTAGACGCTCGGCGAGTCGGAGGCGGATTAGGTAGAGATGTAGTTATATCCTGCGTAATAACGTCGCGCCGAAAAGCTGGCTGCATGGCAATTCGCTTTAGTATGGCCTGAATCTTCTGTAGCTCTCGTTGGTTCTCTCGCCGTAAACGCAAGACTTCGTTCAGCACTTCGGTTGTTTGGCGTCGCCCTGCTCCAATCTGCGAACCTCATGAGCTCTCGCTTGTACTGGCTTGTCATAGTGCTGGGGCTTGTGGCGTTCTTTTCTTTCTTTGCAAACTTCTGGCTTAATCTCTCTTGGATTTTGATATCTGGCTCTACACTAAATACGTTTGCAACCTGACTTGCTTTTTGTATCAGATTGGGTTGCAAAACTGACCTGAACCTGCCACCGTGTGAACAACTCAAGTTGCAATCACCACCCCACCGTTTGCTGTGCAAGGCACAATTGTGGTCTATACGCTACGTGCAGCCAATCAGAGATCAGGATTTTCAAAAATACAACCTTGGTTGCAAATGGCCGATAATGTACCGGAACGCGTGCAGTACCACTGGTAGCTTAAAAAAAAGTGTTGTTACAGTATTAGTGTAGCGTTATTAATAGGTTCATTTTGCCAAAAGCATAACAGTCCTTGGCAACTCATTCCAGGGTGTTGAATTACATTTCACGCAGACACATCCATGTTCCGCAAACCACTCAAAACTTCCTCCTCTAAGCACGACGTCCGCGAACAGCGCACTTGTCGCTCGATGGACCAGCAGGGGCATCGGTAGTCTCAGCAGACAAGTCAGACCCAGAAGGCGTCTCCTGAGTCGAAGTGCCAGCCGAAGCCTCCGTGTCCAAGCCGGAGTTCGAGTCAGCAGTCGACTCTTCAGCGGTATCCGAGGAAGCGTCAGCTGCCGAGGGTGTAGCAGTAGTCGCCGTAGGAGCCTCCGTGGCTTCGGTCTCCTCGTTCGAGCTGTCGTCAGTAGCATAACTGGCATCACCGGCAACGCTAGAAGCCGTTTTGGACGTCGACTTTTTCGACGTAGAGCCGCCTAGAGAAGCGAACTTAGCGGCAGCAGTGGCAATGACCGTGGAGAACAGTTCGTCTTTGTCGAAGATCGCGTAGCCGTCGTCATGCGTGTTGAGCGACTTGACCCCGAACTGCCAGTACTGCATGTTGGACTTGGACTTGTACACTTCATCGCTCCAAGCCAAGTAAGAGGCCGAGTCAAGAGGCTTAATTCCGTACTCCTCAAGCACCACAGGCTTGCCAGCCTTCGTGCCCGAAGCCACGTGATCTTTGATCCACTTGACACCCCACGTTTTCGCCTCAGCGGTGGCCACACCCCATGAGTCTGGGTACGCGTGGTACGCACCGTAATCGATACTTTTAATGGCCAAGTTGGCGTCAAAGTCGACACCCGAGGGGCCAGAGTACAGGTAGACGCTCTTATCGGTGTTCATGAATCCCTCGCTGCCCGACGCCACGAGGTGGTTCGAGTCAAGCGATTTAATGTACTGCACCGGAAACGATAGAGGTTAAAAATCGGTAAGATACCGATATATCACGACTCTATAAATAGACTTACCGCAGACATCTCGGTCATCCAGTCGGTAAGGGTCTTAGCGTTACAGTTCCCGGACTCCTTCAGAGTTCCGGATCCAGCGCAACGACACTCATTGCACAACTGCCAAGCCATGATGGTCTCTTCGTCCGCATAGCGCGTCACGAACGCCTTGACGAAGTTCTTGTATGCAGTCTTGATCTTCTCGTCCGTGTAGAAGTCGTCGTGGTATTTACCTCCGAGTTGCCGGACGTACACATCTGTTAACAACACGCTCATTTCAGTTAGTAACTAAGGTTTTTATCGAACTAAGTTACAATACATGTACTGAACGCACCAATGCCGCCGTAGTCGGACCAATTGTTCACGAACGGCACGACCAGCTTGACACCGGCAGTCTTGGCCGCTGCGACCACCTGGTCGAAGTAACCGAGACCGTTGTCGCCAGTGTTAACCGTGGGTTTGCCGTTCTCCCATAGCTGGTACACGACGTTGTACGGCGCCGTGCCGGTCTGGTTCAGGTCGGCAAAGCCCCAGGTTCGGCACACAGTCAGGTCGCTCTTGGCCATGGTGTTGAATATCGTGGATAAATCCGTCTTACTCTGCAGCAGCGAGCCAATAGAACAGACAGTGAGTCAACGCCGGCCGAGATGGCGGTAGAGAGCAACACCACTTACCCACGTGATCTCTGAGGCCCAGTAGGCGTTGGTTCCGAACACGTAGAATGGTTTGCCATCCAGCTCAAAGTTGGTGCCCGACGTTGTCACGTAACCCGCAGTGGCGGAGTGGGCGGACAGTGAGGCAAATAGCGCAGCAGCAGTGGCGAAAACCTTCATGTTTGACACGGTTCCAGTAGCTCGAAAGTCTGCAAGTGGCTCACAAGATGGCACGCGAAGCTGTGAGACGATTGACAGCAGCATGTAGAGGCTGATCTCCGATCTGGTCTTGCTGTGAAAACAGCAGGCGTCCAACCTGCCATTTTCGATGATACGCTTTGAAGCAGTGTATCGCACTGGATTTGTTTGATGTACATGTATCCCTGTTGTTTGATCATAATAGGGAGGTTTATCGCTTTAAATAAAACAAGATTGTACAGGTACGTCTCGATGATTTGCCCTAACATATTTCCGAGCACCAGATGGCAGAAGCAGGTTGACTCAATCGGCGGTTGGTCTCACCGTAGCCAGTTTGTTGAGCATTGACAAACGGAATTTATCATCGAGAGTTGAGCTGCTCGACTCTTGATGATAAATTCCGATTCGTCAATGTCCAGGCTCTGGTTTGGCTCGATGAGCTGGGAGAAGCTATGGAGCTCGAGTCGAGGTACCCAAATTTAGAAGTAGGGGTAATGTGGTGTACCCAAAATGCATTTTGCGTTTTTGAGAAATATCGAGTTGTCATGTTGGACTTTGTTACCTGTGTAATTGAGCTGCCACAATCGTATTACAATATACCTATCAGCACAGCTACACGTTTTGCACGTCCGATATGGCAGTGTTTATTACAAGAAGTTCTCCATTGGCGAAGCTTCCCCACAGATATCACTGAATCCTACTAGTCACTACTTTTCTTCAAAGTCAGGTTTCATTACAGTCATTTAGAGAGCTGTCCTTAAAATACTAGTCACTACTCCAAAACAGGATATTTCTTGATCCTTTTCTGGCTGCATGAATTCCTTTCATTTATTTAATGAGTTTGAGAGGTAGACAATTTTATAAATTGCAATACGCTTCAACTCGATGCTGTGGCAGCGTTGTATACCAGACCTGTGATCTTCGCTGAACTACAAGTAGCCATGAACCTTTAATAGTGCGCTAAGAATGAGCTTTCTAAATTTTCGGCGGAACGTTTTAAGATGTTCTGCACCGTGTGGGGACAAGCCAGCATTTATAAAGCGCGTCGTTCGTTTTATACCTAGAGCAGCTTTCCATTTAGATTTTGTTTTTGCAATCCATAGGATAAAAATGTTTGTCAGGATTATTCCTTTGTCAGCCTCAGGTAAGATAGTATTATCCCGTTCAACCACTAACCTCTGAAGAAGAATGGTCTGACCACTTTAATGACGCAAAGTGCTCGTCAACTACGTAGCAAATGTTGCATACCCTCATAGACTGGTAAGATATTCAAAATATCAGGAGAAAGAACAATTAACCACTCTAGTGCTCTTTAAACCTACGAAGGGGTTCCTGGAGGAGGAGCGGCACTTATGCGGAGAAACACTGCATTATTAAGTTTTCATGTGTCCGCGTACGATTTGCTGGTCTCGATCGCATTCATAAATGCCTACAAGAGTGGGCTCATTTAGGGTGATCGATGTATCACTCTACTTTAGGCAACCGATTAGCAAAGCTGAGGTGTAATACGGCTACGAGAGCTGGACCAATTCCCGCAGGATCTGCCGCGTACAGATTTCGGCTAAGCCGTCACGGACAGATTTCGTTTATCCCGTTGTTTCGGGACTAGCCGAGTGCCGCCGCTACGCGGCGGGTAAGAAATAATATCGTTTCTTATGTTTGGCCTCCGTTCCGCTCGCCACGGGCTCGCTTCACTACTCGCACGGTAGGTTGGCAGATTGGGGCTCAGGCGGGCCCAAAGGCCCGCAGGGTTGCAGAAGGTGCCGATTGGGGCCGCCTCGCTGCGCTCGGCAGCTTTAGGCCAATCGGGGCCACCTTCGCTGCGTTCGGCAGCCAGTAGAAATAGTTTTATTATTTTATCCAATAATTTGTCCGGAAAAGCGTGACAGGCACGACAATTTAGTGTGACGGACAGACAGGTTGCTGCAATAGCTGTTTAAGACTAGCGCTCTGGGCGTCCCTCCGCGGACGCTAGGGCATGGTTGGTTGGTGTAGCGTGGGCTGGACACCTCCGCTGCGCTGCGGTGTGCTTAGAATTTCTACTTAGAGCGAAGCTACATATAATAAATGTATACTGTGATCTACTTATGTTACGTTCCAAAACAACACCGCACACAGTATCTATAGTGCTCACGTGTTATGGTAGACATGACCAGAGTTTATCGTGATCTGCAAGATGAGCACCATCTTACCCGGAAGGGTTCTGTGTTAATACCATTTGAGCGAATAGCTACCCAAATGACACGAATCGGAGGCGCGCGTGGCTAAAGCGCTTATATATGCTGTTCAGAAGACGTGTCAGTTTCAATGATGATCCGAATTGGCATAGATCGGTGAGGGATCCCAGTTTAGCTGGAGTAAATACGCCTACTTAAACTTAATATCATCTGTCACGTCATCACTGTGAGGCAGTCGACACCATATTTTTGATTGCGACGGTCTATTAGAGCAAGGTTTGGTCAGCCTATCGCGCGAAGTACCTTTTAGAGCAAGTAGGTACTTCCGATGGTCGCCACAAACATCAATATTATGCCTTGAAATTCTTCCGCTGAGCTGCTTATGATATTAGCGAAGGGTATTCCACTATCTTCCGCATGCATTAATCTTACTTACACTTACTGACTTATTTGCATAGCTACTGACTGACAGAGTGGCGTCGATCCTTTCCGAGTAGCAAGCTCTGATATGTATGACGAACATGCGAATCCATATCAATATAGGCAGATTATCATATCGTAGTGGTCTTTAGATTTGAATCGAATAGTAGCTCATGTACGTTAGATGCTGTACGTTCGCTACTACTTATCAGCTTGGCGTGTTGTTTGATATGTCCGTGCATAGCTGATTTCGTAAGCTCGTCGGCGCCACGCTCTCGCGGTAGCCAAAGCACATTGGGTCACTGTCGCTTTCTCGGTACTTTTGCGTCATGGTGCTGGCTTACTGTGCTTACGCGTCTAATGGAATAGTCTATATGACTCAGCGCGTCACTAACTGGGCACAGGTCATACCGCGGCGATACAGGCCAGCTGACCGCGTGTCGGTTGGCGATATATACGCGCGCGGCGGGAACTCCTTATAATCATTATCGTGACCATTATGGACAGGGCACTAAAATACAGTACTCTGTACAAACACATCGATCTGCCACGTCTACCTGTATGGTCTGCACTACGGCACATCTATGTAGAGAGCAACTTTTTCGCAGGCATAGTATGGTTTATAACCGCTAGTATCAGCCGATGGTCACCCAAACGATCACTTCCACCCCTCCAAATGGCTCGCTGAGCGCTTCGTAATATCAGAAAGTACGGAAGGGCGTGTACTCAATGTTCGCTGACTCGCTTTAACTAATCGGATTGACATTAATAATAAATTGCGTCTTCTAATTATGGCATGATAGGATGAACGCCATTTACTTACTTACTGACTGATAACGTAGCATAGATCCTTTCCGAGTGGCATTTACTGGCTCCAACATGTACGTCTGTAAGCAGGGGTCCTATGATATATACACGCGCGACGGGTGCGCCTTATAGCCATCCGCGACTCAAACATCAACCATCTCTTATCTCGACCATTATGGACAGGGCACTAAAGTATAGTACGGCGTAGAGACACATCAACCTGCCAAGCACACCTGGTCAACACTACCGCACACTTCCTCACGTCCATGTAGACAGCAACTTATTTTTCGCGCGTTGTGCTAACTCAATACTGTATATTTAATTTCGAGTGCGCATTAGTGTGATATACGCTATGAGCGTTGGTGGTACATATAGCATGATTTAGCTTGTGTCCAAATGAGTGAGTGTACTTGCCGTCTACGGTGATGCGTATGCAGATAGGGGCAGCCAGCTTGCAGAGGTACACAGTAGATACCGTGCGCTAAATATTATTTGAAACGCGCTACGCTATTTAGATGTGTCAACACTACTGACTGCGCCATAGGCAGATTACCGTATGTGCGGCCCCAAACCTCGAACTGTAGTCCGGTTTATAAAATACACAAATAAGTGGGAAAACGGGGGCCTAAAAGAGTCTATTTACCAACTACTTGCTCTTCTGCTGCTTCTTTTGCTCGATATACTTGGCGTTTCGGGCGGTCGGCTTGTGGGGGCGGCTGTTCCTCTTCTACTTCTAAGGGTACCAGTCAGGACCCATCGCTTTCTTGACGTGCGCCAGGCTTTCCTTGCGGCGCACTTCGGCCGAATCAGGTGGTGGGGGCTTTTCCTCCCAGAGCTCGACCGCTTTTGGGACGTTCTCGCAGGCAAATACAGCGCCGCACGATGTCCCGCCCGCTGATTGTACGAAATGCGTAGCCGTACTGCAGCTTCCCGAAGCAGACGCAGCGCGCCCGGGAATCCGTCGTAGACCGCTGCGGGCTCAACGGAAGCGGGTCAATCTTCGCCTCGCATTGCTTGCACGTAGGGCCCACCATTTTGCGAACTGTGCGTATGTTAGCAAATTATATTGTTTTAATCAATTACTTTCATCCAAATATTAGCCAATAGCACGGCACTATAAGGCTGGTATTTAATTTTAAGCAAAATATAATTTTTTTATATATAATATTTTGGTTTTGCTATAAGAATACTTTATCATATTTTCAAACAAATACATACTTTACATGCAATAAAAGTGACTAAAAGACTATGTACCGTGCGCGCATGCATTCGTCGGGTGGGGTGCACGGAGCAGATAGCGCAATGACCGTGCAGCCGCGCGCCTTCATTGCACGGTGGCAGTGGTGAGTGCCAGGTGAAGTAAAAAAGATATATATTCGCAAAGTCCCCACAAAAAGCGCTGGTCGTGAAGCCTACTTTAAAATTAAAAATACTATCGTCTCTACTTTAATGAGTGTGTGTGGAAAATAGCATCGCCGAGCTCTTACAAATGCGGCCTGTGAAGCTTATATTAATAATATTAATACTTTTAATATCGTTTTTACTTTGAAAAGTGTGTGGAAAATAACATCCCAGAGCTCTTACAAAATACTGGTCTGTGAAGTCTACATTAATAATAATAGATATCTCTATTTAAGAAGTGTGCAGAGCTCTTAAAAAATAAAGTGGTTACTGTGCCCGATTTGCAGTACATACGGCAGGTTTTGCGTAGCTGAATGTCAATAATCAAGTATCTGCGCAGCTCGCCAGGCTGTTTGCATCCAATCGGTGCGTTTCGTGCTCGGTAGAAATGTTTACATCACGTCCAATCCCGAGGGCGAGAGACGGTCTGATCGTGCGACAGATCCAGTCAGTGTCGCAGGTCGGCAGGTATTGCCCAATTAGGGCGCGAGTTAATTGTGTCCGCTTTTTGGTCATAATTGTAATTTAGGCATAGCTAAGTCGAGTCAGAAAGATAGGCGCGGTCGGTAAGAAGGGACGTAAATGTATTAGACAGGTCGGGTGTAGCCATGCGAAAAGGCAGGAAAAAGCAGCAAGAGAGGAAAGCGACGGACTGATTGACAGACGGACGGACGGACAGACAGATTACTCGGTGAGGAAGCGGGAAATGTACAGATCGCGGCTAGATGAAATCAGTTGGAATAATAACCTTAGTGAAACCAAGATGCTTTATTTTAAGTCAGCCAAGAAATCTGTCGGGTACCCCCCCCCCCCCCCGAGAATTTGTCAAAATCTGTCGGTCGGCGAATGCCCAGATTGGCCTTGATTGGTCGTTCTATGGTCATTTAGCCAAAGTCCGACCGAAATCAGGGCGACAGATTTTGCGGGCACCCCCGCAAGCCGAGGTGTATGTATTGTGTATTTTGACGACTTTGTTTTACTTGGGTGGCGTTAATGCAACGTTATATAACCCTATTAAAACTTCACGACGTGGTTTTAGCGCAACGCTAGCGACGTTAAACTGGTTTTTACTGGTTTATCGGTGTTCAAAAAGTAACAATAGAAGCAAATTAGACGACAGATTTTCACCAAAATAGAGACAATTGTTACCCGAACATTGCAAGCATTTAAAACTGCCCCCTAATTTTCTCCGACTACAAATCTCACAACCTACTTTTAGCAACGATGAAGGACCGCGCAGGCGCTGACTCCAGGTGACGAAGGAGCAACCAGACCACTGTCGACTCCGCGACTTGCGCAACTGCTTGCTTGTTCTCGAGTCCAAGTTATAGCAACGATTCAGGAGAAATTAGTGGAAATGGAGGAGTACATGCGCAAGCTGTCGGCAGTTCAGGGCGAGCTTAAAGATCTTCTGGACCAAGAAATTGAATGTGCGAGCGAGCTGTCCTCCCTGGCGTTTTACGAGGCGTCTTTGGGCGACAAATACGTGCCCTCGCTGTTAGTGCTCCTGGCCAAATACCGCAAGGCGATACAAGACAGGTGAGCCTGCTATAGTCAAGTTACCGTTGCTCCCATATAACGTTGTTTTTATAACGTTGCTGAATTTAACGTCGTTCCTATGTAACGTCGTCTACAGATTAACGTTGTTTTTCTTGGTCGATAGTATATTGCACTTCTCTGTAGAGATCACCATGCGAGCACGAAGCACCAACACGGACTCTTTTAGTTGGATTTTATGACAGAGTGATCTCGACGCCATGGTCAACAGCGAAAAAGGCAAGACGCCGCCTCAGGACGCTCCAAGACGCATTAGGAGAGCAAGACGACGCCGAACTGGTCGGATGCAGCCGCAGCGTGGTCAGCGCCCACAGACCCAATCTCGTGCTGTCCAAGTTCAAGCCCGTCCTGCTCAAGCTTCAGTCAAAGTTATTGACTTGTCTCAAGAGGGCGTTATTGATTTAACAAACGATTCGGACCAAGATTACGATGACAACATTCAGAAAATACGAGCTAAAGTTGAAGTGACATTGAACTTCGTAACAGCCAATATATTTCAATTTGTTTCAGATTTTTTTCTTGTTAACCTTTGCGAAAGCACTGGCCAGCTGCTTGCATATCTGTTTTCCCGGCCGCCTCTACAGGCTCACTGCGTGATCTGGATAAGATAGCTCACATCAATCTCAGCCGCATCACTTTAATAAGGTATCTCGCTACAGCATCGGCCGTGAGCCCACGTCCGCCATAGATGAAACAGTATGTCATTGACGCGACCATGATACCGCAGCTATATCCAGCCGGTTGGGCGGGCGACATTAACCTTTCAGTGTTCACGTGTGTCGGAAACGGGTGTTCTTCGTGGCGTGTCCCTTCGCATTCTAACTGAGAATGCCATTCTCGTAGATATGGCAGCATCTTACTCGTCCATATTTTCTCCATTTCTGGTCTGTAAGATGCGGTACATAGCAGATCATACATGCACACTACCATCGCACCTTGTGTGTACACCGAAATCACAATGAGCGGTCAGTGGCATCCCTCGATGTTGACGGGTAGAACGATGATTTTCATCGAGAAGAGCTTTGATCGCGGTGGAGACGGAAACTTCTCGCTGCCGACCACAAACGACGACACTGCATGAACGCCTATTTGGTTGCATGTCATGACTTCCAGAGAGTAGATCAACACGGCATCGTTTAGCCGCGCACGATCCGGAACACACCCTACCACTTCCTCAAAGTAGATTCCCTTTATCGATTTTTTGTGGTAGAATTTAGTGCGCAGGTACACTGTATCAAAACCCGCATTGACCTCAGAGGCTAGATGCGCTACCCTCTGCTTTGCTTCAGCTGCTGGCTTACCCTACGAATCCGTCTCGTCAGCAGAATGCTCGGTGTGATCGGCAATCATCTTCTCGCGCTCCTTCTTCGTGATGCTGCTGCGCACACGCGGTTGCTTTGGCTTAACAATCTAGAGGTGCGGCGTGTTTCCACGACGCTACTCTCCTCCCTCTTGTTATTTTTAATGCCGGTCTCAATGCGGAAAACTTCGTCGGGCCAGCTCCACGGAGAGGCTACGCAAGCTGGAAGTCTTGGGAAGATGCGCATGCAGAATACTGCCAAACGCAGCTTGACGCGCACCCTCGTCACCAACGCCAACTTTGCATTTCGAGGCATCTCCCAGCGTTGAATCTTTTCCGTCTCCGCCCTCGCACACACTCTTGTCTTGCAACCCGCGTAGCCGCTCAATTTTGGCGCTGTTTTTGGTTTGTTATTCGCACAAATGCAGGATGGTGTTAATAAAACAACAATAAAATCAAAGCAACGTTAACATCAAGTACGATACGAACTGGGGTTCTTACGGGCGACCTCTTCATCGACATGACGCGCATCAGACTCAAGTTGGTCCAGGCATGCGCCTGGTGCACTTCTGGCGACAATGGTGTCGCTACCACTAGCAAGAGCACACCCTCTACGGCCTTCGCTAGCACCCACTTCGCCTTTCGGAGACGTATCTATAGCGTAACAATGAAAATGGTTAATTGAAGAAAGGAATTTGGATACACACGCAATACACGAACCGTTGTCAGCCACGTCTACTGCGGCTTTGCTTTCGAAAACCGGCTCCGCACGAGTGCTAGCGACATTGGAGCTGTCGCTTGAGTGGCGCTCAATATCGTGAGCTAAAATTCATCCTGTGTTAGTATAGAAAGGTTTATCGAACCATCGCACAGCATTTATCTGTTCGGGCTGGACTAGGCGGGGCCCCAGCAAGCTGACCGCCTTCTTCTTTAGCGTTCCCTCCCGTATCCGCAGGCCGGTTTTCTCCGTCGTTGTTGCGCATGGTGCTCCACCGTTGTCGTGTTCGCGCTTTCTCCTTGTTGTCGAAAATGAGCGGTTCGCAGATCTCGAAACTAAACTGCAATTTATACCGATACTTTACCGGTTTATTTCTCTTAGATAAAATTTGTTTTCGTTTTCGTCTGTGAATTTCACAAAAGCCGGACGACGTTAATTCTGCTTAAAGCGACGTTATGAACATAAACGCTTCGCCTCTTGACGTTGCATGAACCACTTAGGTTTACTTATTGACTGAGCTACCCGTACCGTATATTGTTGCATGTACTTTGTCTGGATCCGCCGGCAATGGCCGACGGTTAGTCCGTTGCTAGTAGATGATTACTTCTCGGATGCGACTCGGTAGACGCTTCGCTTTGAAGAGATCTCGCTGCTGTTGCCACATGAGCCGGGTCATGGGGATGGTATTTTCCGAGACCGTGTGAGTGAGCAACGTTGGATCTGCCAGCGGTGGCGGAATCTCCACGGGTGGAGTCGCCACACGCTTAATCTTGTCCAAACGGAACTTGTGACCGATCCTGGATGTGAGTCCCAGATGCGACGCTTTAGTGCAGCCGCATCCTATGGTAGGTCGTCCGATGGCAGCTTTCGAGTCTGCTGTTGATGAAGCCTTGCGTTCGAAGGAAAGGTGGACTTGTGAAGCATTGCATAGGTGGTTTCACTACCTTTAGCTATCATCATGCCCCTCACCGGGAGCAGCGAAGCTTGAATGGTCTTCTGTTTGCGAAGGTCGGAGCTGCTACTAAGCTTATTCGAATCGAATTGCGATCGAGGGGCAAGAGCTTTTCCCTGTTTGAGTGAATTTGCGGCTGCAGTCGCAGGTGCATCCGGAGAGAGCTGTCTGCCAACCCCCCTGGGCAGTACTGAGTACTCGTCGAGGACTTAGTGCTGCAACAGCAGCAACTCGCTCTTACGTGCGCTTTGTGAGGGATAATGGTGAGTGTGCAAAAAGAAAACATTATAAACACACGACCAGGCCTGACCAACACAACAATGCCGGGAAGATTAGAACACAAAAAGACAAAAACCAATTGGGCTGAGTGGCCTTTTTAGTAGCTCAGCGCTTGTACCACAGGCATACTGTACCTTGGACGGCACAAAAGTACCTCATAAGTGATCGTAAAAAGTAAGAGTGAAGTAAATGAAGTTGAAGTATCTGTAATGTAACTTATAAGTAAAGTGACGTTAGGATCGTACTACTTTTTGCAATCGTCCTGCATATCTACTCCTCGTATCCTCCAACGGTGTCAGCACCGAGGACTCCGTCTCTGTAGTCCAGAAGTCGCTGGTGCGCGATGCCCGGCTTGAGTCTGGAGAAAATCCCTTCAGAAGAGTTATGCGCAGGAGAGCTGATCGAGTACTGCAGCCGTCGTTTTGTGTGCGGCGATTCGTGGGGTCTTCGCGAGTCTGTCGTCTTGGCTGTCGACAACAACCCAGACAACTTTTTACCCGTGAGTCTGGATACCGGGGAGGCGTTGCCCCTTTCAAACTTTATGCGTCGTCGACGGGACAGTGCAGGCAACGATCTAAGCATCGAGGTGGTCAAGTGGCGGAAATTGAGAGCGTATAAGCTAAAGCCAGGAAAGGCCCGGCGCCCTACCCAAGCCAGCGCACTCAGAAAAGCTTTAAGTGCTGCAGTCGATGCAGTGCGTGAGGCCCTGCGAGCTGAGTCTGCGGAAACATCTTATCGACACTCCAGAGGCGGCGAAGTCAATTTAGCACGTAGTGACCGATTATCTAATCATGAAACAGCCCCCAGCTCTCTGTAAACTGTTGTCAATACGCAAACGAAATGTGGAGCAGCTGCAAAAGGTAGTGAAGAGCACACTGTACGCGAGGAATTTCAAGATGGAGACTTGATTGACCTGACGTGTAGCCAAAACGATGAAAGCGTCGGCGGTGATGATGCAGCGGTTTCCCCTGCTTCGCACACCACTTCTAAAGAAGGTCTGGAGTTGGAGAAGACGGGTGGGAGAATAATCGTGAACGCGGAAAGCGTTAAAGATAGTGTTGACGGGGATCCGACCGATGCGAACTTCTTGCAGCCGATACCTACATCAGTTCTGTTCCTACACGTTGGATGCGTGAGAAGATCCGCCATCAAGCAAAGAAAAGAAGCGGTACGTGGTCTGTGCCTCGCTCACGCAAACGAAGACATCAAAAGAGGTGCGCAATCACACGCAGTGGATCCCAGATCTACCATACCCACTCTTTTAAGGCTCAGAAAGCGAAGACCGTGTGGCGGCTTCCTGGGGTTAAATATAGGCTGCGCAATTTGCATGCTCGTCGACCAATTTACGTCGAGGCTACCCCGTCAGAAGTCCAATGGCCCGAGGGAGTTGGAAATATCAGCGAATGTCTGAACCCAACAGGGATAACATTCAAGGATATAGGAGATTGCGGCCTCTGTGGCTGTAGGGGGGATTGCTTCATGGACAGTTGCACAAATGTATTCTCGGCAGTGTGCTGTACACCTGATTCATGCAAGTTGAACGCAATTTGTAGCAGCTCACCTAAAACTCGATCCACCCTGAAAGTGTACGACACTGGCCGTGTAGGCCTTGGTGTGTTCTCGACCACCGAGCTAGACGTCGGGGATGTAGTTAGTGAGTACGTTGGCATGCTGTGTGAATACAAAGGCCTAAGAAAAGGGCAACCAAATTAAGCGCTGAAACAAAACAGTGGCTACACCATGCTGTACAGCAACCTGTCGTCTACCGGCAAATACGTGGAGGCACTACAATATGGTTCGATAACCAGGTATATCAGTCACGCGTGTGAGCCCAATGCTGCCTTCGTCGAAATGCAGAACAGATCACACATAAAGGTGTTAGTGAAAATGATAAAAGACGTGAAAGCAAGCGTCCAGATAACGGTAAACTATGGATCGCAGCGGTGGTTCAAGTGCGCGTGTGATGTTTGCTGGTTCCAACAAGATAACGAGATTGAGGGCGACAAGTCTAGCTAGAAGTAGACAGATTTCGCTCCATAAAAAGGAATCGGAGGTTTCCTCGTATGAATTGAGCTCATTAAGACAACGGAAATAGATAAATACCAATGGTAATAAACGACGTGAAGATCTACGACTTCTGGACACATGTAGACTACATGTTAATATGCATAATGGGGAAAGTTTTTTTAACCAAAACAAATAAAAACTTATTTGCTTCAAAAGGCAAGTGTTGACGATATATCGATGTATTCACTTTAAAAGCAACGAAGATGGGATCAATGCCTCACGTAGATAATGTGCTTCTTCATCAGTCTGGATGAACGGGACAAATTTGAGGGCATACTTAGACCTCATGGGCCTTCTGGGTTACTGATAAGAAAGTGCTGGGCCTGCAAAAGGAGGGAGCCCGACCGTGTTATCCTGGTGATTGCTTCCCCGCTTGCGCTTGTTCCTGTTTACTAACACCTTTCTTCTTCGGCAATCAACTGAAGCGGTCGTACGCAGTGCGTACACAACGTGTACACACACACCGAACGCAAAACAGTAGCCGCACGGACACCACTTCGACAGGAGGGAAACGCTCCAGCCGCCCCATGGCTGGCCCTTAACTTCCATTTGAGCGTAATTGACGCCCATCTGAGCCGATACCGCTATTTTCTCCTCTGTTCGTTTGTGAGGTGAAACTTGAACACGCCTCGCTAATAAGGATACCACACGAAGCACAAGAGGTCCCCCAGTATACGCATGTGAGGCACCATGCCTTGCGCTGTCCCTATCAGGATAGCTCACACCATTTCGGATGCCCTACGTGTGAGGGTCTCTGGTGTTGAGATGTCGAAGCTGAACGGGCGAGCGGTTTGTGACAGATCGTGGCAACAGCCACTAAGTTCCCGCAGCAGCGTTCCCATCTTTAGTCTGCGCCGTAGAGTGTAGTCTCTTTTCAATAATGCATTGAATGTTTCAGCTGGGTTATTAGTGGAGGCGAATCCACTAGGAATGCGGAGCGCCTGCCACGCTGAATATTTCCCATACAACCACTGGTCCTTCATGTAGCACCCCAAATCCACAGGGGTGTACATTGGAGAGCCACGTGGAGTAAACTTGCTCCCCCAGCTGGAAAAATTGGGGTTCATCGCGCACGAAGTGAAGATCGTAGATAGAACGAATTATCCCAGCCGAGACAACCGAGGGAAAACTCTTAATTGCTTTCATAACGTTTTTAATAACATGAAAAAACACACATTAGAAACTGAAACTCAGGGCGGTACATAGCGTTGTACTGCGCTTTGTCAGCGTCGGCCATGACATAACGCACTACTAGCTCCCTCTGGGCTAGAACGTAGGACATTCGGCGTAGTGATAACAGAGTAGTTTCAAATACCGCTTGAGTTTCTTGTGATACTATAAATATTGCAACGACGTGAAATCTGCCGGCGCGGTCAGAGATGCCGACGACCACGACTAGATGCCGCGATGATTGTGCTTGTAGGTTGCGTCGATATGTAAAATGAAAGCGTGAGGTGGTTGTAGCATTCGCAACATCAACGCCTTCGCAGATATTCCAACAGCGAATGGCTGCTCGTCGGAGTCGTCTCCGACTATAGGTTCTCCTTCACGATCAAGGTCCCATCCAAATGTAAACGCCTGACCCATACCTTTGTCTCCACGAAAAGTACTCGAATGTACCCACTCCCTTATCCCATCGACAAGATTGTTGTTCTCCTAATGAGTTCGACTATAGTGGTTTATAAAGTTCTGGAATACACGGAGTGGTGGTAGGTTCTCTAAAGGCGTCTGAAACTTTCTGGCAAGCGCGTGTCCATTCGCAAAAGCCGCAATTTGTGCTTGGCCATCTCTTTGCAGTACGTCTTGTGAGACGACGTGAGCTTTTTCTTTTTTGGGGACATGGCTTCCGTCGAATGCGCGCCAAACTCGAATACAGAGACGTGTTTGGTGGCGAGGTATGTTGGCATCTTTCCGAGCCACGTGCAGGGCAGCTCGGAGGCTTCACCGCATGAGTCGGAGCTGCACTGCATCAGCCTGTAGCGCATCTTGTGTACCTCCGCGTCGTTGCACACTGTACACGCCATTGTATTACTATTTCCCATATCGAAGGTCTTTAGTGCGTCGAGAATAGTGATTTTGACGTTCACGCTATCTGACCAAAATTGAGGTTAACGTTATCCCACCTTTTGCGAAGCGATTGCGACGAAATAACGCTCGGTGTTCACTAATTGGTAAAAACAAATAAATTTTAATGATTGGGTAAATTCACGACAAAAATGTACACTACTGTAAATGAAAAAAAATCACTCTTACAGATCAATTTACTGTGCACAAAATCGACTACGCCGTGCGGGCACAAACATCGGTGCCTCTTACAGCCCGGCAGTATAGGGAAGGCGACGCGAGATTCTTCAGAGAGATCATCTACACGCACATATTCGCGTGTCCGCGGAGGTGCAACAGAATGACCACGACGCAGTGTGAATATGCACCAACATTTCAAATACAGTAAGACTCAGTGCTACGAATTCCGAGCAGATTCACAGCGTCAAGATGAACGAAGTGTGGGGGATTGCGTCGACGGAGAGTTTGAAGACGAACGTGCTGGGAGGGACGCTCGACTTGTTGATATGTTTCGAGGACCAACAGACGAACACGAAATTGGAGATTACCGTGACTGTGGCTGCCGGAGCAAGGTGTAAGAAGACCTTACGTCTCGGGCCTCTCTAGATCAGCGATCGTGCGGAGAAAAGCGACGCTCAGTGTGAACGCAGAGGCAGCAGAGACGAACCACGAGTTAGGTGCTTTCCCTGACGTAGGGTACATTGACGTATCACGTATTAGCTCACGCGGATATCGCTGGTATGTGATGCTCCAGTTTCTCGATAGTGCGAGGCTTCGCGTCGACAGGAAGTCAGGAGCGACGAATTCCGTTAATGTGTACGATGGCGTCTGTGCCACGAGCTCAGTGGACGCATCACGATAGATGTAAAGTGTATCGAAAACAACCTGTTGAAAGAGTTTATTATCATAATACCACTCGCTATTCATCTTTTCCACTTTCGTCACTGCTATCACTTTCGTCTATTTCTTCGTAGTTTTCACTTACAAACAGTGTGTCCCGAATAATATCTGGAGATAGCGAACACCACTTTGATGTCACTACGTTTCCACTTTTAGAGAAAGCCCGCTCTGATGGCACTGAAGTTGCAATGCAGCCCAGCCATTTTCTAGCCAATGCCTCCACTACAGGGTATTTTTTTCGATGTTGCGCCCACCACTTTAATGCGTTAGTTGGGACGTGAGTTTCATGAGCATCACTTAAGTAGCGTCTCACCTGCTTCTCACACTCGTCTTTTAGTTTATCGTCCGCGACTGAGATGTTCTGCTCCACATACTCCTCTCTCCCGCCACAAAACACATCCGTCAGCCACACCATACTCTGAGAATCCGAGTTTGACAAAGGAAGTGATCCTTCTTCCGCCACTGCGTGCTCATTTGACTTGGAATCGAAGTCTTTAATTTCTCTTTCCTTTTTAACAGCGGCTTCTTTGAGACTGGATATCGCGCGATTCGCCTCATCATGGCTTAAGTGCTTCAGCTCCGATGAGCGAGGGTCTAGCGCCGACATCCACAGTAATTCGTTTGGTAGCTTTCCCCTGAAGCGCTCGGAAAAGAGTTTGACGAAAGTTTTTTCTTACAGACTGCATTAAGATCTCAACGCGAGGGCCAAATGCTTCATTACCCACCGAACGAATGGTTGGCTTGAAAATCATCTCGCTGTCGATCTTTCTCTCTATTGATCGAAGAACGGGGACAGCTATAACTAGTGTCGGATATTTCTGCCCGCTCAGACCTTCCGTAGCTTTGGCAAAAGGTTCAAGCAAGACCATCAAGCACCGAATCACTAGCCAGTGCTCGGCAGCTGGCTACTCTAAACTGGAAAACTCACCAGTCCTCGCCACGTGACCAAAAAAAGCATCTAGAGTACTTTGAAGCTTTAGCATCCGTAGAAGCATAGCATGGGTACTATTCCAGCGCGTCGCACAGTCGGTTGTGGGAAGAAGTTCTCTAGATTGGAAGCTCTTCAAGCAATCCGATCCTTTCACAGAGCGACTAAAAAACACTGCTAGTCTCCGAAACTTATCCACAATTGCACGCAATTTATCCAAATGGGAACGACAAGATTCACAGGACCTTGTAATAAAAGTGTTCACGCTTTCACATGCCTCCTGCTCAAGTGCTGCATCAAAGTCGTCATCTGTCTTTGCAGCGGCCAGCATTGCTTTTGAGGTTTTGTCGGCTTTCTTCTTAACGATACCAGAGCCAACGATCAGATGCAGACAATGCGCCAAGCATGACATAGAGTCCAGCTTCAGTAACTTGCACGCGCTAATTCCGTTTGAGGCACCATCACGAAGAAATTTTACACATTTGTCAACAGGAAGAGCCCATGCGAGCATGATATCTTGCAGTGTTTCCGCAATTCGAGGACCATCGTGCTTTCCAGACAGCAGACGCACTTCTAGCACCCAGCTCTGCATTTGCAGATTCTCATCCAAGTAGTGAAGTGTAAAACAGATGAAGGCAAGCTTACTTCTCGATGTCCAAAAATCAGACGAAGCAGAGTAATAGTTGCATCCTTCGGAAATTTTGTCCTTAAGAACTTCGCGTAGCTGAGCAGCTATTACTTCAACACCCTCGCGTGCTTTCAACGGCTTGATAATTCTCAAGCGCCCTTGCACACTACTGAGGAAGCGGGCGTACTTGCGGAAGTATTTGTCTTGCATAATTGAGAATGGTCGCATCGATTTAGCAACCCAAATTGATGCGAGATCATCAGCTCGGGCTTGTTCCTCTGTGGTAGCTGCTTCTCTAAGCGAAGACTGCTCAGACAATGGTACAATCTCTTGATGGACCAGTTTTTGCGTTAGACTTTTTTTTGCGAGATTCCAGCGCTGCGGATGCTTGCTTGAGCTCCTTGGGGTGTTTGACTTTCATGTGCCTGGAAACATGATAGGTGTTCGACTTCTCAAAAGCTATTTCCACCCTGCACTTATTGCATAACGCGCATCTGGCGTGTTCTGATCGAAGATCTTCGCGGTCAGTGCTACTGCATTCATCTTTGCGCACAAGCTGGATAAAGACCCAGTGTTGTGGCTTGCGCTTCTTGTGCATATTGAATAGCACCCGCGGTGGCGTATAAACCACTTCCTGAGGCTTGGGAAATGCATTTTCGCGTTCACGTTGGGCGCGAGTTGGAGTGCTACCGCGGAGCCGGCTCTGATGAGACGTCCCGTTAGGCCCACGTAGCGCGTTAGCAGGAGAATCACCTGAACGCTCTCGTTGAGAACTGCCCTGAATTGAAGGCTTCCTGCTCCGCCCGCCCTGGGTACTGCCTGGCCTTTTTCTTCGTTTAGTACTGGCAGGTGTGCTTTTACGCTTACGACTGCTATATGTAGCAGTCGCTCCGCGTCTAACACTACCCGTAGTTTTCTCCACTTGCCTGCGCCGGGAAGAAGCAGGTATCTTTAGATTGTGCTCTGCAGAGTGTGTTGCAAGAGGTTCGACGTCGCGCGCATCGCGACTGCTGTAATTATCCACGAGCCGGCGTTTGGGAATCTCGCTAATGTCACAAGAGCCTGTACGCTTACGGGTGGACAGTCTACTGGATCTTGGTTGGAGTAGAGAGACGTAGGATTGACGCATGATCCTCTCACTAGCGCTGTTATGATCCTGCTCGTCCGACTGGAGCTCTTTTCCAGCTACCAGTAGATATCTCGGTGGCGTGTCTCCATAATCATCTTTAGCATCTCCAAACGAAAGTCGGGTGCGTATTGGAGGGCTATACTCCCAATATGCACTTGTGGCTTGAGCAACCGATCGTCGAGGCGCTTCGCCGATCGTCGTATACCTCGATGGTTCTACACCAGATTCGCATCGTTCGTACCGATGTTTAGGCTCTTCGTCGTGTTGGGCTTCTGAAGCCTGGCGCGCTTCACTAGACCATATGAACGACGTAGGTGATGGCGGCTGATCCATACTCAATGAGCAGATTCCAAAGTGAAAGCATCGTGAAGCCTGATTCAATGGAGCTGTTGACTCAACACAGTTGAAGATGCGGAACCGCAGATAACGGTATCTTGGCGAATAAAGTTTGCGCTAACGTTACATTTTTAACGTTATCGTTAGCGAAAGGTCGTAACGTCGAAAGCTCTAGTCGAGAATAAGCTCCGCGTCACGCGCGTCAGCGGCGAGCACACGCTCGGTCCAGGGAATACGCTTCGGCATTTTAAACTTTGCAGCGCAAACAAACTCTAAGTAGTATTTATTGGTCCACCCATTTTTTGGTGAGAGCAAATTTTAGTCGACATATACAGTCGTGCACCTCCAATTCGACAGGGCGGACCATATCAACAGTGCCAGAGCATAAGTGCACAACGTAAAGAAAAAACAAACGCAAATCCATTGCACTGATATTTTATTTGTTAATTCAGTACAAAATTTACGCCAATCTTCTGCATAATCTTGGCGTCAGACGCGCGAATCGCGGGCGCGCAACAGCGCTTCCGGTCGCGATAGGCGTCCGGCAAGGCGGCAACTTCCGCGGACCGCTTAAGAATACTCTGGACGGTAGTGCGCTTTACTGCTTGGGGGGTCTTAAAGCGCTCCGTTGCCCAACGAGCAAGTTCGGAGTGAGAGCATGCAGGATCTTCTCGCACAAAGACTGCTTTTGTGGGACATGTAGGAGGAAGGGCGATGTCCCATTGTCTTTGGCGGTAAAAATCAAAGTGTGTGTTTGTATGAAGACGTCCGATCCAAAATTTAAAATCAGATCGATGCGGCGTGTCATCCCTCGGCGAGGAGGGGAAAACCGTTGAGGTTAATTGCTAGGGTGGTGGTGGGCAAAGGTAATTGCGCATCCGATTCGCGTAATCATAAAATCTGGCAGGGTATCGACTGATACCGGTGTCGAATTGGAGGTGCACGACTGTATCACTTTCACATTACATTACGTTTCGGCACTAGACTCTCTGCAGCACCATAAACTCTGGGCAGCACCAAACATTACGGTAGCAGCACAAATAAATGGGCTGTCTGTGACCTCCCGTCCATTATCGGTATGTATTAATACAGGTAAATAAATCAGGAAGATTAGAAGCAGCCAATCAGAGGTTTACACAAGCACGTATCACCTAGCAAGTACAGTCGTGCACCTCCAATTCGACACCGGTATCAGTCGATACCCTGCCAGATTTTATGATTACGCGAATCGGATGCGCAATTACCTTTGCCCACCACCACCCTAGCAATTAACCTCAACGGTTTTCCCCTCCTCGCCGAGGGATGACACGCCGCATCGATCTGATTTTAAATTTTGGATCGGACGTCTTCATACAAACACACACTTTGATTTTTACCGCCAAAGACAATGGGACATCGCCCTTCCTCCTACATGTCCCACAAAAGCAGTCTTTGTGCGAGAAGATCCTGCATGCTCTCACTCCGAACTTGCTCGTTGGGCAACGGAGCGCTTTAAGACCCCCCAAGCAGTAAAGCGCACTACCGTCCAGAGTATTCTTAAGCGGTCCGCGGAAGTTGCCGCCTTGCCGGACGCCTATCGCGACCGGAAGCGCTGTTGCGCGCCCGCGATTCACGCGTCTGACGCCAACATTATGCAGAAGATTGGCGTAAATTTTGTACTGAATTAACAGATAAAATATCAGTGCAATGGATTCGCGTTTGTTTTTTTCTTTACGTTGTGCACTTATGCCCTGGCACTGTTGATATGGTCCGCCCTGTCAAATTGGAGGTGCACGACTGTACAGTGTAGTTTCTCCTGTCCTTTTTTGTTTTCATGTACCGAACACCAAGTGGGTAAGCTTACAAATAACAAGTCAGTTTCTTTTTTTTTGGCTTCAAGAGTGATGGTGGATAAGCCCATCACCAGTGTCTCTGCTTTGTCTGCGTTCCGAATTCCCATCTCCGGTGGTGATTCAAGCTTGGAATTTGTATGTTTCTTACAAAAAACAAGTAACGTGTCAAGTGGTCTAAGCTCCATTGCGCGGCATCTAGTAGAGTGTTCGCATCCATTGAACCACGAAGCTGTATTATTGCTTGCGAGAGCTAATAGGCGTCACGCTTATGCCGGTGCCATCGACTTCAAGTTTGCCCTAGAAACGCGAAGCCAGCAAACATTTTGTGCGCCACAGATGTATAAAAGATCCTTTGACTACCATAATTTATGCATTTTAAGTATCCTGCTATGTTTCTGTCCTAATTATACTTGTGAGCCTGTTGAAACACATATCAATTTTCATATCCGGCTTCATGCTGAGCAATCAAGCTTCACTGAGCCGGGAAGATCGACGGCACGCTTTGCACGGTGCCGCGGTCCGTTGTGTAGGTCTCACTCCGCAATTTGACACGAAGAACTCAAGTCCTCACAAAGAAACCAGCAACTGCAACCATGGCCATCGGCAAGTCTCTTTTCCGCAAGCCTGTACACGACGCCGAGGTGCCTAAGCACAAGGGACTTGCGCTCTTTGGCTTCGGGCGCCACCACCACAAGTCCGACGTGACAGTGGAAAACACCCCTTCGTCGCACCGTGTGACCCGCAAGCACAAGCGCAGATACACTAGGCGCCAGCAGCCGCAGCTCGAGTGTGGCTGCAACAACAGCGAAGAGCAGCCGCACAAGCATGCAAAGTCCTCAGTCTATGACCGCTGCCTCAGCGATGCCATGACCCTCAAAGAGCGCCTCCACCGTGACAGCTCCAAGCCCGCCACACGATTCCGCCTCGCGGTCATGAAGCGCGTGGTCGTGCCGCCTGTGTCTATCCCGAAGTCGATCGCCGAGCACCGTGGCAGCAAAGACATCGTGGGCGGATGCCGTGTGCCATTCACGCGCTGCATGTGGGAAACCGAGAAGATGCGCCAGCAACTCGTGCTACGTCGGCTGTATATGCTCCCGATCCTGCGCGAGGAAGCTAGTCTCGAAGCGTAAATGGCTCACTCGTACTACCGTAATCAAGAAACACTTATGTAAATATCAAACGAATACAAAGAAATCTATGAAGAAATGAGTCGGAAGCTTTGCTGCATTTCGATTGTGTGTACCACCTGGTGGTACGGCTACGAGACGTAACTTAGGACTACAGGTTAATTTAGTTCATGGAGCTGATAAATGTAGCCACTGGCCCAGTGACTGGGAGTGTTTCTGTGAGTACCGGCAGTTTCCACACGGGCGCAATTGCTTAAGCACAACTGGAAAATGAGTGTCCATGCTAAAATAAACTCGCAAGCACCGCACCAAGCAGAAAATATCGTAAATGCGAAACATTGTGTACTGCCCGTCGTCAGAATCGAATACATGTACAGTATCCAGGGAGAGTGTTGTCTCAAACGTCGGGAATCCGTTGTCAACGGTACATATCCATACTACAAATCGGTTGTCCGACAACCGTTCCACCGTGGAATCCGGTGGATTCAATCCAGCTCACCTCGCGCCATTCTTGTCTGGTGCAAATGCAAGGACTCGGTCTTGTGTCAATGAATATCCTCGGCAAAGCGAACAGGATAGCTTCTCGTTTCCTTGCTGTATCCTCTTCGAGCGGTACCTGTAAGCGTCGATGCCGGCTCATTTCTGGCCATGGAATTGATCCGTGGCGTCGGCTTTGACAAATGCGACAGTCTTCGCAATAGACGAGTCGAGGAACGAGTGGAGGCAAAAGACAAAGACACCACAGCCTCAAGTGCAGTCCCTCCTTCCTCGTCTGCCTACACAACCACTTTCGAATCAAACATCGCGATTAAACCGTTTTAGGATCGTCATGGCCATCCCCAAGCCATTGGCACACGCGCCTATCGTCAAACATGAGCCTCCCCAGCACAAGCGAGGCCGTAGTCTGATGTTCCTGGCCCACCACGGTGGCATTGACCTGACCCAGGCTCCAACGACAACCCGGCATGCTAAGCACAAGCACCATAAACACAAACACTGCCATCACTCCGACCACAAACACCACCGGCACCGCACGTCGGTGTCGGCCACGCCTGTGTACGACCAGTGCCTCGAGGAAGCGATGAAGCTCAAAACACGCATCCTCATCGAGCACCGGGAGCGTCCCACGCGATTCAGGTTGAGCGTCATGAAGCGCGTTGTCATCCCGCCCGTCAGCATTCCGAAGAAGTTCGCGGTGCGACGAGGAAGCAAAGACCTCGTATCTGGCAAGCGCGTGCCGTTCACAATGGCCATGTGGGAGACCCAGAAGCGGACATACAGCAAGACGCACTGCCTACCCGTCATCCACGAGCGATAGCAGCAAGCAAAATGATTTATCTATTCAATAGATTCACTAGAATGCATGCACCTGATACTCTAACTTTTAGAGAGTCCTTCTTCCGCGTTGTAAACCGTGATCACTTCCACTTTTTCACTTATTGGATCCACATTTCACTGAAATTTCAAGTGAATCTATTGCCCTCATTGAGCTCGCCCAAGCAGTTGGTTGACGATGCGGTACGAGAAGCAAGTGAGAGCGGATGGCGCCGCACTCCTGGACGACGGCAGATGGTACATTGAAATACAGCGAGTCGCGCAACAAACAGCAATTGAGTTTCTCAGCCGCTCACTTTGATCGGTTCAGACGCCCCGACGGGTTCTAACTCCGACGGTCCCCAGGTACAGTGGTCTTGTTGAAGAGTCTTTGCGGTACTTCGACACGAGTGGGTTCTCATTTAAGACTTATCCGGCGGCGAAGCGTGTGGCAGCATATCCGACGGCGCCATCGATCGTACGATCCGGAAGGGGCGTTGACAACGGACTCTACATTTCCAATTTGGCGCTGCGTGTGGGGCGATGACGATACCGGTTTTGGCTAGTGTAGCGGTGGTAGCTCGTCACTTCGACGCGCTCGGTGCGCTCGAACATGTAGAGCGGAGCATCAGCGACTTCAGCGACTATTCCAAATTCTGGACCATGGCTAGAGCGGCTGCCGTCGGAAATATTGTGCTGCTGCGACGACTTCACGCTGCTGGGGGCAATACGAAGGACACTTTCTCCACACGTGACGTCGAGCGAGCGATCGAGCTGGCGGCGACGAGCGGACACCTTGAAGTTGTGCAATTTCTGCATTCCAGCTACCCCCAACGCGGCAGGACGTGGTGTCTGGAGCTCGCGGCCTCGAATGGCCAGCTGGACGTGTTGAAATGGCTTCACGAGCATGGTGATGGCAAAGATTGCCTCACCATGTCGGCTTTCGACGATGCTGCGGAGAACGGACACCTCGAGGTGGTCAAGTGGATGCACGAGAACCGGTCGGAGGGTTGTACGACGCGCGCAATGGACTGCGCTGCACGCAGTGGGAGATTCGACATCCTGAAATGGCTACACGAGCATCGACAAGAAGGATGCACCACACAAGCGATGGATTGGGCGGCGCGAGCGGGGCATCTGGAGGTGGTACAGTGGCTGCACTTGAATCGACGTGAAGGCTGTTCCACCATGGCGATCGACGCCGCAGCTTCCAATGGCCACCTGGAGCTTGTGCAGTGGCTCCACGAACACTGCAGCATGACCTGCTCCTGTTTCGCACACACGGTGGCTGCAGAACGAGGCCACCACCACGTGCTGGAATGGATCGGACAGACCGAGCACAACAGTGATAGCTGAACTGCAAGCTGCTGCAGCAGCGACTACGGCTAAAGCTTTTAATATGCATGTTTGTATCGTAATGAAGTCAATCTACATGCTCAAAGCTGAACTAGTTGTTTGTGGCACTGAGAGTCTGTAAAGGCGATAGGACACCGGCAGACGCTGTTAAGACGCCACTGCAAAACTCAAACTTCAAGTTCCCTTGCAGTCTTCTTCGACGCCAACCTTAAAAATAATAGTCAATAGCACTGGCAACAAAGGGGAAATACTCGCTTGGCCTCCGAATACTGAGAAATGAGCACGTACATGTAGAACCTGCAGAGAACTGCCGCTGCAATTGCATACCGGTGCCGGTATCCACGCTACATGTACCGGTATAATCTTCATAATCTTGATTCCGAAGTTTATTCCCGCCTCAACAAGCAACATTCTCATCACGCAACTTAACCACCACAGCTACAGTAGAATAAACCTAATTTTTCAACGTTTGAATGACCATGAGCTTTCTGCCCTTGGAAGACCTGAACCCGACGCTGACGGACGTGCTGGCGTTTATCGACGACTTTTCCAGCTCCGAATGCGAACAGAGCAGTCCACCGACCTCCTCTTCTTCGGGCCCACACGTGCCCAGCGACGTGAGACGCAAGAAGAGCCGCGCCGCCGCCTCTCGCCGCTTCCAACACAAGAAAAAAGCGGAGCTACTGGAACTGCGAGAACAAACCGCCACACTTAAGAAATGGCTCCAGGAGCTACGAGAAAACAAAGCCACACAGAAGAATAAACCTCTAGACGAGATCCAGAAGAGGACTGTCGGGAATGCATGGCTGTCCAGAGTCGAGCTGGAGAGAGACCTGAGACTCGTGGCGGAGGCGCAGAACCGACACCTCAAGACGCTCTTGCTGAGACAGAAACACACGGCAAGTGCAGTCCGACATTTGCTACAGAACATCGCAGCCGTAGTGGTATGCTATAATATTTTTATTTATTTATTTATTTTTTACTTAACTCACTTTTTTTTATCAGCATGTTGAGGAGGGTTTGCGAACGCCCCATCCTGCAGCTGCTGGCTTTGGCCGCTTTGTACCGAGTCTAGACGACGCTATTTACAGCGAATTGGCTTCCAGAGTGGGCGGTTTGTACCTGGATGCCGTCTCGACCACAGACCCTCTGCAGACCAAGTTTATTCCCAATAAAGCCGAGACCATTTGGGACCCCGTGTCCGGTGTGCCGTATATAGAGGTGAAGGTGTCACTGCCAGTGCCATTGAGCTTCCAAGACACGGCAAAGATCGCACAGCGAGCGAGAGCTCAGGACGAGAAGCGATACGTGAGTGTGGTGCTTGCAAAGGTTTTTTATTTACGTATTTTAACGTTTAGTATGGAATTTTAGACAAAGCGCTACAACACCGAGTTGGGACTGAGGAAAGAGTCCCAAGTTCGGTTCCGATACCAGTCGATGGCAATGGCTATTCACGTTTTATCACTCGGACGGAGATACGCAGAGAAGGACCGAGATATTAGCACGTGGACCTCGCTAATCTGTGATCATCCTCTGGACCCAAATCTGCGCTTTCGGGAACAAGGCTGGATCATGGTCTCAGTGTCGCCTGGCAACAGGACGCTGGTCCAAATGTGCTACCGTTTGTCTCTTGATGTGACCTCTTCGTCTCCTATGGGTCACGGTATGGACAACAAGATGCTGTTCGTGCTACAGAACCTCGGTACCGTGATGCAGCAGACTTTCGTGAACATGACTAGAGCTTACCCGGCTCGCTGACGACCTTAATTTACTTTTTATTTTTGTATGTTTGTACACGGAGTTTGAGATTACCTTAAATCAGATTTGTTTGTAGGAGATTGCGGTGTTTGTTATCACCGTTTGGGTGAGCTTCGCGGAGGCTGAGATGGCTCGGATTGAAATTCAAAATATTTTGCCTATGCACTTAAGCAATCTTTCTAATAGTTTTAAATTCCTATGGTCCATCATGTGAAGCATCTCCTGCACCTGCTTCGTAGCCACAGCATCGACTTTGCTTGCCATACTCCGATTTGGTGCATACAACCTGGCAAGCGCACGACGTTAAGCGCGTGAATCTGACATCATAACATAAAAACACTTCAAATAAGATCGATTAGGACGGTCACAATTTTCGAATTTATCGTAGGTACTAAGGCCATTCTCGCTATGTGCTATATTATTGTCAAGATCTCGGCGACCTGTAGAACAGAAATTCATACGCAACTATAAACCTTACCAGTCTCACACCCGCTTCAGCGGCTTCACCCATGACCCTTTGCTGGAGACAGCAGTAGCAAGTGCTGAAAACACGATGGACATGGTCAACAAAGACTCCATTCTCCTGCAGCAGCAATACCGGTATACGTCAGACTTACAAATTGCACGCAGTTTTGGGTGTTTAGAAAAACACGCACCTAATCGCTCAGAGCTACTGTGTCACAAGACATCACAATAACTAAGTACTCGCGTTTAATTTTTTTCGAAATGTGAGCAGCTATCGATAGTGACGTTTCCAGACTAATTTCCATTTAAGTTTAAATGCAAACCATTTAATCCGAAGTTAGGATTTAAATAGGAAGTAAAGGTTACACGGCAAGTGAATTAAATCGATGCCGGCTGTCTAGCTACGGTACGGAAGTTCTCAATATAGATTCCTATCTTACCAATTGCAAGGCTATTTGGGCGTTTCCATGGGACTTGAGATGTTATTCAAGATTGATTGGATTGCGTTCTTCATTTTCTTTTGTTTTTAAGAAATGCTGGGACTCGCATTGATTTACCCCTATCTTTCTAAGCAGCCCTTTTTAAAGGCCCTAAACCGGAGCCTTCAGGAGTTTCGGAAAACCGATACATAGATTAATTCATTCTCACCAAGAGTAGAAATGAAACTTTCAATTATTAGTGTTATGCCTCCCAGTTCTGGATCGTGCCTCATCAATAGTGTTCACGCCCCACTGGTCACTTGTACAAATGACACATCACCATCTCCAGCTTCTGGGGGGGGGGGGGGGGGGGGGGGGCATTTGCTTCCGCAGGTCTGACAGCACGAACTAGGTCGAAGAAAAGAAGCGCTCGCACCCATTTGAAGTCGATGGGATGTAGGCAACATCCACGAAGTGGGAGAGCCTGACAACCTTGCGTCTCTGGAATACAGCCTTGACAATCGAAGCGTGGTCTGCGCCTCTTGCGGGTGCTTGTTCCAAACTTGGCGCTCTAGATTCTGCACAGGCCGTCCTCTCAGCCAGATTCAGTGCCTCATACGCTGCTGGGATACGGCCAGCACCCATGCTGGCTCTGGGCTGGCACAGTTGAAATGGCGTCGACTTCGCCGGATTGTGGGGCTCGGCCCATGGGGAGAACAACTCCTTTACAAAGTTAAGACCTACGCTTGCTCACTGTACGACCCGACCAGAGGATTTCCGGGCTGCCCTCATCGAGGTTGCGTCAGGGAGCGAGGGGTTGACCTGTATCACGTCTTCTGGACCTGTCCAGCAGCAGTGCGACTTCGGAACGTTTTGCTTCGGCGCTGACGATAGGAGGGGTTATTATCGTCTATGCTTGTGTCTGCTATTTTCAGCCTCATCCTACCAAAACTACCAGTCGGCATCTGGCAGACTGTGATGCACCTGCACCCAGAGCTGACGACGGCTGCTCTGGACGAATTTACCCCGGTGCTAACGGAAGTGTCGGAAAGTTGCTGGAGAGTCGGGGTGACCTTATATTTTCACGGAGTCTGGAGATGGAGGGTGGCCCATTTCGACCCCCTCAACAATGTATCCGAGGAGCATCACTCCGCCTCCTTGAGATCCAGACTAATGCACGGATATAACACAGTACATATCCACCTCCATCAGAAGTCGCCAGCGATACTGTACGACCGGGCTGCTACCATAATGCGTCACGTCCTCAGGGTTCCCGAGCCGCTGTCGCGGGAAATGACCACGACTGGGCCCTGGCGGTACTTACTATTCTTTGACGGGGGGTCGCGTGGAAACCCAGGCCCAGGAGGAAGCGGCTCCGTAGTGCTCAAAACGAAGCTGGATGGGACCGGCACGACCGTATGCTGGGTAAGCAGCATGGCGTACGGTTCTGATCGTATGACCAACAATCTAGCTGAATCCATGGGCTTACTGATGAGTCTCAGGGCATGCCTTCGGGAGGGGTGGTCCCCCCTTTATCTCATCGGTGACAGCCATTTGATCTTGCAGCAGCATAGAACGAGGAAACCGCCCATTGCGACACATTTACAGAGCGTGTACTTCCAGTGTCAACGGGCCGCAGACCAGTTGACAGTGGTTACATGGCAGCATCACTATCGTGAATACAACCGGATGGCTGATGCCTTGGCTAATATGACCATTGATGATAGGCGTAGTGTCCAAGTCCAGCTAGGGCCAGGAGGTGGTCCCACCGAGCCGTGGACGGTGGTATACACACATGCGGCCAATGACGTCGGACATTGGTTGCAGCGGGGATCGGATAAGGGCCTCTTGGGGCCCGCGGCCTCTCCGCAATAAGCGGAGTAGGTCGCCTTATGCCAGTAAGACATAAGGAAGGGCGGGTGGATTGAGACAGCCACCGTCAAGGTCATAGGGTGTCGTTAGGTACTTCCAGTAGCTAAGTGACAACCATGTTCCACAAAAACAAAAAGATTCAGTGCCTCATCCCGCTGCAGCTTGAATACACTTGTTCTAGATCGGGATAATTAACGATGACAGTGGCGGCCACACCAGCAATTGTGTCACCGTCTTCAAGATGGCTTGCTTTCTCTTGGATGTGTAGGTTTTAGCCATGGTAATTGCTGTGGTATGAGAGAATGAATCCATTCACTTAAGTTTTGCCAGCCATTCTATATGCCGACAAAATTATGCTTCAAAATTGGTTTGTATATGTCGTGTGCAAGAAGCACTTTCAGCGCATAAAATACAAGAAAGTGCGACGTCCTACGTGGCTAAAATCGGAGCGGCCATAATTGACCATCCGGCCTCTTGTTGAAAATTTTAGGCCGTGTTCGGTTTGCAGGGGCATATCCAGATTGTTTGAAAATAAGCTAGAGCTGTAGAACAGTTGTTTTGTTAAGTTAAATAAGATAAAAATAAGTGATCGTGTTCCATCAGAAAAAGGCTGGATTTGAAGGCGTCTGCGACCGCCAACCATTATACTCAGGTAGACAAAGAAAAAAAGACCAATCACCAGGGAAAAATGGTAGACAGCGATCACGACGACGACGATGACCTGTGGCTCCTCCAAGCGCTTGCTAAAATGCAGGAGGCGGCAACTCAAAAGCAAATAGCACCCAAGGAACCTTATACCACGGCTATTGAGCACAGAGACCCCCAGCCATAAGCGCCTAGCCCTTTGACTTGACACCTTTGTCGCTTTTTAAGGAAGCATCGCTGCGCGCTGCAAGGTAGCACTTAAGCAGCGCCTTTTCATCCACACGCCTCCAGGTCGCCCTTTGTTTCTTCGTCTGCTGCTCCCATCCGTTGGTTTTAGAACTACTGTCACTGTTTTAAGGGGCAAAGGAGGACGAATCAAAATTCAACCCAGAGCTGAATTTTGAAACCAGTCGTTTGGAGCTATCCTGCTGGATGTCATTTTTTGTGTTTCTTAGCGGAATAAAGCTGGTTGAGACATTCCAGCTCTTTAATAACAATTACAGCTGGTTTTTAGCTTGGATCGAACACGGCCTTACTTTTTTTTTTATGAAAAATGTGCCGAGTGAACGACAAAGTGACAGCTTTATCGATGTACCCGAACTGATTGAGTAACATGAGTACATGTTCAGCTCCTTTAACAATTTCAGACGAGTACGTTATATTAAGGACAAAGAAATCAGGTTTAAGTTTTACCCCAGTACCCATCCATCAGTGACTGGCAATACTTCTAGACACTGTACAATCGATGCCATTTAATTTGCCTTATTACGAAACAAGTTTTTATCGGTTTGTTTTTATGGCCGACATTCGAACAAATATCACCGTTTAATGGAGGTAAGTTTATGTCACTATCACAGTTGAAGGCCGTCTTTTTGCCATGAAATAACCTTCAAGGAAAGACGCAGCTTGTACCTCAAAATGGATACTTGTTGGGGCTGCAACAAATCAGATTACTCATTCAGATACTTGAGTACGTCACAGGAAGAGCCAACTGTGGTTCTCTCACCACTTCTTGCTGTGCTACAATTTAATCAGCCCCATGATATTGTGTACGTCTATCACGCAATCCCGTCTCACGTAGCGTGGTAGGCCAACAACATTACTCAATATATGACGGTGCGCGCTGTAATTATCTTTATTGTTTGTTCTACCTAATGCCCGGTTCTTTGGGACAGAAAGCCGTCATCACCGAGATTACGGAGGCGGGGGTGAAATCTGCCTTTGGCGCATGCAAAGCCAGAAAGGCGACAGGGCCGGATTACCTGGTATCGCCAGTACGATCCATTACTGGTTCCCATAATCACTCTCCTTCTTTGCCGGCAGTGCGCACACGTGGATATTCCGCCGTCGTTCGTCGAAGCACATATATTTTGTCTCAAGGTATGCGCTTGCTGGCTGATACGTAGAGTCCTGTACTTCATGTTGTAGTCGATCTTGACCCTAAGAACGAATCGTGCATCCAATGTCTTTAGTTTTAAGCTTGTCTGCGATTCCAGACTTCAAGCAATGATATCCTTGTCCTTCGCCGCGATCAGCCTGTCGTCGACGTAGAGACAAACTATGCACCCGTCGTCACCTCCACCTCTCAAATATACACTTGGATCAGCATCAATCGTCTTGAACCCCATGTTCTTGAGGTGACTGTCGATTGTCTCGTTCCACTCACGAGACTCTTGCTTAAGTCCGCAGACTCTGAAGCAGCAGGCACACGACGTCGTCCTTACCTTCAGCCTAAGTCAAAGTGAGCAGCTCTTGCGACCTCTCAGGTAATTCCACGTAGACCTCCTCGCTGAGTTTCTCATACAGAAATGCCGTGTCGACGTCATCTCAAATCCGTCAGCAGCGCACTTCGCCAATTATGCACGGATCAAATTTAAGCAAGACATCAGCGCGTACGTCTTTTCGTTGTCGATGCCATGTTTTTCCGAGAATCCCTTTGCTATGAGACGAGCCTTGTGACGAATAACTTGCCCCCTCTCGTCACGCTTCAGCGCAAATTCCCATTGACGACCGATTGGGCCGCTGACGTGCACTATCTTTTAGGTCTTGTTTGCAGTGCGCGACTCCAGTTCACTATTGATTGCCGTTTTCCACTCGTCACTGACCACACCGGAGATCGCGTCTGCATAAGAGTTAGGTACTTCAGTGGTAGCCGCGATTGCTTGCCCAGCATCGTAAATTACGAGTTGCTAGTCATTAGCCTTCAAACAATCTTTGGTCATCATCTGGTGCTTCGTTCCGACTTTGTACTATGCCACCACTTGCTTCTTCCTTGTCCCTGCCTCCTCAGAATCCGTAGTTTCGTCAATGTGACGTGAGCGTGCCCGCGTAATCATGTAATGAATCGAGCCATACGATGCGCTCGCATTGTTTACGCTCACGCTACGTTGAAGTGGATCACGTCACCGACTTCATCTTCAACAGGCACCATCTGTGTCGCATCCCAGGTTGCGGACCTTTCAGTGTTGGATGCCATGACCATTTTCGTCACCGTAATATGTCACTAGGTTCCCTGGACTTATCGTCTCGACGAAGCTCACGGTGCGCACGATTTGCACCTTCCCACTCTCAACGCTCTGGCCACTGTACCGTCTTCGTAGCTTATGAAGCGATCATTAAACGCTTTCTCGCCGAGCTTATGATGCTTTTCATCTGCGCACCCTCAGCTATTGACGAGATTTTCCGGGTGTCGAGGGAAGTCGACTTCCCTATGCAGCAGCTCGCTCAGACGTCTTCATGTTTGCAGTCATCTGCGGCGCGAGACACTCCTTCAGCCATGGTAATTAGCTGTTTAAAGCGCTCGAATGGGATGTGGCTCAGACGTACAAGTACTACAGCTCACGGCTAATTAAGAATCGCCGCAACATGCCACCCACTGGCTTTAGCTTGTAGACGTTTTCACAGCGCTTAGCCTCCCTTACCGTTCGTCACTATAGCGAAAAGTACACTTGTCCTTGTCGAACCGAGAGACAACGTCCTTCTTGACCAACTTGGACACCGAGATGAGGCTTTCTTCAACGCCAGGGAGGTACAGGACATCTGACAATGTGGTTAACGTCCCGTCCATCAACTTTAGCCCGACCTTCGTGCCATCCGTAACTGTGATACGAATTGGCGCCTTCAGGTCCGTCATGGGCACGAACTTGTCCCAGACGCTGGTCGTGTGCGAGCTTGAACTATAATCGATAAGCTATTCCGATTTTGGCATCGCACCGGCAGCCGTGAGCGTAAAGTCTGACGCTTAAGCTCGTACCAATTCTCCATCCCTTGTAGGATTCTTCTTCCAGCACTCAAATTCCTTGTGCCCTCGCTTTTCGAAGTAAAGGCACTTGCCATTGTTTGTTTCCGAAGTCATTCTTCTTCGAAGCGAATATGATGTTTTGAGCTGATAAGAAATTTGTCCGATGCTTCTGCACCAAAGAGGGTTTGGATTGCATAAACAAGTACCACATTTTGTGGATTATCTAGAGCCGTAGCCGGCATTCGGTACTCGTCAGTCAACCTTTGGAGTAGCAGCACTAGCTATCGATTCCCCCCAAAGGCTCGCCAATTGGATCCGTTTTGAGTACCAGCTCCTTGAACCTGTCCACATAGACAGCGAGCTTAGTGGCGGGCCCCATCTTTAAGTTGTGATCCTTCTTTGGTGGCGAGGGGTCGACGCGAACCCTTAAGCACCTTCCGATTGAAGTGCTCTTCGAGCTGGATCCACGCCTCAGCGGCGGTCAGCGCTCCACGAATATATACTTGGTATGTGAGACTCACGTCTCCAGTGATCACACCAATGACCTTCAAATCGTTGGTCTTTCAATCAACCGCGAAGCGATCTCTCACTTGGCCGAGCTCCGGCTTGATAATCGTCAAGAGCGGACCCTTACGGGCAAGCTTCATTTGCAGGTTGAGCTCCCACTGGAAGTCGATGCTGTCGGCGTAGCTTGGGCTCATAACCAATTGAGAGTAGAGAACAACGCAAACGAGGCTTGTAGCCGATGTGAGTCGTTGAAATCGAAATTTGAAAGTGAGATTGATTGAGATAGAAGTCTTACGATCTCTTTGTGTCTCCTACATGCAGCCCCTAGTGCCCCCATATCGGCTTCGAGGCCTGAAACGGGCACACTTGAGTGAGACGGATACACCAGTATTCATGTATGCATATAAGCCGTAAACTGGGACATTCATACATGGGTGGGATGGACACACTTTTATACAACTCCGTTCCAAAATGAAAGCAATATTTCACCCTGTCCTCTGTTCCCGAAACAAAGCAGCAAATAATCTTGATTTCAGTATTGCGTTGTATCTACAAAAACAGATGGCTGAGTCAGTATCTCCACTGATCCATACAGGGAGCCCTCCGTCGCGACGAAGCTAATCTTTCTTTATGCGACTCGGCTTGTAGTTGTTGTCACACTTTGAGCGATACAGTCGTCCATTGAGTCTTGAAGGCTAAAAGAATGTCGAGTTGATTATCCGTACTGGAAGCACCCAGTATGCCTATGTGATCGCTGTAATGAGCTCATTGATTGTCCATGCGTTTCTTGCGCTGGCGCGCTTAAATAGCCGTAAACAGCCCAAGATCGTTGCAGGTTAGGTCAGGGCCGTTGGGCGGCTGGTTGCTAAGCCCAAAGTAGAGACAAGCGTTTCGGATAGGCTCGGTAAACTCAACATCGTTCAATGCAATATGAGTAGGTGCACTGCCCTGCTGAATGACAATAGCCTCGTCATTGTCAAGCCACCGGGCATGCAATGCAGGAAGGAGGTTATCAATGAGCATCGACCTGGACGGTGTCTTAGTGACCGAAACCGCCTTCGTGATGCTTGAACAGACTGGACGACGCACGAAAGACCTTTGAGCTGGAACGCCAACTTTCCGTCGAAACATTGCTGTGTAGGCTCATTAAAGCGAGGCCGGGTCAAAGCAGCTAAGAACATCACGCGCGTGATATAGAGTTTGCTGCATAGGTGGCGCACAAGTGCCGGTTCGTCCGTCAAAAGAAGAAAGCGTCGATTAGGCTGCGTAACGCAGAAAATCTTTTCGTTCACATGCACCGTGTCTTACATGTCCACGGACTCCATAGTGTCGGGATGAATACGCGACAGAGAGAACTGCAAGCGCTCGGCCTTGTTTGCTTCAGTCAAGGTGGGCTTAGTGACACTTGTATGGGTACGTAGACGGCCTTGCTGGAGCTCGCGAAAGATCGTGGTGGGTGCCATACCACAGGCAGCAGACCGGATAGACGTGCGCTGCGCAACGTCAACTCTGCGCAGATGCTCCAGTGTTTCCGAGTAGTCGGCGCCTGCACGACCGTTGCGACTTCTACGCGATGGGGATGCAAAGTACCAACTCCTCGCTGCTTCCTCCATCGCTCGTGTTCAGAGTCGGGAAATCGTGGATGGGTAGATACCGGCTGGAGCCGCAAATGCAGACAGGCCCCCACGCTTCAAAGTGTCTTCAGTGCTGCGCAGCAGCATGGCAACGAAGACGCGCTCGTGCTCAGCGCTAGTGAGATTCGTCTTGCGTGTCGTGTTTGGTTTGGCCACGGTGTACAGGTGGGGGCTGGGCGGTGTGGGCAAAATGAGTTGTGCGGCTCTGTTCCGGCTAGCGGTGGGCCGGTGGAAGCGCCTTGGCACCTGTCAGCCATCCATTACGGCGCCAATACTAGGCCCTATTGCGATCTGCGCACACCAAACGAATGGCGACGATGAATCGCGTCTTTCGACACTAGTTACACCATGTTTTGCTACAATCTGCAGTTTTGCGCAGCGTCTGTTCTGAAATTCGTTTTCATTGTGTAACAGAGTGGTACACTATACAGTCCACATATCGCAAGTGTCCTCGCAGCAGATCCCGTGATCGACCCGATTGAAGTTGACGACGAATCACAATTCACGATACTCAATGAGATTGCGCCATTCCTATCACTTCAACTCAGGCAGGCGAATGGCGTTAGAGCACCATTAGATAGCAGCAATACGACAGCCTACCAGCACCCTTATGACACTGCGGCGCCATTTTTACTGAAAGGCACCCTCAATAACGAGAGTAAGTTACCAACAATTTAGCGTAAAGAGACGAAGTTTCACAATAGTGACATCTTCAGATAAGCTTGCAAATACAAGCGTGAGCCGAAGAGGAGTGCCGGCATGGATCAGCAATTATTCGTACGCGAGCTGCTGCGCTCCAGAGCCCACGAGCTTCAACAGCTTCAAGACAAGGTGCACACGACGACGGAGGCGCTAAATGACCTGATGTTGGCTCGCGAGGAGCTCGAAGAGATGCTCGTACGAGAAACCGAGGCAATCAACAAGCTGGCTGTAAGCGTCGGAGAGACCCCTGGGCGAAGTGGTTACACTCCATCATATGGAGCTCTGCTGGGGCAATTTGTCAGGCTACTACGGCGTGATCCTTCAGGGCAGTGAATCGGTGGCATATGATTAGCAATCGGAGCTTCAGAGTTTGTATGAAGAGTGCAGTTATTTTCTTTTCTTTAAAATTATGAGCTCACTGCTGCCTGTTGAGTTCTTGCTCATTTTGCTGACATAACCTTGCTAATTGCTTCATCTTTTTACTGCATTTTCTTGATGATCTCTTCACTAGACGCAGCCCTCCTCGCTGTGCACAACAGTAGCCACGCAAGTCTCAATCTCATAACTCATGTGTACGTCTCCGGGATACGATGACGCTGGAGCCTGTGGGCGTTACGCACGAATGCGTAAATCATTCCAAGAATTTTAAGACCGCAGCTTGAGTTGTCGGGCTGCGCAGGTTCGTTAATTCACCTCTTAATAATTTCTTTCGGGAATGACTCCTTGGCTCCACTTTCTGAATGCCAATTCTCCCAATACGGTAGCAACTTGTCCTTCCACACATTTTTAATCTCTGCCCGATATCGCTGCGGTGGAGTGGCTTGTAGAAATGAACTCTTAGCGTCGTAGGGAATGCCACCTCCACAATGATAACATCCCAGTGTATTCTGCTAAGACGTAGTGGTAGACTCACGAACAGTGTCCCAGCCAGCCATATCTTTGGAGAATTAGGCCATACCATGACGAGGACAACGCCTCACACCCTTCGACACAATCCGCAATCATATTGATGCTCGTATCGATCACTGCATCATTCACCATCACGTCGCGGGGTAATCCATCAGCAACATCAATAAATTTGACAAACGAAGACCTCGACTTAGTCTTTAATATGGTCATGGGCGATAGTGAAGAGTACTACTTCGGAACATCTTCCGCAAGCTCCTCATGCATTATTGCACTATCCGAATGCAGCAATCCACTTGTTTTCGTCTCCTACAAGAAGGGTTCGACAGGATGGGCTTGAACTGTGCGCCACTCTGACTTAAACCACTTTGTATCTTCAATAAACCCCCTCTCTTTTGCCTTTAGTATGTAGAACTGTTTCATTCTGTTGAGAAAAAAACTAAGGCAAAATAGCAAAGTGAGACAGAGACAATTAAAGACAGAAAAATAGGAGCACCCTTATTCTAGTGAAGCACCCTTAATACGACAACAAAAGGTATACCTGTGCAGCGCAAGGTTTTTCGATTCAAACGAAACTAGCAAGCCCCACGGGGCGTCCCCCTCTTTTCGCGAGTGAATCCTTCTTTTCCTGAATCACCGCATAAGCGTTTTTCAGTAAAGCTTCTAGAATAACAAAAAAGTTTATCAATGACCTTGTTCTCGCTGTTTTGATGAGCTACCTCACAAGAAACAGGACGAGCTTGTAAAAACTTGTCTGTCATCCTAACTGGGTATTGGTCGAGTACATTTGAAACCCTCTGCACATTTGGACAAAAGCTAGCCCATTGCATGATTTGCGTCAAAGTCGTGGTGACCTCCGATGACACCAAAATTGCAGCAAACTTGGGCTGAGGCCTTGTTTCAGTTTCATCGGATTCGGGGTTTTGGATGTAGCAATCGAAACACTTCTACACACCGAGTATCGGCATCTGTTTTAGTTTGAGCTGCGTTTCATCACACACGGTCTTAGTTGCTAGACCTTTGAGACTATCGCAGCTCTTCACGTCCGACGTAACAATCTTGGGGGAAATCTGTGTGGCCTCCACTTCAAAATCATCAGAACTTTCTTCAAGAGAGCCATCGCTTGTTGGTTTTACCTCGTTCTGGCCACGAGCAATATGTTCTAGCGATTCGTGGCTCATCACCAGATCCTGGTCAACGTCCATTTCAGCCAGAAGATCAGTGTAATCTAGCTGGTCAAAAACGCTTTCGGAATCGCTTTCAGGGTCAATACCAGCTGAGCTAGCTTCGGGGGATAACGTCGTGGCTCTCGTTTGACCAACTTTATTTTCAATAACAAATTTCCACCTGGTCATTTTGTTGAGAAAAACAACAGTAGATATCTCATTCAGCGATTCTACCACAGGTTCGAAAAGCGCCTGAGCCCTTGCATATTTTTCAGCCTCTGAGAGCACGACTATATTTGCTTGTTCTTCTCTTCGTAGGCGGACATACTCAACGGAGCGCTTGTATATTGGCTGTTCTGTGAGGTTTCCCGAAGTTAAAGGTGCTTCAAGTGACTGGGCGCCCTTACTTATCCAGCTCGAGATTTAACCATACTGGTAACCTGCCGAATCGAATTCAACCCCTTCTCCAGCCAATCGTACAGGTCTTCTGTCTTTTCATGCACCATCGCTCTGGTATTGATGCTGTCGGTAGTTTTTTTTTAATTTGTGACCTTTGCTCGCAACAATCATGATATGTTGACAAGGGAGCCGTCGGGACTTGTAAAAACAACCGCTGCATCTCCAGAAAAGGATGACTCGTGCCTGGAAACGCAACCTTGCCACTCTGATTGAGTTGGACCCACTTGGGCACACGTGACCTCTGTCTTGTTCACCATGAAAAGGTCCCACGGTGATGAGACCTTCGCAAACGCGTCATTAGATAGGTGTGCAGCAACCAGCTGCAAGAAAGGAGATATCAAATCGGCTCTTCGAGACTGGGTTGTAAACTTCCGGAGAGACGAAAGCAAATGATTCACAAAAATCACTTGGTTCTGGAGCAGTCCTGCGATTGTTATGTAAATTCTCGTTTCTCTCCCCAGAAGACGTTTTAGTTGGTTCCAATTGGTCTTGATCCGGTTGTTGTTGTTTTCCCGGCCGTAAACTACCCATGGTTTGCCCACATTTCACAACAACAGTCCCAGTTATCCTGGAAATACTCAAGTATTATAGGACATGACTCCTTGGAAATATCAGGACACTCTTCCGTTGCAGAAGTTTTCAAATTCGTATCTCGCCTTATTGTAGGCAGCAGCTGTAGACCCGTACATCATCTGCCTGATTGAAAATTCCACAGCATCTCGTTGGGCCCCGGAGAGATTGTACTTCGATCGCTTCACGACCTTTTTCCAGCTCGCCATTGTGTGAAATTCGCACAGCAGCACGGTCGCCTGGGGGAAACAATTATCCAACCCTCTCCACTCTTTAAAGTCCTTATCGATAACAAAGTCTCGATCTCTTCCCACTTCTTGTTCTTTCCTCTTAAAGAAATCTAGAAATGCCTCCATAGCCGTCATCCTTTCATCCAGCGCAATGAAGTCTAGAACTGGGACGCCGCACCCCGTTGCATTTGTAAACCAGGAGACTTTCTGCGTTATACAAAAACGAAAACATGAGTTAAAAGTGCCGCTACAGAGATAAAGATGCAACATGGCGGGTAAAAGCACCTCAATATGAAAAAGGGTTCATTTCCGAGATGAAATCCCAAATTGTTTGTATCATACGTCCAATCCATGCAAGTGCTTTCATCCCAACGCTCAAAAGCAAGTTTCTGCACCGCAGTCTGGATCACAGCTCCACTTGTCACGTAATTTTGATAACTGAGAACGAGACCCTCGTGGTCGTCAGAATCCGCAAGTGTATCCAGCATACAGGAGAACTTGTTGTCCGCTGAAGTGCTTTTCAATACTCTGCGGACAATGTTGCGCTTGCGGTGGTGTTACTTGGCGATCCAAGGCGCCTAATTTAAACTTTTGTATCCGAATGTGACTCAGTGTTGGCATCAGCAAGAAGCCCAACTTGCCTAAATACCAGACTATTTTCTGAAATTGATCCAGCACCAAAGTAGCTCGCGTAGATCGTCGCATTTGCGCGGTGATTGTGTGGCCAGATCTAGGCAGTAATGTTATGCTAGGTGATATTATGTTTATCGTTACACATACCCAGTTTCGTAAAACAATGCGCCGATCTCCATCCTGTCCTTCCTCTGCCATGTTCTTCACAGTATCGGTAAGGCGAGCCTTGCATCCGGTGTATCGACTAGGATTACTACGCTGACCTTTACTGCGAGATTTCTGCGGACAGCCATGAGTGCAGCGAAACACCTTGTAGCTGTGCTCCATCTTTAGAGAAATTTAAAGATCGCTCAAACTACAACAATCATATCAACTCGTCCGTGTAAGTTAATATAACGTTAATAAAAAATAGACTCACGTAGTGTGTTTCATCACGGTCCTAGTATCTCGGGCTCTGTACAACAGGAAGGGATCGCGGCAGTATTCTTCTAAACGATCACAAAGCTCCTTCCACGACGAAAAATCAAGCATCGGCATCGGAGAGTCGTCCTGAGATGGCTGTTAGTCAGTAGGGGTCACGTCTTGCAATTCCTATGGTCCTCCAGTGATATGGGAAGGGTTTTAAGGGTCTCTGCGGTTCATCGTAGACGGCAACACCCCGCCGAGTAGCCTACGCCCCGACTGGTGGTATGTCGTCCCTGAGCTCGGCTGCATATCTTCGTCTGATTCCTACTGTTCGTCTTTGTCTAAGAGAGCGGCGTAGTGCCCATGCGCGCATGATGGTATGTCCATGTCCTCCTCCGGTCCCACAGGCGGCCCCTCGGCTGGCTGGACCAGGCCAGGCGGGCGCAGTGTCTCCTCTACAACTGGTGAAGTAGATAAGAGCCTGTGGCAGGAGCCGCACCGGGTGTCAGCGAGACAGAGTGTCCCCGCACCCGGGTACGATTGCGCACAATCGAGAAGAAGCCATCCGCTGTGACCTCGCGATGGTCGCTGTAGCGGCGTACTGGGCTGCGTGTTTGGCCAACTGCCAGCGCTGAGCAGACGTGTCCGTGGCAGCGACGCGCGAGATAGGTCCGTCCTCAGCAGAGGCTAGGTTGTCTGCTGGTCTCTAAACTAGAGTGGCCCAAAAGTGCTGAAAGCTGGATGTCTCTGTGTGACTGATAGTGATATCCTGGTCGACGTTAAAAAAAAGCACACACTTACCCGGAGAAGGTGCAAGAAGCCCTTAGAGCGAACAGACTCGAGTTGGTCGTGTTTGACTTACAATACCTTACCGTGTGCCGAACACTATACCACCGGGCTCACGGCTGACGGCGATAAAGGAGATGGTGGCAAATCCCAACCTGAGTACCACCGAACTGAATACTTGTTACACCTTGAAGGGCCATGGGCAGTCCTGCTAAGCAAATCGGATAAAATAGTACCGGTTGTCGACCACTGCATGGGCGGGTGAACGCGGCCTCCCCGCATCCAGGACCGTGACTTCTTCAGCTGAGTGAACGCCTGCATTGAAGGTGCGATAACCCACCCCAGCCGCTCCGTACACCCGGACCAAATAAAACCGCTGTAGCGGAGAGCCAGAGTAGACCCCGACGCTAGGTCTCCCGAGTCGTGGAGATTGATGGCAACACGCTGACGCGTACACAGGAACCCAAGAAGTAGGGAGACACCGGTTCCGGATCTCCTGTGGTCGGCCCCTACCCAAGGCCCGGAAGACGAGTAGCGCCCCCCCCCCCCCCTTCGGGAGAGTCCGCTCGAGTCATGCAAGAAGGCGTAAGGGCTCATACCGAAGTGACGAGGCTGCTGGCCAAACTGGACAGGAATCTGGGGCAAATCCTCGTTCGCGGGGAATTGCAGGATGCATTTGCTAGAACTTAACAGCAACTTACGTTTTTTACATCTTTTCTTATCCGCGGGTGGGGTTTCGAGATATGTAGGCTTATAGTCGTTTGCTGACAAATACGTTCCAAATGGGTCTCCAGCAAGGGCAACCTCGCAACCACCTTCAACTGTTCTCTTTCACTTGATTCAATGGTTTAATCGTCATCTCCACTACCAACCGACTCGCCGCTTTGGGGTTTACTCGTGAGGCCACTTGCAAATTTCCGACCTTTAGACACTTACATATTTGCGTGAAGGTCATATTAATAGTTAATTAGATTAACATGTATTTAATAATAATCGAGATAAAAAAAGATAAAAAAGATACATCCGTTTAATGTCAATTACCTTCCCTAATGTGTTTCTAAAACTCGCAATCATCGTCTTATGTGGATGCAAGCGATCGAAGTCGGGAGGATCCAACGAAGACGACTTCGAAAAATTTGGTCCAAAGGAAATTCGTTGGCTGTAAGATAAAGCTTCTACAACACCGGTAGTATTGTAAAAAAAACAAAGCCGTGTTTCACGGAGAAGCTCTGTATTCCACTACAGTGGTCACGGTAATTAATCTAAGCTGATAAATAATCTCATACACTAAATATTCTCACTCAAGTTTTGTTGAGAATAATTCACGTGAACAAACTTTTTCAGAGTTCATTATTAATCTCAGTTGTGGTTATATCATGTACTCACTATTGGGTTTGCTTATGGTGCAGTGGTTAATGATTGCCCTAGCCAATCGCTGCATCGCGAGTTCAAGTCCCGCAGCAGCAGTGCATCGGGTGTCAATTGTCCCTTTTAGAGTTAGGTCTGTGGTGATGTATGTTCTGTGGAGTGTTCTGTCCCAAGAGTTGGCATCCGTTCGTTGCTCGGTTCTAAACACTGATGTTCGTACTTAAGAAAAAGTTTCACCGTATCTATTTTAAATACCAACAAAAGTACAAATTGGCTGTGGCTCTAAAGTATATGGATGCATGTACTTGTGTATAAGCCTTCTTCATTTCATGATGTTTTTTTTTTAATATTTCTCTGCCATGTACAGTCCAGTGACATAACCCTCTGTTCTAGCTGTAAGTCCTGCTAATGGTTAGCTCTGAAAACCAATCATTTTCAAATTTGCTGCTAAACCGACTCTTCACTTACCGCTCGCACTCAGCACTCATGAGCAACCTGACTACAGAGCAACTTTGGCGGAGGGTGTGGCGCTTTGGTTGGCGGTGTTCACGTCTGCCTGAAGTGCAGGATCAACATGCACCTTTCTGTGACACCCCTATCGAAAAGAGGGATACAGGCAGCCTATACTCTGCCCGCGTTGTGAGACCCAACAAGATACCATTGTACACAGCGATGGATCCCCGATAATCGCGGCATTTGAGCGTACCGCTCAAGTTCCTTGCAGTCACAAGGGGGATTCTGTGTCTGCAAACTGCGACCCTCAGAGTCGAAAAATAAAGAGGAGAGTGACGAAGCTAACGTTGCCGATGAGACCTCTATGCCACCGCGCCATCGAAGCAGACCCGCTACTACAGTTCATTTCAAGAGCGTCTGAAGGCTGTTCGCTGGATAGAAGATCAAATGGGTCAGCGGGAAAATCACAATGGTATTTATGCCTCTGCTGTAGACGAATTTCCTGAGATCTTCAGCTCGCGAACAAGAAACGCCAATATTGCCAAAGTTATGGACTGGTGGAAGAAAAAAGGAACTCTCTTCGCAGCTAAAAGGGGGGTATACGACGCTGTCGTCTCGTCGCAAGAAGGTAGAAAGCGCATGAGTCTCAAGGTTTACCTGGGCGCGGACGTTCACGCGCCGTATGGGTGTCTTGGTGTATGGGCATCTCTTGGATGAATTTGACCGTCTTCGAAAAGCGGGGCTCACGTTGACGCCAGTATGTTTGGTCAATTGGCAATGCAAATCCCACGTACGCAAGGAGAAGGCTATGATGAAGAAAGTGTAGATGAGAACGGTGCTAAGCTCTACGATAAGGTGACTTCACGGTGGATCAAAGTTTTATGGAGAATCATGACATCGTGTTGGCGAACTCAAACCGGCAAAAAGAAGGTCAGTGCAGCTAAGCAGGCTGCGATAGATCAAGAAGTTGCGCGCCACCTAGGTAAGGGAAAGCGCGCGTTTGAGGATGGATCGTTGAATGAAGAAACTGTGGAAAATATCGATGAGACTCACTTTGTAGTCGACTTCAACAACAAGAAGACGCTCGGGTTTGTCGGCGACAAGCAAGTTAAGTTACGCGGATGTTGTGCCAGGCGGATAGGACATCACGATGGTCGTGAGGATATCAGGTGGTCCTGGAGAAACGCATTTTGCCTCCAATGACGATCTTCACTAACAAGGACTCCAAATATCCGATCCGCGGCGTGAAGGACAATGTACCCGGCGTTTGCTATCGTACGGGTTCTAAAGGGTGGATGGATAAGAGAGTGTTTCGGCGGGTATCTCTCTGAGCCGAGAGCGATGAGTTCAGATCGCCTAGGCCGAACGAAGACATCATCTTGGACATTTGCGCATCTCATTTAAGCGAAGAAGAATGCAAGGTCGAGCTGGCTACTCTTAATGCCAAGCTACAATTCTTATCTGCCAACGCCACGGATCTGTGTCCAACCAGCGGACTCTTTCGTGATAGCCAAGATTTAGGATGTTTGGGCTAGACTGTGGAACGAGAGGAAGATTGACCTTATTGAGGGAGTGCAGGGGCAGGATATAGTCAGAAAAGATGGATCGTGGTCGGGAAAACTGCGGAATCCGGGCAACAGGTTTTTCCTGTCTCTTGCTGCTCAGGCTGTACACGAGGTCAACTCGCACAGAGATATAAACGGCATCACCTACGCTCGCAAAGCTTTGATAGATAGGGTCTGTCCTTGGACCTTGATGGAGTATGGAGAACACCACAATTAATTCCTCATCTGCAAGAAATTATTCGAAAATTCTCGGATCATTTCACTGGAGACGTTGCTGAAAACACAGAAATGAACACCAGCGACAAAGAGGAAATACCTTCGGCGACGGGTGATCGGTATTTTACCTTCTGGTATGGTAAACCATCGAAGGTATTTCCTCTTTGTAAACCATACCAGAAGGTAAAGTACCGATCACCGTCGCCGACATTTTGGTAAACCATACCAGAAGGTAAAGTACCGATCACCGTCGCCGACATGTAGATGTGAGATTAATTGCCGACATGTAGATGTGAGATTAATTTCAGGGCTACATAAAATAATAGCAATGAGATTTATTTTACCAAACACTTTCTAATGGAATTCATTAATACTCTCACTGAGATCAATTGCTGTGTGAGATAAAACAATTGCTCCACACAAAATAATTTCAATGAGATTCATTACCGTGACCACTGTACTGTGTGTAGGTTGCTTCACAATTGGGTTTTATGTACAGATTCAGTAAGGATATTAACATTCTCAAAATACCAGATTTGTTTTCTTTCAATTTGATATGTACAAGGATATGCGTTCGTTATTGACGCATTACTTTAAACAACTACTGCAGTCCTGTATACCGAAGTAAATACGCGATCACACTGTGCGAGTCTGTTGTTGTTGTTAGCGGTAAATGCCGAAGTGAGTAGATTAAAGTCAATTAGATCTGTCCTCTTGTCAAGTGCTCCTGGCCATCCACCAGATTACCGGTTTGGGAGCGGTCCATCGTGAAACGCTCAGCCGGTTAACTGAACCGTGCAGAGTCGGTGTGAATTAACACTCCCACTCACCGCTACTGCACGGCGTTCGTCTTCGTTAAGGATCGCTACTTCAGGCGGCGTTCCTCTTCTTGATCCCGCTTGCCTCGCGAAGGAACGCTAGCGACTTCGTTCCAAGCGCCTTCGTCAGCATGTCCGCAAGTTGGCGCTTCGTGTCGACGTATCCACCTTGATCGTAGAGCGTTCCCACATTCTCCCGAATGAAGTGATGTCGGATATCCACGTGCTTGGTCCTAGCGTGATACCCAGCGTTACTTGCAAGTGCGATAGCACCTTGATTGTCCTCCCAGACCCTGCGTCGCTCCACTTGCTCGTGACCCATGGCCTTGAGAATAGCACGTGTCCACAGTACCTCTTGCGTACACAGACTCAGAGCCATGTACTCTGCTTCCGCTGAGCTGAGTGCAACCGTTCTCTGGTAATTGGACTTGAACACAACCGGAGCGTTCCCAATCATGACCATGACACCTGATACGCAAACGCCTGTCGTCAATGTTGCTTCTCCAGTCTGCGTCCGTGAACGCCTCTGCCTTGACACCTTGCGTTCCACTTTGGTAGACGATACCGTGCTGCCGAGTTGTCTTCAAGTACTGTAGGACCCGTATCGCTGCCTTCCAGTGTTGCGTTCCAGGATTCTCCAGGAAGCGTGACGCCTGCGTTACAACGTACGCAATGGTCCGGTCGAGTGCATGTTGTGATGTACATCAGGCATCCGATCAAGGAGCGGTACGGTCTTGGACTGCATTTCACGTCGTTCCTTCTCCGTGGCTGGCGACATCATCTTCGACAGCTTCATGTTTGACGCGCATGGGTTATCCAACATCTTGGCGTTTCAGTTGGTTGAAGCGTTCTACAATGTCGTCAATGTACCGAGTTTGCTTGATCATCAGCATTCCAGCTGCCTTATCATGATCAATCTCCATCCCCAGAGGGAACTTTGCCTTACCAAGCTCTTTCATCTTGAAGGCACTCTTCAGAGCGCCCTTTACTTCGCGAATCTCCAGATAGTCACACTTTGGGATCTGGCAACTGGTGATAAGCGCTGAAGCGTTTATGAAGCTAAACGGATGTATGAGCTGTCGGGGACGTGCGTGTGAAGTAGTTGAACCCCACTTAAGTAGTAGTTGATGCTTGAAGAGCTAAAACACAATGCATTCTTTCATTTTTCTTCTGAGTGTAAAGCTTCTAGGATATAGGGATCTAGAGCAGTTTACAAGAGCGCCAACTCACGTCCCATTGTCCTTTCCGGGACAATACCACCAGTCAAATTCTTTATAGTCGAACAGATGACTTTTGCTGTCGTAGGTTTCTTCAATAAATTACGTTTGTGTAACCACATCCGTAATATATCCGTGATAAGTTGCACCTACAGACCTTGGCGGATAACCAAGCTTGGCTGGAGGCGCGGCAAATGCATCGTCGCCACTGGCGCTCCAAAGCGTCACTACGCGCGCTACCGTGTTCGCTGATACCGCAAGACATGTGGCAACACGCTCGCGTACTGCTCGACCGAGAGGGCCAAGTAGTTGTTGAGCTTCCGCGAGAAAATACGGATGGGAACGGACAATCAGCGGCTTTTCTTGGGCTGTTTAGTGGGTAATCGCGACTCCAATAATGAACACGAGTGGATCCAGGTAGGAAAGTAAAAAAAACCTGAGAGCCAACGGTTTTGATTGCAGAAGCGCGCTTGCTGTGCGCTTGATTTTGGGTGAGCTACGTTAAGTTATGTGCAAGTGATCTATCAGTTCATCTGGCCAGTACAATAGTGAATTGTATGTTGGTTGGCTCGACCGCGTTCATCGAGCACAACAGTTCCAGAGCAGGAAGTACTTGCTGCTGCGTTGACACTTACAGGCATCACGTCGATGCCGGATGTCATTCTCTTTCCGCCCCACGAGGAGTTTTAGCCAGATTCTCTGCATAGGAAGCAGGCAATGCAAACACTACAATCGGATCAGTCGCTCTAGTTTTTGCCTTTTGTCTGGCCGTCGGTGTTGTGCCCTTCTCCGCGTCGGTGATGCTGTACAAGCGAACATTGATATCCATCTACTCGCTCTCGAATAGAATGATTATTTTCTCTGATGGTCTAAAAATGTAAATCTCGATAAAGGACCGTTTAAAATATTTTGAAATCGGTGTTAAATTTTGTTTAAAGAATTGACCGATCTATACTAGATCGCAAAACTAGCTAGGTAACACCATGACAATTATTTAATATTTGTTGCACGAAACAGCCTTAGTCGCAATCCGAGAGGCGTTGAGGGTGGGACGAAACTAATCTGTATCAGACTAAAGGATTTAAGTATAACCAGAAAACTGGTTTGAAATCCAAAATTATATTAAAGACCCTTGCTGGAAAAATAACTTAAATATAATAACAATAGTATTTTTGCACGGAATAATTTTTTATTGCTTCTTCTTCCTTCCAATACTGTATAAGTATGTATAATATTCTGTAATACTTCATTACATACAAAAAATAGTTTACATTAAAGTGAGGCTAATGTATTTATTACAATAATTGGTCAAAATACCATATTATTGATTAGTCCTGTATTGCAATGTACATTACTGAGCTTGAAAACAAAAATATAACAACATATTTTATTATTCAGCCTCTGCTTCAGAGTTATCCCATACACAGAGGGTGAGGCACGTCGCATGCTCAACCGTTCGGCAGCCTGATATCACCATGATTCCCGGCAAGGCTTTGGGAATGCTTAAGACCGAAGACTATGCCCCATAAGTATACGGATTTGGATTGGTCAGATTTGGTATAACGTTTCTTTTTTTGCTGTAGACTGTAAATGTTAATAACTTGGTGTGTGCTCGTGGCTAGGCTAGCTTACTATAGTACTGTTTGTTTCAAAGTAACTTTACTGAAATTTTAACTCAAAGTACATTGCACAAATGTTACACTAAGAAACATTGCGTGCATCGTGTAAACACAAGTACGAATGCACTAGTCACATCGCAAACCGAGTAAACAAGAGTAAACAGAGTAAAGTGATTTAATAGATGCAGTTGGACTTCGCGGCGCGGCATCGTCAAAAGGCGATATCGTGGCAAAATTCGGATATTATACCCTGACAGGGTGAGCGAGGGTTGGACAACATATACTAACTAATCAAAGGGAGTGTAAAGCATTAGTAGTTTTGGAGACAAACCTATTTTAGTTTACCCATGCCAACATTTCATTACCGTTCAGACAACCTTTTGCCGTCAAGTCGTCGACTATTTGAAATAGTGACGTGCCTCACCCTCTGTGTAATGGGATTTCTCAGACGGATCATCTTTTTGAGGATCAACCATTACAGTGCACGTATCCAATATGTTTCAAAGTGAGTCGACCACAATACAAGCGCCTTGACTCAAGGCTTGAGTGAAAGTATCTTCCAGCTGCGAGCGCAGAACGAGTACGGCATTATCCCTCAACATACGCTAAAATACCCTATCTAACTTACATGAATAAAACTAAACCTTGCCATCTTCTCTGTTTACGCGGTGTGCATGCAAGCGTATCGTTGTCGCTGACGGGTTCATTCCCAAATGGGTCTGCAGCAAGATTCAACGTCGGGAACCACCTTCTACAGCTCATTTTCACTCGAGTCAATGGCTCAACCGTGATCTCTGTTGCCAACCGACTCACCACTTTGGGGTCTACTCGTGAGGCACTTTCAATTTTTCGAGCTTCAGGAAACGTGTCAAAATCAAGATTAGCACCATCGCTGCAGCTCTCTTTGCGTTTCTGACAGCCCACGGCTCTACCGCTGGCTACGTGACGACGTCGGGTACGAACTTGGAGTTGGGTGGTAAACCATTCCACGTGTTCGGTACCAACGCCTAATGGGTCTCGGAGGTGACTTTGGTACAAATAGTTGCAGTCTGCTGTGCTCTAAACTGTATCGACTAATTGCACATTGCATTTGTTGTGCCGAAACGCAGAGCAAATCGGACCTGGAGACGATTTTCAGCGCCATGACCAAGAGCAACCTGACCGTATGCCGATTGTGGGGTTTCGCTGATCTCACTACGATTGGCTCGGCGCCGAATAACGTCGTGTACCAGTGTGGGAGAGCGGCAAACCCACAGTCAACACTGGCGATAACGGTCTTGGTTACTTCGACCAGATCGTTGCAGCGGCCAAGACAGCCGGCGTCAAGCTGGTCGTGCCGTTCGTGAACAACTGGTCGGACTACGGCGGCATGGGTGAGTGCGTTCCAACTTGTCTAACTGCACGCAGTAGCTAAACGATAAATAAGTTGGTGACAGATGTGTACGTCCAGCAGCTCGGAGGCAAATACCACGACGATTTCTACACGGACGAGAAGATCAAAGCCGCTTACAAGAACTTTGTCAAGACGTTCGTGACGCGCTACACTGACGAAGACACCATCATGGCTTGGCAGCTGTGCAATGAGTGTCGCTGCTCCGGATCGGGGACTCTAAAGGAGTCGGGCAGCTGTACCACCGCCACACTTACGGACTGGATGGCCGAGATGTCTTCGGTGAGTCGGGACTCTATTGTAGTTTTATACCATATCCTACTGAGATCTGTCACCTTATCATTTGATGACGCTACAGTACATCAAATCATTGGATTCAAACCACCTCGTGGCGTCGGGAAGTGAGGGATTCATGAACACGGACAAGAGTGTCTACGTGTACTCTGGTCCCTCGGGTGTTGACTTTGACGCCAACTTGGCCATCGAAAACATCGATTACGGTGCGTATCACGCGTACCCAGACACATGGGGCGTGGCCACCTTTGAATCGAGATCGTGGGGTCTGAAGTGGATCGAAGACCACGTGGCGTCGGGCAAGAAGGCCGGAAAGCCTGTCATCCTCGAGGAGTATGGAATCAAGACGCTTGACTCGGCCTCCTACTTGGCATGGAGCGACCAAGTGTATAAGTCCGAGTCCAACATGCAGTACTGGCAATTCGGCGTCAGGTCGCTCAGCACGCAGGATGGTGGATACACGATCTTTGATGAGAATGAATTGTTCTCCAATGTGATTGTCCCTGCTGCTGCAAAGTTCGCGTCTCGTGGCTTTGCGCCAAGATCGAGCTCGAACAAAACGGCTCACTAACTGCAACGAAGATCCCGGAATCGTTGAGACTCCTACCGCTATGCATTTTTGGCAGCAAATACTGTTTGGACACATTGGTGACTCAGCCATTGACTGCCATTTCGACTCGGCTGGACAGCTGAAAGAACCGCTGGGTGTTCTGGTGCATCTCCTGTACATCTGTCGTGCATATTATAGTGAAAGACGTTGTGTTCGATCCGGTAAAATGAATGTGTCTGCGTAATTTTTTTTTTTTTATCCCATGCAAAGGCAACGTTACAACTTTAATGAAATCATGCCACTTGGGCAGTGGCACGACTCGCGACTCGCGCCTCTCAGTCACTGAGTCAGTGAGCGTGAAAGCCGAGAGACTCTGCAGCCGGCTTATGTCCGTCCTCCGTGCTCTCTAAAGCAGAGCTGCAACGATTGGGACGTGACCCAAGATGAGACGAATGGTCGTACACGAACAAAGTGACAACGGGCTTCTCTTCCTTACCGCTTGGTTGATAAAGAGATGACTTCAACGCTAATAGCCAAATCCCACATCGACTTGATAGCGCCCCCTAAAGCAGCTTTTACCGTCACCGCTGCTCCAATCTTTGCCATGTCCGATTAATCCGAAAAGCGCGTTGGTTTCTGTTGACTGTAAGAAATGACGGTGGTGACATTCACCTAGGACATTAAACGCACCGGGGGTGTACATCTACTCACAAAAGGAATGCCGTCAGACAGAGCGAAGTACGAATAGTGGCTCCTACTTAAATGTGTTCCTATTCTTTCTTGAAGGGCCCCAATGATGCAAAAGAGTACTACCGTTGTTCCACGAAACTACATCGTTCCCAAACTTAAGTATGGCTACGAGAGGGGTGGGTGTAGTGGATCTCCACAAGCAGCCGATAGAGTCCAGCACCAGCATTCCGCCCATAGAAATCGGTCACGATGGGGATCCAGAAGTAGTAGTTTGCGAATGGTGAACACCTTGGAGCCCCCAACCAGCGATGGCCGTGAAGATGCGAGGGCCCAAGTCACGTGCAGGGTTCACAACGTACCCC